>OX638301.1:14420618-16820618 GCA_951812265.1 Taphrorychus bicolor
CGAAAGGAAATTAAGCAAATTTTAATGGTAAATGTTTTTTATTGTGATGAAGAGTATTTTAAGTATTTTAATCAAAATTATTAATTTTTGTTTCTTCTCTCTGTATAGTCTATTTTAGGATGTTGACTGTAAGCTTTTAGTATTAAGTAAATAATGACATCTGGACTGAATTTATTTAAATTTAATTTGTAGACTATTCTATTTTTGAGGTATGTACATTGCTGTTTTGGTGATTGTAAACATGAATAAATTTGAATTGAATTGAATTGAATCTTAATAAAGGTGATAGTGTTTTTATAGGAATAATTGTTGTTATCTGTGTTATTACCTAAATTTATGTTACATTTCTTTTTCATGTCGACTTGTTAATTTCTTCTGTTAAGAAATTTATGTATAGATTGATTATGGAAATATACTTATTTTGGTACTTGTTGCATCCACTTTTTCACACACGATTTCCCCGAAATAAAAATGTAATGTATACAGAAACATTGTATTTATTGATATTAAAAGTAAGGAAATTAGGAACCATTTCGTTGATACAGTGTAAAATTTTATTTTTATTATTTCTTATTTAAATGTTTCATTAGTTATGAATTTTGAGGAGAGGAAACTTGTTTTAAAACAATACTGGGGTGGTAATTCCTTTGCTCAAATTCGAGACAACATTGTTGCATTGTTTCCTGAACAACCAATACCAGCATGCAGTTCACTTCAGGCGGTGGTTGCTCGTTTTGAGGAAACTGTACTGAGTATTAAGCCGATATGTTCCTGTGAGCGAAAGCGACGACTTCAAGCTGGTGCGGCTCCAGAGGATGAAAATGTGGCAAAACTTGTTGTTCTTGCTACAGTAAACGATGATCCTTCCAAGAGTATTCGACAGATTGGCCAAGAAACTGGACTTAGTAGATCGACTATCCATAATTATCTGCAAAAAGAAGGTTTTGAAAGCTACAAACAAGAGAACCATCAACAACTCGTACCGACCCACCTTTTCGCCCCAATGGAGTTTTGTGAAATCCTAACATAAAAAATTATTGCAGCCCCAAGATTTGTTAGAAACATTTGTTTCACGGTTCAATACTAATTTGGATTGACTGGCTCTTCAAATCAACAAAATGATCGGATTTGGGCACTCCAAAACCCACATATAGTGCATGACAATCGGGACCAACGTCGAGCAACTGTAACGTGTGGATCGGCATTTTGGGGCGTCATGTTATAGGTCCATTTTTCATTGATTGCAGTTTGAAGGCCCACAAATCTGGTAATATGCTTCGCAATCACATTTTGCCTGCTGTAGAAGCCATCCAGCCATTAGAACGGGTTTTTTACATGCAAGATGGGGCGTCACACCATCCTCTGTGCCTTGCATTCAGCAGCAATCGATTGGAATGAAACCAATTTTTGGCCAGTTTTTCAAGTTGTTTGTGGCCAGTTTGGCAAGATTTGTTGTCACTGAAAAGAGTTTTTTTCACAGGTACTATAGTCTCCAGATACATAGATAAAACATGAAAGAAACTGGTCTTAGCAGATCAAACATCCATCGCTATCTGCTTACTGGTCTTGCTTATTTGCTATAAACATTTGTTCCACCAAGGAATGTTAATTTGGATTAATGGGTCCCTCAAATCAACAAAATGAATGAGTTTGGACTCTCTAAAATCCACATACAGTGCAGGACAACCGAGACCAACGTCGAGAAGTTGTCAATGTGTGGATTGGCATTTTGGGGCGCGCTGTATTTGGTTTTCCAATGAGATTTTGTCTGTCATAGTAGAGTCCAGCACTTAGCAAGGGTTTTTTTACATGCAGGATGGGGCCTCGCGTCACACAGCACTGCAAAATAGACACTTTTGAAGTAAAACATTTGGAGATAGATGAATTCACCTCAATAAAAACAACAACAACGAACACCCTTAATTGGTGACAAGAGACAAATTGTCATGTCATCGTGGTTGTCGTATTGCTAAATTAAAATGAATTAGACAACCAGCCATACACAAATTGGAATGATTTTCCTTTTACTAATTATGATAATTATAAACGTAACTTTTACTTACCTATAATTTAAGAACATTATCGTCAGGTTTTCAGTTAATTTTCTCTGCATAATCACGTTAATTACTACATGATAGTCCCTCAAAATAAATAAGAAAGGAAAATCAGCTCTGAGTCTGACATAAGAAATTATTATGTTGGCGACACTGCACATGCATGGTGGGGGTGACGCGCCAAATTCAAATTCTTGCACTTTTCGAGACGTTTTTCCAAAAAACGGCCAAAACTGGGGCATTGAAAAAATTACAGGATGATAGCTGACCATACGCTCTACAACTTTACTCTTAAAAGTTTTTCAATCAAATCAACCGTACAGGCGCAAAAAAATAAAAACCGATTTCCCATGTTAATCTCCTATGTCCAGGGTTCTGCTGGACACCCGGTATGTAGTTTTGTAGCTGAAGTACTGAAGAAAATCCTAAAACCTCAAGATTTTCTTCATAATTAATAAACAGGCTGCGGTGTTGCCTTTGTTACTATTTTTTTATATTTTAATTTATTTATGTAAGATTATAAGTTATATAAGGATAAAGATAATGTCAATAAAATTCGAATAATAACAGAAGAGTATTGTTTTAATAAAGATGTATCATCCTAGAAGAAATTGACATCAAATCTTATTTGTCATTTCCGTATAAACACAGAAATGTCGGTATGTTGGACTACACTGTTTGTGTGCCCCTCAGAAAGGTTTGTCAAAATCAGCTGTTCTGGAGTAGTCAATTGACAAGGCCTATCTTCATTCATTACCACTCCTATCCATACCTATCCACATCATTAACCATTAAAGAAGAGGTGATTTTGACAAACTGCTTGAAGAGCATGCAAACGATGTAGTCAAACATACAGATTTTTATGTGTTTCTACGGAAATAGTAAACAAGGATCATGGTAATTCAGAACTGGAATTGTCACACGTAACATTTAATGTTGTTTCTGCTTTTAGAATGAAATATCTTCAATAATAGTATATTACACAGAAAACATTTAATGAGAGTGGTTATTCTCGAGGATAACTTTTGAACCCACGAGCGAAGCGAGTAGCACAAGTTGCCGGAGGGAATAAAGCTCATTAAATGCGAGTTGAATAGTAGACTTTATCCACGACCAAGATTCCGGGTTTTGTCAAATATAATTATAGCTGCGACAAAGCTAATTCACAATTTTAAAATCACGACTGGTTTCGCTAATCGACGCCGATGGCGCGACGTTTGATGCGTCAGATAGATGACGGTCTAGTCGCCCGTGCATGTCCATTTCAATGCTACGATGGTGGACGGTAAATTACTTCATTTTATAGCCAATTTTAAGTATTTTAAGTATTTTACTGAAAAGTACATTATTTTAGTAAAAAAGAGACACTGTAATCATATACCGGGTGTCCACCAAGACCTTTGTCATAGGAGATTAACATGGGAAATCGGTTTTTATTTTTTTGCGCCTGTATAGTTGAATTGTTTGAAAAACTTTAAAGAGTAAAGTTGTAGAGCGTATGGTCAGCTATCATACTGTCATTTTTTGAATACCCCAATTTTGGCCGTTTCCTTGGAAAAACGCCTCGAGAAATGCAAAATATTGAATTTGGCGCGTCACCCCCGCCATGCATGTGCAGTGTCGCCAACATATTTTCACTGCATAATCACGTTAATTACTACATGATAGTCCCTCAAAATAAATAAGAAAGGAAAATCGGCTCTGACTCTGACATAAGAAATTATTATGTTGGCGACACTGTACATGCATGGCGGGGGTGACGCGCCAAATTCAAATTTTGGCACTTTTCGAGGCGTTTTTCCAAAAAACGGCCAAAACTGAGGTACTGAAAAAATTACAGGATGATAGCTGACCATAAGCTTTACAACTTTACTCTTAAAAGTTTTTCAATCAAATCAACCGTACAAGGCGCAAAAAAAAAACCGATTTCACATGTTAATCTCCTATGTCCAGGGTACTGCTGGACACCCGGTATACATTTGTCTCAATACATCCAAATAGAAGGATAGTTATTCGAATGAACCAGTAGTAACTACCGATTTCATGTTCAGGGAGGTTTACTTTTTGAATTGCCAGTTGCCTGCGACAGGTTTCGTTTCCATGACCATATTCATTATTCACGAGTAAATGAAGATTACCACTAATCTTGAAAATGTACAAGAATAATGCGATTATTATAGTATGCGCTAGTCATTCTCTCGGGCAACTTGTGCCACTCGCTTCGCTCGTGGGCTCAAAACGGTACCCTCGAGAATTACAACTCTCATTAAATGCTTGCTGGATAATATACTATTATCTACGACCAAGATTCCGGGTTTTCTCAAATATGATGGTTATAGGTGCCAAATCACGACTGGCCTCGCTAATCGCCGGCGCGGCGCGACGTTTGATGCGTCAGATAGATGACGGTCTAGTCGCCCGTGCATGTTCATTTTAATTTTACGAGGGTGGAAGGTAAATTACTTCATTTTATGGCTAACTTTAAGCATTTTTAAGTGAAAAATAGATTTTGTAGTAAAAAAGACACACTGTAACAAATACATCCAAATAGAAGGATAATTATTTGAATGGACTAACAGTAGCTACCGATTTCATGTTTAGGACAATTTACTTTTTGAGTTGCCAGTTGCTTACGACATGTTTCGTTTTCATGACAACTCATTATTCATTTGTAAATAATATTCATTATTCACAAGTGAATAAAAAGTACCGTTAATCTTGAGAATGTACATGTTATTATATAGTATGGTCGTGGATAAAATGATATTTCTCTGTTGTGACATTTTTGTGCTAAAATAAATAAAATTTGGTCCAAAACTCATCAAAAATTAAAATTTGATATTTTACGGGTAAGTCAAGAAAGGATTAAGGTCAAAAATGATGAAAAAAGACTGAAAACATTTAGCAATGCAAATTAAAAGTTCAATTTCTAAGTGTTGTCCTGTCTAGTTGTCCATATTGATTAAAAATTTTAGGAAAATTTCCGGTAAAAACTAGGGTCAAAATCATTTAAAAATGTCTTAAAGCGTCTACAAATGCGTATCTTAAAGGGGTAGATGTAAGAACTGGGTTATAAGTTCAAATTTGCTCAAATGTTTTAAAAATGCAAATTTAGAGTTTTTGAAAAACTTAATTAGGGCCAAAATCGGGTAAAAAATATTGATGATTTTTAAGGAAATCAGTCAGGATTAAGGGCTAAACATCGATGATAAATAACTCAAAAGCGTGTAAAAAATGGAGCATTGAAGTTTTTGAAAAACTTGGTTAGGGCCAAAATCAGGTCTAAAATATAAAAATTTGATAACGCTCGAGAAAGTCAGGTGAAGAGATAAAAATAGATAAAAAATTACTAAAAAAAAAATGATGATAATCGAGCAAGTCATGTTAGGATTAGAGCTAAAAATTAATCAAAAATTACTTAAGAGCGTCTAGAAATGCAAATTAGGAGTTTTTTTAAATTTGATTAGGGCCATAATTGAGTAAAAAATATAAAAATTTGGTGATTTTCGAGAAAGTCAGATCAAGAGTAGGGCTAAAAGTCGATGAAAAACTCAAAAGTGTAAAAATACAAATTTGTAGTTTTTCACATATTCATTCACATATAAATACATACACATTCATACATTCATATTTACATTTATTTGTACCCTTATGTAGTTTATAATTACAGTTAAAAAATGGTAACAATGGCAACACCGCGTTGCCGTTTATTTAATGTTAAGGATCATATTTTCTTCGATGAAGATTTTCTTCTTTCTTCAGCTACATATACAGCCTTAGAGCATCTGCTTAAGAGACAACTTATTAAGACAATACTTAAGCTCTATTTATAAACCAAACTTCTGTATCATAATTAGCTCTTTCAGAGTAAATTCTAGCTGAAAAAATCAATTTGGGTTTGTCTTCCAGAGCAGCGCTGGTTTTCCTCCAATTTTTAATATAAATAAGTAAGTATTTATATCTATTTTTAAAGAACAAATCATTTGACACCAAAGAAATGGCGTCTCATCATTTTTTGACAACAGACGGACAACTCAGCCGACAACTGCTCGCGGCATCCTCTCTCTTTCCTTGTCGATTATAGCCAGACAGTGTTGCCAAGCGTACGGAATTTTCCGTGTTTATGAAGAAGTGATAAGAGAACACGCTTACTAAAGTGATGTTTACACGTTTCTCAGAGTTGATAAATTGAAATTTTAATTAAAATAATATTTTTTGACACCATTGAAATGTTATAATAATTCACTCACAAGATAATTACATGAAAAACAATTGAGATTTGTCTGCAAATTTTTTCCTTATTATTCCATATACATCTATTAATAATATGACGGGTGAATAGATGTATTATGTGAATAAGAAAATGGTAAGAAGTCCAACGCAGATGTATTTTCTTGAGGAATGCGATTGCTTGCCTTATGAAATGTCACACAACAGGTCCATGTGGCTATCGCTGGCTTTAAAAGAATAAAAAATTCGGACCAAGCATATCCATGTTCACTAACCAGGCAGAGGCGCGGAAAAGGAAATGGAAAATTGAAATATTGTCTCATTCGGCACATATTTGAACATTAACGATATTAGTAGAATTCCATTTGGATGAAGATTAGGGGCTTTAAGGCATAACTTGTGGTTAAATATAACTCAAATCAAACATGATTTCAAAATGTTCCTAAGTTGGTCCGCAATAGCGTTGTTTCTGGTTGACATAACACTGCCAGATGATCTGATTTTCAACAAATCTGATTGGTTAAGTATCAGCTGGTCCGCCATTTTTATGTTAACCAGAACCAGAACCGGTCTGAAATATGAGAACCACTCATACTGTCCTCGAGGGCCACCTGTCATATGACGTAATCCTGGAATAGTCAATAGAATTAAAAATATGGGCGGATAGTGGTTTCTTAGGGGGCGAGGCGTCTCGTATAGCTACCAAAATTCATTTGATCCGATGATTGATTATATTTGATACTTTTATGCCCTTTCCACCTAATAAACACCACTACCATGTAATTATATTTCTTCTTCATCTCGTCCTTGAATCCACTTGAAATAAGTAGAGAGTTGCTTAAAGTATAAAGCTCATTTTTCGTACATTTTGCATTAGAGCGTCTATCGGACTTCTGTATAAATCGTTCTAAAGGCGTCTAGTAATGTTCCAATTTGAAATGGGGGCCTACAAGAACTTGTTAAGGCTTTTCAAATTCTGCCGTGGTCCAATGGAACCTGACGTTTCGTCTACAGTTGGGGCAGACATTATCAAAGGCGATGAGGTAACGGGCGAAGTGATCTCACGTGCTAGTAGGGATAGAATGAGAGTTCTTGCCCGAATGTGCCCGAACCAATCGGGAACGTCTTACCCTACCCTGCTACCTCTGTAGGCTTTTAAGGCCCGCCCCCCGACCAATCAGAATTGTTAAATCTCAGTCTGGTACTTGTAAAAATACCTTAAGCCCCACCATCAATCAATCAGAAGCGACCTAGCCGACCAATACAAAGGCACAATTTTGCCCGAAACCTTAACTCCACCCTTCTCCGAAATCTGTCCAGGGCCGTACTCAGTCCTTCTGCCTCGGAAACCATGCATCCTTGATAGGCAACACGGTACCATAAATATTTTCGGTTGGTACGATCCTGCTACATGCTTGGACACCCCACTAAAAAAATCTACGCAGTGAAACCGAGGCGTACCCAAACCGTCCAACTCTGAAGTTCTATATCAAAACACCACGGTAATCTTGAAACGGTGCTAGCTACGTCCCTGTCTATCTCTATAAGATGGAATCTATTGTTAAGTTTTTCAATTACAAATTCACAAGAATTCGTAGAAAGAGATAGTTGTTGGGCTTTATTAAAAGTGTTGTCTCTAGAATTAAGTATAAACAAATGTAGTGGTGGTGTTGGGGGCATTAATATTAACTTGCACTCTATGTAATACATGTTTGTTCGCTTAATAAAATTTATTTTCATAAATAATTATAAATAAATATAGAAGTAGAGAGGGACGTAGATAGCACGGTTTCAAGATTACCGTGGTATTTTGATATAGAACTTCAGAGTTGGACGGTTTGGGTACGCCTCTGTTTGACTGCATAGATTTTTAGTGGGGTGTTCAAGCATGTAACAGGACCGTACCAACCGAAAATATTTATGGTACCGTGTTACCTATCAAGGATGCATGGTTTCCGAGACGCAAGGTTTGGGTACGCCTATGGATAGTTGCACAGATTTTACCGATAGGATCGTAATAACCGAAAACATTTAAGGTACCGTATTGCCTATCAAGGATGCATGGTTTCCTAGGCAGAAGGACTGAGTACGGCCCTGGATAGATTTTGGAGAAGGGTGGAGCCATTTCGGAGAAGGGTGGAGTTAAGGTTTCGGGCAAATTTGTGTTTTTGTATTGGTGGTCTAGGTCGCCTCTGATTGGTTGAGGGTGGGGCTTAAGGGATTATACAGGTACTAGACTGAGATTTAACGACTCTGATTGGTCGGGGGTGGGGCTTAAACGCCTGCAGAGGTAGCAGGGTAGGGGTAGGACGTTCCCGATTGGTTCGGGCATATTCGGGTAAGTGGCGCAGATCTCTCATTCTATCCCTACTCGTGCTTCCCTACATTGACTGATTCGACTGTGCTGCTTCCGGTACGTGGACGAAACATTTGTTATTTGAAGCCATGGCGAGGGCGAATTTTATAATTTCCTCTTACACATCAACTCTATTAACCCAAGAATTCAATTCACTCTGGAGATAGAAAAGAACGACGCCTTGCCGTTTTCGCCTCCCATCTTCTCCCGAATAACGGGAGAAAATGAACAAAAGCGCGAATGAACTACTTTACCATACATCCACAAAGTAACGGACAGGATCGGCAGACTACAGGAAAAGCACAATGTTAACAAAACTGTCTTTAAACCCACTCGTACAATACTGACGTAGCTTGAGATCGGCCAAAGACCGCCGACATCCCCTATCGGCATCCAGAGTTTATCGAGTTCCATGCATCTGTGACTCGGTATACATTGGCACCACAAAACGCAGTGTCAACACGAGGATTACGGAATACAAGAAGAGTTGCAGGCTGGGACAAACACAAAAGTCAGAAGTAGCAGAGCACGCTCTCTCCGAAGTTCACGACATCCTTTTCAACGAGGTGGATATCTTATATCAATCGCAGCGTTTCCATCCGAGACTAACAAGAGAGGCCATTGAGATTTTTAAACACGAAAATAATTTCAAGAGGAAGGAGGAAAGTACGTTTCTAGATGCAGACTGGAAGCGAGTTCTACAACATACTTCAAGTGCGTCGAAACCCCCCACCCCAGACCTTCCATTGCAGCGCGACGGCGGGTGTATAAATACCACGGAGCTCACCACATTCGAATCAGTCAGCATTGGAACGCACGGGGGATCAGTTCGCCCTCATTGCCTCATCTCCCTAGATTGTATTTTGATTGGCCGAATACTGCGCTGTTACGTGTTCAACATACTGTTTTATGAAATGGAAGCTTGGACTTTGACAGATGCGATGTGCAAAAAATTGGAGTCCTTTCAAATGTGGATGTACAGAAGGCTATTGAGAATCTCCCGGGTAGAATGAGGGCATAATACCGAGGTACTTCAACGCCTCGACAAGCAACTGGAAGTTCTGTTCACACTAAAAAAGCGCAAACTGGAGTATTTTGGTCACGTCTTAAGGAATGACAAATATCGACTTTTAAAGCTTATTATAGAAGGCAAGATCAAAGGACGAAGAGGCCCGGGTAGAAGAATGATATCCTGGCTAAAGAAACTTAAGGCGGATGGAGTGAGCACTACCACATTTTTCCGCCGAGCTGTAGACAAGGAAAAGAAGAAGTGAAAGCCTTCACAGTGTTACCCTTACAAATAGTTTGGGGGGGGGGGGATTTGAGCAGTAACGTAACAAAGTCAAAATTACGTATATACCTAATTTTACAGCGTCTCTTTACCAGAACTCCTATATTTTTACAGCAAAGATTTTGAAGAAATTCACAGATGTATTACACATGTGTGCTCTCAATCTGGCCAAAAATCAAAATCCTAGCTTTGAATTTGAAATTGTGACGAATTTTTAAACTTTTAAAAAATTCGTTGGCAAATTGGCAATTTGAAGTTGCCAATTTGAGGTCGATTTGGACCGAACTTATACACCCCAGCGTATTGTCCTCTACCACGACAGATAAATTATAATGTTTTCTATTTCACCTGAGACCACTTTTTCGCTGTGATTGCAGGAAATTGTCTCAATTGTGTTTCGCAGCGAAGAAAGCAAATTTTTACAAATGTTTCTCAAAAAGGCCAAAGCTTCCTACTCACGTCTACCACGGAGGTACTCGGTTTATGCTCGGAATTATGGCTAATCCCACTAAATTTGATTTGACAGCTGGAGTTTGGTGCTGGGTTGATCAGCGTGGAAAACTGTGGTCGGAGACCATTTGGACATTTTCAGAAAAACTAATAGCAAAATGCTGAATCTTCAAGAACACTTTCGCAAAGACTGGCGTATTTAAAAATTTACTGTTGGCATTCATGTCAAAAGCACGTTCCGAAACTTTATTTACTCAGATCAAAGACCTTTTTCTGGACGATGCAGGGTCGAATATAAGAAATAAACTGCTGGCCAAACGAAAGGTATCAAGCCAATTTTACTACCAAATTTTAAAGTCTATATCTCGAAAACGGCTAGTCGGATTTTCTTTACTAAAAACATATGGGATAGTCCCACTCCTTGACTAACTTACAAAGGGAATTGGGAGTTCCATCCGTTGCGCCCGAAAGTTACTACAGGGTCGATAAAAGTTTTTTTTTTCTTCGATGCACCATTTTTTGAAAAAAAAAATCTCAGGTGGTTCCTTTGCAGCACAGTATACAGAGGAATGTGATAGCTCGGGACATGTTTGACCGATTTTCGATATGATACCTGGTTCGACAGAAACATCGTTTCATCAAAAATATGGACTTTTTCGATATTTAGGTCTGATATCTTCTCTGAGAAACATTTCTATTCCCTTTCTCAAGATGAGTGCAAGCAGTAAGTCTATTGCAATATATCTACGAGTAAGAAACTAACAGAGTGCAAGCCAGCGATATACAGAGGGCAGAAGATTGTAGAGATTGGTTCGGCCATTGGTAAAGTAGAGAACTGGCACTGCGTGAGTGATATTATCAGTGAGGCCATGAAAGGTTTCGAAATTGGGCATCAGAATATCGAAATTGGTGATCTTGACTCGGAACTTTTTTCTTCCCTTCGCGATATCTTAATTGGCTTGCGAATTATACAGGATACTGGTTGCTTTATACTGGTTGTAAATCCGTCCATAATTTTGAAGAATTTTGAATAACTAACATTTTCGCTGATGTCAAGTAAATCGGTGGTATACAGGGTGTTCCACAAGTAGAGAGTTGGTGTTTGTTAAGCGATTCTCGTGAACGATGATATGAAGGCAATCGAAATGTGAATTTTAGGATAACGAATCCTGGGTTGATAACTCAAAAAAAGTTTAAAAATTAAGCAGTGTTGCCGTATTTATAAAAAGTTAAAATATTTTCATGAAAAAAGTAGTGATGATTGCAAAGTTTTCTCCAAGTAGCGCTTGGTTTTTCATGGATCCTTCTTCCGTTCAAGAGTGATGGTATCTTCTGACTACCATCAACAAAATTTAATATAATTATTACTCACAGGTAATAACTAAGCTGAACTAATTAAAAAATCGAAATATCATAACAATTAAGTGAAAACCAAAGAATACATTTAATTTAATATTTTGTCGGTCCTCCGTTAACATTCCAAATTTCTCGGCATCGTCTTGGCATACTGCTGACTAAGTTGCTAATAAAATGTTGGGGTATGTTTTCCCACTCTTCCTCTATCGCTAAAGAAAGTTCGTCTAATGTTTCAGGGGAATTACCTCTTGACCTCACACGAAGTTTTAGAGATGACCACACATGCTCTATTATATTGAGATCAGGCGATTTTGGAGGCAAATTGCGCTGGTTGATATTGTTTGCCTCTAAAAACTGTTGAACAATACGAGCTATGTGTGGTCTTGCATTATCGTCCACTAAAAGAAAATGAGGGCCAAAATTATTTGCAAATGGCAGAACAATGTTGCATTGATACATCGGTTGGTAATAAAAAGTTCGGTTATTCCTTTCATTATCACCCCAGCCCACACTGTTATGCCTCCGCCACCAAAAGCCTCTTGAGGGGCCATATTTTCTTCCAGGAGTCTCTCTCCTGGACGTCTCTAAACCAGAATTCTCCCATCAGAATGAATCAAGTTAAATCTTGTCTCATCACAAAACATGCAATTCTCCCAGTTCTCATTCCTCCACTCCATATGAGTTTGAACCCATTCTTGTCGTTGGAGTCGATGATGTCTTAAAAGACGTACACAATTTCTCCTTGCTCTATTAAAAAAATACATTTTTAATATGACGGAGCAAAAAGTAATGGTGTAATACCGAAAAGTACCTAGTACTTGATTAACTACCTATTCAACTCAATCAATAATGTAACCTACCTCAAGTTATTTAGGTTGAGTGTTTTTCTAATTGTTCTGTTTGATACAACAATTTGGGAATATCGCCTGAAAGTTTCATTTAATTTCCTGGAGCTATGAGTTCTTGTTCGATGAGTGACTCGTATTAAAATTCTCTCTGCGCGGTGGGAATGTTTTTTCCTGGTTCCTCCTCCATGTCTGTAATGTTTTTCGCCGGTTGCGGTCACTCTTTGTTTCAATCTAATTATTGTACTAGTACTAACGTTATAAATGTTAGCTACAGCTCTTAATGTTAACCCTTCATCAATCAATCTCAAACAATTAAGACGTTCATTTTCTGTTAGCCGAGGCATTTTGAAAATAAAACGTGGACAAAATGTTATGAAATTAATCAATGTGAGTCATCTATCAAGGCGTTTCCCGGGGTATTGCCTAAACAACTGTCACAATAGCAATAACTGGTTGATAAAAAATACATTGTTGAAACTTAGGCAAACTTGCCTTGACTGCAGGGCAAGAATTGTAGAGGAAGAGTGGAAAAACATTCCCCTATACGCTCTTTAGGGTGGTATATACACAAATTGTAGACAATCTAGTTCTTGAATTGTATTAGATGTAAAATAAAGTGAAAAAGTATAAAGACGTATTAAAAATATGATAATGCTGAAACGAAAAAATCCAAACAACCCTTCGGAAAAATAAATTGCATCCATCATCAGTCATCCGACGTTTTATATAAACTTGTTTAGATTGTGATTTTATATAAATACGGCAACACTGCTTAATTTTTAAACATTTTTTGAGTTATCAACCCAAGATTCGTTATCCTAAAATTCACATTCCGATTGTCTTCATAACATCGTTCACGAGAATCCCTTAAAAAACCCCAAATCTCTACTTGTGGAACACCCTGAATACCCCCGATTTACTTGACATCAGCGAAAAAGTTAGTTTTCGAAGTTTTTGAAAATTATGAATGAAACACCCAGTAAAATTCCAAAATTCGGACTTTCGATTATCCTGTATAATTCTTCAACCAATTAAGATATCGCAAAGGGAAGAAAAAGGACCCGAGCCAAGATCACCAATTTCGATATTTCGTTGCCCAATTTTGAAACCTTTCATGGTTTATCTGAGAATATCACTCACGCAGTGCCAGTTCACTACTTTACCAATGGCCGAACCAATCTGCATTTTCCTGCCCTCTGTATATCGCTGACTTGCACTCTGTTAGTTTCTTACTCAAGGATATGTTGCAATAGACTTACTGCTTGCACTCATCTTGAGAGAGCGAATAGAAATGTTTCTCAGAAAAGATATCAGACCGAAATAATGAAAAATTCGATATTTTGGATAAAACGATGTTTCTGTCGAACCAGGCATCATATCGAAAATCGGTCGAACATGTCCCGAGCTATCACATTTCTCTGTAAACTGTGCTTCACAGGAGCCACCTGAGATATTTTTTTCAAAAAATTGTGCATCGAAGAATGTTTACTAAAAAAACATAAACTTTTCTCGACCCTGTAGTAACTTTTGGGCGCAACGGATGGAACTCCCCATTCCCCTTGTAAGTTAGTCAAGGAGTGGGCCTATCCGATATGTTTTTAGTCAAGAAAATCCGACTGGCCGTTTTCGAGATATAGACTTTAAAACTTGGTAGTAAAATTAGCTTGGTACGTTTCGTTTGGCCAGCAGTTTATAAGGTAAAAGTACCATGATATCTTTTAAACTATTGAAGCTACAAACTAAAATATGGTACGTAGCTTACTTACAGAATTGGGTACAAGCCGCGATACGACGTTTCAACAGTTCGTCCGCTATACTTCAGCATCAGACAACAACTCATCTCCCATAAGAAAACTGTTTGCCAATATATTTTATATTCAAGCAAAAAAAGTAGATAACGCCATATTTATGGTAGATGGTTTAAATTTGGATGTTAAGTAGCTAAAGGAGTACCATTAATTATAAAATAGCTATCACAGCCACCACGGATAGATAACTTACGTTATAACGTTTATAGTATACGATTCAAATTTGAGTGGTAGGGACCTACGGGAGTATCATAATTTGTAAAATAGCTACCCTACTACCCTTAGTAGTTAGGTGATAGCTGTTTTATGAACCAATGATCATGTCAAGTTGAAAATTGAATGGTAGGCTTCCTTATATATAATTCGCTATTAATATAATTTTTTTAAAATTCAGGATAGCCGTCGCGTCGTGGAAAAAGTGTTAAAATAGTGATATCTCAAGAATGGTTAGTGCTAGTATGTTAAAATTGGGTACGTAGCTTTTTTACGAAATAGGGTAGAAGTCGCAATGGCAATCTTCCCATGGGTACTAAAGGCTACTTTTTTTCTCCTTTTCATAACCAAAAAGTCTATATCCTGATTTGAACAAAGACTAAATGTAATACACTGTCAACACTAAGCTCATCTATTTTCTCCTCAAGGACCCGCTTGAGCCCCCTTTCGGTTTCTTCTATGAGTAAATAGGTACTCCTTAATTTATGTTTATGTTTTTCCATAATTATCTCAATTCAAAGAAAAAAAATCCATTTTAAGCCGCACCCCCGTTCTTTGTACATTTACCCACAAATCCGCGTTGCACCAAAATATTAGCCAAACTTTTCGTCCCTAATCAGTTTCTTTCAGCCCTCTAATTCGACAAATTGGGGGAATAAAATTCTATAAATAGCCATTGAAGTCATGGCGAAAGTTTAGTAGTTTTGCGCCCGTCGTCGTCAGTTGATTGCGGTGGTGTTGCCGCTCGGGCACGAAGTTGTTCGATTTTCCTTCTTCGTCGTCTCGTAGCCGGGTAATTTCGTGGAGTTGTTGCGCGAAGTTTTTCACTTTTTGGGGCCCGATTCCGGATTATTTCTGCCCCGGTTTCCTTTAGCCGTGACAGTTATGTGATCTGTGTAGGTTATGGCACATTGCTTTTGCAATGTCTTGCATCCAAAGCATCAGTTCCGGGTTCAACATTAGGTATCTCCATTTGGATTTTTCTAATACAAAACAGTATGTAAATTTTGGGCTCACTTAGCTTTAAAACCCAGTTACAGGTTATATTTAATAATTCCATCCAGAGTATATATTGCACTGGAAGCAACCAAGTTTTTTTACAAAATTCTTTGTGAGTTATGTAATGGTATAAAGGCATATTGTGACATAATTTTCGTCAGCTCTTGAAGTGATATAGCTTATTTATATTTCAAACTAATGCTACCAAATCGCTATTTGTTGGTTGCTAGAACACCAACGAAAGTTTCATGTTCGTTTATTGTGCGCTTTCTTGCTGTTTTTCAAAAAGTACCACCCCTTCGGGTGCCACAATTAGACGTCAAAAGTTTAAAATTTGACACGTTGGTAGTATATTGGTAACGTGGCCTAAAATTGACCGTTTACCTAAGTATACATCGATGCAGTTTATATGCGATATGAAGACCGGTCAAAATTACCACTAAAAAATGTGGGTTTTTCATTTCTCAAATGATTTAGAAGTAAACAGGGGAATATGCATGTTGTTTTCAATTTGTAATCAACCAAATACTTACTATACTACCAATAATAAATACTACCAAATAGTTCATTATAAAATTTCATCTAGCCACCTATGAAATGCATTTGTTATTTTGAAGCACGTCGTAAATTACTTCGTTCTTTATTTGTCCGTCAAACATTCAAATTTAGGCACGTTTACACATTGCGAAAGTTTTAGTAGTTGCATACCATTACGTGCTCCGATAGTGTCTCTATCTTTTTTTTTTCTCAATAAGAATGTAAGGACGGGAATACTCAAATAAATGTAACAAAATGATAATGAATAGAAATTGACATGACATTCCAAACAATCCAGAATCATTCAGAATGTTAATAAATAAATAAGTCGGTCTTAATTTGTTTGATTTTTTAATTATTTAAAGATTTTTAAGATTCTATGGGCTTTAGAATTTACTTGAGGTATTCCCGAGCTAACATTTTCCATAGAGAACTTAGAAAGACACCCCACTCTTTGTGCCAAATTGTGTGTACGTAGACGAAGATAGGTGGACCTTGGGAGGATTTTGCGACCCTGAACGCCTGAACAAGCCTTTCGCACTTAAAAGCGGCGAATTTCATACTGATCCTTTGACTTCTGACGACGACAAAGCACCCTAATCCCCAGCCCCTGCACGGTGTAGCCTGTGGGGAGAGGAGTTTTTAAGGCTTGGCCCTACTAACTGTAACTGAAACCAAAAGTACCTACAAACCATTTTGTGTTTGAACCAAACTGAAAAACTAGTTTTAAAATCATTAAAACTATTTTCTAATGTTTTATCTCTGTAAAATCGGAAATGGAGTGGATTTTCAAAGGTATGTAAAATTAAAACATTAGAGCTGAAGACAAAAATATGTTTAAAAACATATTGTAGGCTCAATTCCTGAAACTAAACCTGGAAATTTTGCACCAAAACCGGTATAGACTGCGACCATTGTGACCTAGAAGAAAAGATGTTTCCAAAAATCTATGTGTCAGTAGATACTCTCGAGGTTTAATTTTGTGTACAAGTGTAATAGTTCTCTTCCCTCCCAAGCCTGGAAAAGCTATATACAATCGTACTATTAGCAGTTTGTAAGGCACATGTGTACATGCATAAACCATTTTGGATTAGAAAGCCAGTTTGAATGAGATTCAAATGTATAAGTAACTGATATGTTTTGTCAGCATCACTATGAAGTCAGAAATTGTGGTGTGTTGATTTTAAAAGTAAATAATAATTAAAATATTAGCAGTATAGACAAAAATACCTTAATAATAATACCTATTATAGGCTGGAATCTTGAGGCAAATCTTGAGACACTTGAGTGTGGACCTGAGTTTACGAGCAAGAATGTACGGAAAACATCTCTACTGGTATTGGTATATGGTATTTTCGTTCACTAATAAATGCTAACGTTTTTTTTTATAATGACAAAGTAGTTTAATGTGTGTTAAATTGCATCAATAGCTACTAAATAATGCAGGATCATCCAGCTTCATATTCCTAATTTATAGTTATAAACTGAATTTGTTTAAAAATGTTATAGACAGAAATTAAGTTTACAATGATATATAACTAATAGTATTAGACTGGATAATCTTGGTCAACGATCAGATCTGTAGTTCAAAGGGTTGCTGTCCACCACGTTTTCTGGTTGGACAATCGGGTTGGATGAAAATCAGCTGTAGAGATCAATTTGATCCAGGTTTAGCATTTCCAAAAAGTCATACTGTGTCTATACTAATAGGAATATGAATGATACATTTTGATTCACACACTTTATCTCAGTAGGACTTTTTGGAAGTATTGATCCTGGATCGGACTGATCCTTACAGGTAATTTTCAGGAAACCAGATTGATGACAGTTTGAATCTGATTTTCACTCAATATGAATGGTAGGAACTCAGCTGATAGTTATCAACCTGATCCATATTGCAGTTTTTGAAAAGGGCTTGTATCTCCTATTGGTATATGAAAAATTACCATATGGTTTCAATGGTATATGTGTTCGATAAGACTTGTAATAAAGCTAATCATATTTTGTTAATATATTTTGACATTTTTATTGAGTTTTGGGAAGCTATGTTTCTATTCACTTATCTACTGTTTAACAATAAATTGATCTTAGTTATGAATAATTGATGTATAGAATTGACAATTCAAATAGAAAAAAATTAAATGAAAGTAATGAACAATTTTATGCAAAATACTTTCTCCGAGTCCTAGCAAAATCTAGTAGCTTATACAGCTATCCGGTTGGTAATAACCCACATTAGGAAGACATAAAAAATAAACAAGATTACTGCACTGAAGATGAAGAAAACACGAAGTTCCTTACCGGAGCTCCTGCTCCTTGCTACATTCTTGACTAGTCCTTTTTTAGCTTTAGCCAATCATGAAGGTGTCCAGTTGGTAATAACTCACAATAGGAAGTCATAAAATAAGTAACTAAAATTACTGCACTGAAAATGAAAACAGCAACTGAACTACCTACCGGGCCTCCTACCCCTTCATCCTTGAGACGGTTCTTATGCTTCAATCATTAGTAAATCAACCCAGTACCAAATGGCTGTTTGTCAGAGGCAACTATGATGAGGATCAAATGCAACTGAAATGGGTAACAAAAATAGTTGGGGCCTTGTTCACATAGGCAACTAACCACATAACTTATCAAGACTTAAAAAAATAATTATTACAAACTATCGTATTAACTTAACAAAAACAATAATAATTAGTAAAAGTGGCTCGAAAAATACTCCACATTTACAAAAGGTGTTCAAAATGTTGGCGTCCTTGTTCAATACACTTTAAACTCCTGTTTCTAATGCTTGCGAAAATATTTTGTAACATGACTGGGTTATTGTTAATTTCAATAAATTTCTATTGTATTCGTTGACGACGATCATCCAAATTCCCAACAGGAGTTTTAAATATATTGTTTTTTATGTAAGGCCACAAAAAGAAATCAAAGGGTGTTAAATCACAAGACTTTGCAGGCCACACTACTTCAGTTCTTCGACTAATAAGCCTGTCAACAAAAAATGTCTGCAAATAATTAGTTGTTTGGTGTGTATAATGGGGAGGTGCTCCATTTTGTCGGAAATGAAACTCCGTAAGTTCATCATCATGCAATTGCTCGATAAATGGTTCCAAAATGTCCCTTCGGTATATTTCTGCTGTTAATGTGCCTACACAAATAAATAATCAAAATGATGTTAGGTACTTGAAGTGTCCTAGTGATCTGCCACCTTCAAAGAAAATTGGATCACTCAGTCGGCGAGCTGTGTTGCCGGCCCAAACTCCAATTTTTTCAGGGTGTAGTCCTTTCTCAATTATTTGATGGGGGTTTTCACTACTCCAAGTTCTCATGTTTTTCCTGAATTCACATAACCACTTAACTGAAACCATGCCTCATCACTAAATATGGATTTTTGGCAAATGTTCTGGTTATTATCCATATTAATATACCAATTGCAAAATTGCAGTCTTTGGGGAAAGTCAGCGTCATGCAATTTTTTTCACTACTGTGAAGCGATATGGGTACACTTGCAGATCTTTATGCAAAATTGCATGGGTGGCACCTACAGAAAGGCCTATTTGATGGTGTAACTGTCGTATAGAAGTACCAGGTGCATTTTGCATTATTTCTTGTGCCAGTGCAACCACTTCATCAGTATGTTTCTTGTGAGATCCAGTGCCTGGTCTTCTTTGTAAACTACCTGTTTCTGTAAACAGTTCTAGAGCATGCTCCAAAGTTTCCTTGAAATGCATATAGACCACAGGAAAGTTTGGAAATTCGGCCTGGAAATCCTCCATGCAGTTTCGAATGGAATAAACCCATTCGCCATCCACTTTGATTCCAGTTCGATAATAGCTCTTCAGCATAAAAACTTTATGTTCTAAGGCGAAAGCCATGTTGTCCAAACACAAAACAGATTTAATAGCAATAAAAATTACTGTTTTTAGCAAAAATTGTCTTGATAAACCTAGAAAACTTCAACAAAAATGTGCAAAAGGGGAAAGTTTACCAACAACTTACTTACTTACATTTACCGACAATGGCGAGTCAAGTTACGACGTGCTTTTATATCTCTCTTTCTTTCTATCAAAAAATCATAGCTGGCTAGATGAAATTTTATAATGAACACCCCGTACATATGGACGGTGTTAAACAACTTAAAAAGATTGACTTCTTTGTATAAAACCACAAAAGTAATCTGCATACTCCATGTAGTACATACATAATCAAAAAATAAATTCTAAATTTATGTTTGAGTCGTATTATCACTGAATGTTGAGTCCGCCGAAACACAAAAAATTATGTGATTTCTTCGTCCTTCTTGCGGACAAACCATGATTTATACTTCCTCAAAAACATTACTTCAGCGTTTTCTTCTCGACGAGTTAGAACTTCTGCGAAGTAGAGCTACCTATTTCTAATTGAAGATTATTGATGGCCTCCTCTTCTTCTACCCAGTGGCCGATTCGGGGGGAAGGGGGGGGGGGGGTGTTGATCGCCCTTTTTTTTAACTCCTTTTTGATTTCTTTGAGATTTTTGTTTGACTGATTGATAAACGCAAACGCACAACTGAAAAGAATCATTTTGACGACTTTTGAAATCGACCTCCGAAAAAATTGCACCTACGGAACTTCCGATGATGGGGGGTGAAAGAGGACATCAAGAAGAGGAAAAAACAGTTGAACTCACTTCGATCGGTCGAGGCCTTCTCAAGTTACGGGCGGTCAAAGTTGAGAATTCAGGAAAAAGTCGTAATCCCTTTGGACAATTTCGCAAAAATGCCGGAAACAATGACACGCATGCAATCTCCTAAGAACGTAACATACTCAGTTCGAACGAATTTAAACTCTAAATAGGTTTTTTTAAAAATGGTCAAAAAACAAACGAAAATATTGCACCTACTAAACTTCTGATGGTGAAAGATGAAAAAGAACATTTAGAAGAGGAAAAAACATTTGGACTCACTCCGAGCGGTCTCAAGTTACAGGCGGTCAATGAAGTTGTTACTGACTTTCTCAGTCAAAATGGTGTCAGCGGTGACACCACAGCGGTGTCAGTAGGTGACAGCGAAAATTAACCGTTGTCTAGCCAACTTGACACCGCTTTTTGTTCCGCCGCTACTAACTCTTCGCATATTTGAACGTCTTCGTAAAGATCATCACCATCTGCTAAATCTCTTGGCAATTCACTTTCTTCACTACTGCTGTCACTCATCGTTTTAGATTCATTTTTGCTCTTCTTCCGTTTGTCACATTCTTTTAATTTGTTTCAAAATTCCTCTTTTGTAATTATTTCAGGTGATGCAGACGCGGGTGTTTTCTTTTTTGTTTCGGCCATCTTCTTTCCCATTGAAATGTTATTTAAAAGTAAATTCTCCATAGATTGTTTTGAAGTCGTTGGTTCAATGATGTTATCTGGCTCTCCATTATTTTTCCTCGTATTGAGGTTTCCAGGTGCTGCTCCGTCAATTGCTTCTCCTTCAACAGCTTCTCCGTCGACTCTTTCTCCATTTGTGAGATTAACCACTTGAGGATTCACGGGGTATAATCCAGTAATTTCGAATGATTATTACATTAGTTGGCAATTTAGTCCAAGTTTTGCCCACCATTACTGAAAAGTCGCCTTTATTTAAAGCCATGCCTTAATTCTCCTTTTGCCAAATTGTGAGTTCTTCATTCCACATTTTCGTGAAGTTTCCGAAAGGTACTACCTCTAACGGCAAATTTTAAGGTCTACTTTAGCTTAACATTATAAGTGCAGTTTGCATGGCTTTTCTATAAAGTTAAGCCTAATGTGGAGCTTAAAGTTTTCCATATAGAACACCTTGCTGTCAAACAACCTGTCACTTAAAATTTGTTTGACAGCAATGTGTTCTATATGGAAAACTTTGAGGTTCACCTTTCGCTTAACTTTAAGAGAAAGTGGTGCACCCCACTAAAAGTGATGCAAATTGCACACAGAGAGTCAAATTCCACCAGATTTACCACCTACATGATAATTCTGGTGGAAGTGTGTTACAATGTTTTATATTCTGACTTTTAAAAAAAAATACCCACTCACCAATTACACTTCTTTAAAATAAAGTTTTTAATTGAAACAGGCTAATTTATTTCCTCTTTTATTTCAGTGTTTACTGTACTTTGTGCTACTTACAAAATGATTATTTCACTTTGAACAATTCTCTGCCACTATCATTGAGTAGAACTGCATACAAAATTATGTAGGAATTCAACCTCTAAGAACATAGTTCTCTCGCCAGGGAACAGAACCTTGTGGGGATGTAAAGTAGGCGGCAAGCAGGTCCCTCTGATTCTTTGCTGATTCTTTTGCATTATTGGACCCCATCTTGTTCCTTGATTGTAAGACTGGACCATTATCTCTCCAAGTGCCTGGCATTTCCTCACCTCTCTCATTTATACTATCAACGAATCCCTCAATGTTTTGAGTTATTGAATGGTTTTTAATCATATTTATTAAAAGAGTCTCAACAAATTTAAATAAAAAAGTAATAATTTCAGTATTAATAAATCATTCTTATTCATGCACTTTTAAATCTTACCAATAGGGCAATATCTTCTGAGAGTGGATGGTATTTCTTTCTCACAACTTTGCACAAAGTTATGCAAAATTACAGTGGCTTGTACAATGAATTCGCAAACTTCAATTGGTGCATATATAGGTTTTCATGAAATTTGCCAGCGTTGACTAAGAACGCCAAAAGTACTTTCTATTGTACGTCGTGCCCTACTAATTCTGTAATTAAAAATGTTTTTCCTCTCTCCTAAATTATTATCAGGGTAAGGTCTAATTATATTCCTATGTAAAGGAAAGGCTGCATCGCTTCCCATCAATTGCCCCTATACAATTGGGAATATTCCATCTTTTAAAAAACTCGTCACTAATCTGCCTAAAGTCAGAGGCTGTAGGGATGCAAAGTTCTGTGGGGCTTAAAACACCCCACAAAGCTCTGCATGTTTCCACAATTATATTTCTAGCCGTAGCTTTTCCAATGCGCTTAGAGATAGCTGCAATATCATGTTAATACATTAATAATGTTATTGTCATTCAACCTTAGATATCCAGTGTACTTACTGCAAAATCATTATTAGCCTTTGTTCAGTAGGTATATGATACTTTTCGACATTTTTTCGAATAACTTTAAATATGATTTTATGTAAATAGAAAAATTGTGACTTTGTGATTCTAGCATATCGGAAAAATTGTTCTTCATCCCATTCTGAAGTCAACATATCTAATTAGCGTCACGACATATATACCTTCCACATTCCTTCTTCTGTTAATTGGTTGAACTGCAAAACGCCTTTTTCTACCCATAGCAGATATGCATATTGCATATGATGAAACGCTCAATAATAAGTACAGAAAACCTGCCGATAATATGACTTTTTATTTGGTTTTTTTGGATAAAATTCATGTTTCAAAAGAAATAAGGCCCCTTTTTTTAGTCAAGCACACGTTAAACAGCAAATCAAATTCAAAAATTACGTGCCACAAATTGAGGTTATTTTCGAATATTGGTGGGAAAAGACGACTAGTTCTATTGCTTTACGCATGCGCTATGAAATATTTCCTTAATTCTTAGTGCCTAATTCGTAAAAACTTTCAAGGTTATGCATTAGCAACGAAAATTAGGAATTAAGAATTAGGAACTTGTATAAACAGTATAATTATTAATGCGCTATTTAACTCTTTAAGAATTAGCTATTACAAATTAATAATAAAGAATTAAGAATAAAGAAGTTGCATAAACCCGTATTTATTCCCACGGCATCGCGCTGCAGTGGAGGGACTGGGGTGGGGGTAGTGTACCCCACCACTTGAAGTACGGGGTGTTAGAAAACTTCATCTAACAGGCTATAAAATTTTTACAGGAAAAGATGACATAACCAAAGTAAATGTTGTATCCTTTCGTTAGTCTCGGATAGAAACGCTGCGCACTTCGTTGAAAAGGATGTTGTGGCCTTCGGAGAGAGCGTGTTCTGCTAGTGCTGACTTTTGTCTTTGTCCCAGTCTGCAACTCCTTTTATGTTCCTTAATCCTCGTTTTGACATTGCGTTTTGTGGTGCCAATGTATACTGAGTCACAGCTGCATAGAGCTCGGTAAACTCCGGGTGCGATAGGGGATCTCTGCGGTCTTTGGCCGATCTCAAGCTCTGTTGTATTGTACGAGTGAGTTTAAAGACGGTTTTAACACTGTTCTTTTCCAGTAGGCTGCCGATCCTGTCCGCTACTTTGTGGATGGATGGTAGACTAATCCATCCGCGCTTTTCTTCATCTTCTCCCGTTGTTCCTTCCTGGCGCTCTACATTCCTTGAACGGATGGCTCTATCAAACTCGTGCTTTCTAAATCGGCCGGCTAACAAATTCTCTTGGCTCTCTCAGGCACAGTTTTTATGACTCCTCTTTTCTGTCTGGGATGATGATTTGATTTGAGGATGTGGACTTGAGGTATTGGTCAGTGTGTGTTGGTTGTCTATAAACGGTGTGCGCAAGCTTCCCATTCGGCCTCGTTGATACTAAAACACCTAATAACTGTAGGCGTCCTTCCTTTTCTATTTCCATAGTGAACTGAATTTTTGGATTGATACAGTAGAGGTGTAAGAGGAAGTTTTGAAGTTCGCCCTCGCCATGGCTCCAAATAACAAAAGTGTCGTCCATGTATCGGAACCAGCACTTTGGCCTCTTTTTTGCCGTTGTCAACGCTTTGGCCTCAAAAATTTCCATAAAATAGTTGACTATTACTGGACTAAGGGGGCTGCCCATAGCTACACCATGAATTTATTCGTAGAAATCTTCCTTCCGCTGAAAATATGTAGTATACTCTGTTCAGCGAGGGTTCAATATTACGTCATAAATTGTGATGCCATACAAAAAAAAACACGTCTGTCTCTGATAAAATGTCAGTTGAACAAAATGTCAAGTTATGTTTGTAGACACGGGCATGTATCAGTTTAGCTTTTTGTGCTAACATTCCAAAGTTTTCCCAGTTCGGGTATTAATTCAGAAGGAATATCCGCAGCAGCTTTACCATGGATACCTGCTATGAATCACCCGGCCATAGATGTAGATCATAAGATATGGACAAAATCGGCCCAAGCTATTCTGAGTATTTTTGTGTGCTTACTATATCTAGTAGTGCTCACTACTTGCGTTGCAAAGACAATAAGCAGAAACACTTGTCGTCTGGTCGCCAAATATATGTTTCCTTTTTTCGTTCGAATGCACCCTTTTCTGCGGAATAGTTCAATACGTGTCCGCCTGAATTCATTAATTTGATAAAAAAAAAAACTGTTAGGCATTTATTGTACATTCAATTCTTGAAATTTTTCTTAGAATTTAATCAATGCAATATATGATAATAAGATATGCAACATAAATAACTTAAATTGAGTACATAATCTAACTAAGGGTGGGCAATTTTTTTAAGACACCTAAACCGCGGATTTGCTTTTATCTGTGTCGCATGCATGCACCGTTCTTCCACATTTTTTCTTTAGTTGATTCAGTCAAACACCTCGCTAATTCTGAGCATAGTTTTATTCATTTCCACAGAAGCGGATCTAGCCTTTAGGTGACACCAGGGTAAGATATTTTTGTGGACCAGCAGGTGGTTGTTCAGGAACAGGGGCTTCTTTTCAACAGTTGATAGTTCCTTCGGGACGAATGTTGATGGAATTTCTTCCGCCGCTTCGTCGATTATAACTCCTTGTTTCGCCACTATCTTGGAAATTTTCTCCGGTTTTTCTTCACACAGTGGCTTCTTCTACATGATCCCTTAAAAGCAGATCTTTCATTTCTATATTTAGTTCTACGAAAGCTGGACTCGGATTTCTAAATTTTGACGACATTTTGACATTAAGCGTCAAACTGACATTAGCTGCTGGTTTTATTATTAATAAGAACTAATAATACGCCTGTCTTTTTGCGATTTTTTTCTAATGAAATGAAATGGGTAATGCGACGTCATATTGAACCCTCGCTGAACAGAGTATACTTGGCAATATCTTGAGGAAATTCCTGGTTAAAATTAGAGCTTCACAAGACCGAGACCGAGACTTATATACTCTCGGTCTCGGTCTCTAATTTAAAATTGAGTCTCGGTCTCGGTCTTATGCATTGAGACCGAGACCGAGACTTGCGTAATCTCGGTCTTGGTCTCGTAGTAGCAACTCCAGTCTCGGTCTCGGTTTCGAAAAAAAGATAGTATCTCAAAAAATCTTATTATGTTTGAATTGCATATTCAATTCTTCTGAATTATTGAGTTATAACGCACAGTGGACTTCTGGTGGTGGGAGGTAAAAGAGGACATCAAGAAGAGCAAAAAACAGGTGGAATCACTCCCATCGGTGCACTTGTTCTAAAGTTACAGGCGGTCAAACTTGAAAAATGAAAAAAAAGTCGTTATCAAATGCAATTTATCCTTAAAATAGTTTTTTTTGGCTAAAAAATCGATTTCGATTCAAAAAGTAAATAAAAATCGCTCAACGAAAGGTGGTTTCTTCGAAAATGTGGCATCTAAGGGACTTCTGTTGGCGGGATGTGATAAGAAGAGCAAAAAAAGTTGAGAACTGAAAAACTTGAAAATTGAGAAAAAAGTTGTACTACCCCCCCCCCCCAAGTTCAAGAAAATGTATGAATTTTTTTCTTTGCTGTTTTTGATCGGAAGGATGAAAAATGTATTGTAACAAACTCAATTCGAATGAAATTAACGCTTGAAGTAGTCTTTTTTTTAAATTGGACACAAAATCGATTTAAAAGTGCCACCGGAGGGGCCTAACTCGGAAAATATTGCACCTACGGGACTTCTGTTGAAGGAAAGGGGACATCAAGAGGAGCAAAAAAACAGGTGGATACACTCCAAACGGTCTACTCGTCCTAAAGTTACAGGGAGTCCAAGTTGAAAATTGAGAAATAAGTCGTTACACCTCCTCCTTTAGTCAATTTAAAAAAAATTGGGACATTTTTTTGGTATTTTTCATTGGAATGGCACGTCTGCAAGTCCCGAAGAATGTAAAAAACTCAATTCGAATGAACTTTACCCTTAAAGTAGTTTTTTTTTGTAAAATTAACCAAAACCCCTGTTTTAAAAGGGTCGTTTCTCCGAAAATGTTGCATCTACAGGACTTGTATTGCAGGGAGATAAAAGAGGACATCAATAATCGGTGCACTCGTTCTAAAGTTACAGGCGGTCAAAACTTGGGAATTGAGAAAAAAGTCGTTATAGCCCCCTCCCCTTTGGACAAGTTCAAAAAAAAAATTGAAATATTTTTTGCTGTTTTTGATAGGAATGGCACGTCTGCAATTCCCTAAGAACGTAACAAACTCAATTTTAATGAAATTAACCCTTACGGTAATTTTTCCAAAAATTTGCGAAAAACTCGCTGTTATAAGTGCCTAAAAATCGTCCACCGAAGGGGTCTGATTTTTAAGATTTAATATCGGAATACCTTTTCTCTATATTGTTCTTTTCCAAGTTCTTATCATTTTTCCTTTTTTGGTTTTTCGTGCATCTTTTCACCTTTTACATATCTATTGTTTTATATTTATTCATAAAACTCCATTTCTTTTAATTCTCGCACTGCTTTTGACCTGCTTTGTTCTTTGTATGATTAATTTGTATTGTTTCTAATTCGTGATATTTTCCATATTTATAAGACATTTGCTTCATTTACTATTTTTTGCTAATACCTAGTCATTTTACGTTTTCTATAATTTGAAGAAATTTTTTTAATCATTTTTCAGCCACTTTCCTTTTGATATTTTTTATTATTTCAACTCATTTTCTTTTCCCAATTACATTCTGTAATATTTTCTGTTTTTTTTTTAATTGTGGCTCAATTGCTCCCCTCTTTAATTCCTGTATCTTTGATAATTTTTTCTCATTATAACTTTTTGCCAATAAAGTTCCCTTTTTCGTTTTTATTTGTTTTTTATTAAATTTCTTCTCTCTAGTTGGTTTACGTCTATTCTACCATTCGCAAAATTTTTACTCCTTTCTATTTTAGATCATTTACTATTTTTTCTATTACTTCTTACTTTGTTTTTGAGCGTACTATACTGTTTGTTGTGTTTGAATAAATTTCAGCTATTCTTTAAATTCTTAAATTTTAGCTCATTGCTTTTTCTCTCAATTGCCGTTTTTTATGTTCTTAAATTTAATTGGCTCTCTTTCGATTTTTCAAGCATCTATTCAGCATTTGTAATATCCATAATTTTTTCTTTACTTTTAGATTCTCTACTTCTTTCCATACTCCCTTTGACTTACTTTTTCTCCTTTTCCTAAATTTAATATCTTTTCTTAATTTCCCTTTCCGTTTTCTCTTCAGTGTGAATCGGTTTGCTACCTGTCTTACTTGACAATATTTACCAGATAATCTTCTAATTTATTTCATACTAATTGTGAAATTTCTAGACTGCTTTATTTAACAGTTTTTCCATATATAGGTACCAGTTTATGTTCTGTTTTTTTTTTATTTTGTAAAGTTTTATTCTTTTTTGCTTGCTACTGCTTTTGAATGTTCTGGTTAGTATTCTTTGCATTTTATTTTATTTTTTTATTTTTCTATTTTGTTATTTTACAAGTTTTTATATTATTTCCTGATTTTTAGTATCGGACTAGTTATTTCTTATAGATCTTCACGAGACCGAGACGGAGACCGAGACTTACATACTCCCTGTGTCGGTCTCAAATTTATAATTGAGTCTGGGTCTCGGTTTTGGTCTTGTAGTAGCAACTCGAGTCTCGGTCTCGAAAAAACAGTAGTGTCTCAAAAAATCTTATTATGTTTGAATTGCATATTCAATTTTGTTTTGAATTATTGAGTTATAAGCACAGTTTTCAAAGAAATATCTTTTTTTGTGTAAAAATGTTTACTTAAAATCAAAATTTGAAATGACTGAGGGTTTCAATTTTCAATGTAGAATCAGGTTAGTTCAAGTTCGTTTAATGTAAAACTGCATTAGACTTGCCCGTAGGTTGCAACTGATGCTACTAAATATATTTTTTTTCAAGCGGACTAAAAGTACGTCATTTGTTTTCTCCATACGCACACCTAAAGTGGGCTTTCAAATCCTGAGACCAAAAAAGTAGCAAAAAAGTCCTAGGCAGTAAAAGTAAAGTCAAAAGTCACCGCTAGTGTCATGGTGGCGCATATATAAACGATTTTCATTCACCAAAATTATTTTAATTATAGATGTCACCAGATAAACCGATCTGAGTGTATTGCCATCTTTACATTCTTGTTGAAAAAACAAAGGACAGAAATACTCTCAGAGCACTCAAGAGCACCATCCGAAACCGTTATTAGTCGAAATCGCATAGGTTCTCGAATTCTGAATTCGTCTGTTAAATGTCATGCGCGTCATCATATTTATCTGTCAATGTGACATTTATTTTATTAATTTAGTATTGAAAATAATGCTACAAATTCTTAGTTTACCATAATCATTGGTTATTATTTAATACATTAAAACCATTGAACATTGAAAGCCACCATTCTAACATATTCTATGTATTTTACAAATAATATACACAATTGGGTAAGTACCTAGACTCGCTTAAAGAGGATGAGAGAAAATTGCAAAACTGAACCACTTTTAAATAGATTTCTTATTTCTTGCATGCTTGAAAAAGAAATAGTATATGTTACTCGGAGTAAAAGGTCTTTTTGTGCTTCGCCCAGTTGCAGGCCTCAGCTTCGCTTCGGCCGTCAATCTCTGGGCTCAGCACGAAAAGACCCACTTTTACTCCTAGTGACATAATCTACTATTTTTATAAAAAATTATAATATCTTAGCTATCGACACATCTACAAAATTTCATTGAATATATGGAAATATTTCAAATTAGGTTTTATATCATGAATTCGAATATGCATGTTGAAAAAGTGTACATACTGCCAATGGAAAAGTTCCTATCTTTTTAGCTTTATTTGGTGGTAGAATGAAGTAATTTAAACCAAATTAAAAATTATCCTTAAAAATTATTCTGTATAGAAATAATAAAATACTTTTGCAAACACAAAAATTGTATTATCATATTGTTAACTGGTAGGCTATTTATGATAGTTGAGCGTTATTTATAAATATAAAGGGCGGAAAGTATCACTCTACACTTGTCTTCGTCTTTGGTTCTTACTCGCTTTGAGTCGATTTTATTCGTGATGAAACTACTTTGAAAGCAAACAAAATCTCGTTTTTTTATAAAATGAGGAAAATAGAAAACTCAGGTAAGCATGTACTAGAGTACGTACTTAAAGTAAAGTGTCTTTTCGTACTAAGAATAACTATACGCAACGGACTATTATAAGGACCCCTCGCCTGCTGATTATATAAAATATCTTGCAAACGAATGATATTTTTCGAGACCGAGACTCTCGAAAGTCTCGATTGGCAGCATCGGTCTCGGTCTCTGTTTCGCAGCCCGAGACCGAGACCTAGACAGCCTCGGTCTCGGTCTCGAAGTCGATATTAAAGTCTCGGTCTCGATCTCGTGGTCTCGTGAAGCTCTAGTTAAAATGTTCCACGACTTCCTTAATGGGTATCATCGTGAAGGGCGAAACAACATCGAAACTAACGAGAATTTCTCCTGGAGAAAGAGACAAAGAATGCAGTTTTTTGACGAAATGAGTAGAGTCTTTTATAAAGCTGTCAGTATTTCTTATTTTAGGTTGCAGCAGTTTGTGAGGTCTTTCGCGATTCCATGACTTCAAAGCCCGGAAAACACTTTAGATTGTATTTTGACCGGCCGTGAAAGCCTTCACAGTCTTATTCAATTAACTCTTCGATATTTGAAAATGTTTTATTTTCTGTTCGCAATTGTAGATCATTTACAGCCATTACGTCTATACTATTATATATATTATGTAGTAGCATGGGGCAAATAAATGTTAAAAGATACCTTTTTTTTTTAGTAGTAAGTAAGTAAGTAAGTCAGTAAAAAAAATTAAATAAGAGTAAAATAAAATTTTACACTAATTCTAGTTGGCCTAATATATGAAATTAAATTTTCATCGAAAATTATCTTTATGATTAATTTCACGTTTAATTTAAAACAATTAATAAGTCCTGTCTTCTCACATTTTCTCCAATTCAAATGTCTATATAAAATAAAAAAAAAAACCTTTCTGGGATAAGAAAATTAATCAACCCCGCAAAGAATAAAAATAACCTCTTTGACCTCATTGAGGGGGGTTCGTTTTCGCGGTGAACTGCTTTAAACAAATCTTTATCGATTATCGATCGGGACCTGGTTGTCTGTTCCGACTTTGATTTAGGGCTCCGCCTCGGCAAGAATGCAATCGAAAAGTATATAAAACGGGGCTAAAATTGTTAATCACGAATACCTGGAATTCGAGCTCATTTGAAAAGTTGCTTTATAAAGCGAGTTTTATTTGAGTTTGGCCGAGGCTATTTATTTTACGAATGCCAGTATGGAACTAGGCGATAAATTTTTACTTCTTTGTTTCGTGTTTCAGACCGCTTTCATGCGGTTTTATATTTGGTTATGAAAATGCTTTTCACCGACACGTGTATTAAAAGTAGAGAATCACAATCATTAAAACAAAAAACTGTACCGAGACCCTCTAGCTCTCCATCATCATTTCCGATAATTTAACAGAAAGAAGGGCCATAGAAACGAACTGAATCAAGAAATTTTCTTTTCCCAATAATAATGAAGCTCGAAAATTCCCCTTTTTATGAGAGAAAGGAAATTTCGTTTTCACACCAAACTCTGTGGAACAAAACTTTATTGATTGTCGATATAGCGGCTTTGAGGTTGACTCGAGGTTCTTCTATGAAGAGACTTTATCGCAGCGTTAATCTTTCTTAGAGAATAACTCAAGTCTTTAACCGGTCGTATTTGGGCGTATGAATGTGTTTCTTCATAAAAAAAGAGTTTATTATTACCCTAGAGATTTAAGGTTTCCAACGATTTATTTTTAATAAAAACAATCATTAAATAGGGCTTTTTTAAAGCGATTTTTAATGCGTTTATAAAGTTTTTTTTTTATTTCAGTCTAGACAGAAAACAGATATTTTTCTTGTTTTGCTGTAAGTTTGTTAGTCCTCGAAGAGCTTAATTTTCTCGCGCCACTTGTTTATTTATCTTTGCTACCGTTGATTAGCTGTGTTTACCGAGTCCTTAAGATGCCAGTGATTTAATCGTAATATGGTGAGTTTGTTTAAGATTTAGAGTTATAAGCCTCGGTTATTGATTCAGGAAAGAGGAGCAAAATTAGGTATTTAGATACTAGATTTATTTACTGAATTATAAATATACATTTTATTGCTAAGCTCTAATGAATTTGTTGATAAGAATTTAGATGTGTATTGGTGACGAAGTTGCCATAAGGTCAGAACAGGTTAGTTTAGGTTAATTCAGATTATTTATCGGTTTAGATCGGTATCGGTTAGTTCTGGTTAGGTCAGGTTAATTTTGTATAACCTTAAAATTCTAGATTATTTCGCAGTTTATGTTAGCACTTTTTTTAATGTTTTCAATATCCTCATGTTGTTTACCTTTATATGGGACCTCTTGTAGTTATACCTAATTCTTCCGATTAGTCGTGCAAGTTAGTATTTTAGTTTAAACTTCATAATTTTGCTTACAAACTGTGGGATATTTTAACCAAAAGAGGGTAACTCACCTATCAGTACCACATAATGCGAACGGCAGCTCTGTAGTTATTGGAAGCTGGGTCGACATTTGTATAGGTTTTAGGCAAAAAGTTTTTATTTAACTTGGGCGCCACTCAATTTACTTTAGTTTGCATACAACATTAAAAATTGAGAAAAATGTTATATTAAAAAGATGGTATAATTTGGTTTGGTAAAGAAAAGAAAATATAATACTAATGTTTATCTATTGCTAAAAAAAGGGTCTAACGGTTAAGGCCAAATTATCTTTCTTTTCTTTTCACACTACTGTCTTATCGCCAATATTTCATAAATGGTTAGCATACATTAATTTCCGCCAGTGCCCAGCCAATCAAAACACAGGGTGCTCTAGCGGGTGTGATGCACCGTGGCGCCAAATTTAAAAGAATGTTTGGTGGCTGTTAAGTGAAATTCACTTAACAGAATTGCTGAATAGTGGCATTTTATGTTATTTATTTTTGAAAATTGGTGTTTTTTGTTCTTTACTTTTCAATACTTATTATAGATCCAAAAACAGACACCAAAAATGAGATATTACGAAATAGGATTTTTGGTAAAATATTGTGGTTAGGTTTTTAGGTTAGAATATTGATGGATATGAGTTGCAGAGAGTTAAAGAGATTTACATCTCATTCTTGGTAAACTAAACGTATCTATTTTACCCTAAGAAAATGTAGGTATTGCATTTATAAGAATGTATTAAAGTTTTAGGTTTGATAGATTGAGAAATATATTTGATTTGAAATAATATATTTGAAATAAGTAGGTACTTATCAGCTCTACATGTGAATTTATAGTTTTCTTTGTCTATGCTCTTTTTTTCTGTAAATAAATAATGCGCTAATTTAAAAATGGAAAATAAAAACACATATAAAATAATAGTAATAATAAAATTTATTTCAAATGAGGCCTTAGAAAATATATACACCAAGGTATGTTATATATTACATATGTGGGGTGTTCATTATAAAACTTCATCTAGTCGGCTGTGAAATGTCAAAAGAAAAGGAATGAGAAACAAAGGTCCATTTATTTTGATTATGTCATCCTTTTCTGTCAAAATTTCATAGCCTGCTAGATGAAGTTTTATAATGAACACCCCGCATAACTAAATTTATTTATAAAATAAATTTTATCTCGGTGTTTATTAAAAATTCAAATATAACATTATACACACTACAGACAGTTTTCTTGACCGACTACTGTGAACAGGTGAGAGTGTTCTTGGGAATTTGGTCTGGGCAGTGTGGAATAACTAATACTATTCAGCTACCTTTGTAGCTGAATAGTATTAAGAAGAACAAGAACACTCTCAGCGATTATACACACTGACGGAATTAAACAAAAGTAATATATTTAATATATGTATAGGAGGCATACCATACCAGAACCAGACCATACCATCATACTAGAAATAGACCACACCAGAGCCAGACCTTACCAGATGAGACAGCATAACAGAAAATAACATATGCCATTCCAACTCCTCCATTGTGAACAGTTTTTAAACGGCCGCTGGATATCTTACCTATATAGGAATACTCAGGAACTAGATGAAAGACAAATAAAGTATTCAAGATGCTTACCATATAATTAAAAACATAAAAAAATGATGCAGAATGAAACATTAACACAATTAGTTGCATTGAAACATTGTTTGAAAACTAAATGTGTCACTGCTCTTACTTTTGCAAATAATGCGGAAAGTTATTTTCACCAACTTCTTTTAAATACCTAAAATAGTTCACCTTTATAGACAAACACTTTATTCCGAGTTCATCAAGATGTCCTGCATGTGTTTCAGTGTTTCAATGAATTTCACATTGACCTCTCCTTGTAACAAAAGAATACCTACACAAGTTATTCATACCCTTATCACAGAATAAAATATACAGAAGCCCCACTCTTTCAAGGTCGCAAAATAATGCATAACCTAAAGTTTGCATACCTTGGTATAGCGTCATTCTGACATTTTGCAGTGGCGGAGTGAAAATATTTTAACTTTAATTATGTTTATTGTTGGTAGGTAAGTTCTGGTAAAAGGTGAGCATACCGTCCAATTTGCTAGATGTCTGTCAGTAAAATAAAAATTTCATATCTTATTCAGTCAGAAATTGCTTCCGGATCTAGCTATATTTTGCAGCAAGAATATATATAAGGAAACATGGCCGGAAGTTCTACCAGAGTTGGAGTGGTATGTGCAGCTAAAAACTGTAATCATAATCAGTTCAACTCGAACCTTTCTTTATTCCACACAATTCCTCAAGATAGAAAAAAGTAAGTTTACATTTTCAAATAAGTACCTTAGGAATACTATTTGTAGAGGAACTGCATGGTCAATTTCTTCAAATCAGCAAGATTTGCTTCGAAATTTGGATTCGCTTCATGGCATCACTTCAAGACAGCATATTCATCATTGGCACTCACCACAGAAGGTTGCGATATGAAGCAGTACCAACGATTTTCCTCAATTGGAAGGGATATCAAATCTTAGCGGGGAAAGAAACAACAAAAGAGAAGATTTAGTTGAACAGTAGGCATTTTGAACATGCCCTACAATACATTTGTGTCTTTCGTATTGGTGTGGATCTGTTTAATACACATATAATAAAAAATTTTCCCTGCAGAAGTTTATTTATCAAATGTATAGTGTTTTCAGAAATATTGATTGTTTCGCAGCATCAATAAATTGTATGGATTGGAGATATTTGATATCAGGTAATCAGCATGGTAATCAGATCATGGTAATCAGAAAGTAAAAAAAAATATTTTTTGAAAAATCTATAATTCAAGTAATTCAGAAGATATTATTCTACTATATACGTATCGCTACACCTGAGCTATGTTAAAGCTGGTCAGCGGGTTACACAATTAGGTTAAGTTTAGGGTAACTTCATAATAAAATAAAATTATAAAAAAAATTAGCACGCCTCTGAAATCTATACCAAGGTAGTCAAGGTAGAAAGGTGAGTGTTTTTGACAGATCAAAGGGACCGTCACCGAGTGGGCTTTCTGTATATTTTATTCTGTGCCCTTATTTATACCATATAGGTAATTAATTACCAATTGCCAAAATTGTGACAGACATTCTAGAAGGACATGTTCCATGAATATGAATACTACCACTTGCTTTCTACTACTGTGATTTTTACATGTGACTTTTACATAAGCTGGTAAATCCTAAAAATAAATATAAACACGAAAGTATGTTCAACTTATAAGCAGAGAAAGGGTACAAACCTTTGGAATCTGTTCTGTTGCAATTACATAATGTGCTCTCATCACCATTTGGAAGTTTTCTTTTCCTGCGACATGCATAATCAGTTTCTCTATTTTAAAATTTAAAATCAATTCTTTAATACTTACACTATGAATAGAACTCAAATGTCTAATTAAATCAATGTGAAATGAGAACTTTCCTTCATTTGTACACATTGGGCATGTAATAAGCTTTGTCGGCTTCTCATGTGCAGAAGTGCAGAGTTTGGGTGGGTGGCGGGTCAAACCTCATATGCCTATTTTTTATACCAGTATTTGAAAATTCAGTTTTACAGAACTGGCAGGCTAATTTATCCATTCTATAAAACTGATAATGTATCAACTAGCTCTTTGGTATCAACAATGCTCTAAACCTCCTTGGGAGTATTTGCGACAGTCTTGAACTACTGATTACTCCTACACACAAAACAGAAATTTTGTTTACTTATATTAGCAATGAAAATTGCTCTTATGCACACAGACACTTCTATGGAAACTATTTATTAATATCTAACAATAAAAATCTTTTTCGTGTTAACTGTTATTTCCTAATAAAGATGAATTAGTAATCCGTATAGGTATAAACAAACAACAAAGACAAAAAAAATTGACCGGTTCAAACTGACAACAATGACAAGTGACAATGCGTGGAGACGCCACCACGGAGTGTCGGACGTCGAACGAACTAGATGGCTAGTGCCGGCGAATTCTGATTGGCAGGGCACTGGCGGAAATTAATGTATGCTTAAATGGTTGCTTCTTACCATATACAAACTTGGTTAGTTGTCCCATACAATGTACTCTGGATTGCCTTGTGTAGCGGAGCTTTACTCTCCTCTAGATAGCTTTAAAAAGATGTTCAGATATTTTATATTGGTGTGTTAAACATAAGGTTGCAGGGCTGCTTTACTAATGGATATTGATCGGGATAAGTGGTGAAACAGTATGTGCTTGGGTTGTGGCTACTCAAACTATTTACTGAAATCCATAGTAAAATGGACCATGGAAGCTATGGGAATCGGATCAATAAAAGAGAAAACTTAAATGACAAAGATAACCAAGCCTAGACGTGATAGGGGAGACTTACTAAATTATTACTTACCCCAGAATGGTGAAAAGACGCTGTGGAGCCTATGAAGGCAGGATGAAGTCTATCATATTAGACTTTCTACTAAAAAATAGAAAAAAAGGGGAACTGTGAAGTCTCAGGAAGATTTCGTCTTCCTCGGGGATTATTTAATAAAAATTAAATAATCCTTAGGACTATCAAGACCGGCGTATGTCTTGGACCAAAAGTCCAAAGAAGGAAAGAGGATCCCAGAAAAATGGTTCCTTTTTAGCAACCAAAAAGGTTATTCCTTCCCCAAAAGGGAAGGAAAATCAGAAAAGCCACATTGTTGCTTAAATATAAAATAACTAAAATTTAGGGAAAGCTAAATCAGCACATACCTAGATTTGAGGAGTAGATTTGACAACACCGAAAATCGCCAGTATTGGCGATTAAAAGTACGGATTGGGGCGCTGCGAATGTAAACAAATATGGCGACTTAGGAGGTAATCGAAAAGTGACGTTTGTTAAATTTTAAGAAGTTTTTGTGTTTGAAACGACTTTTTTCTTCTACTTTCAAGGTATACTTATTGTGTGAACACCGTTTTTAGAAAATTACTGTTTAAATTAGGTACTAATGATATATTTATAGTTCAACAGTGGGTTTTGTGAATATTTGGAAGTGTTTTTGTGTGAGACTTTTGTGGGCATAATTTCGTGTGAAGCAAAAATTGCTTGAAAAAGTAAGTTTCCATGCAAAATGTACCTTTTTTCGATTCTATTCCATAATTGTAATTTTGGCAATTTAAGCATACCTAAAACTAGCTACAGTGTTCCAGTACTTAGAAGCCACGCTGTAACCAGCAGATGTGTTGTGGAATGAGTAAACATCTTAAATTCCAAACACTTCATTTTTGAGTGGCCATTATGGAAATCTATCAACACTGGAAGGTGAAGTGATAAAGCTTTCATATTGTGCCTTCAGACAAGTGCTCTGCTGAATGGCAAACCCCATGAGATATCTGGAGCCATGATAATCCATGCATCAGGTTACAAAATTTTAAACTTTAAATGCAGCTGTAAAGTAGATTCATCTGGAAACTAGTTAAGTAGGTACATATACCATATTCCATTTTTTTTCTGCATCTTACATTGCCATGGAATTTACCCTGTATAACATCAATGGCAATTGTCGTTTATTTGTCGTCACAACAGATACGGTAAATGTGGAATCGGAAAATTGTAATTAAATTCGGCAATTTGAATGCTGCCCAATAGAATCGCGTGATAAGTATTTTTTAACCAATGAAGTCGAACTAATCACTAACTGGTATTTTTAGTCGTTATTGTCTCCAATACGCTTTAACACTTTGTCAAATTGAAGTTGCGTTGTTGTCAATTTTTAATTGGTGTGTCAACGTTTTAAATACATAATTTTTGATTCATAATCCCAAGATGCCGAAAATAATAGACCAAAAAGTTCGCCTTTATATTAAAAGGAGTTTCCTTCAATCCAGAAGAGAACTCCCACAACAAATGCTCAGTATCACTCTAGCTAAAATTTCCAACATTTTTGGGGTAAGTATGCATCACTCTCGACTTTTGACTCACAACACCAGTAACAAATTCTATAACTTCGAAGAAGTACTCTACCAAATTTAATGTAATAAAGACTGCGCATACCCTGGTTGCTTTGTCTAAGCTAACTCACATTTAGTAGCGTTTCCAGTTTAACAAAAAAACAAATAAAATTATTGAGTCTAATTTATTAAATATGTGTGTTTTCAATTTACTGATAATTTATTTCTAGGTGAGTACTAGAACTGTACAAAATATTATTAACGGACACGACATCGACGTGGATGAATCAGGCCATGTAAAGCCAGCAGCAGGTAGAGGGAAAAAACAATAACATCTTTGGAACATTTATTTCGGCAAGATCGGCAACGACTAATTTGGCAATACAACTCAGAAAACCAGTACTTTACATTAAATACCTTACTTATAGACGCAAAAGAAAATTTGGACTTTACTGGGGGACGGACAACTTTGTACAGAGTTTTAAAGTCGATGGGGTACAAACACAAGACCATAAATGGACGCAAAATTTTATGTGAACAAAAACATGTCGTTGCAGCCAAATCTTTGAGAAACATTTTTGAGAAAATTTTTACAATACAAAAAATCGGCTGACAATGTCATTTTTGTGTATCTAGATGAAACTTGGATCTACCAAAATGGGTCGCAAGTCCGTCGATGGGTACACGAGTCTGACATTAGAAGCAACCCATCGCGCATTACATCTGAAGGGACTAGATGTACAGTACTACATGCCGGGACAAACTTTGGCTTTTTAAACGGATGTAACTTACTTATAAATTCAAAAAACAATGACCGAGACTACCACAAAACTACGAATGCGGACATTTTTCAAAATTGGGTGACTAATCAGCTTATTCCTGCAAAGCTCAGTGCAAGAAAAATGTGTGGTTGTTATGGACTATGCTCCAAATCACTCAATTGGAAAAACCTCCCACATACCATTGTCAATACATGGGGGTTTTGTAAGACCCTCTACAATAAAACCATCATGAGTCAACCCTCATCGAAAGGTAGGGTTGAACATGTCTGGAAGGAGTGCCTTTCAAAATGTAACGGAGATTTGTGGGCAAAATATTGTGACCACTGCGAACGACTAATAATTTCTGACTGGTATAAACACATGTGTAATCTGTCAATCGACAATATTCCTACCTTTATCATTTCACTTGAAGAGTCAGATTCAGACACAGATGATTTGTCAATAAATAGTAATTCATCAAGTGAAATGATGGAGGTAGAAACCACTAACTCGACTTTCACAGACTGATTAAAAATTGACTAACTGCAATAATTTAAATTACACAACTTCAATATGCGACTTTGACTTTCAACAAAATATCTGGAAACTGAAAGTAGGGAAATAAGAATGAGCATAAATGTCTGTGGTGATAGTTCCTTCTTGTAAGTATTATTAATCAATATACATAATTATAAAAGTAACAAAACATACAACTTGATTAGGAAAGAACAATTATGGCTTTTAAGATGGGGAATCCAGCTGCTGCCTCAAAAGCTATGGCCTCCCGCCCCATTATACTCTGCTCCACAGAAATACCCATAGCAAGCTATAAGAAGAAAGTTGCAGTTGATTAATTTCACAACACAAGACCAACTCAAATGGACAGAAGCTGTGCCAAAACTCCTGGTAGTTGATGCTCCATGAAGATGAGAGGAGCTAACTATAATAAATGGCAATTTTTTGATATTGGAGCCTTATATAACATGATAGATAAAAGATTAAGAAATTTTTTATTGAGCCGACATACTATCATCAGTTTATTCGAGCTTTGATGTAAACTGCAAATGTATGGTCGAAACGTTGGCGAATTATCGGCGTAGCCAGATTAAATAATTATATTGAAGTTGTTTCGCTATTTTTTTTCCAGAATAATAATGTCATTGTTAAACACAAAATTATTTATGATGAACTTAATGATAAAACATGTAAAATTTTTGTTCTTGGAAATGCTCAATATAAACACTTTTGAATGACCATTAGCCTAGTGTTTTGTAATTTGATGAGAAAGTGAAAAATTAAATAAGGTCTGAGTTATATTAATTTAGTGATAATAAACATAAAATTTCGGTGATTGAATTGGGCATTACAACCACTTAAATTAGTCGTTTTGGTCAAAAGTAAAAAAAAATATGGGTAAACTGAAATTAGTAACCACGAAGTACCTATAGCTTTCAGTAAATTTTATAACATACATGAAGCCTATGAATAAAACAGTTACCCTAGAATCTGGACTAATTGAAACAGTCTAGCAACTATGTAGCCATAACAGTAAACAATAGTAACGATGTAGCCATAACAGTAACCTCAAACGGATTTATCAATCATTGTCACTGTCAGTTATATATACTGGGTGAAATATGTCAAATTTCCAAGGCTAACGAGATGCAGAATATAATGGGATATGTTATAGTAAAAAACTATAGTAAAGTGGATGTGTTGTCACCAAAGTGTGTTTAAAATTTAAATGCAATAATATAGATAAAAGGTTTTTAATTAATTGTTTTATTTTGAAACCTGGGATAATAACAACTTGTGTTCTTATTTTGGCAAGCAATGTTGAAGTTGAGAGGTAAACCATTGCTTTAAATTTTGTACACCATAATGCCACAGTGGTTTACCCCTCGGTTCAAGTACTGACTTTTATGTTCGGCCTAAAGGTTTTGCTCCAAGCGAATTAGGTAGTACCTGTCCTTATTTACCTATTACATCACTACCTAAGCTTCTTATTACCAATACAAAATTAAATATAAATCCTTTAAAATTTCAAATGTAAGTAAGTAACTTTGTGCAAGGTAGATTGTTTTACTTGCCAGTTTATTAAACAATAATCTTTATAAAGATGAGATACTTTAGTCTCAACTTTAGTTATGAATTAGTAACAGTTTCTCACAATTATCTCCTCACAACTAGGCCAAGGAATACATCTTTTAAGAAAGTTTGACAAATAATAATAATAATAATATTCTTTATTGCCATCCAAATCCTCCCGGGACATTAGCAACGTCAAAAACAAGAAAGCAACAACAAGTACAATAATTTAAATACACATAAAATGAGGACCAGAGTCAACTTAAATGCTAACATCATAAAGACACTCATCAAGTAGGTATTCTGTAGCTTTTTGCTTAAATTTGTGTACATGAATTTCTGACTTTATATAGTCAGGAAGTCTGTTATATTCCCTAACAGCTTTATACAGAAATGTCTTTTGGAAGAATGCAGTAAATAATATACAAATTCAAAAAAAAATTGTCTGAGCGGTAGGCTGTGAAATTTGAAACAAAAAAAGCTAAAATATTAAATCGTATGGCCATTTTCATTTCAAAATAACCCTATCTTTTACAGTAAGTTTATGTGCCTTATTATCAGGATACATTTCTGTTATTAAGCAGACAAAATCATTTAGTAAACTGAAATTGTTAAGGCCTGTTAAAGATAGTAATTGTTGCTCAGATTTAATACTAAAAGAAAACCCTACAACTATATCACTATTATGGGCACCGTTACGTCTATATCGGTTACCCGAATAAGGGTTGACTACTTTTTGTTGTAATCAGAAAATGAACTGTTTACCAAGACACTATTGCTTTATGATTTGGAATTATTCAGGGAAACACAACAACTTTGTCAAAATCTAGTTATAATGAATTACTAATGTAACAAAAGTAGCAAAACATACAGCTATGCAACTTAATAATTGCAAAAGATTGACAATGTTTATATAAGCAGTAAAATATAGAAATAACCCAACAATCAATTACTAGTAACTATATAGTTCGGTAACCACAGAATCAAACTACAATGCCGTGGAAACGGAAAACTGGTGGGTCAATGGTATCAATGTCGATCAAATTATATAAATTAAATTTGGGTCAAAATACTAATAATTTTGGATAAGCAGGTATACACAGAGCGACAAAACCAAATGCATCAACCTTTAGGTCCAACTGTGTTGCATTTACTTCGCCTACCTTCAATCTTTCTCGATAGATATTCCAATGTTGAGTGACTTGCAAATCATAATTTCTGAAGATAATCAGCTAGACCTTTACCTTCTTACTTGTAGTAGTACACTAGGGATTGCTAGTGTACTACTACAAAAGGTTGAGTTGGGTCGGACTTCAGAGTTAAAGGGGGCTTTTATGTCACTTGGACACTTTTATCCAAAAACTTAGACTGTGGTGCTTCTTGGTGCACTGATGTCTTCATATCCACCAAAGCATTTACTACCAATTGTTCCTTAGGTGTTAGATCACTCAATCGTAACAACTTTTCCTCACTACATTCAGAATTTAAAGTCATAGGTTCTTTATTACAACTATCACAAACACTAGTCTGGGATAGACAAATCATTGTCTGACAAACTTTGACTGGAGGAAGATTTCTTGATGGTCCCGCAAAAGCTTTTAACTTAGGTCTCGAAAAGTTTGATGCTAGTTTTCCTGAAAAATTATTACCCAAAAATGTTAAACAAAAAACGCTTAATTGAAAAATATGTCTAAATACCTCTATTGTAGTCATGTTGCTTAAAGTGCAATGAACAAACTCACAAATGTTCGCTAACTGGTTTTGTTATTGATAGGACTTTGATCCAGGATTTTTTCCTGTCCACAAACTCATCCACGCCAAACTCTTCTTTGGAAATATTTCTGTTGGTGTTTTTAGGGCAATTGCAATTGAATTCGCAGCAATCTGTATTATGGATAGTTTTCTTCTGCTTTTTTCTTGTACTGAACATTCTTGCACAAAACTAATCATTAAACACCGTGATACATGAAGTAAAAGAAAACTATACAAAATGTAAACAATTTCGGAAATGTAGGGAAATTTAAAAATAAATAAGACTTTGTTGATGCAACTAGGAATATTAGGATAAAACTTCCGAAGCAAGGACGAAAATACATATAAATATAAATAAACAATGAAGATGATTACTTCCCAACTAGTTTTACATTTTTGCCCCCAGGTGGCGTCTAGATTTTTTTAATCGCCTATTGAAGGGTGGACCTATTATAGCATCAATGTCAACGCCAAAAGTTAGGGAATTTCAAATGACAACCCTGGATAGGGACTTATGATTGGAATATGAAATTAATGTTAAATAAAATTAGCATATAAAGAAATTTTCAAATGCTACAAAACTTGTAGGTAGTGCCTCTAGAGATGGCAACCTCAATTTTCTCAATTCAATTTCCACACCTGTTTTGATTCAGCTGAAAAAAAAGATCTATGCATCTCTCTTTTAAACACTATCTTCTCCATAGGTCTTTCTCTGTTCCTCTCATTATCAGTTGAAAACAATTTCGAAAACTTTTTTTTCTTGCGACATATTTCAATGTAATTTTTGGATTTATCAAAAGAGCTGAAAGGAACTAACCTGAACTAACCTAAATTAATTAGATATAGTTTGTTCTAACAATTAATTTTGCACTAATGCAAAAAAAACAAATCTATGCATCTCTTTTTTAAACACTGTCTCCACCATAAGTCTTTCTCTATCCCACTCATTATTACTTAAAAATGGTTTCGAGAACTTTTTTACTAGTGCTATATTTCACTGCAATTTTTGGCTTTTTCAAAAGAGCTGAAGTAAGAGTAGCTAACCTGAACTAACCTAAATTAACTAGATATAACTTGTGATAATTATATATTAATTATATACCATAATATATTGAATGTCGGCTTGACAAATTAGAAGTGCTTCGCGGTTTAATTGATTATTTGAGTATTGTGTTTTTTTGATTTGTTGATTTATTGATGCTGACTTTACAAATCAATTTACTTCCTTAATCAATATTCAATATAAAATTTGATTCCTTGAATCTAATTCCCACAACCATCACAAAGCTGCTAAATTGCGAGATTATTGAAAGTGGACTTAATAAATCACCTCAATAATTGAGTTAACACTTAACACCACTTTTGTGATTTATTGAAAGCGACTGTTACAAACTTTTTCATTTGTCCTTTACACAATTAAGGGATTAAAACTTAATTTAATTATACTAGACTTATAAAAACCTTTGATTTGTTGAAATTTGCTCATGTAAATCACATGAAGTATTGATGTAACGAATCAACATAATCAATTGCTGACTACTACATAAAACTTTAAAAGCTTTAGAACTTTGATTTAGTGAATTTGATTCACAAAGTCATTTTGTAGCTTCATTATTCAATAATATATATAATAATTAAAATTGCAGTTAGGCTTTAAGGTTTAGTCCTTTAATAAGTTTCTACCCGACTCCAGCAGTCCAACAAGTTATTAATTTAATTGATTTGCTGTAGAATGTTTATTGAATTATAATTTTAACTTAATGTAAAAAAGCGCACCAAGTATTGATTTCGGACATAACGCACCAATTTAATTTATCTAATTTTGTGATTTATTGAGGACTTTTCAAATCAAGTTATTTCTATTCTCAAAACTTGGAGGACCTAAAATCAATTCAATTAAACTAGATTTTTTTAGAGGGTCTGAAAAATAGGTATTTGTTACGCAAATTTAGTAGTTGATTGTGTATGCAGGCTTATGTTTTGCAGATTCGTTTTGATATTGGTTATGTTACGATATAGGTATGTTAAACTCGCGACGTACGTATTTTTCATACATTTTGACGTCAGCTCCAAGTTGTAAAATTAAGACTTTTGAAAGCCTTACCAGTCATGTTGGCATATTAGTGGTCACTATTTTCTCCACTGGTTTATTGTTGATAGAGCTGGTAGAGAGGGCACCCTCGATCATCACGTTGTTTTGAAAGATGACTTCAGATGGAACGGATTGGTCTGAATCTCTCTTAGAGTAATAAAAATGATTTAGTTACTTCTTAATGTCAGATAAAATTAATGAAACTTGAAGTTGATAACATTTTTTGCATTAAAGAAAGATCACGCAAAGTCCATCAGCAACTTACCAGCAAAGTTCTGCCCTGCTCAACGTTCAAGTTCACCCCATTAACCTCATTACCAACGTATACGTCATGAACAACCGTTATGTGAGAAATGTTCATTTCACCCAAATCCTGTGCAGTCTTCAATGGATCACCGTGCCCATATCCAAATCGTTGATGAATTTCGTTTCTAAGTTTTCCTTATTTTGGACCAAAAATGTAACTACCAAAAACAACAAATTAGAGGACTTAATCAGTTTTTACTCATTTTGTCATGAAATTGAATTTCTTCAAAAACATGAAAATTTGCTTGGACGGTTTTAGTCATTTTTTACCAATTTTTGCCCTGATTTTAACCTATTTTTTTCAAAAACTCCAAATTTGCATTTTTTTGTAGTTTTAAGTCGTTTCTAACTAATTTTTGGACCTAATTCTTACCTGCCTTTTTCGAAAAACCCCAAACTTGCATTTTGAGACGTTTTCAGTCAAATTTCACTTATTTTGTACCAAAAATGTAACTTTACCAAAAACAACAAATTAGAAGACTTAATCAAATTTTCCTGATTTTGTCATTAAAATTGAATTTGCTCAAAAACATTAAAACATGTATTTTTAGACGCCTTGAGTCATTTTTAACCAATTTTCGCCCTAACCTGAACCTATCTTTTTTTCAAAAACTCCAAATTTGCATTTTTTTGTAGTTTTAATTCGTTTTGAACTGATTTTTGACCCAAATTCTTACCTGACCTTTTCGAACAACATCAAAATTGCGGTATGGGAAGTTTTCACTCAAATTTTACTTATTTTGGACCAAAAATGTAATTTTACCAAAAACAACGAATTAGAAGATTTAATCAGTTTTGCCTGATTTTGTCATAAAATTGAATTTTTTTAGAAAAATGAAAACTTGAGTTTTTGGATGCTTTGAGTGATTTTTAACCTATTTACGCCCTAATCTATTTTTTTTGAAAACAAAAACTATTTTTTTTTTCAAAAACTTCAAATTTGCATTTTTTTACTCTACAAAACATGACATAATTTTGTATACTTTGGTGTCAAATCAATAATTTTTTAATATGTTCAAACAACATAAAATATTAATTATTTCTGATTCAATCAATCTGGCAATCAATATTGATGTTTTGCCTCTAAGCAAAAGCTTTGGTAGTCAGTTTTGGCCACTTTTAGGTTGTAAAAAGTCAATAAAAAAGTAGAAAATGAAGTTTTTTTGATAGGAATCTACAACGGATTTGAAAAACCAATTTTGTAACTGCGGGTCAGCAGTTAAATAACCGAATTTCCTTAAAGGCGACCTTAAACCAGACTTGATGTACATTGCATTGTTTACCTGACAGATAAACAATGCAATGTAGGTTATATCTGGAGTTTTATCTTCAATCTGAAGTTTTACTTGAACTTGTAAAAGTCACCCTTAATAAAATTTTTGTAGATTGTGTTGAGTGATTGAGACTTAATGTTTAAATGTTGATATCTGATTTTGCAGCAAAATACTATGAATTTTGAAAATTAAATATCCAACGTGTTACTTACTATTCATGCCCTAAATGTTCAATAGAAGGCAACTGTAAATGAAATATGTCTTTTGTGATTGCAATAGTGTAGCAAAACGTACTGATTACTCTTTTAGAGCAAGAACCCAACCTGAACACCATCAAAAGAAACTAAAATCATTGATTGAAAAAATTCCTAATTTGGCTAGCTTCAAGACTAAGAGACACAGATTTTTTTTATGTAACCTATTATAATTTAAAGACAGCGTACCCCAATCAAAGTGTATAATTTATTTTAACCATTAATATAGTTATAATAAGTATTAATAAAGTTATAACTTTGAAATGAGTAGCGTAGAAGAGAGAGCTTACCTTTACTATGATACTGTCCAGATATTCTGTGAAATTAGAGCCATTGAAAGTATTCGCTATCACTATATCTCCTAAAACTTCCAACTGAAGAAACTGCACATTTGAGTCAATTACTCTAGAATCTTTTAAACCAATATTGGGTAAAACTTTAACAGCTTCACCTTTAATTTTAACTGGATCAACCTGAAAGTATATAGCGAAGAAGTCACGTTCAGCTCTTCAAAATGTCATACCCACTTTGGGGTCTGCACGACCTACAAGTCTTCAAACGTTAAGTCTCCAGTAATATTTTGCTTAGTGTATAGATGGACAATTTGGCTGAGATTTATGCCATTTATTGAGTTATTTGTCGTGGAGATTGACTGAGCTTTTACAGTGTTCCTGAAGTTCTTAACTGCAGTAATATTGAAAGGCTCACTAACTGTTAAATCCACAAATTCATCAGGGAATTTTAGATCATTCAGGTTTCCATTAAGAGTGGCAGAGCCTTCTAAGTTCATCGTCTAAAATTGTACATTAATTAGTTAATATTGTAATGGCATCACGTGATCACCCTTACGCCAGATAGTACAAGTTCTAGCACCACACATGGGATGTTCCTTAAACACAATTTTCTAAGGAATTTTTAAAAAGTTGAAAATGGCTCCTGCAAAAAGCTAAAACTGAGGAAATTGGACAGTCATTGACTATGTTTTTTCCAAGCCAGCATATACAGGGGTATCATAGTGGATGGTCAAAAATGAAATTCCATATTTTTTGGTCGATTTTAAGAGACTCTGTCTCTCTCTAACTGAAAAGTTGCAGCGTGTTGAAGTTAGAATTTCAAAATGCATATGTCTTGATTTGTACATAAGTAATGAAATTTCGTATGTTTCGGATGCCCTGGAAATCTCGCATTTTGCATCAAAAAACTATTCTTATTTTCGCCAGATTTAAGCCATTTGAAAAATATTATTCTTCATGTGAAATTTCAATTTTTTGAGTACCATTTCATCCTTATGTTTCAATTTACTTCTTTCAGTGTCAGTACCTACTTCTTGTAGGAATATGATGAATATTTTAGGAAATAATATGAGACTTTATACAGGGTGTATCTGAATGGAGGGTTAAAAATTTAATGGGTATAAAAAAAATGAAAATTAGTGGTTATGTTACGATCTACAGGGTGTTGCATTTTGCTTTCTTCCTTTAGACGATATTTAAAATTTAATTTTAAAGTATTACAATAACATACGTTTAGTAGAATAGAGCCGCGTTTAGTAGAAACGAACCGCTAGTGTAGAATAGTACATAAAAAAACAGGAGCCAACCTGAAATATCCTGTATTGACCTGAATTAACCTGAATTAGCTTAAACTAACCTGAACTGACCTGATTTAACCTAAACTATCCTTTATTTTATCTAGTGTTTAGGAAATGCATTTATGCACTCTAGGCCGTTGATGGTGTAATTTTGGGCGGCCTTGAAGCGCCAAAATTTATATCCTCTCTTTAATGTGTGATCTTGAACTAACTTGAAGTAGCCTGAACTAACATGAATTAGCCTAAGCTAACCTGAACTGACCTGATTCAGCCTAAACTAACCTTTTTTTTATGGAATGTTTAGGAAATACATTTATGCATTCTAGGCCGTTGACGGTCGGCCGCGAAGCGGCGAAAATTATTCCCTCTTCTTTACCCCTTCACCCTGGATCTCCCAGGGAACCTCCGCGAGGCATTCTAGGGCTTGGTTTGGGTTAAATCAGATTTTTTTGTATACTATTTTACACTAGGTGCCCATCGATAATGATAGTTTAACAACTTGTGTGGTAATGATAAATACTGCGTTAATAATTACCTTAATGACCTTTTCATCACATTCGATCAAATCAAAACTCATCAATTCAATAGTGAACACACTGATAAAAGATATACTTAAACTCAAGTTGTAATTTCTTCATGTAAGAGTAATTTAGGATTAATGATTATTTTATATTGTTGGTCATTTTCCAATTTAAATTTCATTGTAAGGCCCAACAGGAAATAATAACTAAGTTAATAAGTTTTACAATCTAGTGTTTTCCGGGCTTTGAAGTCGTGGTCCAATGGAATTCCTTCCTGCCATTATCAAAGACGATGAGGCAATGAACGAAGTGATCTCAAGTGCTTCCCAACGTTCACTGATTCGACTGTGGTGAGCTCTTGGCTCTCACAGACCGAGTCTTTCTGACTCCCCTTTTCTGTCTGGGATGATGATTTGATCTGTTATTGAGCAATCGTTCAGTGTGAGACCAAAGGTCATCTCAGACAGAAAAGGGGAGTTGTGAGAACCTAGAGAATTTGTAAGCCGGCCGAATTGGAACGGGAAATGAAGTATTTGGAAAGAACCCTTGTTTGGAATGGATGAAGCAAGCACGATTTCGATAGGGCCGTCCGTCTAAGGAATATAGAGCGCCAAGAAAAAACAACGGGAGAAAATGAAGAAAAGCGCGATGGTCTAGCCTACCATACATCCACAAAGTAACGGACAGTATCGGCAGGCTACTGGAAAAGCACAATGTTGAAACTGTCTTTAAACCCACTCGTAAAATATAATAGAGCTTGAAATCGGCCAAAGACCGCAAAGATCCCCTATCGGCACCCAGAGTTTACCGAGTACATTGGCACCACAAAACGTAGTGTCAACACGAGGATTACGGAAAACAAGAGGAATTGCAGGCTGGAGCAAACACAAAAGTCAGCAGTAGCTGAGTAGGCTCTATCCGAAAGTCACGACATCCTTTCCAGCGAGGTAGATATCTTGTGCCAATCACAGCGTTTCTATCTCGAGAGACTAGAGAGACCAACGAGAGAGGTCATTGAGATCTTTAAACACCACAACAATTTCAACAGGAAGGAGGAAATTACGTTTTAAATGCAGACTGGAAGCGAGTTCTATGACATACTTCAAGTGCGCCGAAACCCCTCGCCACCGCTATCCCCACCCCAGTCCCTCCACAGCAGCGCGACGGCAGGAGAATAAATACCACGGAGCTCACCACAGTCGGATCAGTCAACGTCGGGAAGTACGGGAGATCACTTCGCCCATTGCCTCATCGCCATTGATAATGTCTGTCGCTGTCTGATAATCAAAAAGAATTCCATGGGGCCACGGCTTTAAAGCCCCGAAAACTTTAGATTGTGTTTTGACCAGCCGTGAAAACCTTCACAGTCTAATAAGTTTTGATGAAACAACCAAACCTACCAACACACTTCGCTTGTACAGAAAGTTAGAAAAACAGTTGTTATAATGCCTAATCAAATTACACAGTAGTAAATTATATTCGAGTTTCGTACACCCACTCAGCTTTGAATGGATTAGGATGCAAAACAAGTTAAAGTGAAACCTTGTTTTTGCGGCTGACCCTGCTAATGGCTTAAGCACAAGTCTGGAATGTTGCAAATTACTTTAGTTTTGAAAGTTTTGAAAACAAAAAAATTGACGAGTTTATTATTACTTGCTTATTTTTATACGAGTTTTGTCAGCTAGTTGTCTGGCTAAGCCAGAAAGTCTGGTGAAGTTTTGGAGGTTTGAAATGTTAATTGTGGTACAAAAAAACATGTTATAAGATAAAGAAAAAACATGCATTATTGTTTTGTTTCAGGACTAACACCGGCCAAGAGTTCACCCAATGATGCCAGTACTGACACTCCATCAAGCCATCGCGCCCGTGACGTATCTGGATTACCGTAACCGGATGTTGGACACTCGATTCGATTCGAAAATCCGGAAAATAATTATTTCTATCGGTAATTGTTTATGAAACAATAAACCAGTGCAGATAATGGGTCGTTTTGTATTTTTCCATAATACGCACGATGCAACAACTGGGATTAGTGGTTCCGGGAAACGGTAAAACTTGAATGGGATTTAGTGCATTTAACTCTATCTGATGGGCGTCATGGAAATTCGCATGAATACATTGTCTCTATCGGTAATTGTTTTTTTGCTCAGTGGATTTATGTCGGAGAATGGGGCCAAACGGACAAAAGGTGAGTCTGTTAATATAATATGGTAGAGACAAAAAATATAATTTATTTCAGATTTATATACATAGAAAACCGATGTGTATCCGTTTTTCTTTATTCGTTTTTGTCTCCGTAACTTTAAAACCTTACAACTACTTGAGAAATGATACACCAATTAGAGTAAATACAACGTTTTTTTCTGTTCCTTGTGGTACAATTGGTTTAGTAGTTTTGGAGATAAATCCCTTCTCTAATAAATTCTTAGATCTAGTAAAAATCAGCTTTAAACACATATAGTTAAAAAGCTAAGGGGACGTAGCCTTTCATCTAAGACTCTCAAACTCGAATACTTCTAAAGAAGAAAGACAATTTGTCATTTGTTGTTACACGTGTTGGAAAGTGAGACATGTTTCATAAAAATTGTCACTCACTTTGTGTAAGAATAGTTCAATTCTTAAGCTTTTAAGGTAGATAAAAAACATTTTTGGGGGATTCTTTGTTTACCGCGAATTGAACTCTCAGGACCATTAACACGCAATTACAACAGCAACCACATAGTTTTGCCTCAAAACTTGAGGAACTCTATACTCCGAAATAAAAATTGTATGAGGAATATGATACTAAACATACTCAAATTGGATGACTTGATCAAGGAGCCAACGGACTCATCCAAATGTGATTTTAGAAATGTACTTTTTTCTATATTGACAATGTTGCATTTGTTACTAAGCCTTCTTCTAACAACTCATAATATGCCAAATTGATGAAAATTATTATGGAACACTCCATGTAATATATCATACGCTTATTATAGGGAAGGGTGTGTGTCATGCAATTTAATTTAAAATTTTATTTTAATAGATTTTCGGTATGCAGTAAAGCAGTTTATCTATACAACTTCAACAGTCAAAGCCCTTGAAATTCAATTTTAGAACTAAATCAGGCAAAAATAACTCAAATTTATGGTAAAATTATATTTTTGGAACGAAATAGGTAAAATTTTATTTAAAATACCTGCAAAATGCAAATTTGGCATTTTATGAGTCAGGCTAGGAATTTGAACCAAAATCGGTGAAACATTACTCGAAGCATGTAAAAATAGAAATTAGGAGTGTTTGGAGAAATCATGTTAAAATTATGGCCAAAACCAGTTAAAACTAACTCAAAGGGAACAAAAATGGAAATAAATGTTTTCCTAAAAATCGTAGCCAGGATTAGAGTCAAAATGAATAGGTTAAAAGCGATAAAGTGCGTTTGAAAATGAAAGTAAGGAAAAACATTTAAAAACTTCTCGAACGACAGAAAATGGAAATGTAGAGCTATTGGAGAAATTGAGGTTATAACTAGGGCCAAAACTTTGTCAACACACATCGTCTAATAATGCAAGTTTTGATGTTTTTATGAAAATTAAATTTTAGGACAAGATCAGGCAAAATTGTTTAAAATATTCTAATTTGTTAAAAAATATATAAAATATGTGTAAAATATGACAAAAATACCTCAAAATCATAGATGATTTTCGAGAAAGTTAAGCTATGATTACGGAAATTTTTAATTTGCAAAATTATAGGGCTTTCTTTAAAATGTTTTAAGAAACTTTTTGGTTAAGCTCTAGGACACTAAAGTCCACATTTCCTCTTTATATAAAGCCATGTGACTTCTTCAATATGACGCCTTCTGAATGTTGTTTACCTACGTCACTAAGCCGTCCAGTTGACCACCAAAATGACGTCTTTGAGACTAAATGATGTTGTCTAAAAGACGTCTCAATGACGTAATATGTTACCTGGAAAGCCACAAAAATTCAAATACTTTATACCATTCTATATTGTTGTTTTTGTCTCTTTTGTGTTTTGGCTTGGGTTTGAAGTCTTCTCATTCTCTTATTTATATTTTTTGATAACAATTTGAATGTGGCCCAGATTCTTCACTTCCCAGGTTCTTCAGGATATTAATATGGTAAATTTTGGGCTAATTGATGATAGTCAAGAACAAAAACGTCCTATTGCTTAACAAAAATATCGTCGTCTTTAATTCAAAAAAGGATATTCAAGACTCAGGTGGGCACTAATTGAAATAAATTGAAGATACCACAAAAACCTACCGGCGGTTTACCAAATAGAAAGAAAATCGTTTGCAATAAAACTACAAAAAAAAATTACAGTTTTGCACCTGTAAAGGTGAAATTTTAATACAATGTTTCGGTTTTGAAGAACTATCATCAACTTCTATTTTTCTTATGGCAGCCATATTGTTTTTTATATAATTTTGGTAGCAATCCTGCCATAACTTTATCCTATTTTAAAAAATAGAATTTTTGCGAAGAGAGGCCAAGGATTGCACTTATCAAAAAAATGGCTGAAATGTTACAATATTATGCAAAATGTGGAAAAAAAAAGTAAACAAGGACACTATTTAAATATATTCTTCCAGTAACGTTTGTTCAGCTAAATGGCAACGCAGCGTTCGTCTTTGTCAGAGCAATAAGGCCAATCTGATTGGCAAGATTAAACCAGGCGTACGTCATAGCGACCACGAGATGTCAATGCAACGTTGCCAAATGCTCATTATTTTCTTTAGCAAACAGTTTATTTGGATTTTATCGTTTACAATATCTCGACAAAATTATTTTTCAAAGATCTTGTGGCGTATTTTAAAGAAAAAATTATATGAGGAACATGATACTAAACATACTCAAATTGGATGACTTGATGAAGGAGCCAACAGAAATGTGAATTTGGAAATGAGATTTGTTTTTTTTTTATATTCACAATGTTGCATTTGTTTCTACGGCTTCTGACAACTTACAATATGCCAACTTGATGAAAATTATTATGGAACACTCCATGTAATATGTCATACGTTTATTATAGGGAAGAAAGTGTATCAAGCAATTTAATTTAAAATTTTATTTTAATAGATTTTCGGTACGCAGTAAAGTGGTTTATCTATACAGTTTCAACACTCAAAGCCCTTGAGTGTTGAAAAAATGCCACAGAGGTAAAAATGCAATTTAAGAGTTTTTGGAAAAATTTAGTATAAAGTTGGGGCTAAAAACGATTAAAAATTGCTCACTTCGTAAATACGAAACCCAATTCGAAATGTAAATTTTAATGTTTTAGGAGAAATTCAATTTTAGAACTAAATCAGGCAAAATTAATTCAAATATATGGTAAAATTAAATTTTTGGACCGAAATAGGTAAAATTTGACTTAAAGTCCCTGCAAAATGCAAATTTGTCTCTTTATGAGAAAGTCAGGCTATGAACTCGAACAAAAATCGGTGGAAAAGTACTTGAAGCTTGTAAAAATAAGTATTTGGAGAAATCGTGTTAAAATTATGGCCAAAACCGGTTAAAACTGACTCAAAGCGAATAAAAATGGAAATAAATGTTTTCTTAAAAATCGTAGCCAGGATTAGAGTCAAAATAGGTTATAAATGATTTAGTGGGTTTGGAAATGATAGTAATAAAAAACCTTTAAAAACTTCTCGAACGACAGAAAATGGAAATGTAGAGCTATTGAAGAAATTAGGGTTATAATTGAGGCCAAAACGTTGTCAACACCCATCGCCTAATAATGCAATTTTTGATGTTTTTAGGAAAATTCAATTTTAGGGTAAAATCAGGCAAAATTGGTTAAAATCTTCTAATTTGTTAAAAAATATATAAAACGTGTGTGAAATTTGACAAAAATGCCTCAAAATCAAAGATGGTTTTCGAGAAAGTTGGGCTAGAATTACGGAAATTTTCAATTTGCAAAATTTTTGTTTTAATGTTTTAAGACACTTTTTGGATAAGCCTACGTCCATATTACGTCATACTTAAGCCACCAAAGTCCACATTTTCTCTTTATATAAAGCTATGTGACTTGTCTGCAATATGACGTCTTCTGGATGTGTCTTACTTACGTCACTAAGACGTCCAATTGACAGTCAAAGTGACGTGTTTGGGACTAAATGATGTCATCTAAAAGACGTCTCAATGACGTAATATGATACCTGGGAAGCCACAAACATTGAAATAATAAAATTCAAATCTTTTCAACCATTCTATATTGTTGTTTTTGTCTCTTTTGTGTTTTGGCTTGTAAATATTTTTTTCATTCTTTTATGTATATTTTTTAATAACAATTTGTATGTGGAGCTCAGAGCGACGAATCCACGGCGCACCTGCTTCAGGAATTTAATTTGATGAATTTTGGGCTAATTGATGATAAAATCTGAAAAACGAAACGTCCTATTGCTAAAAAAAAATAACGTAGTCGTTAATTTAAAAACGGATAGGAATTTAATACCCAGTGTCGTTTGGAATAATTTCAAAACTAAAATAAAAAAATTACAGTTTTGCACCTGAGAAGGTGAAATTTGAATACAACGTTTCGGTTTTGAAAAACTATCATCAACTTCTATTTTTCTTATGGCAGCCGTATTGGTTTTTTACATTTTTGTTAAGAACCCTGCCATAACTTTATCCGATTTAGAAGATTTTTGCGACTAGAGGACACTTACACAAAAAAATGGTTTAAATGTTATAAGGTACATATTATGCAAAATGTGGAAAAAAAATAGTATCCTTATTTAAATATATTCTGTGTTTGGAGAACTCATGTTAAAATTATGGCCAAACCCGATTAAAACTGGCTCAAAGCGACTAAAAATGGAAATAAATGTCTTCTTAAAAATCTAAGCCAGGATTAGAATTAAAATAGGTTTTAAATGATTCAGTGGGTTTGAAAATGATAGTAAGAAAAAACCTTTAAAATCTTCTAGAAATTGGGATTATAATTGGGGCCAAAACGTTGTCAACACCCATGGCCTAATAATGCAATTTTTGATGTTTTTAGGAAAATTCAATTTTAGGGTAAAATCAGGCAAAATTGGTTAAAATCTTCTAATTTAAAAAAAATATATATAAAATGTGTGTAAAATTTGATAAAAATAGCTCAAAATTAAAGATGATTTTCGAGAAACTTTTAGGGATATTTTCAATTTGCAAAATTTTAGGGTTTTCTTTAACATAATATAACATATGACGTCATACTTAGGTCACTAAAGTCCACATTTCCTCTTTATATAAGGCCATGTGACGTCTGTAATATGACGTTTTCTGGATGTATCTTACTTACGTCAATAAGACGTCCAGTTGACCGCCGAAGTGACGTCTTTGGGACTAAATGATGTCGTCTAAAAAACGTCTCAATCACGTAATATGTTATCTGGGACGCCACAAAAATTCAAATAATAAAATTTAAATCCTTTCAACTATTTTATATTGTTGCTTTTGTCTCTTTTTTGTTTTGGCTTGGGTTTCATTTTCTTATTTATATTTTTTAATAACAATTTGTATGTGGCCCAGAGCGACGAATCCACGGCGCACCTCTTCAGGAACTTAATTTGATGAATTTTGGGCTAATTGATGATAAAATCTGAAGAACAAAACGTCCTATTGCTAAACAAAAATAACGTTGTCTTTAATTTAAAAACTGATAGGAATTTAATGCACAGTATCGTTTGAAATAATTTGAAAACTAAAATACAAAAATGCAATTTTGCACTTGTTAAGGTGAAATTTGAATTCAACGTTTCGGTTTTGAAAAACTATCATCAACTTCTATTTTTTTTATGGCAGCTATAATGATTTTTTTTACATTTTTGGTAGCAAACATGCCATAACTTTATCCTATTTAGAACATTTTTGCGACTAGAGGCCACGTATACAAAAAAATGGTTTAAATGTTACAAGATACATATTACCCATTAAAATGTGGAAAAAATAGTAGGCAAAGACACTATATATTTAAACATATTATTCCAGTTACGTTTGTTCATCTAAATGGCAACGCAGCGTGCGTCTTTTGTCAGAGTAATATGGCCGATCTGGTTGGCAAGATTATAGCAGGTATACGTCATAGCGATCACGAGGTGTCAATGCAACGTTGCCAAATGCTAATTATTTTCTTTAGTAAACGGTTTATTTGGATTTTATCGTTTGCAATATCTATCAAGTGTGGTAATGTGCTACTCGATGGTCTTGAAAGCTGGCTGGACAAGAGCCATACTTTATCTGCTAGGTAACTTGAGGTTAGGACGATTTAAAACCTAAGAACCATCACCGTCACTGATTGTTCCATTTTCGGCAGCCCAAAACAAAGGATGCGTTTGGACGATTTAAAACCTAAGAGCCAACACCGTCACTAATGGTTCCATTTTCGGCAAACCAATACCAGGTTTAAACCCTGAGAACTACCACCGTCACTAATGGTTCAATTTTCGCCAGGTCAACATCACCATGGCACGTGGTCACAGAAATTGCTGAGACATCTCCAAAAGTCTAATCTCAAACTAGTAGACTCGCAATTGGAAATTGGATCTTAATGAAACAAGAAAGGTTTAGTAAGGTGAAGTTAGTAGCTTATTTATAGGAAAACTCACCCCAAAATATCAGAAATTTGCCCTAGTATATGGGCGGGTTGTGGGCGTTTTTTTAAGGACTGGCTCACACATCGTTGTGCCCTGAACCATGGTCAAGCCATGGACCATGGAAAAGGGACAAATAATGGTCAGCATATATTGCGCATGGGTTTAAAATTAATCAAGATGGAAGGGGTTCGTCACGGTGGGGAATTAGTGGAAGAGAAAGAACCGCAAAATATGAATATTTAAGCCATTGTTGATAAAAAAAGATACAAATTTAGGGAACTAACTAGATGATCACATGAGTAAAAATTGGAATCTTAAGAAGAAGTCTGGCAATGCTGTAAGGGCAGAATTAATAACCAAACTATCAGGCAATGTCAACTGTTAATGTCCAACCTATTAAATCGTTTTCGTTTCACGGGACCGCTTAGGACAAACCTGAACCACACAGGACCGTTCATTTTCGATTCAAAACGGTGACGTCATCGTTTGGACCAGGTTAAATCAGGTTATGAATTATTAGGACCAACTCGGAGGATTGGTTCTAAAGTACGGTGGTCGCGTTTTGTTCATGAAGTTATATGTTTCTTTAGCTCAAATTCAAGCAGGAACTAGATACTAAATCACACACTGTAATCTTGATCTATTCCTCTTAAGGTGCGTACAGGCACAGGAGTCTCTCTAGGATGTAGATGTACTTAGGCAGCGTCAGTTTTCTGTGGGTGACAAAGTAACTAAGAAGAACTTACAACATTACAAGCTTGTGAGAACCGAAACCGTTCTATAATGTTCAGCCTTCTCTTCTGAATTTCCTTTCATTTTCCTAATGACAATTTAGTAAGTCTCTATACCACATTCAAATAAAATCTGCTTTCTTCCAATTTCAAATAGCACCGCGTACATTTTTCTACTAACTATTACAACTTTTGAAAATTCAAACATACAAACTGTACGGATGTCAACAACTCCGGTTACACAGAAACAGTTCATTTGTTTCAGCTTTTTAAATACGTCATCAAAACGTCATCAATCAGAACCGATCGTGACCACTGTCAAAAATGTCTGTCATTTTTATGTCAACCAGGACCAGAACCAGTTGTGAAACGAAAACGACTTTGGGGATTATCAAAAGCAATCTTCGAGCTGTAGCTCATGGATTACCTTCGAGATGGGCAAAGTGCAAAATTTCTGATTGATAAGTGATTGCGGCACAATATTCTTGCACACTTTAGTTCCTTTTGGTGTGACACTCTTTCTAACGCTACTTGTGTCTGTTCCTAATTTGACATTTAACTTAAAAAGGGTCCAAGTTTTACTTAAATTCGGTTTACTACGTTCAGAGAAGATTTAAATCGTCTCAGCCAGATCAAACACAGCAATAAATTAAAATTTTTCTTCGAAGTTGAGACCCTTGATTTTTAACAATTCCCAACTTTGAGCCTCCATAACTTGAGAAATAATGGACCGATTGGAGTGAATTCAACGGTGTTTCCTTCTTCTTGTAGCTCCTCTTCCGAGTATCATAAATGGCAGTCTCATTGGTTCAGTAGTTCTGGAGATAGACTCCTTCGATGGTGGATTTTTTGACTCATTTGAACACGCATCATTAAAAAACTAAGTTACGATACGAAATTACGAATTTTCACTCAATTTTGGTTCGCTACGTTCAGAGAACTGTAATCGTCTCATTTAGATGAAAAACAGCATAATTATTTTAGAAGCATTTAATGAGAGGCGTCATCCTCGAGGGTAGAGTTTGAGCCCACGAGCGAAGCGAGTGGCACAAGTTGCCCAAGAGAAAAACTTAAATACTATACTTTATCCAGGACCGGATTTTCTCAAATTTGATAGGTTATAGGTGTCACAAAGATAACTCACAACTTTAAAATCACGAATGGTTTCGCTAATCGACGGCGCGACGTTTGATGCGTCAGATAGATGACGGTCTAGTCGCCCGTGCATGTTCATTTCAATACTACGAAGGTGGACAGTAAATTACTTCATTTTGTGGCTTATTTGAAGTATCTTTTAGCGAAAAGTAAATTTTTTAGTGAAAAGAGACACTGTAATCTACATTTGTCTCAATACATTCAAATAGAACGATAATTATTTGAGTAAACCAGTGGTTTATTACTACTTATTACATGTTTGGCGCGGATTACTTTTTGGGTGAACGGCCTACGCCATGTTTCGTTTCCATGACGACATTATTCACAAGTGAATAAAGATTAGCATTAATCCTGAGAATGTACAAAAATAATGTAATTATTTTAGTATGGTCGTGGATAAGAAAAATTCAAAAATTATCTTCGAATTGACTATGGGAAAGTATTTTTTCTTTTTTAGCGATTTCCAATTTTGAATCTCTATAACTTGTGAAATAATAGACCGATTGGAGTGAATCCAACGGTTTTTTCGTTTCCTGCAAAATTTGCTCACCTAAGGAGATACACAATTTCCTTTCCCTCCTGTTGCTCGACACTGCCATAACACCCATTTCTTGGCAAGATGTTTGTCTTAAATTCGTTTTCCGAGCCAGGTATGCATGGAACCATAATAATAACAATCCAGACACCCTTTTCCTCCCACATGTTTGCGGAAAGCGTAAAATTTCGTCGGCGTGTTATTCTTTGACAGTGTAAAAACAGGCCTCTTTACGAGCCATATTCATTAGCATGTAATTATTTGAGAGTGATGGCGGTGATGAATTAAGTCGCTCTTTGTTCATTAATAAACGAGGAGCTCGGTTAAGTTGGATAAGGAGTAGGAATATTTCCAAGTGCCTGCTAATTTAGGCGAAAGCATAAATCAATGGGTTGACGGGCTAGAAATTATAATTTATAAGGGGTAATAATCTCGGAGAGGCGGAAAATAGGTGAGCAGTTTATGGAAAAGTTTCCTTATTCTCTTTTTAATGCAAATATTATGCATCCCAAGTCATTAGAAATTTATCACACAATTTCTATGGCATACAATTTTGATGTAGAAAATTAGCCCAAAAAAATGCGACAAAAATATAAAAAATATTCTTTCAATAGGCTTTTTTACATTAAATCTGCAAAAGAAAGGTTTCTCAAAGGCTTACCTGTAGTTCCCATAGAATTTACTTGTTCTCCAGCTCTTGGATATAATTTGGAACTATTTAGTTCTTCATAAAACTTAAATAACTCGCTTTGAACCAGCAGCAGAGCAATTAACCAGCCAGTAGAAGCCAATCTTTCACGAAAGGTCAAATAGTGATTAAGTAAAGCGGGATTGTGCTAATCTCAAATTTCCCTATTTACCCGCCTCTAAGTTATTTACCTGCGAGTTACTCCATTTTTCCCGTTCCACGCTTTTCTTTTGTTCTTGAAGCTCCGCAACCAAAATGAGTTTATTAATTGATAAATTAGCTCGAGGTGCGAATCTGGATCCCTGTATAAACGATTTTCGTCTATGTTTCGCCTCTCTCTTTCTGCTGACCTTAATAAGTTGCTGGTTATAATCTTGATGCCGCGTTTCTTAAGAGAGGCCTAAAACCGTGACGTGAATACCGAAGCTGAAGAGGCAACAAAGGCGGTGTAAAAAGACGTAAAATGGGGGCACCCAAATAATAATTAATATGTTCTGTTTTGGCTGACTGAGCCGTTTTCGCTTTCTTGAGGAAGTTGTTCTAAGTAATTTTACACTTTTGTGCAGCAGTTAAGAAAGAAGCTAAAAATTACCAGACAAAAAAAATAAAATTAAAAAAAATACGCACAACAATATTTTATTTTATTTGAAAATGATTGTATTGTTTATAACAGAAACAGACAAAAAAGTTTTCAAAAGAGCTATGCAATATCATGATATTTCAAAGAATCTCACAAACATTACTGAGATTAAGAAATGATTAATCTTTGATTGCGCAAAATGCGTATGTGACTTCAGTCAGCACGGCACAAAATTAGAAAAATAAATAACTAATGTCTTTGTGGCTGGTTGTTTAACAGACACAGCACTGGAAATTAATCACGTAGTCATTAAAAGAACAATTAAAAATATCGGTTATTCGAGCAAGTTAAGTAAATAATAACGTTTAAATTTGTCACATTTTCTACTACTCCCTCTGTGACTTTCTGGATTTTATAAGAATTGATTTATAGGAATTTAATAATTGACTGCAATGGAGAGATAGACGCAACACTGCACCGACCTCATCACTTCTATATAATTTGACTTATTAATGGCTTTAGCTTCGCGAATGCTATTAACACTAAATTTCCATTTGCCTTGATTCTGCGTCACAAGTTTATTATATAATACCCTGCAATTAGAATCAACTACAGGCTAGAATACGAGTGACCAATTACGGACATTACTGCTTGTAATAGTTAGTAGTTTGGTCGATATAATTAGCTCATGGCACCAATTAGCCGAATCGACAATAATTGCCAAAGTGACTTATGTCTTCCTGTGGTAACCTGCTATCGAGGCTATAATTCGTAAAAACTGTGGGGTAAATTGTACGTCAACTTTTCATGGAGGTAATATTTAAATAAAAGTGTGAAGGTTCTTAGACTGATCCAGAAATCCATCCGATTAATAGCTCTGTGTCTAGAGAGAAATCGCGACATTTCCAACTTCCGGGCCAAATCCGCTTTATACCTCACCGTTTACGTTTTGTTATAGATAAAACTTCCGTGGCGCTTTTCTCTTTTCCACTTTTCTTGGGATTTTTGCTTGGATTATTTTGTCCGGAAGTTAAGTCTCGTTCCGGAAATATTGTATGACAGGGCATTGCGTGAAGCCGTGTCTAAAGGGGCGTATATTAGCTTCAAATTTATCATCCTTTATTCGCATTTTTAAGCCTCTAAACACTTTTTTAACAAAATAAATAGTAGTATCGAATTGAATCTAGATGTCAGAGTCACTTCTTCGAAGACTTCATACATATTATAAAAAATTTGTAAGGCACTCTCAAATCTTTCCTGTAAAATACCAATGGCCTACCTCTTCTTCATAATATTGTGATGTATGACAGACACTTTGTTATTGTTGACTTAATAGCTTAAAATTGATTTCTAAATTTTTGTTATTCTTATCAATTTTTTGACAAATTGACTTTCCAAAGAAAACTGCAATATTGTAACAGGGGTTAATTAAAAAGATTCAAGAAATGAAAAATTTCAAATAAAATAAAATAAAAAAGAACCGTAAACTACGAGCTGGTGTTCAATCAAATAACCATAGAGGCAACATAACGGAATAACTACAACTTTCTAAAAAATTGTAGCGAAGTAAAGAGTGATATCAAACTTAATAACATAATGTTCTTTTTCTAATTTTGACATATAAAGTGGCACTTTTCAATACTGATGACAGTAACGTAACGTCCTACTTTTCGTAACTAGTTACGAAAAGTTAAATCTTTCGTAACTAGTGATGAAAAGTTGGTGTCACCACCAGTTGCAGGTTTCGGTTGTGGCACACCGTTGCTATAGTTTTACGGTATTAAGTAGATACAAAGTGGTTTAAAAGTAAATATTGAAGTTTAATAATAATAATTCTCTCTCTAAGTAGGTATTTGTAGTCAAAATTAGAAAAAATCTTGTATGAAACACGTGACGAAAAACTTTTTTGTGTATCTCATTCAAATTGCGGGAACTGGCTGCGCTCGTCCCGCAAACATTAATTCGTTACACAAAATCGGACTTTTCGTAACTGGTTACATAAATAGCTATTATAACATTGTGATATATGACACACACTTTTTCATAATTGACAATTTAAGTTAAGGAGATATATATCATAACCTATTCGCAGATGGTATTTTTTGCCATATATAAAAATCTACTTTTTAATCAATCCCACTAGGATTTGTTCATCTGTGACAACGAAAAGTTGATACTTTACACATCAAAACAATGTGATGCATGTTAGTTCCGGTGAGTTCAAGTTAGTTAATCATGAATTACAATTGACATTTGCCATTATTTCCGAAATAAAGGTTTCTCTCTGAGGCGTTAATTTTTGTATTTACTCCTGCAAATAAAGAACTTTTATTTTTCCATTTTACGTCCTCCGGCATTCTGTTTGTAATTTCATTACGTGGATTTAAAAACTGCATAGCAGAGCGGAATAAGTTGTATTTAAACTCCATAAAGAGCATATTACAGCGACTATATTGTTACAGATTTAAGCGGACGTTGTTGCGATATTCCCTACGTCGCTTTCTATGTTAGTAACTTAATTCGTAGAGATGATTCTTTATTTTGGGATGTCTTTTGTCTACGAATTGAACCGTTCGCTTGCAAGACAAAGAAAAACAAGTGTTATCTGCAGAAATAAACATCGCAATAAAAGTTCGACACGAAACGAACCGTACCAAACCCGGTAAAGCTGCAATTTTTCTCGCAAAGGATCCCAATATAAAATAAATGGAGATCAAAGTTCGTATTCTGAGAGAGAAATCAGGGAATTGCTAAAAACTCGCATCGTTTGTGTTTAGAAATATATTGCATTGCGAATCAGGAAATATACTTCCATTTTGTGATCACTAACTAGAAACCTCATTAATCTCAAGCTGTCTGAAATACTCCAGACTATAAAGCTTCTTTTAAATAATTTTCGTTGGGAAAAAACTGTCCGCGAAGAAATGAAAGTTGAGTAATTGCTTTCGAATTAAATGTTCCGAATAATTGCCATCAGCTCTAATGGCGAAAAACGCCAACTGGAGGTACCGCAAAGAGCTTTCTGAGAGTCGTTATTTGAATATGCAAATATGCTTTAAAAGTCACTTGAAAGCCAATATTCGACCTGAATAAAGATTTTAAATTTTAAATTATCGGGCGCAAATGTAGATTAATCGATGGGCTTATTGGCATAATTTTCGACGATCGCTTTTATTAGAATTAATGGATGTGAGGAAGCTCTTGGGCTAAAGCTAATAGTAGCCATGAAAGTAAATTATAATACACTTTTAGTGCTAATGACGGCATAAAAGTTGGTAAGAAAATTGTAAGATGTTAATAAAACTGTTCTTTGATACTTATACTTAAAAAAAGTATTTTTATTTAAGCTCCAAATTCCAATATAAAGTCCAAGGACAAATATATAGAAGGTAGCAGCATTCAGTTATTTTATATGTAGTACAGTGATGGATTTATCCCTCTTATGAATTTAGTTAGCTTGCTTTGCTTAATTTAGATTTTTTACTGCCTGCAAGTTTGAAAACAAAACTAAGGTAAATTTTAGTTCTTCAAGGACATAGGATTTATAAAAAAATATATATTCCACACCTAAACGCTCCTGTAAAATGACAATAATCTGTTAACTGTTCTTCATAATTTTGCGGTGTATGACACACACTTTTTTGCATTTCCCAACTTTGGTCTGCAAAGCAACTCTGTAAGTTAAAGGAACTTCTTGAAACTTGATGAGTTCAGACGTAAGCAAATTTACTGATAGACGGTATTTCTTGTACCAGTGCTTAAAAAATATGCTTTAATACCTTTCAATAAATCATAGAATTTACATAAAATATGTATTTCACTCCAATCCGTTCTGTAAAATGATAACGATCTCGTACATTTCTTCATAACTTTGCGGTGTATGACACACATTTTTTTTATAATTGGCAACTATAGTTTCCAAACGCTTCCAAACAAAGTAAAAGTAATTTTGTAGGTTAAAGGCACTGCTTGACACTGGCTGAGGTTAGACGTATCCAGACTTGCTGCTTGACAGTACTTCTTGTACCAATGCTATAAGAATATGCTTTCATACCTTTCAATCATAGAATTTACATAAAATGAGTACTTCGCCTCAAAACCGTCCTGTAAAATGATTATGATCTCTCACATTTTTTTATAACTTTATGTTGTATGACACACTTTTTTTTATAAATGGCAACTGTAGTTTCCAAACGCTCCCAAATAAAGCAAAACTGACTTTGTACGTTAAAGGTATTGCCTAACACTGGATGAGGTCAAAGGTATCCAAATTTTCTGCTAGGAAGTACCTCTTATGCAAATTATATAAATATTTGCTTCTCAACCTTCTAATCAAGCATAGAACTTATATAAAACATGTACTTCACTTCAAAACCCTCCTGTAAAATGACAATGATATCGTACACTACTTCATAATTTTGCGGTGTATGACACACATTTTTTTATAATTGGCAACTAAAGTATCCAAACTTCTCTAAACAAAGTAAACCTGATTTTGTAGGTAATTGCTTGACACTGGATGAGGTCAGATGTATCCAAGTTTGCTGCTAGACAGTATTTTTTGTACAATCGCTATAGAAACATATATGCTTTTATATCTTCTAATCAACCATAGAATTTGCATAAAATATGCACTTCACCCCAAAACCCTCCTGTAAAATGACAATGATCTCGTACATATTTTTCCTAACTTTGCGGTGTACGACACACACTTTTTTATAATTGGCAAGTATAGTTTTCAAACGCTACCTAACAAAGTAAAACTGACTGTACTTTAAAAGCACTACTTGATAGTGGATGAGATCAGATGTATCTAAATTTGTAGGTACATGAATTTTTTTTTCTTTGCTCAGGTGGTATTAAGACATTGAACATCATCAACATCAACTTAAATAATATTTTTTTCTTAAACAATTTTTCTCATTTTCCACTGAGGGTCTCTTGGAGTTACTCCATCTAGAACTGCCCTGTCTGTCACGCCTCACCTAAGTGTCACAAGTGTCAAGTCTGTAACATGTCACCTTTCACCTATTCTATGCCACACAACTGTCTTATGACACACGTCATCTGTCATATGTCTTCTGTTAAGTCGATCAAATGTCAGATATGAAAAGAATAACAGCATTTTGGGGCCCTGGGCCCCTTTTACACTAAGTCACTTAGACTTCACGTTCAAAGTGTCCTAGAAAACCGTCGTTATAACTACTGGAGTATTAAGGTATGAGTAATGATGAAAAAACATAAAAAGCTGTTGGATTCACTCTGATTGGTCCACTCGTACGGAAGTTACAGGCGGTCAAAGTTGGAAATAAAAAAAAAATAACACGTACTAACCCCCACTTGGGTCAATTACAAGAAAATGTCGGGAATTTTTGCTGTTTATGAATTTTTGGAGTTTTTGCGGTTTTTGATCGAAATGGCACGTTTGCAATCCCTGAAGAACGTAACAAGCTTAATTGAAACAAAATGAGGCCCCAAAGGTGGGTTTTTATAAATCGTAAAAAAAACTGATTTTAAAACTACCCCTAAAATCGACCACCAAAAGTGTCTATGTCTGAAATTTATTTTCTTCTTTGTGATTGGAAATCTTGCAATCCCCTAAGGACGTAACAAATCTAATTCGAACAAAGTAAGCCCCAAAATTGGGTTATTAAAAAATCACAAAAAACTTGATTCTAAATTGCCCAAAAAATTCGACAACCGAAGTGGGATTTTTGTCAATTAGTGGGAGGTGAAAGTAGCCATGAAGAAGGGCAGAAAACAGTTGGACTCCCTCCTATCGGTTTATACTAAACTACTCTAAATACTACTCTAAAGTTACAGGCAATCAAAATTGATAATTGACAAAAAAGATGTAACCCCCCCCCCCTTTGGTCAATTTGAATATAAACTTCAGAAATGTTTTTCCTGTTTTTGAGTGGAATGGAACGTTTTCAATCCTCTTAGAACGTAACAAAATTAATTGGAACAAAATGAGCCACAAAGAGAAGTTTTTAAAAAAATAACAAAAAATTTATTAAACCCTTGCTATATAGATTTATTTAGTTAAATCTACTCAACACAGGATATTCTACTACCTTCCAAAGTTATTACTAGACTCTCGGTCTATTATCTTGTTGTGAAAATGCGTACGTGACTTCAGTTAGCACTATTCATGAATTATGAAGTTTTAGTAGACGCAACTTTACAAAACAGGCGCATTCTACGTCAAACTAACAAATTAAAGATTCTGTTCAAGCTTTCTTTAGGTTTTTGCTTTAAACTGAAATCCCCTGTATTTTTCCGATGGGACCTAATGAAACTGAGAAATTCAACACTCAACTTGGCATTGCCTCAAACGAATAATAATTACGAGCGTGTTAATTGTGGCTTTAGATTTAAACGCCTCGTTCATGAGCGCTGCACTATAGATAATTGCTCCGTTTATGATAGAGCACGAACTACTGCGTCGACCTACAAGTTACTGTCTTATGGGTGTTAGGGCCAACGCAAATTCATACAACTGCCCTTAAGGCGATTATATATTAGACGCTTTTTTAAGTGCCTTCATTCAATGGTGGGCCAAGCACAAACCAATCAGAATTGCGATCTAGTGCTGACCTCAGTCTTTGCACTAAAACATTTATGTCGATTTCCCTCTCCACCTATAAGCACGATTTTTTGCGTTATCATGACGTTGCAACCAGGAATGGAACTTATTCGAAATCGTAAAAATAAAAACCGAGTAGAGTTTTCAGTGCCACTTTTATGGTATTTTCCATAAGAAGTAAGCTGGAAAAATTGGAGTTGCCCGGAGACCGGGAGTTCTGACCTGGATACGGTAATGAAAACTTGAATGGCTTTATTTTGTCCAGGGATAAAAATGTCGCAATATTAACGAATGCTGCCGTTGAATGGTATTATAAGAATTCTTTTACTATGTGGTAATGATCATTATATAGCTGAACATAAGAAGACCCCTAAACCGTTGCACTCCCACTTGCATCATTCAACATTGCACTTCTCCGAGCCTATTTAATTAACTTCTTTCACGGATTCGAGTCAAAACGTTTGAGCGAATATCATCACTCACTCATGAATAAAAATAATCCTTTCGGTTTTAAAATTTAACTTGTTTATTGTTGCACTATTTGTGAAAAAAAAATCATATTCATGCGAAAACAAAGCATTTTTAGCATTAGACCGAAATAATAGTAGATTATGTCACTAGGAGTAAAAGTGGGTCTTTTTGTGCTGAGCCCAGAGATTGAGGGCCGAAGCGAAGCTGAGGCCTGCAACTGGGCGAAGCACAAAAAAACCTTTTACTCCGAGTAACATATACTAGTTTTTTTTTCAAGCATGCAATAAATAAGAAATCTATTTAAAAGTGGTTCAGTTTTGCAATTTTCTCTCATCCTCTTTATGCGGGTCTAGGTACTTACCCAATTGTGTATATTATTTGTAAAATACATAGAATATGTTAGAATGGTGGTTTTCAATGTTCAATGGTTTTAATGTATTAAATAATAACCAATGATTATGGTAAACTAAGAATTTGTAGCATTAATTTCAATACTAAATTAATAAATGTCACATTGACAGATAAATATGATGACGCGCATGACATTTAACAGACGAATTCAGAATTCGAGAACCTATGCGATTTCGACTAATAACGGTTTCGGATGGTGCTCTTGAGTGCTCTGAGAGTATTTCTGTCCTTTGTTTTTTCAACAAGAATGTAAAGATGGCAATACACTCAAATCGGTTTATCTGGTGTCATCTATTATTAAAATAATTTTGGTGAATGAAAATCGTTTATATATGCGCCACCATGACACTAGCGGTGACTTTTGACTTTACTTTTACTGCCTAGGACTTTTTTGCTACTTTTTTGGTCTCAGGATTTGAAAGCCCACTTTAGGTGTGCGTATGGAGAAAACAAATGACGTACTTTTAGTCCGCTTGAAAAAAAATGTATTTTTCGGTACGAAACGAAATTTCATTCATACTGATAGACAGTTTCCGATTTGTTTTCATTAGAGCTGCGAACAATTGCGTTTTTTCCAATAATAGAGTGTGCAGTAAATTTTATAAAACATTGTTTATTCGACAAATTAAGGTAGAATTAACTGCTAGTTCAGGTTAGAGAAACAAAGGGGATGAAATAGCTGTCTATAATAAGTAGTGGATTAAGTAATTTTTTTGAATATTTCTTGGTAAAGTTAAAAAAAAAACTCTTGTGTTCCGTAATCCTCGTGTGGACACTGCGTTGTGTGTTGCCAATGCATGCAGAGCCACAGCTGCATGGAACTCGGTAAACTCCGCAGAGGAAGTTTTGAAATTCGCCATGGCCGTGGCTCCAAATCACAAAGGTATCGTCGCAGAAATATCTGACGCAGCTGTAGACAAAACGTTAGAAAGACATTCCATTGGACCACGGCTTCAAAGCACGGAAAACACTTTAGATTGGTTAAAAAATCTTTAAGAAAAAAAAATTAAGAATACATTCTAGAAAATACACATCTACACGCCTTTTTGAGGCCAGTTGCCCCAACTCACTTTCCAAAGCCAAATCAGATTTACTACTTCGGGCCGCCGATATTCTGTATACAATAAATATATTGGTAAAAAGAAATAGACGTGCATTGACAAAAAACAAGATAAATCGTTTGACCCTTTGTTGGGCATTCGATTTAAACTAGGGCCCATTTAAATGCAAAATGACCGGGAGCGGTTGAGGTCGGGTGGCTCGATAAATTGACTTTTATGAGGGCGATTTCAATTTTGTTGCAAAGATGCGTTTCCTAGGAAGATTTTTATAAAAATGTTTTGCTTTTATTTTAAATTTAAATTTTTTACATCAGAAAATCATACAAATGGGGTAAAAAGCGCAAAGTTAAAATATTTCTATTCCGAGTCAAAATCTCTTAACTTAGATTTGTGTAATAAAAAAAAATCCTTTTCAAACCAAAATTATCTAAAAAAAAATTAATTTTTGACTCAGTGGAAAAGTTTTATTTGGGCAAACACCATAAAAGAAACTTGCTTAAATGCTTATAGAAGTTGAAATTTTTAGCTTTTTGCGTCACTCCTCATCCATGAAGCAGTGCCTTTGACATACAATGCAAGTTTTACTTTGTTTTAGAACGTTTGGAAACTATAATTGCCAATTATAAATAAATGTGTATCATACACCGCAAAATTATGAAGAAATGTGCGAGATCATTATCGTTTTACAGGAAGGTTTTGGGGTGCAGTACATAATTTATGTAAATTCTATGATTGATTAAAAGGATAAAATCATATTTTTATAGCATTTGTACAAGAAATACTCTCCAGCAGCAAAATTGGATACGTCTCTCTTGAAGGGGTCTAACTCTTTACGTTATTTCTTTTGGTATAACGTAAATTAACGATCATTGCGAACATCAAGTATAGCAAAAAACGGTTAAATTCACTACAATCGGTGCACTCGTTGTAAAGCTACAGGCGGTCAAAGTTGAAAATTGAGAAAAACAAAATAAAATACCCATCTTTGGTCAATTAAAAAAAATAAATAAATGCGATATTTTGTTTGCAGTTTCTGATCGAAATGGATATAATAGCACGTAGGTATCAAGTTCGAATTGCTAAAATAGCAATCACAAATTCTGAATCAGTTGCCGCAAGTAATCAATAACCCTGTTTAATATAAAAGTACGTGTATTTCTGGAAAAACAAATCTCACGTAGCAATATGGAAAAATTAAGCTTTTTTTATTATTAAAGCTTGCTCTAGCCGTTCTGGAAATAGATATTTTATCAAGAAAATTATGAAAAAATTGTTGTTTTGGACGGGATTCACATTTTGATCAAAAAAATTAGTTAAAATTGGAACTTACTCAAAATCGTAAAAATAAAAACCGAGTAGAGTTTTCAGTGCCACTTTTATGGTATTTTCCATAGGAAGTAAGCTGGAAAAATTGGAGTTGCCCGGAGACCGGGAGTTCTGACCTGGATACGGTAATGAAAATTTGACTGGCTTTATTTTGTCCAGGGCTAAAAATGTCGTAATATTAACGAATGCTGCCGTTGAATGGTATTATAGGGATTCTTTTACTAAGTGGTAATGATCATTATATAGCTGAACATATAAAGACCCCTAAACCGTTGCACTCCCACTTGCATCATTCAACGTTGCACTTCTCCGAGCCTATTTAATTAACTTCTTTCACGGATTCGAGTCAAAACGTTTGAGCGAACATCATCACTTACTCATGAATACAAATAATCCTTTCGGTTTTTAAATTTAACTTGTTTATTGTTGCACTATTTGTGAAAAAAAACAATCATATTCATGCGAAAACAAAGCATTTTTAGCATTAGACCGAAATAAATGTATTTTTCGGTACGAAACGAAATTTCATTAATATTGTTAGACAGTTTCCGATTGGTTTTCATTAGAGCTGCAAACAATTGCGTTTTTTCCAATAATAGAGTGTGCAGTAAATTTTATAAAACATTGTTTATGCGACAAATTAGGGTAGAATTAACTGCTAGTTCAGGTTAGAGAAACAAAGGAGATAAAATAACTGTCTATAATAAGTAGTGGATTAAGTAATTTTTTTGAATATTTCTTGGTAAAGTTTAAAAAAAAACTCTTGTGTTCCGTAATCCTCGTGTTGACACTACGATTTGTGTTACCAATGCATGCAGAACCACAGCTGCATGGAACTCGGTAAACTCCGCAGGGACCGCAGAGCATCTCTGCGGTCTTCTGCAAGTAGTTGCTTCCTGGCGTTCTACATTCCTTGCACAGACCGCCCTATCGAACTCGTGCTTACTGTATCCATTTCAACCAAAGGCTCTTGCCAGATGCCTCATTTCCCGTACCATTTTAGTCGGCTCACAAATTCTCTTGGCCCTCACAAATAGTCTTTATGACTCCCCTATCGGTCAATGTGTGTTGGTTTTTTATAAACGGTGTGCACAAATCTCTCATTCGGCCTCCTTAAAACCAAAACGTCCAAAAACGATAGATCCTTCCTTTCCTATCTCCAGAGTAAATTGAATTTTTGGATTGATGGAGTTGAGGCGTAAGAGGAAGTTTTGAAATTCGCCATGGGCATGGCTCCAAATAACAAAGGTGTCGTCGCAGAAATATCTGACGCAGCTGTAGACAAAACGTTAGAAAGACATTCCATTGGACCACGGCTTCAAAGCCCGGAAAACACTTTAGATTCGTTAAAAAATCTTTAAGAAAAAAAATTAAGAATACATTCTAGAAAATACACATCTACACGCCTTTTTGAGGCCAGTTGCCCCAACTCACTTTCCAAAGCCAAATCAGATTTACTACTTCGGGCCGCCGATATTCTGTATACAATAAATATATTGGTAAAAAGAAATAGACGTGCATTGACAAAAAACAAGATAAATCGTTTGACCCTTTGTTGGGCATTCGATTTAAACTAGGGCCCATTTAAATGCAAAATGACCGGGAGCGGTTGAGGTCGGGTGGCTCGATAAATTGACTTTTATGAGGGCGATTTCAATTTTGTTGCAAAGGTGCGTTTCCAAGGAAGATTTTTATAAAAATGTTTTGCTTTTATTTTAAATTAAAATTTTTTACATCTGAAAATCATTCAAATGGGGTAAAAAGCACAAAATTAAAATATTTCTATTCCGAGCCAAAATCTCTTAACTTCGATGTCTGTAATAAAAAAAATTCCCTTTCAAACCAAAATTTTCTAAAAAAAAATTATTTTTGACTCATTGGAAATGTTTTATTTAGTGCAAACACCATAAAAGAAACTTGCTTAAATGCTTATAGAAGTTGAAATTTTTAGCTTTCTTGCGTCACTCCTTATCAATCAAGCAGTGCCTTTGACATACCATGCCAGTTTTACTTTGTTTGAAAACGTTTGGAAACTATAATTGCCAATTATAAATAAATGTCTATCATACACCGCAAAATTATGAAGAAATGTAGGAGATCATTATCGTTTTACAGGAAGGTTTTGGGGTGCAGTACATATTTTATGTAAAATTTATGATTGATGAAAATGTATAAAATCATATTTTTATAGCATTTGTACAAGAAATACTCTCTAGCAGCAAAATTGGATACGTCTCTCTTGAAGGGGTTTTTGCTCTTTACGTTACTTTCCTTGGTATAACGTAAATCAACGATCATTGCGAACATCAAGTAGAGGAAAAAACGGTTAAATTCACTACAATCGGTGCACTCGTTGTAAAGTTGCAGGCTGTCAAAGTTGAAAATTGAGAAAAACAAAATAAAATACCCATCTTTGGTCAATTAAAAAAAAATTAATGCGATATTTTGTTTGCAGTTTCTGATCGAAATGGATATAATAACACGTAGGTATCAAGTTCGAATTGCTAAAATAGCAATCACAAATTCTGAATCAGTTGCCGCAAGTAATCAATAACCCTGTATAATATAAAAGTACGAGTAATTCTAGAAATATATCTTTCCGGAAATAGATATTGTATCAAGAAAATTATGAAAAAATGGTTGTTTTGAACGGGACTCACATTTTTATCAAAAAAATTAGTTAAAGGGCCAAAGTAAATTTTTATTTAAATAAAAAAAGAGTTCTACATAGTTCATACAAAAGAAAAAATCCGGTACTCAGCAACTTCCTGGCGACAAATAATGCATTCCAACCTAAATTAAATTTACTTAATTTCCTGCCTAATAACATTATTTCGCCAATTTACTTGAATTAACGCTTGACTAACCCAATGTTCGCTGTTCATGAAAAGAAAAGCTAATTTGTCAGCAGAGTTTCTTTTTGGCACATTAATTATATTGCATAAAAAGAAATTAAGCAGGAAACAACTTAAAAGCAAAGAGCAAGAGCACGAATCGAGGCCAAGGGCGAAAACAAAGATATTAGATCTCTTTTATTTATAATCTTTTCCTGAGAGCAAAACTTGCTGGTATGAGACTATAGTTGATGTTCCACCCCTAAGATGTCCCTATTCGATTATGTGATAGATGCAACCTTAGAAAGAAATTTAATGCATCACCGGAAGCCATGTTTCTTGCTTATCTGATCCAGGCTAATGGATAGGGGCGTTGAGTCGAAAAACGCACGTATTTCAAAGGAAATTTGTCGGTGCTCGGTAGTTTTGATTTTATTCCAGCCTATTTATCTTTGGTTAACTTAGTGATGTCAGAATAATTACGTAAAAATGACGTCATCTTGATGACGTGATATAAGACGTCTAAAATATTTTTTGCTATAATAGTAACATTGTTAAATCCCAAAATTAAAAATTTATTATTCCGAAACTTCGAAAAGGGCGTCTAACTAAATTTTATACCTCTACTCATAAAATAACAATGCTTTCTAATAATTTCCCTTCGGGAACTTTATCCTACCTAAATATTAATCGACACCGGACAATGTCCTAGATTAAAACGCCTTATTCTAAGACGGAACTTTGCAGACACAAAGGAACCTTTTAAGAAAATTGCTCGCCAAAAGCACTTTATTCTCTTTAAAACAAGAATTTTTTCTATAATTGGTAATTGAGAAATTTCTCAGACAATGTCCACGAATCTTTCAATAAAATGCGGCAGTTCTCGGATTGAATGCGGCCTTGAAGCGATGGTTATTATAAAAATGGAACGCCAACGAGGATAATTTTCCATTCAAGTTCAAAAAGGGACGTCCGATGCCGTCACTGTGATTGACTTCACATTAAATGCTTGCCAGAGATAATGGAATCGGTTTATAAAATTGAGGGTTTGATAGACGTCCGACGGTTTAGTACATAATACTAAAATAATGTATAAAATTGCTTCAAATTGATCGCTTTTTAATGCTTGTTGGCCTTCTGACTTTGACATCCTAATACGTGTAATCGACGGAATCACAAGGCTCAAAATAAAAAGAAAACAATCGCTATGTTTTATTGAAAAGCTACAGATGTCGAAATCGGTGCGTGCTTATGAGTCGTATTTACGAGGTCGTTTGTCACAGCACATCTGGCCGATACGACTGGCATTCTGATTTTATGCCTCGAAAACGGCCTAAACCGGAACGGATATAACCCTAAACCGTCTTCATCTTCCCTCAGATAGAACGAGCGCACGTGATCTCAGATAAAGAATTAAACCGAATTTATAGGCTAATTATTAGCAGGGTGGAATTTTGCGATTGACTTTTTGGACGGAATTGGATCAATAACAAACAGAGAAGTCAACCATTTAAAATTACCAACGTTTAGCAGATATTTATCGTCGCATCCCCCAGGCTCGACAGACAGGATAGGCAGTCTAGATGGAGTAACTCCAAGAAACCCTCAGTGGGAAATGAGGCAAAGAATTTAAGAAAAAAAAATATTTAAGTTAGGAAAAAATGTTTAACAACGGTGCTGTTATTTTTGGGACACTAAATAAAACAAGAAATGTTTTAAATAAGTCTTATTTATTCCCCAATATTATGCAAAACGATTCAAATCGAGGAAATTGAGTTTTTGTATTTTTTTCTATGAGGACATTCTCCCCGATTTGTTGTTGACCGTCCAGGTGCGCCTGCACCAGTTTGATGCCCTCCCTTGAAAATTAGTTGGCAGGCGACCCTGCCAACTAATTTTGTATTTGATAACACTAGAAAAAAAAATAATAAAAAGTAATATCCCACAATTGTAATCTAACATTTTATCAGTTTGGACATTGTGGATCTCCTGAATATGTATATTTATTTAACTTCTTTAGTTAACTAAACTGCTGACGGAAAAGATCAAAACAGCAAAATTTTTTGTCATTATTGGGGGTCTGTATCTCGGGAATGCCTTAGCCGAAATTTGAAACTTAAAGAAATTGTGAAAGGACGTTTCTTCACGTCTTCAATCACGGCGGGAGATTGATCTTAAATAAGTTATTTTTTAATGGATATACAGGGTAAATAAATAAGCACTGCAAAATGGTTGCATTTCAACCCACTGCATTTGGTAGATAGCACAATTTCAGAACATTCATTGTTATGACATTTAATAGCATTAGTTGGTATCTTGGGACATGTTCGGCGGATTTCGTTTTTTTGGCCTACAAAATAAATTACTGGAGTTTTTCAAAAAGTTGACGCTCTTTTGTAAGTCACCCTGTATCGCGGGAATGCCGCAGCTGATTTTAATAATATAAGTGATCTCCAAAAGATAACTAGTTGTAAAAGCGACTTGTAAGAGCGACTTAGGCTCATAGTTAATAAAACAAATTTATTCCATTTTGTACAAGGATGGCAAAAAATCTAATAAAAAACTGAGAAAGTTTCTAAATTGAATAGAGAATTCAGAATTTTAAGAAAAAACGATCAGTGGTGTGCTACAAAAGGTTTGTGAGGGTAAAAGAGATACAATAACCCGAGAAAAAAATTATCCCTGTCGATTTTGGCTAGCGGTTGATATATCCAACGATGTAGGTAATAAATGGTTACTTATGTTCAAATTTGAGTTAAATATCTCAAAACTCTAAGAGCTATAAAGAAAAAATAAAAAAAAATTCAACACCCTGTATTTTTGCCTAGGGATTTCCCAGTTAATTTCAGGATACCTTATATTGTAACTTACAAGAAAGTTCAAACTTCTCTGTAAACGCCTTGTAACTGATTTAGTAGACAAAAAAACCAAAAAACCGCCAAAACCGTCTTAAGATATCGAACATAGCTCTTAAATGTTATTACACAAAAAGTCTTAAAGTTAAGGCTCCCGTTATGACATCGCAGTAAACAAAATTTTAATCAGTTTTTTTATTAGATTTTTTTGCCATCCTGGTACAAAATGAAATAAAATTGTTTTATTAACTATGAGTCTACGTCGCTGATGAGAGATCATTTATCTTATTAAAATCGGCTGCGGCATTCTCGCGATACAGGGTGACTTACAAAAGAGCGTCAACTTTTTGAAAAACCCCAGTAATTTATTTTGTAGGCCAAAAAAACCGAAAACTGCCGAACATGTGCGGAGATACCAACTAACGCCTTTAAAAGTCATAACAATGAATGTTCTGAAATTACGCTACCTACCAAACGCAGTGGGTTGAAATGCAACCATTTTGCAGTGCTGTTTTCTTTACCCTGTATATCCTCTGGGAACAACTTATTTAAGATCAATCCCCCGCCGTAATTCTAGAGGAAACCACCTTTCAAAATCTCTTTGAGTTTTAAATTTCCGAGATACAGCCGCTCAAAAATGACAAAAAAATTCGCTGTATCGATATTTTCCGTTAGCAGTTTATACTTTAATGAATATCCCACAATTGTAGTCTAACATTTTGTCAGTTTGAAAGTATAGAAAGTTTTTACAAATTGCTGAAAACCACACTGAGCCGACGCAAGTTTTGGACCACCAACATCCAAAATGCCCTAGATAAAATAATCAAGACTATGCACATTCAACTATCACTAGAAATGTCGCAAATCGCATTCATCAAACCGAATATTACACTGCGCAGACGCAAATTTTCTTTTATCGACAACCTAAATATTTTGATTAAAAATCATGATAAAAACATTGTTTTTAGATAAGATATAGTTGTTCAATGAGCTTCCAGGAAAAACCAATAGATGTGGCTAAAATTAGTATTGAAACGGGAAAAGGAAAACTGGATGTTTTCTCCACGTCTACCTAATTTGGTGGGGTTTGATTTGTTAATAGAATGGCGAGGGCCAATTTTTCGTAGTATTTGAAGGACTGAACTAGTCGCAGAGTACTTATTCTAAATAATTCCAGTGTATCATTATTAGTATTCTAAATTCCAATAATGATCAGGTATCTATAGAATTATGAATTGCTCTATTAATTTTTGCATTTCAATTCAAAAGGTTCATAAAATAATTATATATATTATAATACATATATTTTATTATAAATTTTAAAGACATATCTAACATTCGGATACATTGTATTATCACAAATGGTCGTATGTTTTGTTTTTTTCCTTAGTCACATTAAAAAAATTGTATCACATAATATAGCATAAAATTATAAAATAAACTCTTGAAGCTGCAAAACAAAACCAAACAAATATACTTTGCAGATGATGTTTTAACTTTCACCGAACTCCAAAAGTAGCGAAACCTTTAAAACACCGTACTGAAAATTTACAGAAAATTAAGTACGTCACTTTGTGAAATTGACGACGATATGTCATCTGTCAAGTCTGTCATATGTCACACATGACAAGAATTACAGCATTTTGGGGCCCCGGGCACCTTTTTACACTAGGGCTCACGTAGACTTCAAGGTCAAAGTGTCCCAGAACCCTGTCATTATAACTACTTACTCCTACCACCAAGAAAGTGCGTCCAATAGTTTATGAGATAGAACCTCTTTCGGTTGTCGATTTTGATGCACTTTTAGAATGTGCTTTGGAGGCATTTAGAAAAAAGTCCACATATGGGACTAATTTCACTCCCAACAATCATTTTGCATTCTCTTAAAGGCTTAAAAGTTTTATAACGAGTATTTAAGAGTGTGTGTGGAACAAAAAGCGCCCATAAGGGATTTGTAAGATTACCAACGGACACTTAAAGTTTATAAAAGTGTTAGTACAACACCATAACACGCAGGGTTATAAGAAAGTGATGAAAACATTTCAGATACTTCCTTATAAAACTTCAACGGGCGGTTACCAAAAGTTTTATAGCAGATTTATATAAAGCGCTACATTACCTAACTGTAACCTCGAGATATATAGTAGTTGAATACATTACCTTTATAAAAATTGTAAGTTTGAAGGTGATGAAAGGATGCATTATAAAACTTTTGTGATGAGAAGACCAATAAATCATCTTTATATATCCTTAAGTTACATTATGGTTACCAATAAACCCATTTTAAACCTATATCTTCCCGCCAAAAGAACGAATGTGTTGTAATTAACCAAAAACATGTTTAAACATCATTACATCGACGCGATTTGTTGTTAATTTTTTCATACGTTTCTTTCTTCTAAAAATTTGTTTATATAGACACGGTAGCAGGATGAGCGAATGGAGAAAAGTGAAACGAAATAGTGCTTTCAGCAGCAAAGTTTCAAGAAAATTTCGAGAAATTATATCAAGTTCAGTCAGTTCAGTGGAATCAACAATAATAAGTGTTGTCGATTTGAATAAAGATGAAGCGTCACACTTAAAAGCAGACTCATCTCATGAACCTATGTCATGTTCTGATGATGAGGAACTAATCCAAGATCAATCAAATGGGGATATCAATAATTCTTCACTTGATTTTCCGTCAGGGTTTTGTGCATTAAATGAAGACGAATCCAAAATAAGTAATTAATTAAAAATTAAAAATAACGGTGAATGAATTTATCAACAATAAAACTGAAGAGGACGATGATGATGAATATAGAAAAAATAAACGGTTTCGTACTGAGATTAAAAAATGGGCTGTAAATTTTAATATCACACAGCGAGCCTTAAAACAGCTAATGGAAATTGTAAATGTTCGGTTGCCAAGTATATTGCCTATGGATCCCAGGACACTTCTAGAAACTCCTAAAGCAATTTTGATAAAAGAAATTGGCCCGGGACAGTACTACTGGCATCAGGGTCTTGAATTTTGTTTAAACTCTTGCCGCAAGCTATTCAAAAATACATCACAAATTTCCATTAACTTAAACTTAGATGGCTTACCACTGTATAAAAGTTCAAAGGATGAATGTTGGCCAATATTATTTAATATCACCGAATTTCCCAAACTACCACCAATGGTTATAGGAATTTATTGTGGAAAAAGAAAACCAACAGATTTATTAGCATTCCTAACACAATTTGTTCAAGAAGCAAAACTTATTTTGGAAAATCGAATAAACGTGGAGGATAACAGAAAAGTTAAGGTAGTTATTAGATGTTTTATCTGTGATTCTCCAGCTCGAGCTTTTATTAAAGGTATCATTGCATTAAATTTGTATTAATTGCTTTATCGTAATCTACAAAACAGATAACTTTATAGGAATTGCTAACTATAACGGTCAACATGGATGTAATAAATGCACGACAGTACGTGAATACTCTTACGTCACCCACTGTAATATTTTTCTGAGAATAGAATGCCCAATAAGAAGCAATGACACATTTAGATCAAAGCAGGACAAGGAACATCACAAAATTATTTTACCGTTAGAAGATCTTCCTATTGACATGGACATTGAATTTCCAGTGGGAGATTGCCTTCATTTGATTGATCTTGGAGTTGTGAAGAGATGCCTCACGGGGTGGAGATATGGCAGTTTTCAAAACCACAGAATGAAGTGGTCTGCTAGGGAAACTGAGACCATTTCCAAATATTTAAACCAATGTAAAATGCCCGATGAGATACATCGTGCCGTGCGAGGACTAGACTCTCTGGAACAATGGAAAGGTTTAGAATATAGAACTTTCCTCCATTACATCGGTATTGTAATATTAAAAGATTATTTACCATATGATGTATATGAACACTTCTTGGTTTTGTTTTGCGCTGTTACGATATGTTGATCAGCTTGATACTTGCAATTTACCAACTTAGCGGATGAGTTATTGAAACACTACATAGAACAATATAAAGAAATATATGGTGATGAATATATTACAAGTAATGTTCATAACCTGAGACACATTGTTGATGAAGTGCGAAAGTTTGGAGTGTTATCGAGTTTCAGTTCGTACCCATTTGAAAGTAAATTATTTCAAATAAAAAATATGCTACGAAATTCCAGAAACCCCTGAGTTCAGGCAGCTAAAAGACTGAGCGAGATAAACAGTTGTCTTCTTGGCAACATGGAACAGATTACCAATAAATGTAATTCTTCACCCATTTTGAAAAAACCTAATAAAGGCGAAGGAATTCCCATAAGACAAGAAAGTAGTAGGTATCTAACTTCATTCTTTTATCAAATTGAACTACCTGACAAATTCATGTTAAATACCGCTTCAAAAAACAAATGGTTTCTCACAACAGATAAAAAAGTAATATGTTTGAAGAATGTAATAGTAGAAAATAATACTGATATATCAATTTTTGGAGCAAACTTAAAAGTATTAAAAAACTTTTTTAAAACTCCTATAATGTCATCACACTTAAATATTTACATGTCAAATGGGGAAGAAGATCCACCTTAAGTGAAATAAAATGTAAACTTGTATGCTTAAGGTATGAAGCAGAAGAATCATGTTTTCATACCTCTGCTACATACTTTGAATAATGAGTAAGGGAGTAAGGCAGAACTTGATATGTCAATAAAAGTGACGGTTCGTTTTTAGTGATCCTCACAAGTATACCATAATATGTAGTAAAATTAAAAATTGCCTCTTTGACGATGTTACTTAATAAATTTAATTATTAAATAAAACTGTTTTATGATCACTTGTCAGATAAATATGTTTTATTTATTGCAAAGAGTTTAAGTAATACATTTATTACATCGAAAAACAATCACAAAAACCAGTCTTAAAATCAATATGTCAGTCTTAGAAAAAAAGTAAATACATACTACTGTCCTTCAGTCTCTTGTCCATAATTCAAATTATCTTCTGACCCATCGGGAAGAAGGTTTTTAGTTGGTTCTGGACGTTCCATTGTTTCAATATGAGCCTCATCATCGTCACTATCAGAGCCATTATTTTCTCGCTGGATACCATAATGCTTTTTTTTGGAAATTAAGTCTTTAGGTCTATGTTTACCACTGAATGTTTGACGATGTCGTAGGTTTGTGAATAGCTCTGCCCTTCTTTTGGAGTTTTTTACTATGTTCTTGAAAAAGGTATGACAATCAATTGTTGCAAATTGGCTATCAGCTTTTTTGATAATATTATAAAATAAACTCATTAAGTTTGTAAAATTTTTGAAAGCAAATTTTGCGTCAGAGGTTCTGCTCCCACCACTCCAAGAAAACTTTGTTAAAAGGGTGTAACAGCAATTAAGTCCAACCATTTTGCCTGATGTTCCACAAATTGAAGATTTGCTCGAAATCTATAAAGTAAATATACATTTTTAAGTTTTTGCCTCAATTTACCTTTAATATTGGTTTACTTACTAGATTCTCCATAAATTCATCATGTTGAAGTAAGTTTTCAAATTTTTCTCTCTCAAAGTTCAATCATGGCATCATGTTTGGCCAATTGTTGAATTATCCTCATCTGATTTTCAATAATAATTTTTTGATTATCAAGAATAGTTTCTGGATTTATGTTGTGACCAAGGCTGTGACTTTCAATGACATCATTATTGCCAATGTTATTATTGCATTCCAAGTCAATTCTAGCAATATCATCATCTTCCTGCTCACCCTCAAACAAAGTATAGTCATCTTGTTGAGATGCAGAAGAAGTTGCTTTGTGAAGCGATCCATCGGGTTTGACTATAAATATTTGGCTAGACACATCATTGTTATTACTGTAACCCTGTTTTGTTGCCTGTGAATAATAATTGTACATAAATGTTATTGTTAACAAAGGATGGATGCCTTAAAAGATTTAGGTAAGAAGCACTAGGACTGCACTGAGCCCAGTTTTTCAACTTGAGTGAGTACTCGGCTGATGGTATTGGCCAAGTACTCGGACACTTCCTTTTATTTAAATATACCTTTAAAAATGATGATTGCTCAAATAGAGTTGTTTTTGGATCATGTTTCTCTTGACTTGAGTCTTGTATATTCTGACTTCCGCCCACTATTGGTTTCTAAAAGAAATATATTTAAATGTCACCTTGAATAATATTATTATTAGTAAGCAATGAATTATACCCGCAATTATTACACATAGAAGCAGAGTAATTGGATGTATGCTGTACCTACCTTTTTTCCCTACATTCTTCAAACAGAGAATTAAAGTTTTCTTGAGGCAATCTGGCAATTTCTCTTCGTTGCTTTAGTATAAGTCTTTGCCTTTTTTTTTTATTGAGGGGCATTGTCCTCAGCACCAGATGACTGGCATGAGGTTGTATCTTCCTGGTTTAATATTGCTTTCAGCTCCAGCTCAGCTCCTTCGTAGCTTAGAAAGTTTTGCCTCTTCCTAATGCAGGGCTGTGGAAGCCAATCTGGTTCAGGTTTGGAATTTCCGTCCTTCAGGGCTCTTGCAAACATAAGCCTCTTTTTGGCAGGGGGCCAATACAAAATGCCTTCTTTCTCCCATGCAGCAGGGACGATTGTTAAAGAAGGAAATTTATGTCCTATTTCTTTTGTTTGGATTATTTTAAACGACATTATTTTCAATCCACCTATCAATATATAAAAACAACAAAACAACTTTATTTTAATTTCCACTAGGGATGTGATTTCACCAGGTGCATTTGTCTACACCGACATTTGGAGAATATGCACCCGGTGCATTCAATTCGCAGCGTTGCCTTTGTAACGGTTGAAAACTGTCGCTAGAATTAGTCATGCAAAAGCGGATATTTGTCGTCTATTTGGGGCTGAAACGTTTGTTGTTCTGCTCGAGTGTAAAGATTTGAGGTTGTTTATTTACCTTTTTTTTTGCTAACCTGTGGAGGGTGGATAGGGTTCACGTTTTGTCTTGTCAGGGGTCTCAGGACTATGCTGGCAGTGAGTTGCGCCCATTTTCCTTGCCTTTGTTTCAATAAGGGAGGCCACAGATTTTATTAAGTGTGGGAAATTATAACCTCAAAACTTGGAAAATAAATAAACAACTGACTTATTTCAAATGTCGCATTAATTGACTGATATATTGACGGATTTGTTGGGTGAAGTATGTAGATATGGAGGTGACTGCCTATCCACCTAAGTGCTTCGGTTTCTTGGCCGGAAGCCCGCCATGTTTGAGAGGACTTTGCAAATTCTTTGCTTGCACCTAATAGCCTTTGTTAGCTGTTCGTAAGTCAAACGTTATTTTATGATAATATCACTAGATGAAATGGAAAACATATGGGACAAACTTTAAGTGGTACATTTTGCTTATTTTCTGAGGAGTAAAAAGGGTAGCGAGAGCAAGTATTTTGGGTGTCGTCCTAAAACGCCTTTCGATAACAATGAGAGTTGTCATTCGTCAATTGTTCGTTGCGCGCTGGCGCTCTCGACCAATATCTTTTCCCCTCCTCCACCTTTTATCTATTGAAAATCGGAATATCGGTGAAGATCTTTCTTTCTGGATCAAGACACGTGGAAGACAACACTCATCTCTTCGCTGCTACTCATTTCGACGTAAAAGTGTAAACCACTACGTGGGATTTAGTCGATTTGTAGTAGTATTTCAACTTCCCTTAGTTGGTGTTAGTTTTGTGGTCACTCGACCAGTTTTTGGGACATTTTTGGATGAGGGAAGTTGAACCGAATTTCGGGATTGTGCAGCAAGAGGTAAGTTCACGTCGGCCATCTTCTTGGTTGAGGGGTTTTCTTTTCCTTCCACTGAGCCTTTTGTATTTTCTTTCTATCAGAGTTTGGGCCTACAAGCAAAGCATTTGTCAACCTATACTACGATCCAGGGCCACATAAGCCAATGTACCACGTGTCAGCAAGGTTAATGTGAGGGCTGAAAGCAGCCACACCACGTGTTTATTTTGTTCTGTTTTTGGAAACCCTCGTGGACGAGGGTGTTCCAAGGGGGCCTACCGCCACCAATTAATGTTCCAAGGGGGCCTACCGCCACCAATTAGTGTTCCAAGGGGGCCTACCGCCACCATAAGTCTTTCCAAGGAGGCCAACAGCCACTTTTGTGTTTCCAAGGGGCTACCAGGCACCATTATTGTTTCTGAAGGTTAATCACCACCTTATTGTTTGAAAACCACCACTATTGTGTGTAAGAGGCAGACAGCTACAACCATAATTTTTGGAGGGCCAATAGCCACTACCTTTTGCGTTGTTTTGGACCTAAGGCGTCTAGCCTTTGAGACCATCTGTAATAGCGTCGTGTCAAGCTAAGTAGTAGTATTTAAGTTAACCTGTTTTTTTTATTGTTACGCTTGGTGATCACCACTAGGGAGATATTTTCCAGACAATTGTGATAAGTAGAATTAAGGAAAACCTTTCACTCATTAACTTGACGTACAATCATCATATTGTACAACATTGATTTCGTTCTTTGATATTATAGGACATAAATTAAACTTGTTAGTTTTATTTTGTTTGCAAGTACTATGGGTATTTTGGAAGAGGCTAAAGGGAACTGATCAGCTACCTAACAGCGTAGGATTTTTCCAATTTAATTGATTAAAATTGGTGGCGCCCCGGACTCACTTTACCGGCCGGTTTTGTAGCACTTTTTGTTCCTAACCTGATACTTTTCCCTGAGCACTTTTTGAATATTCTAAGATACCTTAACTGAGATTAAAGTGTTACAACATTCCTCATCTCTTCGCTGCTACTCATTTCGACGTAAAAGTGTAAACCACTACGTGGGATTTAGTCGATTTGTAGTAGTATTTCAACTTCCCTTAGTTGGTGTTAGTTTTGTGGTCACTCGACCAGTTTTTGGGACATTTTTGGATGAGGGAAGTTGAACCGAATTTCGGGATTGTGCAGCAAGAGGTAAGTTCACGTCGGCCATCTTCTTGGTTGAGGGGTTTTCTTTTCCTTCCACTGAGCCTTTTGTATTTTCTTTCTATCAGAGTTTGGGCCTACAAGCAAAGCATTTGTCAACCTATACTACGATCCAGGGCCACATAAGCCAATGTACCACGTGTCAGCAAGGTTAATGTGAGGGCTGAAAGCAGCCACACCACGTGTTTATTTTGTTCTGTTTTTGGAAACCCTCGTGGACGAGGTAATTATTCATTAATTTATCTATGTTTAGAGATTTATGATTTTTCTTTATTTGTTCGATTTTTCCAATCCAATCTGGGGTCATTACGGGGTTAAATTGTCTGGGTGGATTTATTACAATTATTGAATAACTTTTGTTTATTTTATTTATTGAATTTAAGTTTACTAAGTCCATTTGATGTAAAGTAGTTCATGAGCAAAATTTTCAAGTCACTTTATTGGTTAACTTGTATGTAATCGCTTCACGAAACATACATTTAAAGGAAAAATTAACTAGATCAAGGGACATCCTAGTAAATAATGTCCTTCCTAGGGTGTTCCAAGGGGGCCTACCGCCACCAATTAGTGTTCCAAGGGGGCCTACCGCCACCAATTAATGTTTCCAAGGGGGCCAACAGCCACTTTTGTGTTTCCAAGGGGCTACCAGGCACCATTATTGTTTCTGAAGGTTAATCACCACCTTATTGTTCGAAAACCACCACTATTGTGTGTAAGAGGCAGACAGCTACCACCATAATTTTTTTGGAGGTCCAATAGCCACTACCTTTTGCGTTGTTTTGGACCTAAGGCGTCTAGCTTTTGTGACCATCTGTAATAGCGTCGTGCCAAGCTAAGTAGTAGTATTTAAGTTAACCTGTTTTTTTTATTGTTACGCTTGGTGATCACCACTAGGGAGATATTTTCCAGACAATTGTGATAAGTAGAATTAAGGAAAACCTTTCACTCATTGACTTGAAGTACAATCATCATATTGTACAACATTGATTTCGTTCTTTGATATTATAGGACAAAAATTAAACTTGTTAGTTTTATTTTGTTTGCAAGTACTATGGGTATTTTGGAAAAGGCTAAAGGGAACTGATCAGCTACCTAACAGCGTAGGATTTTTCCAATTTAATTGATTAAAATTGGTGGCGCCCCGAACTCACTTTACCGGCCGGTTTTGTAGCACTTTTTGTTCCTAACCTGATACTTTTCCCTGAGCACTTTTTGAATATTCTAAGATACCTAAACTGAGATTAAAGTGTTACAATTTGGCGCCCAACGTGAGGCCACTTCAGCAAAACTTTTAAGAGTGAACGTTTTTTCTTATTCTGTGTTGAGGTACTTACTTGATATATTGGTGAACATTAATTTTGCATCTTAAATGAGCAAAATTTTAATTGATATTTGCGAAATATTGTTTGAATTTACTGTGTATAGTGGTGGGTTTTGCATATTGAAGTATAAGATTTTAAAGTATTTTTTTTTGTGAAAGATAGGTGGTTGTTTGCCTGGATTTGCCAGACATTTTGACATTTTTTTTTTTTTCACTGCTCATCAAGTTGACATTGACCTGTTTGCATATTTCTCATAACACTGCAATATTTACTTAATTTACATTTGAATTTATTTCTTTAAAATGGACTACAAAATGGAAGTCAATTACTTAAAAAAGGACATGTTGATTTATGAATTGTTGGTCAGAGGTATTAATGTTCAGGAAGAAGAGGCAACTGTTGAAAGTTTACGTAGTACTTTGAGGCCTTTATTAAAGTTGGAAAAGCAGGGTAGATCTCTTAAGTATCCACCTTATAGTCTTAATGTCGAGGAAGAGTTGGTGAGAATTAAGTCTCTTTTAAGTGATGTAGAGAGTGGTATAGTTGGTATAGGGGATGAGAATGTTCAATCCAAGTTCATTCGTTTCCAGTCTAGGGCTGTGCATTTGTTGCATAGAATAGAGCGTATTCCAGTACATGAGTTGTCTGAGGAGGAGCAGGAGGTAAAGACGTCTTTGTTGATGGGCACCTTATCGGCATTGGACCGAATGGAGCAGTTGGCTAAATCCAACCCTCAGTTAAGTGAATGGTTGGATGGTCAGGCAGATCCACCACCAGCTGCCCATGCTTCGACACCAGTCCGTACTTATGCGACACCAATTGCTTTACCACCTCCAAATCGTAAGTTTGAGTCAGTTCAGAAATGGGGCTTGAAGTTTACTGGTGATTCAAAACAGATGTCTGTTTATGCTTTTCTGGAGCGTGTAGAGGAGTTGAGAGTAGCAAGGCGTGTTTCAGAGCAGGAATTGTTTGACTCGGCTGTGGATTTATTTTCAGGAAGGGCTTTGAATTGGTTTCGTTCAAATCGAGATAGATTTACCTGTTGGAAGGAGCTGTCCAAGCTGTTGACTACACATCATGAACCGCCTGATTATAAGTCTAGATTATTTAGGGAAATCTTGGATCGAACACAGGATCCTTCAGAGGGCATCGTTGATTATATGGCCACTATGAGTGCACTCTTTCGGCGTTATGATCATTATATTCCACTTCCAGAGGAGGCAAAATTGGAAATTGTCATTAAGAATTTAGCGCCGTTTTACACAACTCAGCTTCGCGTTGTTGATACTATGGAGGAGTTGGAGAAGGAATGTCTTAAGCTGGAGGCAAGGAAGTATCGAGTGGATAATTATGTACCACCCCCTCGGAGGAAAGCTAATCAGGTAGAGCCAGATCTAGCTTTTGTAGAGTCGCTTTCTCGATTATCGGTGAATGAGTTAGGAACTTCAAGTGGTAGAGTATCTTGTTGGAATTGTAGGGCTGAAGGGCATATTAGCCGTAATTGTCCTAAACCCAAGAAGGTACACTGTTTTAAGTGTGGTAAAGAGAATGTTACTGTCCGAACTTGTAGTAAATGTGGAGCTTCGGGAAACGAACAGAGGAGAAGCTGAGTTTGGACAATGCAGTCTCTCCCGATTTTGGTGTTGTCCATAATAATCATTTGTTGGCTAAGCAAGCTGTTTTAGATTTTGTGTTGTCTCATGCTCAAGGTGATCAGCGTCCGTATTTGAAAATTTCAGTTTTGGGAGTCCCAATGTTAGGATTGTTAGATAGTGGAGCTACTAGGACTTTAGTAGGAAGTACTGGTTTTGCTGTATTGCAGCATTTAGGATTGAATATGAAGAAGGAGACTTTGTTTTGCACTGTGGCTAATGGTCAGTGTAGTACTAGTGTAGGTTCTGTTCAGGTACCGATGACGTTAGGAGATAAAACCCGCATAATAGATGTACTTGTAATGCCAGAATTTCCTCACAAGTTAATTTTGGGAGTGGATTTCTGGATTGAAATGGCTTTAGTGCCGGACCTAAGACAAGATGTATGGCACTTTGCAGAGAATGATATATTGCCTACTGTTTGTAGTTTACAAGATGAGTTCAGCCTCACTGAAGAGCAGCAGTTTCAGTTAGAATTTGTGGTAGAGAAGGCGATGTCTAGCATGAGTAATGGGTTAGGTTGTTGTACCGGTGCCGAACATGTCATTGAATTGGAGCCAGGAGTGAAGCCAGTGAAGCAAAGGTATTATCCGGTTTGCCCTTATAAGCAAAACATCATTAATGAAGCTTTAGATGAAATGTTGTCACTTGGGGTTGTGGAGCCATCAAAGAGTCCTTGGTCAAGTCCAGTTTGTCTTGTTCGTAAGAAGGATAACACTTACAGGTTTTGTTGTGATTATCGTGTTCTTAATAGACTTACTAAAAGGGATAGTTATCCATTGCCCTATATTTCAGCGATATTAGATAGTCTTCGTGATGCACGTTATCTTAGTAGCATAGATATTAAATCCGCTTTTTGGCAGGTACCACTTAGTGAAAATTCTCGAGAATTTACTGCTTTTACTGTGCCAGGAAGAGGGTTGTTTCAGTTTGTACGTATGCCATTTGGGCTGACTAATGCTCCCGCAACTTGGCAGCGGATTGTAGATAATATATTGGGTGCGGATCTCCAACCTAAAGTAATGGTGTACTTGGACGATATTGTGCTGATTAGTAAGACGTTTGACGAGCATTTGAGTTTATTGGAGACTGTTTTCGAGAGGTTGTCTACGGCAGGTTTAGTAGTGTCCAAGGAGAAATGTAAATTTTGTATGGTTCAGCTAAAGTATTTGGGTTATATTGTCGATCGCAATGGTCTTAGGCCAGATCCTGAAAAGGTAGAGGCAATTTTGAATATTCCATCACCTCGTAATGTTAACGAAATTCGTAGGTTTGTTGGTACCGCCTCTTGGTATAGGCGTTTTGTTCCAAATTTTTCGTCTGTCATCTCTCCATTAACGAATTTAATAAACTTTTGTCTTGCAGACTGATGCTTCTAATTACGGGATAGGTTCAGTACTAACACAGGAATATGATGATGGGGAAAAAGTAGTTTGTTATTTGTCACGATCATTGACTAAGCAGGAGCAAAAGCTAACAGTTACTGAAAAAGAGTGTTTAGCCGTAATTTGGAGTGTAGAGAAGCTCAGGCATTATCTGGAGCACACACATTTTAAAGTAATCACGGATCATCATTCATTATTATGGTTACATAATCTGAAAGATCCACAGGGTCGTTTGGCTCGGTGGGCTTTAAGGCTTCAACCTTACGACTTTGAGTTGATTCATCGTAAGGGAAAGGAACATATAGTGCCGGATTTCTTGTCGCGTTCAGTGTCTGTTCTTGTTGATCGTTTGCAGGTAAATGAGGTAGATTTTGCTGAATCCACTGATCGCTGGTATCGAAAAATGTTTGAGTTGATTGAGATTAACCCTAAGAAATATTCAGCTTGGCGAATTGAGAATGGTTTGTTGTATAAGTATATTAAGGACAGTTCACCGTTGAGCATAGCAGATAAATGGAAATTAGTAGTCCCGAAGGATAAGCGTAAGGCTGTATTGTCACGTTGTCACGACCATGCATCTTCAGGACATGGTGGTGTTTCTAAGACCTATTGGCGCCTACATGAAAAGTATTATTGGCCCAAGATGCGTTCTGATGTGGCGAATTATATCAAGTGTTGTAGTGATTGTAGCCAGAACAAAGTAGAACAAAGAAAACCAGCCGGATATATGGGAGATAGACCGGAGGTTAGAGAACCATTTCAGGCCATAAGTTTGGATTTTGTTGGGCCTTTGCCGCGTTCCAAACGTGGAAATACCCAAGCATTAGTGGTGTCGGATTATTTTAGTAAATATGTTTTGATTTTCCCTTGTAGGGCAGCGAATGCTAAGGTATTAGTTAAGAACATTGAGGAAGGTGTATTTCTGACCTATGGAGCCCCACAGTATCTGACTTGTGATAATGGAACACCTATGAAATCCAAGGAATTTCAGAAGCTTTGTGACACATATAAAGTAAAAATTTGTTATACAGCGCACTACAATCCTAGAGCAGACCCCGTGGAACGTGTAAACAGGGTAGTGAAAACTATGTTGCGGACTTATGCGAATCAAAGTGATCATAGGACTTGGGATGATCATTTGGCCAGTATCGCTTGTGCTATAAGGACCGCGAGACATGAGACAACAGGGTATTCACCATTTGATGTAACATTTGGGAGAAAATATAGATTGTACGGACAGGACTATAGTGATAGACCTAATACTGAGACGGAGAAAATGGATGTGGACGAATATGTTAGAGACAAGGTGAATAAAATGCAAGAGCTATATTCTAAGCTGATGAAGCGACACAAAGCGGCACGAGTAAGAGCCCAGCATCATTACAATTTGCGAAGGAGACCCGCCGACCAGTTCTTTGTAGGACAGAGGGTATGGCGTAGGAACAAGGTACTTTCGGATGCTGCAAAGTACTATAGTGCAAAGCTGGCTCCTACATATGTGGGACCGTTTTTGATCAAGCGTCGTACTGGAAGTTGTACTTACGAGTTGCAGGATGAGGATGGTTGTAGCAAAGGAGTTTGGCATGTCGAAAATCTCAAACCAGTAAATTCTCCAACTGCTTAGCCAAGTTTGCATGAAGAATTCATGTCTGTTTATTAACGTCCAAATATATTGTAACAACTTCTTAGTCTCTGTTTTTGGGTCAGTGTCTTGTGATATGTAATTTTGTTTTGTTAACAGTTGGTAGGGTTTCATATCATAATCTTGCGAGGTCTCATTTCTTTCAAGTATCACTAATCTGCAGAGGTAACTGCGAGGTAGTTTGTTGAGCACTAGTACATTGGCGTTGTTTTGTATAAATACTAGTACATTAGCGTTGTTTCCTATGAAATGATTACCTGATAGTGTTGTTTAAATTTTGTGCACCTCCAAACTGTTGAGTTTTCTGGGTAGATGTGAGTTCTCGAACGTCGCATTCCTATGTCAAGCTCTCAGCTGTGAGCTCAGTTCCTGGATTCTAAATGAGTAAAGTAAACCTAATTGTATGTAGTGGTTTTAGTTGGAGCTAATTCTTTCATTTTTGAATGAACATCCAACTGCACACCATGGAGTGAGTAGCTTATTTTTTTTTATTTTTTTGTTTCTTACTGGAGAAGTTTTTTTGTTTGGGACTAGAGACCGTCATCGTCGGTCAACTTCAATAATTGAAGTTTCTCTCCTTCCTGGGAAGAGGGGGGATTGTAACGGTTGAAAACTGTCGCTAGAATTAGTCATGCAAAAGCGGATATTTATCGTCTATTTGGGGCTGAAACGTTTGTTGTTCTGCTCGAGTGTAAAGATTTGAGGTTGTTTATTTACCTTTTTTTTTGCTAACCTGTGGAGGGTGGATAGGGTTCACGTTTTGTCTTGTCAGGGGTCTCAGGACTATGCTGGCAGTGAGTTGCGCCCATTTTCCTTGCCTTTGTTTCAATAAGGGAGGCCACATATTTTATTAAGTGTGGGAAATTATAACCTCAAAACTTGGAAAATAAATAAACAACTGACTTATTTCAAATGTCGCATTAATTGACTGATATATTGACGGATTTGTTGGGTGAAGTATGTAGATATGGAGGTGACTGCCTATCCACCTAAGTGCTTCGGTTTCTTGGCCGGAAGCCCGCCATGTTTGAGAGGACTTTGCAAATTCTTTGCTTGCACCTAATAGCCTTTGTTAGCTGTTCGTAAGTCAAACGTTATTTTATGATAATATCACTAGATGAAATGGAAAACATATGGGACAAACTTTAAGTGGTACATTTTGCTTATTTTCTGAGGAGTAAAAAGGGTAGCGAGAGCAAGTATTTTGGGTGTCGTCCTAAAACGCCTTTCGATAACAATGAGAGTTGTCATTCGTCAATTGTTCGTTGCGCGCTGGCGCTCTCGACCAATATCTTTTCCCCTCCTCCACCTTTTATCTATTGAAAATCGGAATATCGGTGAAGATCTTTCTTTCTGGATCAAGACACGTGGAAGACAACACTCATCTCTTCGCTGCTACTCATTTCGACGTAAAAGTGTAAACCACTACGTGGGATTTAGTCGATTTGTAGTAGTATTTCAACTTCCCTTAGTTGGTGTTAGTTTTGTGGTCACTCGACCAGTTTTTGGGACATTTTTGGATGAGGGAAGTTGAACCGAATTTCGGGATTGTGCAGCAAGAGGTAAGTTCACGTCGGCCATCTTCTTGGTTGAGGGGTTTTCTTTTCCTTCCACTGAGCCTTTTGTATTTTCTTTCTATCAGAGTTTGGGCCTACAAGCAAAGCATTTGTCAACCTATACTACGATCCAGGGCCACATAAGCCAATGTACCACGTGTCAGCAAGGTTAATGTGAGGGCTGAAAGCAGCCACACCACGTGTTTATTTTGTTCTGTTTTTGGAAACCCTCGTGGACGAGGTAATTATTCATTAATTTATCTATGTTTAGAGATTTATGATTTTTCTTTATTTGTTCGATTTTTCCAATCCAATCTGGGGTCATTACGGGGTTAAATTGTCTGGGTGGATTTATTACAATTATTGAATAACTTTTGTTTATTTTATTTATTGAATTTAAGTTTACTAAGTCCATTTAATGTAAAGTAGTTCATGAGCAAAATTTTCAAGTCACTTTATTGGTTAACTTGTATGTAATCGCTTCACGAAACATACATTTAAAGGAAAAATTAACTAGATCAAGGGACATCCTAGTAAATAATGTCCTTCCTAGGGTGTTCCAAGGGGGCCTACCGCCACCAATTAGTGTTCCAAGGGGGCCTACCGCCACCAATTAATGTTTCCAAGGGGGCCTACCGCCACCAATTAGTGTTCCAAGGGGGCCTACCGCCACCTTTAGTCTTTCCAAGGAGGCCAACAGCCACTTTTGTGTTTCCAAGGGGCTACCAGGCACCATTATTGTTTCTGAAGGTTAATCACCACCTTATTGTTCGAAAACCACCACTATTGTGTGTAAGAGGCAGACAGCTACCACCATAATTTTTTTGGAGGTCCAATAGCCACTACCTTTTGCGTTGTTTTGGACCTAAGGCGTCTAGCTTTTGTGACCATCTGTAATAGCGTCGTGCCAAGCTAAGTAGTAGTATTTAAGTTAACCTGTTTTTTTTATTGTTACGCTTGGTGATCACCACTAGGGAGATATTTTCCAGACAATTGTGATAAGTAGAATTAAGGGAAACCTTTCACTCATTGACTTGAAGTACAATCATCATAGTGTACAACATTGATTTCGTTCTTTGATATTATAGGACAAAAATTAAACTTGTTAGTTTTATTTTGTTTGCAAGTACTATGGGTATTTTGGAAGAGGCTAAAGGGAACTGATCAGCTACCTAACAGCGTAGGATTTTTCCAATTTAATTGATTAAAATTGGTGGCGCCCCGAACTCACTTTACCGGCCGGTTTTGTAGCACTTTTTGTTCCTAACCTGATACTTTTCCCTGAGCACTTTTTGAATATTCTAAGATACCTAAACTGAGATTAAAGTGTTACACCTTTTCAACTTAAGTTACCACGTTGCCATATTCTTATATGTCATATGTCATATTATGTATTTTTTCATTTTCTACATTAACTACAATCTACAAGTCACGTGCATGCGTATTTTTAATTTTTATTATATAATTTACCGCTCAGGAACTGAAATAAACTTGTATGAAACTTTTAACCACCTGATTTTATAAAAAAAACTCTCTTTTTGAAAGAATATCATAAGAAAAAAAAAGGATATAATATTGCTTTAATTGCTGAGTTTTTCTTTCTATCTTGAGTATGTTATTAGACCTAAGGGTTAAACAAAATTTAACGAACATATTCATAACAAAAATTACTTAAACTGTGTGGACTTTGGATCAAATATCTTTATTTGGACGAGAACGGAGAAATACAGTAGTACTTTACAGTTTACACCGAGTATCGGTTCTGCTTTTGCAAGTTGCAGGATACCGTAATAGGGAATAATTTAGTAAGACACATTTATTTATGTAATTCGTATATTATTTAGTATTTGTTTATAAAAAAAATATATTTTGTTTTATAAAATATAAAGTTGACAGATGACATTTGTTGACTGATGACATTTGACAGATCGAGATTCATTTGACGATTCTGACATATTCGGAATGCACCGGGTGCAAATACAATATGCACCGTTCATAAACACCGCACCCGGTACAATCATATGCACCGGGTACAATGAAGATCACAACTCTAATTTCCACTTGTCCACAGAATAACGGTAAGCAGGAGGTTTGGAATGACAAAATAAATGACAATTTAGGAGTGGCTACTTGCCTATAAGTTCGTTGAAATAACGTTTTCGATAACACGGCCGCCGAACTATTTCTATTTTTCGATTCGACGCGTTTATTTCGTCGTTCGTTTATAATATAGAATGTATATGTGTTATACAGTTTTGTGTTTTGTCTCTAATATCCCAATTTTCAGTGTATAGTAGTTAATTAATCATTGATATATAACTGATATGATGATAACATTGATATGTAACTCAAATCTATTCGTCATACGAGACATCAGACAGAGCCTATCATATACCAATGATGGCCCAACGAGCATATTATATAACGGTTTTATAGTAGACACTATTTTACCAAAGGTGATGTAGTGGACTCACATAGTTTATAAAGGTGTCACGTTTAGTCCGCCACGTTTACGTGTTAATAATTTACAAATCCGGAAAAGATTTGATGTTGGTCATTAAACAAATACAAACTGGCTTTCGTGTTGTGTATAAGAGAGCTTATTTAATTACTTTTATGTTAAAAAAAACAACTTTCAGGCAATAAATTTGTCTTATACCTGATTGGGTATGCGTTTTGACTGCCACTGATTAGGCCCGGCTCAAATAAAATTCATATAAATAATCCTCAACTTATATATATTTAAGGCCTTTGAGTTGTACTGAGGTATCTCGCATATATTCACAGTAAAACTTGGATTGCAGGAAAATTTTCATCCATAGAATCGCAAAACTCATTAAATATTGGTATAATAATATCCGAAAAAACAGCACGCCATTCAGGAACCGAATTTAGGACTCGTGAATGAGGAACAGTAAAATGATAACGCAAGGCAAAGTTATGGTAACCAATTACTGTTACGAAAATAAGAACGAGACGGTCGCTATTTAAAAGTTTAATGCGTAAAAGAGAAAGCGTGATATTTATGTACCCGCCTACTGTCATTTGTCAAACATGCGCCAATTACACACAACTAAACCATTACTTTACAAACACCTTTATAGGCAATGTTTATAAGGGTCACGGAAGAGTTGTGAACACTATAGTCATAGTTAATGTCTAGTTATGTAAGGGTGGCCAACAAAGTTATATAACAGTATTCAAAAATTGTTCATAACAATAGTTATAAATCCTTAAGTCCTATAGCGCTACCAAATCAGTGTTACCGCAACTTCTATAAATTGCCCCATTTAAGCTCTTGAAGCGGTATATAAGGGTGTGCAAGAGGTATTGCGAACTTTTTTATAAAGCTTTTAGTTATATACTCGAGTGATATAATATTTTCGGTTACTAATATATAACGAAAAATGTTTATTGGGACTCCTGTTATTTTTGTCACATTTATAGGAGTTGGAATCGACTCATTCCGATCGAAAGCAGCAAAAAAAAATTCTTCTAAATTGAACAAAGATTTTTATTTTATGACCTATTTTTGACCACCTGCAACTTACGTTGTAATTAGAACGAGTACACCGATTGGAGAAAGTCCAACGGTTTCTTGTTTTTTTTTTGATGCCCCATTTCAAATCTCGCCATTGAAAGTCCCGTAGGTGCAACAATTTAGAAGATGGACAGCTTCGGTGGTCGTTTTTTTTTGGATACTTTTAGAATCAATTTTCTGCCATTTTAAAAAAATTCGTAGGCGTTAATTTTAATTCGAATCAAGTTTGTTACTTTTTTAGCAGATTGCAAAATCTCCAGTCCGAAGAAAAACAGAAAACATTATGCCGTCAGGCATAATGTCAAAATCTTCATACTCTAATAGAGTTAGGTAAAATCTTGTATTTGATTTCCCACTTACGCCCGCTTAAAGAGAACAAATGAACGGAAATCTTTTCTAGTTTATCTTTAATTATTCACCACTTTTCTTTTAACATTAACCGAGAATAACGTGCCCATTAAACTTGAATTAGCCAGCACCGAGAAGCTTTTAAAAACATATTTTAATATTAAAAAGCGCCTCGAAAAACTTTCTTTTCAAACCGGGGCTCGACAAAAAGTGTTAACAGTTTCTTGAAATTAGATTTAAACATCAGGCCAACTCAAAGGAATTTGTGATTTATGGTTGCGCAAATTAATAGCCAATATTGCCAACCTCGAAAAAACTAATCATTCGGCCGCAAATCCTCAAAACACCCGTTTGATGTATTGCTCCATTAACAAAGGGCTAAGTTGCAGTCGATACGTAATCGTCCATGATTTATTAGCCATTATTTAGCACTCATTCCGGGGATGAGGGCTGGAAAAGCCACGAGAGACCCACAATTTGACACTATCGCATTACAATCGTCTGCACCCCCCCCCCCCCCTTGTCGCCGCAGTCCACTTGTTACTAGACGAGGGTGATTTCGGGGGGGATAGAGTGTCATGTGGTGCCAGACGGAAAGTCATTTCATGTCGGCGTGATATTATTTGAGGGCGCTTATGTTTTAGGCTATGAATCATCCCTATTGGTTCCTCGACCTGTCTGTTATGTTGCAGGGGGAAGCAAATGCTTTTTTTGGGTGTCAGAGGGACGGCGAGATATTATTGAAGCGTAGAGGTGCTTTATTAATTTTTTAGGTTTTATTAAGTTTTTTTTTTAACCATCTTATCTCAATAAAAAAGCCGCGAAAAATATATAATTTTAAAGACAACATGTCTACATCAGGCCATCAATCATTATGGGCTATAAACCTTTAATACAGATTAATGCACTTTCATCTGTTACACCAGAAAAACTTATGTGTCTCTGAATAGAGCCCATTAACGGCACGTCTATATACTTTTAATGTGCACGTGCAGAGATACATCAAAACCGGCCACATCGTGTATTATTCCCGACTTTCCGCCCCTCTAGACCCAAAAGCTCGCACTGTGTTTCAACTTTTTAATATGAAATTTTATTGTTGGCTAACTGCTGTAAATTTCAGTCCGTGCGGCGATTTATATGTATTATGTAGCAAAAAGTTTTTAAACATTGTTTAAAAGTAATTTTGTTTTGTTTTAGAGCTGGCGTTGGCGCAATCGAGAGGGAGAAATGTCAGGAGTTACATGGCGCGTCCTTATCCAAATTTGCTGAACGAAGAGGACCATGGTACGGTGTTTTTAACCTCTAACTCCTCAACCGTGGTGGCCCAAATTGGAGGAACCGCTAGGCTTCCTTGTGTAGTTAGAAAATCAAACAATGGCGTGGTAAGTGCACCGGAAATAAACGTTCTCTTTCAATTAAACCTTATCTGCAGAAATAAATTAAAAAGGAGCTTTAAGCTCCCCTCGACTCTGGAGTCACATTACAAAGCACCTCCTCATTCTTTGTGCATCTTCTTCTGATTAAAATGCGACGCTTTGTAAGTGATCACGTTGCCCGACTACTTGTCACCTGATCCTTCTTTTGTTTTATGACGTTTCAGACAAATGGCGCGCCGTCAGGTTATAGAGTATAATCCGACGAGAAGGAAAACTGTTAGCGGAACATTTTATGGGTTATTCTCGGGATAACGTCAAGCAGCTTCTATCATCATTTTTATCTAAATATGAAGTTTTTATGTGAAAAGTATAAAACGTGTTAGTTGTTGCCGTAACCTTTTAACTCTAAATAGAAATTGGAAAATCAAGCAAAATGTGGTGAACTTCTATTTTTAAAAACCATTTGTTTACTTATGCATTGATGTTTAATACTCGTTCGCTGCTATTGTCAATGAAAAATTGATAACATTGTTATAATTCTGATTAATATTGGATCACGTTTCCAGTCAGGAATTGTTGTGCCAATATTTTATATTTAATAGAGAACGTGTAGAGGGGATTCATGAAATTTTCATTAATTTTGTTTGAAACTAGGACAAACTGCTGGCTCCATCAACCATTCGTTATCAGGTTCACTGACGGAGCTCTATTATTTATAATTGGAGTTTTTTTTTCATTTTAATGAATGTAATAAAAATGTTTCTGCGATTATTTAAATTTTTCAACACTAACAAATTACGAGAAAGAGTTAAAGCTCGCGAGTTACTGAGTAGGTAAATCGGGAGAAAAGCTCAATCAATTTTGCAGTTTGCGATTTATAGTTTAAACAATAGTGTTGATGAGTTTTGACAGAATTCAGAAATTGAAATTTATTTAAGTCTTTTCGGTTTCAGGAAAATTGTTGAAAAGTTGTGTAAAATTCGCAAGTTAAATAAAGTTTCAAAAATTTAGCAAAAGGTACCGTTTAGCACTCCTTGTTCAGAGAAACTTAAGTTTATTTCTTTAAAACAAACTGTAAAATATGTCTCGAATGAAAGTTACAACTCGCGAGTAGGTTAATTAAATTTAATTTTCTAATTTAAAAAATAAAGTTTTCGGGTATAGAACCTTAAGTTTTTTCTCCCTCCTACGAGTTTAAAATATAGTAAAACTTGCTGGTACAAATTAATGTCTTTGAGCTAATTTAAAGACAAGATATCAAGTTTTAATGTCAGAAAAATCGATGAAAACCTCACGAGTGAAAACTAAAATTCGCGAGTTAAGAGTTAAAAAATATTTAAAAAATTAGCAAAAGGTACTGTCTAGAACCCATTGTTCAGGGCCCATGGAGATCCTTAAAAAAAAATGCAAAATATGTCTCGAATAAAAGATACAACTCGCGAGCAGGCAAATCAAATTTAATTTTTAAATTTAAAAAATCAAGTTTTCGGGTATAAAATCTTAAGTTTTCTTTCTCCTACGAGTTTAAAATATAGCCAAACTTGCGAATACAATTTGAGTTAATTTAAAGACAAGATATCAAGTTTTTATGTCAGAAAAGTTGATGAAAACTCACGAGTGAAACTCGCGAGTTAAGGAGTTAAATTTGTTTAAAACATTAGCAGAAAGTACTCTCTAGCACCCATTGTTCATAGACACTTAGTTCCTAAAAAAAAAAAATGTAAAATATATTTCTAGTGAAAGTTACAACTCGCGAGTAGATAAGTTAAATTTTATTTTTTTATTTAAATAATAAAGTTTCTGGGTATAGAACTTTAAGTGTGTTCTCCCTGTTTTTCGCTCTGTTAAGAAAAATGGTTGAAAACTCACGAGTGAAAGCCAAATCTCGCGAGTTAAGGAGTTAAAAGATGTTTAAAAAATTAGTAAAAGGCACTGTCTGGCACCCCTTGTTCAAGGACATTTAAGTTTCTTTAAAAAAAAAATGTAAAATATGTCACTAATAAAAGTTACAACTCGCGAGTAGGTATATTAAATTTTATTTTCTTATTTAATAAATAAAGTTTTTGGGTATAGAATCTTAAGTTTCTTCTTCCTCCTACGGGTTTAAAATATAGTAAATCTTGCGAGTACAAATTAATGTTTTTGTATTAATTTAAAAATAAGATATCAAGTTTTAATGTCAGAATAGTTGATGAAAACTCACGAGTGAAAGCTAAAAGTCGCGAGTTAAGGAGTTAAAAAAATGTTTAAAAAGTTAGCAAAAGGCACTGCCTAAGACTCCTTGTACAGGGACACTTAAGTTTCTTTTGAAAAAAAAAGGTAAAATATGTCGTGAATAAAGGTTACAACTCGCGAGTAGGTTAGTCAAATTTTATTTTATTATTTAAAAAATAAAGTTTTCCGGTATAAAACCTAAAATTTGTTCTCCCTCCTGCGAGTTTATAATATAGTAAAACTTGCGAGTAAAAATTAATATTTTTGAGTTAATTTGAAGACAAGATATCAAGACTTAATGTCAGAAATTGATGAAAAACTCACGAGTGAAAGTTAAAATTCGCGAGTTAAGGAATTAAACATTGTTTCAAAAATTAGCAAAGGCACTCCTTGTTCAGAGATACTGAAGTTTCTTTAAAAAAAATTGTATGATATGTCTCGAATGAAAGGTACAACTTGCGAGTAGTTAAATTAAATTTTATTTTCATATTAAAAAAATTAAGTTTTTGGGTATATAACCTTAAGTTTGTTCTCTCTCCCGCGAGTTTAAAATATAGTAAAACTTGTGAGTAAAAATTATTGTTTTTGAGTTAACATGAAGCCAAAAAAATTCGAGGGTTAAGGAATTAAAAATTGTTTCAAAAAATTAGCAAAAGGCACCCCTTGTTCAGAAAAACTTAAGTTTCTTTAAAAAAAAATATAAAATTTTCTTATTTAAAAAATAAAATCTTCGGGTATAGAATGTTAAGTTTGTTCTCCCTCTTACGAGTTTAAAATATAGTAAAACTTGCTGGTACAAATTAATGTCTTTGAGCTAATTTAAAGACAAGATATCAAGTTTTAATGTCAGAAAAATCGATGAAAAACTCACGAGTGAAAGCTAAAATTCGCGAGTTAGGAGTTAAAAAATATTTAAAAAATTAGCAAAAGGTACTGTCTAGCACCCATTGTTCAGGGCCCCTGGAGATCCTTAAAAAAATGCAAAATATATCTCGAATAAAAGATACAACTCGCGAGCATGCAAATCAAATTTAATTTTTATATTTAAAAAATCAAGTTTTCGGGTATAAAATCTTAAGTTTTTTCTCCCTCCTACGAGTTTAAAATGTAGCAAAACTTGCGAATACAATTTGAGTTAATTTAAAGACAAAATGTCAAGTTTTTATATCAGAAAAGTTGACGAAAACTCACGAGTGAAACTCGCGAGTTAAGGAGTTAAATTTGTTTAAAAAATTAGCAGAAAGTACTCTCTAGCACCCATTGTTCATAGACACTTAGTTTCTTAAAAAGAAAACGTAAAATATATCTCTAGTGAAAATTACAACTCGCGAGTAGATAAGTTAAATTTTATTTTTTTATTTAAAAAATAAAGTTTCTGGGTATAGAAATTTAAGTTTGTTCTCCCTGTTTTTCGCTCTGTTAAGAAAAATTGTTGAAAACTCACGAGTGAAAGCCAAATCTCGCGAGTTAAGGAGTTAAAGATGTTTAAAAAATTAGTAAAAGGCACTGACTGGCACCCCTTGTTCAGGTACATTTAAGTTTCTTAAAAAAAAATGTAAAATATGTCACTAATAAAAGTTACAACTCGCGAGTAAGTAAATTAAATTTTATTTTCTTATTTAATAAATAAAGTTTTTGGGTATAGAATCTTAAGTTTGTTCTTCCTCCTACGGGTTTAAAATATAGTAAATCTTGCGAGTAGAAATTAATGTTTTTGTATTAATTTAAAAATAAGATATCAAGTTTTAATGTCAGAAAAGTTGATGAAAACTCACGAGTGAAAGCTAAAAGTCGCGAGTTAAGGAGTTAAAAAAGTGTTTAAAAAGTTAGCAAAAGGCACTGTCTAAGAGTCCTTATACAGGGACACTTAAGTTTCTTTTGAAAAAAAAAAAGATAAAATATGTCTCGAATAAAGGTTACAACTCGCGAGTAGGTTAGACAAATTTTATTTTATTGTTTAAAAAATAAAGTTTTCCGGTATAAAACCTAAAATTTGTTCTCCCTCCTGCGAGTTTAAAATATAGTAAAACTTGCGAGTAAAAATTAATATTTTTGAGTTAATTTGAAGACAAGATATCAAGACTTAATGTCAGAAATTGATGAAAAACTCACGAGTGAAAGTTAAAATTCGCGAGTTAAGGAATTAAACATTGTTTCAAAAATTAGCAAAGGCACTCCTTGTTCAGAGACACTTAAGTTTCTTTATAAAAAATTGTAAAATATGTCTCAGATAAAAGTTACAACTCGCGAGTAGGTAAATTAAATTTTATTTTCTTATTTAATAAATAAAGTTTTTGGGTATAGAATCTTAAGTTTCTTCTTCCTCCTACGGGTTTAAAATATAGTAAATCTTGCGAGTACAAATTAATGTTTTTGTATTAATTTAAAAATAAGATATCAAGTTTTAATGTCAGAAAAGTTGATGAAAACTCACGAGTGAAAGCTAAAAGTCGCGAGTTAAGGAGTTAAAATTTTTTTTAAAAAGTTAGCAAAATGCACTGTCTAAGACTCCTTGTACAGGGACACTTAAGTTTCTTTTGAAAAAAAAAGGTAAAATATGTCTCGAATAAAGGTTACAACTCGCGAGTAGGTTAGTCAAATTTTATTTTATTATTTAAAAAATAAAGTTTTCCGGTATAGAACCTAAAATTTGTTCTCCCTCCTGCGAGTTTAAAATATAGTAAAACTTGCGAGTAAAAATTAATATTTTTGAGTTAATTTGAAGACAAGATATCAAGACTTAATGACAGAAAAATTGATTAAAAACTCACGAGTGAAAGTTAAAATTCGCGAGTTAAGGAATTAAACATTGTTTCAAAAATTAGCAAAGGCACTCCTTGTTCAGAGACACTTAAGTTTCTTTATAAAAAATTGTAAAATATGTCTCAGATAAAAGTTACAACTCGCGAGTAGGTAAATTAAATTTTATTTTCTTATTTAATAAATAAAGTTTTTGTGTATAGAATGTTAAGTTTCTTCTTCCTCCTACGGGTTTAAAATATAGTAAATCTTGCGAGTACAAATTAAAATTTTGTATTAATTTAAAAATAAGATATCAAGTTTTCATGTGAGAAAAGTTGATGAAAAACTCACGAGTGAAAGTTAGAATCCGCCAGTTAAGGAATTAAACAATGTTTAAAAAATTAGCAAAGGCACTCCTTGTTCAGAGATACTGAAGTTTCTTTAAAAAAATTGTATGATGTCTCGTATGAAAGGTACAACTCGCGAGTAGTTAAATTAAATTTTATTTTCTTATTAAACAAATTAAGTTTTTGGGTATATAACCTTAAGTTTGTTCTCTCTCCTGCGAGTTTAAAATATAGTAAAACTTGTGAGTAAAAATTAATGTTTTTGAGTTAACTTGAAGCCAAAAAAATTCGAGGGTTAAGGAATTAAAAATTGTTTCAAAAAATTAGCAAAAGGCACCCCTTGTTCAGAGACACTTAAATTTCTTAAAAAAAAAAATATAAAATTTTCTTATTTAAAAAATAAAGTCTTCGGATATAGATTGTTAAGTTTGTTCTCCCTCTTACGAGTTTAAAATATAGTAAAACTTGCTAGTAAAAATTAATGTTTTTGAGTTAATTTAAAGACAAGATATCAAGTTTTAATGGCAGAAAAGTTGATGAAAACTCACGAGGGAAAGCTAAAATTTGCGAGTTAAGGAGTTAAGAAATGTTTCAAAAGTTAGCAAAAGCCACTGTCTAGCAGTCCATGTTTAGGGGCACTTAAAATTCTTTAAAAAAAATATATAAAATATGTCTGGAATAAAAGGTACAACTCGCGAGTAGGTTAATTAAATTTTATTTTCGTACTTAAAGAATATAATTTTCGTGTATAGAACTTTAAATTTGTTTGTACCTCTTACAAGTTTAATAAACTATAGTAAAACTTCGAAGTACAATGTTAGTTAATGTGTTTGAGTTCATTTAAAGACAACATAAAAAAGTTTTAATGTCAGAAAAATTGATGAAAAATTTACGAGTGAAAGCTAAAATTCACGAATTAAGGAGTCAAAAAATCTTTAAAAAATTACCAAAAGGCACTGTTTTTCTTAGCGCTCCTTATTCACGGACACTTAAGTTTCTTAAAGAATAATTGTAAAATGTATTTCGAATAAAAGTTACAACTCGCGAGAATTTAAACTAAATTTCGCTTTCTTATTTCAAAAGTGAAGTTTTTGGGTACAGAACATTAAATTTGTTCTCCTTCATACGAGTTTAAAATATAGTAAAACTTGCGAGTAAAAATTAATGTTTTTTAGTTAATTTAAGGACAAGATATCAACATTTAATGCCAAAAAAACTGATAAGAAACTCACGAGTGAAAGCTAAATCTCGCTAGTTAAGGAGTTAAAAAATGTTTAAAAAATTAGCAAAAATTTAGCAATCCTTGTTCAGAGACACTTAAGTGTCTTTAAAAAAATTGTAAAACATGTCTCAAATAAAAGTTACAACTCGCGAGTAGGTAAATTAAATTTTATATTTTTGTCTATAAATAAAGTTTCCGGGTATAGAACCTTAAGTTTGTTTTTCCTCCTACGAGTTTAAAATATAGTAAAACTTGCGAGTAAAAATTAATGTTTTTGAGTTAGTTTGAAGACAAGGTATCAAGATTTAATGTCAGAAAAATTGATGAAAAACTCTCGAGTGAAAGCTAAAATCTGCGAGTTAAGGAGTTAAAAATTGTTTAAAAAATTAGCAAAAATCACCTTTGTTACGAGACACTTAAGTTTCTTTAAAAAAAATTATAAAATATGTCTCATACAAAAGTTACAACTCGCGAGTAGGTTAATTAAATTTGATTTCCTTATATAAGAAATAAGGTTTTTGTGTATAGAAACTTAAGTTTCTTGTCCCTCCTACGACTTGGGAGTACAAACTAATGTCTTTGAGTTGATTTAAAGACAAGATATCAAGTTTTAATGTCAGAAAAATTGATGAAAACTCACGAGTGAAAGCTAAAATTCGCGAGTTAAAAAGGTAAATAAAGTTTAAAAAATTAGTAAAAGATACCGTTTAGAACTTCTTGTTCTGGGACACTTAAGTTTCTTTAAAATAAAATGTAAAATGTGTCTCGAATAAAAGTTGCAACTCTATTATATTATAATTTTCTTATTTAAAAAGTTGTTTTCCCTCCTACGAGTTTAAAATGTAGTTAAACTGGCTGGTACAAATTAATATCTTTGGGTTAATTAAAAGGCAGTTTTAATGTCAGAAAAATTGATGAAAACCTCACTAGTCAAAGCTAAAATTTGCAAGTTAAGGAGTTAAAAAATGTTTAAAAAATTAGCAAAAGCCACTTTCTAGCACTTTTTGTTCAAAGTCACGTTGAGATTTTTTAAAAATATATATAAAATTAGTCTCGAATAAAAGGTACAACTCACGTGTAGCTAAATTAAATTTTATATTTTTTGGTTTAAAAAATAAAGTTTTCGGATATAAAATCTTACGTTTGTTCTCCCTTTTACGAGTTTAAAGACGAGATATCAAGTTTTAATGTCAGTAAAATTGATGAACAACTTCTGAGTGAAAGCTAAAATTTGCGAGTTAAGGAGTTAAAAAATGTTTCCAAAATTAACAAACAGCACTGTCTAGCAGTCCTTGTTCATAAACACTTAAGTTTCTTAAAAAAAAATAAAATATGTCTCTAATAAAAATACAACTCGCGAGCAGGTTATTTAAATTTTATTTTCTTATTTAAAAAACAAAGTTTTTTGGTATAGAATCTTAAGTTTGTTCTCCCTCCTACGAGTTTAAAATATAGTAAAACTTGTGAGATCAAATTAATATCTTTAAGTTAATTTAAAGACAAGATATCAAATTTTAATGTAAAAAAAACTGATAAAAAAACTCACGAGTGAAAGCTAAATCTAGCGGGTTAAGGACTTAAAAATTGTTGAAAAAATTAGCAAAAGTCCCTCCTTGTTCAGAGATATTTAAGTTTCTTTAAAAAAAAATGTAAAATATGTCTCGAATAAAAGGTTCAACTCGCGAGTAGGTAAATTCAACTTTTTTTTCTTAGTTAAAAAATGAAGTTTTTGAGTATAGAACCCTAAGTCTGTCCTCCTTCCTACGAGTTTAAAATATAGTAAAACTTGCGAGTACAACTTAATCTATTTGAGTTAATCTAAAAACAAGGTAACAAGTTTTAATGTCAGAAAAATTGATGAAAACTCACGAGTGAATGTTAAAAGTCGCGAGTTAAAGAGTTAAAAAATGTTTAAAAAATTAGCAGGAGGTACTGTCTAGCACTCATTGTTCATAGATACTTAAGTTTCTTTAAAAAAAATGTAAAATATGTCTCTAACGAAAGTTACAATTCGCGAGTAGGTAAATTAAATTTAATTTTCTAATTTAAAAAATAAAGTTTTTGGGTATAGAACCTTAAGTTTATTCTCCATCCTAGAAGTTCAAAATATAGTAAAACTTGCTGGTACAAATTATTGTTTTTGAGTTAATTTAAAAACAAGATATCAAGTTTTAATGTCAGAAAAATTGATGCAAAACTCACTAGAGAAAGCTAAAATTCGCGAGTTAAGGAGTTAAAAATTGTTTGAAAAATTAGCAAAAGGCACTCCTTGTTCAGAGACACTTAAGTTTCTTTATAAAAAATTGTAAATTATGTCTCAGATAAAAGTTACAACTCGCGAGTGGGTAAATCAAATTTTATTTTCTTACTTAAAAAATGAAGTTTTTGGGTATAGAACCTTAAGTTTGTTCTCCCTCCTACGAGTTTAAAATATAGTAAAACTTGCGGGTACAAATTAATATCTTTAAGTTAATTTAACGACGAGATATCAACTTTTTATGTAAAAAAATTGATGAGCAACTCACGAGTGAAAGCTAAAATTTGCGACTTAAGGAAAAATAATTGTTGAATAAAAGTTACAACTGGCGAGTAGGTTAATAAAATTTTATTTTGTTATTTAAAAAATAAAGTTTTCGGGAATAGAACCTTTGTTTGTTATCCTTCCTACTAGTTTAAGATATAGTAAAACTTGCAATTAAAAATTAATGTCTCTGAGTTAATTTAAAGACAAGATATCAAGTTTTAATGTTAGAAAAATTGATGAAAACTCACGAGTGAAATATGAAAGTCGCGGGTTAAAAAGTTAAAACATGTTTCAAAAATTAGCAAAAGGCACCCTTTAGCACTCCTGTTCAGGGACACTTAAGTTTCTTAAAAAAAAGTAAGATATGTTTCGAATAAAAGTTACAACTCACGAGTAAGTAATTTAAATTTTATTTTCTTATTTAAAAAATAAAGTTTTCGAGTATAGACCCTTAACTTTGTTCTCCCTCCTACGAGTTTAAAATATAGTAAAACTTGCAAATTGAAGTTAATATCTTTGAGTTAATTTAAAGATAAGATATCAAGATTTAATGTGAAAAAAATTGATGAACAACTCCCGAGTGAAAGCTTAGATTCGCGAGTTAAGGGAAAGAAAAATTGTTGAAAAATGTATGAACGAAATGTAAAATTCGCGAGTTAAAGGAGTAAATAAAGTTTCAAAAATTGACAAGAGGAACTGTTTAGCACTCCTTGTTCAAAGATATTTAAGTTTCCTTCTTTAAAAAAAATATATAAAAGTCTCGAATAAAACTGTGCTATTCCGGACCTTTTTTTAAGAGAAATTTACGTTACTAAAAATACCACTTTAGGAGTTTAAAATTGCCTTGGGTGCTGGGACTTTAAACTACACTAAAACTCACAAGGAAAAGTAACTTTCTTGAGTTAAATTAAAGTTATTGATAGGTAATTTTACTAATTCCAGTTGTTATATCGGTCGTGTGTTAAAAAAGCTAAATAAGCAACAGGCGCTGGAGCTAGAGCTAGAACTGGAGCTAGAGCTCTAGCTAGAGCTAGCACTATAGTTAAAACTCGCAAGGAGAAATTAATTATTTTGGGTCAAATTAAAGACAAAGTGGCAAGAAAAAGGTTATTGACAAATTTTATTAAGTTTTTTGAGTTGTGTGTTAAAAAACATGAATGAGCAACAGCGCCGCAGAGGAACTAAACATTTTTGGATAATAAGAAAAATATGGAAAAAATTTGTCCAAAAGTGACAAATAGTTAGGGACACAGTTTCAAATCTTTCTAATTGTGGGATAAAATCGCCTATAAACTCTCAAACATTTGCTAAAAAGCAGTTTCCTAGTCGGGCCACAATTCTCTGAATACTCATTAGCTAGAGCTCGGTATTGATAATCGTTAATCATTAAAAAAAAAAAAGTTTTGAGCCAAAATTTTCTCAATAGAATTGAATTTACTAGAATTATTTACTAGTTGCTAAGGTGAAGAAAAGCTGGAAACAATTAAAACACAAGGAAAAGTTTAATTATTATTATTAATGAAACATAGCAAAAGATAAGAGTACAGTATAAGAATACAAAAATTTGAAGAATAAAAGAACGGAAAGAAAAAATATAAAAACTACAAAAGCAACGAATTTGAAAAAGAAAAAAAAATATAAAAAGAATTCCAAAAAAGGTAAAAAATAATTTTTGACTTGTTGGACAGGTTTTAATTGAAGACAAAATCGTATATAAGCAACTAAAATATACAAAAAATTAATTGTTAAAAAAAACAAGGTTTTGGGCTAAAATTGTTTCATTACAAATGAATATTTTTGAAGTTATGCGTAAATTTGCATAATAATAAATGTATAGTAAAAATATATTTTTTTTTCAAGCGGACTAAAAGTACGTCATTTGTTTTCTCCATACGCACACCTAAAGTGGGCTTTCAAATCCTGAGACCAAAAAAGTAGCAAAAAAGTCCTAGGCAGTAAAAGTAAAGTCAAACGTCACCGCTAGTGTCATGGTGGCGCACATATAAACGATTTTCATTCAACAAAATTATTTTAATAATAGATGACACCAGATAAACCGATCTGAGTGTATTGCCATCTTTACATTCTTGTTGAAAAAACAAAGGACAGAAATACTCTCAGAGCACTCAAGAGCACCATCCGAAACCGTTATTAGTCGAAATCGCATAGGTTCTCGAATTCTGAATTCGTCTGTTAAATGTCAGGCGCGTCATCATATTTATCTGTCAATGTGACATTTATTAATTTAGTATTGAAAATAATGCTACAAATTCTTAGTTTACCATAATCATTGGTTATTATTTAATACATTAAAACCATTGAACATTGAAAACCACCATTCTAACATATTCTATGTATTTTACAAATAATATACACAATTGGGTAAGTACCTAGACCCGCTTAAAGAGGATGAGAGAAAATTTCAAAACTGAACCACTTTTAAATAGATTTCTTATTTCTTGCATGCTTGAAAAAAAAATAGTATATGTTACTCGGAGTAAAAGGTCTTTTTGTGCTTCGCCCAGTTGCAGGCCTCAGCTTCGCTTCGGCCGTCAATCTCTGGGCTCAGCACGAAAAGACCCACTTTTACTCCTAGTGACATAATCTACTATTATAAGACTGTAAACGCTTTTACGCCCAGTGCCTCATCGCCCTTGATAATGTCTGCCGCAGCTGTAAACAAAACGTCAGGAAGACATTCCATTGGATCACAGCTTCAAAGCCCGAAAAACACTCTAGTTTGTAAAATATGTTTTGTAGATAGTTTAGCTTGATGCTTTTACATACTTTGAGAGTTAGAGAACTAGTGAGTTAAAATTTATTTGCAAAATCGAGTTTTTCTAATTATCTTTTAAAGTATGCAAGTTGAAATCTTCTCCTTTTTTCTAATTTTTTATTGACCTTTTTCGATTACATTTTCTTATGACTTTTTATATGAATTTAGCTATGTTCATGCTAAGGTGCTATAACCTAACTAGGAAATGTACCTTTGATTTCTAATATAGTTTTTCTTAAATTTTTTTTAAGAGACAGCTGATTATTCAAAATGCGGGGTATCAAAAAATATAGGTTTTATTTAAAAATAGCAAAAATATTCTTCAAAAGTAAAAGCCAGGACGTAGGTATAGAGAGAAAACAAATTTTTTAAATCAACAATAAATTTCAATCAATTAGGTATGGAGATATTCAGAGTTAAATAAGATAACAAAACAGCCGCACATTTTAATCAAGCTTACTGAGTCTTTCGGAGCGAAGATTTATTTTCAGGAAATTAAGTTTACGGCAAAGCTTCCAGCATTACATTAATTCCACCTTAAGACACTCTAAACACTAAAACTGTACAGAAATGCGAAACATGAATCAAAATTGCATACTAAGACGTATGATTAAGAGGTAAATTGTACTTTCATTGTGATATATATCATAATTTAGTTAACGTCAATCAAAACCATTGAAACTTGGAAATCCTTTTAGATTTCTTTAGTATGATAATTTAAACAGTTAAAGGGAAAGGGAATTTCTATAACAATTTATATGGTGATTTACACTTAATAATAGAGCGATCCTCGCATCTAATTAATATTTATTATTGTCCTCGGTAGTTTAAAAAGCTTGTATTTACGTATTCATACCCATCGATAACAGCGACAAGACATCTATAAATAAATTAGGCCCAGACTTCCAGTCTTTGGATGCTATTCCGCAAATTAGCATAGAAATCGACTGTCACTGACACGTTCTCACGATTCTCCTTCTCCAGCTCCAGCTACGTAAGAAAACGATTGAACAAATGTTTTACTCAAGAAAAACGTGTCTCCAGAGGGAAAATATGTCATGTTTCTGGTTTTCTACATGAAAATAACGTTTCACTAAATAAGTATGATAAGTGGGTGCTTTTATGGCCCTAGAAAGGAACTGTATGGATCCGAGTAATGTATGTTCGAGGAAATATCGTTGAGAAGCAATCACTGTCTTCGAAATAGAGAGCAAAGCCATACGTAGAAATTTGATAGACACATCAGTTTTACTTTCTTTCATATTTGCAGCATTAATGAGAGATTACTCAACATAATTGCAGTTTTTGTCCAAGGTAATACTGGTTTTTACATAGAAAACATAAATCCAGACCATGGCCATGTGACAGGTTATTTCAGAGCCATAAATTTCGAATCCTGGCAATTACCTAAATGAATCTAAGCTGGCTGCAGCATATTCCCAGTCATCTATTTTAATGGCCAAAAACAGTCGACAATCTGAATCCCGCGTCGCAATCCCCATCGATAACAAATAAATTAAATCCGCATCTCATTAGTCATTCATTGTCATTAACACTCCATCCGATATTGTTGCAGGTCTCTTGGATAAGGAAAAACGATTCGCCCCCCACCATCCTGACAGTGGGACTTGGCACTTACAACGCAGACGACCGCTTTTTGGTGGAACACGCCCGCCATTTGCAGAATTGGGGTTTGGTCATTCAGCACGTCCAGATGTCGGACGCCGGGACGTACGAGTGCCAAGTTTCTTTGCATCCCACCACAAGTATATTTATAGATTTGAAAGTTACAGGTAAGTCGCTGCCGTTAAAAAATCATAGCCAACTCGATGACGTTTTCTAATTAACATCCCATACGTCTGTGTTGGTGTTTGTTCCATAGATAGCGCAGCGATCCCAGTTTTTCCAAAACGATGTGAGGACAAAGTTTTGTTTTTAAATTATTGTTAACTGCTTAGTCACGTCGCAGGATTAGGACAAATAAAACTCCTTTGTAGGTTACAACGTTTCGACATGAATTGACGCCTTCTTCAGGCCTGGAATGTGTCTAAACACAATGAAGGCTCAAGTAACCAGAACTCTTCTCACAACTGATAATTTAATACATTCATTTTGTTTTTATATATATAAAAAAATCAACAAAATTAGCATAAAATTTTTTTATATAAAAGGTATTCAATCAAAAACGTCATCTAGTAGGCTGTGTATGATTACGTCATATTTTTTGTCAAAAATTCATAATAGACTAGATGACGTTATCTAATGAACCCTGCATATTAAATTAGTGTTATAAGAATCCAGTCATAATTGTGTGGGATATGACTCACCAGTTTTTATAAAATTTCTTTAAAATGGCACGGTGCTGATAACCAGTCATTAACGAAATTACACAGTATAAACACTCAACCAGATCCTCAGTGCACCTCTGCTTAAATTATATTAATTTATTTTTACCCTTTAAAGCATCAGGAAACCTGTTTGAAGAATAAAATATAAATCATATAAAATACACCACAAGTATATTTATAGATTTGAAAGTTACAGGTAAGTCGCTGCTGTTAAAAAATCATAGCCAACTCGATGACGTTTTCTACTTAACATCTCGTACGTCTATGTTGGTGTTTTTCTATAGACAACACAGCGATACCAGCTTTTCCAAAACGATTTAAGGGCCACGTTTCGTTATTAAATTATTGTTAAGTGCTTATCCACGCCGCAGGATTAGGACAATTAAAACTCCCTTGTAGGTTCAACGTTTCGACTTCAATTGACGCCTTCTTCAGGCCTACAATGTGTCTAAACACAATGAAAGCTCAAGTAACCACAACTCTTCTCACAACTGATAATTTAATACATTAATTTTGCTTTTATAAATATAAAAAAATCAACAAAGTTAGCATAAAAATTTTTTATATAAAGGGTGTTCATTCAAAAACGTCATCTAGTAGGCTGTGTATGATTACGTCATATCTTTCTGTCAAAAATTCATAATAGACTAGATGACGTTATCTAATGAACCCTGCATATTAAATTAGTGTTATAAGAATCCAGTCATAATTGTGTGGGATATGACCTACCAGTTTTTATAAAATTTCTTTAAAATGGCACGGTGCTGATAACCAGTCATTAACGAAATTACACAGTATAAACACTCAACCAGATCCTCAGTGCACCTCTGTTTAAATTATATTAATTTATTTTTACCCTTTAAAGCATCGGGAAAGCTGTTTGAAGAATAAAATATAAAATATAGAAAATACACCACAAGTATATTTATAGATTTGAAAGTTACAGGTAAGTCGCTGCTGTTAAAAAATCATAGCCAACTCGATGACGTTTTCTAATTAACATCCCGTACGTCTATGTTGGTGTTTTTCTATAGACAACGCAGCCATTCCAGTTTTTCCAAAACGATTTAAGTGCCACGTTTCGTTATTAAATTATTGTTAAGTGCTTAACCACGTCGCAGGATTAGGACAATTAAAACTCCCTTGTAGGTTCAACGTTTCGACTTCAATTGACGCCTTCTTCAGGCCTACAATGTGTCTAAACACAATGAAGGCTCAAGTAACCACAACTCTTCTCACAACTGATAATTTAATACATTCATTTTGTTTTTATAAATATAAAAAAATCAACAAAATTAGCATACATTTTTTTTATATAAAAGGGATTCAATCAAAAACGTCATCTAGTAGGCTGTGTATGATTACGGCATATTTTTCTGTCAAAAATTCATAATAGACTAGATGACGTTATCTAATGAACTCTGCATATTAAATTAGTTTTATAAGAATTCAGTCATAATTGTGTGGGATATGACTCACCAGTTTTTATAAAATTTCTTTAAAATGGCACGGTGCTGATAACCAGTCATTAACGAAATTACACAGTATAAACACTCAACCAGATCCTCAGTGCACCTTTGTTTAAATTATATTAATTTATTTTTACCCTTTAAAGCATCAGGAAACCTGTTTGAAGAATAAAATATAAAATATATAAAATACACCACAAGTATATTTATAGATTTGAAAATTACAGGTAAGTCGCTGCTGTTAAAAAATCATAGCCAACTCGATGACGTTTTCTAATTAACATCCCGTACGTCTATGTTGGTGTTTTTCTATAGACAACGCAGCCATACCAGTTTTTCCAAAACGATTTAAGAGCAACGTTTCAGGCCTACAATATGTCTAAACACAATGAAGGCTCAAGTAACCACAACTCTTCTCACAACTGATAATTTAATACATTCATTTTGTTTTTATAAATAAAAAAATCAACAAAATTAGCATTAAATTTTTTTATATAAAAGGGATTCAATCAAAAACGTCATCTAGTAGGCTGTGTATAATTACGGCATATTTTTCTGTCAAAAATTCATAATAGACTAGATGACGTTATCTAATGAACCCTGCATATTAAATTACAGTTATAAGAATTAATTCATAATTGTGTGGGATGACTCACCAGATTTTATAAAATTTATTTAAAATGGCACGGTGCTGAAAACCAGTCACTAAAGGAATTACACAGTATAAACACTCAACCAGATCCTCAATGGACCTTTGTTTAAATTATTGTAATTTATTTTTACCCTTTAAACCATCAGGAAACCTGTTTAAAAAAGTGGTTTTCAATTGATTTCCTAAAACTGCAATTCTTATCCCATTTAGGCTACGTCGTATCTCTGCTAGTTGGGTTGAGATCTCTTCACAAAAAATCAAAATAAATTCGCTCTATATAACTGAACATGAACACGATGAATTCACCACCATTTGTGAACAAACTGATGGTGTAGCTGGGCAGCCCCTTTAGCCCAATATTTTTTATATTGGCCCGTTTATATTTTTGTATAGAATTAAGTATAGAAGTGAAAATTGCGGCTGTAGAACAGAAATAACTACTTCAAAATTATGAAAGAGACAACGTTTCCACTTTTATTGAGGTCTTCCTCAGGGCTTTCTGTTAGCTAATACCCCAGTTTTGGCCGTTTTTTTGGAAAAACGCCTCAAAAATTGCAAACATTTGAATTTGGCGCGTTACCCCCGCCATGCATGTGCAGTGTCGCCAACATATTTTTACTGCATAATCACGTTAATTACTACATAATAGTCCCTCAAAATAAATAAGAAAGAAAAATCGGCTCTGACTCTGACATAAGAATTTATTATTTTGGCCACACTGCACATGCATGGCGGGGGTGACGCGCCAAATTCAAATTTTGGCACATTTCGAGTCGTTTTTCCAAAAAACGGCCAAAACTGGGGTATTGAAGAAATTACAGGATGATAGCTGACCATAAACTCTACAACTTTACTCTAAAAAGTTTTTCAATCAAATCAAGCGTACAGGCGCAAAAAAATAAAAACCGATTTCCCATGTTGATCTTCTATCTCCAGTGTTCTGCTGGACACTCGGTATATGTTTTGCTTGAAAATTTTGTAGGACAGAACAGACTGACTGAAACTGAAACAGACGGACAGAAATCACTACGTCACATTTGTGAAAAAGTCAACGTTTCCACCTTTATTGAGATCTTCCTCAGGGCTTTCTGTTAGCTAAAGAAGTTAACTTTGTTTCAAGATGGGTCCAGGCCTTCAATACTTGCACTGTCTGCTCGCCATACGTATGTAGGACGTGCTGAAAGAATCCCACATTAGCTGACATCATATATGTTTTGCTTGCTTTATATTAGGTTGATAGAAGAGATTGTAGTGGGTGTAGCACTGAAATGACTACTTCACATTTGTGAAAGAGCCAACGTTTCCACCTTTATTGAGGTCTTCCTCAGGGCTTTTTGTTAGCTAAAGAAGCTAACTTTGTTTCAAGATGGGTCCAGGCCTTTAATACTCGCACTGTCTGCTCGCCATACGTATGTAGGACGTGCTGAAAGAATCCCACATTAGCTGACATCATATATGTTTTGCTTGCTTTATATCAGTTGATAGAAGTGAAAATTGCGGTTGTAAAACAGAAATAACTACTTCACATTTGTGAAAGAGCCAACGTTTCGACCTTTATTGGGATCTTTCTCAGGGTTTTTCTGTAATGTGAAGTAGTTATTTCTGTCCTACACCTGCTATTTTCACTTCTATCGACCTGATATGATATAAAACATATATGATATCAGCTAATGGCGGATTCTTTCAACACATCCTACAACGTATGGTGAACAGACAGTGCAAGTATTAAAGGTCTGGACCAACCTTGAGACAAAGTTTGCTTTATTAGCTATCAGAAAGCTCTGAGGAAGACCTCCCTAAGGTAGAAACGTTGGCTGTTTAACAAATGTGAAGTAGTTATTTTTGTCCTACACCCGCTATGTTCACTTGTATTGACCTGATATAAAGTACGGAAAATATATATGATATAAGAATTAAGTATATTTTTAATTGTTCGTTAGTAATAGAAAAGTTACGATCATTTCTGGAACACGTTTTTTGCTGCAGAATTTCCTTTTATGAAGTACCATCAATTAACTTATTGGGTTATATGGGTTATATGGTTATATGGATGTTATATGATGGGGGTTATATGGACCCAAAAAAAAACTCCTCATAACTTATGACTGACAAAATAAAGAGAATAACATTACTCTGTCGCTGATATCAATCTAAACATGCCATTATCTGTATACGCCACCAACAATGTTGCCAGTTTTATTCAATTGAACCAAGCGAAAACGCGTACGTGACTTTAGTCAGCACCACACGAAAATATTTTTACTAATGAAATATTAGTAATGAAATAAGGTTTGGCAGACACTAAAATTTTGACTTTAAGGTCAGAACGCTTTATTTTTGTCAAATAATAAAAAACATCCGGGTTCATACCCAAGGTTTTATTTCCTTTTTCAATTCGGCCGACTTATAACTTGCCTTTGTTATCACAAATGCAGTTAACTTATAAACAACGTTACTATCCGAGACTACACAAAGAAGTTATTGAGATTTTGAAGCTTAAAAACAACTCTAACGCCACAAAACGTCAGTAGTGTGGCAGTGACAGTATAAGAACTCGACGCAGAATTCTTTAATCAGTGAATTCTTTAATCAGTGGACGTCATTACCTCATCCGATCGTCATTTGAGAAAATCAACCGCAGTTGTAAACAAAACCTCAGGAAGATCTTCCATTGGACCACGATTTTGAAACTCGTAAAACACTTTAAAATAAAAATTTATTGCAAAATTTACGATGCATCACAGAACGTATGTTAGTTTAGAACTGAAAGCTCAAAAAAATTGTTGGTAATACAAACAAGTCACTAGTTCCGACGTCCTTCAAAAATCAAGACACATAGGTATGTTTTAGTAAAATTTCAGAAACCATAAAAAGATACCAACCGCAGTTTCAAACGACACACTATTGAACCATTAGTTTACTAATTATCAATTTAAAATACCAATAGACAAAATCATAAAAATACCTTGATAGAACTGCAACAGTAAGTACGTCGGCCAAAGGAGTTAATACCTAAAGTCAATTAAAAGGGCTCGCGTTCATTAAAAAACAATCCGTTATTACAACCAACATGAACATACGGTGTGTTCATTATAAAATTTCATCTAGTTGAAATGTCAAAAGAAAAGGATGGAGAAACAAAAGTCCATTTAGTTTGATTATGTCATTCTTTTCTGTCAAAATTTCATAGATGAAGTTTTATAATGAACACCCCTTAGTTTGTAATGTAAAACAACTGGAGTGATAAAAACATAATAAAGGAGTGTTAAAAAGAAATTTTATTGATTGGTTAAGATGAGTTCGATTTTTGGGTTGTGGGATCAGGGGTGTTATTCAAAATCAGTTATGAACTCGTCGACATTGTCATATATTACAGCATCTTCAGGACACTAAAAGTACGAACAATAGTTAAAAAGGGGGGACGAAACAATTTTAAAGTGGCCTTTGTCTCGTCCCCCCTTTTTAGCTGTATTGTTTTATTCATTTATATGATTTTAAAGGATTTTATAACAAGTTTTAGTGTCCTGAAGATGCTGTAATATATGGCGAAACGTCTACAAGTTCATAATTGATGTTAAAAAGAAAACTTGATACTTAAGTAATGCCAGTGATGGCCTTATTTCATTCAAAAGTTGTTAAGTTGGAAAAGGTAAACAGCGGGTGTAGGTCATAAAAAAACACTTCATGTTTTGTGAAATTGCCAACGTTTTGACTTTTATTGAGATTTTCCTCAGGGCTCTTTCAATAAGCGAAGTTTGTCATAGGTCGTTTATTCGGTCGTTTACAAACTTCGTTTTTTGGAGAAGTTCTGAGGAAGACCTCAATAAATGTCGAAACGTTGGTATATTAACAAAATAATAATTCTGTTAATAGTTTTTCAATATGTAAGGAATCTGTGAGCGAAGCTCTGGTAATGTTATATTAAACTATAAAAATATTGAGTAAGGGGGAAGATATCACAGAATACCCCATTCAACGTTATTACACAAATTGATTTTATGCAAATCACAAAGGGGCTTTTCGTAAAGCCCTTGCAAAAATGTAAAAAGGTCATTCCTTGTGGCAAAAAAGCATAAACGCGAGTCCGTAAACGCCTGGAAGTCTCGGCTGTTAGACACAACACAAACCTCATACATATTTATGCGCCACGGATAGACAATAAAGGCATCCGCACTATTGTCCATGTAAAGTAAGATCGCATAATAATTGTACAAAAACACCGGGTTTTCAAGGATTCGAGGATAAATGAGCTCGAAATCGCCATATTGAAAAAAGTTAGAGAATCAAAATTGCATATCTTTGATCTAGATATTACTGTGAGGGACCCAATTATAACACTAGTATCTCCCGATCCGAGCCTTGGCGGTAATTTATTTTCTAATAAATTAATTAAATTTTTTTGGGTTAAAAGGTTTTGGAGCTTCCTAAGTTTACAAAGATTATTTTCTTTAAAACTGGGCCTACATTTAACACGTTGATCAGCAGAAATCTTGAGTTGGTTTGTTTATTAGTTTAGGAAATATCCGAACGTTGCCCACACTGCCATAGAATTATGTGAAAAGGACCTGGTGATACCTAAGTGTAGCTGAAATGTTAAAACGTCGCAAAGACTTTATTTCATATTCACAGTGATTATGAAAACTACCTACAACCAAAATTTCAGGTTAGAGTTTTTAGGTTTCTAGATTCGTTACTAAAAAATTTTCATTCTAGAATCGTTTCTAAAAATGTACTATTTGCCAATTTTTGAAACACCCTATACTATCCATAACAGAAATCAACGTCCCATCATAAAGCTACTTGAATTAAGGTAATAAATTAATTGATATAGATTTGCATGCTAAAATTCTAATGTTACAGCATTTTTTTGGGACACCCTAGACTATCTAAAACGTGAATGCATGCCCTATTCATCATAAAACTACAAGAACCAACGAAGAAAATCGATTACTATTCATTTAAATGGGAAAAGTCGATGTTTCTATGTTCAACACATGGGGCTCGCAAACCGGCCCAAAAACCAAAATTTTGAGATCAAAATCGTGCAATGCGGCTTTTAACAGCTGATATCTCGTTTCGATGAAGATTTATTTGAAAACTTATAAGATGATCTAAGGAAGTAGAAGAATAGAGCTATACGCAGAGCCCATATTCGAATGTCTGCCTATAACAGCAACTGAGCACGGGTGGCTCAAAAATAATCTACACATTTTGCAGTTTTTTTGAATTTTCTCGAAAACCGTGATAGATGGCTTCTTCCTGATTCATGTATCGGATAGTCCTCAAAGTCCCCTTTATATACTATATTAACCTGCATATCGAAAAACCTTAGCGTTTCCGAGATAAACAGGAAAATGTAAAAATTTCAAAAATTTCAAGGGGTTTTTCAGGAGATTTTATCAAAAATAGTCTCATATGAAAGAGGGGACAAAAATATGTAAAAAATATTCAAAATTGGAATTTTCAGTAACTTCCTTCTCCTTCAAAATGGCGCCTAAAACATAATTTTTCTACGTTTTATCGACATTTTAATACTTATATGTATATAATTCAAAAACTAAACATGCTATAACAATGCTATTGATAACAGTGAATAGAGCATTCTCGACCATAAAATACCTGCTTAATTTCTCATTCCAGGTTTTTAACTTAGTGGACCTAATGTTCGATCAAAATAAAACATTACATAATTTTCACACAATTTTTACAGTTTTTCACTTCCTATCAGACAATTATTAAAGTAATCAAAATGGTAATAAACGTTTTGAACAGTATTTGAGACGGTTTACACTTAACTGGGATACTTGTGCTCTATTGTGATAACTGGCTTTACTATAAAATGGCAAATATCACTCTACCCATATAAATGCCAATTGAAAGGTCGTCATTAAGGCTATTTTTTAGTTATATACGAAAAACTGATTGTTTAAAGCAACTGTATAAAGCAATATTTGTAATAAAAAATACCCTAATGATGGTGTATAGTAAGCAGTTGAAACGTCGGATATATTTGTTTTCGGTACCCCCTAGCAACAATTTGCACCAAGTTCTAGCAAAAAAGTGTCAATGAATTAAAAACCTTTCAAAATAAAATCTCCGGTACCGTCAGCAAGGTTTCGGCCCTTAGAGACATCTAGCCCGTCCCATAAAGTAGCCACATAGCAAATTTCTAGCTCAACCCGTTCCAGGGATATCGGCTTAAAATCAAATTTTTTCAGTCGGCTGTTTTGAATTTTTAAAAATGCTACTTTCAGCTAATATTACATAAGGGAAACCTACCATTCGATTTTCAACTCGATATCACCATCGGTTCATTAAACAGCTATAACTCAACTACTCTCAGTTATATTAACAGGGTGGCCCAACGAAAAGGTCGCACCCCTTTTTATGACGCTACTGGTAGATTTAGGAAAAAACGCTGCAACACGTCAAATTTGATTGCTAAGGGGCCATTTTGTTCTCTAATGCTGGGTTTATAAAACAAAATTTGTGTGTTTAGAAACGGAATTTAATTTTAATATTAATATTAGTATTCCTTGACTTTCGATTTACTTAAAATTCTAAATTTCTTACTGCTAATACTAAAATTAAATCGTTTTGAAATCTGCGCATGTGCTTTATCAACAACATTGACAGATAACAGCTGATTTCGTTTTGCTTATTGTTTATGGGGTTTCATGCTTTTTCTATTTTAATGGTTTAGACAAAGTTTAGTTCCTTAAGTAGTTTATCACCCATGATATCTGTTTTCATATTCACTGCACATTTATTTAAATGACGTAAATATTAATGATCAAACCACATTTATAAACACCTTTTTTCCACTCAGGATATACTAAATTTAATACTAATACTAATGGTAAAACTAAAATTAATTTTTCTTTTATAAACCTGGCTCTAGACTCCATTATACAGGATGATTTATCATGAAGATCCTGCGTCACACTTTTGATTTTTAAATGGAAACCTACTAGTTTTATGTAATTTTTCGCTTCTTTCATAAGTTTGTAGTAAGTAAATCATGTCTGATACCTATCTATAGTCGTCTTAATTTTATTTGCAATGCTATAGGTGAATATTTGTTGAATTATTGAAATACGTTCGAAAATATCGCACTCGTTTTTATAGATACATTTAAATTAGTAATAATCGTTTGGAGACATTGTCAAGGTATGTCAGTGTAATTTACACGTTTTTTTTTTGTAATTCAAATAGCAGTGCTATCATATTATTATGAAATTTTCCATTTGAGAAAGGATAGAAATAACAAATCTTTATTTTGACAATGGAAGTTCTGCCCGGGCTACCGCTCGCTTATTTAATCAGGTACATCCACACAGAACTGTTAACGATAAGTATGTGAGAAGATTAATAAGGAAATTGAAAGGCACTTGATCTGTGAGAGATATTCAGCACCATCCAAATCGAAGGGTGAGAAACAATGCCATAGTAGTAGCGGTTTTGGTACACATCGCACTTGACAATATCCAAAGCAATCGCCAACTGAACATGAAATTAATGAAGAGGATTATGATAGAAGGTTAGAGTTCTGCGAAGAAATTAGTCAACGTTTAATAAACAATCTAAATTTGCTGTACAATATTTGTTTTTCGGCTGAATGCACGATCTATTTACATGGTGCTGTAAATATAGATAATTGTCGTTACTGGAATGACTCGAACCCTCGCTTATTTAGAGAAGTCCATTCGCAACACCTCCAAAACTTAAATGTATGGGCAGGCATGTTAGGGAATATTATTGCAGGACCTGTTTTTATCCCTGAAAACCCTGACCGGTGAGTTGTACTTGGACATGTTGGAAAATACAATAGACCCGTTAATTAGGGAAATAATAGAAACCGGCAATAACCACAACGTAAACAATCTCCACTTCCAGCAAGACGGAGCACCACCCCACTTTGTAGCTCCTGTAAGGCAGCTCTTGAACACTAACTACCCTAGTCAATGGATTGGTAGACGAGGTCCCATTGAGTGGCCACCGAGATCCCCGGATTTAAGTCCTTCGGACTATTTTCTTTGGGGACATTTGAAAAGTAAAATTGACGCTACGAAGCCAGAGTTAATTGAAGATCTTCGACACCGACTAACAGATGAATGTAGAAGAATAACCCCAGATATGCTGCTAAATGTTCGCACCAGCTTTGAGCAGAATCTTTATTACCGTATGACAATGTAAAACGGACACTATTTTCAACACTTTTTAATACATTATAGCTTATTTCTTTATTTAATAAATAACATTTTTGCCAACTACTTGAGTTATTTTTATTATTATTAAAGGTTGCATGCTCTTTATAAATCATCCTGTATAACGAGTTATTGAAAGTAAGCATATTGCAAAAGAATTACTAGTTCGAAAGTATCCTTAGAAACAAATGTCTTGGCGTGGTTGGGCCTCGACGTTATCAGGCGTCATGAATCCCGACACGAAAGCTTCAAATCGACCAGCCTTTGCGAAACGTAGTCGAGGCCCGGGCATTTTGCCAATAATCTTCATAGAAATGTTAAAATTTTCTCCCGCCATTCAGTTTTCCACGCTTTTCAGCCAATTTTCCTTGGTCTAAGCCTTCGAAGTTAATGTTTACATTTCTGAAAATCTTAGCTATCAGTGGCATAAGCCGCCGCTCACGAATGCTTCCGACACCAGTGGCAGGTGAATCGGAACCATTCGGGATTTTGGGCCAAAATTTTGAAAAATCTGTATCTTTCGTTTCGAAATTCAATTAAAACTATTTTGCAACGTTCCAACAAAAAGTGGCTTTGTTTGCATGTGCATTACTGGTCTAGGACGGGAAGTAACTACTTCCCGTCCTAGACCAGTAATGGATTTACTTCCCGTCCTAGATCAGAAATGAGGCACTTCCAAGATTTTAAAAAGACATTTTAAAAATGTCATCATTACATATGTGGTTGAAAATAAAGAAATTGAAAATGTTGAAAATCCAGTATTGAGTACCGGTACATCCTGTGCCTGTAATGGTAACCGGTAATAGTACTGATACCGTAATTAAACTATACAGGATTTCTCAAAAATATATTCTAATGCGTTAGCTGCGAATAAGATTATTTTGTTCCCGTTTTTAATAAGCATGAAGTAAAATGTTGTAACGTGTGTCTGGTAACGTGTTATAGTCACGTCGTTTTACTTACTCCTACTGTAAAACTATATTTACCGGACTTATAACGTAATAGTTACTTACGTTGTAAGTCCGGTAAATATAGTTTTACAGTAGGAGTAAGATCTTTCCGGACGAGGCGCTAGCCGAGTCTGGAATTTCGAAACGACTACTGTAACACGTTACCGGACGTATGATGTACAACATTTTACTTCATATTTATTAAAAACAGGAACAAAATCATTTTATTGGCGGCGAATATATTTTTGACAAATCCGCCAATTTGGCAAATAGTTTCATTACGGTATTCTGTACCGGTAGGTTACCATGGATACAATGGATTTATTGAAGATGTGCCGGTACTCAATACTCTAAAATTTCTTTACGATATACAATCCTGTAAAAAGCTGTTTACCGGATTAAAATCAAGTACGTAAAAGTGTTCTAAATGATACAGTATGAAGTAAATAGCTATTTCCTAACTTAAATAATTTTTTTTCTTTTTAGACTTTATTTTCCACTGAGGGGCACTTGGAGTTACTCCATCTACACTGCCTGCCTTGTCTGACCTGCCTAGCAAGCCTGTCTAGCCTGTCTAACCTCACCTAGGTGTCACAAGTGTCAAGTCTGTCATATGTGACACCTCAACTGTACTGTGACACGTCATCTGTCAAGTTTGTCACATTTGATAAGAAGCGTTTTACCATTGTATTTAAATCTAATAGTAAGTCAATGGCACTTATGATGGTGTTCACTAGATGTCACTGGAGCCTAGTGACATCATCATTTTAGACAAATATTTCAAGGCCGTTTAATTTCCGGCGTTGTTGCAATTGTAATTTTCGTAATACTGACTTCACGTCAGCTATTGTTGCTCTTTTTGCCTGCAGTCGTATTTGTCATGGTATGTCACAATTTTTTTATTTACAATTCATAATTTCTACATTTTTATGGATATTGGAGCAAAAAAAGCTCGATATTTGGGCTAATTAATGAAGCAGCCGATAAATAACTCAATAAGTAACAAAATGCCCTCGCCTGCTGCCGTTACTTAAAACAGTGGTGAACAGAAAAGTGAGTGAATCTAATGACGCGAAAACCAGGGACTCTTTAAATCTTCACAATATTCACTATCCATTGAGATCCTTCATGCTGAGCTCTGAAGCCTGGGTTCCCTGACTGCCCCATTGTAACTACGGCTCTGGGCTCTGGGTATAGGATAACTTAAATGGATGGGGCGACAGTACGTAATAAAGGTCATCCTTTCTCATTGTTCTTTGTGGCCGGCATTTGCCAAAAAAAAAAAGAAACGTAAAATAACATAATATCACAAATACTTATAGCTACACTACATAACCAAACTTTAATAAATAATAATGACAAACGAAATGGCATATCTTTTTCTCTACGTCCTCAAAATTACTAGTTTTTATAATGACTTTATATTTATAGAATATATCGATCCTTGTTCACCCAATGCAGTAGAGAAGTAGACATTTTGTTTTTATTTGTATAGAGTATACAGCTAAGGTTATTTTTACTTTTGCCGTGACATTTCCACCGTTGCCAAGTTTATGATCCCCATGAAGTTGACAGGATTGACAGTGTCCCCCATTGCCCTCTCGCAGAGAGGGACCGAACTATCCATTCATTGATTGACTTGTCAGTCATATACAATGGTTTTACACTAAGGCTGACGTGGACTTCAAGGTCAAAGTGTCCAAGAACCCCGTCGTTATAACTACTCATAATTACTTTTGAACCTTTTTGTCAAATGCTTGGAACTGTCACCAGTTAATACATATATTCTTTTGTTACAGCTTGTCTTTTTTATAAAGAGTCAAATAAATTAATGTTTTGTCATGCTAGCGAGTGTATAATTTCAAACAAACTCCATTGCAAACCGTGTACAGTCAATCAACTCTCGTGAGTTATAATGAAAATGAATTTCGGGCGTGTTTTTTACCTAACAATCGTTATGAGTGAATCCGAAAAACTTCCGTCTGACGTCGAAGAAGCTGCAGCCAATGTTGTATTCTCATTATTACCTTCTAAATCTAGAGAGAACTACGGAAAACCTACAAGTTATTTCTCAGTTGGTGCGAGCGCAAAAACTTAAATGTCCCCTGCAGGAAAAATTATTTCTCGCTTATTTTGAGAGCTTGGCAATGGAAAATAACGTGGATATCAGCAAGTTTAACACATTTCGTAACGAAAGATGCTTCCGACACCTAGTTAGTGACAGGTGAATCGGAACCATTCGGGATTTTGGGCCAAAATTTTGAAAAATCTGCAGTTTTTGTTTCGAAATTCAATTAAGACTATTTCGACGTCCCAACAATAGGTGTTTTCTAAGTCCTAAAAAGAAAACATTCCAAGGTATCCCCTGGGATAGAATGCCATTCCATTGGATGCACCGGTCAGGTCCGGGACCCATATGTGTACTATATCTCTGAATTATTTCAGATTTCTTACTGCAAAAATGTGGATTCTACAGGGTGAAATGTGACAAAAGTACATACAAATTGGCAAAAAATGAGGCACAGAAAAATGTTTGTAGCTCGCCCCATAAGAGCTAGACCAAAACTAACAACGGATTTATTTTTCCTTTCACGTCTTCTAGTTATGCATTTACAACAGAATAGGGCTCCGCCATAGTTTCCGTAAAAATAGCAAAAGTACGTACTGTGCTTTTGCTATTTTTAGTCCTATACTAGTTTGACACTTTTGCTTGATGGTATTTGGAAGTTTTTTACTCACTCTGTATTAAGGTGAGATCATTGGGGGGCAGGATTAAAGCTGCCCAAGGATGCGCCTTTTTCTCTGGTGACTCGCTCATGAGGCCAGTAGTCTAACTAAGGTCTAGACAAAAAGTGGACCATTAAAAATAATAAATCATCTACATAGTCCGGATCTACGGTAAATCCGTGGTAAGTTTCGGTATTGAAAAAACCGCATTTTTGACTGACTTTGGTACGCCACTGCTCAGTCCCCCCCCCCCCCTCTTTTACATCATAAAGTTGTCAGGCAACTGCGTATGCGCAATTAAAAATTTTTAAAAAAAAAATCCTACAAAGAGAATTTCGAAATTTTTGTTAGAGCAGAATAAGTCATTTTTGCTCTAAAAGAGACGTTGGACTGAAACAAAAATTTTACAACCGAATGTTTCACATTTTTGAAACAAACAATTCGAGGTGCATGGCGGATGTTTTTAAAAGGAATATTCAATTATTACTTATACTACTGCAACAAAACTACGAAATTCTGCTACAAGTTCTATACCCCCTTATAATCCTCTTACCTCTCGCTTCAATAATAAATAAGAGACAATTGTCAATTACAAATATATAAATAAATAAATTAAATATCGTGGTCTGTAAATCCCACCTGCGACCTTCCCTCTACGATAAACGTACTCCACCGAGGGTGCGTGAAATATTTATAGATTTGGGCTCCATGGAAAAATTCTATATATTACGAGTCTCGCCCTTATGTTAGCCACCTTTATTATAACATAATGTTGGCTGAAATGCAGTATATTATGGAAAAGGGCTCCCTTTGTGAAAATTGTCGAAGTGGGAAACATTTTGGCAACGTTTGTTTGGGAAGCGGGGGCGTTGTTATGTAGAAGGTTTTTAAAGTTTTTCGCTTTATTTTTGTTCATGTCTCCTCAGTTATGAATAGGTCAGATTTGAATAAAATGGAAAAAAATATATGTTTATACCTTTAAAAAAAACAGGAAGTGAAGGCCTTAGCTTCTTGGAATTAATTGAACTTTTTACAAGAATCATAAAAACCGCCCACCCCTAACACGCGACTTCATAACAAATTCAATACGTCTCTTCGCTAGCAAAAACTTTCAGTTCAAAAGGTGCAAGCAGTTTCTGGGAAACTAGTGAAAAAACTAGCCAGGAAATTTCGTATTCCAGACCCACATTTTTAGAGTTTCGCGTGACCAAAGAAATTTTTGTGTTGATTCGACGAATTTTGCTGGCATGCCTAATTTATTTTCCTGCTTGTTAGTGATAATGTTTACTTTCAGGAAACGGCGGATAAAATAATTAGGTGCGTGGGTTAAATTCCTTGCTTTATTCAGGGCAATTATTGCCTGAAAATATCCAATAACAGCAGACGTTCATGATGTTGCAACTAGAAGTGCATTTTCTGCCTGAACCACTTCATCTTAAAACTATTTTCTTTCATAGGAATTTTCCAAGAACAAATATAATTTCTAAAGATTAGTTTAGGTTATTTAGTTCAAAATACTGACGATAATACTGTGTGAATATACCTTGTCCTAATTGCCAGAAGCAGTTGAAAAGACATTGGAGAAAAAATCCAGAAAATTGTAAGCAGGGGAAGCATTCAGACGTTGTCTTTCCTTGGTGAATACACAGAGTTTCTCAAAAATGTCACTTTGCAGGTTTGTTCAGGACATTTGTGACAAATGTCGTTTCAATTTATATTCCCAACACAGTTTTTTAACGTACCCTTCAAGCCAACTTTCATTGTATAGTTTGTTTCAGGAAAGCGAAGCTTATTATCATATTTATTCTAAAAATTGATATTATTTTAAATGTTTCACCTATAATTTTCTATTTTATCCATTCCATTAATGCCTAAAGAAAATTTTCGAAAAAAATGAATAACAACGGCTTTCCTCAACTGTACCAGCCCCTAACTGAGAGATTACTTGTAGGCTCTTTTGTATTTCTCTCTAGATTTAGAAGATCTAGATTCACTCATAACGATTGTTAGGTAAAAAAACACGCCCGAAATTGATTTTAAATATAATTCACGAGAGTTGATTGACTAAACACGGTTTGCGAAGGTTTTGTTTTGAAACAATACACTCGCTAGCATGACAACACATTCACTTATTTGACTCTTTAAAAAAACCAGCTGTAAATGTGACACAAAAATTATATTCTAACTGGTGGCAGTTCTAAGCATTTGACAAAAAGATTCAAAAGTAAATATGAGTAGGTATAACGGCCGGGTTCTGGGACACTTTGACCTTGTAGTCTAGGTGAGCCCTAGTGTAAAATGCTGGGGCCCCAAAATGCTGACTTGACAGATGACATATGACAGATGACGTGTTGTGTGACAATACAGGGCGCCTATTCTATAGGAAAGAGTGAAAGTGAAAGTGAGAATTGAAAGTGAAAAATTCTGTTGACGAATTCCATTGGCCAGCAATTCTCACTTTCACTTTCACTCTTTCCTATAGAATAAGCGTCCTGGTGTGGTGAGAGATATGGCAGACTTGACACTTGTGACACCTAGGTGGTACTAGACAGGCTAAACAGGCTTGACAGTGAGGGCCTACAGGGCAAGCAGTGTAGATGGACTAACTCCAAGTGCCCCTCAGTGGAAAAAAAAAACAAATAGTTTAAGAAAAAAATTTAATTTAGGAAAAAAGTTTCACAAAACGGTGCTGTTTGCGACGCTATGTAAAACTAACAAAATGATTTAAATAAGTTTGTTTGTAATATTTTATTAAATTGTAATATTTCCCAATATTACACAAAACGATTCATATCGAGGAGTTTGAGTTTTTGTATTTTTGCTATGACGACTTTTTTTTCGATTTGTTTTTGGGGGTCCGGGAACGCCTGCCCCACTAGAAAAAAACTAATAAAAACTAATATCCCACAATTGTAATCTAACATTTTGTCAGCTTGAACATTCTGTTTGAACGTGATTGTGGATCTCCTGAATATGTGTACCAAAAATCTAGAACAATGTGAATCCTCTAAAAATAACTTAATCTCTTTAGTTAACTATACCAGTTATGTCGAACTTAAGAGAGAAATCGTAAAAACTAAAGTTGATTTGCTCGTACAAAAAAACCAAAAGCATCTAAATGTGAAGACAGGAAATCTACAGCTTATAAGTTATTGACAGAGAAGGATGAAGAAATTGAACAGATAAAAGGGTTCCTAAGTTTTGCAAGGTCTCAAAAGACTGACGTTGAATCAAGTCTGGCTCGTTGCGATGATGGATACCATAAAATGTTTAAAGATAATACTTAACTTCTGGGAACCAGAGGTGGAAAAAATGGTTTTTAAAAAGTATTTAAAATGAAAATACAAAATAGATCCCTCTAAAAATATTTAAGATACAAAATAAAAATGCTTTTCTAATATCTATTTAAGATACAAAAAGAAAAATAGACAAGTATTGTAAATAATATTTTTATGTAAAATAGACTATAAAATGGAAAAATATTCCTTTGAACTATATTTATTGATCATACCATTTATTAAAATCAATTTTTTTTTCTACATTTCGTTATTTTTTAGCTATTAATAATAGTAATTTTTTTTGTAAAAACATTATTGGCCTTTATTACTAGTAGTTTTGAAAGGTTTCATCTGTCATAGATCATCGTTGAGCGGAACGGAGCAGAAATGTCAATAACGCGTTCTGCGTTTTTTTAGTCCTGTCACATAGCCATAAAAAATTCAAATATCTGTAGGGGATTGCAGTTTTGAATTTAAAGCTCGGGTATCCGGGAAAGAGTTTTAGTAAAATTTGTAAAGCGAAAAAAGTGTTATGGAGTTTGCCTTAGTAACGTTTTCCGCTTGCAACCTTAGCACCGTTGTGTAAAACTTTTTTCCTAACTTAAATAGACGATTCCAGAACAGCTGTTTTTGATTAGGTCCGCCATACTTTATTGTGGGTCAAACAAACCATGTAGCCAAACATACGAAACTTTCCGTGTTCATGATCATGACAATTCACATGTTGTTGGTACTTTTGGGGTGAGAAATCTTTTATTAAAGGAATATTTTTCTGTTGTTATTTACATTTTTTCACATTATTTTTCCTCTTACCGATTTTAAAACAACATAAATAAATTTAAGCATAAAAAATAGTGAGAATGGCAACCCCGCTGGCGGTTTATTAATTTGGATGTGTAAACGTTTGAATAACATCGATTTTGTTGGTTTGAACATTGAAACTTATTGAAAAAGTCGTTTATTTCTAATTTTTGTGCCGAAAATGTTTAGAAGTGAATATTACTTTAAGCTTACTGGTGATGTCAAGTATCTTTATGACCAGAAAGTGGAAATTATAAACAATATTGATCCTTACTCCCTTTCGCCACAAGATTTGAGTTTCCCAATTTGTGATTTGCCAAATGTGACCTTACTGGATCTTGCAAACTATTTTATTTTAAAGCACAGTTATTATACGTAGGTACTAATCAGCAGTTGAAAGCATATAAAAGTCTACAAGCTTTTAAACTGTATGAATCTGGTGCAGTTCTTTCGATCCATGCAAAACAAGTCACCAAGGATGCTTATGTAATTTTAAGTAAGGTAAGATCAATTTAAACAAGCTACTGCTTTAGCCAAAGTTATAGCTTATGCGTTTTTTTTATAGTTTTTCCTACAGTCTTAACTTCAATACTAGCATATTCATCAAATGGTGTGAATAGCTACATGTTTCTGAATTCTCATATATCAATTTAGGGCCTTCTGTTTTTTTGTCACAAAATGAATCAAATTGAGTTTCACCATACAGGCAGAAATTCAACCAATTGTCAGCTGGGTTTTCTCTTTATATTTTATACATACTTAGGACAGGACAACTTGACTTTATAAAACTGGGCATTAGCATAACCGCATAACTTTTCAATTCCATCAGAAATCTCATTAAAGTAAAGTTCTTATTAAAGGTGCTTATCAAGACTATGTTAGGTTTAGAATCACTGGGTGTACACATTTGGCAGATTTAGTTGTAGGTATTCAGAAAAATTTATGGTGACATAAATTAAATTTTTTAATAGATTTCCTCAAAATGCACCCCGGAGGGTCATTTACCCCAGAGGTATAATTACTGGTGAGTTTTACTGTGGGCACATAGAATATTTAGTGAAATTTAATTGAATTTAGTAATATTTAGTGAAATTCAAGGAAATTTTACTTGACACTTAGTGGAATGAATTTGAACATAATTTATGAATTGATTTACCTCTCGTTTTAGGTGCTGTGTGAACATGTGATAAGACAAGATATCAATTTACTTACACAATAAGCCTCATTTGCAAGGTTGTGGTTTAACAGAGTCAAGTGGGCTGTGAATCAAGGAATCTCTCACCAAGTTAAAAAATGTACATATGTTGGTCAAGTGCCGACATTTTGTTGCAAAGGAGGCAGAAAATGTCATAAAATTGACATGACTGCCATAAAAGTACATAGGTAACTCCAGATATAAGAAAGTGCATGAATGCAAAATGCAAATTATATTCACTTGTATTTTAATGTGAGAGATCTCTTTCTTTGAGTTGTTGGAAGAAAATAGTGGGGTGACAACTAGAGTGAAATTCATTTTATCTAAATGCTTTTATTACTCCAACTTTTTGGGTCAAAAATTCATACCCAACTTGAGAACTTCTTCCTGAACTTTTCTGTTGAACTCCTACTGTTACATGTAAGTTATTCACTTGTTATTGACATCAAGTAAGCATTGGAAATTAGACTTTGACATTTTTATTGTATTTTCTCAACATGTGCTGAAAGGAGATATTTAGGTTTTAAAAAAAATGAGGATTTCAAAGGTAATGAGATGACAAAAATAAGTGAATGACTTGTATTTACCTATTATACCTACTCTACCTGTTTATTGTATTTAATATTATTAGTGCAAATTTGCAGTATTGTTAGGGTTGTATTAATTGTTACTTAATATCACTTTTATTGACATGCTCAGAACTGCATATAAAAACATGTTGTATATCATATAATTTTACAGTGAAAATAATATACTTAGTGTTAATATACCTACCTGCCTAATATCAAAAAACAATTTGTGTACTTTTTACAACTTTGACACCCTGTCCTAACTTCAGAGGGAATCGGATCGGAAGCTCCAAAATGGCATTATAAAACCCCACTTAATAGTGTTTATAATTTAACCAGCACCAAGCCACACTTAGCTAACCTTTGACAAAGACAATTGAAGCTCCTCCTTGAAACATTATAAAATATTTTTGTAATGCTTTTATTCCAGTTAATGTACCAAATTCTTGATTGTAAGACAGGAAATATGAAATAAGACATGAAAGTCTTGTAAAAGGATTCTACGTGGTTGGTCTAATGACAAATTTAGAGAAGTATTTAAATGGTACGTTTAACAGGACTTTTATAAAATGACAGTAGGTACTAAAATAGTGGTATGGAAACATCTTGAGCTTCCATTGTCTATATTGAGTTTTTTTACACGACATTTCGAGCAGTGGAAACTCTGCTCGTTTTCAAGTGAAACTGAAATAAGCAGAGATTCCACTGCTCAAAACGTCATGTAAAAATACTCAATAAAGACAATAAAAGTCCAAGATGTTTGGCTTAATACAAAAATAAATATTAATTAGATTAATTTAATACAAATTAAACAAAAATAGTGGTATGTTTAAAAGCAGATAGTATGTTTAAAATATTTTAATATGTTTAAAATATTTTAATATGTTTAAAAGTCCACAGAACTTTCTTACGATGAAAAAAATAATAAACATGTCTTGTACGTAGTTGGACTAAAGATGAATTTAGAAGATAAGTATTTAAATGGCAAGTTCAGCAGGACTTTTATAAAAGGATAATATATAACGAAATAGTAGTATGTTTAAAAGTAAATAAAATGTTTAAACTATTTTAGTATAAATATCTATAATATATATGATAGTATGTTTAAAAGTGGCTAGACATTCTTACAATGAAAAACTATAAACAAACAATACTGTATGGATCAGAACCAATTACATACCTACCACTTTTTGGAGGGCCTGTAGAAAGGCATGATTTTGGTTAACTAATTATTTCTAAAATGTTCATTGTTAATATCAGATTTTGTGTGTTTAAGTTTAAACTAAAATTAAACTACCTTATTATCAAAGTATGTATTTGTCTTGCTGACACAACTTTTGACTGGAGGCTCTTAAAATTATTGTATAGAACTTCCTTTGCCTAAAAGAAACAACATAGGAACACACTTAATACCTAAACTCTATTTACAAATCATGCCTGTGTTTGGATCACACTTAGCTTTTCTAAAATTTCTTTCAAGAACCGAAATTCTAGCTGAACAACCAGCCTGGGTTTGCCTTTCAGGGCAATGCAGGTTTTCCTACAATTTTAAACATAAATAAGTAGGTATGCTCCAGTATACCTGCACATATACCTATCTAAATACTTTTTAAGAATAATTACTGTTGAACTTACCAGTTATGAATATCATGTTATACGTCTCTTGCTAAGTCATTTTTGCTTCCTTTAAGGCTTGAAATTCAAACCCAAGCATTTCCATTTCCATGTTCAGTGTTCACTAACTAGGCAGATCAGGAAATCGAAAGAATGAAACTGTATTTCAATTATCTCATTCAGTACGCATTTGAACATAAACGACATTACAAAAATAAGACATTTCCAATAAGGGCATAATTCAAAGCAACACTTCAGATGATGAGGCCGCTTAGAGACTTTAGGGGATACTTGTAGTTAAAAATATCTTAAATCAAAACTGAAACATGATGATAAAGATCGATTTTCAAGTTTCGTTTGACAGTGACATTGTGGGGCAAACATATGTCAAATGACGTAATCTTGGAATCATCTATTGTCATATGTCACACGTTATCTGTCATATGTCATCTGTCAAGTGTGTCGCATTTGACAAGAAAGACAGCATTTTGGGGCTCCGGGCCCCCTCTTACACCAGGGAGACTTCAAGGTCAAAGTGTCTTCGAACCCCGTCGTTATAACTACTAATATGAATGACATAACATAGGAGGCATCGTCATTATGTACGCAAAAATTAAATATAAAATACGTATTTTGGATTCAAACAGTAATAGATAAAATATTGTTTATTGTACATGCGATATGGCACTCGTGTGGTTACCACGACTCGGTCTACGACCTCGTCCTGGCAAAACTCCCACTCGTGATTATAATAATGCTCATACCTCAGTAATAATGTAAATAGCCATTTTCTACGACTAATATATTATGAAGGTGTAATACGTCTGTTTGCAGTGGATTAAAGGCCTTCTAACAGAATAGTTCTTCTAACACACTAGTGTATTAAATTCATAACACTAGGCTTACCTGCAAAATCAGTACCTATTTTGGTAAAAATAAATTTGCCAAATCTGATATTTTTCACCTACTCTCAAACGGCTTTCACTTTTCTATAATTGACCAGCTTTAGCTGTAGTCGAAATCATAATAACAACCCGCTTCGATTTTATAGTAATTTTATTTGGAATTATTATTGATATTAACATTAACATTTATACGACTGCGTAGGATTTTACGGCAGGTCAAAATACAATCTAAAATGATTTTCTTGGCTTCGAAGCCGTGGTTCAATGGAATTTCTTTCTGACGTTTCGTCTACAGCTGCGGCAGGCATTATCAAAGGGCGAGTCAACGTCGGGAAGCACGGGAGACCAATTCGCCCACTGCCTCATCCCCTTTGATAATATCTGCCGCAACTGTAGACGAACACGTCAGGAAGAAATTCCATTGGACCAGGGCTTCAAATCCCCGAAAGCACTTTAGATTTTATTAGCATTTATGTCATAAACAAACTTGTAATTTTGGCCAGCAGTTTTCGAATTCACTAGATTTGGAGATTCTGACGGACTGGAGAGGCTAACAACTTCACGGAATTTGGGTAATACCTGTATTTTTTGCCATTCTGCTGGACAATGAGTCTTCAGTATAACCTTCCGCTACCGTATTGGATTTTCAAACTCCGTGACGCTTGAGAGTGCTAATATCGCCCCCGGCATTGACCAATGATGTTGCCGAAGAGCGCCTCATTCCATGTCCGGTAAAACTTTCTGAAGCAGAAATCCCAAGAAACGACGCCACTTTTGAAAAAGTTAGTTTTCCATCCATTTAGCACATTTTCCATCCACATATCGCACGAAAAATCCCCCACCGAAAGTTTTAGGTCGCAAATTTATGTATTTCTGATATATTTCTACAGTTTTGACCAAAAAAAGCTTCTTCAATGATCGTGAAACTTCTTGAATGTTTATTTTGGTCTTCGGAACGAGTACATGCAAGTAACTGCATTTGTTTTGGACATGGCTGATATCCAAAAAGGGTAATTCGTTGCATGGACAAGCACCTGCGACTCCCGTGATCGTTGTAATTTGTAAAGAGTTCTAGATATAAATTGAAATATTGACATCATGAATTTCCGTCCTTAACATCTAGCTTTAAACTTAAACTTTAAAATACATTATTACTTATACTTAGATGTCGCCTCAATTTCTCCTTTTATAGCCACATCACCCATTACATTTATAAAATTCATGTTTTTTTCCATTATTATGATCTAACTTAAGTTTATTATATTACTGTGCAATTTCCTCAATGATTTCTAAAATCCGGTATATCATATCCCATACAATTATAACGGTATCCTTTTAAAAATAATTTAATATATTTTATGACCGAATTCTTTCTCTGCTCTCGCCCAAATACAGAAAAAGAATGGCGGAACTACATAATTCAGTCTATTGTAAGGAAAAAGTCGAATAGAGTCAGTGCGCCTCACGTGATTCCAAAAAGTACAAAGCACGTTGTACATACGAGATTATACCGACCTACAAAATAATAAAACTCGTACCTTTATTTCTCGTATAAGACAAGAATAAACCGGTAACCCAAACGGCCTTCACGTCATGTTCCATTGTTACAGAAGCCGTGGCAGAAATCTCTGGGGCTCCCGACCTCCATATCCGAGCAGGATCCCGGCTTCGTGTTGTGTGCAGGCTGCGTCACAGCACCGAGCCCCCCGCATACTTCTTTTGGTAAGAAAATAATTTCAGTATTAACGTAACTTTTGATAAAAGCTAATTTTACTTTCTAAATGGATCCTGCACATTTGCGATTGGCCTAGATAAATATCCTAGACAAACACACCCACCGCAAGGGCTTAAAAACAACACCGATATAGCACCGTAACAGGTGGGATGCCTGCCTAAGTCCGCTAATCAACATTTATAATCGGCGATTAGCAAATAATAATCAGGCATTTAATTAAGCAACGCTCACAAGGTAAGGAAATGTATACAAAGGGCCATTAGCATGCCTAAAGGCGTCCCTTGGAATAGATCGGTTTAAACTATAAACAAACATAATGAAAACTAACCTTAACCACTTATGAAGTTTCTACCCCTCTCTCTCTCTCTCTTTCTCTCTCTCTCTATCTGTGTTTTTGTTGCAACTGGTTTAGACTGTACCTTAAAAAACTGTGCCATTTCGGAGAATTTCTATTAATACAGAGTATCTATCAACAACGTGTTACATTAAAATAGATCACGCACCTTTATCTATACCCAGTTTCTCGTTAATTTATACTTCCCCCAGCCCTGGTAAAAGCAATTTTTTAACCTATTTTTGCGATAATGACTATCACCGGATGATCGATCATTCCTGCGATTCTGACTCCCCAGAGCTTCTTCGGTAATGAGCGTGGAAACGGGAATACAGATCCTTTTGTGTGGAAGAACCTAATTTAGAGAATGAAAGTGCGTATTCGGCACCTTTTTCCTTTACTTTGCCCATTAAGGGTCTGCGTTCAGGATGCGGAAGCGCTTCCGGGTCTCACCTTCAAATTAGCAATAAGGTGTTTTTATAATCCTTTGCATGATAATTGATTTATGATTATTAAAATTATGACTTTATCGCGTTGGTAAATTGTAAAAAGCTGCTACGAAAAAACCAAATGAAGTAGAAAATAATTTACGTTATATAGGGTGTCTTCCTAATTTTTCAACTTTCACCGCCTTTGACTTTAGAATGGGAGGACCAATTGCAATAAATCCAACTCTTTTCTGCTAATCTTGGTGTCCTCTTTTACCGGAGATGCAACGGAAGTCCCGTAGGTGCAGTATTTTTTTTTAAATGGAGTTCTTTACAGTTCTAAATAAATCACACATTAGAGGTTAATTTTATTTCAATTAAGTTTATCACGTTCTTAGGGGATTGCAAACGTGCCATTTTGATTCAAAAAATTTCAAATACAGCAAAATTGATCGAATTTGTTTTCTCATTTGTCAAATTTGATCGCCTTTAACTTTAGAACTGGTGGACCCATTGGAATGAGTCTAACTGTTTTCTGCTCGTCTTGATGTCTTCTTTTACCTCCCTCCAACGAAAGACCCGAAGCTGCAGTATTTTCGGAGATGAGCCCCTTCGGGGTTAAATTTATTACAATTAAGTTTGTCACGTTCTTAGAGGCTGCAAACGTGCCATTTCGATCAAAAAGCAGACAAAATAAATTTCTCAAAATATATAGAAATTGACCGAAAATAATACCCCCATTAAGTCTTTTTTCTCAATTTTCAAATTTTGAATGCAATTTAAAAAAAAACTACCATGGAGGTTAATTTTACTCGAATTGAGTTTCTTATGTTCTTAAGGAATTGCAAAGGTGTCATTCTGATCAAAAACGGCAAAAGGTAATTCTCGACTTTTTTTTTTAATTGACCAAAGTGGGGGTATTACGTAATTTTTTTTCAAATTTTATATTTGACCGCCTGTAACTTTAGAACGTGTGGACTGATTGGAGAGAATCCAACTGATTTTTCTCGTCTTGATGTCCTCTTTTCTTCTCCTTTCTTCCAACGGAGGTCCTTTAGGTACAGTGTTTTTGGAATACTAAATGGACCCTTTTGGTGGTCGATTTTTAAGTAATTTTTAAATAGATTTTTTACCACTTAACTAATTTTTATTTTATTTGAACTGAGTTTGTTAATTTCTTAGGGGATTGCAAACGTGAAATTGTGATCAAAAACAGGAAACAAAAATTGTAGAAATTTATTTAAAATTCCGTTTTTGAGGTAGAAATTCAGTTCAGTTCCGAGTTTAAAGTCAGGAATAAGTATAATTCCAAGTTTAAAATCAAAATTTATTTAAATTCGATATTTAAAGTCAGACATTACTTAAAGTATAAGTTCAAAGTCAAAATTTGCTAAACTTCATTATTGAGGTAGAAATGTTGTTTATTTCCCTGTTTAAAATTAGGAATAAGTAAGATTTTTAGTCTAAAATAAAAATTTAGTTAAGTCACAAGTTTATAGTGTAAAATTTGTTAAATTGTATGTTTAAATTCGAATATTTGTTAAATTCCGCGTTTAATGTCAAAACTTATTTAAATGTTAATTTTAAAGTATCAATTTTGCTAAACTTCAACTTTAAATCAAAATTTTGTTAAATTTCGAGTTCAAAGTCAGAATTTATTTAATATACAAGTTCAAACTTAGAAATTTGTTGAAGTTCGAGTTCAATGTCGCAATTTAAACACGAAATTTAGTTACATGCCGAGCTAAAAGACTGAATTTATTTAAATTCGATGTTTATGTCGGAATTTACTTAATTTCCAAGTTTAATATTACATTTCTGTTAAAATTTAAGTATAAAGTTAAAATTTAGTTAAGTTCTAAATTCAAAGTCAAAATGTTGTTAAATTTCTAGTTTAAAGTCGAAATTCTAAGTTAGAGGACGGAATCTAATTCAATTAGAATTGTAAAGTGGAAATGTGTTTAAATTTCGAGTTTAAGGTAAAAAATTGTGTGTGTGTGTGTGAATGGAGTGGAATTCCAAGAACAAACTCAAAACTTTGTTAAATTCAAAATTCAAATTTGGAATTATATGCGGAGCTAAATGTATTTAACTTTCAGGTTCAAAGTTAGAATTTAGAATCGGAACTTCCTTCAGTTCAAAAATGATTTTAGTAAAATTCCAAGCTTAACCAGACATTACTTAACATCTAAGCTCAAAGTCAAAACTTGGTAAAATATTCGGTTATTGAGGTAGAAATTTAGTTTAGTTTCTTGTTTAAAGTAAAAATTTATTTAAATTTAGAATTTAAAGTCAGACATTACTTAGAATCTAAGTTCAAAGTTAAAATTGAGTAAAATTCCGTTTTTGAGGTAGAAATTTAGTTCAGTTCCTTGTTTAAAGCCAGGAGTAAGTATAATTCCAAGTTTCGAGTTCGAGTTCAATGTCGTAATTTAAAATTGAAATTTAGTTATATGCCGAGTTATGAGTGGGAAATTAATTAAATTCGATGTTTATGTCGGAATTTATTTAATTTCCCACTTTAATAATACTTAGTTGAATTCTAAATTCAAAGTAAAAATTTTGTTAAATTTCTAGTTTAAAGTCAAAATTTGGTTGAATTCTAAGTTAGAGGACGGAATCTAATTCAATTAGAAGTTTAAAGTGGAAATGTGTTTAAATTTCGAGTTTAAGGTAAAAAATTTAGTGGAATTCCGAGAACAAACTCGAAATTCCAAATTCAAATTTGGAAGTATTGCCGAAGTATATTCAAAATTAGAATTTAGAATGGGAACTTTCCTCAGTGCAAAGATGATTTTAGTTAAATTCCAAGCTTGATATCGAAATTTTAATAAATTCTAAATTTAAATTCAGACATTTCCTAACATCTAAGTTCAAAGTCAAAATTAGGTAAAATTTCGTTTATGAGGTAGAAATTAAGTTCAGTTCCGAGTTTGAAAACAGGAATAAGTGGAATTTCAAGTTTAAAGTCAAACCTTTTTTAAATTCCAAATTTAAAGTCAGACATTATTTACAACCTAAGTTCAAAGTCAAAATTTGGTAAAATTCCGTTTTCCAGGTAGAAATTCGGTTCAGTTCTGAGTTTAAAGTCAGGAATAAGTATAATTCCAAGTTTAAAGTCAAAATTTATTTAAATGCGAAATTTAAAGTCAGACATTACTTAAAACCTAAGTTCAAAGACACAATTTGGTATATTTCGTTTTTGAGGTAGAAATTTTGTTTAGTTCCGTTTTTAAAATCAGGAATAACTAAGATTTCAAGTTTAAAGTAAAAATTTCGTTGTTACAAGTTTAAAGTATAAAATTTCTTAAATTGTGTGTTTAAATTCGAAATTTTGTTAACTTCCCAGTCCAGTGTCAAAATTTACTTAAATTTTATTTTTAAAGGACCAGTTTTGTTATTTTTCAACTTTAAAATCGAAATTTTGCTAAATTGCGAGTTCAAAGACAGAATTTATTTAAAATACAAATTTAAACTTAGAACTTGGTTGAAGTTCAACGTCGGAATTTAAAATCGAAATTTAGTTATATGCCGAGCTAAAAGTAATAATTTATTTAAATTCGGTGTTTATGTCGGAAGTTATTTAATTTCCAAATTTAATAATACATTTTGGTTAAAATTTGAGTATAAACTCAAAATTTAGTTAAATTCTAAATTCAAAGTAAACAGTTAGTTAAATTCTAAATTAAAGGACGGAATCTAATTCAATTAGAAATTTAAAGTGGAAATGAGTTTAAATTTCGAGTTTATAGTACAAAAATTTGTGGAATTCCAAGAACAAACTCGAATCTTTCTTAAATTACAAATTCAAATTTGGAATTATATGCGGTGCTAAATATATTTAAATTTCGGTTTCAAAGGTAGAATTTAGAATCGGAACTTTCCTCAGTTTAAAAATGATTATAGTTAAATTCCAAATTTAAAATAGAAATTTTATTAAATTCCAAATTTAAATTGAGACATTATTTAACATCTAAATTCAAAGTCAAAATTTGGTAAAATTCTGTTTTTGAGGTAGAAATTTAGTTTAGTTCGTTGTTTAAAGTCAGTAATAAGTATAACTCCAAGTTTAAAGTCAAAATTTATTTAAATTCAAAATTTAAAGTCAGACATTACTTAAAATCTAAGTTCAAAGTAAAAATTTGGCAAACAAATTTCGTATTTGAGGCAGAAATTTTGTTTAGTTCCGTGTTTAAAGTCAGAAATAATATATAGCATACATGCAAAATAAGCATAGTCACAAGTTTAAAGTCAATATTTATTTAAATTCCAAATTTACATAAATATATTTAAATGCGAAATTTAAAGTCAGACATTACTTAAAACCTAAGTTCAAAGACACAATTTGTTAAATTTTGTTTTTGAGGTAGACATTTTGTTTAGTTCCGTTTTTAAAATTATGAATAACTAAGATTTCAAGTTTAAAGTAAAAATTTCGTCGTTACAAGTTTAAAGTATAAAGTTTCTTAAATTGTGTGTTTAAACTCGAAATTTTGTTAACTTCCGTGTCCAATGTCAAAATTTATTTAAATTTTATTTTTAAAGGACCAGTTTTGTTATATTTCAACTTTAAAATCGAAATTTTGCTAAGTTTCGAGTTCAAAGACAGAATTTATTTAAAATACAAGTTTAAACTTAGAATTTTGTTGAAGTTCAACGTCGGAATTTAAAATCGAAATTTAGTTATATGCCGAGCTAAAAGTATTAATTTATTTAAATTCGGTGTTTATGTCGGAATTTATTTTATTTCCAAGTTTAATCCACTTTAGTTAAAATTCGAGTATAAACTCAAAATTTAGTTAAATTCTAAATTCAAAGTAAAAAGTTGGTTAAATTCTAAGTTAAAGGACGGAATCTAATTCAATTAGAAATTTAAAGTGGAAATGTGTTTAAATTTCGAGTTTATAGTACAAAAATTTGTGGAATTCCAAGAACAAACTCGAATCTTTCTTACATTTCAAATTCAAATTTGGAATTATATGCGGTGCTAAATATATTTAATATCGGTTTCAAAGGTAGAATTTAGAATCGGAACTTTCCTCAGTTTAAAAATGATTTTAGTTAAATTCCAGATTTAAAATGGAAATTTTATTAAATTCAAAATTTATATTGAGACATTATTTAACATCTAAATTCAAAGTCAAACATTGGTAAAATTCTGTTTTTGAGGTAGAAATTTAGTTTCGTTTGTTGTTTAAAGTCAGGAATAAGTATAACTCCAAGTTTAAAGTAAAATTTATTTAAATTCGAAATTTAAGGCCAGACATTACTTAAAATCTAAGTTCAAAGTAAAAATTTGGCAAACAAATTTCGTATTTGAGGCAGAAATTTTGTTTAGTTCCGTGTTTAAAGTCACAAATAATATATAGCATACATGCAAAATAAGCATAGTCACAAGTTTAAAGTCAATATTTATCTAAATTCCAAATTTACATAAATATATTTAAATGCGAAACTTAAAGTCAGACATTACTTAAAACCTAAGTTCAAAGACACAATTTGTTAAATTTTGTTTTTGAGGTAGAAATTTTGTTTAGTTCCGTTTTTAAAATCAGGAATAACTAAGATTTCAAGTTTAAAGTAAAAATTTCGTCGTTACAAGTTTAAAGTATAAAGTTTCTTAAATTGTGTGTTTAAACTCGAAATTTTGTTAACTTCCGTGTCCAATGTCAAAATTTATTTAAATTTTATTTTTAAAGGACCAGTTTTGTTATATTTCAACTTTAAAATCGAACTTTTGCTAAGTTTCGAGTTCAAAGACAGAATCTATTTAAAATACAAGTTTAAACTTAGAATTTTGTTGAAGTTCAACGTCGGAATTTAAAATCGAAATTTAGTTATTTGCCGAGCTAAAAGTATTAATTTATTTAAATTCGGTGTTTATGTCGGAATTTATTTAATTTCCAAGTTTAATAATACACTTTAGTTAAAATTCGAGTATAAACTCAAAATTTAGTTAAATTCTAAATTCAAAGTAAAAAGTTGGTTAAATTCTAAGTTAAAGGACGGAATCTAATTCAATTAGAAATTTAAAGTGAAATGTGTTTAAATTTCGAGTCTATAGTACAAAAATTTGTGGAATTCCAAGAACAAACTCGAATCTTTCTTACATTTCAAATTCAAATTTGGAATTATATGCGGTGCTAAATATATTTAAATTTCGGCTTCAAAGGTAGAATTTAGAATGGGAACTTAAAATTGAAATTTTATTAAATTCTATATTTAAATTGAGACATTACTTAACATCTAAATTCAAGGTCAAAATTTGGTAAAATTCTGTTTTTGAGGTAGAAATTTAGTTTAGTTCGTTGTTTAAAGTCAGGAATAAGTATAATTCCAAGTTTAAAGTCAAAATTTATTTAAATTCGAAATTTGAAGCCAAACATTACTTAAAATCTAAGTTGAAAGTAAAAATTTGGCAAACAAATTTCGTATTTGAGGCAGAAATTTTGTTTAGTTCCGTGTTTAAAGTCACAAATAATATATAGCATACATGCCAAATAAGCATAGTCACAAGTTTAAAGTCAATATTTATGTAAATTCCAAATTTAAAGTCAGACATTACTTAAAATCTAAGTTTAAAGTAAACATTTTTTAAAATTCCGTTTTTGAAATAAAAATTCAATTTACTTCTGTGGTTAAAATCAGGAATAATATAATTCCAAGCTTAATGTCAAAATTTATTTAAATTCCTAGTTTAAGGTAGAAATTGAGGTTAGCTCTGTGTTTAAACTCGTATTTAAGTTAAACTCCGAGTTTAAAATCGAAATTTTGTTAGATTTCAAGTTTAAAGTAAAAATTTACACACATTTACAAAAAGTTACAAGTCTAAAGCATAAAGTTTGTTAAATTTTGTTTGAAATCGAAATTTTGTTAAGTTCCGAGTTCAATGTCAGAATTTATTTAAAGTTCAGTTTTAAAGTATCAATTTTGTTAAACTTCAACTTTAAAATCGGAATTTTGCTAAATTTCAAGTTCAAAGTCAGAATTTATTTAAAATTGAAGTTTAAAATCAAGTAATTTTGTTGAATTGCGAGTCGGATTTTAAAATCGAAATTTAGTTATTTGCCGAGCTAAAAGTCTTAATTTATTTAAATTTGTTTGTTTTAAATTATTACTATTTAAATGTTTAAAATCGGAATTATGTCAAATTTCGAATTTGATCGTCTGTATCTGTAGAACGGGTTGACTGATTGGAGATAATCCAACAATTTTTTGCTCGTCTTGATATCCTCTATTACCTTATTCCAACGGAGGTCCCATAGGTACAGTATTTTAACACTTTCATTGCACTTTTCAAATAGACTTTTTTACCACTTACAAAAAAAACACTTTAGGGGTTAATTTTATTTAAATTTTGTTATTATCTTAGAGAATTGCAAACGTGCAATTCTGATCAAAAACAGAAACAAACATTCTCAACATTTTTTTGAAATTGACCAAATTGGACGGTATTAAGTCTTTTTTCTCAATTTTCAAGTTTGACCGCTTGTAACTTTACAACGAGTGGACCGATTGGAGTGAATCCAACTGAACGAGAAAAGAACGAGTTAATTAAAAGCTCGGAGATTTACCCAGTCTATAAAAAACTTCGCCATGACTACTAAGTGACTTCATAGAACTTAACACAAACTGAACACTGTTTTCTCTACAAGTTTTAAAATGTATTTGGGGACCCCTGTATTGTTTCTAGTTTTCAAAATTTACGGTTTTGCGCAACCCTGCTTTAAATGAAAACTTTAGCGGGAGTTTAGGCAACTTTCAGAATATTTCCGGAAACTTTGTACGAACTTTCCCAACTTTTTTAATTCATAGTTTTCTCCAATCCCACTTTTACCGACTGTTTTACAGAGGATATCAGCAGGTTTAGAGAAGTGTCTGAAAATTTTCTTGTAGTTTTTCCGATACTTGGAATTTTCAGTTTTGCCGAACACTACTCCGAACGACTGTTTTAGTGGCGTTTCTCTACACACAGCATATACAACAATGGTTTTAGCTAGGGTTTTGGCGCCTTTCAGAATATTTATTACATTAAACTTTCTACTAATTTTTCCTTTTAACCGCTTGTCACCAATAATGACAAAAAAATAAAAAATTCATGAATTTAAAACTTCATGCTTATCTACAGGATATTATCTTTGTCTCTACTACATGCTTTGTAAACTGGTCATTGCCACAGAATAATAGAGCAACTTTTTATGACAGTATTTACAACTTTTTATCGATTTGCTATTTATTTAAGATCCAAAAACATGCAGAGGTGAAACATTATTACATTTGTATCCTGACAGAGTCCCTAAGGAGCGGCTCTTCTTAATATGTACTTTGTGAATGTAATAGATCCATCATGCCTCAGAAATCTTCAAAAAACTCATCACTGTTTGAGATTCTCTGAGTTTTCCTTTCTTCTTTCAGTCAGGTGAATGATGAGCGACGTTTTGCACGTTATGTTTTATGTGTTTTTCACTCTTGAATTTAAAGTCGTATGCCCCTGCTCTCTATTACAATGTTCAAACCCATACCCCCTATTAGTGAGCTTACAACAAGTTTATTTTGAAGAGCTGCGATGGAAACTTGCTGATCTCAGAAGCACGACAAAAGTCAATTGCTTTATTGTCTAAGGTCAAGATATCACACATTAAGATACAAACTATCACCAGTACATAAAACATTCGTGTCACTAGGGCAACCCCTTTTGCAGTTCCGAGTAATTGAACTACTCCAAGAGAATAAAACTGCTGTTAACTTCTGCTCTCCTTGGTGGAGATTTTGAGGGGTCTGTCGGAATTAAGCATTACGGAATTTCGAGGTGTTTTGAAATCTACAAGAAAGAGGGCATCAAAAGGGCAATTAGTTTGAAGCGAAAAAACTTGCTGAACATTCATATTTGTACCAAAAGTTATTTAAAAAAATAATGTATATATAATAGGTTCCTCTACTAAGGAAACAAAATAATAGCTTGAGGTAGGTACAAAATAACTGAACTGAAATTAAATGTTTATAATCGACAAAGCTTTTTATCATTCCATTTCATTAAATAATTATAACCAAACCCGAAATAATCTTTTTGTCCTCCAACCTCCAAGAAACCAACTATGAAATGATATTCATGACAATGAGAGATCGTTGTAGTGCTCCTGCCGACATGCAACGTTCCAAATTTAAAGAAAAATGAGAAAATAATGAAATAATCCATCCGTACTAACGTTAATTAACCAACCCAAAAAAAAGTTAAACTTAACTAACCTCAACTAACCAAACCAAAGGAAAAACTTAACTAAACTTAACCTAACCTAAGGAAAGACAGAACTGAATTAACCTAAAATAATCTAACTAAAGGCAAAATAAAAATGAACTAATTGCCATAATTTGCTGCAGCCCATGGGCCGCCTTGAAGGACAAGTTAACCAGAACTAACCAAATAAAAGGCAAAGTAAAACTAGAGTAACCTAACCAACAGAGCCTTTATGTGCATATTACTTACGTGCGGCAGGTGCGGCCGCCTTAAAACATAAGTACAATTGGACTGATCAAATCAAAGGAAAAACATAACTGAACTAGCCTGATTAAAGGAAAGACAAAAGTGAACTAACCTGAGCTGACCAAGCGCAAAGCAAAACTGAACTAACCTTACCAAAAGAGCCCATACTTAGGTGCAACAATCAACAGGCCCCGTAGCGGCCTTGGCGAGCTGCTCTGTCATGACCCAGAAGCGCAAAAAGACAGTGAAAGAAGTAACCTGACGAAAGAAAAAACATAACCGAACTAACCTAACCAAAGCAAAGACAGAACTAACCAAGGCAAAATAAAACTGATCTAAGCACACACTTATGTGCAGCAATCGACAAGCCTAAAGGGACGCTGCGGCAAGAGGCAGGTGCGGCACTAACGGGACCCCTTGAGAGACAAGTACGACTGGACTGACCAAACCAAAGGAAAAACATAACTGAACTCACCTAATTAAAGGAAAAACAGAACTGAACCAACCTGAACCAACCTAACCAAAAGCAAAGTAAATCTGAACTAGAGTTTTATTTTGCCTTTGCCTGATACATACTCAACTAACTGGTTCGGAAAAGGCATACTTTCTGGATATTTATACGAAAACTGGCAACCTAGCTGGTCTAATACGTGACAGCGACAGCTAACGCGAACTAAACAAATTGAATTTGTCGACGTTTCGACCGTATATTTTGATCTTTCTCAAGGCTCTTGACGAAGAGCGAAGTAAACGGTCGAAACGTCGACAAATTGATAAAGGATTGGGGAATCTTTATTTTGTCCCGACCCAGTGATTTAACCTTTCCATCCGTATTGGGACACTAAGAACTTCATTATTCTACAGTTTTTTTTTCAAATTGATCAAAGTGGGGGGGTACTACGCTTTTTTTCTCAATTTTCAACTTTGACCGGCTGTAACTTTAGAAGTAATGGACCGTTGAAGTGAGTCCAACTGTATTTTGTTTCTTGACGTCCTCCTTCGACTTCTTTTGCTCTTTTTTAAAAACCCACTTTTGGGGTTAATTTTGTTTGAATTAAGAATCAAATATCCGATATATTTTATATATCCGAATGAAATTTTGTTTTTGCAGGTACCACGATCATCGTATGATCAATCACGATCCTGGTGTCCGAGTGTCAGTGGACCGAACCACTAGCGTTCTAAGGATAGATGAAGTGGATCCAAGTTTTAGTGGGAACTATACCTGCTACCCATCCAACGCCACCCCATCATACGTAAACGTTCACGTGCTCAACGCTACCGAAGGTAAGTCAAACTATTGATAAGAGTGAAGGTTCTCTGTTCCCCTATAATTAGCTCTCAGTTCCGCTGGAGCAACAAAAAAAAACAATCAGGATAAGAAAATGTCATAATCCCGAAATCCCTCAACTTCCCTAATTTAGTTTGGGGCAATCCATCTTGCCGGGTTTCTTTTAGGAAAAATAAGTCTTAGGATTCGGGTTTTCCCTTCCCAATCCCTGCTTATTTACTAGTTGACTGGTTTCCTATACCGTTCGATCGGAACAAACCGTGAGAATATTCGTATTCCGCGATATTGCCTTTATGTTTCTCGGTAGCATTCAGATCAGTTATGGGTCCGATTTATGGCAACTCTTGCAGAATAGTGCAATACGCATAAGAATTCAATTTCATATTGGAAAGATACGTCATTACTCAATGCTCGGCTTTGTTAGATATCGTTCGCTTTCTCCCACAAGTGCATAATACAGTTCTTTTCAATATCCGATCTTATTTTCCCGACACTTAGCATACATATTTGAGGCAGTGGTTGCATTCTAGGAGGCGTTTATGCCCTATTCGAGGAGAATTTATTATGCCTTGATGGGCAGGGCGGAAACGTGGGTTATTATCCTCAATATTCGATCTGTCTGTGTGTGCGTTCGTGAAATAAGGTCCTCCTCGGACTCCTCGGAGACCTTTTCCTATGAATTTACTGGCAATGCCTGTAGGTGGACTGAGGTGAAATGACCTGAATCTAATTTAGTAATCCTATTTGCTACTAACAGTTATTGATGGCTATCCTTAAGGAAGCAGACGATAGGAAAACTCTGAAAAGTTATCCATGAGTGTTGTGTTTTATAAATAGGGTTTGATGGGATCTATTTCTGTTTTAACATTGAAAAATATAATTTTAAGACCATTAAAACTAACACAGACTTATAATGAACCCTGAGTCGAATCGTTTGAAAGACATTGTTTTAGCTGGCCTGGGTGGTCGTGCATTATTTTTTTTACTGTGCGTTTAAGCGGTTTTTCTGCTCTCCAAAAGTAGTCGCTTTGATTACAAACCAATAGAAAATTCTTAAAATTTTTGGAAAAAATTTTTCTGCCCAATGCACATAATGTATGGGGTTGGTAATATTTCTTGTGAAATCGACGTGGCCACCACGAATCTAGAAACTATGAAGTATATTGCCAAAGTGGCAACCTCGTAAAAGAACCGTAGATTCCAGGTAGTACGTATTCAAATAAATGGAGAACAAATATTTGGTGGTTTTTTCTCGTTTCTGTAAACATGTTAGTTAGCAGAAATCTTGAGTGGGTTTGTTATATGGTGTGCTTTTGTGAATGTATGGGTTATGTATATTTTGGGCGGAGCGCCCATGATTTAGGTAATATACCAAAACTCTTCTTATGTAGTGGAAGGAATAGTGGAAAATCACTAATACCAACAAATAAAATTGATGCCTAAAATTTTTATTAAAAAAATCGAAACCTGCGTGTCAAGCATATGGCGCCTTCAAACCTAATTTTGGAAATCAAAATCATGCATTGCGGCCTTTAACAACTTATATCTCGTTTCGATTCAGGCATATATGAAAATCTGTAAAAAGAGAGAAAGAAACTGGAAGAAGGGAGCTACATTTTAAGCCTATTCCTTAATCTCCAGCTTTAACAGTACTTCAGGACTGGTGGCCCAAATATGATGAAAATTATGAATAATAGCTTTGTTCTGAGTATTTCAGCTTATAGTATTTCATAATTTCCTCATAACATCTCTTAACATGTACATCAAAAACTCTTACCGTTTTTAAGATACAGACAAAAAGTTAAAATTTGTGTTTTGAATGTCACAGATTTGGCTAGAAATAGGTTTATATCGTAAATGTAGGAAAAATGCAAAGTTTCACTAGTTTTCTTCCCCTTTAAAATTGCGTCCAAAAAGAAATTTTTTCACTATTTTATAGACACTCTAAAACTTCTCTGAATTTCTCGGAAATTGAAAATGGTATAACGATGTAAGAGACAGGTCTCAATAGATCATTTATGACCACTAATAATCAACTTATTTTGTCAATCCTAGATGATAATTTTTTTTTTGGGAAATTGGTATAAACTAAGTTAAACGGTAATAAATAATTTGAGTAATATTTGGAACGGTCCACTTTAAAGAAAGATTCTGTTGTTTTATTACCAACAACAGCTTTGCTATGGAACCACAAACATTATAACAATCAGTTTCGGTCGAAAGGCCTTTGCCAAAGCTATTTTGCTAGTCATATACACAAAGGTGCTCTATAGGGCATGGCAGACTTATAAAACAATAATTACTATAAAAAAGATAGGATACCCTCATGATGACGTGAAGTAAGCAAAAAAGTCGAAACATCATATATATTTGGTTTCAAGGTCCTTTTGCAACAGCTACTAACTTGCAGCAAAAAAGATGTCAATCAATTTAAAAAAATTCCAAAATTAAACTTTTAGTACTCGCGCCAAGTTCCGGCTATTTGCAACCAGGAAAACGTCTCCTAAAGAGGCTGCGTATCAATATCCGGCTTTCTAGCTCTAACTTTTCCAGAAATATTGACATAAAACCACTTTTACCGCACGCCGCTAATATTACATAAGGGGAAACAACAATTCGATTTTCAACTCGATAGCTACGACAGCTGAGTACCTCCAGGGGCACCCCGCAATCAATTTTGAACCATCTAGCATTTCTTTAAAGCATGTAGCAAGTTCTCTAAATATTAACGTAACTTCGCTACCTAGCGCTGCTGACTATTGCTAAGTCAGCATTATCACAATTCATGGTACCTTCGTAGATAGCTACCGTCCAAATTTGAACACGTGCATATCCGTTAATCACGTAATAGAAGCACAATACTGCCACGATTTAACAAGGTGGCGATACCGTGGAATTGTGGTGGTTTCCACTTAATTAACAGTTTGGTTTCCTGAGCGGTATGGTGTCATATTGTTTTCTCTTTCTTGCAACTTAACAAATAATAAATACTTCTCACATTGTCTCCCTTCCACAAATCCTGGATAGTTACAATTTACTTCGTTTCCGGATACCATTAACTGGTAGCATTTTAGTGGTGATAACTTTTTTACCACCATAATGTGCAACCACCTCTTTCTTAACACGATCAAATGCCTCCACTTTAAATAAATTCTACAGGACGTTAAAACGTGGCGGAAACCAACATTATCACTTAAAATTGACACACACATATTTGACGGCTCATAGGCACAATATTTTTGCAAATTTCACAAACTTTTTCTTGTCAAAACATTCCCTTTTTGATAATGCAGCAATAGTCTCAGGCAAAACCCTACAAGCGGTAGCAAAAAATGCCAATCAATTTAAAAAATTCCAAAACTGAACTTTTAGTAGTCGCGCCAAATTCCGGCAATTCGCTACCTGTAGAACGTCTTGCAAAGAAGATGTGTACCAAATTTCAGCTTTCTAGCTCTAACTTTTCCAGAAATATCGGCATAAAACCACTTTTACCACACGCAGTTAATATTACATAAGGGGAAAGTACAATTCGATTTGCGACTCGATAGCTATGTATGTCAGCAATTTTACCATCCATGGTACCCCCAGGGGCGCCCAGCAATTAAAATAAACCATCTAGCATTTCTCTAAAGCATGTAGCAAATTCTCTAAATACTAACGTAACTCAGCTATATAGCTGAGGTTAAGTCAGCTATGTAATAGCTAAGTCACCATTATCACAATTCATGGTATCCTTGTAGATCGGTAGCTATCGTCCAAATTTGAACACGTTCATACCAGTTCATCACGTAATAGAAGCATGGTACCGCCACGATTTAATAACGTGGCGATATCGTGGAATTGTGGTTGTTTCCACTTCTTTAACACTTTGGTTTCCTGAGCGGTATGGCGTCATATTGTTTTCTCTTTCATGCAAGTTAGCAAGCAGTATAGTATATTGTGCAACTAGTGTCAAAAATTGCACTTTTTACAGGAGTGTGACGGTTTGGACACGAGCCGTAGGCGAGTGATACAACGTCACATGATTGATTTTGCTTCATAAATGATAATATTCGTATTATAAAATATACGCAAGGCGTGTAACAAAACAATCAGAAGTGTGTGCAAAGTGAACTTTGCATACGCTTCTGTAGGGAGCGTGCCACGATTTAATAACGTGGCGATATCGTGGAATTGTGCTTGTTTCCACTTCATCAACATTTTGGTTTCCTGAGTGGTATAACTTCATATGGTTTTCTCCGTGATGCAATTTAGCAATTAATAAATACTTTTCACATTGTCTCCCTTCCACAAATCCTGGATGGTCAAACTTTACTTCCTTTCCGAAGAAGACCATTAAGTGGTAGCACTGAAGTGGTGACTTTTTACCCATGTAGATGTTTACCCTCCAAATTTGAACACGCTCATACCCGTTCATCACGTAATAGAAGCACGGTACTGCCACGATTTAACAACGTGGCGAAATCGTGGAATTGTGGTGGTTTCCACTTAACCAACAGTTTGGTTTCTGGAGTGGTATGGCCTCATATGGCTTTCTCCGTCATGCAATTTAGCAAATAATAAATATTTTTTACATTGCCTCCCTTTTACAAATCCTGGATGGTCAAACTTTACTTCCTTTCCGGAGAAGACCATTAAGTGGTAGCACTGGAGTGGTGGTAACTTTTTTACCACCATAAGGTGCAAACACCTCCTTTTTAACACGATCAAGTGCCTCCACTTTACATAAATTCTACAGGATATTAGAACGTGGCGGAAACCAACATTATCACTTGAAATTGACACACACGTATTTGAAGGCTCCTAGTCACAGTCTTTCTGCAATATTGACAAACCTTTTTTTTATCGTCAAGACATTCCCTTTTTGGTAATGCAGCAATAGTCTCAGGCAAAAGCCTTGAAAGCGGTGCAAAATAGTTACTCTTTAGAAATGTATTAAAACTCTTAATAAATTTCTAAAAGCATCTAGCAAAAATGCATGCGAATCTGTGGTAACTGTGCAAAGCACGTCAAAGTGGCCCTTCTCGAAGAAGATTGTGCATAAGAAATGTAAAAAGAACTATTACTGGAAACTCTCATAACTATCGTAGTCAAATACTACAGTTAAAAAAAGATCCTAACTAATACACTTTTTGTCCTAAAAAGTTTCATATTTCGACCACTGCTCATGGATTGCTAATAAGTGGAGAAGGCGACCGCTAGATGGCGCCGTATGGCACGCGTTTCTCCCAGTGGTGACAAATGCCGAATCTTACGGACAAAAACTGTTTTTATAAAGGCGACTATTCGCAAAAATAATAAAATATAAAAGAGACTGTGATTAGCGTCCTTGAGTTGTATGTACTGGTGAAAGTAGCGGGATTAGGACAAATAATACATCTCTTCTTTATCGGAAAATGGCCAACGTTTCGAGTATTTATTTAGTTTTCCTCAGGGCCGAAACCCAAGAAAATGTGGGTGTAACAAATCCCAAGGCTCAATATTCAACCACAAACAATGCTTGTTAGAAAGATGATGAAATGTAATAGTCATTTCCATCAACGTTATAGTAACTCATAGATGAAATGATACATAAAAAGTGTATGTGTAAATGTTAAATACTAGTAGGGTTTTTACACTTTTTATGTATCATTTTATTTATGAGTTACTATAATGTTGATGGAAATGACTATTACTTTCCATCATTTTTCCAATATTCATTGTTTGTGGTTGAATGTTGAGCCTTGAGATTTGCCCACATTTTCTTGGGTTTCAGCTCTGAGGAAGACTAAATAAATAGTTGAAACGTTGGCCATTTTCCGATAAAGAAGAGGTGTATTATTTGTCCTAATCCCGCTACCTTCACCAGTACATAAAAAAGACTGTAAAAGTATTTTTAGTTGTGAAATCTTCCAGGGCATATTCAATCAACTTTTTGACAAAATTCGCTGAAAAGAGCACGGAAAGAGCTATAACTCTGGAAAAACGAACTCTTGTGGCTGCAAGGGTTTAGCAGTTATAGCCATTTGAAAATTAGTAAAAAAAGGAACTATACGATTCTTTGTCGAGTGTATGTTGGCCCGATTCTCTTGTAAGCAAAATTGACATTTTTTTTGCGTTATCCCCTAGAACTCGTACCTTTCGTTCCGAAAATCGCATTCTCAAAGCCATCAAGTAACCTGATGACTTCTAGGGTGATTGAGACTGAAGAAAAATATAGGGGGTTCGGTGTGGGGGCGGTAGCATTTAGTTTCCACTTTTAAGTGACTATGTCTCCGATGTGGCGTTCATTAGATACTATAACGTTTTGTTCACTTTTTGATCCACTATCAAGTACCTTATTTTTGCGTAGGCATCTACGTAACACCAACAGTGATTGATAAGTGTTTTCTATTTTATATGTTGGCAAATATGTAAAAAGCCCCTGAGTCGACGTGACCAGATAAGAGTAATACATAAGCACGGGTTTCTGTGCCACATTGAGGTTATGTATGCACGTGGGTACATCATACAAAAAGTATGTGTAAATGTGACAAAGTCGTGTGTCGTGTGTCGTGGGCTCCCTGTCAGTTGTCCCAAGGTGCGCCCCCCTTATCACCCGTCACTTGTCACTTGTCGCATGTAACTTGTCACTTGTTTGTAGGTGCTGAACAATATTGAATAAAAATGTACATCTATTTACAAGGTTTTTGGTTTTTTATTTCTCTTACAAGCAGAGAGACGTTTAACGTAGGTATCTTTTCGGTTTTGCAATGCTTCTTCTCGATCGATGCAGTCTCTGAAATGGTCAAAAAATCGATTTTTAACTAGCAAAAGTTGATAGTCGCTTATCTTCCTAATGAATCTTCCCAAAAAATTTCATTTTTTTTCCGTTTAATAATGTATTTTGTTGAAACTATAATACTACGTGTGGTCTTATTAAATGAATTAGTCCTGTTTTCAACATAATTATTCTTAAGACATCTAAATCAAATTTATCAAAACCTGTTTAAAAGCTTTTTCTAAGAACCAAAAGTAAAGTTTAAATTTCGCATTTTCCCGAGAAAATTAAAGTGAATTCATCCGAAATTGAGTTCATCCCGGCTTAAGCAGGTGATTCGGGCCCTACACTATTCGATTTTGCGACATTAACTTTATCCGAAAGTTAAAAAGTTTGTCAATACTAACGCAGTTACCCGGTATGCGGGGGCTTTTATCTCCGATTCTACATCCCTCCCTAAGGAAAGGTAAAAGTTTTAACAAGCTTTTTATGTATATGTTCGGGAGATCTGCAGCTTTTCGTAAGCTCTCGTGCATGATCGCAACTAATATAACGTGCTTAATTGATAAAAACAAAATGAAGGTAATGACTCAAAATCTTTTGCAGTAGTTTTCTGAAACCTTTTAAAGTAATTATCCCTTTGTCACCTTCTGAAAAAGTTTTAAACCCAGGGGCGAACATAAAGGGTTCGTTAAAAGCTTCTCACGTTTCGGATAAGAACAGGGGCAAATCAGAGGTAAAAAGTACCGAAACCCGATAACTGGGTTACAGTATATTGAGTTTTGGAACTCCTGCCAAGAGGGGAAAGAATATGGCCTTAAATGGGTTCTTCTTTCCACTGTTATTAAATTTGGCGATCGGCCGGACAGATTATGGATTGTTGAGCTGTCTGCAAGTGACGGCCCTTCACGTTATCCTGTTTGTTTTGCCACAAAGTTTGCTTCTATTAGCACCACTCTAAAACCCCTACTAATAAAGTTGAATGTTATCCAGGCAGATACATAAAGCCGGCAGGTATGTAGGTATGTTTAAAACTTTTGATGACTCTTTACGTGAATATTTTAAATCCGGGAAGATGAATATTAGGTCAGGGAGCCCTTAGCCATGCGGATGTTCCTGTAATTTATAGCTTTCTAGGTTAGGGCAAAAAATTAACCGCATGTACGTGAAACAACACAAACATCATCTTTTTTCCATTTTATGTGAATATGGAAAGCGTAATGTGAAGTAAACTATAGAAAATGTGTTTCGACGTTTGGCGAAATGGGATTCTAATGTTGTCGAAGAATAGAGACTGTTTTGAATATAGTTTTGGCATAGAAAACTGCGGACATGTTTGTTACATTAACTACTGTTGGCCAATCTCAGGTTTCTGCTAAGAAACTTTTAAAGCCAATATACTATAAATACTTTCTATTTCATTATTTTCCCTATTCGCTGCTTTTGTTCTTTTCTGCTTCCCTTAATAAGCGCTTAACTACCTGGCTGAAGAGTTCACTGAGTAAAGTTAAACTGCTTAGAATTCAAGAAACGTATACTCCTTTTGTTTCCCAGATTTGCAGAAAAGATTATAACTTTTGTACAAAACCACTTAGCATGCTTACGCTCCCCTAAGCTGTCATCTTCAGAATATTAACATTCTTATTGTCAAACAAATTTTTTTGTAAGTTGAAAGACAAGACAATTATCTTAGCTTAGTCTTTTATTAGATGTTTTGTTAAAAGTTTAGAATTGATCAGAAAGTTTACGATTCACATTCAGATGATGGAATAGTGAGCAGAAAAATTGCAAAATTAGAATTATTTTTCAATGATTCATGATTACAAGCAGTAACAAATTTTTGTGATTGATTTAGCCCTGTTTTATCGTTTAAGGGTTGTAGAAACAAGGAGTTGTACAACTACTTTTAAATCAACTGCTTCTTGTGGACAATGAGGGCGTAAATAGGATGAAGGATTTGCTCCAGATACAGCGAAACAGTTGGAAGCTGCTAACCCAAGCTTGCAGGAAAATAATGAGTCAGAGTGAAAATCAGGGAGTATCCTTGAAAGTAATTACAAGATTGTTATGGAGGTCAATGAGCGACCCGTCTAGAGCAGCTACTCAAAAACGCTGTTATAGGGAATCCGCTCTGGACTGCTCTGAGAGTATTTCCATCCTTTGTTTTCTCAACAAATATTTCCATTCTTTATTTCTAGATCTAGAACGGACACCGTTCCAAACCAGTCTTTGAGAACACAAAAAATGGAAATACTTGTTGAGAAAACAAACAACAGAAATTCTCCCAGGGGTAGTTTTAGTGTTTTTGAGTATATATATTCGGTATAACTACGTCTGAGAGTATTTCCATCCTTTGTTTTCTCAACAAGTATATCCACACTTTCTTTTCTCAACAAGTACTTCCATTCTTTGTTTTCTCAGAGACAGGTCTAGAGCGGTATTCGCTCTAAATCAAGAAACAAAGAATGGGAATACCGACTGAGACACCAAAGGATGGAAATACTCTCAGAGCAGTCTAGCGCGGATACCTAAAAACGTTATAAAGGGTATCGACTCTACATCTGTTTGAGAGTATTTTTATCTATTGTTTTCTCAAAGACAGGTCTAGAACGATATCTGTTCTAGATCGAGAAAAAACTTCAGAGCGTTAAGCATTGTCATGTATCCGCTTTAGACTGCTCCTCTGAGAGTGTTCCATCCTTTGTTTCCTCAACAAGTATTTCCAACCGTTGTTTTCACAAGTATTTCCATCATTTTTTTCTGAAAGATAGACCTAGAGCGGTATCTGTTCTAGATCGAGAAGAAACTTCAGAGCGTTGTAGCGTTTTCGCATATCCGCCTTAAACTGCTCTGAGAGTATTTCCATCCTTTGTTTCCTCAACAAGTATTCTTATTCGTTGTTTCTCGATTTAGAGTGGATACCGTTCTAGACCTGCCTTTGAGAACACCAAGAATTGAAATTCTTGTTAAGGAAACAAAGAATGGAAGTACTCTCAGGTGTGGTTATAGTGTTTTTTGGTATACATATATTAGGTACAACCACACCTGAGAGTAATTCCATCCTCTGTTTTCTCAACAAGTATTTCCATTCTTTGACTTCTCAGAGACAGGTCTAGAGCGGTATTATTTGTAGATCAAGAAACAAAGGATCGAAATACCGGTTGAGACACCACAGGATGGAAATACTCTCAGAGCGATGTAACGCGAATACCAAAAAACGTTATGAGAGGTCTCAAGCGGTATCCGTTCTATATCTGTTTGAGAGTATTTTTCTCCTTTGTTTTCTCAACAAGTATTAAAGCACCGAGATACCCGTAGAGATGAAAATACTTGTTGAGAAAACAAAGGATTGAAATACTTGTTGAGAAAGCATAAGATAGAAATACTCTCAAGCATTCTTATAGCGTTTTTGGATATCCGCCCTACACTGCTCTGAGAATATTTTCATCTTCTGTTTCCCCAACAAGTATTTCCAACCTTCGTTTTCACAACAAGTATTTCCATCATTCGTTTTCTCAAAGATAGGTCTAGATTGTCATCTGTTCTAGATCGAGATTACACTTCAGAGCGTTGCAGCATTTTCGTGTATCCGCTTTAGACTGCTCTGAGAGCATTTCCATCCTTTGTTTGCTTAACAAGTATTTCCAACCGTTGTTTTCAAAACAAGTATTTCCATCCTTTGTTTTCTCAAAGATAGGACTAGAGCGGTATCCGTTCTAAATTGAGAAAACACCTCAGAGCATTGTAGTCTTTTCGTGTATCGGCTTTAGACGACTCTGAAAGTATTTCCATCCTTTGTTTCCTCAACAAGTATTTACAAACTTTGTTTTTACTACAAGTATTTATATCCTTCGTTTTCTCAAAGATAGGTGTAGAGCGGTATCTGTTCTAGATGGAGTAGACACTTCAGAGCGTTGTGGGCTTTTCGTGTATTCGGTTTAGCCTGCTATGAGAGTATTTCCATCCTTTGTTTCATCAACAAGTATTTCCATCCGTTGTTTTCATAACAAGTATCCCCATCCTTTGTTTTCTGAAAAAAGATCTAGAGCGGTATTTGTTCTAGATCGAAGAAACACTGCAGAAGGGTTGTAGGGTTTCTTGTATCTGTTTTAGACTGCTCTGAGAGTATTTCCATATTTTGTTTCCTCAACAAGTATTTCAAACCGTTGTTTTCACTACAAGTATTTCCATCCTTCGTTTCTTGAAAAAAGATCTAGAGCGGTATCTGTTCTAGATCGAGAAGACATCTCAGAAGGGTTGTAGGATTTTCGTGTATCCATTTTAGACTCCTCTGAGAGTATTTTCATCCTTTGTTTCCTCAACAAGTATTTGCATTCTTTGTTTTCTCAAAGATAGAACTAGAGCGGCATCCGATCTAAATTGAGAAAGACCTCAGAGCGTTGTAGCATTTTCGTGTATCCGCTTTAGGCTACTCTGAGAGTATTTCCATCCTTTGTTTCCTCACCAAATATTTCCAACCTTTGTTTTCATTACAACTATTTCCATCCTTCCTTTTCTCAAAGACAGGTCTAGAGCGGTATCTGTTCTAGATGGAGTAGACACTTTAGAGCATTGTAGGATTTTCGTGTATCCGCCCCATACTGCTCTGAGAGTATTTCCATCCTTTGTTTCCTCAACAAGTATTTCCAACCGTTGTTTTCACAACAAGTATTTTCATCCTTTGTTTTCTCAAAGATAGGACTAGACCGGTATCTTTTCTGGATCAAGAAGACACTTCAGAGCTTTGTAGCGTTTTCATGTTTCTGGTTTAAGCTGCTCTGAGAGTATTTCCAACATTTGATTCCTCAACAAGTATTTCCAACCTTTGTTTCCACTACAAATATCTCCATCCTTCGTTTTCTCAAAGATAGGTCTAGAGCGGTATCTGTTCTAGATGGAGTAGACACTTTAGAGCGTTGTGGGGTTTTCGTGTATCCGGTCTAGGCTGCTCTGAGAGTATTCCCATCCTTTGTTTCCTCAACAAGTATTTCCAACCGTTGTTTTCACAACAAGTATTCTCACCCTTTGTTTTCTCAAAGATAGGACTAGAGCGGTATCTATTATGGATCAAGAAGACACTTCAGAACGTTGTAGCGTTTTCGTGTTTCCGGTTTAATCTGCTCTGAGAGTATTTCCAACATTTGATTCCTCAACAAGTATTTCCAACCTTTGTTTTCTCTACAAGAATTTCCACCTTTCGTTTGTCAAAGATATGTCTGGAGCGGTATGTGTTCTAGATGGAGTAGACACTTCAGAGCGTTGTAGGATTTCCGTGTATCCGCCCTATACTGTTCTGCGAGTATTTCCATCCTTTGTTTCCTCAACAAGTATTTCCAACCGTTGTTTTCACAACAAGTATTTCCATCCTTTGTTTTCTCAAAGATAGGACTAGAGCGGTATCTGTTCTGGATCAAGAAGACACGTCAGAGCGTTGTAGCGTTTTCATGTTTCCGGTTTAAGCTGCTCTGAGAGTATTTCCAACATTTGATTCCTCAACAAGTATTTCCAACCTTTGTTTCCACTACAAATATTTCCATCCTTCGTTTTCTCAAAGATAGGTCTAGAGCGGTATCTGTTCTAGATGGAGTAGACACTTTAGAGCGTTGTAGGGTTTTCGTGTATCCGGTCTAGGCTGCTCTGAGAGTATTCCCATCCTTTGTTTCCTCAACAAGTATTTCCAACCGTTGTTTTCACAACAAGTATTTTCACCCTTTGTTTTCTCAAAGATAGGACTAGAGCGGTATCTATTCTGGATCAAGAAAACACTTCAGAGCGTTGTAGCGTTTTCGTGTTTCCGGTTTAATCTGCTCTGAGAGTATTTCCATCATTTGATTCCTCAACAAGTATTTCCAACCTTTGTTTTCGCTACAAGAATTTCCACCTTTCGTTTGTCAAAGATATGTCTGGAGCGGTATCTGTTCTAGATGGAGTAGACACTTCAGAGCGTTGTAGGATTTTCGTGTATCCGGCCTATTCTGCTCTGATAGTATTTCCATCCTTTGTTTCCTCAACAAGTATTTCCAACCGTTGTTTTCACAAGTATTTCCATCCTTTGTTTCCTCAGAGATAGGACTAGAGCGGTATCTATGCTAGATGGAGTAGACACTTCAGAGCGTTGTAGGATTTTCGTGTATCCGCCCTATACTGCTCTGATAGTATTTCCATCCTTTGTTTCCTCAACAAGTATTTCCGTCCTTTGTTTCCTCAAAGATAGGACTAGAGCGGTATCTGTGCTAGATGGAGTAGACACTTCAGAGCGTTGTAGGATTTTCGTGTATCCGCCCTATACTGCTCTGATAGTATTTCTATCCTTTGTTTCCTCAACAAGTATTTCCAACCGTTGTTTTCACAACAAGTATTTCCATCCTTCGTTTTCTCAAAGATAGGTCTAGAGCGGTATTCGTTCTAGATCGAGAAACACCTCAGAGCGTTGTAGCGTTTTCGTATATCCGCCCTAGACAGCTTTGTTTCCTCAACAAGTATTTCCAAAAGTTGCTTTCGCTACAAGTATTTCCATTCTTTTTTCTCAAAGATAGGTCTATATCTGTTCTAGATCGAGCAGACACTTCAGAGCGTTGTAGCGTTTTCGTGTTTCCGCTTTAGACTGCTCTGAAAGTGTTTCCATCGTTTGTTTCCTCAACAAATATTTTCACAAAACAGTTGTTTTCACAACAAGTATTTCTATCTTTCGTTTTCTCAAAAATACGACTATAACGGTATCCGTTCTAAATTGAGAAAGACCTGAGAGCCTTGTAGCCTTTTAGTGTATCCGCTTAAGACTACTCTGAGAATATTTCCATCCCTCGTTTCCTCAACAACTATTTCCAAAAGTTGTTTTCACAACAAGGATATCCATCCCTTGCTTTCTCAAAGATAGGTATAGAGCGATATCTGTTCTAAATTGAGAAACACCTCAGAGCGTTGTCGCAATTTCGTGTATCCGCTTTGGACTGTTCTAAGTGTATTTCCATCCTTTGTTTTCTCAACAAGCATTTCCATCCTTTGTTTCTCGATTTAGAGCGGAGATCCCTCGAGACCTACCTTTAAGAAAACAAAGCATCAAAATACTTATTGAAAAAGAAAAGGTGGAAATACTTGTTGGGATAACAAACAATGAAAATACTTTCAGGCGCTGTTGTGGCGTTTCCTTTATTTTCTCAAAAAGTATTTTCCTCCTTTGTTTCCTTGACAAGTATTTAAGGACGAATATACTCTTAGAGCAGTTTAGAGCGGATATAGTGAGCGGATATAGCGAGCTATTGTAGATGTTTCAGGGGCCGCTCTAGATCGGAATGAGAGTATTCCCGTCCGTTGATTTCTCAACAAGTATTTAGAATGGGAATACGCGGTATCCGCTCTAGACCGATCTGAGAGTATTACCATCCTTGTGGTGAAAACAAAAGACAGAAATACTCTCGGAGCAGTCTTAAACCTGTATTTGAGCAAACAAAGGAGGGAAATACTCTCAGACTAATCTAGAGCGGCCACTTGGCATCGCTATAAACTCTCGCTCTATGCTCTCACTATATCCGCTCTAGACTATCTGAGAGTATTCCCGCCCTTAAATACCTGTTAAGAAAACTAAGGGTGGAAATTCTTTCAGACCGGTCTAGATAAGGATACCGCTCTAGATCTCTCTGAGAGTATACAAGTACTAAAATACTTGCTGAGAAAGAAAAGGAAATACTTGTTGAGACAAAAACAATGGAGATACTTGTTGAGATACCAAACAACGATAATACTCTCAGACGCTCTTATGGCGTTCTTGGGTATCCGCTCTAGACTGCTCTGAAGATATGTCCACCATTTATTTTTTCAACAAATATGTCCCTCTTTTGTTTCCTTAATAAATATTTAAGGATGGAAATACTGTCAGAGCAGTCTAGAGCGGATATAGGGACTTCCTTAAATACTTGTTAAGATAACATAGGATGGAAATTCTCTCAGACCGAGCTAGAAAAGGATACCTCTCTTGACCTAGAAAATGGAAATACTTCAGAGAAGGATGAAAATACTCTTAGATCGGTCTAAAGCGGATGTCGCTCTAGACCTCTCTTTGAGAAAACAAAGGACGGAAATACTCCCAGAGAGGCCTACAACGGATACCCATCCTTAAATACTTGTTGAGAAAACATAGGATGGAAATTCTCTCAGACCGAACTAGAAAAGGATACCTCTCTAGACCTAGAAAATGGAAATACTTCTTGAGAAAAGGATGGAAATACTCTCAGAACGGTCTAGAGCGGATGTCGTTCTAGACCTCTCTTTGAGAAAACAAAGAACGGAAATACTCCCAGACAGGTCTAGAACGGATACCCATCCTTAAATACTTGTTGAGAAGTTAATCTGAGAGGCTGTTATAGCGTTTTTGAGTATCCGCTCTAGGCTGCTCTGAGAGTATTTCCATCTTTTGTTTTTTCAAGAAGTATTAAAGGTATCTGCTCTAGGCCAGTCAAGCAAGGAAATTGGACTGTTACAGCCCCATTTTTCTCTTTTATCGTTAGTCATATGTTGTTTCGGGAAGACAGTATTCCGTATCCGTTCAAGTACTCAGAAACTTAGAATAGCGTCTGAGACTATCTTTTTTCTTCCCAAAAATTGTTTGAGGACGGGGATATTTTCAGGCAAGTCTAGAGCTCTAGACCGATCTGAGAGTATTTCCATTTGTTGTTTTTTCGACAAGAATTTAAGGTATCCGCTTTAGACCGGTCACACAAGGAAATTGGAGTTTGGGAGGATGAAAATACCATAGAAAGTCAAGATGATCCGATCAGTATTGTGCTATCCCTTAGATTTGTCAACAACTTGTTTGGTCAATAAGCTTGATGATAAAGATGATTGATGAAGAGAGAGGCAAAATGGGACACTCCAGTTAGTCCTGTTTAACCCTTACTGAAATCACAAAATGGGAAACATTGTTCTACTTGCTGCTTTAAATTTTTGGCAAATAGAAAAGAAAAATTGAAAATATACACGTAGCTGCATATATTATTTTCTGAGATGTGTTGGTTTCCAAAAAAATTTACTAGAATACCCACAAATACTACAATTTGCACACACAATGTCGCTTTTCCTCATATCCCTCCCACGTAAGGGGATTTACCATTGACTCTAAAACCCTTGGATGCTCTTTCGGCAGCGGCATATAAACGGTTTCTGTAGCAAGTCCGCATTTTACCTTCACAGGGCCCAGTCTTGGCCATTTCCTAACTTTGTAGATTTCAGGTCTGTATCCAGTATAATCGCCTTTAGCAATTGAAATGACGGGACGTCTCGGGTCCAGCACGTCACAGCCCCATTCTTCTCTTTTATCGTCAGTCAAGTTGTTTCGGGAAGACAGATTTCCATATCCGTTCAGGTACTCGTCTGTGGGCTCGTGTTTCATCAGTTTAAACCTACAACTCACCATTTTCATAATCTGCAATAATTGTTTTTTAATGCAATACCTCATTTTCCTGTCTAAAGTCCCTCGTATCCAGTGGGGAAAATACTGGTACGACAAGTCGTAAGTCGTGGTAAAGTTATCATAGTAATTTGGAACTTCATCCGTGTTCTGAGGAGGTAAAATATTGTCTCCAAACTCTGATTTTATTTTGGTGTCATTGCGCATTTCATCGGTCTCGACTTTCCCACCAAGCTGCTTCGGCTTATAGTCATCCCTGTATAGGGTAATGTGACCGTACCGGTTCTTATGGTATCTGCCTACTCTCTCTTCCAACCAATTTCCTACCAGAACTCCTGACGAATAGTTGGTGGGCTTTTCGCTTATTTGGCGGAAGGATTGTGGGGACTGGGACTTCATTTTGACATTAACGACTGTATATGTGACATCTACTACATAAACTAATGGTGTTTTCAAGTGATTTCCATCCTTCGTTTTCTGAATGAAAATCTAAGGATGACAATCAGAGCGGCTTAGAGCAGCCACCCGAAAGCCATATTAGAGTCTAATATGAAGAAAATATGTGGTCAACGGTCAACAAAACTGTACATAAAAATTTAAATTTGTCGTGCCCTGTTCTTCGCCCATTAAATATTTAGTCTTAAGTTTCATTATCAGCACAATTGTCCTATAAATTTGGAATCTTTTCGGTAAAATCGATTTAGGCAAAACCGAATATAAATTTATCGAAAATGTAACGTAGCAGCAGCTTGACAAAGGACCTAGTAACTAGCTTAGCAACTTTTACCCACAACACATGTCATAAAACTACCACGAAACTCCTACACTTTAAAAAGTATTCGTTATGGCACGTCGGGATTATAATATGGATTCAGCTCGACAAGTTCGGGAAGTTGCATATGCTGGAAAGTTTACTTTGAAGTTGCTGGTATCCGATATGCCCTTGTGGAAAAACTATAATCCACAGACGCCAACCGCAGGCGAAGGCCTCCGGAGTTTAAACTCGAGCTACGAATGTATGCAAATTTACTCTTTTGCCTATCGCTTTTTTTTCCTGTAGATAGCAGAATTGAATTAATAGTACTTTTGTTGCTGCTTAGCAGGGAAATGTTTTATTACTGTTGGATCAGTTGCAAGATAAATAAATTATATTAAAACAATAAGCCGTTTAGGCACTTTTTTTCAGTAAACCTTACGTTCGCATCCACAAATAATGATCTCATATCCCACTATCTGCATCAGAATCTATTACTTGTTGTTTTGAACTCAGGCTTGAACATCATTTTGTACGAGTTTTCAATTAATGTAAAAAGAAACGTCAGTGGACAACAAAAGGCACGTACAAATGAAAAGTGTTTGTTATGTACAAATGAAGCAAACGGGAATGTTAAAAATTGTTGTGCTGTATTAGACTTTACTGAATCTTTACGGTTTGTGTACTGGGACTTACGTTACCTGTCCCGAAGGGCACTATGCGGATTTTTTTTTTCAAAATGGTGCGTTTCGAGAACGAGATGAGGGTCTATGTAAACTTGTTGACTGATTATTGCATTCCCTTCGTGAGACCCCAAAACAGAACCCTTCTTTCAATCTCTTTCACGACACTCCCAGAGAACTCTTTTGTTTCTATTTTTAACACTGGGCTGATGATGCACTAACCTGATGGTGGTCGGTCGTTCCTTCCGGCGTAGCGACCTCCAACGCGCCCAATCCCCTCTCGACTCCTCGTAAGCTCCCAAAACCGGATTTCTTCGTGAGTCCCTCAGACCGTCTTTTCTCGTGAGTCGCCAGACTAAGGATGTCTTCGCGAGTCCTTAAAATTGGGCTTCCTTCGTGAGTCCCCCAGATGGATTCTTTTCGCGAGTCCCCAAAACTGTTCTGCCGTTTTTCTCGTGCTAACTTTCTTTATCGTTAGCAAATTTTGAATTGCAACCCTCCTTTCCATGACGTCAATGAACGGTTCGATCTACCTACATGTTGAACAAATTTGCGAGGTTTGATTTTTAAATTTAGGTCAACTAGTGCTTGATTGCTAAACCCGTCATCAGCCGACCATTTCTAAGAATGCTACAATTTTTATATGTTTTTGCTCCTTTGTGACAATATAACAGTTAAAAGAAGTTAGTAATTAGGTACCAAATACAGTTTTTGCCATAAAAATTTTCATATTTAGACCATTGCTCTTACACCTTTACGGTTTGTGTAACGGGATCTACGTTATTTGTCCCGTCCAGAAGGGTTTTATGCTGATCTTTTAAAACAAAATAAGGCGTTTCGAGATGAGGGTCTATGTAAACTTGTTGGCTAGTGATCGTTCGTCCTTACGGCGTAACGACACTCCTCGGTCCCTTTTCACCAATCCCCCAAAACGACCCTGCTCGTGAACCCCCCAAAATTGCACTCTCTTCGTGAGACCCCAAAGCAGAACTTCACTTTCACGAGACTCCCAGAGAACTTTTTTGTTTCTATTTTTAACAGTGGGCTGGTACCTGATGGTGGTCGTCCGTTCCTTCCGGCGTAGCGACCCACACCGTCTCTTTTCGTGAGTTCCCGGACTAAGACTTCTTTTGCGGAGTCCCCAAAAACTGAACTTTTTTTTTGAGTCCCCCAGATAGACTCTTTGCGCGACTCCCCAAAACTGGACTGCCGTTTCTCTCGTGCCAACTTTCTCTATCGTTAGCAAATTTTGGATTGCAACCCTCTTTTTCATGACGTCAATGAACGGTTCGATGTATCCACATATTACACAAATTTGCGAGGTTTGATTTTTAAATTTACATCAACTAGTGCTTGATTGCTAAACCAGTCATCAGCCGACCATTTCTAAGAATGCTGTAATTTATATGTCTTTTTGCTCCTTTGTGACAATATGACAGTTAAAAAGAAGTTAGTAATTAGGTTCCAAATACAGTTTTTGCCGTAGAAATTTTCATATTTAGACCATTGCTCTTACATCTTTACGGTTTGTGTAACGGGATCTACGTAATTTGTCCAGTCCAGAAGGGTTTTATGCTGATCTTTTAAAACAAAATAATTCGTTTCGAGATGAGGGTCTATGTAAACTTGTTGGCTAGTGATCGTTCGTCCTTACGGCGTAACGACACTCCTCGGTTCCTTTTCACCAATCCCCCAAAATGACCCTGCTCGTGAATCCCCCAAAATTGCACTCTCTTCGTGAGACCCCAAATCAAGACTTCTCTTCATGAGACCCCAATAACGACCCTTTGTCTCCCAAAGAACTCTTTTGTTTCTATTTTTAACCGTAGGCTGGTACCTGATAGTGGTCGTTTGTCCCTTCCGGCGTAGCGACTTCCAGCCAACCCAAACGAGGCTTTCTGCTCGGCTCCTCGTGATTCCTCCCATAACCAGGCTTCTTTCCTGAGTTCCCCAGACCGACTAATCTCGTGAGTCCCCAAACTGGACTGCCGTTTCTCTCTCAAAAAACGCTTGTGCTAACTTTCTTTATCGCTAGCAAATTTTGGACTGCAACCCTCTTTTCCATGACAAATTTGCGAGCTTTGATTTTTAAATTAACGTCAACTAGTGCTTGATTGCTAAACCGGTCATCAGGCGACCATTTCTAAGAATGCTGCAACTTTTACGCCTTTTTGCTCCTTGGTGACAATATAGCAAACTTTTTGGCTGGTGATCGTTCGTCCATACGGCGTAACGACACTTCTTCTCGGCCCCTTTTTACCGATCTCCTGAAACGACCCTGCTTGTGAAACTTCCAGGCGAAAGCCTCCGGAGTTTAAACTCGAGCTACGGATGTATGCAAATTTACTCTTTTTTGCCTATCGCTTTTTTTTCCTGCAGATAGCAGAATTGAATTAATAGTACTTTTATTGCTGCTTAGCAGGGAAATGTTTTATTACTGTTGGAACAGTTGCAAGATAAATAAATTAAATTAAAACAATGAGCCGTTTAGGCACTTTTTTCCCACTCTCTGCATCAGAATCTATTACTTGTTGTTTTGAACTCAGGTTTGAACATCATTTTGTACGAGTTTCCAATTAATGTAAAAGGAAACGTCAATGGACAACAAAAGTCACGTACAAATGAAAAGTGTTTGTTATGTACAAATTAAGCAAACGGGAATGTTAAAAATTGTTGTGCTGTATTAGACTTTACTGAATCTTTACGGTTTGTGTACTGGGACCTACGTTACCTGTCCCGAAGGGTCCTATGCTGATTTTTTAAAACAAAATGGGGCATTTCGAGAACGAGATGAGAGTCTACGTAAACTTGTTGACTGATTATTGCATTCCCTTCGTGAGACCCCAAAACAGAATCTCTCTTTCAATCTCTTTCACGACACTCCCAGAGAACTCTTTTGTTTCTATTTTTAACACTGGGCTGATGATGCACTAACCTGATGGTGGTCGGTCGTTCCTTCCGGCGTAGCGACCTCCAACGCGCCCAATCCCCTCTCGACTCCTCGTAAGCTCCCAAAACCGGATTTCTTCGTGAGTTTCTCAGACCGTCTCTTCTCGTGAGTCGCCAGACTAAGGATGTCTTCGCGAGTCCTTAAAATTGGACTTCCTTCGTGAGTCCCCCAGATGGATTCTTTTCGCGAGTCCCCAAAACTGTTCTGCCGTTTTTCTCGTGCTAACTTTCTTTATCGTTAGCAAATTTTGAATTGCAACCCTCCTTTCCATGACGTCAATGAACGGTTCGATCTACCTACATGTTGAACAAATTTGCGAGGTTTGATTTTTAAATTTAGGTCAACTAGTGCTTGATTGCTAAACCGGTCATCAGCCGACCATTTCTCAGAATGCTGCAAATTTTATGTCTTTTTGCTCCTTGTTGACAACCTAACAGTTAAAAAGAAGTTAGTAATTAGGTACCAAATACGGTTTTTGCCATAAAAATTTTCATATTCAGACCATTGCTCATGCATCTTTACGGTTTGTGTAACGTGGTCTACGCTATTTGTCCCGTCCTGAACTTTCAAAACAAAATAAAATAAGGCGTTTCGAGATAAGGGTCTGTGTAAACTTGTTGGCTGGTAATCGTTCGTCCTTACGGCGTAACGACACTCCTTCTCGGCCCCTTTTCACCAATCCCTCAAAACGACCCTGCTCGTGAATCCCCCAAAATTGCACTCTCTTCGTGAGACCCCAAAGCAAAACTTTCACGAGACTCCTAGAGAACTCTTTTGTTTCTATTTTTAACAGTGGGCTGGTACCTGATGGTGGTCGTTCGTTCCTTCCGGCGTAGCGACCTCCAACAGGCCCAAACGCAACTCCCTGCTCGACTCCTCGTGAGTCCCCCAAAACCAGACTTCTTTCATGAGTCCTTCACACCGTCTCTTTTCGTGAGTTCCCGAACTAAGACTTCCTTTGCGAGTCCCCAAAACTGAACTTTTTTCATGGGTCCCCCAGATAGACTCTTGACGCGACTCCCCAAAACTGGACTGCCTTTTCTCTCGTGCCAACTTTCTCTATCGTTAGCAAATTTTGGATTGCAACCCTCTTTTTCATGACGTCAATGAACGGTTCGATGTATCCACATATTACACAAATTTGCGAAGTTTGATTTTTAAATTTACATCAACTAGTGCTTGATTGCTAAACCAGTCATCAGCCGACCATTTCTAAGAATGCTGTAATTTATATGTCTTTTTGCTCCTTTGTGACAATATGACAGTTAAAAAGAAGTTAGTAATTAGGTACCAAATACAGTTTTTGCCATAGAAATTTTCATATTTAGACCATTGCTCTTACACCTTTACGGTTTGTGTAACGGGATCTACGTTATTTGTCCCGTCCAGAAGGGTTTTATGCTGATCTTTTAAAACAAAATAAGGCGTTTTGAGATGATGGTCTATGTAAACTTGTTGGCTAGTGATCGTTCGTCCTTACGGCGTAACGACACTCCTTCTCGGCCCCTTTTCACCAATCCCCCAAAACGACCCTGCTCGTGAATCCCCCAAAATTGCACTCTCTTCGTGAGACCCCAAATCAAGACTTCTCTTCATGAGACCCCAATAACGACCCTTTGTCTCCCAAAGAACTCTTTTGTTTCTATTTTTAACCGTAGGCTGGTACCTGATAGTGGTCGTTCGTCCCTTCCGGCGTAGCTACTTCCAACCAACCCAAACGAGGCTTTCTGCTCGGCTCCTCGTGATTCCTCCCATAACCAGGCTTCTTTCCTGAGTTCCCCAGACCGACTAATCTCGTGAGTCCCCAAACTGGACTGCCGTTTCTCTCTCAAAAAACGCTTGTGCTAACTTTCTTTATCGCTAGCAAATTTTGGACTGCAACCCTCTTTTCCATGACAAATTTGCGAGCTTTGATTTTTAAATTAACGTCAACTAGTGCTTGATTGCTAAACCGGTCATCAGGCGACCATTTCTAAGAATGCTGCAACTTTTACGCCTTTTTGCTCCTTGGTGACAATATAGCAAACTTTTTGGCTGGTGATCGTTCGTCCATACGGCGTAACGACACTTCTTCTCGGCCCCTTTTTACCGATCTCCTAAAACGACCCTGCTTGTGAAACTTCCAGGCGAAAGCCTCCGGAGTTTAAACTCGAGCTACGGATGTATGCAAATTTACTCTTTTTTGCCTATCGCTTTTTTTTCCTGCAGATAGCAGAATTGAATTAATAGTACTTTTATTGCTGCTTAGCAGGGAAATGTTTTATTACTGTTGGAACAGTTGCAAGATAAATAAATTAAATTAAAACAATGAGCCGTTTAGGCACTTTTTTCCCACTCTCTGCATCAGAATCTATTACTTGTTGTTTTGAACTCAGGTTTGAACATCATTTTGTACGAGTTTCCAATTAATGTAAAAGGAAACGTCAATGGACAACAAAAGTCACGTACAAATGAAAAGTGTTTGTTATGTACAAATTAAGCAAACGGGAATGTTAAAAATTGTTGTGCTGTATTAGACTTTACTGAATCTTTACGGTTTGTGTACTGGGACCTACGTTACCTGTCCCGAAGGGTCCTATGCTGATTTTTTAAAACAAAATGGAGCATTTCGAGAACGAGATGAGAGTCTACGTAAACTTGTTGACTGATTATTGCATTCCCTTCGTGAGATCCCAAAACAGAATCTCTCTTTCAATCTCTTTCACGACACTCCCAGAGAACTCTTTTGTTTCTATTTTTAACACTGGGCTGATGATGCACTAACCTGATGGTGGTCGGTCGTTCCTTCCGGCGTAGCGACCTCCAACGCGCCCAATCCCCTCTCGACTCCTCGTAAGCTCCCAAAACCGGATTTCTTCGTGAGTCCCTCAGACCGTCTCTTCTCGTGAGTCGCCAGACTAAGGATGTCTTCGCGAGTCCTTAAAAATTGGACTTCTTTCGTGAGTCAGTGAACGGTTCGATCTAACCACATGTTGAACAAATTTGCGAGGCTTGATTTTTAAATTTAGGTCAACTAGTGCTTGATTGCTAAACCCGTCATCAGCCGACCATTTCTAAGACTGCTACAATTTTTATATGTTTTTGCTCCTTTGTGACAATATAACAGTTAAAAAGAAGTTAGTAATTAGGTACCAAATACAGTTTTTGCCATAAAAATTTTCATATTCAGACCATTGCTCTTGCATTTTTACGGTTTGCGTAACGGGGTCTACGTTATTTGTCCCGTCCTGAAGGGTTTTATGCTGATCTTTTAAAACCAAATAAGGCGTTTGGAGATAAGGGTCTATGTAAACTTGTTGGCTGGTGATCTTCATCCTTACGGCGTAACGACACTCCTTCTCGGCCCCTTTTCACCAATCCCCCAAAACGAACCTGCTCGTGAATCCCCCAAAATTGCACTCTCTTCGTGAGACCCCAAAGCAGAACTTCACTTTCACGAGACTCCCAGAGAACTCTTTTGTTTCTATTTTTAACAGTGGGTTGATACCTGATGGTGGTCATCCGTTCCTTCCGGCGTAGCGACCTCCAACCAGCCCAAACGCAACTCCCTGCTCGGCTCCTCGTGAGTCCCCCAAAACCAGACTTCTTTCGTGAGTCCTTCACACCGTCTCATTTCGTGAGTTCCCGGACTAAGACTTCCTTTGCGAGTCCCCAAAGCTGAACTTTTTTCATGGGTCCCCCAGATAGACTCTTGGCGCGACTCCCCAAAACTGGACTGCCGTTTCTCTCGTGCCAACTTTCTCTATCGTTAGCAAATTTTGGATTGCAACCCTCTTTTCCATGACGTCAATGAACGGTTCGATGTATCCACATATTACACAAATTTGCGAGGTTTGATTTTTAAATTTACATCAACTAGTGCTTGATTGCTAAACCAGTCATCAGCCGACCATTTCTAAGAATGCTGTAATTTTTATGTCTTTTTGCTCCTTGGTGTCAATATAACAAACTTTTTGGCTGGTGATCGTTCGTCCTTACGGCGTAACGACACTCCTTCTCGGCCCCTTTTTACCAATCCCCCAAAACGACCCTCCTCGTGAATCTCCCAAAATTGCACTCTCTTCGTGAGACCCCAAATCAAGACTTCTCTTCATGAGACCCCAATAACGACCCCTTTGTCTCCCAAAGAACTCTTTTGTTTCTATTTTTAACCGTAGGCTGGTACTTGATGGTGGTCGTTCGTCCCTTCCGGTGTAGCGACTTCCAACCAACCCAAACGAGGCTTTCTGCTCGGCTCCTCGTGATTCCTCCCAAAACCAGACTTCTTTCCTGATTCCCCCAGACCGACTAATCTCGTGAGTCCCCAAACTGGACTGCCGTTTCCCTCTCAAAAAACGCTCGTGCTAACTTTCTTTATCGCTAGCAAATTTTGGATTGCAACCTTCTTTTCCATGACATTAATGAACGCTTCGATGTGCCCACATGTTGAACAAATTTGCGAGGTTTGATTTTTAAATTTACGTCAACTAGTGCTTGATTGCTAAACCGGTCATCAGGCGACCATTTCTAAGAATGCTGCAACTTTTACGTCTTTTTGCTCCTTGGTGACAATATGACAAACTTTTTGGCTGGTGATCGTTCGTCCTTACGGCGTAACGACACTTCTTCTCGGCCCCTTTTCACCAATCTCCTAAAACGACCCTGCTTGTGAAACTTCCAGGCGAAAGCCTCCGGAGTTTAAACTCAAGCTACGGATGTATGCAAATTTACTGTTTTGCCTATGGCTTTTTTTTTCCTGTAGATAGCAGAATTGAATTAATAGTACTTTTATTGCTGCTTAGCAGGGAAATGTTTTATTACTGTCGGAAAAGTTGCAAGATAAATAAATTAAATTAAAATAATAAGCCGTTTAGGCACTTTTTTTCAGTAAACCTTACGTTCGCATCCACAAATAATGATCTTATATCCCACTCTCTGCATCAGAATCTATTACTTGTTGTTTTGAACTCAGGTTTGAACATCATTTTGTACGAGTTTCCAATTAATGTAAAAAGAAACGTCAGTGGACAACAAAAGTTACGTACAAATGAAAAGTGTTTGTTATGTACAAATTAAGCAAACGGGAATGTTAAAAATTGTTGTACTGTATTATACTTTACTGAAACTTTACGGTTTGTGTACTGGGACCTACGTTACCTGCCCCGAAGGGTCCTATGCTGATTTTTTAAAACAAAATGGGGCGTTTCGAGAACGAGATGAGGGTCTACGTAAACTTGTTGACTTATTATTGCATCTCATGCAATCTCTTTCACGACACTCCCAGAGAACTCTTTTGTTTCTATTTTTAACAGTGGGCTGATGATGCACTAACCTGATGGTGGTCGTTCGTGCCTTCCGGCGTAGCGACCTCCAACCAGCCCAAACGCGGCTCCCCTCTCGACTCCTCGTGAGCTCCCAAAACCGGATTTCTTCGTGAGTCCCTCAGACCGTCTCTTCTCGTGAGTCGCCAGACTAAGGATGTCTTCGCGAGCCCTTAAAATTGGCCTTCCTTCGTGAGTCCCCCAGATTGATTCTTTTCGCGAGTCCCCAAAACTATTCTGCCGTTTTTCTCGTGCTAACTTTCTTTATCGTTAGCAAATTTTGAATTGCAACCGTCCTTTCCATGACGTCAATGAACGGTTCGATCTACCTACATGTTGAACAAATTTGCGAGGTTGATTTTTAAATTTAGGTCAACTAGTGCTTGATTGCTAAACCCGTCATCAGCCGACCATTTCTAAGAATGCTACAATTTTTATATGTTTTTGCTCCTTTGTGACAATATAACAGTTAAAAGAAGTTAGAATTAGGTACCAAATACAGTTTTTGCCATAAAAATTTTCATATTTAGACCATTGCTCTTACATCTTTACGGTTTGTGTAACGGGATCTACGTTATTTCTCCCGTCCAGAAGGGTTTTATGCTGATCTTTTAAAACAAAATAAGGCGTTTCGAGATGAGGGTCTATGTAAACTTGTTGGCTAGTGATCGTTCGTCCTTACGGCGTAACGACACTCCTCGGTCCCTTTTCACCAGTCCCCCAAAACGACCCTGCTCGTGAATCCCCCAAAATTGCACTCTCTTCGTGAGACCCCAAAGCAGAACTTCACTTTCACGAGACTCCCAGAGAACTTTTTTGTTTCTATTTTTAACAGTCGGCTGGTACCTGATGGTTGTCGTCTGTTCCTTCCGGCGTAGCGACCCACACCGTCTCTTTTCGTGAGTTCCCGGACTAAGACTTCCTTTGCGAGTCCCCAAAACTGAACTTTTTTCATGGGTCCTCCAGATAGACTCTTGGCGCGACTCCCCAAAACTGGACTGCCGTTTCTCTCGTGCCAACTTTCTCTATCGTTAGCAAATTTTGGATTTCAACCCTCTTTTCCATGACGTCAATGAACGGTTCGATGTATCCACATATTAAACAAATTTGCGAGGATTGATTTTTAAATTTACATCAACTAATGCTTGATTGCTAAACAAGTCATCAGCCGACCATTTCTAAGAATGCTGGAACTTTTATGTCTTTTTGCTCCTTGGTGACAATATAACAAACTTTTGGCTGGTGATCGTTCGTCCTTACGGCGTAACGACACTCTTTCTCGGCCCCTTTTTACCAATCCCCCAAAACGACCCTGCTCGTGAATCCCCCAAAATTGCACTCTCTTCGTGAGACCCCAAATCAAGACTTCTCTTCATGAGACCCCAATAACGACCCCTTTGTCTCCCAAAGAACTCTTTTGTTTCTATTTTTACCCGTAGGCTGGTACCTGATGGTGGTCGTTCGTCCCTTCCGGCGTAGCGACTTCCAACCAACCCAAACGAGGCTTTCTGCTCGGCTCCTCGTGATTCCTCCCAAAACCAGACTTCTTTCCTGAGTCCCCCAGACCGACTATTCTCGTGAGTCCCCAAACTGGACTGCCGTTTCTCTCTCAAAAAAGATTGCAACCCTCTTTTCCGTGACATTAATGAACCCTTCGATGTGCCCACATGTTGAACAAATTTGCGAGGTTTGATTTTTAAATTTACGTCAACTAGTGCTTGATTGCTAAACCGGTCATCAGCCGACCATTTCTAAAAATGCTGCAACTTTTATGTCTTTTTGCTACTTGGTGACAATATAACAAACTTTTTGGCAGGTGATCGTTCGTCCTTACGGCGTAACGACACTTCTTCTCGGCCCCTTTTCACCAATCACCTAAAACGACCTTGCTCGTAAAACTTCAAAAATTGCAATCTCTTCGTGAGACCCCAAAGCAGAACTTCTCTTTCACTCTCTTTTACTAGACTCTCAGAGAACTCTTTTGCTTCTATTTTTAACTGTGGGCTGGTACCTGATGGTGTCGTTTGGTCCTTCCGCCGTAGCGCCCTCCAACCAGCCCCAACGCAGCTCCCCTCTCGACTCCTCGTGAGGCCCCAAAACCAGATTTTTTCGTGAGTCCCTCAGACCTTCCCTTCTCGTGAGTCGCCAGAATAAGGATGTCTTAGCGAGTTCTCAAAACTGGACTTCCTTCGTGAGTCCCCCAGATTGATTCTTTTCGTGAGTCCCCAAAACTGGAGTACCGTTCCTCTCTCAAAAAAACGCTCGTGCTAACCTCCTTTATCGTTAGCAAATTTTGTATTTGCAACCCCCTTTTCCATGACGCCAATGAACGGTTCGATGCACCCACATGTTGAACAAATTTGCGAGGTTTGATTTTTAAAATCAGGTCTACAAGTGCTTGATTGCTAAACCGGTCATCAGCCGTCCATTTCTAAGAATACTGCAGTTTTTGCGTCTATTTGCTGCTTTTTGACAATACAACAGTTAAATAGAAATGCAATCTAAAGTGTTTTCCGGGCTTTGAAGCCTTGGTCTAATGGAATTTCTTCCTGACATTTCGTCTACAGCTGCACCAGACATTATCAAAGCGATGAGGCAATGGGCAAGGCCCCCACGTTGACTGATTCGACTGTGGTGAGCTCCGTGGTATTTAGTCCCCCGGCGTCGCGTTGCAGTAGAAGGATTTGGGGGGGGGGGTGTTTCGGGGCACTTGGATTCACTAAACAAATGCCACATTTCTTCTAAACGTCAGTTTAAATGTTCTGTTGAGGTACATAGAGGCACACCCAGCGATAAAAGTAGGAGGGGCATTCATTGGAAATAGTCATTAAGTTGGCGCCGTTGTTCCGAGATATTTGTGCTTTGTGTGGCTTTATTACTTTGACGAAACAAGAAATAGGGTTTTCATGGATTTTGTCGGTAGTAGGGCAGGGTTTTGAGGTACATGACTCTCTATTATTTCATAGATAATAATATTTCTATTTCCACGAAGAAAGCTTACTTACGGGTAGACTTTCCCAAAGCTTATCTCTTAGGAAATAATAATGACTGACTACCCACTTATTGCTTACCAAATTTTCGAGTGTTAGACCATTATTTGATTGATTTTCTATTGCGTTGTCAAATTGATAATAATTAGCAATTAAGTTCAGTATACCCTATACCTAATTAACGTTAGCGTAGAAAGAAAAACTCCCCGCCTAAGAGCTTTTTCGTCGCTGATCTGAAAGGCGTACCGATTCCTTATAAATTCTCCAACAATATCCATTCAAGACCGTTTCTAATTTAGAAAGTAATGAAAGGCAATGGCCCGAACCGTTAACGAGAAATACATTAAATCGAATGCATTTTCAACGCCTTTCTATTGGAAGCAATTTGCGGATGTTTACGGCCCTGTTTGCTTCACGGTTTCGCCGATGCTTTATGGAGGCGTACATGGAAAGCTATCCTTGAGAGCTTTCCATGTATTTGTCGAGGAGGTGTTTGAGATGAATAGCAGGAATCTTACGGAAACTTCCATTAAATTAATTGTTATTAAATCGAAGGGGAAGCTTGGGCGGATGGGACGTGTCTCAAATATAGGTCTTGTGTAGTAAATTGATTGGCGAATGAGGATTGGAAGCACGTTATATGTTAGTGGTTTTTTATATTTTCTAGAACATACTGATGATCATTTATTTTTTTTGCAGAAGAAAATCCAGCAGCAATGATGCACAATGGTGTTCAGCCAACTGCAAGCCCCCTTATAGACATATTTGTATGCATAACGATAAGTATAATACGTTTGTGCAGGTGAAAGACGCAAAATTAGTTAAGCCGTTGTAAATGTTGTATAAAAAATTAATGTAAATATTTATTTAGCTATTACCGTACATATAATTTTTTTATGTTCTAGCAGAATTAAAAAACATTTTTTCACATCAATGTAAAATTTTTTGTTCAAGCAGGGTCATAAACCACTAAAGGAAATATAATTGTTTCAGAAATTTCGATTTATTATGACATCTTAAAAATTGTGCAATATTATCTCCTAGAAGTGGGAACATTGAAAGTGTTGAATAATAGTTGAACCAGTATAGAACAATGTGCCAATTCTTGTTGATATATAATGTTTTGTATCACTAATACTTATGTTCATTTGTTCATTATATCACCTACCTTTAGAACTAAAGCGATGTCAAAAATAACCTATTGTCGTATATACAATATGCTAATAAATCAATTTCAAATCGTAATATACTGTGTTTCGAAAAATATCAAAATGGGTGGGCCTTAAGGAAATTATTACCTTTTAAGTAACCTGCTGTTGAAGAAAGAAAAATCTTTTTTCTACGTTTAATAATATGGATGGTACTCAATAGATTTAATAGTTAATAACATCTATTGCCTAGTGGTGAGTAATAATCTATTACTAACGAATTCAATTAATCAAATGGTACATTTTTAGTGACGTTATTATAACTAGTAAAGTTCGTATTAGTTTACTAAAATTTTTATTAGGTATGCAAATTTTGATGAATAAATAATAATAAAACAGAAAATTGTAAGTAACGAAAAAAATTATTTGAAATTTATTATTCTAAGGCTAGATTAATCTAACAGTACTTCTACATAAAGGTTGGTAACAATGTTAACCATTATTGAAAACAATTGTTTCTATAGTAGTTATGTTATTGGTAAAATTAACAAGAGATGGGTAAATCCAGCCTTAAAGAGACCAAAAGTCAAAACACATCTTTTAAGTTTGGCGACTGTTCAATCAATAACATCGTTATTATTTCTTTATCTACGTCCTATATATTATGAAAGTTTAATACGTATGTTTATCGTGGATTAAAGACCTAACACACTACTGGATTAAAGGCCTTATTCAAAAAAACTTTAGTTGGTTAGAATTGTTTTATGAACGATTTCCATACTTTCTACTTTTCAGTTCAATATCATTGATGTAAAAGAGAGGTTTTGTTGTTGGATCGCAGGTGTAGGACAAATAACCACTTCACTTCCTCGAAATCGCCAACGTTTCGACCTTTATTTTTAGGTCTTCTTCAGAGCTTTTTCAGTCTGTGAAGAACGTCACCAAAGTATAAACAGACCAATTTGCCGTTAAAATCAAGATGGTGCACGTAAGCCAAGCAACAAACACACGGGCCAACGAAACAAAACACATTTAACACATAGAAACAGAGAAACAAAAGAGTTTCTATTTCTGTACTGTGTTTCTAATCTGTACATTATTACGGCTTTGAGCGGGTTCTGATTTTTATCCAGAGGTTGAGGGTCTGGTCTTGAAATCCACAAACATGGCAATTGGAAGAGAAAATCGAATTTGTTGTATGGAAAGTGTTTTTGAGGTTTGTTGTTAACAGGTGATTTTGAGAATTTATTAAGAGGTTCCAATATTTTATTAAAGAACAACAGTATGTGACAAAGTTTACGTTGTACATGAAAATAGAGAATTGACATTGGAGTTGGCGTGCTGACGTGGTCATGTCGACGAATTGGAAAAACTTGCATTTCCTCAATTATTTAGCAAAATAGAAAAATCAGATTTTAAAAACATTTGGAACAATAATTAAATAGGGGAATTGAAAAGTCTGACAGGAATGATAAACTCTTATCTTTCACCTCTCAACATTTTTCTCTGGAATATTATTTTAGCTGCTCATTTGGTTTTGATCCGAAAATGGAAAAACTAAGCTTGTATATGGAAAAAAAATTGTTTTTGGACTTAAAGAAGGTTCAAAGACTAAACAAGAGAACTCTGTTGTCCCTTTGGCACGTTGTTCATCACGTTTGCACCAAAGTGCAATTTTTTTGCTAGTTAATCGAAATTCTTGCTGACCGGGTTGCGAGATTATAGGCTATCAGTAAGCGACATGTTCTTCGTTAGTTTGGAGTAATTTGGTGGAAAAAAAGTTAATTACGGCCCTGTTTATCTTATGTAAGAGTTTTTGCTGTCGCTTTTAAAATTCTTGCTGTCTATTTTTTAAATTCTTGCTGTCTATTTTTTAAATTCTTGCTGCTTATACTTATAGTTCTGTAAATCTTTCAAAGTGCGATTTTTTTCCTAGTCAATCGAAATTCTTGCTGGCCGGATTGCCTTTTGTTAAAACGGACAAAGCGACATGTTTTTTGTCAGTTTTGAGAAATTTGGTGGGAACATTAGTTAATTACGGCCCTGTAAGTCATATGTGAGAATTTTTGCTGTCGCTTTTAAAATTCTTGCCGTCTATTTTTTACATTCTTGCTGCTTATTCTTACAGTTCTGTAAATCTTTCAAAGTGCCATTTTTTCCTAGTCAATCGAAATTCTTGCTGGCCGGATTGCGAGATATAGCTGTAAGTAAGCAACATGTTCTTTGTCAGTTTTGAGAAATTTGGTGAGAAAATAAATTAACTACGGCCCCGTAAATCATATGTGAGAATTTTTGCTCTCGCTTTTAATATTCTTGCGGTCTATTTTTTTAAATTTTTGCTGCTTATTCTTACAGTTCTGTAAATCTTTCAAAGTGCTATTTTTTTTGGCAGTGAATCGAAATTCTTGCTGGTCGGATTGCGAGATTATAGGCTATGAGTAAGCGAAATGTTCTTTGTTAGTTTTGAGCAATCTGTCTCTTTTAAAATCCTTGCTGTCTATTTTAAAATTCTTGCTGCTTATTCTTATAGTTCTATAAATCATTCAAAGTGCGATTTTTTTGCTAGTTATTCGAAATTCTTGCTGGCCGAATAGCGAGATTATAGCTGTAAGAATGCGACATGTTCTTTGTTAGTTTTGAGAAATTTCGTTTGACAATAAGTTAAATACGGCCCTGTAAATCTTATGTGAAAATGTTTGCTGTCGCGTTTAAAAAACTTGCTGTCAATTTTTTAAATTGTTGCTGCTTATTCTTACAGCTTGGTAAATCTTTGAAAGTGCGATTTTTTGCTACTCAATTGAAACTCTTGCTGACCGGATTGCGAGATTATAGCTATGAGTAAGCGACATGTTCTTTTTAGCTTTGAGAAATTTTATGGTAAATACGGCCCTGTAATGTGAGATTTTTTGCGTCGTTGTGTTATTTTCCTACCTATTGCCACAGTCCTGCAAATCTTTTAAAGTGCGATTTTTTGGTGGTCGGACTGCGAGATTATAGCTGCGAGTAAGCGCAATATTTTTTGTTGCTTTAAGCAAAAAACAAACGTTCTTTAGCTTCGCTACAAGATAAAAACTTGTTTATCGGTCCCATTCTAACCTTATCTCTTTCGTGTAGTCTGCTTGGTATTCCTTGGTATGACAAGTCTTAACAACTTAAAGGCGGATATTTAAGGAACCATAAAGTTTCGGTTTGAATGTTTCCAGAATAGAGAACTCTATTGTCCCCTTGGCACGTTGTTCACCAAATTGGCTATGCAGTGGGGAATAGGTCCCATTCTAACCTTATCTCTTTGTATGACAAGACTCACCAACTTAAAGCTTGGTATTTAAGGAACTATAAAGTTTCGGTTTCAATGTTTCCAGAATAGAGAACTCTATTGTCCCCTTGGCACGTTGTTCATCAAATTTGCAATAAAGTGGGGAATCGGTCCTATTCTAATCTTATCTCTTTCGTGTAGTCTCCTTGGTATTCCTTGGTATGACAAGACTTACCAACTTAAAAGCGGGTATTTAAGGAACTATAAAGGTTCGGTTTGAATGTTTCCAGAATAGAGAACTCTATTGACCCCTTGGCACGTTGTTCATCAAGTTGACAATAAAGGGAGGGAATCGGTCCCATCCTAACCTTATCTCTTTCGTGTAGCCTCCTTGGTATTCCTTGGTATGACAAGACTTACGGACTTAAAGCCGGGTATTAAAGGAACTATAAAGGTTCGGTTTGAATGTTTCCAGAATAGAGAACTCGATGGTCCCATTGACACGTTGTTCATCAAGTTTGCAATGAAGTGGGGAAGTGCCCATCCACTTCTTGCCAAAAGTTTCATTTAGTAGTGGTAGTAGTCGACATTGGAGAGGGGGCAGCTGAAACCTTGCGACTAGACCTTAAAGGCCTTTTTCACAGTCCCCCGATCCACCCATGTGTCTGGGCTCTCATTCTCTCCACGAGTCGACCAGTCCCTCTAATCAAGGAGAGTGTCCCGTCCCACCTCAGAGTCGGAAGCTTCTCTCGATGGAGGAAGGCTGCTCCCAGGTCCTGCGCCCACTTATAGCACACTCCCAGAAGGTGGTATGACGACTCTTTCCCTGCCCCATAGTGGGTGCAGAGTGGACTGCCCACTGCTGGACACCCCGCCATTCATAGGAGGTACATGTGTCTTTTTACTCTGCAGCGGAAATGAGGATTCCTATAACGTCTCCCAGGCACTGCCGACTTCTTTCAAGTAACCGCGAGGCCTTGGATCTATGCAGGTTAGAATAGATTTCCTTGGTTTGTCTACATATTCCTGACTGTGTCCAGTTTGTCCTTGTACTCACACATGCCCACTCATTTAGAGCACGTAAAGCACGTCTGGGAACCACACTCGGCCGATCCATCGCTCGTTTTCCTCAATTTTTCTATGTCCAGGAACCCATCTCAGAGTTACCCGCGACTCTAGAGCATCCCTGCAGTCCTGAACTCGTCCTGTTTTACAGATGGCTCTCAGGTCCGCCTTACTATCGGAATTAATGAAGATCTGCTCCTGGTTTGACTCCTAGTTGTGTGGTCACTTCCAGTATTGCAAACACCTCCGCCTGGAAAACCGTCCTCTGGCTTCCTAAGGGAGAGCTTTCGCCCTCTTCAAGGTCTGCTTTATATATTCCGGATCCTGACGACTGTGAGTCAGCCATTCTTGATCCATCTGAATGCCATACCTAATTATTCTCAAAAGGTTACTGATGCAGCTCTTCTTTGAATTCTTTTCTTGTTGAAATGATTATCCCAAATGGCTGTTTTAGTCTCAACCATAGCAAGGACGCCCCTCCTGCGACAGAACAATTGGGATGTTCCATGGGATGAGGCTGACGATCTGCGTGGGATTGCTTCCCATGACTGTTTCCTTCCACTGCTAGCAGCAATCCATCCTCCTGCAAAAAGGTATCGCCTCTCTCTTCCTGCATCCAAATTGGAAGACCAGTGTAGCAGACCCAGTAAGACATTGAGAGCTGATCCCCCTGTTGTTCTAAATGCACCCCTTATGGCTAGGCAGACCGTTTTCTGCAGTCTGGCCAACCTCAACGCATAGCAGACCTGATTACCGCACTGTAGAGCCGGTGCAGGACGTGTGGCTTGAAACCACATCTCCTGCCCTCTGTCCTGCGCAGTTGCCATACCAGTGTTGTTGCCTTATTGCATGCCTTTTCTACCTGACTTTACCAGGTCAGCCCGTTGTCGATGATCACCACAGGTACTTAGCCTCAGGCTTTAGCAGCAGAGGTTCCGCGTACCTAAAGAATCCTGTAGTTTTCCTCCTTTTGGTGTAGAGCACAAGATCTGTCTTGCCAGGATTGCCTGACAGTCCCGTCTTGGTGCATTATTCTGCATGTTTTTTGCATTCGATCACAAACGCTGCCAACAAACTTTCCTACAGTGATAATTGATAACCAATCGACATGATCAATTATATTCATAAATGAATTTAATAATAATCATAAAACAATAATTAATCTTAAATTGTTTACCTTTGTTAGAAAACAGAACCGATTGATTGCCTTCATTGCAGTAAATAATTTTGCACTGGGTTTAAAAGAATATAGTATTATACACACATGTAATAGCTATTATTCACGGTAGTCTGCTATTTCTTGTAGCTTTCGAGTTATTTAACTCAAATTTGGAATATAACTAACTATTTACATTGTTGATATATCGACTGATAGCAAAAATCTAGAGAATCTTATTTTTTTCAGAAATGATCCCCTATTACGATCCCATACTTATTTTAGCGCGCCACATTGGTGGCATGATTTTGTTAGAGGGTGTGATTCTGACAGACACCCTTTCAGCCATCGTTCAGAGGCTCTTTGGCTTACAACGTATAAAGTCTCTGTTAGCTGCAGGTAGAACGTATTAAAAATTTATTCAAACTCACACAAAAACGTTCAAAATAGGCGTTTTTGATAGTAAATGACCTCCTCGCTTTCTCTGTGTGGTTTGATTAACGAAATATCAGTTTGGCAACCCCGCGCTCGTCTAAATGACAACTTTCAGTATTGTCTGTCTCCTTTCCACTCATTGTTTTGTGACATATACTCTGTTCAGCGAGGGTTCAATATTACGTCACAAATTGTGACGTCATACAAAAAAACACGTCTGTCTCTGATAAAATGTCAGTTAAACAAAATGTCAAGTTGACACGGGGCAGGTAACAGTTTAGCCTTTTGTGCAAGCATTCCAAAGTTTTCCCATTTCGGGTATTAATTCCGAAGGAATATCCGCAGCAGCTTTACCATAGACACCTGCTATGATTCACCCGGCCATGGATGTAGATCATGATATGGACAAAAATTGGCCCAAGATATTCGAGTATTTTTGTGTGCTTACTATACCTAGTAGTGGTCATAACTTGCGTTGTAAAACCAATAAGCAGAAACACTTGTCGTCGGGTCGCCAAACATATTTTTTCGTTCGAATGCACCCTTTTCTGCGGAATAGTTCAATACGTGTCCGCATGAAGTCATTTGCGCATTTGAAAAAAAAAAACTGTTACGCGTTTATAGTATATTCAATTCTTGAAATTTTTCTTATAATTTAATTAATGCAACATGTGATAATGAAACATGCAACATAAATAACTTAAATTGAGTACATAATCTAACTAAGGGTGGGCAATTTTTTTAAGACACCTAGTTTTGCTTTTATCTGTGTCGCAGCACCGTTCTTCCACATTTTTTCTTTAGTTGATTCACCTACTTTCTAATTTTGATTAATGTTTTATTCATTTCCACAGAAGCGGATCTAGCCTTTAGGTGACACCAGGGGAAGATATTTTTGTGGTCCAGTAGGTGGTTGTTCAGGAACAGGGGATTCTTTTCAACAATTCATAGTTCCTTCGGGACGTATGTTAATGGAATTTCTTCCGCCGCTTCATCGATTGTAACTCCTTGTTTCTCGACTATTTTGGAAATTTTTTCCGGTTTTTCTTCACACAGTGACTTTTTCTACATGATCCCTTAAAAGCGGTTCTTTCGTTTCTATATTTAGTTCTACTGCTGCCTAAAAGCTGGACTCGGATTTCTAAATTTTGACGACATTTTGACATTAAGCGTCAAACTGACTTTAGCTGGTGGTTTTATTATTAATAAGAACTAATAATACGCCTGTTTTTTTGCGATCTTTTTCTAATGAAATGAGATGATGAATGTGACGTCATATTGAACCCTCGCTGAACAGAGTATACATCCGCCATATTTTTTAACAATCAACAGCTCGGTGTTGCCAAGCAGTACCAATTTAAAAATAACATTTAGTAACTACACTCTCACTGCTAGAAAAAAGTTGTATGCACATAAAATCACTTAGGTCAATATTTGTAGATTATTTACCGACAAACAGCAAGAAAGAGAAACAAGATCAGCACATTCTAGGATGCTAATAGTGAGGATAATTACCAACTATGATTGATATAACTATGAATATAATAAGCCAAAGATGGGTGCGTATCCATAGTAATCCATCGAATTACGTCATCAAGAACTAAATGCGAGTGGCGTAAGTCATCGACCTACGCCACTCGTGAACTTCATCCTCGTGAGAACATTACATGCTCGTTGAATAGTACACTATTTTCATTAATCCGAGCAGGTTTCTAACCCATGTCGTGGGGATATGGAAAGCATGAAGTAGTACAACCTCATATCAAACATACACAACCAAAGTATGTATGTATACATTCAAGAGTAGTTCAGATTGTGAGCGAGAATGACTCTTTTCTGACAATAAGTTAAAACGGAGATATTGTATCAATTAAAAGCAAGATAAAGTGCCCACCTGAGCTCACAAATTTCGGTAAAAAGACGTATGAGCATAACTAATTCACTTATTTTTGTCATCTCATTATCTTTGAAATATTAATTTTTTTATATCTATCTCCTTTCAACACATGTTGACAAGACATGTTAAAAATGTCAAAGTCAGATTTCCAACGCTAAGTTGATGTCAATAATAAGTGAATAGTTTATACGAAAGGAGACTGTAAAATGACTACAAAAACTTAGTTGTCGCCCAAATAAATTCCACATACACCAACATCTTCAGGAAGATGATGATCCTAGAAGACTACAGTATTATAATTGGATAGTTCAAAAGGAAACCGAGAACCGACACTTTCACCACTTTATTTATATTCCGATGAATCGCAAGTCACCAACAAAGGCTGTTTTAAGAGAAACAATTTAAGATTTTGGCCACAAGAACAATCACATATTTAGGGAAGAAAAAAGTACGAGTACATTTTTTAATGGAAATTTAACGGGGGAAAGATAAAGATATCTTTAACCATTACAATACATAACAAACTTGGTAATTTCTTGGATAATTTATCCTTAGCAGAAAGAGGTATTACGTGCCTTCGACAATATTGCCTACCTCCTCATAACTACCACCAAGTGACACATTACTTAAATGAATCTTTAACATGCCTAAAGTCGATCGACACCGCTCTCCACTCTGTAGTGCATTGGACAAAGCCAGAACAAACAACATCTGTGAGGCTCTTAAAGCATTGGGGCTCCAACACAGTTGGTAAGCTGAGTCAGATCGGCGATCCGCAACCATAGGGTGACGGCTTCTCTGGGAGATCACCAGAGGGAAATCGAGGTCGAGGGAGGCTGTCCATAAGGTAGCTGCTTATCACCTCCGCTATGGTGTCTCTTAATGGACGGTCTTTTGAAGAGACTACAGACCGAGGGGTTCAGTACGCTGATGAGTGGTGAATGATACACCCACGCTGTACGCAGAACCTCTGCTGCTAAAGCCTAAGACTAAATACCTGGGGGTGATCATCGACAGCCGGCTGACCTGGAAAAGTCACGTAGAAAAGACATGCAATAAGGTAACAACACTGATATAGCAATTGCGCACGGCAGTGGGCAGGATATGGGCTCTAAAACCACACGTCCTGCACTGGCTCTACACAGGGGTAATCAGACCGATGATATCCTATGATGACAGGCCTGCAAAGAACAGTCTGCCAAGCCATAACGGGTGCGTTCAGAATAACACCGGGATCAGCTCTGAATGCCTTACTGGGTCTGCTGGAGCTTCCAATTTGGATCAAGATGGAGGACCAGTGGAAAGAAACAGTGGTAAGCAAGTTCGCCAGCCTCATCCAGCAGGACATCACAATTGTCCTGTCGCAGGAAAGGTGCCCTTGCGATCGGCTGAGACTAAAACCGTCATTTGGGATAAACATCCCAACAACAGAAGAATTCCAAGAAGAGCTGCTTCAGGAACCTTCTGAGAATAATCAAGTATGATATACAGACATACGGATCAAGAATGGCTAATTCACGATCGTCAGGAGCCGGAATTTACAAAGCAGGCCATGAAGGGGGCGAGAGCTTTCTCTTGGGAAGCCACACGACGGTCCTCCATGCGGAGGTGTTTGCAATACTCGAAGTGGCTACACCACCAGAAGTCAGACAAGGAGCAGAAGAGAATCTTCATCTACTCCGAGAGTCAGGCGGCCCTGCGAGCCGGAACAGGACGAGTTCCAAGCGCATCATTGAGGACTGCAATGATGCTCTAGAGTCACCGGCAGAAGCAAAAAGGGTAACTCTGGAATGGACTTTGTCTCCCTTTTTCTTTTTAATAACACGCGTTTTAATCACCTTCTTCTTTAGCGCTCCTTCGAGAAATGTAGTTTCTTGTATTTACTCTGGTAGTTCTTCCACTACTAACTCAGATCCTTCAAGTCCCTCTTGGATAGTTACTGTAGTGTGAGGTTCTTACTCTCTTCTTTTACTGTGACAATTTCGGTTTTCCATCTTTATTTTTCTTGATCACCTTCTTTTTGATAACTTTCTTCTTAGATACACCTCCATCTACTATTACAATTTCTTGAATTTATTCCGGTAGTTCCTCTACAACATAGTCAGGTTCTTCAGGAACTATATCATCCTCTTTTTTGACAGAAACTATTTCAGTTCTTTCTTCTCTGTTACACTTTTTCTTCCTAATGACTTGTTTCTTTACAATCTATTTCTTTGGAATTCCTTTTTCAATTACAGATGTTTCCTGAATTTCTTCCGATTGTTCTTCAACCACATATCAACCAGGTTCTTGAAGAGCCTTTTCGATAGTTATTGTAGTTCCTGGCTTCTTGCTTTCTTCTTCAACCGTAACATTTTCAGTTTTTTCTCCTTATCTCCTTCCTTTTCATCACACGATTCTTTATTACTTTCTTCTTTGGGACTCCTTCTTCAATTACTTTTGATTCTTGAATACTGGGAAGTTCTTCTACCAGATATTAAGGTTCTACAATATCAAGATTCACTTCGACTTCTTGCAAGAAAATTTCTTCATCCTCTTTTTGTTCAACTTTTATAATTATATATATTTATAACTCTGCTTAATAATTTTGTTTTTTGGAATTTTCTGGGAAATGTCTTCGGTTGGAACTTCCTCTACAATTGTCTCAATTTGTCACCTCCTTCTTCTACCGTTCCCCTCGAGGGAAACAAGAGTGCCGAAGAATCGCTTAACCGTACTTGCACTATGTGCCTTACTGGACCGGAGCCATGTCTAAGAGTTAGCAATAGATACGTCTCTCATACTCTAAAGGAGTATGCAAGGGAGAGTACAAGGACAAACTAGACACAGTCAAGAATATGTAGACAAACCGAAGAAATCTACCCTTACCAGGATAGATCCAAGGCCTCGTGGTTACTTGGAAGAAGTCGGCAGTGCTTGGGAGACCTTATAGGAATCCTCACTGACCACTGCAGACTAAACAGACACATGCACCTCCTAGGAATGGTGGACAGTCCACTGTGTACCCACTGTTGAGCAGGGGAAGAGTGGTCAATTTCTGGTGTGTGTGTTCTATAGTTGGGCGCGACTGCGCCACAGGTCACTGAAAGCCGCCTTTCTCCATCAAGAGTAACTTCCGGCTCTGAGATGGCACGGGACACTCTCCTTGATTAGAGAGACGGGTCGACTCGTGGAGGGAATCAAGGCTCAGACACATGGGTGAATCGGGGGACTGTGAAAAAGGTCTTTAAGGCCTAGTCGGAAGAATTCAGTCCCCCCCCCCCCCCCAATGTCTACTACTACCACTACTAAATGAAACTTTTGGCAAGAACTGGATGGGCACTGCCGGACTGGTTCACTGGTCCGCTCGCTCACCTGACTTTACACCTCTAGATTTTTTTGTTTAGACACATCTGAAAAATTTTAAATAAATTAAGCTAATGTATCTCTGTCAGAACCAGTTGTGGTGTGAACCAGCTGATGTTGTTGTGTTGCGAATATTCTAACAATAAAAGAACCGTGGCCAGCATTGCGAAATTCGACTGCTATACCGAGGGCAACCAAAAAGTTTAATTAGCATAAAATGTGAATTTTTATCTAGTTGCATTATCCAAAAGAGTGGGTAACAAAAGTACAGTGTCATTAAAAAAATATTTTTTGCCGATTTCTTTGTTGGTTCGCTTTGTTGGTGTCAATTGCGACATATGATAAAGTCCCAATCAAATCCTTCAACAAATCTGTAATAGAAACTGAAATCGGGTTATGTACTTTTGGATCACCCGGTATATGTATCAAACGAAAGTTCTCTTAAGAGTGTTATTATTTTTTTTTATTAACATCAACCTTATTTATGGACTCAAATTACATTACCATTTAGCTTGCATGCTATAAAAGCAAATTATCATCTCATAAGTTATTCAAGCTGGATTCTCGAAATGCGTTACATGTTATTATTCACGTACTTACTACCTACATAAATGAATTCAGTCTAGGGTCGTAGAATATTTCGAACACGTGCCAGGCGCGCTATAGGAATTATATGCAATTATTTGGTTTAATTTGCTGTAGAATAATAATTAGCATTTTCGTTTCACTAGACACCTCTTCTTCTGATTCCAGTAACTTACGCAGAGATTCAAACAGCTTCTGTCCCCTTCTGTACAAAGAAACGTGAGATTGAAGAAAATTTTGCATTTTTATAAAGGAATTATTGTCCGGCGTTGCAATCCGAGACACTCGTTTTCGCCAAATTACTCCAAATTAGCTGCTTGGAAATCGCAAATCCTGTTAGGCAACGCGGTTTTAAGGCATTAAATAATATTCCCGGAATTCTCCCGTTTTAATAAGGGGATTCCATTCTCTGCTTAATTGTGAGCTGGAAGAATGGAAAAGTTACGAAAAGTTTCCATCCGCTTTTAGCATCACAAAAGATTATGTTATTTCCGTAAACTTAACTCGGCTCCCGGGACCAAGTTTCACGTCTTATTGAATTCGTTTTGAAGAATTTGCAATAAAACAATGGGTTAAATAAGAATTTTTAATCCGTCCACAATGGCTCGTTCTAATCCAGGCCAGATTGGCCATAACGAAAGACTGTAATTTAACAAATGCACCCTTAAAGCAAGACGGGGACAACCCCATGTCGCGACATCGTACATCTGTTAGACTGAATGTGGTGGAAGTTCCGGGCAATCTACATATGAAACCGAATTAATATTAATAGGATGCTCGTCCTTAGGGGACGATAAGTTGGAATTAAGGGGGAAACTGTGGGCAAATTTGCATTTTTTAGATTGGATTACTTATGTATGTACGACAGTTTAACGTAAGGTAATTTTATGCTTGTTAACAAGTTCTAGGGCCTCCTTAAAATCTTCGAGATTGTCATTAATTGTAAATGAAGAAATACATTTTTGGGTATTTTCTGACTGAGTCAATAAATTCTAAAGATCCATTTGACTTATTAAACTTTTTCCAATTGGACTCTTAAATTTGTAGTTTATTCCTAATTTTTTCAAACTACAAACTTCTTTATAATCTAAAGTGTTGTCCGGGCTTTGAAGCCGTGATCTGGTGGCATTTCTTCCTTTCGTTTCGTCTAGAGCTGCGGCAAACAATATCAAAGGCGATGGGCGAAGTGATCTCTCGTGCTTCCTGTCGTTTACTGATTCGTCTGTGGTGAGCTCCGTGGTCTTTATACCTCCGCCGTCGCGCTGCAGTGGGGTAGGGGTAGTGGTGGCGCGGAGTTTAGGCGCACTTGAAGTATATCGTAGAACTCGCTTTCAGTCAGCATTTAACAACATAATTCCCTTCTTTCTGTTGAAATTGTTGTCGTGTTGAAAGATCTCAATGGCCTCTCTCGTTAGCCTCGGATAGAAACGCTGCGATTGATATAAGATATCCACCTCGTTGAAAAAGATGTCGTGGCCTTGGGAGAGAGCGTGCTCTGCTACTGCTGGCTTTTGTGTTTGTCTCAGCCTGCAACTCTCCGTGTGTTCTGTAATCCTCGTGTTGACACTGCTTTTTGTGGTGCCAATGTATACTGAGCCACAGATGCATGGAACTCGGTAAACTACGGATGCCGATAAGGGATCTCTGCGGTCTTTGGCCGATCTCAAGCTCTGTTGGATTGTACATGTGGGCTTAAAAACCGTTTTAACATTGTGCTTTACCAGTAGCTTGTCGATCCTGTCCGTGACTTTTTGGATGTATGATAGGCTAGTCCATCCGCGCTTTTCTTTATCTTCTCCCGTTGTCCCTATCTGGCGCTCTACATTCTTTGAATGGACGCCCTATCGCCTCATGCTTGCTGTATCCATTCCAATCAAAGGCTATTTTCAAATGCGTCATTTCCACTTTCCAATTCAGTCGGCTCACAAATTCTTTTGGCTCTCACAGACAGAGTCTTAATGATTCCCGTTTTCTGCACAGGATGATAATTTGATCCGATATTGAGGTATCGATCAGTTGGTTTTCTATGAACGGTGTGCGCAAGTTTTCCATTCTTCCTTTTCTATCGCCATGGTGAATTGAATTTTTGGGTTGATAGAGTGGAGGTGTAAGAGGAAGTTGGTCGGTATACATTGGCACTATAAAATTCAGTGGCAACACGATGTTCTTTTCAACAAGGTGGATATCTTATATGAATCGCAGCGTTTCTATCCGAGAATAACGAGATAGGCCATTGAGGTCTTTAAACACGACAACAATTTTGACAAGAATGAGAAAAGTACGTTTCTAAATGCAGATTGAAACCGAGTTCTACGACATACTGTTTAAATGATAAGATTGGGAACTATTTATTGTAGAATATAACTATATGTCTGGGCGTTAAATTTAGGCATTAAATCTCTATTCTTTAAATGGGTACCGGGTCGTCGTTACCTCGCCCGAAGGGTCCTATGCTGATTTACTCACTGAATGGGGGCTTTCCAAAATATGGGGGGTTTATATTTAAAATAAGAAGATGGAATTCAAGTAAACTTCTATTTTCTGTGCCTTAAAATTATCCTAACTATACTTTAATAAAATGACTAATACGAAAACAAACACCGTTATAACAAAAGGGTCTTACCTAAGTCAAGTGTAGAGGAGGACCGTATCGTGCCAACCAATTTAACGTACTTCAAGGGTACTCCTATGCGTACCCGTGGCTTCTTTTAGGACAACAAGGACTTCTAGGACAACTTTCTTCATTGTACTCGGACGATAACAAATTTTGGAAAACACTTAATTACTCTTCGACGGCTGGTCGTTCGTCTATCTGACGTAACGCCCCCAAAAGGATCAACCCGAACTTCAAAAAATCTTAGAGTCTTGCCTACCACCGAGCAAGTCCTCATCGCTAGCCCAAAAAACCTTGAGCTTACTTCTCTTTTCGTCAGCACTTTTTTCCAATACATTGCAACGTTCTTTTTTCATGACGTCAATCAGCGGTTCGAAGTACCTAGTTGTTGAACAAATTTACGATCTATGATTTATAAATTTGGGTCAAACATTCCTTGGTTACTAAACGGGTCATCGGCCGACCATTTCTAAGGACGCTGCAATTCTATGTCTTCTTGCTTCTTTGTGACATACCCCCCTTTTAGAAAAAACTGGCCCCTAGTTTTCAAAATCGACCAACCAAAAAATTTCTCTCCTTGAATTAAACGAAATATGGTCCTCCTCTACCTTGTTAAATTACCTGAACTAACTTCTACTAAAAGCTAAACAATTTTAATCACTGCTAAACTAAACTTTTTTAAACACTAGAAATCAAAACGTTCATCGTTATTGTTATTATCAACTTCAAAGCAGGAACAAAGAAATTAGTAAAAGTTAAAAAAATAGATATCCAATAAGATATATTCTAAATACCTATTTCGATACATAAAACTTAGATAGAACTAAACTATCTTTTGGTTTTTACTATCGGTCTTCTTCTGGTATGTAGGCTGCTATCTCGCGGCCTCGTTGAGCTATTGAAGATCGATGGGTTGACCATTGAGATCCGCATCCCTTTGTTTTTACTGTAAAGGGACCTGCTCTTTGGTTCATCTATACAGGACCTAGCTCGGCTTTGGCTAGCTCTCTCCGTTGTAGCTCTGACAAGTTTGTGTCATGGGGGTTGGCTTGGGTTCCAGCTCTGCTGCAGGCTGCTGCTCTTGGGTCAGTGGTTTGTGCGACTTACATCATAGCGTCCATGGGAACATGCAAAAAGATCTAGTGTTAGTACATGGTTTCTAGCTCAATATCTTTTATACTATTTTACATCTAACTTATTTTCCTTTTCTTTTAAACAAAAAAAAAATCCCAACAATAATATAATAAATCCTAACGCAAACTAAACATGTTATTTAACCTACTTAGTCCTAGCAAAATAATTCTTTAGCTTGACTCGCCCGAAATATGCAGCCTCATCAGTTGTTTTACTAAATTCTAAGAGGCTTTACTATGCTCTAGAATATGAATTTATCGTACTATGACTCCAACTTGATGGTGTCGATAAGATTTACTTTGCTGAACCGATTTTTTTTTCTTCCTTATTACGATATTATTGTACCTGTATTGTTCGTCGTACCGCTTTTAGCTGTACGTCGAAAAATACTAGATCCTACGCCGCCGTTTTTGTTTCTCTACTTTAACCCCGGCTTCTTTTGTTCCAGAAAAAAATTTATAGTTTTGTCTGTTTAGCGGGGGGGTCCGGGGATGTGTGGTTGTCGTAGTGAGTATCGTTTCGTTCAAGTAGGAGTTATGGGGTACGGTAAGTTTAGTCCTAGTACCATGTACTACGATTAGCTCCGTCGTGTCTGTTAGTCAGTTGAAATGTGGCAACGTTTGAGTGATAGGGTTCCCTCCCCCTTTTCTCCTTCTTCCAGTTTGTAGCACCAGTTGTGCTTCCTGTAGTACCTTTGCTTTTTCCTTCTTTGGCCCTATAATTTCTAAGAAAAAAAAATGTTACCTCTTGTTTTCTGTATTCTAACTTCTGGTCCCTGATCCGCCTCTGAGTTCGTTTTGACTATATCTTTAACCTATTTCAGCACTCTCTTTTTGGTGGAGTTTGATTTTATAATTTATACTTAGCAAATTGTTTGTCCTCTCGATTACTTAGTTTTTCCTTAATTCCTATTTCCTTAAATATTTTCCTGAAATATCTACTTAGTCCTAAGCCTAAGCCTAACCTTCTATGATAGTCGCCTGAGGCTATACTCAGCGCAGTGTTAGCTCCTTTTGTTTGCCTCACTCTATGTGAAGCCCCTTTTTGTTTTATATATGCTAATCATCTAATTTAAAGTTCATAACTATCCCAACTAGTATACTATCCCCGCTTTTCCTTCTTCACTTGTCTACCTATTTTGAATTTGGTCTCGCTCTATTCCTTATTTTCCCTGCGTTAAATAAAAGTTTAGATGCTTCTTTCTTAACTTTTGTGAATAAGTCGAGGTTTTTCCTCGTTTTATTTCTACGTCTAACGATCGTTATTTCTATCCCTATTCTATCGGCCCCCTTGGCTCTTTTTTTTTCTTTTTAAATTTTTATCCCATTTTACTTATATTTCTATTATTTACGTCTTTTAGCAATAACTCTATTTTCTATTTTTCCTACCGAATTCTCGCATAATTTGATTGACTGTGGTGGTTCCACGCGTGTTTTCCCTATTTTGTTTTTAGTTTCCTGGTAGCAATCTCTGTTTCTGGACTATCATAGTTCTATTTTCGCTTCTTTTCCTTACTCGATATAAGTGTTCCCATCGTGGGTGCCACATTGTACTACCATCGCTTAAGATTTCCTCAAACGGTATTAGGACTCTCACCTTGTCCCCTACATTAATTTTTCGGTCCATTGCCTCGTCTGTATTGCTGGAATCCTTGTAGTTTACGAGCCATCCCAGGCATGTGCCCTTTGCCAGTTCCACGTCCGTACCTTTTATTATTCTTAACTCTAAGTACGATCTGTCCCTTCTCACAAAGGGGTATCTGGAAATGCCTATATTGCCTGGATACGTCATTTCCTCATCTGTCAGAGGAACAAATTTACCGCCATAAACCTTATTTTCATCTATTTTTCCTTTACGTCTTAGGGCTAATACTACTTCAAGTGGTTCGCCTTCTTTGATTGTATGAATTTTTGCTCTACATACTTCTATTATCTCGTGTTCTCCATTGTCTTCTAGTACTAAACAATTTTCCTCCGTTACATCGGGATCCCATGCCTCTGTGCTATTTCTATTTCGTTTCCTTTTATGATCTACTTCGCCGACTTTTTGTTCAATATAGTACGGCCCAAAGTAAAAAACTGTGACGCGAATTTTCTGAGTCTTTAGCGTAATTTGCTTCAACGTGAGATCCCGATTCTACCTATCAACCTTTGCTTTGACCCACAACTCAGCTTCTACCTTCCCCATTTCATTTTTATGCCTCAAGCCCGTTTTATGCTCTATAGTGGTTTTCCGCATTGCTTCCTGCTTGGCCACACACTTTTCCTGTCTCCTTAAACTCTCATCGTTCATCCTCTGATCTCAACTGGTCCTGGTACTGAGCCCGTGCCTGACGTTGCCTAGTTTCCTCTTGCAACGGATTCCTTTTCTCTTCAGCTCTCTTACCCTCAATTTGCTTTTGGGAAATGTGCGCCTCATACTCGATTTTGGCCTGTTGTTCCACTTGTCCGGTAGTTTCTTAGAGTTTTAAAAGCTCCGAAGCTTCTTTTCCGTAACCAAAAATCCAGGACATGTTTGGGAATTCTAATAATCGAGTTTTATTCTACAATTTCTAAACGAAACTCGCACTACGTGAACATTAAGTAAGTTCCTGAAGACCTAAAACGTTAGGTCCATTTCAAAATTACTTTGAATAACGGAAAACGCTTCGAGAGGACAAACACTGCTTTAAACAAAAGTTACCTGGTGGTTTAAGAAGCAACGCTCTGTATACTAGCTTGGTTCAAAATGGAAAACAAAAAAAAATAATTTATCAGAATTCTCGTCGTCTCAAGCGAAATTAGTTTACACTTATATTAATTTGAAAGTCTCAAGAAAATTTTGAAAAAGAATATTTCACTTGCAAAATGTTTAAAACAATGAGACCTTCAGTTATACTTCATTTACATAAAAATCAAGTCGAAAGCAAAAATGATGGTAAAATGTGTCGAAATATAGCGCTCTTTACCACACTAAAATTTTCTTTCTAAATTCGTTTTCAGAAACAATGGTGTTCCTTACTACTTTACTGATGACATTGCGCAACTTTTAATAATAATTACTGGTACGCTTTTCAATAAAAAATATTCCTATCCCTGCAAAGCTGAATGATCTAGCTGACGCCCTACAATGAATAAAAATATTCTATCCTCCTACATTATAAACCAAAAATTACTAAAGCGAGACGACACGTCTAATAGGATTCCAAGAATTTTCTTTAGAACTCGTTATTGTTTAATACCCAAGTGGAGTATGATTACTCTGTTTTTAGTAGTTTTTCGCAAAAACTAAAAGAATAGGCCTGCCTCAAAAGAAAAAAAAAATTACCAGCTTTCAAGAGTTTTAAAAATGTACGCAAAATTTCTACAAAGAATGTTGACCTGAGGAAATCCGACCTAATTAAATTATAAGGCAGTAGTTCATAGAAGTTACTTGACCCTTCTTCTTCAAGTGCCATGCAGATTCCTGCGTAGGCGTTCATCCTTTCACTCATCATATGATTCTATTAATTGCAGCATTTTGCAGTGTCTGGAAGTCCTGTATTCCTGTCCACTGTCGTATGTTTCGCAGCCAGGACAGTTTTCTCGTACCCACTCCTCTTTTTCCTCCCTCTATTTTACCCTGGAGTAAGAGGCGCTGGAAATGATAGCGTTCTCCGCGCAGTACATGTCCAAGGTAGCCAGTTTTTCTTCTTTTGATGTTTTCGAAAAGTTCACGGTCCATCAAACCAGCTCTTCTCAGAATGTCCTCATTCGTTACATGTTCAACCCACGACACCCTCAGCATCCGTCGCAGGGTCCACATCTCGAAGGCCTCGATCCTATTTATAATTGTTGTCTTCAACGTCCATGCCTCGACTCCGTACAAGAGAACGGACCAGACGTAGCATTTTACCATTCTATATCTGAGATTGAGATTCAGGTTTTTGTCTGTCAGAAATTTTTTCAGTTTTATAAACGTTGTTCGAGCTTGCTCAATTCTGCATTTTATTTCTTGATCTGGGTCCCATTTTTGGTTGATCATGCACCCCAAGTATTTAAATTGAGTGACTTGTTCAATGTTCTCTCCCTTTACGGACATTATGACATTTGGGGTGTCGTTTCTACTAATGGCCATGCATTTGGTTTTACGGATGTTGATTTTCAGACCTAATCTCTGGCTTTCTTCATTGATCTTATCTAGTAGAACTTGCAGGTCATTTGCACTATCCGCCAGTATCACGGTATCATCCGCGTATCGAATATTATTGATGGGAATTCCATTCACTTTAATGCCCATGGGACTGTCGGAGATTGACTCGATGAAAGCTCTTTCCACATACAAGTTAAACAACATATGAGGAGGTCGTGCTTTACATTGTCGAATGCCTTCTCGTAGTCGATAAAGCACAGAAAAACGTCTTTTCTCTGATCTTGGCAGTTCTGCACTAATGTCTGGAGACTGAATATGGCTTCTCTTGTTCCAAAACCACTCTTAAATCCAAATTGACTGGCACCACTCACTTCCTCGCATCTCCTGTATAGTCTCGTGTGCAGAACTCGAAGGAAAAGCTTGAGGAAATGACTCATTAGACTAATGAGGCGGTAGTCTTTACATGCTGTTGCGTTGTTTGTTTTAGGAAGTGCGACAAACGTAGAACGGAGCCAGTCCTCAGGAATTTGTCCAGTGTCGTAAATATTGTTAAAGAGTCGGACAATGATATCAAGGTTTTGTTCGCTAATCAAATGAAAAGTTTCTGAGTACATATCATCAGGGCCCGGAGCTTTGTTGTTTTTCATTAGAGTTATGGCATGTTTGATTTCACTCTTTAGTATACTTGGTCCTGATAGCTGTTGTTATTTCGTTTTCGGGGTTTCCTGGTCTGTCATCCTGAAAAAGTCCGGTAGTGTATTCCCTCCATGTTAGTAGTAGTTTCTCGGTGTCCAATATTATTTTATTGTTTTCATCCCTAATGAAACCCACACTCTTGTTGTTATATATTCCAGCGATTTCTTTGACTTTTTTATGGAGATGGAAATTGTCCCCCAGTTTGCTCAGATTTTCTGCCTCCAGACATCTTTCAGTCAACCAACTTTCTTTTGCTGTTCTTATTTCATTTCGAATTCTTCTTTGAAGACTTATATTCTGAGTAGTCTCCGTTGACTTTACATTGCCTTCGCTTTTCCATTAAATCCTGAATGTCGTCAGTCATCCATTCGTTCCTCGTTGCCCTTCTGGTGTTTGTAAGGAAGGTTTCATTTGTTTCCTTAAAAACTTCTTTGAGTTTGAGCCAGTGTTCGTTCGTATCTTCTATATTGCGAGTATTTTCCAGTTCTTTGTTAAGATGTTCTTCGTATGATGATCTTCTTTCCTCGTCCTTAAGTAGTTTTGGTTCCAATATCTTTCTAGTGGTCTTTTCTTTGGGTCTGGACAGGCGCAACACTATGTCGGCACGCAGCGGATTGTGGTCAGATTCAATATCGGCACCTGGCATTGTGGTTACTTTAGTGATGAGATTTCTAAATCTTTGATTAATGATAATGTAGTCTATTTGGTTTCGGACAATGTGATGGTCATTGTCTTGCGGAGATCTCCAGGTGTACAAGCGCCTTGGTGGTAGCGTGAACCATGTATTTGCAATCACAAGGTTATTTTCTTCGCAGTACTGAATTAGTCTTTCCCCTCTTTCATTTCTTTCACCCAAGCCGTAATCACCCACCACTGATCTCATTTTACCCTTACCAACTTTAGCATTGAAATCTCCTAGAATTATATTGATCTCGTTCGTTTTTGTAAGGTTTAGGGCACTGTCAAGTTGTCTGTAGAAATACTTGACCCTGGTTCGTATTAAATTAATAAAAACACAAATAAACTAACAAATCAGCATACTTGACTTCGGTTTGCGCTCTCCACCATGCCACGAACGTACGTGTAAACTAGGGGATTAATATTTAAAATGATAGGTGGGATTCAAGTAAACTTCTATTTTCTGTGCCTTAAAATTATCCTAACTATACTTCAATAAAATGACTAATATGAAAACAAACACCGTTATAACACAAGGGTCTTACCTAAGTCAATTGTAGAGGAGGACCGTATCGTGCCAACCAATTTAACGTACTTCAAGGGTACTCCTATGCCTACTTGTGGCTTCTCTTAAGACAACAAGGACTTCTAGGACAACTTTCTTCCTTGTACTCGGACGATAACAAATTTTGGAAAACACTGATCGTCTATCTGACGTAACGCCCCCAAAAGGATCAACCCGAACTTCAAAAAATCTTGGAGTCTTGCCTACGTGCAAGCCACCGAGCAAGTCCTCATCGCTAGCCCAAAAATCCTCGAGCTTACTTCTCTTTTCGTCAGCACTTTTTTCCAATACATTGCAACGTTCTTTTCCATGACGTCAATCAGCGGTTCGAAGTACCCAGTTATTGAACAAATTTACGATCTATGATTTATAAATTTGGGTCAAACATTCCTTGGTTACTAAACCGGTCATCGGCCGACCATTTCTAAGGACGCTGGCATTTTATGTCTTCTTGCTTCTTTGTGACTTCAAGTGCGACAAAACCCCGCGCCATCACTACCCCCACCCCAGTCCCTGCACTGCAGCGCGACCGCGGGAGAATAAATACCACGGAGCTAACGGGAAATCAATTCGCCCATTGCCTCATCGCCTTTGATAAGGTCTGCCGCAGCTGTAGACGAAACGTCAGGGAGACATTCTAATGGACCACGGTTTTAAAGCCAGGAAAACAATTTACATCGTATTTTGACCGGCCGTGAAAGCCTTTACGATGATTTATTTGTAAGTAACTTAAACAGACATTTAGTATTACAGTATTACAGAACATAATAGTATTACAGTATTACAGAATAGACTGTGACCTTCCTAGTTGTTTTCCTATCGATATAAATATCTTTCAACTCTTCCCCTATAACTTCTAACACAGTTTTTGCAATAAGTTCTGATGCAGGAAGAACGAAAAGTGGATTTTGGTTTTTACTCTTACCAATGAATTCGTTCATTCTTTTGACAGCATTACTCTGTTTCAAATCTCTACATCCCAAAAAGGGAACAGTAAAAACCAAAATCGACATTTCCTTCTTCCTGCATCAGAGCTCATTACACAGAGTCACATCTAGAAACAAGAATCAAATTTTACGGATTTTGTCTTATCCATTTGATGTAGAAAGAACAGAAAAAAAATGGCGAAGAAAAGCAAAATCAATCTGTGGCGGAACTTTATCCACCAACTCACAGGTGGCAGCTCCGCAACTTCACCCACCGGCTCACAGGTGGCAGCATTAGTCGAAATCCTTCAAAACATTACACCGCCTTTCCTTCGCCGAATTTGTCTTCAAATACAAGTTGCAACTGTGAACTCACACCCCGGCGTATATGGCAGGGTTCTACTATGCCTCACTGACGAGTCCGAGGTAGATCCCGGGACAAAACGCCAACACCACATACATACGCTATAACGATCTCAGGTCGTACCAGTGGTGTGTCCCTGAAAAACAAAAATCTTTTCTGGGAATACTTTTCCCATCTATGGCGCGTCATTTTTCGACTCCATAAATCTTTGGCTTGGCAAAGCGTAATACCATAATTAATTTCCATTCGACTAATGTTGCACAAACACAAATAAAGCCGACACGACTAATCCCCTCCAAAGTCATTACTTGCAACTCCTCTAAATCTCGAACTTTTGATGGAGCATAAAACCGTTACATAGCAAAAGCTGAAGCTAAATCTTTTATTCCCTCTAAAAATCTTAATCCAAAAATAAATGGCGACCAATTTAATGAGGATTATCCCATAAACTTCGTCGGAAATTACGTTCGAAATTGTGCCCTCGCATCGATAATCGGATTTTATGCTTATTGAGATAAGGAGTCATATTCAATGTCGTTTCGTTGAAGGACTATGAATTTAATGAGACGGTAAAGGGTCCCTTTTGCTTGGGTAGCAGGACAACGACCCACACGACGACAAAAAGGCTCATAATTAAAAAAAAAGAGTGAAACAATTCTTCCAACCAAACCACCCAGCATGTTGGTTTTTTGCCGGTTCAAAGGCTAAGGGTGTGTTTGGAATGATAAGTTTGCTCCTTTCCTCAGGGGTTAATTGCATTCCACACACACTCTTTTTTTTTGGGGCTTTTCGTGATTCACGGAGTCATGAACAATGCTGGATTAAATATTCAGGTTACTTGGGACTTCCGCCCAGTCAGATGTAAAATTGTTACCTGGGCCCTAAAATATTTTAACAAGGGCTCTTTGTTTTTAAATGTAAATTTCAGAGCTAAAGCAATGTTTACTTGCCCAATACGAAAACAGGGCTGGGGGAATTTGAATGATTTGTTTCATCAGTACGAAGGGGAACAAGTCGATTCATTTGATTATACTGAACAAAATGCAACTAAAATTATGTAATTTTTTCCCACCTGTTTATTGGATATGATAGTGTCGTTCTTCAATAATGTTTTTTATTTAAATTTGACATAAGTTTTTTAATGTTTGTCTTTACAACAGTTTTTTTTTTCAATTCCTTTATCCTGATTTGCTCCTTTCTTATATTTCTCCATCTTATCATTATTTCCAGTTTCCTAAGATGACAAATTTGTTTTATCATTATTGTTTTTTGATTATTTCTTTATTATTTCAATTTTATCTATTATGTTCGATGCAATTCTCCCCGTATTTTCATGCAGTGAAGATGTGCTTACTCACATACAAATTGTATATTGTATATTGGTATATAAAGATATTTTATAATTGTATTCCATGCTTTGGATACTGTAACTAACTGATTTCTCTTAACCCCTTTTTATTTTCTTTAATTTCTTGTTTTTAACTTTCTTATTCTTTATGCAAATTATCTTCCTCTCTTAAAACTTTTTGTCACATTCCTCTTGCATGTGCACTCTCTTGCAATATCTACCTTTCGTGTTTATATTTATTTTTGTTTGTAACATATAATCTTAATTTTCCGTTAACACAACAGTCTTCGTGTCCATTACTTTTTAAAAATTATGTTTTCTATAAGGATATTACTTAGTCGTTTTTGTTTAATTATTTACTTTATTAGTTGAACACCTGCGGTCGTCTGTGATTTTTATGTAAAATTTTCAAACTTTTGTATCGATAAAATTAAGGAAATTAAGTTCTGTAGTAAAATTCGCATACAATATTTTCTAAATTTTGTTTAAATTCTAAAAAGTCTTCCATCACTGTTTCTATATTATTCAACCCTCTCATTTTGGTAATTATTTTTATTAAGTTTTTTTTTGTTGTTTGTTTAGGTTAGTTCAGGTGAGTGTGTTTAACCAAATCTATATTTTCCTCTGATCTTTCTGGATTATTCTTTCGGCCTTTTAATATAAAAATTTTTGGTTACTTTTCAAGGCTCTTTTACAAATTATCTTCTAAGATCAAAGTATCTTAGAAGAGGCTTCAAAGTATCTTCCAAGAATTACTGCTTTTAACAATGTTTTATTTCTTCTTTGACCTCAACTGTCTTTTTTTTTTAATATATGTTGTTATGTTTTTTTTTTAAATGTTTCTTTAATTCACTTGAATAACATTATTAATTTCGGTTTATCAATAGCTGCTTTCTGTACAATTCTATGTTTTTTCTCTAAATTTGTCATGCCTGGTTTTCTCTGGATTCCTCCTCCAATTTTTTGTATTTTCATGTTTATTTTCTTTTTAGACAAACCGATATTTTTCTCTGAAAATTGTCCTTCTAGTTTAGCCTTTTGTCTTAGTACCATTTTTATTTATTACTTCAAAGCTCCTTTACATACTATTCTTACCTTTTAAGAATTTCTACTCTTAAATATTTTTATCTCTCCTTTGGCCTGTTTCTTTTTCTTTTATCTTCATTTTGTTTTTTTTTCTAGTAATTTTTCCTTAACTCATTTGAATAAAACTATTAGTTTCGATTTATCTTAAGCTACTATTCTCTACCAGTCTATATTTTCCTCTAAATTTGCATTCTCCAATTAAACTGCTAACAAAAAAGATCGATACGGCAAAATTTTTCGTCATGTTTAGGGATCTGTATCTCGGAAATGCCTTACCCGAAATTCATAACATAAAGAGACCAAAGTGATTTTCTAAATGATATACAGGGTAAAGAAAAAAGCACTGCAAAATGGTTGCATTTCAACCCACTGCATTTGGTAGCTAGAGTATCTTCAGAACATTCGTTTCTATGAGATTTGAGGACCTTGACTAATATCTCGGGACATGTTCGGCGGTTTTTAGTTTTATGGCCCACAAGAGAAATTACGGGGGTTTATCAAAATGTGTGCGTTTTCTTATAAGTTGCCCTGTGTTCCACGTTGTACAAAAATGGCAAAAAAATTACTGAGAAACTGATCAATATTTTGTTAATAAGGACGTCATGGCGGTTGTTCTAACTTTAAGGCTCTTATTGTAATTACATTTGAGAGCCATGGTCGATATCTCGGGATGTTTTTGTCAGTTTTTTGTTTTTTGGCCTACAAAAAAAATTAAGTTGGTTTTTCTAAAAGTTTGCGTTTTCTTATAAGTTGCCCTGTATCGCGAGAATGCCGCTGCCGATTTTAATGACGTAAATTATCTTCAAAAGACAAATGATTGTACAATCAGCGGCGTACACTCAAGTTTAACAAAACCTTTCTATTCCACGTTGTACAAAAATGGCAAAAAATTTACTGAAAAACTGATCAATATTTTGTTAATAAGGACGTCATGGCGGGTGTTCTAACTTTAAGGCTCTTATTGTAATTACATTTAAGAGCCATGGTCGATATCTCGGGACGTTTTTGGCAGCTTTTTGTTTTTTGGCCTACAAAAAAAATTAAGGGGGTTTTTCAAAAAGTTTGCGTTTTCTTATAAGTTGCTCTGTATCGCGAGAATGCCGCTGCCGATTTGAATGAAATAAATTATCTCTAAAAGATATCAGTGACGTCCACTCAAGTTTAATAAACCTTTTCTTCCATGTTTTACAGAATGGCAGAAAATTTACTGAGAAACTAATGAATATTTTGTCAATAAAGCCGTCATGGAGGGTGTCCTAACTTTAAGGCCCTTCTTTTAATTACATTTAATAGCCGTGGTCCATATCTCGAGAAATTCGGCTTAATTTTTTGGTTTTTGGGCCAAAAAAATTATTACGGGGGGTTTTCAAAAAGTTTGCTTTTCTTATCAGTTGCCCTGTATCGCGATAATGCCGCTGCCGATTTTAATGAGATACATTATTTTTAGAATATAAATGAATTACAAATCTGTGGCATAGACTCATTGTACAAGAATTTCAAAAAATTTAATAAGAAACTGCTCAATATTTTGTTAATAACGACGCCATGGCGTGCCCTACTTTAAGGCTGTTATTGTTATTACATTGAAGATCCAAGCTTGATATGTCGGAACGTTTTTGGTGCTTTTTTGTTTTTTTGGCCTACGAGAAGAGTTACGGGGCGTTTACAAAAAGTTTGCACATTGTTATAAGTTACAGTGTTTTGCGGGAGTAAAATTGTCCTCAAATCTCAGAGGAACGAATGTTCTGAAATTACCCTAGCTACCAAATGCAGTGGGTTGAAATGCAACCATTTTACAGTGTTTTTTTCTTTACCCTGTAGATCCTTTAGAAAATCACTTTTTTTTTACCTCGTTTAACTTTTAATGTTTAAAATTAACCTCCCTCCCTGATTCTACAAGAAACGATCTTCCAAAGTCTCTTAGAGTTACTAATTTCGGCTGTGGCATTTTCGAGATACAGGTCCCTAAACATGACGAAAAATTTTGCCGTATCGATCTTTTTTGTTAGCATTTTATTTCTCAGCTCAGTTGCTGCGACTTCAGAATTTTAAGTGAAGTGACATTTCATAAGTTTGATAAATATCTGGTAACGGTTTTGGGGATTTTTGTTTTTTTGATTCCGAATAAAATATACGAGTACCATTACCATTACCATACCTACCATTCAAAAATTTTATAAGGTAAACTAAAATCTACAAAATTATGTACTTAATTGTTTTTATTGTGTCAGTAGATTTGCATTTTAAAGATTATACATGGAGAGCATTTTTTGCCGCCCGTTTAAGAAAGTTTCGGCGTCAGAGTGCATTTTTTTATTTAAATGGATAAATAAGAATTAGTTTTAGTTCAACATGGAGACCGAAGACGCTAATAATGTGTGAGCCCACAAAAATGTATCTATAATAATCACCATGGAAACGAAGTAAACAAAGTATGACATATCAGAGACATAAATTTAAATTATCTGTCACATATTATTTTTTTTGGTTTCTTAATTTAAAAAATGTCGTTACTAAGTGAGAGATAATTAGAAAATATTGTGAGGTAAGTTTTAGAGGTATTTTATCAATCTCTCTTAAAACTTTTTGTCACATTCCTCTTGCATGTGCACTCTCTTGCAATATCTACCTTTCGTGTTTATATTTATTTTTGTTTGTAACATATAATCTTAATTTTCCGTTAACACAACCGTCTTCGTGTCCATTACTTTTTAAAAATTATGTTTTCTATAAGGATATTACTTAGTCGTTTTTGTTTAATTATTTGCTTTATTAGTTGAACACCTGCGGTCGTCTGTGATTTTTATGTAAAATTTTCAAACTTTTGTATCGATAAAATTAAGGAAATTAAGTTCTGTAGTAAAATTCGCATACAATATTTTCTAAATTTTGTTTAAATTCTAAAACTTAAAAACTAAAAAACTAAAGACTCTAGTTTGTCTTCCATCACTGTTTCTATATTATTCAACCCTCTCATTTTGGTAATTATTTTTATTAAGTTTGTTTTTGTTGTTTGTTTAGGTTAGTTCAGGTGAGTTTGTTTAACCAAATCTATATTTTCCTCTGATCTTTCTGGATTATTCTTTCGGCCTTTTAATATAAAAATTTTTGGTTACTTCTTCAAGGCTCTTTTACAAATTATATTCTAAGATCAAAGTATCTTAGAAGAGGCTTCAAAGTATCTTCCAAGAATTACTGCTTTTAACAATTTTTTATTTCTTCTTTGACCTCAACTGTCTTTTTTTTTAATATATGTTGTTATGTTTTTTTTTAAATGTTTCTTTAATTCACTTGAATAACATTATTAATTTCGGTTTATCAATAGCTGCTTTCTGTACAATTCTATGTTTTTTCTCTAAATTTGTCATGCCTTGTTTTCTAAGGATTCCTCCTCCAATTTTTTGTATTTTCATGTTTATTTTCTTTTTAGACAAACCGATATTTTTCTCTGAAAATTGTCATTCTAGTTTAGCCTTTTGTCTTAGTCTTAGTACCATTTTTATTTATTACTTCAAAGCTCCTCTTACCTTTTAAGAATTTCTACTCTTAAATATTTTTATCTCTCCTTTGGCCTGTTTCTTTTTCTTTTATCTTCATTTTGTTTTTTTTTCTAGTAATTTTTCCTTAACTCATTTGAATAAAAGTATTAGTTTCGATTTATCATAAGCTACTATTCTCTACCAGTCTATATTTTCCTCTAAATTTGCATTCTCCAATTAAACTGCTAACAAAAAAGATCGATACGGCAAAATTTTTCGTCATGTTTAGGGATCTGTATCTCGGAAATGCCTTAGCCGAAATTCATAACTTAAAGAGACTTTCGAAGATCGTTTCTTCTAGAATCAGGGAGGGAGGCTAGTTTTAAACCAAAGTGATTTTCTAAATGATATACAGGGTAAAGAAAAAAGCACTGCAAAATGGTTGCGTTTCAACCCACTGCATTTGGTAGCTAGAGTATCTTCAGAACATTCGTTCCTATGAGATTTGAGGACCTTGACTAATATCTCGGGACACGTTCGGCGGTTTTTAGTTTTATGGCCCACAAGAGAAATTACGGGGGTTTATCAAAATGTGTGCGTTTTTCTTATAAGTTGCCCTGTATCGCGAGAATGCCGCTGGCGATTTTAATGACCTAAATTATATCCAAAAGATAAATGATTGTAAAATCAGCGACGTACACTTAAGTTTAACAAAACCTTTCTCTTCCACGTTGTACAAAAATGGCAAAAAAATTACTGAGAAGCTGATCAATATTATGTTAATAAGGACGTCATGGCGGTTGTTCTAAACTTTAAGGCTCTTATTGTAATTACATTTAAGAACCATGGTCGATACGAAAGTTAAAAGAAAGTTATTTTCTGCGAAATATGTTAGTGAACGAAATTTTTAGCTTTTTCGCAGGAAACTCTAGTTTAAAATATGCAAAAAAGCAATATTTACTAATTGGAAATTGAAAACTTATCTGCTTTCAATATTTTCAAAAATATTGCAGCGTTAAAGAGGGAAACAAACAGAAACAACTACTCCGAGGGCTAATACCCCTACCGGCATTGAATTACACTGTTTGTTACAAAGCTCATTTTATAAAGCAAAAAAAAATTAAAATGAATTATAAAAGTAATAAAAAATCAATCCTAAAAAGCCAAAAAATATTAAGCTTTTTGCAAAGAATATAGAACCAGAGTTTAATTAAGATATGCCAAAATGCACATGTATAATTACAATTTGGAAATTTGAAAACTTGTCTGCTTTCGGAATTTCCGGAACCTTGTAGTTATACATAAAGAAGGAAACAAACAGAAACAACTACTCCGAGGGCTAATACCCCTACCGGCATTGAATTACACTGTTTGTTTCAAAGCTCATTTTATAAAGCAAAAAAAAATATTAAAAAGAATTAATAAAGTAATAAAAAATCAATCCTAAAAAGCCAAAAAATATTAAGCTTTTTGCAAAGAATATAGAACCAGAGTTTAATTAAGATATGCGAAAATGCACATGTATAATTACAATTTGGAAATTTGAAAACTTGTCTGCTTTCGGCATTTCCAGAACCTTGTAGTTATACATAAAGAAGGAAACAAACAGAAACAACTACTCCGAGGGCTAATACCCCTACCGGCATTGAATTACACTGTTTGTTTTAAAGCTCATTTTATAAAGCAAAAAAAAAATTAAAATTATTTAATAAAGTAATAAAAAAACAATGCTAAAAAGCCAAAAAATATTAAGCTTTTTGCAAAGAATATAAAACCAGAGTTTAATTAAGATATGCGAAAATGCACATGTATAATTACAATTTGGAAATTTGAAAACTTGTCTGCTTTCGGCATTTCCAAAACCTTGTAGTTATACATAAAGAAGGAAACAAATAGAAACAACTACTTAGGGAATAGCAGAGTGGAACAATTGCATGTTTTCAGATGAATGTAGATTTTCGTTGTATGCATCAGATGGACGTATTTTAGTGTGGAGAGGGCGGAATGAACGAAACCTGGAAGAAAATATGGAAGCCAGAGTGCCATTTGGGGGTGGAAGTGTGAGTGGGTGGGGAGGAGTAATGGGGAATGGAAAGACTGACTTAGTGGTTTTAATTGGGCAAACTATGAACGCAGTTAGATATCGAGACTTGTGCATGAATGAAATTGTTATTCCTTTTGCTCAGAACTTTGGAGATGATTTTATCTTAGTTGACGATAATGCACGTCCACACCGAGCTCGAATTATTAACGAAATTCTGAGAGAGAATGGCATCGAGCGCATGAATTGGCCTGCTAGGTCGCCCGATATGAATGTTATAGAGGACGTGTGGAGCAGAATGAAACTAAAGCTGAAAGAGAGAGAGCAAGAATTTCAAAATGTAGATGCATTGGCAGTGGCACTGAGGGAAGAATGGGAAGCTACTCCCCAGGAGTTTATAAGACATTTGGTGGAGAGTATGCCGAGAAGCGTGGCTGAAGTAATGCGAGTTTTAGGTGGGCCTACACAATATTAGCTTCTCCAGTCTCCATGTTTAACTACGGAAATGAAATGCCTATCAACCTTCATTGAGATATCTCTGGCGGTTTTACAGAAATCAATAACTTCCTATTTGTAAAATAAAACTAACACCCTATAACTTTTAAACGAAAAATTGTAGACAACTCATTTTTATGACAGACTCTCCCCTTAAAATTGTCCAGAATGTTTAAGGTGTTCATTTTTTCTATTTAATTTTTTGTTGTTGTATAAAATTAAACTGAGGCGTTTTGCTAACTATCAATCTGCCTCGATTATTTTAAAATTAATGAACTTTTAAAGTTTTTTAGTTTATTGACGTGAGTATTCCCGCAAAACACTGTAACTTAAGAGAAAGTGCAAACTTTTTGTAAACGCCCCGTAACTCTTCCCGTAAGAGTCTTAAAGTTACGACACCTACCGTGGCGTCTTTATTAACAAAATATTGATCAACTTCTAATTAAATGTTTTGCCATTCTTGTACAACATGGAATAGAAATGTTTTATTAACCTTGAGGGTACCTCACTGATTCGTGAATGATTAATCTTTTAAAAATAATTTATCTCATTAAAATCGGCCGCGACATTATCGCGATGCAGGACTGCTTATAAGAAAACGCAAACGTTTTGTAAAACCTCTGTAATTTTTTTTGTAGGCCAAAAAACAAAAATCACAAATCAAAATGTAATCACAATAAGATTCCTAAATTTAGGGCATCTGCCAAGGCGTCGTTTTTAACAAAATATTAATCAGTTTCTCATTACATTTTTGGCAATTCTTGTACAACGGAATAGAAATGTTTTACTAACCCACGGTACGCCACAGATTCGCGAATCATTTGTCTTTAAAAGATGATTTATTTCATTAAAATCGGCAGCGGCATTCTTACGATACAGGGCAACTTATAAGAAAACGCAAACTTTTTGAAAAACCCTCGTAATTTCTTTTGTTGGCCAAAAAACAAAAAACTGCCAAAAACTTCCCGAGATATCGACCATGGCTCTTAAATATAATTACAATAAGAGCCTTAAAGTTAGAACAACCGCCATGACGTCCTTATTAACAAAATATTGATCAGTTTCTCAGTAATTTTTTTCCCATTTTTGTAAACGTGGAATAGAAAGGTTTTGTTAAACTTGAGTGTACGTCGCTGATTTCACAACCATTTATCTTTTGGGGATAATTTACGTCATTAAAATCGGCAGCGGCATTCTCGCGATACAGGGCAACGCACACTTTTTGAAAAAACCCCGTAATTTCTCTTGTGGGCCATAAAACTAAAAACCGCCGAACATGTCCCGAGATATTAGTCAAGATCCTCAAATCTCATAGGAACGAATGTTCTGAAGATACTCTAGCTACCAATTGCAGTGGGTTGAAATGCACCCATTTTGCAGTGCTTTTTTCTTTACCCTGTATATCATTTAGAAAATCACTTTGGTTTAAAACTAGCCTCCCTCTCTGATTCTAGAAGAAACGATCTTCCAAAGTCTCTTTAAGTTATGAATTTCGGCTACGGCATTTCCGAGATACAGCTCCCTAAACATAACGAAAAATTTTTACGTATCGATCGTTTTTGTTAGCAGTTTATTTCCTCTGCATTTTTCTGTTATTTGTTGCACTCTTTCCAAATCGTTTGATCATGAATTTTTTACCATTTTTCTTCAGTTTTGCATTTGCATTTGTCATTAAAGACTTTTTTTACTTTTTTTTTTTGGATAATTCTTGCAATATTTTCTGTCACAATGTCACAATGTCAAAAATCTTTCTCTATATCTTTTCTTTCGCCACTTAAAATGTAGAAAACTGGAATTTGGTTAGTTTTGTACTATTTTTGTAAAATTTTCAAACTTTCGTATCGAGAAAATTATGTCATAATCCAAGTAAATTGACCTTTGTTCTTTCATCAATTCTTTTTGAAATTTCACAACCTACTAGATGACATTTTCAAATGAACAAAGGAACCCTCTACTTAACTGTACAGAGGACATTGAACGGTAGGGTGGCCCAGAAGGCACAGACGTACAAGTTTCATAACAAATTATCCTCTTTATAACCAATTTACTTTCAGCTAATGTGCCACTTGTGCTACTGCCTAACAAAATTGCTAAACTTTATTTACTTTCGCAGCTCGTGCGAGGCCATTCCTAACCTAAAATACTGCCTAATATCGCGAAGTTATAAATTAGACCTAAATCCAGCTAGTTTTGGGGAGAACTAAGTTAACGAAAACCGCATTCTCATGTTTGGGGTCGAACAATTCAAGCATAAAGATCGCAGCTTGAGCATTCGCCCTTACTTGGCTACATTTTGCGTTAATTTGTTTTGCATTTCGGTCCCGAATATTAGTCTCTATTAGGAACGCTCCAAAATGCTCCTGAATATGAGATTGAGCGGTGGGAAATGGAATTTTGGAAATTTGCCTTTAGATCCATCAATAGCGAGCGCTGCATATTAAACTGAGTCCTGAGGGCACAGCCGGCATCTTGGAAGAGAGTGGTTTATATTTGTTTCGAGAATCTCATAAACTGAACAAAAACAGAAGGCGGAGCCTTGAGCGTGTTGTACCACTCTTGCAGCTACAGTTCCTCAGCTTGAAGTTCGCGGGTGCGGTTTACAAAGTTAGTTTCGTAAGTGGAATAATTCAGATTGGTTTACGAGATCCCTGCATTAAACTATATTTCGGTAGACATGCTACATCGGCAGCTAAAATTTATGTTGTCTCTGAAGTTGTTCAAGTGCACTTTAGATAACATTAAGTAACTATACTCCACGATCAAAACTTGCACAATTTAGTTGAGTGTCTAATTAATGTTGTGTATGTTTTCTTGAAGGGTGGTCCTATCAAATTATAATTATTATTGTTTAGGAGACTGGAAACTTTGGAGCTTCTTGATAATATATAACACTTACTACCTCGGTTTTATTCTCGGTCATGATATGGGATGAATTTCCGAAGCTCGTCAGATGCTTTGCAACATTGTAAAACTCATAAAGCTGGATGCATAAAATTTTATTAAAAAATTTTGCTGGTCTAAACAATATTAAACATTTCCAGCTCGGACGTGCTTTGATATTGCGAATATGAGATACGTGTGCTGACGGGGTTTTCTCTCAACTACAGCACAGTGTTGGTTGTAAAAAACATACTTCAATTTCAGCACTCTATAATATACGATAGGGGTATATTATGTATATATAAATTGAAGAAACCCTTTGCAAGTTTAGTACATTGGGAAGGAAGACGTTATTTTAACCTTAAAGTTTGGATATTTGAACTCCTGCCATCGAAATACTTCCTGTTTGCTCTGGAAATCTCGCTTCGGTTTAAACAGAGTGTTAACCTTGATTGTTTCTTCCCAAAATTGCCTAATGCAAAACACATGTACGAGAAAGCAAAACACCGATTAGATACGGCTATTACCGGCCCTAGCTGCACGAAACTTGGCCACTAATGTGGTCACATTGTCACTGAGTGTAGTCGATAGTTACGAGATAATTCAGCTTAATGGAGATTAGAGCGTCATCAGGGTCTGCCAAGGTTTTAGTGGCTTACCAGAAGATTTCCACGTGTAAAAATTAAAGAGAGGTCGGTGGATAGGAGACAAAGTTTTAATTGTTTTTATAATTATTTTGTAAAAGTTTATTCTGATACGGGTATCAAGAAGATACTAAAGACTAAAATTTGCAGAGTCGTAAGCTTTAGCTGGAGCTCGAGCCAGGTCTGGTGCTATAGCTCTAGCTACGCGCAAAAATTAAACTTACACCTTACAATAATTTATAATAATGAAATCACAGTAAAGCCCTTGAAGCACTCCACTACACACGCCTACCATTTCCATTCATATATTTCAAATTACGGTCCACTCCATATACGAACGAATTAGCGCATAAACAGTTTTCAATTTCCACATGCAACTGTGCGTGTCCGGGAAAATCATTTCGTAAAACTAAAAAATCTAATGAATTATATTAAAATATTTTCAATTTATTTAATGTTGGTTAGAGTGAATTTCTCTGCACAATACAAAATGTTTAAACACTAGCAGAGTTAAAATAATAAAGTTTTGAGTTCTGTAATGGACCGGGAGGTTTCCTCAGAGAAACACGGTGGATCCTTTAATGATTGATTTAAAATAAACTTAATATAAAGCTAGTCAGTACTAATTACTACTTCGATTGACAAAATTATAGTTCTGTTCTATGCCGTGAATCAATCCGTTTTATACTAAAGTCTAAGGGAGAAATACATTGGCTGACACAAAGTTTCTGATAATATTCCTAATGAGGTTGACAATACTTATCGTAAGATAAACAGTTAATGCATATTCGAGGTTCCTTAATGGGGATGATTTACTAAACACAAAGAAAACCAAAACGGATATAGGGTGGTCGAAGTTCAGTAAACATATAAAAATATAATTATACTGTTTGAGATGGTTAAACACTAACTTACTTATTTCTACTAAATACATTGTTTTTGGGAAAAGAACATATGCGTCAGATGGGTACATTACACTTCCTCCCTTAAATGAAATTTTATAGTAAAAATAAAATTTCACAAACGCTTAAAAAGATAAAAATATATAAAATATAATAAGATTTATAAAGTATCTATATCAACATTGAAAGGTTTAGGTTACATTTTGTCTTTTAATTTTGCAATACGTAAACTTCTTCGTAATACAGAAGACTCATTTGAACAATTAGGAATGTCTTCTAGTTCTACAGTGACGTCGTTTATATAGCTAATTTTATTCTTCTTTTTGCAAATATTAACGGTAAAACAATTAGTTATTTAACCAGAACAATCTGATGGATCATTGAAGCGTTGTTTACACTTGGTAAATAATTTATAAAGGCAGTAAAACAAAAATACCTTAAATATTGTACAAATTATGTAAACAAAGTATGAGTTTGAAACAATTTTCTGAACGAAAGTTTCAGATTCAAGGCTATCAATAGTATCGTCAATTTGTTTCAACTTTTCGCTAGCCAGATTCAAAGAATCTTTATCTAAGTTGACGGCTTGGATTGGCGTGAAATGAAGGTTTGTTAAGTTATTATTTTTTCGACTTGAATTATATTGATCACAACAGTTGTCTAAATTTATTTCAAAGTTGGGAATAATTGCTTTGTACGCGCTTTCGTAATCGTGTCCTTCAGAAATAATGCTAGTTGAACTTGTGAAGAGCTTGCAGAATTTGTCTATAGTAAATAGGCCTGTTTGATTTAATATTATGTTGCTAAAAGTTCCTGTGGGACATGTGATTGTCACATCCGTTGGTCGTGGTAGAACATACAACCAACTATATGAAAATTGAAGATTGTGCCAAATTTCAATTGGTGTGTTAGAAATGCGAGTGTCGCATTCAGATGGAATTCTATCATCATGATTAAGTAAAAGTTTTGTTTCGCAGATTGGACGGGTACGAATATCGTAAAAAGGTTCATCGTTTGAACAAATAAGGAGATTGTTGGCTTTTTTACAATTTTCTAAGGATTTTAAATTAACATATGTATGTTTGTCTTCAGAAATTGCTAAATAGGTAACAGATGGAAGAATGAAAAGCATTTTTTCTGAATCTTTTAAAATGGGTAAATAATCAGATTATATAATTGATAAGATATTGTGCTAATTAATGGGTTGAGAATTACGAAAATGATTTTGTTATCGTTAAAGAAATATCTTATGGAGGTGCTTTCTACTATTTGAGCAGCGTTTTTGTCTTCAAGAGGGAAAACATATGAATTTGAACTTGGCAAATGGGGTAAAGTTTTACGTAATTCTGAAACCAACTCTAGGGGAGTTAGAACGTAAGGGTGAAGAATGTTGGATTTCGCGAACAAAAGAGAATTTTCTATTGTTGAGAATTCGACTTGTAGTTCATTTATCATTAATTGAATTAATAAGAGTTGTTCTTCGATAGTTTGTTTTAATTCCAAGTTAAAATTGTTGGTTTTGATCTGACCTAGGGTATTTTCAATTTTTATTAAGTTTGAGTTAAATATTTCTTTATTTTTGTTTAGACTAGAAATCGTGGTATTGAAGTTAGAAATTGTTGAACGAACAACAGATGATTGTTGTTTTAGGAGTTCCATAACGTGTTTTTCATCAGAACTAACTTTATTAATGACTTTATCATAAAATTCTCCGTCCTTTTCGTCTAAGGTTCCATACTAATGAGTTTAAGTAATAAGGAGTTTCCATACTAATGTTCTGAAACAAAGGCACGTTTTAGACGATTGGCGTGAACCTTTTGTTTTTTATTTTTTATAAGGATTGTAAAATTAACAGGGGAGTTTTGTTCTATAATTTTATAAGGTCCGTTATAATTAGGAGAGAGTTTCTTTGATTTGCCTATTTTTGTTTGTTTATTTAGAAGATATACCATATCATTTACTTTGAATTCCTCGTTTTTTATCTTTTTATCATAATAAATTTTATTCCGTTCCTTTGAAGAGATGAGATTGTTCCTAGCTATTTCTCGAGATTTGCGGAATTTTAAGGTTATTTCGTCTAGATAGTCATCATATGAATACCTAAATTCGGGAGAATTAGTGATGCTTGAGGGTAAGTTAGCCTTGAAGCCGAAGATTAACTCGAAAGGTGTGAATTTCGTAGACGTATGTACAGTAGTGTTATAACTGAACATGCTGAATTTTAACCAATCGTCCCAATTGGATTGGTTTTCGTTAATGTAATGCTTAAGATAGTCAGCTAAAGTAGCGTGACTACGTTCTAAGGCACCCTTAGACTCTGGGTGATAAGCTGTGCAGTTAATTTGTCTAATTTTTAGTAATTTAGAAACTTCCTTAAGAAGGTTAGTGGTGAAATCTCTGCCTTGGTCGCTAACAATAATAGAAGGTAAACCAAAGGTACAAATGAAGTTTTCGACTAATTGCTTAGCAATTGTTTCAGCTTCATAGTTAGGAACGGCCCAACATCGAGATAATTTTGACAAGTCATCTTGTAACGTAAGTATGAATCTATTTCCTTTTTCTGTTAGTGGAAGGGGACCTACAATATCGATGAATATTTTTTCAAATGGATATGAACTTGTTGTAGTTATCTCCATCGGTAGTTTGTTTTTCTTTCGAACTAGTTTGTTTTTTTGACATGATTCACAATTTTTTATAAAAGTTTTAATATCTGATTTCATGCTATTCCACCTGAAATTTTCTTTAATTCTGTTATAGGTTCTATGAAAACCGGAATGACCAGAACTCGGGTTAGAATGATTTTCAATTAGAATCTCGTTAATTTGTGCGGGGTCAGGTGTTATCAAAACTTTATGATGTAAGGTAATCATTATATCAGAATTTTTAAAAATAAATCGAATTATTGTCCTGACTTTGTTTACTTTTAATTTATCGTACGATGTGTTAATTACAGGTATGCTGATATTTGTTATGTTGTTAACAGAAAGAAACGATTTTAGTTTAAACAAATATGAGTAAAAAGTTTCGTATTCGCAAGATTCCCAATAATTGACTTTATAGAAAACGTAGATAAAGTTTCGCGTTTTTTCTTTAATTAGTTTGATATCGCCTGGTGCAAAAGTTCCTAATTTTAATGTATCGAAATGGTGGAATTTATCGTCGATTTGTTGTAGAAGTTTGTTATTTCCATGTTGTAGATCAGTGGAAATAAATAAGATTATATCGTTTGGTGTAGAGAATATATCGGTAGATGATTCTGTTAGATTGTTGCAGGGGATAATATGGTTTTTTATTTTGTTTAAAAATTCTGTGTATTTAGGGTGATTTTCAATTAAAGAACTGAAGGTAGTTATATGATTGGTGGTGACGTGATTGGTGGTGGTTATTTCTGGTGGAATACTGGTGGAATTCGGCTTAATGCGTCAGCTACAAAATTACTTTTTCCAGGTTTGTATTTAATTTCATAATTGTATTCTTCTAACAATAGTCTCCATCTAACCAATCTTGAACTTGGGTCTTTGACATTGAATAACCAAGTTAATGGTTTACTGTCAGTTAGTATAATAAACTTTCGTCCATACAGGTAGGGTCGAAAATGTTTGACACTCCAGACAATAGCAAGGAGCTCTCGCTCTTTTGCGGAGTAGTTGGACTCAGCTCGATTTAAGGTTCGGCTTGCGAAAGAAATTGGGAGGTCATTAGGAGGATCACCTTGTGAAAGAACTGATCCGGTGGCAAACTGGCTCGCGTCGCTTGTTAAATAAAAGGTTTTGGTGAAATCTGGATATTGAAGAATTGGCTCTGAACAAAGCAAATCTTTAATTGGCTCAAATGCGTCTTGCTGAGAACTCGTCCATTTAAACTCAGTATCTTTTTTTAATAGTTTAGTTAAGGGTTTCGTGACTGAACTGAAATTTGGGCTAAAGCGTCGATAATAACCAGCCAGTCCTAAAAATGATTTTATCTCTTTGGGATTTCGTGGAGTAGGAAAGGTTTTTACTGCATCCACCTTTTTACAGTCGGGTTTTACACCTTCGTCTGTTATAAGGTGTCCGAGATACATGACTTCTTTCCTAAGAAACTCGCACTTGTCGGGTTGAATTTTGAGATTGTGGTTCGAAAGGCGTTGAAAAACTTCTATTAAACGTTTATTATGATTTTCCAAGGTATCTGCAAAAACGACGATGTCATCTAAGTAAACAAAACATTTAACATCCTGGACACCTGATAAGACGGAGTTCATGAGCCGTTGGAAAGTTGATGGGGCATTACGCAACCCAAATGGCATTCTTGTAAACTGATAATGACCTGTAGGAGTAGAGAAAAAGGTTTTATCGGCGTCTTTTGGTGACATTTTTATTTGGTGGAATCCAGAAGTAAGATCAATAGTAGTGAAATACTTGGAATGCCCTAGTTGATCTAGTATGTCAGTTATATTAGGTAATGGGAATGAATCATCAATGCTAATTTCGTTTAATTTGCGGTAATCTATGACGATTCTCCATTTTCTTTTACCTGAGGCGTCTTCCTTTTTTGGTACTACCCAGACCGGGGAATTCCATGGGGAAATTGAAGGTTCGATAATCTTGTCTTTGAGCATTTTGTCAATTTGTTTATTAACTTCTTCTTTATGTACCTCTGGATAGCGGTATGATTTGGTATTTATAGGGGAATGTGGTTTTATAGGAATTTCGTGCATAATTGAAGAGGTATATGACAGTGTATCTCCTTCGAGGTAAAATACATCATTGAACTCATGACAAATTTCAATTAATAAGCTTTTTTCCTCATGGTTGAGATGATCGACTCTTAGTAATTTTGAGATTTTTTGTAACCTGTTTGAAGAATTTGCAGGTTGTGATTGTGACGATACTTGATATATTTGAGCTTGATTATCTTGAATTTTTGGCAAGGGGTCTAAGAGGATTTCCATTTCAGAGATTACTACAGATTTTTCCGAACAGTTTAGTACCGAAGTAATGACGTGACTATCTTCGACTTTTACTAAACTTGGACACAGAAAAACATCATCGAGTAACTGAACATGGGGACAAATACCTTCTAGTAAGTCGGTGTTAATTACTTTTATTTTAATTACCGTTTCGCTACGTGGCTGAAGAATGATTTCGGATTGTTCCGGGAAGGATTTTGAATTTAGTTGAGAATTAGTTAATGGGATAGGTTTTTCAATATGCGATAATGGTATGCTTTCAGAGAAAACGAACAGCTTGTCACTGCTATAATCAAGTTGGCAGGAGTTATTTTTTATAAAATCATTGCCAATTAGACCATTGAAGGGGATAGGAAAATTGTTTTGGACTACATGGAAACAGTGGTTGAGAACGAGATCGTTGATTGAGATATCTAGAAAGATGTATCCAAGAGTTTTTTGAGGGTTAGTCATTTTGTCATCTATTCCTTTTAGGGTAATTGGATTATCCTCATAAACAGGGATATGATCGGAAAGACTTTCGAGTTTGATTAAAGAAATATCTGCTCCTGTATCAAGTAGAAATGAATTTGGATTGTTGAGAAGACCATTAATATTTAAATCGACATAATTGGTAATTGCGGAATTAAAAACTGATATGCGACCTTCAAAAGATGGGCGTTTGTCGACGCGGTCGTGGTTTGTCGAGAGCCCTGTTCGTTTAAAGGCGTCTGATTTTGTGAATTATGGTTTTGATAAAAATGGTTTCGTGAGCTATTTGAATTGCACTGATTTTCTGCATTACGTTTATTATTATTATATTGACGTTTCCTACATTCGTTAATTAAGTGACCTTTATTTTTACAGTAATTGCTAAATTTTGAGCTAGGAAATTGAGGTCTTGGATTTCGATTTTGATTAGAGTTTGTATTTATTGGATTTCGATTTTCGTTAGAGGAAAAATTGCGGATATTATGATGACTTTGGTTATTATTCTGGAACGAGTTGTTTCGCTTTCGACATGTGTCTGTCGTATGACCTATTTTGTTACAGTTATGACAAAATTTGGGGGAGAAATTTAAGTTTTGAAATTTATTTATCTCATTTTTTGATTTAATTTCTTGTTCTTCGTTTTGTGCTATAGCGATTGCTTCTTCTAATGAATTTGGTTTTTGGCTTTTTACTAGAATACAAAGATCACGTTGGAGGCCAGACAAAAATACATTTAAAGTTTGCTCTCTTAAAAGTTCAACGCAGGCTTCACGACTTTCATTACTTAATGATGAATTTAAGGTATTTGTTAACCGTAAATAACAGTTTTCGATTCTATTTGCATAAGAAAGAACGGGTTCATTAAAATTTTGCCTACAAGAATTTAGCTCGAGCTGCCATTGACTACTTGTACGCCTGTCTGAATATGCGTCCAATAAAAATTGTTTCAAGTCTGCCCATTTTGTAAAAGTCCTATTCCTAACTATTGCCCTAGCATTATCCGTGAGTTTTGTTTGGATTAATGTAAAGAGAAGATCCTTTTTATCATTTTGAACAACTGAGAATGCCTTATCGCAATTATCAATAAATTCTAGTAATTTAGATTTTGTTCCATCGAACTTAGTTAACATATCTTTAACAACTTCAATTGAAAGAGACATAGTAGTTTCTTCTTTTATGATTTTTAGGTTAGGATACATAGATCAAGAAAAGAAATAAAGTTGGTTGGATTGTTGCGAAAAAGAAGAGAGGGAAAGAGAAAGAAAAAATATATAAGCAGGAATAATTAAAAACTGATTTACCATATTGCTAAAAAGGACCCAGCATACATCTCCTGGTTGGAGGTTTTGCAGGAAGGTTGAGGTTCCTAAAGCTCCTGGTTGGTCTCTCGGTTTTTTCCACCTAAATGAAGCCGTCTGGTTCCGGAGACTAGTCTGATGCTGTCTGTGATATCCTCGGAAAGGCAGCAGTACAGTGATTTACCAGTTGTGGTCCCGAAATGCCTGTGAGAAGGAATCTTCTAATACTGCAATCCTGATTCGTTGATCTGGAACGTCTACAGTATCCCACTTCTGACACCAATTTTGTAATGGACCGGGAGGTTTCCTCAGAGAAACACGGTGGATCCTTTAATGATTTATTTAAAATAAACTTAATATAAAGCTAGTCAGTACTAATTACTACTTCGATTGACAAAATTATAGTTCTGTTCTATGCCGTGAATCAATCCGTTTTATACTAAAGTCTAAGGGAGAAATACATGGGCGTGACACAAAGTTTCTGATAATATTCCTAATGAGGTTGACAATACTTATCGTAAGATAAACAGTTAATGCATATTCGAGGTTCCTTAATGGGGATGATTTACTAAGCACAAAGAAAACCAAAACGGATAAGGGTGGTCGAAGTTCAGTAAACATATAAAAATATAATTATACTGTTTGAGATGCTTAAACACTAACTTACTTATTTCTACTAAATACATTGTTTTTGGGAAAAGAACATAGGCGTCACAGATGGGTACATTACAGTTCTTTAAAAAAAAAACGATATAAAACTTCTTTTGTGAGTTTTCAGGATACATTGAAAACTGGATTTCATGTCTCACCATTTAAAAGTCAAAATCTTCTTACACTCCAGATAGCTTAGTATCAGATCTCAGGGACAAAAGGCCTGAAAGTATTAATATGCATATAAAACAGCCAAAAAAGCTTTTACTCAGAGTAGGTAAGAGATAATAAGATTTTTATTACATTTTTACAGTTTCTGGGAAAAAATCAGGTGTAAATGAGGTGTCACTTGGCTAGGCTATCATAAAAATTAAGAAAGTTTGTTAAGACTGTGAAGGCTTTTACGGCCGGTCAAAATACAATCTAAAGTGTTCTCCGGGCTTTGAAGCTGTGGTCCAGTGGAATTTCTTCCTGACGGCTACAGCTGCGGCAGATATTATCAAGGGCGATGAGGCAATGGGTGAAGTGATCTCCCGTGCTTCCTGACGTTGACTGATTGAACTGTAGTGAGCTCCGTGGTATTTATTCCCCCGCCGCGCCGTCACGCTGCAGTGAAAAGACTGGAGTGGGGGTAGTGGTCGCTCGGGGTTTCGGCGCATTTAAAGTATATACGTGGAACTCGCTTACAGTCTGGATTTAGAAACGTAAGTTCCTCCTTTCCGTTGAAATTGTTGTCGTGTTTAAAGATCTCAATGACCTCTCTCGTTAGTCTCGGATAGAAACGCTGCAATTGATATAAGATATCCAGTTCGTTGAAAAGGATGTCGTGACCATCGGAGAAAGCGTGCTCTGCTACTGCTTACTTTTGTGTTTGTCCCAGCCTGCAACTCTCCTTGTGTTCCGTAATCCTCGTGTTGACACTGCGTTTTGTGGTGCCAATGTATACCAAGTCACAGTTGCATGGAATTCAGTAAACTCCGGGTGTCGATATTGTCCTCCGAATGCATCCGCGCTTTTCCTCATCTTCTCCCGTTGTTCCTTCCCGGCATTTATTTAACACAATCTTCTTCTCACTCTTCAGTTTCGCATTTAACTCAATGATTTTTATTTAATATTTGTATTTTTTTAATTTTCTATTTTATACCTTTATTTTGTTATATTTTTTTGTAATAATTTTTTCTTAACCAACTTAAATAAAATGTGCCGATAGCTGCTTTTCCGCACCGTTTTATACGGGGTGACATAATCAAAATAAAGGGAGTTTTGTTTCTTCATCCTTTCCTTTTGACATTTCACAGCCAACTAGAAGAAGTTTTATAATGAACACCTCGTATTTGCCATTGTCTCATTGTTTCCTGTGAATTTCTCAATTATTCGTTTCACTTTGTCCAAACCGTTTTTTGTTTCGTGGGTTTTTACTAATTTTCCTCACTCAGATTTTTAGTTTTCATTCCTGAAAACCATTTACTTTTTGTTTGTTTATTCCTATTAATTATTTCTGCACTTAATCCCTTTCCACTTTGTCATGTCTTTTTATTTTCCCGCCCCTTTGTTCAAGTCAACTTCATATATTGAAAAATGCAAAATCTTTAAAAATTTTGCAATTCTAAAAGTTTTATTAAAAATAGCTTCTAGAGGTACGTTTCGATTTTGCCTTGAGCTCCTCTACTTTATTTCAAAAGCAGGGAGATGGTAAATTATAAAACAAATTATTCTGGTGAAGTAAAAACCTTATACTATTTATCACTGCAAACGAGGTGATCATTATTTTAAAACAGGGATCGGAGTTTGGGTCGGACCCAAAACGGCAACAGCTGTATTTTATTTTATAGCCCCGACAAGCTCAGTACTTTCAGTGGAATAGAAAGAAAATGCAGATGTTTTGACGTAGGTCAAAAACGAACACATAAATTAGTAAAGTTTCAGGCAGAAGAGACTATTTTGTGTGGGGTTTGTGTTTTTGCGGGTGTTGGCTGTTCCTTTGTTTACGAACAATATCTGGTACAGGAACTCTGTGGTACAAAAACGAAAAATATTTCTTACTATACAAACGTAAAATACGATAACTAGTGAAATCATGTGACATCGAAAAATTGTGCTGGTTCTTTTGTTATTAAATTACAATATAGGGCCGCCATTCTCAGAGAAAGAGGAAGTAGGGCATATGTTTCTTGGGTTTTATCTTAATGGCAAAATGTCTTCCATGAAAGAGCATTTTCCTGTTTTTTGCAATATAGGTGACCACATTACGTATTTTTATATTTTAACTTTAACACAGCTAATTTAATTATTTAATTATGTAGCAGTAAAATGGACCACTGTGTGAGAACTAGGTCATTATGCAGACTTTATCTGCACTTGTGGAGAAATACAAAACTGATTAGAAAGCAGTGTTAATATTGCAAATGCTTGTGTATTGGATAACAACTTACTAACAATAAGCTAATTTAAAAACTACCTGTAAAGGGTATAATAATATTGATTTTGTTTAACAAATATTTGAAGCCTCCGATCCAATTATACGTATAGTTTATCTCATAATATTCACATAGGAGTAGGCCGCTTTAAGCACCTAAAACAATCAAAAGTTTTATTAATGTTAAGCTGTTTTGGTTTGACTAGGTTGTCTGAAACTGGCCAAACAAACATTGTACCTACTATCGAGGCGGTACAATGTTTGTTTGGCCGAATAAGGCATCTGTCCTGGGTCTGGTGGATCATTCATACATATAATTATTGACTATCACCCTTCATAGAAGATAGCCCTGAAAAAGACTAAATTTTGGTCGAAACGTCGGCATTCTTCAGTAGAAGATAGAGAGTTTTTTTTTGTCCTCTACCTGCTATACCATCCAGTTAATTTACATAAGGACGCTATTACACTGATCATTTATGTTTTTGTTATAATCTTGAAATAAGTAATAGAAGTTGTAAAAAATAGTTATAAGTTCATTTTTAGAAAACACTAAAGGAGAAATAAAACAACTAAAACTAATGTTGAAATCCCTCGATCTAAAGCTTCTAAAGTTGGAAATTGAGGAAAAAGGACGTAACGTAACCAAGAAATTTTTGTTTTGTTGTTTTTTGATCGGAATGCCACGTTTTCAGTTCTCTAAGAACTTAACAAACTTAATTCGAATGAAATTGTACCGTAAAATGTTTCTTTTTAACCCAAAAAATACTCGATTCTAAAAGGGCCTAAAAATCGACTACCGAAGGGGTTTGTCTCCGAAAATACTACATAAAGAGGACATCAAAAAGAGATAAAAGTCAGTTGGATTCACGCCAATTGGTCTACTCGTTCTCAAGTTACAAGTGGCTAAATTAAAAATTTAGAAAAAAAGAACTTAATATCCTGCCTTTGGTCAAACTCAAGAAATTGATGGGAATTTTTGTGTTTTACTGTTTTGATCAAAGTAGCACGTTTGCAATCCCCTAAAAACGTAAAAAACTTAATTCGAATGAAATTAAACCCCTAAAGTGTTTAAAACTCGATACCAGAAGTGCCTAAAAATCTCCTAAAATTCTGCTACGGGACTTTCGTTGGTGGAAGTTCAAAGAGGGCAACAAGAAGAGCAAAGAACAGTTGGATTAACTCCCAACTATTTTTGTTGGAATCAAATGAAAAATTTAAAGATAAAAAAGTCGCAATATATTCCTTCCTGTTTTCGAAACCTGAAATTTGAAAAAAACTTTAGACTTTTTTTCCTGTTTTTGCTCAGAATGGGACATTTGCAATCCTCTAAGATCGTAACCAACTGAAATCAAACATAAGGCCTTAAAAGTATGTTTTTTAAAAATGGTAAAATAGTCGCTTTTAAAGTGCCGGTCCGAACATAAGTTTTTTAAAAATGGCAAAAAACTCGATTCCAGAAGTGCCTAAAAACCGAACACCAAAGGGATCTATAACCGAAAACATTGCACCTACGGGACTTTTGTTTATGGGAGGTGAGAGAGGACATCAAGAAGAGCAAAAAATAGTTAAATTAAGTCACGCAATAAGTAAAACGCAAATTACATGCGCTCAAATTTGGAAATTGAAGAAAAAATTAATGAGGGAACTAATAGGGGAATTAATATATTCCCCCATGTGGTCAATTTGAAAAAACATTAGATTCTTTCCCTGCTTTTGATCAGAATTGGGCGGTTGCAATCCTCTAAGATTGTATCAAACTGAAATCAAGCATAAAGCCCTAAAAGTGTGTTTTTTACAAATTTTCGAAAAATTCGATTTTAATAGTTTCAATCCGAACATTGTTTTTTTTATAAACGGCAAAAAGCTCGATTCTAGAAGTTCCCAAAAACCGAAAACAAAGGGGTTTGTCACCTAAAATATTGCACCTAGTGGACATTTGTTTATAGGAGGTGAGAGAGGATATCAAGAAGAGCAAAAAATAGTTAAATTAAATCCAATTAGTCCACTCGTTCTAAAATTACAGGCGATGAAATATGAAAATTGAAAACAAAATTTAATATATTCCCCCATGTGGTCAATCTGAAAAATCTTTATATCTTTTTCCCGCTGACCAGAGCTGGGCGGTTGCAATCCCCTAAGATTGTAACAAACTGAAATCGAAAGTAAAGCCCCAAAAGTGCGTTTTTTAAAGATTGGCGCACAAGTCGTTTTTAGTATTTTCAATCCGAACATTCGTTTTTTTAAAGTGGCAAAAAACTCGATTCTAGAAATTCCCAAAAAAAAAGAAGAACAAGGGGTTTGTCACCCAAAATATTGCGCCTAATGGACATTTGTTTATAGGAGGTGAGATACGACGTCAAAAACAGAAAAAAATAGTTAAATTAACTCCAATTAGTCCATTTGTTCTAAAATTACAGGCGATCAAATTTGAAAATTGAAAAACAAAACTTAATATATTCCCCCGTGTGGTCAATTTGAAAAAACTTTAGATTTTTTTTCCTGCTTTTGGTCAGAACTGGGCGGTTGCAATTCCCTAAGATTGTAACAAACTGAAATCGAACATAAAGCCCCAAAATTGTGTTTTTTAACATTCGTTTTTTAAAATTTGCAAAAAACTCGATTCCAGAAGTGCTCAAAAACCGAAGACAAAGGGGTTTGTCACCTAAATTGTTGCACCTAGTGGACATTTGTTTATAGGACGTGAGAGAGGACATCAAGAAGAGGAAAAAATAGGTAAATTAACTCCAATTAGTCCACTCGTTCTAATATTACAGGCGATCAAATTTTAAAATTGAAAAAAAACTTAATATATTCCTCCATGTGGTCAATTTGAAAAAACTTTAGATGTTTTTCCGCCTTTCGAGCAGAACTGGGCGGTTGTAATCCCCTAAGATTGTAACAAACTGAAATCGAAAGTAAAGCCCCAAAAGTGCGTTTTTTAAAGATTGGCGCAAAAGTCGTTTTTAGTAGTTTCAATCCGAACATTCGTTTTTTAAAAGTGGCAAAAAACTCGATTCCAGAAGTGCCTAAAAACCGAACACCAAAGGGATCTATAACGGAAAATATTGCACCTACGGGACTTTTGTTTATGGGAGGTGAGAGAGGACATCAAAAAGAGCAAAAAATAGTTAAATTAAGTCCAATCAGTCCACTTGTTCTAAAATTACATGCGTTCAAATTTGAAAATTGAAGAAAAAATTAATGAAGGAATTAATAGGGGAATTAATATATTCCCTCAAGAGGTCAATTTGAAAAAACATTACATTTTTCCCTGCTTTTGATCAGAATTGGGCGGTTGCAAATCTCTCAGATTGCATCAAACTAAAATCAAACATAAAGCCCTAAAAGTGTGTTTTTTAAAAATTTTCGAAAAATTCGTTTTTAATAGTTTCAATCCGAACAATGGTTTTTTAAAAAATGGCAAAAAGCTCGATTCGAGAAGTTCCCAAAAAAAAGAACAAGGGGTTTGTCACCCAAAATATTGCGCCTAATGGACATTTGTTTATAGGAGGTGAGAGAGGACGTCAAAAACAGCAAAAATAGTTAAATTAACTCCAATTAGTCCATTTGTTCTAAAATTAAAGGCGATCAAATTTGATAATTGAAAAACAAAACTTAATATATTCCCCCGTGTGGTCAATTTGATAAAACTTTAGATTTTTTTTCCCGCTTTTGGTCAGAACAGGGCGGTTGCAATTCCCTAAGATTGTAACAAACTGAAATCGAACATAAAGCCCCAAAATTGTGTTTTTTAACATTCGTTTTATAAAAATGGCAAAAAACTCGATTCCAGAAGTGCTCAGAAGCCGAAAACAAAAGGGTTTGTCACCTAAAATATTGCTCCTAGTAAACATTTGTTTATAGGACGTAAGAGAGGACATCAAGAAGAGGAAAAAGTAGGTAAATTAACTCCAATTAGTCCACTTGTTCTAATATTACAGGTGATCAAATTTTAAAATTGAAAAAAATTAATATATTCCTCCATGTGGTCAATTTGAAAAAACTTTAGATTTTTTTCCGCCTTTCGATCAGAACTGGGCGGTTGCAATCCCCTAAGATTGTAACAAACTGAAATCGAAAGTAAAGCCCAAAAAGTGCGTTTTTTAAAAATTGGCGCAAAAGTCGTTTTTAGTAGTTTCAATCCGAACACTCGTTTTTTAAAAGAGGCAAAAAACTCGATTCCAGAAGTGCCACAAAAACCGAAAACAAAGGGTTTGCCACCTAAAGTATTGCACCTAGTGGACATTTGTTTATAGGAGGTGAGAGAGGATATCAAGAAGAGTAAAAAATAGTTAAATTAAATCCAATTAGTCCACTAGTTCTAAAATTACAGGCGATCAAATTTAAAAATTGAAAATAAAACTTAATATATTCCTCCATGTGGCCAGTTTGAAAAAACTTTAGATTTTTTTCCGCTTTTTGATCAAAACTGGGCGGTTGCAATTCCCTAAGATTGTAACAAACTGAAATCGAACATAAAGCCACAAAATTGTGTTTTTTAACATTCGTTTTGAAAAATGGCAAAAAACTCCATTCCAGAAGTGCTCAAAAACCGAAAACAAAGGGGTTTGTCACCTAAATTGTTGCACCTAGTGGACATTTGTTTATAGGGCGTGAGAGAGGACATCAAGAAGAGGAAAAAATAGGTAAATTAACTCCAATTAGTCCACTCGTTCTAATATTACAGGCGATCAAATTTTAAAATTGAAAAAAAACTTTATATATTCCTCCATGTGGTCAATTTGAAAAAAAACTTTAGTTTTTTTTTCGCCTTTCGATCAGAACTGGGCGGTTGCAATCCCCTAAGATTGTAACAAACTGAAATCGAAAGTAAAGCCCCAAAAGTGCGTTTTTTTAAAATTGGTGCAAAAGTCGTTTTTAGTAGTATCAATCCGAACATTTGTTTTTTAAAAGTGGCAAAAATTCGATTCCAGAAGTGCCACAAAAACCGAAAACAAAGGGGTTTGTCACCTAAAGTATTGCACCTAGTGGACACTTGTTTACAGGAGGTGAGAGAGGATATCAAGAAGAGCAAAAGATAGTTAAATTAAATCCAATTAGTCCATTAGTTCTAAAATTAAAGGTGATCAAATTTGAAAATTGAAAAAAAAATTAATATATTTCCCCATGTGGTCAATTTGAAAAAACTTCAGAGTTTTTTCCGCCTTTTGATCAGAACTGGGCGGTTGCAATTCTCTAAGATTGTAACAAACTGAAATCGAACATAAAGCCCCAAAATTGTGTTTTTTAACATTCGTTTTATAAAAATGGCAAAAAACTCGATTCCAGAAGTGCTCAAAAACCGAAAACAAAGGGGTTTGTCACCTAAATTGTTGCACCTAGTGGACATTTGTTAATAGGACGTGAGAGAGGACATCAAGAAGAGGAAAAAAAAGGTAAATTAACTCCAATTAGTCCACTCCTTCTGATATTACAGGCGATCAAATTTTAAAATTGAAAAAAAACTTAATATATTCCTCCATGTGGTCAATTTGGAAAAACTTTAGATTTTTTTCCGCCTTTCGATCAGAACTTGGCGGTTGCAATCTCCTAAGATTGTAACAAACTGAAATCGAAAGTAAAGCCCCAAAAGTGCGTTTTTTAAAAATTGGCGCAAAAGTCGTTTTTAGTAGTTTCAATCCGAACATTCGTTTTTTAAAAGCGGCAAAAAACTCAGTGCCACAAAAACCGAAAACAAAGGGGTTTTTCACCTAAAGTGTTGCACCTAGTAGACATTTGTTTATAGGAGGTGAGAGAAGATATCAAGAAGAGCAAAAAATAATTAAATTAAATCCAATTAGTCCACTAGTTCTAAAATTACAGGCGATCAAATTTGAAAATTGAAAAAAACTTAATATATTCCTCCATGTGGTCAATTTGAAAAAACTTTAGATTTTTTTCCGCCTTTTGATCAAAACTGGGTGGTTGTAATTCCCTAAGATTGTAACAAACTGAAATCGAACATAAAGCCCCAAAATTGTGTTTTTTAACATTCGTTTTTTAAAAATGGCAAAAAACTCGATTCCAGCAGTGCTCAAAAACCGAAAACAAAGGGGTTTGTCACCTAAAATATTGCTCCTAGTGGACATTTGTTTATAGGACGTAAGAGAGGACATCAAGAATAGGAAAAGTAGGTAAATTAACTCCAATTAGTTCACTCGTTCTAATATTACAGGCGATCAAATTTTAAAAATTAAAAAAAATTGATATATTCCTCAATGTGGTCAATTTGAAAAAACTTTAGATTTTTTTCCGCCTTTCGATCAGAACTTGGCGGTTGCAATCCCCTAAGATTGTAACAAACTGAAATCGAAAGTAAAGCCCCAAAAGTGCGTTTTTTAAAAATTGGCGCAAAAGTCGTTTTTAGTAGTTTCAATCCGAACATTCGTTCTTTAAAAGTGGCAAAAAACTCAGTGCCACAAAAACCGAAAACAAAGGGGTTTTTCACCTAAAGTGTTGCACCTAGTAGACATTTGTTTATAGGAGGTGAGAGAAGATATCAAGAAGAGCAAAAAATAGTTAAATTAAATCCAATTAGTCCACTAGTTCTAAAATTACAGGCGATCAAATTTGAAAATTGAAAAAACTTAATATATTCCTCCATGTGGTCAATTTGCAAAAACTTTAGATTTTTTTCCGCCTTTTGATCAGAACTGGGCGGTTGTAATTCCCTAAGATTGTAACAAACTGAAATCGAACATAAAGCATCAAAATTGTGTTTTTTAATATTCGTTTCTTAAAAATGGCAAAAAACTCGATTCCAGAAGTGCTCAAAAACCGAAAACAAAGGGATTTGTCACCTAAAATATTGCTCCTAGTGGACACTTGTTTATAGGACGTAAGAGAGGACATCAAGAAGAGGAAAAGTAGGTAAATTAACTCCAATTAGTTCACTCGTTCTAATATTACAGGTGATCAAATTTTAAAAATGAAAAAAAATTGATATATTCGTCCATGTGGTCAATTTGAAAAAACTTTAGATTTTTTTCCGCCTTTTGATCAGAACTGGGCGGTTGCAATCCCCTAAGATTGTATCAAACTGAAATCAAACATAAGCCCTAAAAGTGTGTATTTTAAAAATTTTCGAAAAATTAGTTTTTAATAGTTTCAATCCGAACATTGTTTTTTTTTTAAATGGCAAAAAGCTCGATTCCCGAAGTTCCCAAAAACCGAAGAACAAAGGGGTTTGTCACCTAAAATATTGCGCCTAATGGACATTTGCTTATAGGAGGTGAGAGAGGACGTCAAGAACAGCAAAAAATAGTTAAATTAACTCCAATTAGTCCATTTGTTCGAAAATTACAGGCGATCAAATTTGAAAATTGAAAAAAAACTTAATATATTCCTCCATGTGGTCAATTTGAAAAAACTTTAGATTTTTTTCCGCCTTTCGATCAGAACTGGGCGGTTGCAATCCCCTAAGATTGTAACAAACTAAAATCGAACATAAAGCCTTAAAGGTGTGTTTTTTAAGAATTGGCCAAAAAGTCGTTTCTAGAAGTGTCAATCCAAGCATGGATTTTTTAAAAATGGCAAAAAACTCGATTCCAGAAGTCCCTAAAAACCGAACATCAAAAGGATTTTTCTACGGAAATATTGCACCCACGGATCATTTATTAGTGGGAGGTGAGAGAGGACATTAGGGAGAGCAAAAAACAATTGCAGTTACTCCAATAGGTCCACTCGTTCTAAAGTTACAGACGGTCAAAGTTAAAAATTTGCGTTAAAAACGTGTGTGTGTTGTTAAAACTGTCGGGAATCAAGTTTTACATTTTCATTTATTCTAAAACTTCAGATTCAGGACGAAGCAGGAAACAATTAAAATAGGAAACAATCAATTTGCGACCAAATTCACTCACCCTTTTTTGAAATTTTCAAAAATCTCAGTTTTTAAATCAAAAACAATTGAAGTTTTCTATACGCAACTGTATAGGTCGAAGGAGGGGCTTGTTATAGGGCTATAATTTCGAGTAAAGAAAATGAAGTTAGTGTTTTTGTGTATCAAGGAACATTAAAAAAATGCGCACTTATACGTCACTTCACATACTTCATCACAAACGCACATACATCGCACAAAATCGAAGATAAGAATTCAGAAACCAAATAAAAATGTGACTTCGTTCATCTACTTAATTAGCTCTTATTTAGTACCCATTTTTAGCTACCTTCCAGCAATAACTCCGTATATACTCCGCTTACAACTCCATACAGAAATTTTTAAAAATGTGTAAAATACCCTAGTTTTGTGGAAGGCTTAAAAAGTAGTATCGTTCTTTCGGTTTCTTAGCTTTCATTACATTTTTTTTTCACATATATCTTCATCGAAAAATGAAACAAACTGTGTTCAACGTTTCGATATATATCAAGTTATCATCAGTTTTTTTATTTCAAAATTTCAACCTAGCACATTGAGGCTGGTTAATATGAAACAATATGAAGACCATAAAATAAATAATTCAAGCCTCCTTCAACCCAATAGACGTATTTTCATTCAAACAAAATTATTGCCTACTCACCAGCAGAATTGAGTTAGTGGTCATTGATCCAAAGGGCCCAATAGTGAGCAGTAAAGGCTTTCTGGTCCGAGCTATGATAAAATGGACGAGTTGCTTGGCTTCTTTATTCAACAAATACCAGTCGCTTTGAAAAATTGCGTCACCCAGTAATTCACTCTAAAAATATGTATACAGGGTGTCACAAAAATGTAGGCTAATCCGTTAGCCATAATTCTCTAATGAAAAATGACTATAAGAATGTCAAAACGGTAACTTTATTTTTTTTAACAAATGTTTGTAAAAGATTTTTTTTTATATTTGGTAGATATATTAAGTCTACAACAAAAAAATAAAACTTTGGCTTCCAGTCAATAAAAATACCAAAATTCTTATATTAAAAACTAACCTGAAGTTTAACTTCATTACAGCTCCAGCCAATCAGGAATAATTGAGTGATTAGAAGAAAAAAGAAGGAAAACAGCCACCCAGTTTTGAGCGATTCCATCTGCAAATAAATAATACAGTAAACACACTGGAGTACAAGTACTAAATCTATGTGAATTACTGATTTTTTTGACATTTAAAATATGGTTTTTAGATTTATTAATAAGAGATAAGTATTTTAAAAAAGTGTTAGTACTATAGGATATGAGCAATAAATAAAATTGCTTTCTTAAATTGAACCCTGTAGTTTCTTTGCTGATTCTAATATGATGACACGTTGTATATTCAAATTTCTGGTGAAGAAAACGTCTGTATTTTTTCATTTATTCAAGAAATTTGGCTACTAGCTATCAATCTAAAAAACACAACCAATACCTTCATTATGCTGATGGTAACTGTGGCTATGTCTAACGAGTTTAGGAAAAATTCCATCATGGTCATATATTTAGTTTGTTGATTAAATTGTTTAGTGAACCTAAAAAAATGAAATTATCACTAGCAATAGAGACTTGGACATTTGTGTACAGACTGCTAGACTCTAATGGTTATCATAACTAAGGCTACCGAACCGAGAAATTGGTGACCAACATAGTCAGATATTGATTTATAATAACCGAAACCGAATCCACTGTCCTTTCTACAGCCTACTCAGAGACAAGAAAGGAAAAGCGGAAAGAACACCGTAACAAAAAGAGAAGAAAAAGAAGGAAAGAGATAAGGGCTAAGAGGAAAGATAGAGGTTTTTTGTCTTTAGGTTTCTTTGGTACGTCTTTCTTCTTATTTTTATCTGGTGTCTCTATTGGTTTAACAAGGTTTTTCGAACGGTTTTAGCTGAGGCTTTTCCTGCTCCCTTTCAGGTTTCAGGCGTTTCTGTTTGTACCTGCGAATAACTTCGGGATGCTTCTCATTTCCAGCTTTCCTAGATTCTTCCATAGCAAGAAATTATTAGCACCAAATAAAATGTCAGAAAAAAGAACATAAAACTTCGTTTTTGAATGGCATCTCTCATATCAAGAACCAAAGAACTTACAGGTGTTTAAACACTGTACTTGAAGGTAGACAATGCCATATAACAGTAAGAAAGAAAAATTTAAAAAATTACAAACTACAAAAGGCGCGAGCTAAGAAACCTGACAGAATCAAAGAAAAATAAAGTCAAAAAGTAATAGGTAAAAGAAGGTCCAAACAGCGGGAAGATTTCTAAGAGCTTCGAATTTGCTCCTGAAGAATAAGGCTGAGTCCGGGGAAACCCTGAGTCTCGCTCAGAGTCTACTCCAGCTGCTGATGGTGGGACGCAGGCTGCCTAGGGCAGAACGTCGTCGGTCATTGACCTGTTGAGTTGAGCTCCCGGATACACCTTTTGCTGTGTGGGTGGGTGGAAATCAGGGTACCCCCGAGGGATCCAGTGACAAGAAGCCTCAAGCGGCACCAAGTAAAAAAAGAAAAGCCGACCAGGTGACCTCACCAGGAAAGCACAACAAAAAGCCAAAGCCTCGCTGAAGGTTCTAAGGCCAGTGGAGGTCGGCTTCACGTTGAAAGTCCGGAAAGGCCAAACGTCGAGAAAGTAAAAGAGCTACTCGACCTTCAAAACGCCAAGCTCGGCGTTGGGAGATGGCAGCACGTCTCTAAGGAGGACGAAACATGTTACTGGCGCCTGACCTTTAAGGTAAGCAAGGAGGTTGCCGACCGTTTTGGTTAGTTCAGGTTAGTTCAGGTTGGTTAGTTTAGGTTAGTTCAGGTTGGTTAGTCACTTTGTCATTTACCAATTATTAGTTAATTTTTAAGCAATTTTTTTAATTTTAGAACACCATAAATTGAAAATATGTTAAAGATGTGTGTTATCAACAATTACAAATTAGTTTTTTGCCACTAGAATAGTTCTCTTAATATTAAATAATTGTTTTCCATACATTATTGATAACTTAGGGTTCACAGCTTAAATGATGCAGTTCTCCAAATTAACAAATTCAACATGAATATTGAATTTTGTGAATCACCAACGAATTGCTAGTATTTTGTTGGGCCTCTGTCGTTATTAATTACAGCTCGTAGTCGTCTGGGCATTGATTCTACCAAGTTTCTAGTGTACTCTGGAAAGATATCGTTCCAAGCCTCCGCAATTCTTCTTCTCAATTCATTTCTGTTATGTATTGGGACACTGTGTGCCTTTTTCTTTAATATTAACCACAAGTTCTCAATCACGTTTAAATCAGGTGACTGTGCTGGCGTTCTGATGACATGCGGACAGTTATAATGTATCCAATTGCGAATCCGGTACGACGTCTGTTTTGGATTATGGTCATGATAAAACCAGTAATTGTTACTAATTTAAATCTTTCAGCACTACCTGCTAGATGCTCTCTTAGTATGTCTAAATACGTGAATTGGTTCATATTCCCTTCAATAAAATGAATATCACCTAGCCCTGTAGACGCCATAGAACCCCATAACATAATGCCTCTTCCACCATGTTTTACAATCGCTTTCACATTTTTTATCTTTAGTTCTTCATTAGGTTTTCTCCACACTGAAATTTTTCCATCTGATCCAAATAAATTTATTTTAGTTTGGTCAGCAAATACTTCCAAGAATTCCAAAACTCAAGATCTTTATGGACATGATCTCTTGCAAACTCTAGAATTACCCTCCTACTTCTTTGACTAATAAATAGTTTGTTTCTTGCAGTTCGACCATGCAAATTATTCTTCCGTAATATCCGTCGAATTGTTTCAGGGTTGCATTTTTTTCCAAAGTATCTTTCAACCTCATTTCGCAACTTGAGAGCCCTTTTTTTAGGATTATTCATCGCAATTTGTCAAAAGATCCATCTTTCCTCACGGTCATTAAAAATCTTATTCGGGGCGACCCGCGACTTATTCTGGATTCTGTTTTCATTCCGGTAACGCTCAATAATGTGCTGAATAGTTGAAGAACTTTTATTCACCATTTTGGAAATGTCTCTTTGACTATAACCATTTCTGTAGTGAGTAAGGAATAAGTTTCTTTCAGCAATTGTAGTTCTGCAACCCATGCTAGCACCCAAAAGCTGACCCAAAAGACAACCTCACCTGCACGTGGTGCACCCTGCTAGAAAAACTGACGAAGCACTGTCGACCGAGTGGTTACCGGTATAAGTAATCCCCTCTTTTCGGCCAACAGCTGCGGGTGGAGGAGCTGACAAGAGATAGGGCACCTTCTTGCCCTTGGAAGAAGAAATTCTCCCTAAATGCGGATGAAACTGCTACAAGTTCAACGGCATGGAGATGCAGAAGGCAACGGGAAACCACTGCATTAAGGATCCTTAGGGATCTTCCAAGACAAACAATAATGGCAACACAAGATAATCAAATGGCCCCTAGTCCGTGGCAGACCTTAGATGGTCAAGGGGTGCGAAGAATCCCCACGTTGAAAAACACTAATGTCGTAAGGACGGAACTTAAAGACACCCACCACTATAACGGAGTAGGCATTATGGTGGACTTGGACACCGGCGGTTCTATCATTAACTTCATACCACTCTCTGATAGAGCAATGATGATACAACTAAGGGCCACACCTAAAAACCTAAACATCATTCAAACATATGCCCCAACAGCCGACAAACCACAGACAGAGTTGGAGGCATGGTATACAGAAGTCAAACAATTAATAGCCGCCACAAATAAAGACGACATCACCCTTATCCTCGGGGATTTCAATGCCAAGATAGGTAGAGGAAAAAGTGGGGAGACCGTGGGTGTATACGGTCTGGGAATTAGAAACGAAAGAGGAGATACCCTGGTCCAGTTCTGCCAAGAAGAGAAACTGATGGTTTCCAACACATGGTTTAAGCAACCTGTACGTCGCCTCTACACATGGAAATCCCCACAGGACACCACAGAGCATCCGGTCAGGAGTCAAATTGATTATATACTGGTTCCAAAAAGATATAGAAATGGAGTGCTTGGTGTTAGGACATATCCAGGAGCAGATGTCGAGTCAGACCATATTCCCGTAGTGGCACACTTTCGTATTAGACTTAAGAAACTTAAAAGAACGCAGTCCAACAAACCAAACGTAGCACTACTACAGAATGAACCCGAACGTCAAACAATCACTGACAAACTCAACAATGAGCTCAAAAAGGTTATACAAAAGAACGAAATGATTCCTGATACCGAGAGCCCTGACAGGATCGAGGACACCTGGAATTCATTAAAGAAAGCTATATTAGACACACAAAAGCCGCTAGTAACACCAAACAGAACGAAACAACATAAGGAATGGATGACCCAAGAAATACTCATGCTGATGGAACAGAGACGTAGCTTCAAGAACACGAACGCAGAAAAATATAAAGAAACCCAAAAATATATCAGAAGAAAAATCAGAGAAGCCAAGGAAAAGTGGATGGAAGAAAGGTGCCAAGAAGTAGAAGAACTATACAAAAAACACGACCTCTTCAATTTACATAGGAAGGTCAAGGAAATTACAAGTAGTCGAAAATACCCAGCCTTGTCCCATATAGTTAACCAGGACAACAAATAATCACAGATGATGGCGAACTTAAAAAGGTATGGGCAGAATATGTGGCAAATACATTTGAAAGCAATAGCCCTCCTTTTCACAGTCAAGATCCGAAGGAGCCGACACCGGAAATACTTCAATCGGAGGTCCAAAAAGCACTAAGAGAGATAAAAACTAAGAAAGCAGCAGGCCCAGATGACATTTGCCCAGAGATCCTAAAACTTATAGGAGAGGAAAACATACACATCCTGGTTCAACTTTTTAACGATGTGTATAAATCGGGATACATCCCCCGAGATTGGCTGAAATCAATCTTCCTACCTATCCCTAAAAAACCCGGAGCACGGAAATGTGCAGAATTCCGATTGATCAGCCTGATGAGCCAGGTGTTAAAGGCGTTCTTGAAAATCATCCATAGGCGCATACGTGCAAAATGCGAACAGGATGTAAGCGAAGTGCAAATGGGTTTCCGCGAAGGAATGGGTACCAGAGAGGCCTTGTTTGCACTCTCTGCCCTACTACAAAAATGCAAAGACCAGCGAAAGGAAGTGTACCTGTGCTTTATAGATTACACAAGGGCCTTTGACTGTATAGATCACACTAAATTATTGGAACTGCTGGAAAGAAAGGGTGTATGAATGAGATCGTACAGAATCTCTGTGAACAGCAAATAGCATCTGTTAAACTGGAAAACACCGAAACAAGCACTGTACCCATAAGGTGTGAAGTCAGACAAGGGTGCGTATAGCCCCATGCTTTTTAATATGTATTCAGAAATCATTTTCCAAAACGCTCTAGACGAGGCGGTGGACGGTCTGAAAGTCAATGGGAAACTCAGAAACAATCTAAGATATGCTGACGATACAGTGATAATTGCGGACAGTCCTGAAGGACTGCAACGCCTAATCGACAGCATATCGGTTTCCGGGGACGAAATGGGACTGAAGATTAATATCTCAAAAACGAAGATCATGCAAATAAGCCGCAACCCAATCAACCATCCCAACATAAATATATACAGAACACCTATAGAGCAGGTCACTAAATTTAAATATCTGGGAAGTTGAATCAGCGAGGACCTGGATCCTGAGATAGAAATAAGATCCCGCATAGAGCAAGCGAGAACTAACTTTATTAAGATGCGGAACCTATTAACGGACAGAACACTCAACTTAAACATAAGATTTAACTTCGTTAGATGTTATGTGTATTCCACGTTACTGTATGGAGTCGAGGCCTGGACGCTGAAAGTCAGCGGCATTAATAAACTGGAAGCATTTGAGATGTGGGTGTACCGCAGAATGCTGCGTATTCCATGGACCGATCGTACCACTAATCAAGAGGTCTTACATAGGATGAACAAAGACCGAACAATCCTCGAGACCATAAAAAAGCGAAAGACCGCTTACCTTGGCCATGTCATGAGACAGGACAAATACAGATTCCTACAACTGATTATGGAGGGCAAGATTGAGGGAAAGCGTGGTCCTGGACGTACACAGTGCTCTTGGCTGAAAAACATAAGGGATTGGACAGCAAGTTCATGGATCCTGACTTACAAGGATCTTCAAGTGACGCATCTGACTAACCTGGGATCCACGGATGTCACAGCGGCGATCGTAGAATTTATGGTGAGTCAATAAAGGTCGATTCTCACTTTTCTGCAAGGCTCGTGCTCGGTAAAGGCAAGTCACACGCTCGGCACGAGCAAGATTTTTCGAAGCAATTCACACTGCAACGGTCACGCCGCGGGTTAAACAAATTTTTGTCTAATTTTAGTTTTGTGTAGGCTAGTGTTTACTATATTTCTGACATAGAATGAGCAAGAAGAGGAAAAGACGTTTTTGGGTGCTTAAACTGCTAACAAAAGCGCTGTGAAGAGGTAGAGGTTGCAACCTTTCACTCAGAACTTTTAGATGATCAAACGAAATTTTTAAATATTACTGATTGTCATTTGATGGGTTTGACAGTTTATTAGGGCAAATTGAAAGTTGGCCTCTGTTGTCTCTTTATTTTCACAAACCCAAATATACTCAAAACCCACTGAACCCATGTAAAAATTGCAGATTGGCTGTAGGAAGGATATTCACACTTGTCGGAACAGGCAACGCAAATGCTCAGCAAATATTGTTTGAGAAGAACGCCGCCTGCAAAGACTGTCGATTGCCGAGGGATTGCGCGTGCAGTGTAAATCAACCCCGAAAAACGTATGAACTAATTTTTGCCGTGCCTGTGCCTTGACCGGGCCGAGCACGAAAGTGAGAATCGGCCTTTAAAAGTTAAGGCAGATTCTCACTTTCGTGCAAAGCACGTGCTCGGTAACGGAAGTCACCCGCTCAGCAGGAGCAAGATTTTTCAAAGCCATTCACACTGCAACGATCTTGCCGCGGGTTAAACAAATTTTAAGTTTTGTGCAAGCTATTAAGTATTTGACTATGTTCGCGACCTCCACCTTAATAAAAATTGCTTTGGTGTTAGATGAAGAAGAGCAACAAAATGTAAACAGATTTGCAGAAGAAGAGAAAAAGACGTTTTTAGGTGCATAAAATGCTAAAAAAACGCAAAAAAAAAGAGGGAGAATTTGTAACGTTTCCCCCAGAACTTCTAGATGACCAAACAAAGTTTTTAAAATTTTACCGAATGTCATTTGTTGAGCTCAACAATTTATTAGGGCAAATTGAAGAACTTATTGTAAAACCAAATACTACTTTCCGAGAATCCATTTCATCGATTCAAAAACTTGCCGTCTGCTTATAGTAAGTATTAGAATTACAATTTTTAGGTAAAATTTTTAGAACTTAGGGTAATAACCAAACAATGGACACCTTCAAGAGTTAAAACCGTTCGAAGCTGCCAGTTTATTGCTACGGCGACAACTAAAATGCTTTTTCATTCAACGCTGCAGCTACGACGTGTTGTCTTTTGAAATGCGCCTATTCTTAAATCATTCGATTTATTCATAATTTTACTGTTGTCAAAACTGAGTTTAGTAAACTAAATAAAAGGCATTCTCAAGTAACACACAACTCTGATAAATACAACATTATAAAAAATAGATGCACAAGTTCTGTATTCTCACATAATATAACCTACTCAGTGTCTGAGACAGAAAAATTTTCGTAATATGATGTAAGTTGCTGATGACTGAGGAAACGAAACCCTTGAGGATGGACGAGGTGGCATCGGCATTGCTGGAGCTGACAGGTATGTAAAAGTTGAAGAAAGCGGAGGATGATTTTGATTTTGGTATTCTCGAAACTGCCGATCAGCTTGTGCATTATGTTGAATATTGTTGTGGAGTATGTTGAGGAAGCTGCTCGCCGACATATTTACCTTCAATTTCAGATATAACCATAAATGTTACTACATGTTATAAACATAAATTTTGCTACATGTTTGTCCGCGGGTGAAAATTCTCTTACGGTGGCTTTAAGGCTATCAAACAAATGGTCCAGTTCATCATTTTTTTTCTCCTCGTTTAGCAAATAGTTCATTAGAGTCCCACTAGCAGTCTGCTGGGTGACATTTTCTCTAGCTCTTTTTTCCATTGGTTTTCTTTTTTTGGGTGGGCTGTTAACAGTAGGAGTTTCCCACAAATTGGCAGGATTCTCAGAGTGTGAATTATCGACATCTTGGCTTAAAGATTCATCTTCGTCATCCGTTACAGCGCCTAAAGTTTCATTTGCAACAAAAGTCAATCGTTGTTTATACTTCATGTGCGGCCTGAGAAACTCTAATTCGTCCTCGTATTTCCACTTTGACCTGTGTCTGCTGCTTGTCCTGTGCTGGTCTTGTTTAATTTCATAACCTTTCTGTACTGACCTCGAATGGATTCCCAGCGATGTTTGCAGTGTTGTGCATCTAAAAGTAGTTTTAATTAATATCTACTGTTCGGAAATTAAAAAAAAAATGTGTAAAAATGTATTACTATGTAAACGCAAAAATTGGTAACAAGGGAAAATTAGTTATTTATACACCAATCGCACCAATTCGCACCAATGCAAATCGGTAAGGGATAAAAAAAACCTGTTGGTCTCGAGGTATATACACTATTTTTTGCACTTCTTTGTATGATTTTCTAAACGCTATATCACAAAAAATATATAATATATTCAGTTTTTTCCTGTTTACACCTGAGCTATTTCTTGGAGTAAAAAGTCACTTTTCGACTTTTACTTCAGCTTAAAGTGTCACTTTTTTCCCGGAGGGATTAAAAGTACACTTATTATCCCTATTTCTATTTTTATGACTCCGGGAAAAAAAGTGACACCTACCTTAGTCCCCCAAATCAAAATCTTCTAAAAAGTGACTTTTTAATCCACGAAGTGCAAAAGATTTATTTTATTGATTTTCCAATATAAATTTTATTTATTTTTTATTTAAAGATTTCTAGCCACTTAGGACTCTTTTCAGACCATAGCATTCAGTTACCGATTAGGACATTCCAACCTACACGCCATAGTTCAAGAAGTATGTGATGCGGTAGTACAGAAATTGCTACCAGTTTACATTCCGACACTTGGTAGAGAAGATTTTGAAAATATTTCTAAAAAGTTTTGGACTGCTTGGAACTTTCCAAACTGTTTAGGAGCCTTAGACGGCAAACACATTGATATTATACCACCCTGTAACAGTGGTTCTAACTACTTTAATTACAAAAAAACGTTTTCGGTTGTTTTGCTTGGATTGGTCGATGCTAATTATAAATTTATAACCGTGGATGTAGGATCCTACGGCAAAAACAGCGATGGGGCATTTTTGCAAACTCTAGACTAGGAAGACAATCGGAAAACGGCATCTCAGATATACCTGGCGATAAAAAATTACCAGATTCAGATATTGTAGCACCGTATGTGATTTTGGGAGATTCTGTTTTTCCCCTCAAAACCTACCTTTTGAGGCCTTTTCCTCAGGTTCAAACCCTGAATGATGTTGATAAAAGGATATTTAATTATCGACATTGCCGGGCAAGACGTGTGGTTGAGAATGCTTTTGGCATTTTAGCCCAACGTATTCGCATATATTTTAGAAAAATCAATTCAAAACCTGGATACGTTGAAAAAATTATTCTGACCACTTGCATTCTACATAACTATCTGCAAAGCAACAATGTAAACGTTCAAGGAGAGAATCCAAGTTTGGACAACAATGAATGCATCTTGAGAAATCTACCTGGACAAGGCGGTAATGCACAACAAGAGGCATTCAATACTAGACAATTATTTACAAGTTTCTCTGCCTGGCAATATAAAAAGATATAAATAATATACAATGTCATCAATGATCAATTAATAAAATAATACGAATACTTACCTAGTTGTAATTTCTCGCCAATTGTCGTCCACAACATGTTTTTGTACAAATTGTCGAAATATCTTTTATGTGAGAAATCATAAATAGCCTCAATTTCTCGGACATATTCTATAAGAATTTCATCTTGATGGGACGAAAAAGTTGGCCTCTGTTGACGCTTCATTTTCACAAACCCAAGTACTCCCGGAACATGTAAACATGTAAATATTGTTTGAGAAGAACGCTGCCTGCAAAGACTGTCAATTGCCGAGAGGTTGCGCGTGTAGTGTGAATCAACCCCGAAAAATGTATGAAACAAATTTTGCCGTGCCTGTGACATGACCGGGCCGAACACGTGCCTTGCAGGAAAGTGGGAATCGGCCTTTAAAATTCATATAAGTAGTATAAAGACAACAAAACTACTTTTAGATGCACAACACTGCACACATGCACAAACATCGCTGGGAATCCATTCGAGGTCAGTACAGAAAGGTCATGAAATTAAACAAGACCAGCACAGCACAAGCAGCTCATATTCCCACGACAATATTCAACATAATGCACAAGCTGATTGGCAGTTTCGAGAATACCAAAATCAAAATCATCCAACGCTTTCTTCAACTTTTACATACCTGTCAGCTGCAGCAATGCCGATGCCACCTCGTCCATCCTCAAAGGTCTCGTTACCTCATCAGCAACTTACATCATATTACGAAAATTTTTCTGTCTCAGACACTGATTAGGTTATATTATGTTAGAATACAGAACATACTGCTTTTATTTTTTATAATGTTGTATTTATCAGAGTTGTGTGTTACTTGAGAATGTCTTTTATTTTGTTTACTAAACGCAGTTTTGACAGCAGTAAAATTATGAATAAATTGAATGATTTAAGATTAGGCGCATTTCAAAAGACAACACGTCGTAGCTGCAGCTTTGAATGAAAAGGCATTTTAGTTGTCGCCGTAGCAATAAACTGGCAGCTTCGAACGGTTTTAACTCTTGAAAGTGCCCATTGTATGGTTATTACCTTAAATTCTAAAATGTTCACCCCAATAAATTTTGTGAAAATTGGATGAAATTGTAGGTTCAATACTTACTATAAGCAGACGGCGAGTTTTTGAATCGATGAAATGGATTCTCGAAAAGTAGTATTTGGTTTTACAATAAGTTCTTCAATTTACCCTAATAAATTGTTGAGCCCAACAAATGACATTTCGTAATATTTAAAACACTTTGTTTGGTCATCTAGAACTTCTGGGTGGAACGTTACAAACTCTCCCTCTTTTGTTTTGCGTTTTTTTAGCATTTTATGCACCCCAAGACGCCTTTTTCTCTTCTTCTGCAATCTGTTTACATTTTGTTGCTCTTCTTCATCTAATACGAAAGCAATTTTTATTAAGGTGGAGATCGCGAACATAGTCAAATACTTAATAGGTTGCACAAAACTTAAAATTTTTGTTTAACCCGCGGCAAGACCGTTGCAGTGTGAATGGCTTTGAAAAATCTTGCTCGTGCCTTGCACGAAAGTGAGAATCGGCCTTAAATTTTCTATACGCGGAAGAAGTGGTAAAGGTAATGCGATATGCTAAAGGTAAAAATTTTCCGTTCGTATTAGTGCGCGACACTAATTCACACAACATCGTTTGGGGCAGCACCGACACTAATGCGGTAGGCAACACCCTACTGGACTACCTCGCATCGGAAAATCTAGAGATCGTAACGTAGAGCCGACCTTCGTCAATTGCATCCGACAAGAGGTGATAGATGTGACGGTCGTCTCACAACAAATGAATAAAAAGGTAAAATACTGGAGAGTATCTGAGGACATTGCGATGTCCGATCTCAGGATGATAAGATCGAGTCAGACTGGACCACCGCCGAAAAGGTATCCGAGGACCACTCACTGGGTCAAATTGAAAGAGCTTTTAAGTCAGGCCATGGGTTGCAACGAGCGGCAGGTGCTCTCCACAGAGCAAATAGATAGAGAGGTAGAAAGTCTAAACAGGTCCAGTGGCCACTCCTACGAAGAGTCGTGCCCACTCAGGAAACAGGGTACTCGTAGAGTTCTATGATTCTTAGTTTCATGGGTCTTCAGCTAGAGGCGAGAAGGGCCTTCCACCGAACTTCCAAAAGAATTCAAAATAAGTTGCGGCGAAGTAAAGGAGCAAGCTGGCGGAAATTCTGTGGTGAGATAGACTCCCCCCCCCCCCCCCCCCGGTATCGTCTGCCAAATTGCTGAGCGCAGTAAGAGGAAATCAACTAGCTACAATGAAGAAACAGGACCGTACTGGAGTACCGGGGAGAAACTCTAGAGATTTTCCTGGATATCCACTTCCCCGGAGAAAATGGCGAGGCCGCTCCTCTAGAGCGAGGTCCGGTCCAGGAGTATTGAACACTTGCAAAGGAAGTAATGACCAACGAAGCCATTAGATTGGCAAATTCAGTCCATTTAAGGCAGCGGGACCAGACGGTGTAATCCCAGTGATACTGCAAGAGGGACTGGACAATGTGCTCTCGTCGCTGAGCAGAGTGTTCACGGTGAGCGTGGCTTCGGGATATGTCCGTCAGGTGTGGAGAAACACGAACGCGGTCTTCATACCAAAAGGTGGGAAAGGTGAAGAACATGCCTTTTTTTTATAGAGGATTAGAGTATCTGCTATACAGACATGAGGGCTTGGCACACGGCCATCGAGGTTTCCCACATAGTGTCAGTTTGGCGTCTTCCCTCCAGGAGCACCGACTGACTAAACTCCATCCCTCTCTTCCGGGTACCGCCTTACGGCACTACAAATTTTTTCTTGTGTTTCTTCTTCCTCTCTTTTTTTTTATTTACAATCGTTGGTCCATTTCTTGTTTCTTTTTCTCGTCCTTGATTTTGGTTTTCATTGTCACTGTTATGAATTGTTTTATTGCCTCCCAGTTTTTTTTTGTTTGACAAGAGTAGTGAAGCGATGTTGTTCGGGCTAATTTGTGTTCCACATTTTACAGTTGTCTTGCGTCGTTCTGTCTCCCATCTTGGGCATTTGAAAAGAGTATGTAGTGAGTTGTCTATTTGTGTGAGGTCGCAGTATTCGCAACCTGGGCTTGTCTTCTTTCCTATTCTGTGAAGTATTCCGCGAATACTCCGTGTCCTGTAGATATTTGCGTCATGTAATGGTCTGTCTCTGTCCAGTCTGTAGTTATCAATTTTTCTAGGTCTGTGATGAAAGTCTTTGCTGTTCCTTTGTAGTTATTCCATTCATTACTCCACTCTCTGTGTACATCATCCTTTATTTCAGCTATCTGAGTTTTATTTTTGCTGTTGTGTATTTGCGTCCTTTGCCTTATTTGTAGTTTTATGGGGAGTATCTTTGCTATTGCTAGGAGTGCGGTAGTGGGGGCAGTTCTGTATGCCCTCGTTATTCTTAGAGCTATTTGCCTGTTTGTCTTCTCTGGGAGCGCAGCGTAGTATTTATATTTTTCCAGATCGGTGATCCATAGAGGATGATGGATGTCACGGTGCTCATTAGTGCTTTGCGTTGGGTGAATGTTGGTCCGTTTTTTGTTGGTGTGACCCTTGAGAGCATGTTTATTACTGTCTTCGCCTTGTTGCATATGGTTCTTATATGCGTGTGGAATTTGAAGTCCTTGTCAATATTGAGGCCCATGTATTTGATATAGTTTTTTGAGACTATTTGCTTGTCGTCTATGTTTAGTTGAAGTTCTGTCAGCTTTCTTCTTCCGTTTAAGATTATTAAGCCTGTCTTTTGTACTGCTACTTCAAGCCCCATTTTGTGTAGTAGGTATTTTGTTGTTGTAACTGCCAATTCTGTTCTTGCCTCTAGTGATTCTTTGGTTTTTGCTACGGTTATTATTGAGAGATCATCAGCGTATGCAATCAAGTGCGTCTCTTCCAGTTGTATTTCCCTGAGTATCCTATTGTAGAAAAGGTTCCACAATAGCGGCCCTATTATTGAGCCCTGCGGGACTCCACAGCTTATTTTCATTTCCTCGCCGCCAGGGGAGAGTAATAGTTCTGTTTTCAAGGTAATCCTGGATAATTTGTTGCAGGTAGCTGCTTACATTTGCCGATTGTAGCGCTTTGATGATATTTGTCCAGGGGGCTGAGTTAAACGCATTTTTTATATCCATGGTGACCATTGCTGAAAACTTCCTGTTTTTGTACGCCACTTTGTTAACTTCTTGGACAATTTCTTTTACTTTTTGCTATTGTGCTGCGTCCTTTTCTGAAACCGTATTGGTGTTCGTGGATAAAGTTCCATTCCTAGTCTATCTTTTACTATTTTTTCCAGAATTTTTCCGAGCATATTTATGAGGCATAGGGGTCTATAAGTTTGGATGTCGTTGGGGTTCTTTTGCGGCTTTTCTATCAAAACTAGTTTTGCTTTTTTCCATATTTCAGGAAAAGTTCCGGACGTCCCGTATGCATTCATTACATTTACCATATTGTCTACAAAGTGTTTATTTTCTATAGCTTTTTTAATTATTTCAGAGGTGAGGTTGTCTGGTCCAGGGGCTTTTTTTGCTCTTGATGTTTCTTGTTGCTGATATCACTTCCTCTGTAGTTACTATGGGTATTGTGCTATTTTTTATTGTTTTATTGTGCCATCTTCTTGTCGGATGTGAGGGAATCAGTTTGTAAAATTGCTCTATTTGGGTTTCTTTATCTAGAGTTATTTTTGGTTTGATATTTAGTTTAGAGCATGCTATTTTATAGCCCCGTTCCCATATGTCTTGTTCCGTTTCGTCCAACAATTTGGTCCAACTTTTTTGTTTTTCACTTTTGATCATTTTTTTCAGTTCTTGCTTAGTTTTTTTGTATAACTTTTTAATTTCCTCTTTTCCGTTTACGTCAGACGGTGTTGCGTTTATTCTTGTGAGGGTTCGGTTCCTGTTTTCTTTTCATTTCAATATCTGTTGTCCACCAGTGTGCAGGTCTATAGTTTGAGTTTGGTGATTTTTTTCTGGTCAGCTGGTATTTGGTATTTGGTCAGCTCTTCAGCGATGTTTAGTTTCGTCTGTGTGTCTTGTTTGAGGTAGTTTTCCATCTTTATTTTGTCCATTTCGTCCAATTTCCACCCTCCCAAGTTTTCTTTGTTGTTCGTTACTTCCTGTTCGGAAAATGTTAGTTCATATGTTATGTAAAAATGTCCGCTTAGGCTGTCTATATTGTTAACTACGTGCCAGTTGCTAATTTTATTACATATTCTCCTTGATGAGGCTGTGATATCTATTAATGAGGTGCCGTTTACGTTGGAGAAGGTGGGTAAGGATGGAGGTGGAAGAACATACCTACAGCAAGGGGAAGTAGACCGACACGGCTCTCCACTCTGTAGTGCATAAAATAGAGAAGGCATACTCGAATAAGGAAGTTCTGTTGGCAGTCTTTTCCGACATTGAGGGAGAATTCGATAAAGTCAGAACAAGCAACATCTGTGAGGTCCTTAGGACCCGGGAAACCCCCAAGACAGTTGGTAAGCTAGTTCAGATCGGCACTCTGCAACCGTAAAGTTACGACTTCTCTGAGAGATCACCGGAGGGAAATCGAGGTCGAGGGCGGCTATCCACGAGGCAGCTGCTTATCACCTCGACTATGGTGTCTCTTAATGGATGGTCTTTTGGAGAGGCTGCAAAAGTGACAAGACGACGAAGTGGTCATGATAACAGGAAAGTTCGTTGGAAGCGTTTGTGATCGAATGCAAAAGGCATGCAGAATAGTAGAACAATGGTGTACCAAGACGGAACTATCAGTCAACCCTGACAAGACAGAGCTTACACTCCACATAACGGGTGCATTCAGAACAACACCGGGAGCAGCACTCAATGCCTTACTGAGTCTGCCGGAGCTTCCAATGTGGGTTATGAGGGAGACGATGACGTCCTGCGGGAGTATGGATTGCTGCGGCCAGTGGAAGGACACAGTTGTGGAAAAGGATCACACGCAGAACGCCACCCTCATTCAGCGGGACATCCCTATCGTAGAAGGGGCGTCAACGCGATCAGCTGAGACTGAAACAGCATTTGAGATAAACATCACAACAAGGAACAAATTCAAGGAGGAGCTGCTCCAGCAACTTTCTGAGAATAATCAGGTATAGTATACAGACGGATCAAGAATGGCTAATACATAGTCATCAGGAGACGGAATATACAAAGCAGCCCATGCAGAGGGCGAGGGCGTCACCTTGGGAAGCCATACGACGGTTTTCCAGGCGGAGGTGTTTGCAATACACGAGGTGCCCACACGAGAAGAAGTCAGACAGGGAGCAGAGCAGGACATCTATATCTACTCCGACAGTCAGGCGGCTTTGCGAGCTACCTACATGAGCAGAACCAGTTCAAAGCTCGTTCAGGACTGCAGGGATGCTCTAGAGTCACTGGCAAAAAGAAAAAGGGTAACTCTGGGATGGGTTTCTGCACATAGGAATATCGAGGAGAAAGAGCGTGGCGACGAATCGGCCAAGCGGGGTTCCCAGGCATGCTTTACTGGACCAGAGCCATGTCTAGAGGTAAGTGTGAATGAGCATGGGAGAGTACAAAGACAAACTGGACACAGTCAGGAATATATAGACAGATCAAGGAAATCTACCCTAATCTGGATAGATCCAAGGCCTTGTAGCTTCTTGGGAGAAACCGCCAGTGCTTGGGAGACCTCATAGGATATCCTAACTGGATACTACTAAACAATCACAGACAACATGCACCTCCTAGGACTGTGAAAAGGGCCTCTAAGGCAAGGATTCATCCCCCCATTGTTTATTACTACTACTACTATGTCAATAATTATATCTATAATAGTTGTATACAAAGCACCATGCTTTGACTGCAAAAATTGTTATATAAGACAAATGAAAAAGTCTGTGTTATCTCTATGCAAATAAATTTAGTTTTAATTTATGCCACACCAAACAAAATCTAGCTATTTTATTATGGAAACTCACTCTATAATATATTGATGAGTGCGAATCAATTCCTTGAGCGTATCTGTTTTCTGCTTAAGCATTTCATCACTAATAGTGATACCTACGTCATTTCCTACAAAATCTCGAAAACGAATTTGCAAAACTTGCAACTGACTGGCTACATATACCAGAATATTAATGTATATTAATTGCGTTACTATATTGCATAATGGTCCGTTCCATGCCCACAGAAGTTGGGTTGCAAAGTACCATTCAAGATGATTTAATTTATTTAATGGGAATATTACTTGGTACATTAAATGGGGTTCCAATGATGCATTATTGATGGCGTTATAACGGCGCATATTCAACGCGTCAAACACTCCTGAAAATAAAATCAACCTCAGAAAACTTAAACAGGCTGCTTGTAGACATAGTTTACTTACCAGCTGTCTCCAAGAGACACATTGATAACATACCGTTAAATCCGATCGCAAAGGCTGCAGTTTTCATAAACCTAATCTTACCACGATACATCGACTTTATTTCTTCATTACCAGAAGCCCAAACTTCCCTCTCCTTCTCCATGATCTCGTTAAATAAGTTTAGTATATTATATTTCAAAAAAATTAATATTTTTGCTATTATCTTGGTGTCAGTAACTACCACAGCGAGGCTCGAAATAACTATTTCTGTTTCATAACCGCCAATGATGAGCCTCATGAGTTCCAGGACTACCTGGATCCAAAAGAGGAACGGACATGCCCTCATAAACAACGAATAAACGTGCAAAACTTTTGTTGTTATATAGTTGGTATTCAGGGACCCATTCCAAAAACCTGCACTAATCATTAAAAATCTCACCCATGAGATCAGTTGTTGGTTCGATGGGTCTGTAATTTTAGTTGAACAACTTTTTGCTGTAGACATTTCGACTTTAGGGGGAAAGATTCCCAACTTTAATAGATACAAAAAGCAGTTTTTACTTCTATTTATAAAGAAGCTTGGGAGTATTGCACAGTCGCAGTACACGGCTAATAAAACAATAAATATTCAGAAAGAAAAAGTATCATTATGGCAAATTATTTTCTATCTGAGTAAGATGTTTGAAGTGTTTGATGACACAATTAGAACTAAACTATTGCTTTGTATAACGATTGCCCTGTAATTAGGTCTTTGTAGCTTTTAGCAGTTTAGCTGGAAAACTGAGGTTCATATTGATACAAAGACCCTTTTGTTTTGTGTGATAATTCAGAAATATTATGCATTATTAAAACCTGAATTTATAAACAAAAAAAAAAGAAAACCACAGGATGCTCTCTTGTTTAGTTGAGTGGTAAAATTGACCATTTTGGCAAAGAAATCAATAGTTTATTAATATTTTTCGTTAGTAGCAGCCGTTTAAGCTGAGTTTTTTCGGTAGGTAAGTAAGCAGTTACGCTCTATTAAATCTTAAAAGTGAAAGAGATATATAAATGGAGGCGCACGAGCTCCTTTGAACCGCAGGGAAAATTAGTTCAATAAATGGGCGCAAAGGGGAAACTGGCAAAGCCACTAATGATCACATAGGAACGGTGGCAGTTTGAGTCTCTGTCTCTGTATCATCCCCTAATTGCAGCTTGCCATTTGAAGTAACAAATAATGAAACGGCCGATGTGTGAAAGCTCTATTTTATGAACTTTATTTGTAGATAAATAGAACATTAACAATGTAGCGGTGAGTGCATGATGTAAAAATCTGATGATGGCGTAGAGCAGGAGAAATGCCGACACGTCGGATATAACGTGCGTTCATTTAAAAAAAGCCTCAAGCAGGTCATGGAATTATAATAGTAGGTCTTAGATGACTTCATGAAAACAATTGAAAATCGAAAATGTCATATAATGTGACGATTTTCAGTTTTTACGAACTTATCTCAGACAAAAGTTTTAATTCCATGGCTTGCTACGAGTTTCTTTTTAATATACACCATATATTTGGTTTCAGGGTCCTATTGCAGCAACCTCTGAGTTGTAGCAAAAAGGTGTTAATTCATTGGAATTTAGTAAATTTCAAAAACCTTTGATATTTTTTTTTCTCTTTTTAATTGGAATGACACGTTTGAAATCAATTTTAAGTCTACAACAAATTTAATTCTAACGTAAAAAGCCCCAAAAGTGTTGTTTTGTAGTGGCAAAGAAGAAGGTTTTAAAAGTGTTTAAAAGTCGACCACCAATGAGGCCAAATTTCCGAAAATACTGCGTATATGGGGTTTCCGTCGTTGATGGGAGATGAAAGGGGACTCGTTCTAAAGTTAGAGGCGTTCAAAGTTGAGAATTGAAAATAAACACGTCTCCCTAAGAACATAACAAACTTATTTTGAACCAAACTAGTCTCAAAAAGGGGGTTTTGCCAACTTTGTGGGAAATGAGTCTCAAAATCCACCACCGAAGGGGTCTGTCTCCAATATTGCACCTGAGGGACTTCTTGAAAAGAGCGGAAGTCAAACATCCCTAGAAGCTAAATCAAATATCGAAGAAAAACTTAATCTCCAAAACAGCCAAAATGTGGCTCCAAAGAACATCGACTATTTTTTAAAAAACACCTTAAAGTTTCTGCCAGCTAAAAGTGCCAAAACTATAAAAAATACTGAGTAAAAAAATACAGACTGTGCAGAGAACAACTAAAAAAATCTTTGAAAAAAAACAAAATAACTGAAAGTACCATATTATGAAGCGCCAAAAAACATAAGACAAGAAATAAATAAATTAAAAATTTCAAACTTAATGAAAAGAGGCTCGAAAAACAAAAGCAAAACAATAAAAATATTTTAGAAATGTAATATCTAAGATATCAAAAAGTTAAGGAATAACAAACCATTAGTTAAAATAGGCAAAGGAATAAGCAACGAAAAGACGTAAATGAGTAACTAAAAATATTATTCCAAAAGGCAGTGTGCCTGGAACCACCAAAAAATTTAAAAATGGACCACTAACAAATTGAGAAAAAAAAACGGGCCAGAAAAGACAAACTAAATAAATCTAGGAAATTACTAATTTTAGGTCAAAATTAATTCCAAAAATGACAATCCAGAGAACGGTCCACTAAATATCGATGAAAAAATTGCGAAGAAAAAAAAATGAAAAAAAAAACTGCACATATGGGATTTCCGTCTCTGGTGGGAGGTGAAAGGGGACTCGTTCTATAGTTAGAAGCGTTCAAATTTGAGAATTGAAAATAAAAATGTAATACTTTTTCTTTTGGTCAATTTGAAAAATACCTTAGATTTTTTGTTTCTTGTTTCTAATCGAAATGGTATGGTTGCCACTTCCTAAGAACGTAACAAACTTAATTCTAATAATAGTCTCAAAAGTGTTTTTTTTTTTTAAAATGGATAAAGTCGATTTTACAAGTGCCTAAAAATCCACGACTGAGGAATCTTCCTCCAAAAATATTGCACCTTCTTCAAACATCCCTAGAAGCTAAATCAACTATTCAATGTCAACTACAACGAAGAAAAACCTAATCTCAAAAAGACAAAATGTTGCTCCAAAGAACATAGACTATTTTAAAAAAACACCTAAAGGTTTTGCCAGCTAAAAATGTCAAAAACTATGAAAAATAGTGATTAAAAAATATAAACTGTGCAAACAACAATGTTAACTAACGAAAAGATATAAATAAGTAACTAAAAATCTTATTCCAAAAGACAATGTGCCTGGATCCACCAAAAATTAAAAAATGGGTCACTAAAAAATTGAAAAATTTAAAAACGAGACAAAAAAGGACAATCTACATAAATCTAAAAAGGTTCTTTCTCAATAAAAAAAAACGTCACTGTAAAAACAAAAAAAATATTATGAAATTTACTACAGGAAAAAAACAAAAATTAAAATATTACAAAGATTCATAACATAGAAAAAAATATGTAAAAAATAAATGTAAAAAAACCGAAAAAAAAATGCAATATGATCAAAGTCTAGTAGAGCTTTGATATAATTGAAAAAAATGGGAAATTATAGTGTTTTTGATCGGAAGAGGATGATTGCAATCCCCAAAGAAAGTAACAAACATGGTTCGAATTAAAATAGGGGCGATAAGTAAAAAAAAAGTGTTATACCACCAATATCAAAAACTGCTAAAAAGTAAGAGCTACAAACGTAAAGTAAATATCAAATTCATAGGCTAAAAAAAAACGTGGTTCAAAAGTGTACAAAAGAAAAAACACGTTGAATTACAAATTGATTAAATTGTAGACCGTAGTAAACGGTGCAAAAGCACCAGAGGTGAAACAGAAACAAAAAACCAAAACTAAACAATACACAAAAAACGTGATTATAAATATCGAAAAGTAAAAAAAATAACAAAAGAAAACGAACTAAAAGAAAACAACAAGATTTAAAATATCACAAAGCGCTAGAAAAAATAAAAGCCGTAGAAAACAAAAAAGAACAGAAATTTTACAATTTCAAAACTTACAAAAAATTGTAGTATGTATTGAAAAAAACTGAAAGTGAAAACCAAGAACTTAAAAAAAATAGAAAAAAAACTGAAAATGAAAGTAGGGGTGAAGCGGGACTAAAAAGAAATAAATAGTGCATTGTGCAACTAGTGTCGAAAACTGGATTTTTCACACGAGTGTGACTAGGTATAACGACAGGGTTGACAAATGCTGTGAGATTCTTGTCATATGTAACAGACTCGACAGATGACATATGACAGTTTTTGTGTGACATATTACAGGTGGGGTGTGACATATGAGAGACTTGAAACTTGTGACACTTAGGTGAAATTTGACAGGCTTTGCAGGCTTGACATATGACGTATTCGCAACTGTGAAGTAGCTCCTTATTTGTCCTACACCCGCTATCTACAATTCCGTTGCATTAGAAAGGCACAAAGCATACATATAATGTCATATAAAAAAACATCACTCTAAAAACAAAAAAATATCATAAAATTTACTAAAGGAAAAACAAAAATTTAAATATTACAAAATTTTATAATATAGAAAAAAAAACTGTAAAACGAAAAAAAAAATATAGGCAAAACATCTGGAGAAAATTGCAATTAGAAGAAATCTAGTAAAGAGTTTTAATATATATATTTGAAAAACTTGGAATTTTTTTTATACTGTTTTTGATCGGAATATGATGATTACAATCCCCTAAGAACGATACAAACATGGTTCGAATGAAATTAGGGGCGATAAGTAAAAAAGATGTTATACCACCAATATCAAAAACCCCTAAAAAGTAACCAAGGTAAGAACCAAGAACTAAAAACGTAATGACTATCAAATTACGTGATTCAAAAGCACACAAAAGAAAAAAAACACGTTTAATAGCAAATGAATTAAATTATAGATTGTAGTGAACGCTGCAAAAGCACAAGAGGCAAAATAGTAAGTATAAAAAGTAAAACTAACTGATACACAAAAAACGTGAGTATAAATATCGAAAAGTAGAAAAAAAAACATAAGAATACAAACTGAAAAAAACAACAAGATTCAAAATATCACAAAGCGCTAAAAAAATAAAAATCGTAGAAACCAAAAAAAAAGAAAAATTTTACGTTTTCAAAACTAACAAAAATTGGAATATTGAAAGAGATTAAAATTGAAAACCAAAAACTTGATAAAAATTGAAAAAAAAAACTGAAAATGAAAGTAGAGGTGAAACGGGACTGAAAAGAAAGAAATAGTATATTGTGCAACTACTGTCAAACCTATTGCGCAAAACCACAGGGTTGACAAATGCTGTCATTCTTGTCATATGTGACAGACTTGATAAATGACATATGACAATTGTTGTGTGACATAGGATAGATGAGGTGTGACACATGACAGACTTGACACTTGTGACACCTGGGTGAGGATTGAAAGGTTTGACAGGCAGGGCAGACAGGGCAGGCCGTGTAGATGGAATAATTCCAAGTGCCCATCAGTCAAAAATGAAATAAATTGCTTAAGAAAAGTGTCAAGTCTCTCATATGTCACACGTCACCTGTCCTATATCACACAACAATCCTAAGGATCCTAAGTATCAAAGAGATCTAGGTCTTAAGAAGATTTGTGCTCCATGATAATTTGCTATTCACAACACTCATATGACATCTGTCAAGTCTGCCACATATGACAAGAATGAGAGCATTTTGGGGCCCCGGGCCCCCTTTCACTCTAGGTCTCACGTAGACTTCAAGGTCAAAGTGTCTCAGAACCCCGTCGTTAAAACTACTAGTGTGACGGTTTGACCAAAGACAAAACAAAGTAAAAAAAGAACAGCTCAAATTCTATAACAAAATAAAAGAAAAGTCTGAAAGATTAATGAATAAAAAGCACAAGAGTTACGTTAAAAGAAATACAAAGAACATATTTAATAGATAAAAGAAAGTATTAAACAAAACTAACAGCTTTACAAAAGATTGAATACAAATTTATTAGTGGATAAAAATGTAAATAAGGTGCTAAAAAAATAGAACAATAGGAAACAATAAAGTGAAAACTAGAACAAGTAAAAAAAGCTGGAAAAATCAGCTCAAAAAAATAAATATAAAGGTAGGAGCTAGGTAGAAGCCCAAATATAAAATATTTCTAAAAAAAAAATAAAAAATTGTCTCAATAAAAATCAATTTTTGGCGGGTTGGAGAAATTCTATTTCCAGCCAAAACTATAAAAAAACTCTTTTATACAATTTAGTCTTGGGCCAAAATCGTCTCAATGTAAATTGATTTGCATTAAAATTGTCCACTTGTTAGAGAACTTCAATTTTGGGTAAAAATTACCTTAAAAAAATGACAACCCAAAGAACGGTCTAATAAATATCGATAAAAAAAATAAAAGGGCAAAAAAATTAACAAAACATGACAAAGATAACAGAAAAATAAAACAGCACAAAAAAAATGAAAAAAGGAAAAAAGGAAAAAAGAGCAAGGAAACAAAAACTACAAAACCAAAGAAAAACTCAACGAACGTGGAAGAAAAATTTGACTTAAAAGGAAAAAACAAACAAAACTTAAAACAGAAACAGAAAACAAACTAATAACGTTGAAAGGGTCAAACATCTTTAAGAACCAAATTAACTAACGAAGATAAATCCAATCACAAAAATAGCCAAAATGTGCCTCCAAAAAACATGGACTATTTAGTGGGAGGTGAAAGAAGACATCAAGAAGAGCAAAAAGTAGTTGGATCCACTCCAGTCGGTCTACTCTTTCTAAAGTTATAGACGGTCGAAATTGAAATTTGGGAAAAAAGTCGTAACACTTTCCTTTGGCCAATTTGAAAAAAATTTTGAATTTTTTGTTTGCTGTTTGGATCGAAATGGCACGTTTGCAATCCCTCAAGAACGAACAAACTTAATTCGAATGAAATTAAGCCCTAGAATGGTTTTTAAAAGAAGGTTAGACGCATTCAAATTATAAAATCGAGATAAAAGATATAATTCTCCCCCTTGGGGCAATTTGACAAAATTTTTATTTTGCTGTTTTTGATTGGAATCGTACGTTTGCACGGACCTAATAACGTGACAAACTTAATTGGAACAAAATAAGCCCCAACAGTGGGTTTTTTTCAAAAGAGCGAAAAAGTCAATTCTAAAAGTGCCAAAAATCGACCACCTAAGGGGTCTATATACAAAAATCTTATGTGACTTTCGTTGGTAAGGACATCGAAAAGAGCAAAAAAATGTTTGATTTATTCCAATCGATCCACTCGTCCTAAAGGTACAGACAGTCAAAATTGAAAAATAAAAAGAAAGTTGAAAATTTGAAAAAAAAACTTCAGAATTTTTGTTGTTGTTTTATTGATCGGGATGGTACTTGTGCCATCCCCTAAGAGTGTAACAAGTTTAATTCGAACAAATTGGGCCCCAAAAGAGGGTTTTTTAAAAATTACAAGAATGTCGATTCTAAAAGTACCTGAAAACCGACAACCGAAAGAGTCTATCTAGGAAATTAATGCGTCTACGGGGCTATCGTGGATGGTGTGAAATAGGATATAGAGAACAGCAAAAAAAACTGTTTGATTCCCTCCGATCAGTCTTCTTGTTCTAAAGTTACAGGCGGTCAAATTTTAAAATTAAGGCAAAAGATGTAATAACCTTCCCTCTGGTCAATTTCAAAAAAACTTTTTTTTGCTATTTTTTATCAGAAAAAGACATTTAATTAGCAATCCCCTAATAAAGTAACAAACTTAATTCGAACGAAATAAGCCCCTAAAAAGGGTGATTTTTTTTAAATAGCGACCAAATCGATTTCGGTGCCAAAAAATTTAACACCGAAATGATCTATTTCAAAAAATATTACACTTACTGGACTTCAATTGGTAGCAGGTCAAAGAGGACATTCAGACGAGAAACGTACAGTTGGGGTCTAATTTGAAAAATTAGAAAAAAACCGTTGACAATTTGAAAAAAAGACGACTTTAGACGTTTTTTTTTTCTGTTTTTGACCGGAATGGTACGACTACAATCTCCTAAGAACGTACTCAACTTAATTCGAACGAAATAAGGCTCAAAAGTGTTTTTTTTTTCAAAAATGGCAAAAAAGTCGATTTTAAAAGAGCTAAAAATCTCCCTGGATAAAAAAAAACAACAAATGTTTAATGATAAATTACATCAACGTCTTGTTTTAGACACAATATTCAATTACTATCAAGATACTTCCTAGCCCAATCTGGCTCAAAAGCGACTTTACCGTACTCGTCAAACTGGCTCCTTTTTCTCCACTTTTCTTGCATTTGCAAAGCCATCATCACCCTGTATACGTTTTTCTTCGTCGGCTTTGTTGGTTGCCTCGAGGTCGACGCTGCCGGTTGCTTCGGCGTAGAACGAGCTTTTTGAGCACCACCAGCTCTAGCCGAAGTTGGTTCGGCTTTAGTAAGGGGCTTCTTCAATACAGAACGGGCTTTTTCCATTTCCATAAAGTGCCGTTTGGCACTGACATGTAGAGAATCTCTTCTCGTATTGTCGCCTTTTTTGTGGCTTTGTTTCTGTTTGATAACAATTCTAAAATTATTGGTTGATTATAGAAATATTTTTTAACCTTTTCTTCCATCTCTGTTTCGCGCAGCATTCGCTCGTAGCTCTCCATCCCCTTGGGCTTCTTATACGTGTGCAAACTAAGCCGATCTTGAGATTTTAAATTCCACTTGTGACCAACGTTTTCTCCAAAAAAGAGAAATATAATTCCAGTTCCTATGAGGCAGCCGCCGCCAATTAGGAACACTATCGTCCATCCTACTATGCCATCGTTGATTTCTAGTATGTAGTTTCGCACCCTTGGTTCAACAATCACTAGAGAAATATGTTATTCTAAAGAGCCACCATGACTTCCTTGTAGGTTGTGTAAACTTACTTACAAAGCAAGCAGACGTATGCAGTAAACCATAAATGGTTCCAGCGTAGTTTGGAGACATATCGATAATAGTTCTGAAACATGGAACAATGGCAAATCCAGCTGCTGCGTTGCCAATGCACAAGATGGTCAGGATTAGCACTTGGTTGCAACGAGCTATACCAATAAAGAGAAGCAGAGCACCTGGTATCAGGTGTGACAACACTGCATAGCCTTTAGCAACGGTAGTGTTTTGCAGAATTTCGCGTGTTCTGATGAAATCTGCTAAGAGTGACGTGACTATTACCATTATTGCAAATCCTGTAAAATGTGGTGGTGAGTGCGATTATGGCGACAGATATTTACTGATCTTACCAAAGTATGGCACTATTTCCAGATAATCCACCCTACTGGTAGGGAGGCCAATAAAATCGTAAAAGAACTGGCCAAGAGATGACGTAAAAAACCTGTCGCCACACATATACCCAAAATGCAGGATGTTAACAGCCCAAAAATCTTTACAAGTTAGTATTTGTCCAAAGGGCGGAAATGACCTTGTGGTTGTGGACCTTCCTCTTTGAGAGCTTTTTATGTAGTGCAGTTCTTTAAGCGATATTCTTTTGTGGTCTTCTGGCTGATTGCATCCTTAAACAACTAACATTTAACATAACTCTATAACTGGATTATTAGCTTTACCAAGGATAAATAGCGCTATATAGTAAGCAAGAGTAAACGCTGTCAGATTATAAAAGAAACCTTTCCAGCCAAACTCACTCCTCATGATTCTGATAAAAACGTTTGAAAAGGGGGCTGCAATGGCATTGCCTATTCTAGTGGCTACGAATATTCCTCGTTCATTTGGTGGCGACCATCTAAATAACTCCAAGTTAGAATTATCTAGCAACGTGATTGCTTATCACAAGTGTCTCTAAATTCTTTTGAAGGTTATTGTAAAATGATGAGAGGTGAACACTTTTTACCTTGATAGCCATACCATCATGGCAGCAAACGCTAACCCAATGTGAACTCCCAAAACAAACTCGAATGTTATCAGCATTTTGATGTCAAAATCAACAAAAAAGACTCGAGTGAAATTCAGCAGGGCGCATACTGGAACCGAGTACATCAACATGTAATAAGGGCCTAGGTATTCCGCAAGAATACCCCCCGGCACGGAGAAGATCATGTGCCCATAGAATTGAGAATCGTCTATGTAATCCAACTCCTCTTGGGTCCAGGCATATCTCTTTCCTAATGAATACATAATACTATGTTAATGGCTAATATATTTTAAAAAGAACGTACCGTAGTTCCTCAAGGTGCGGTTGTACCAGGGAACTCTGAAAGAAGGATTTTTGCTCTTTAGTGCTTTTTCGTCTTCACTGAAGTGACACCAAGGCTTATATCTTATCAACGATTTGGGGACTCTCATCAGTTTACGAACATAAACTAGATTCTCCATGATGCAGGTGATGAGGAACCAGCCCAAAAAAATGAGCAGCATGATCCGGAAGCGAATCGGGATGTTTCTACAAGAGACCATAATTTTGAAAATTTGCTCGAGGTTAAATTAGACGGATGTTTCAACCCTTTTGTGAATTGAAAGAAAAGGTCACATTATGATGACGTTTGTAGGTTATATTATAAAAATTATTATGCCAAAACGAGTGCCTGTTCGAGTTTGGATTTGGATATTGTTGTTTCTTTCCCGTTATATGACGCAGCTGATAAGAGTGAATTTTAGATACACGAAATATTTTATGGTCAGTGAAGCTCTGACTCAACGATTTAGGGCTCCCTGCCTTTCTCAGGAGCATGGTCACGCCAGAATGGCCTCGTCCAATATGGTACCATGGAGAAATTTAACTACTCATGATTACGGTAAGACAACATTGAATTTTTGGGAAGGTCTATACCATTATACGACCCACAGAATTTCTATGTTTTTACTTTTTAAATGATACCCTGGAGAAAACTAAGAACGATAATTTATATATCAAGGGCACAAAGTAGATGTTTATGCTCTGAGGGCGACAAACTTAGAAAAGTTTCTAAGTGGTCTGAAGACATAAACATATGCTAACTCCCTTAGTGCATACAAACTTTTATTAGTGTGTTTCAACAATAAATTATTATTAAAAAATTCCTTTACTTTACGCAAAAACTAAGCCAACGTTTCGACGTTTATTGACGCTCAAGACTATTCTGCAAAATAACTTGAAGTTTCTTCGTCCCTCAAGAGGCACATCACTTATCCAGGAATTCTTGATTCGCTGGGAGACAAAGATACGTAATGGGGCAAACAAATGAGATATCGTTAAAACCTTTCAAAAACTAACAGGCAGTCTGTTCTAATAATTTTGAGCCGCAGCCTTGAAAAAGGCTTCAATAAACGTCAAAACGTCGTCCTAATTTCTGCGCAAAGTAGAAGTATTTTATCCTGCTATACCACTTTCCATCTACTCTCAAAAAGGACTCTAGTCAACTCTACCATTAAACAAATCCTAAAATTTTATGACTTTATGCCCTCGTGGGCCATAAAGTGTACCTTATGTCCACGCCAGCCTTATTACGCACATTCAGATTTATGTATTTGGTAACTAAGCAAGAAAAACACAATAATAGTTATTTATCTATCAAGTTCATTAAGGGTTTAAGAAACCTCGGGCCAGACAGGCCCTAAGCTTTTCGTCCTATGCTATATGCTAATGCCCCTTTTGCATTAAAACTTTTATGTCTTATCAGTTCGTGTTAGGGCTTCAACAATAGATTATGAAAAAAATCCTGAAATGCATCTACTTTATGCCTGCGCAGATCAGTAAGTTTTCTGTAAAAAGAAGTGATAAACAAGGGTTATTGTCACAACAAAAATTTCCACAAATCACTTTGACAGGTCGTTGGACTGCCTGATGGATATTTTCAAGTTATACAAAAATGATCCAGCTGACAAACAAAATGTTAACGGTAGGATGTCTTTTGGATACTAAATGGACATGTCGATCAAATGTAGAAATTTGTGCCTTCTGTATAATCCACTGGACAGCCTTTGGATTAATCTGGGCTCTTAACGGTATATCCATTGGACATGCGGATTTATAAAAATATTAGTCCATTGGACGTCCATAGGACTAGGATGTGCTGTTTGGGTTAAGACCAAAACTCATATAAAAATTCTGCAAATACACTTATACACACAAATACACACAACAACTAACCTAAAATTAAAAAATTGAAGGCCTCGGAGCAATCCAGGTTAGAATTAGTGCTAAAGTGGGTTTAATATGACTCACATTATGCAAGTTTTTGGAGAAATTAAATTTTAGAACTTTGGCAAAATTGATTCAATTTTTCTAATTTGTTGTTTTGGTAGAATTCATTTTTAGACAAAAAAAAAGTGAAATTTTACTAAAAATCCTTCAAGATAAGATTTTTGGATTTTTTGAGAATGTCAAGGTAGGATTAAGTCCCAAAAATTGTTGAACAATAACTCGAAGCGTCAAAAAATGTCTAAAGATGTTGCACTTTGCTAAAAACGCCAAAAAATACAAATTTGGTGTCTTCAAGAAAATCAGGGTAGAATTAGGGCCAAAAACGACTTTAACGAAAGTAAAGATATAAATTTGACATTTTTGGAAAAGGGCAGATTTAACTAAAGACCAAAATTCGGTTAGAAATGCTCAAAGCGTCTAAAAATGCAAATTAAATGTGTCTGGAAAAGTCAGTTCAGGTTTAGGGTCATAATCAATAAAAATTACTTGAGGCGCTTAATTATGCAAATTTGGAATTTCTGGAAAATTACATGTAAGGATTAAGACCAAAAATCATTTAAAAATTCTGCAAAAAGTCTAAAATTACAAAATTGAAGTCTTCGGAGGAATCCAGGTTAGAATGAATGCTAAAGTGGGTTTAATATGACTCACTTTACGCAAATTTTGAAGCTTTTGGAGTAATTAAATTTTAGAACAAAATTTGGCAAAATTGATTAAATTTTTCTAATTTGTTGTTATGGTAGAATTCATTTTTAGACAAAAAAAAAGTGAAATTTTACTAAAAACCCTTCAAGATAAGATTTTTGGATTTTTCGAGAATGTCAAGTTAGGATTAAGTGCCAAAAATCGTTGAACAATAACTCGAAGCGTCAAAAAATGTCTAAAGATGTTGCACTTTGCTAAAAACGCCAAAAAATACAAATTTGTTGGCTTCAAGAAAATCAGGTTAGAATTAGGGCTAAAAACGACTCTAAGGAAACTAAAGATATAAATTTGAAATTTTTGGAGAAGTGGAGATTTAAATAAAGAAATAAAAATTCGCTTAGAGCGTCTAAAAACGCAAATTACAGGTGTCTGGAAAAATCAGGTCAGGTTTAGGGTCGTAATCAGTAAAAATTACTTGAAGCGTCTAATTATGCAAATTAGGAATTGCTGGAAAATTACATGTAAGGATTAAAACCAAAAAACTTTTAAAAATTCTGCAGAGTCTAAAATTACAAAATTAAAGTCTTCGGAGGAATCCAGGTTAGAATTAGTGCTAAAGTGGGTTTAATATGACTCACAATATGTAAGTTTCGAAGTTTTTGAAGAAATTAAATTTTAGAACAAAATTTGGCAAAATTGATTCAATTTTTCTAATTTGTTGTTATGGTAGAACTAATTTTTAGACAAAAAAAGGTGAAATTTGACTGAAAACGCTTCAAAATATGTATTTTGGGTTTTTTGTAAATATCAGGTTTGAAATATGTATTTTGGGTTTTTCGTAAATGTCAGGTTTGGAATTAAGACCAAAAATACTTGAAAAGTTACTCGAGGCGTCAAAAAATGTCTAAAGAAGTGAAACTTCGCTCAAAACGCTTCAAAGTATAAATTTGGTGTTTTCAAGAAAATCAGGTTAGAATTAGTGCCAAAAACGACTTTAAGGAAACTAAAGATATAAATTTGAAATTTTTGGAGAAGTGCAGATTTAAATAAAGACTAAAATTCGGTTAAAAATGCTCAAAGCGTCCAGAAATGCAAATTAAAAATGTCTGGAAAAATCAATTCAGGTTTAGGGTCCTAATCAGTATAAATTACTTGAAGCGCCTAATTATGCCAATTTTGAATTTCTGGAAAATTACATGTAAGGATAAAGAACAAAAATCATTTAAAAACTCTGCAAAGAGTCTAAAATTAAAAAATTGAAGCCTTCAGCAATCCAGGTTAGAATTAGTGCTAAAGTGGGTTTAATATGATTCACAATATGTAAATTTCGAAGTTTTTGGAGAAATTAAACTTTAGAACAAAATTTGGCAACATTGATTAAATTTTTCTAATTTGTTGTTTTGGTAGAATTCATTTTAAGACAAAAAAAAGGTGAAATTTTACTAAAAACCCTTCAAGATAAGATTTTTTGATTTTTCAAGAATGTCAAGTTAGGATTAAGTCACAAAAATTATTGAAGAATAACTCGAAGCGTCAAAAAATGTCTAAAGATGTGACACTTTTGGCAAAAACGCCAGAAAATACAAATTTGGCGTCTTCAAGAAAACCAGGGTAGAATTAGGGACAAAAACGACTTTAACGAAACTAAAGATATAAATTTGAAATTTTTTGAGAAGTGCAGATTTAAATAAAGACCAAAATTCGGTTGGAAATGCTCAAGGCGTCCAAAAATGCAAATTAAAGGTGTCTGGTAAAATCAGGTCAGGTTTAGGGTCATCATCAGTAAAAATTACTTGAAGCGCCTAATTATGCAAATTAGGAATTTCTGGAAAATTTCATGTAAGGATTAAGGCCAAAAATCATTTAAAAATTCCGCAAAGCGTCTAAAATTACAAAATTGAAGTCTTCGGAGGAATCCAGGTTAGAATGAATGCTAAAGTGGGTTTAATATGATTCACTTTACGCAAATTTTGAAGCTTTTGGAGAAATTTAATTTCAGAACAAAATTTGGCAAAATTTATTAAATTTTTCTAATTTGTAGTTTTGGTAGAATTCATTTTTAGACAAAAAAAAGTGAAATTTTACTAAAAACTTTTCAAGATAAGATTTTTGGATTTTTCGAGAATGTCAAGTTAGGATTAAGTGCCAAAAATTGTTGAACAATAACTCGAAGCGTCAAAAAATGTCTAAAGATGTGGCACTTTGCTAAAAACGCCAAAAAATACAAATTTGGTGTCTTCAAGAAAATCAGGTTAGAATTAGGGCTAAAAACGACTCTAAGGAAACTAAAGATATAAAATTGAAATTTTTGGAGAAGTGCAGATTTAAATAAAGACCAAAATTCGGTTGGAAATGCTCAAGGCGTCCAAAAATGCAAATTAAAGGTGTCTGGTAAAATCAGGTCAGGTTTAGGGTCACAATCAGTAAAAATTACTTGAAGCGCCTAATTATGCAAATTTGGAAATTCTGGAAAATTTCATGTAAGGATTAAGACCAAAAATCATTTAAAAATTCCGCGAAGAGTCTAAAATTACAAAATTGAAGTCTTCGGAGGAATCCAGGTTAGAATGAGTGCTAAAGTGGGTTTAATATGACTCACTTTATGCAAATTTCGAAGTTTTTGAAGAAATTTAATTTTATAACAAAATGTTGCAAAATTGGTGAAATTTTTCTAATTTTTTTGTTTTGGTAGAACTAATTTTTAGACAAGAAAAAGTGAAATTTGACTGAAAACGCTTCAAAATATGTATTTTGGGTTTTTCGTAAATGTCAAGTTTGGAATAAGACCAAAAATACTTGAAAAGTTACTCGAGGCGTCAAAAAATGTCTAAAGAAGTGAAACTTCGCTCAAAACGCTTCAAAGTATAAATTTGGTGTTTTCAAGAAAATCAGGTTAGAATTAGTGCCAAAAACGACTTTAAAGAAACTAAAGATATAAATTTGAAATTTTTGGAGAAGTGCAGATTTAAATAAAGACTAAAATTCGGTAAGAAATGCTCAAAGCGTCCAAAAATGCAAATTAAAGATGTCTGGAAAAATGAGATCAGGTTTAGGGTCCTAATCAGTTTAAATTACTTGAAGCGCCTAATTATGCCAATTTTGAATTTCTGGAAATTTACATGTAAGGATTAAGAACAAAAATCATTTAAAAACTCTGCAAAGAGTCTAATATTAAAAAATCGAAGCCTTCGGCAATCCAGGTTAAAATTATTGCTAAAGTGGGTTTAATATGACTCACATTATGCAACTTTCAAAGTTTTTGGAGAAATTAAATTTTAGAACAAAATTTGGCAAAATTGGTTAAATTTTTCTAATTTGCTGTTTTGGTAGAATTCATTTTTAGACAAAAAAAAAAGTGAAATTTGACTAAAAACCCTTCAAGATAAGATTTTTGGATTTTTCGAGAATGTCAAGTTAGGATTAAGTCCCAAAAATTGTTGAAGAATAACTCGAATCGTCAAAAAATGTCTAAAGAAGTGACACTTTGCTAAAAACGCCAGAAAATACAAATTTGGCGACTTCAAGAAAACCAGGGTAGAATTAGGGCCAAAAACGACTTTAACGAAACTAAAGATATAAATTTGAAATTTTTTGAGAAGTGCAGATTTAAATAAAGACCAAAATTCGGTTGGAAATGCTCAAAGCGTCTAAGAATGCAAATTAGGGGTGTCTGGAAAAATCAGGTCAGTTTAGGGTCATAATCAGTAAAAATTACTTGAGGCGCCTAATTATGCAAATTTGGAATTTCTGGAAAATTACATGTAAGGATTAAGACCAAAAATCATTTAAAAATTCTGCAAAGAGTCTAAAATTACAAAATTGAAGTCTTCGGAGGAATCCAGGTTAGAATGAGTGCTAAAGTGGGTTTAATATGACTCACTTTACGCAAATTTTGAAGCTTTTGGAGAAATTTAATTTTAGAACAAAATTTGGCAAAATTGATTAAATTTTTCTAATTTGTTGTTTTGGTAGAATTCATTTTTAGACAAAAAAAGTGAAATTTGACTAAAAACCGTTCAAGATAAGATTTTTTTATTTTTCGAGAAGGTTAAGTTAGGATTAAGTCCCAAAAATTGTTGAGGAATAACTCAAGGCGTCAAAAAATGTCTAAAGATATGACACTTTGCTAAAAACGCAAAAAATACAAATTTAGTGTCTTCAAGAAAACCAGGGTAGAATTAGGACCAAAAACGACTTTAACGAAACTAAAGATATAAATTTGAAATTTTTGGAAAAGTGCAGATTTAAATAAAGACCAAAATTCGGTTAGAAATGCTCAAGGCGTCCAAAAATTGAAATTAAAGGTGTCTGGAAAAATCAGGTCAGGTTTGGGGTCATAATCAGTAAAAATTACTTGAATCGTCTAATTATGCAAATTAGGAATTGCTGGAAAATTACATGTAAGGATTAAGACCAAAAATCATTTAAAAATTCTGCAGAGCCTAAAATTACAAAATTGAAGTATTCGGAGGAATCCAGGTTAGAATGAGTGCTAAAGTGGGTTTAATATGACTCACTTTATGCAAATTTCGAAGTTTTTGGAGAAATTTAATTTTAGAACAAAATTTGGCAAAACTGATTCAATTTTTCTAGCTTTTTATTTTGGTAGAACTAATTTTTAGACAAAAAAGGTGAAATTTGACTAAAAACGCTTCAAAATAGGTATTTTGGATTTTTTGAAAATCTCAGGTTTGGATTAAAACCAGAAATAGTTGAAAAGTTACTCGAGGCGTCAAAAAATGTCCAAGAAGTGAAACTTCGCTCAAAGCGCTTCAAAATATAAATTTAGTGTTTTCAAGAAAATCAAATTAAAATTAGGGCCAAAATTGACTTTAAGGCAACTAAAGATATAAATTTGAAATTTTTGGAGGTGTGTAGATTGAAATAAGAACCAAAATCTGTTAAAAAATGGCACAAAGCATTTAACACTAAAATTAGTTTCTTTAAAGAAGCCCAGTTTAGAATTACTCCTAGGGTAGATTATGAATGACCCACATTGATTACAAATGCAAAATTTAGTGTTTTTGGAGAAATTCTCTTTTAGAATCAAATGAGGAAAAGTGATTCAAAAAAATGGTAAAATTATAATTTGGTACCAAAATAAGTCAAATTTGACTTAAAAAGCCTCAAAATGCAAACTTGGTGTTTTTCGATAAAGAAAAGTTAAAGTCGAAAAAAGCGTACTTTATGCCCTCGCGGGCCGTAAAATGCACTTTATGCAAGCGAATGCAAAAAGCTTACGTTTCTGTTTTTGGTAACTAAGTAATAAAAATATAATATTAAACTTCTAGGACTTACTAGTTATTTATGTATCAAAGGCATTAGGGGCTTAGGAACCCTTAGGCCAGGGGCATTGGGCTTTCCTAAGGCTTGTCGCCCCCAGGGCATCAACATACGCTAATGCACGTGGTGCATACATCCTTTTATGTCCCATCTGTTTATGTTAGTAGTTTAACAATAAATCAGGAAAACATTCCTGAAATGTTTCTACTTTATGCCAGCGCAAATCATAAAGTGTACTTTATTCCCGCGCGGGCCATCAAATGCACTTAACGCCCGCGCGGGCCATAAAATGCACTTTATGTCCGCGAAGACAAAACGTTTACGTTTCTATATTCGGTAACTAAGCAATAAAAACACAATAATGAACTTCTAGAACTTACTAGTTATTTATGTATCAAAGACATTAGGGGCTTAGGAACACTTAGGCCAGAGGCAGCCGCCTTTTCTAAGCTTGTCACTCTCAGGGCATCAAGATACGCTAATGCCCGTGGTGCATACAACCTTTCATGTCCCATCAGTTCATGTTAGTATTTTAACAACACATTATTAAAACAATCCTGACATGTTCCTACTTTATGCCCGCGTAGGCCATAAAGTGTACTTTATGCCCGCGTAGGCCATAAAGTGTACTTTATGCCCGCGCGGGCCATAAAATGCACTTTATGCCCGCGAAGACAAAAAGTTTACTTATCTGTATAAGGTAACTAAGACAATAAAAACATAATAATGAACTTCTAGAACTTACTAATTATTTATGTGTCAAACGCATTAAGGGCTTAGAAACCCTTAGGCCAGAGGCACTCGGCTTTCCTAAGCTTGTCGCCCTCAGGGCATTAACATACGCTAATGCCCGTGGTGCATACAACCTTTTACGTCCCAACAGTTCATGTTAGTATTTTAGCAATAAATTATTAAAAAAGTCCTGAAATTTGTCTACTTTATGCCCGCGAATGCCATAAAGTGTAACTTATACCCACGTGGACCATAAAATGGACTTTGTGCTCTCACGCTAATGCAAACAACCTTTTATGTCCCATTAGTTCATATCAGTATTTTAACAATAAATTATTAAAACAATCCTGAAATGTCTCTACTTTATGCTAGCGCAATTCATAAAGTGTACTTTATACCCGCGCGGGCCATAAAATGCACTTTATGCCCGCGAAGGCAAAAAGTTTACGTTTCTGTATTTGCTAACTAAGCAATAAAAACACAATGATAAACCTCTAGGACTTACTATTTATTTACGTATCAAAGGCATTAAGGGCTTAGAAACCCTTAGTCCAGAGGCACTCGGCTTTCCTAAGCTTATCGTCCCCAGGGCATCAACATACGCTAATGCCCGTGGCGCATACAACTCTTTATGTCCCATCAGTTGATGATAGTATTCTAACAATAAATTATTAAGAAAATCCTGAAACGTTTCTACTTTATGCCCGCGCAAGCCATAAAGTATACTTTATTGCCGCACCGGCCATAAAATGAACATTACGCCTGCGGGGGCAAAATGTTTACGTTTCTGTATTTGGTAACTAAGCACTAAAAACACAATATTAAACTTCTTGGACTTAATAGTAATGTATGTATCAAAAGCATTAGCTCTAGGAACCCTTGGGCCCTATGCATTTGGCTTTCCTAAGCTTGTCGCCCTCAGGCTATCAACATAGGCTAATGCCCGTGGTGCATATAACCCTTTATGTCCCATCAGTTCATGTTGGTATTTTAACAATAAATTATTAAAAAACAATCTGAAATGTTTCTATTTTATTCCCTCACAAGCCATAAAGTGTACTTTATGCCCGCGCCGGCAATAAAATGCACGTTACGCCCGCGGGGGCAAAATGTTTATGAATTTGGTAACAAAGCAATAAAAACACACTATTTAACACGTAGGACATACTAGTTATTTATGTATTATACATAAATAACAAGAGCATTCAGGGTTTAGAAACCCTCGAGCCAAAGGCCCTCGTCCTATTTAAGTTTGTCGCCCTCAGGGCCCTAACATATGCTAATGCCCGTGGTGCATACAAACTTTTATGTCCCACCAGTACAATATGTTAGTGTGTAATACTTATTAAAAAAGAATTCCAGGTGTATCTACATAATGCCTGCGGAGGCTATAAAGTGTATTTTATGCCCGCGTGGGCCATAAAACGCACTTCATAACCCCATGGGCAAAAACTTTACATTGATGTATTTGGTAACTAAGAAATAGTAATACAATTATGATCTGATAGGACTTATTAGTTATTTATGTTTCAAGGGCATTAAGGGCTTAAGAAAGCTCGGGCCAAAGGCCCTCGCCTTTTCTATGCTTTTTGCCCTCAGGGCACTAACATATGCTAATGCCCGTGATTTATACGAACTTTTAAGTTCCCTTCAGTTCATATTAGTGTTCTTACAATATGTTATAAAAGAAAACCTAATATGTATCTATTTATGCCCATGCAGGCCGTAAAGAGAGAACTTTATGCCCGCGAGGATCAAAAAATGGACCTTATGGCCGCTAGGTCATAAATTTCACATTTATGTATTTGGTAATTAAGCAACAAAAACAAAATAATGGGCTGGTAGGACATACTACATTTTTATATTTTAAGATAGATAAGGGCTTAGGAATCGTCGGCCCGGAGGCCCTCCGCTTTCCTAAGCTTGTCGCCCTTAGGGCCCTAATATATGGTAATGCCCGTAATGCACACAAACTTGTATGTCTAATCAGTTCTTTTAGTGTTTCAAAAATAAATTATTAAAACAATTCTAAAATGTATCTACGCCATAAAGTGTATTTTATGCCCGCGCTGGCCAAAAAATGAACATTACGCCCGCGGGGGCAAAATGTTTACGTTTCTGTATTTGGTAACTAAGCAACAAAGACACGATATTAAACTTCTAGTACTTAATAGTTATTTATGTATCAAAGGCATTAGGGGTATAAGTCACCCTTAGACCCGAGGCATTCGGCTTTCCTAAGCTTGTCGCCCTCACGCTATCAACATACGCTAATGTCAGTGGTGCATACCACCTTTTATTTCCCATCAATTCATGTTAGTATTTTAACAATAAATTATTAGAAAAAAATGTGAAATATTGCTCTACTTTATGCCCGCGCAAGCCATAAAATGTACTTTATTCCCGCGCGGGCCATAAAATGCACTTTATGCCCGCGAAGGCAAAAAGTTTACGTTTATGCATTTAGTAACAAAGCAATAAAAACACACTATTTAACTCGTAAGACATATGTGTTGTTTTTGTATCAAGGGCATTCAGGGCTTAGGAACCTTTAAGCCAGACGCCCTCGCCTTATCTAAGTTTGTCGCCCTCAGAGCCCTAACTCATGCTAATGCTCGTGGTGCATATAAACTTTTATGTCCCAGCAGTACATGTTAGTGTATAATAATTATTATAAAATAATTATAAAAAAAAATCAAGATATAACTACATTATGCTTGCGCAGGCCATAAAGTGAATTTTATGCCCGCGTGGGCCATAAAACGCACTTCATAACCGCATGGGCAAAAACTTTACATTGATGTATTTGGTAACTAGGACATACTAGTTATTTATGTGTCAAGGGCCTTAAGGGCTTAAGAAAGCTCGGGCCAAAGGCCCTCGGCTTTTCTATGCTTTTTGCCCTCAGGGCACTAACATATGCTATAATGCCCGTGATGCATTCTTACTCTTAGGTCCCCTTCAATTCTTGTTAGTGTTCTAACAATAAATTATAAAAAAAAATACCTAAAATGTATCTATTTTATGCCCATGCAGGCCGTAAAGAATACTTTATGCCCGCGACGTCATAAATTTTACATTTATGTATTTGGTAATTAAGCAATAAAAACAAACTAATGAGCTGGTGGGACATACTACATTTCTATGTAGCATAAAGTGTATTTCATGACCGCGCGGGCCATAAAGTGTATTTTATTCCCCCGCGGGCCATAAAATGGACTTTATGTATTAGGTCACTAAGCAATAAAAACACAATAATGAACGGTTGGTCATAAAACAAAAAAAATCGCTGGATGATGCATATACAGAGTGTCCTTCTTAAAAGGCCTCTTCCCGACCGAATCTATAACAAATTTATGTGAACTAAGCCAAACTGAATTAAACTAGCATAACCTGAACTAACCCTAAATAAATTGAACTAACCCTAAATAACCTGAACTAACCTAATCTGACCTAACTCGACCACAACTAATCTAAATAGATAACTGAACTGACCTAATCTGAACTTATCTATCCTAACTTTTTTTTTTTGCTTTTTAGTTTTTAAATGCTCTTTTACGCACCGCAGGGCTTGGATGGTACGATCTTGCTTGAGCTGGGAGTGTGGGATACAACAGCAGTCAGACATTGCATACTACCCACTAAAACCCTTTTCTCTTTTCACCATATTTATATCCTGAACTAAACTAACCTAAACTAACCTCAAATATCCAGACCTAACTTCACCTGACATTACTAAAACTAACTTAGGGTGACTTTTACAAGTTCAAGTAAAACTTCAGATTGAAGATAAAACTCCAGATATAGCCTACATTGCATTGTTTATTTGTCAGGTAAACAATCATCAAATCTGGTGTTTTATCTTCAATATGAAGTTTTACTTGAACTTGTAAAAGTCGCCCTTAAAAAGATAACTGAACTGACTCACTGTTATCAGACCTAACTTGACATGAAGTAATTGAACTGACCTAACCTTAAAGATAACTGACCTGAACTGACCTAGTACGTAGGACTTACGTGTAATAATAAACAGCGGCAATAATGTCACTGCGATAGGCGGAGTTTCCGCATAAAATTATTTGAAAAATAGCTTAAATTCTTAGTATTTTTCAGAAAATTTCAGCGAAATTCACCGATTTTTTTTATTTTAACGTGTTCAATCTCGTAAAAAAACCGTAGAAATTCCATGGGGCGTATATCGATATAGAACCTCCTTTTTATGTGAAAGTTTTTAGGACCCAGATTTAACTGGACAAATTCCGAATTGGGAACAATTGGTACCATGTACCATACAGGATTCATTTTTGCCTGCATTTTTGTTGGATTTCTCATAGAACTTGTAGGACCTTATTCGGTTCTCCTAGGTTCCATTATAATAGGGGCCTATCTTAACGTCCTAAGGGTCATTATGGCTCACATACACTGGAAGGCTTTAGCTGCGTTAGAGTTTTTTGTGGGTTTTGATATGGGACTTTCGGTGCCTTCTTTATTTAATTGGATGGCTAGGTAACAGGTGATATTTCGATTAAATTATTCGGTGCAACTATATTATTATTTTAGGTGGTCTCCACCTCACGAAAGGGCCATTTTTGTTTGCGCCTTTCTTGGAAATGAACTAGCCGAAATGGCCATGGGTTTGAATAGATCCTACCTTGTACCATTGATCGGTTGGCAATGCAATTACTATTTTTGTAGTTCGCAAGTGATTCTCATATTTCTCCTTCATAAGTTTCTAGGTAAACAGTGTGTGACATTTGAGTAACTTTTCGGCTTATTCCATAAGTGCTTTAGGTTCAGGAGTTCCGGAAACGCACCCTTTTGTCACCGCCCAAGAGCTGCAATTCATCCAAAAATCGCTAGCGGATGAAGTCACGCAAACAAAATCTGTGCCACCGTATAGGCGGATACTGGCATCTGTTGCTTTTTGGGGACTGGCCTTCGTCAACCTTGGATTTGCTTGTTCAAGGATATTGCATATGGTTATTGTTCCCGAATACTTACACGAATATATCGGCCAGCCTTATTCCAAGGCTCCGTACATGGAGTTTATGCCATACATAGGTATGTACACTATGTCATGTTCAATGAAATATCGTCATCTGGTCACGTGATTTCGCCGCCATTTTTGTAAGTGCAAGAAACTGCAAAAAATTATGTTTTATCCATAACTTTTATGTCATTCAATGTGACGGTAATAACGTTACTCCTATTGATTACTAGCTAATCTGCAGCTTTTTAAAATTGTGTTCTGCTATTCTAAAATTTAAGTTCATATTGCACCTATTTTCGGTGAAAATTAAACAATGAATGAACTAATGGTAGACTTTTAAGACTCTCTAACACGTAAGTGTAAAGTCCAATTTCAGGTTTCAAACTTATAGCAGTGGTGGCCTGCTTGACGGCCAGCAAAATTCAGAACAAGAGGGCAATTAAAAATAGCAACATGGTCAGAGTTTACCTGCTCTTTTCGCACTTTATTCCTGCATGCCTCATGTCCTGCCTAGTCCTAGCGGGATGCAATACAGCGACGGTTTTGAAGATGTTAACTATATCATTCAGCTTCATGGGGTTCGCCTATATTAGTGCCCATCTAAGCCTATTGCAGATATCGCCAAATTTTGTGGGAACTATATATGGACTGGCACAGATTCCAGCACATGCCATTTGTACGAATTAACATCAGGAAACTTGCTAAGTCGACGTAAGCATTAGATAGGTTTCAGCTGTGGGTCTGCATAAATACAGCGATAGGTTTTGGCACCATCCCATGGTTCCAAGCAGCTGGCCTAAAGTGCTTATAAGTGGCTCCTTGATGGTTATTTTACCTACGGCTTTATTTCTGAAAAATGGGGATACCAAATGTCAGAAATGGAACAAGAAACCGGAAGATCAGAAAACGGCAGAAGAAGGTAATGAAAGAAAAGATCCTCCAAAACCACGGGTGAACAAAAAAGCGGCAGAAGAAGTATATGGAAAAGTAAATCCTCCGAAGCCACCGGTAGCTATTAAATATTAGTCAAACGGACAAAAGTGAGTAATAATTCGTGAAAACTTGCAGTCCAAGATGCTGAGCAAGCCTTCAAACTTACGTCGTACTCCATCTGTAACCTCAACCCATTCAGCTTATCACTCTCACTCGTTAGGAAAACCCTTGGAAAAAAGTGGTCCTCCTCCTACTCTTCGAAAAGAACCAGTAAAAACTCCCACTCGTCTTAGCAGCAATAAATCTAATGAGAAAAGTAAACCCGTAGTAACCAGACATGGTATTGATAAAAGGAAAGATGAAGAGAATACCGACAGTGAGGCTTTCAGAGCCGGAACCTCCAGGGCTTCTCAGGACAGTAATACAGATTCCTATAGGTCTCTATGGTGACTTTTTTAGATAAGTTAAGTTGTCGTTAATTGCTATCTATACACACAAAAGCAAGAATTAAAGTTTTTTTTTACGACTATTTATGTCCGATTATACTTAATTAATTGTAGTTAACGGTACGATAGATAGCATCTAATACTTCCTCATGAGTAATGCGTTATTACTCACGGACGCCGGAAAGTAACGGGACTCCGGAAACGCACCACTTTATTACTCCCCAAGAGTTGCAATTAATTCAATAATCGTTAGCGGATAAAGATTTCCCTAGAGTAATTACCCGTGAGTAATAATTCATTACTCACGGGTAATTACTCTAGAGTTAAAGTAATAAAATGACACATGCTTAGTTGTTTCTCTAAGAGCACAAACTGCCACCATATTTCCACATCAAGCCACAACTACGCCACTCGACTTTGGCTTGTGTCGAAGACGAGTGGCAAACGTCTTTCTCTTCGTTAATAATAGCCATCATTACATACCCGCTGAATAATATATTGTGTTTTAATAGCAATAATTTATTTATTTCTTCTAAGGGTATAAATTGCTCCTATTTCCACGTCCAGTAAACTAAATTAGCCTAACAAAAAAAAACACAAATTCGAAATTACTTCTCTCTTAGTTCCCGAGTTTTCTTATATTTTTACATATTCAACGAATAATATCGTATTGTTCACTAGCAATAATTTGATTCGTTTCTCTAAGGGTAGAAACTGCCACAATCACTGCCACATCAAGTGCCACAATTACGCCGCTAGTCTTCGGCTTGTGTCGCAAACTTTATCCTCGTGAATAATAGCCATCATTACATTTTCCCGTTGAATAATAAATTATTTTTCAATAGCAATAATTTGTTTCTTTTCTCTAAAAGTACAAACTGCCACCATTTCCACGTCAAGAAAACCAAATTAGCTTAACAAGAAAAAAACGCAAAATTCAAATTAACTTCTCTCTTAGATCCCGAGTTTCCTTACATTTTTACATGTGCATACATGGTCAACGAATAATATCATATTTTGCAAAAGCAATACTTTATTTCGTTTTTCTACGAACACAAACTGCTACCATATTTCCTCATCAAGTGCCACAATTACGCCACTCGCCTTCGGCTTGTGTCGCAAATTTTATCCTCGTGACTAATAGCCATCATTACATGCCTGTTGAAAAATATATTATTTTTCAATAGCAATGATTGATTTCTTTCCTCTAAGAGTACAAACTGCCCCCATTTCCACGTCAAATAAACAAAATTAGCGTAACAAAAGACACAAATTCGAGTTTCCTTCTCTCTTAGTTCTCGGGTTTCCTTATATTTTTACATGTTCATACATGTTCAACGAATAATGTCGTATTTTTCAATAGCAATAATTGGTTTCATTCCTCTAAGAGTACAAACTGCCTCCATTTCCATGTCAAGCAAACCAAGGTAGCGTAACAAAAGGCACAAATTTGAATTCACTTTTCTCTTAATTCCCGAGGTTTCTTCTATTTTTACATGTTCATACATGTTCTTTTTCATTAGCAATAATTTGTTTCGGTTCTCTAAGAGTAGAAACTGCCACCAGATTTCCTCATCGGGAGCCACAATTACGCCACTCGTCTTCGGTTTGTGTCGCAAACTTTATCCTCGTGAGTAATAGCCATAATTACATGCCCGTTGAGTAATATATTTTTTCTCAATAGCATTAATTTATTTCTTTCCTTTAAGAGTACAAACTGCCTCCATATCTAAGTCAAAGAAACCAACTTAGCGTAACAAAAGGCACAAATTCGAATGTACTTCTCTCTTAATTCCCAAGTTTCCTTATATTTTTACATGTTCATACATGGTCAAGAAATAATGTCCTATTTTTCACTAGCAACAATTTGTTTCGATTTTCTAGGGATACAAATTGCCACCATATTTCCACATCAAGTGCCACAATTACGCCACTCGTTTTTGGCTTGTGTCGCAAATTTTATTCTCGTGAGTAATAGCCATAATTATTGGTTGATGAATAATATATTATTTTTCAAAAGCAATGATTTGTTTCTTTGCTCTTAGAGTACAAACCGCCACAAATTCCACATCAAATAATCAAATTAGCGTAACAAAAGCACAAATTCGAATTTCCTTCTTTCTTAACTCCCGAGTTTCCCTATATTTTTATATGTTAATATATATTCAATGAATAATATCGTATTTTTTTTATAGCAATTATTTGTTTCGTTTCTCTAAGAGTACAAACTGCCGCCTTATTTCCAAATCAAGTGCCACAATTACGCCAATCTTCTTCGACTTGTGTCGGAAACTTTATCCTCGTGAGTAATAGCCATCATTACATGCTCATTAAATATTATATTATTTTTTAATAGCAACAATTTGTTTCTTTTCTCTAAGAGTACAAAACTGCCACCATTTCCACATCAAGTAAACCAAATTAGTGTAACAAAAGGCACAAATTTCAATTTACTTCTCTCTTAATTCCCGAGGTTCCTTATATTTTTACATGCTTATACATGTTCAACGAATAATATCGTATTTTTCGATAGGAATAATTTGTTTCGTTTCTCTAAGAGTACAAACTGCCACCATATTTCCACATCAAGTGCCACAATTACGCCTCTCGTCTTCGGCTTGTGTCGCAAAATTTATCCTCGTGAGTAATAACCATCATTACATGCCCGTTGAATAATATACCATTTTCCAATAGCAATAGTTTGTTTCTTTCCTCTAAGAGTACAAACTGCCACCATGGCCACGTCAAGTAAATTAGCGTAACAAATGACACACATTCGAATTTACTTCTCTCTTAATTAAGGATATTCCTTATATTTTTACATGTTCATACATGATCGACCAATAGTGTCGTATTTTTTAATAGCCTTGATTGGTTTCGTTTCTCTAAGAATGCAAACTGCCAACATATTCCCACATCAAGTGCCATAATTACGCCACTCGTCTTCGGCTTGTGTCGTTAACTTTATCCTCGTGAGTAATAGCCATCATTACATGCCCGTTGAATAATATATTATTTTTCCAATAACAATAATTAGTTTCTTTCCTCTAAGAGTACAAACTGCCACTATTTCCGCATCAAGTAAACTAAATTAGTGTAACAAAAGGCACAAATTCCAATTTACTTCTCTCTTAATTCCCGAGGTTCCTTACATTTTTACATGGTCATACATGTTCAACGAGTAATATCGTATTTTTCAATGGCAATAATTTATTTCGTTTCTCTGAGACCACAAACTGCCACCATATTTCCACATCATGTGCCACAATTACGCCTCTCGTCTTCGGCTTGTGTCGCAAATTTTATCCTCGTGAGTAATAGCCATCATTACATGCCCGTTGAATAATATATATTTTCTTCATAACAATAATTTGCTTCTTTCCTCTAAGAGTGCAAACTGCCACCATTTCCACATCAAGTAAACCAAATTAGCGTAACAAAAGACAGAAATTCGAATTTACTTCTCTCTTAATTCCCGAGTATCCTTATATTTTTACATGTTCATACATGTTTAACGAATAATATCGTAATTTTCAATAGTAATAATTTGTTTCGTTCCTCTAAGAGTACACACTGCCAGCATATTTGCACTTCAAGTGCCACAATTACGTCACTCGTCTTCGGCTTGTGACGCAAATTTTATCCTCGTGCGTAACAGCCATCATTACATGCCCGTTGCATAATATACTATTTTTCAATAGAAATAATTTGTTTTGTTTCTCTAAGAGCACAAACTGCCACCATATTTAGACCATCAAGTGCCACAATTGCGCCACTCGTCTTCGGCTTGTGTCGAAGACGAGTGGCAAACGACTTTATCCTCGTGAGTAATACGTATCCTTACATTTGCTCGTTGAACAATATACTATTTTTCAATAGCAATAATTTGTTTCTTTGCTCTAAGAATACGACCTGCCCCCATTTCCACGTCAAGAAAACCAAATTAGCGTAACAAGAGACACAAATTCGAATTTGCTTCTCTCTTCATTCTCGATTTTCCTTATATTTTTACAATGGGACTCCCCTAACCCAGAATGAACATGTTTATGCAGTTCAACGAATAATGTCGTATTTTTCAATAGCAATAATTGGTTTAATTTTTCTAAGAGTAAAAACTGCCACCATATTTTCACATCAAGTGCCACAATTACGCCACTAGTCTTCGGCTTGTGTCGCAAACTTTATCCTCGTGAGTAATAGCCCTCATTACATTTGCTTGTTGAATAATATACTATTTTTCAATAGCAATAATTTTTTTCTTTTCTCTAAGAGTAGAAACTGCCCCCATTTCGATGCCAAGTAATCCAAATTAGCGTAACAAAAGACACAAATTCGAATTTACTTCTCTCTTAATTCCCGAGTTTCCTTATATTTTTACAATGGGACTCCCCTAACCCAGAAGGCAATTTGTCAACCCCAGAAATCTGATCGAACCCCGCCCGCCGCAGACACACATTTAGCGCTTTATTGTGGAACTAATGGTTCAACAAATAGGGTGGTGTAACGCCGAAAGACAGGGTTACACCCCCTAGTAGTCGTAAATTTAAATTATTGCCCCTCCCGAGAGATGCAACGCGAATGGTGATTAATTTTTTAGTCTTGCAGATGAAATCTGAGGTTCGATTTGAGGCTCATGGCTAATAAATTTAAGACACGCGCACTAAAGGTTTTGCTTTGTCACAAACATCACGTATGGAAGATAGCCACGTTACACAAACGAAACAACACAGAGGAGGTCTGCGGGAAAAAATGTATAATACACGCCCAAATGGGGTATTCCCTTGTTTCTCGTGTTCTCTAGGCATATTTCTCATTTTTCAACCCCTCGCGTTATATTTATTGAAGACATCTTTCCCCTGGAGAACGGATTTCGTATGCCGAGTTAGTAAGAGGCCGCCTTTATGGGCTGTAGTCCCATGAAAGTTTTGATGGAACCTAATAAAGCGGATTGATTTGTATCGTTTTTATTCGCCAAGTGCTTGCCAGCTCTATCATCGCCACACATTTTGCTTGGAAGTTTGGAAAAGAGAGCTGCAGAAATCAGAAACCGGTTAAAGATGCACCGTATCAGGTTATAAAATATCTTGATTTAGGGTAATCAAAGAATAAATTTGTTATCATTTTTAATTTATATAGAAATATTGAACACGATGAGAGATGCATTAATAAGTTTCGATTTAAAGTAACTCTAGCTGCTAGAGATACTTAATGGGACTAAAAGTAATTTAGCTCAAAACTGCTAGAGATATTATCTCAGAACTGTGGGAAACAAAAACGCTTTAACAGCGTGTTTGGATGGACGCTCTAGATTAATCTCAGAGTATTCCCATCATTACATACTTTTTAAGAAAACAAAGGCTTAATATACCCTCAGAGCGACACAAAACGGTCTAAACCGCTCTAGAATAATCTAAGAGTATTTCTATCCTAAAATACTTGTTGAGAAATCCACGGATGGAAATGCTCAGAGCAGCGGATACCAAAAAAAGGCTATAACAGAGTCTACACGAGTCTGAAAATATTTCCATCCTTAAATACTTGCTGAGAAAACAAAGGATGAGAACATCTTTAAATAATTTTTGAGAAAACAAAGGATAAATATATCCTCAGAGCGGTCTAAGAGCAATTCCATCTTTAGATACTTGTTTAGATAACACAGGATGATTATACCCTCAGAGCGATTCAAAGCGGTCTAGACCGCGCTAGGCCGATCTGAGAGTATTTCCATATTTAAGTACCTTTCGAGAAAATAAAGGATAGAAATACTCGGAGTGGTCTAGAGCGGAGACCTTAAAAAGGCTACAATAGCATGTTCGGGTGGTTGCTCTACATCGGTTTGAGAAAATAAAGGATGGATATACAAGACCATTCTAGACCGCTCTGGATCGCTATAAGAGTATTTCCATCCTTAAATATATTTATATATCCCTATAACAACGTGTTTGGATGGCCGCTCTAGACCATTCTGAGTGTAGTTCCAGCGTTAAATACTTTTTAAGAAAACAAAGGCTGTATATACTTTCAGAGCGGTCCAAAGCGGTCTAGACACAGACAACCTGAGAGTATTTCGAATCCTAAAGACTTTTTGAGAAAACAAAGGATAGAAATACTCAGAGCATTCTAGAGAGGATACCTTAAAAACGCTATAACAGCGTGTTCGGGAGGCCGCACTAGACCGGTTTGAGAGTATTCCCATCCTTAAATACGTGTTGAAAATACAAAGAATGGATATTCTCTCAGGACACTCTAAAGTGGATACTCTAAAACGCTATAACAACGTGTTTGAGTAGCTGCTCTGGACATCCCCATCTTTAAATACTTTTTGAGAAAACAAAGGATAAATGTACTCCAGAGCGATCTAAGAGTATTCCCATCCTTAAACACTTGTTGAGAAAACAAAGGATAGGGATACTCAGAGCTGCCTAGAGCGGATACCAAAAAAAGTGTATAAAAGCGCTCTCGGGGTGGCCGATCTAGACAGGTCTGAGAGCATTCCCATCCTTAAATATTTTCTGAATACACAAAGAAAGGATATACTCTCAGAACGGTTACCCGAAAACGCTATAACAACGTGTTTGAGTGACCGCTCTGAACAAGTCTGAGATTATCCCACTTTTAAATACGTTTTAAGAAAACAAATGATAAATGTACTCTCAGAGCGATCTAAGAGTATTCCCATGCTTAAATACTTGTTGAGAAAACAAAGGATAGAAATGATCAGAGCAGCCTAGAGTGGATACCAAAAAAAAATGTATAACGGCGCTCTCGGGGTGGTCGCTCTAGACCGGTCTGAGGGTAATTCCATCCTTAAATACTTGTTGAAAATATAAAGAATGGGTATAACAAACTTGGAAAAGATTGTAAAATGTAACAAACAAAGAATGGGAAAACAAAGGATAAATGTACTCTCAGAGCGATCTAAGAATATTCCCATCCTTAAATACTTGTTGAAAATATAAAGAATGGGTATAACCAACTTGAAGAAGATTGTAAAATATAACAAACAAAGAATGGGAAAACAAAGGATAAATGTACTCTCAGAGCGATCTAAAAATATTCCCATCCTTAAATACTTGTTGAGAAAACAAAAGATAGAAATATTCAGAGCGGCCTAAAGCGGATACCATAAAAAGGGTATAACAGCGCTTTCAGGTGGCCGCTCTAGATCGGTCTGAGGGTATTCCCATCCTTAAATATTTTAAACAAAACAAAGCTTTGAGCCTTGAATATTTGCTGAATATACAAAGAATGGATATACTCTCAGAACGGTCTAAAGCGGATACCCGAAAACGCTATAATAGCATGTTTGAGAGGCCGCTTTGAACAAGTCTGAGAGCATTTCTATCTCTAAATATTTTTTGAGAAAACAAAAGATAAATGTAGCCTCAGAGCGTTATAAGAGTACTCCCATCCTTAAATACTTGATGAGAAAATGCAGGATGATTTTACCCTCAGAGCGGCTCAAAGCGGTCTAGACCGCTCTAGACCAATCTGAGAGTACTCGTATCCTTAAATACTTCTTGAGAAAACAAAGGACAGAAATACTCAGAGCTGCCTAGAGCGGATACTAAAAAAAGTGTTTAACTGCGCTTTCGGGTGGCCGCTCTAGATCGGTCTGAGGGTATTCCCATCCTTAAATATTTGCTGAATATACAAAGAATGGATATACACGCTAACAGCATGTTTGAGTGGTCGCTCTGAACAAGTCTGAGAGTAATCCCATCTTTAAATACTTTGTGAGAAAACAAAGGATAAATGTACTCTCAGAGCTGTCTAAGAGTATTTCCATCCTTAAATACTTATTGACAAAACAAAGGAAAACTATACCCTCAGAGCACTCCAAAGCGGTCGAGACCGCTCTAGACCAATCTGAGATTACTCCTATCCTTAAATACTTCTTGAGAAAACGAAGCACAGATCCTCGGTGTATAGTCCAGAGCGGAGATCTTAAAAGGGCTATAATAGTGTGTTCGGGTGGTCGCTCTACATCGGTCTGAGAATATCTCCAACCTTAAATACTTGATGAGAAAACAAATGATGGAAATACTAGACCGTTCTAGACCGCTCTGGATCGGTCTGAAAGTATTTCCATCCTTAAATACTTGTTGAGAAAAAAAGGATAAAAATACTTGGAATGGTACGAGAAGTACGCGGAGACCTTAAAAAGGCTATAATAGCGTGTTCGGGTGGTTGCTCTACACCGGTTTGAGAAAACAAAGGATGGATAAACTAGATCTTTCTAGACCTCTGGATTGCTCTAAGAATATTCCCATCCTTAAATATTTGCTGAATATACAAAGAACGGATATACACGCTAACAGCATGTTTGAGTGGTGGCTCTGAACAAGTTTGAGAGTATTCCCATCTTTAAATACTTTGTGAGAAAATAAAGGATAAATGTACTCTCAGAGCTGTCTAAGAGTATTTCCATCCTTAAATACTTATTGACAAAACAAAGGATAATTATTCCCTCAGAGCGCTCTAAAGCGGTCTAGACCGCTCTAGACCAATCTGAGATTACTCCTATCCTTAAATACTTCTTGAGAAAATGAAGGACAGAAATCCTCGGTGTATAGTCCAGAGCGGAGGTCTTAAAAGGGCTATAATAGTGTGTTCGGGTGGTCGCTCTACACCGGTCTGAGAATATCTCCAACTTTAAATACTTACTTGATGAGAAAACAAAGGATGGATATACTAGACCGTTCTAGACCGCTCTGGATCGCTCTGAAAGTATTTCCATCCTTAAATACTTGTTGAGAAAAAAAGGATAAAAGTACTCGGAATGGTCTAGAGCGGAGACCTTAAAAAGGCTATAATAGCGTGTTCGGGTGGTTGCTCTACACCGGTTTGAGAAAACAAAGGATGGATAAACTAGATCTTTCTAGATCTCTGGATTGCTCTAAGAATATTCCCATCCTTAAATATTTGCTGAATATACAAAGAACGGATATACACGCTAACAGCATGTTTGAGTGGTCGCTCTGAAAAAGTCTGAGAGTATTCCCATCTTTAAATACTTTGTGAGAAAACAAAGAATAAATGTACTCTCAGAGCTGTCTAAGAATATTTCCATCCTTAAATACTTATTGACAAAACAAAGGATAATTATATCCTCAGAGCGCTCTAAAGCGGTCTAGACCGCTCTAGACCAATCTGAGAGTACTCCTATCATTAAATCCTTCTTGAGAAAAGAAAGGACAGAAATACTCGGAGAAGTCTAGACCGGAGATCTTAAAATGGTTATAATAGTGTGTTCGGGTCGTTTTGAAAGGCTATAGAAGCGTGTTCGGGTGAACGTTCTACACCGGTCTGAGAATATTTCCTTAAATACTTGTTAAAAAAAAAACAAGGATGGATATACTAGACCGTTCTAGACCCCCTTGGATCACTCTGAAAGTATTCCCATCCTCAAATACTTTTTGAGAAAACAAACAATGGATATACTCTTAGAGCGGCAAACCGAAAACTCTATAACATCGTGTTTGAGTGACCGCTCTAGATTAGTCTGAGAGTATTCTCATCATTACTTACTTTTAAAGAAGAAAGAAAGGTTTCATATACCACCAGAGCGGTCCAAAACAGTCTAAACCGATCTAGAACAATCTGAAATTATTAATATCCTTAAATACTTGTTGAGAAAACAAAGGATAGAAATACTCAGAGCAGTCTAGAGCGGATACCAAAAAAAAAAGGCTATAACAGAGTATTTGAGTGGCCGTTCTGAGCAAGTCTAAGAATATTCCCATCTCTAAATACTTTTCGAGAAAACAAAGGATAGAAATACTCGGAGTAGTCTAGAGCGGAGACCTTAAGAAGGCTATAATAACGTGTTCGGGTGGTCGCTCTACACCAGTCTGAGAATATTTCCATCCTTAAATACTTGCTGAGAAAACAAAGGATGGATATACTAGACCGTGCTAAACCGCTCTAGATCGCTCTGAGAGTATTCCCATCCTTAAATACATTTTGAGAAAACAAATTGATATATTCTCACTCTCTCTATAACAGCGCGTTTGAGTGATCGCTCTAGATTAGTCTCAGAATATTCCCATCGTTATATGATTTTTTTAAAAACAAATGCTTAATATACTTTCAGAGCGTCCAAAACGATCTAGACTTAAATTCTTGTTAAGAAAACAAAGATAGAAATACTCGTAGCAGTCTAGTGTTGGTACCTTGAAAAGGCTGTGGTAGCGCATTCGGGTAGCCGCTGTCTGAAGTCTGAAAGTATTCCCATACTTAAATTCTTTTTGAGTAAACACAGAATGATTATACCCTCAGAGTGGTTCAAAGCGGCCTAGACCGAAAGTATTTCTATCCTTAAATACTTTTTGAGAAAACAAAGGATAGATATTCTCGGAGTAGACTAGAGCGGAGACCTTAAAAATGCTCTAATACTGTTTTCGGGTGGTCGCTCTATTACACGGGTCTGAGAATATTTCCAACCTTAAAGACTTGCTGTTCCAGACCGCTCTGGATCGCTCTAAAGATATTCCCATCCTTAAATACTTGTTGAGGAAACAAAGGATGGATATTGTGAAATGAACAGACCATATTATAAACAATGTTCAAACGAATTGGCACCACCCCATAATATGAATAAATTAACTTGAAGGGTGTGATTATTGGATAACTATATATCTCGAAAACCGAAAGAGGACAAAATACACTTTAATAAACTTCGTTTTCGCTGTAATATTAAATATTTAATTGAAAAAATACACGTGGGTAGCTGAATGCACGTGGCCCCTCTGGGTAACTCTAAGGGCCATAATTTAAAGAAGTTGTTTTGGATTTTTCCGTAAATTATTAACATTATCCGGCGAAAGATCCTCCTCGTAGTCATCGTCATATTTCAAACCATTAATATTAAGAACGTTCTGAGCGCAAAGTAGCGGAATTAGTTCCAGAACTCGGCAACGCCAAAGTTAAACTTTAATAGAAACTCTGTAGCTGCAAAACGGCCATCGACTCACCACTTTCGGGGAATTTAGTTTGTCTTTTCGCTATTTCAACTTGTTACGTACCCGGTTTGCGATCGGAAATTGCTTTTATAATGGACACATCGATTTTAATAATCTTTTGCTGTAGGCAACGGCACCAATCGTATTTTTTAATTGAGAAATTGGTTAACGCAATCATTCGAGAGTGTTTGTAATGCTACTGGATCGGTTTTTCGGTTAGCCCGGAGAGCCATTTCGTGAAGGTTTTATGAGGAATTTCAGAGTCGTTAATGCAGGCCGAATCTACCTGAGACCACTGAGACTACTGTAACTTTAAGTTCGTTAGCGTTTGTTTGATAGGGAGCCTTGTTATAATTGTGTTATATTAAAAAAATTGCTCTCGGACTTAAGGAAAATCGTAACGTCGGCCGCTTCACTAACACAAATTGGTATACCTGATAATTTTGAAATTTTTAGCTGATTGGGGGACAAACTCTACAATATTTTTTTCAGAATTTTTAACACCACAAAACTGCTTAATGGAACTGTTACAAAGTTTCCCCATTCTACCGTACAAAACCACTTAGTTGAATTTTCCTCTGTAGTAAAAAAATTAATCGAGATATTTCCAGAGACGACTTAATGACCCAAAATGAATTGTTTTACAATCTAAAGTGTTGAAAATTGTGATTCTCCTTTCTGTCCTCCTACATTTAATTAAACGTTTTGCGGATTGAAAAAAATACAGAAAAACAAATTAATTGATGTTAGTAGAGATAAATTGTGAGTTCTGCGTCAAGCTCCTCCCGCTTTGCACCCAAGCAATCTGATTGGCTGCGCAAGCTCCACCCCTTTATTCCAAACCATTCTTATTGGTTACCACTCCACCCTATTTCTTGCGCAACAATCCTTCCGCCTTTTATTTGACTGACAAACCAATAAAAGAGTGTTATCCAACCAGAGGACTTAGATGCGCCATTGATTCAATATTTCAAAGGGAGGAGGAATCTAAAATTTGGTGCAAAATTGTGCCTTTCGGTTTCGGTCGATATTTATTGTATTTACTACGCTTCTGATTGGTTGCCTGTCAGTCAAAATGAAAGCAGAAGGGTTCTGATTAGTTTACGATCCGGCACAAGAGTCGGGGTTGGGGTGAGGTTTGCTGCAGACCGCCATAACCAATAAAAATTGTTTGAGATGAAAGGACGGGGCCTGTTGCAGCGAATCCATATTCTTGGCCGCAAAGAGGGCGGAGCTTACAGCAGAACTCTCTAGTAATCCCTACTGGTATTTTTGCAAAAATTATAGGACAGTCAAATAGTCCAGCTCTTATACCGCCCGAGCAACGAGTTGTTATGTTTCACGTTATCTGTCGTTTTAGAGGTACTTTGTTTACACTTCGTCCTCTCGATTTCACATTTTTCTCATATAAATACTTAAAAAGTACAGAGAGCCAATTTTTCTGCTATCATTATCCATGGTCCCAATCATTCTTATTGGGTAGAGCAGTCTACAGTAAGCCTCCCCACTTTCTTCCAAACCAATTAGTTGGGTGCAGGATCTTAAACCAATCAGAATCCGTCTGCCTTCATTTTGACTTACAAATCAATAATACAAGGTTTTCGAAGCAGGGAATTTGGATGCGCCACTGGTTCTGAAGGCGGCACATGCCTTTGTTAATGTGTGTCGCAGCTGTACATGAAGTGCAATGGAATGTCTTCCTGACGAAACGTGGACATTGGACCATGGTTTTAAAACCCGGAAAACACTTCATATTGTATTTTTACCGGCCGTGAAAACCTTCACATGTTACCAGTTGTTTTCTCAAAAAGTCTATTTTAGGACTCTCCAGGGTTTTGTGTTGTATTGTATTCAACGTGAGTGGACTTGTACAGTCCTCCACCGTGACCTGCGGTCTCTTGTGGCTCACTCCAAGTGTTGTCAGCAAGGTTTGCTCCTGCTTGCTCCGTTAATTTTCACCCGGTATGCCCAGACTCTCAGCGAATCTGATGAGTCTCTCGGACCTCACTGCGTTCAAATCTTGAGGCTCAATTCTCGTGTTTCCGAACAGTGAGAACATAGGACGTACTCGACTGTCTCGTCGTCCTCCAAGTACATCCGACCCTCCGTCTCTTTGGACACTCCGAGTATGTGGATATTATATCTTAAGTGGCTATGTCCTGTGTACAGTGCAGTGGCCACTCTGATTTTGCCACTCTGGCTTTTGCCCTCCCTATTCCCGTATAAAGTGTGATAGTCCGGGTAGGTCCTCCCACCAGTCCTGGGATTTGGCATTGCTCCATTTTTGGAGTTCAGCCTTGACCGGAGAGTATGGGACTCCCAGTGCCGGTTCCGGGTCCGCGAATGTAGAGCCCGCCCTCCTGGCTAGAGAGTCGGCCCTCTCATTGCCTTCGTGACCACTTTCCAGGATACGAACAAAAAAGTTTTCTGGTGGAGAATACTCAATCCATACTTTTTCGGTTTTTGTTTGATGTTAGAAAATGAGTTTCTTTTGCGTTTTAAAACATAATTTGAAAATTAATTTGCACGACACGAAAATTATACTGCACTTTTCGACACCTCGCCATAAAAGAAACCGAGGACCAAATGTAATCAGCTCTGAAAGCTCGTGCTCTAAATACCTACACAAACTGCTGGAAAGCTAATGGCTTTTAACGTATATTGGCCGGAGTCGAGTGACAATTCAGGTGTCCGTTTCCAATTTGCTTCAAGGATGTGTCTGCTGCTTAATGAAGAGACATGAAGGGCCTGTCTGATGGCAGGCAGCCCTCCATATATGTCCCCTTCTTTGAACTGGAAATGTCAACAATCAGGAAGTGGAATTAAAAAAAAATCTTTCCTTATGATAACGTTGTGATTAATCAATTTACAACAAACCCGACATTTTTTTTCATGAAAAAAATAGTTAAAAGGTTTCGTTTAGTAAAGCAAGCGGGCAGATTCCAATGCTAATTTAACTAGCCCGAACAAATGGTATTGATATCTGAATCATGGCAAAAAAATAATAGCGAACAGTGTCCCTTGTGTGACCAATTGGAACTTTTCTCCACATAATGGGTTTTTCCTTTCCAAATGTGTAATAAAGGGAAACCCTGCCGGCTCATGCACTCGTCTCTCGTATATTTGATCATAATGGCAAATGTACCATACGTGAAAAAAATCTACTGCATACGGTCGACAGAAGGTAAAACTTTCTATAAATTACTGCGATCATGTTCCCGGTTCTTTTGTGTACGAGGAACAAGCCTTATGCGTCACTCGTCCGGGCAATATAACTTTGAAGTTGCATTGGAAATACGTGACAAGTGTTCTGATATATTGAGAGATCTTTCAACCGTGCAGGAGAATTTATTATGGGCTTGTTTTCAATATTAGGATGGAGATGTAAGAAATCTATAAACGTAGACATAGCTCAAGCAACATCAGATTACTATAGTGTTTTCTGTTAGATGGTGAAGTCAGACTTAATAAGCATTTGAGCTTTCTCAACTTTGCTTTGTCTGATGGTGGTGTGAATCTTAAAAATAAAATATTTTTTAAATAAAATTTGTTTACGTCCCTAGAGAATTGCTATTCTAATCAAAAACTGAAAAAATTTTCAAACTTTTTGATGATGTTTACGCCTTTAACTCAATTTTTAAATTTGACCGCCTACAACTTTAGAACGAGTGGACCGATTTTAGTGAATCCAACTGCTTTTTATTGCTGTCGATATCCTCTTTTACACTGCACTAATCCTGAAAGTCCGGTAGGTGCAGTATTTTCGGATCTCGGGGCCTCAAAATAGTCTTTTGAAGTTTACATCTTGGGCTCTAACATTTGAGAATTTTGTGAATGTTTGGTGTAATGTATTACCACAAAGACCCTTAGTGTGTCTTTGGGGTGGATCTTCCATTCTTAGAAATAAGTCTCGGCACATTCAAACTTTGACATTTTTAATGTACTTATTTTCTAATACAAATTAATTTTGCAGGGTTCCAAAAGAAACACAAGTAGGAACCTTTAATTTTACGTCACACTATGGTTCTGCAAATGCTCCAAAACATTATACAAGTTAGCTTGAAAGCCTGTATTTAAATCACAAAGTCCCAAGTGCATCTTTTAAGTTAAATGTTTCCCCTAGTACCTACATTACAAACAAATTTATACAGGAAACTAGGTGACATGTTCACCTGCCCTATTCACTTCCAAAATCGTGTCATTTTAGTCGCCCTGTAGTGGAAGGTAAAATCCAAATGTTGGACACAACATATTTATATTACTTTGTAATCAATAAAACGTACCAATGTGTTTATGTGTGTATTATAATTGGTTATGACGTTATCATAGAAAAGGATAGAACAACGAAAGTTGGCTATCTGGTACTTTATATTACTCCAGCATCCTTGTCTCCTGGTTAAGAAATTAAATGGCCCATAACGAAAAACTTCTTTTTGAGTAAGGAATGTAAAACCATACATAATTAACAACACAAAAATACTTAACAATATGGAGCTTTACCCAAATGACAACCCAAATGATATGACAGTAAATTGATAGAAAATAGTCTTTTCGTTATAATGGGAGGTACTCTTCAATAATATGAACTAAAGATGCGAAATGATCATAATTCTGGGTGCCATATAGCATATACGTAAGTAGTTAAAACGACGGGGTTCTGGGACAATTTGACCTTGAAGTATATGAGCACTAGTTTAAAAGGGAGCCCGGGGAAACAAAATGCTGTCATTCTTGTCAAATGTGACAGACTTGACAGATGACAAATAATGTGTGACATATGACAGTTGTGTAACATAGCTCAGGTGAGGTGTAACATGACAGACTTGACACTTGTAACACCTAGGTGTGGCCAGACCGGCTAGACAGGCTTGACAGGCAGAGCAGACAGGGCAGGCAGTGTAGATGGAGTAACTCCAAGTGCCCTTCAGTGGAAAATAAAACAAAGAGTTTAGGAAAAAAAATATTTAAGTTAAGAAAAGTTTTTAGTTTTACACAACCGTGCCGTTATTCTTGGGTTTTTTAATTTACTACCAAAAGCCAAACGTTTTACAAGGTGGTCCTTGTGACCTAGTAGCATTTTTTCACGATCTATGCAATCATTAAGGTTTCCAAGGAGGTAAGTGTTATCTTTAAAAAATGTATGGTATCCATCATCACAACGAGCCAGAGTTGCTTCAACGTCGGTCTTTTAATATCTTGCAAAAATTAGGTTCGTTTAAGCTGCTCAATTTCTTCATACTTCTCCGTCAGTAACTTATAATCTGTAGATTTTCTCTCATCACATTTAGAAGCTTTTAGGTTTTGTATCAGCAAATCAACTTCAGTTTTTACGGTTTCTCTTATAAGTTTGACTAACTAGTAAACTTAACTAAAAAGGTAAAATTATTTTTAGAGAATTCACATTGTTCTAGATTTTTTTGTACCCATATTCAGGAGATCCCCTTCATGATCGTATAAATCTACGTATTAATCCAGTGAATAAAGACAGTTTATGTACATATTTATGTACATATAACCCAAATGATATGACAGTAAATTGATAGAAAATAGTCTTTTCGTTATAATGGGAGGTAATCTTCAATAATATGAACTAAAAATGCGAAATGATCATAATTCTGGGTGCCATATAGCATATACGTAAGTAGTTATAACGACGGGGTTCTGGGACAATTTGACCTTGAAGTCTATGAGCACTAGTTTAAAAGGGAGCCCGGGGCAACAAAATGCTGTCATTCTTGTCAAATGTGACAGACTTGACAGATGACAAATAACGTGTGACATATGACAGTTGTGTAACATAGCTCAGGTGAGGTGTAACATGACAGACTTGACACTTGTAACACCTTGGTGTGGCCAGACCGGCTAGACAGGCTTGACAGGCAGAGCAGACAGGGCAGGCAGTGTAGGTGGAGTAACTCCAAGTGCCCCTCAGTGGAAAATAAAACAAAGAGTTTAGGAAAAAAAAATATTTAAGTTAAGAAAAGTTTTTAGTTTTACACAACCGTGCCGTTATTCTTGGGTTTTTTAATTTACTACCAAAAGCCAAACGTTTTACAAGGTGGTCCTTGTGACCTAGTAGCATTTTTTCACGATCTATGCAATCATTAAGGTTTCCAAGGAGGTAAGTGTTATCTTTAAAAAATGTATGGTATCCATCATCACAACGAGCCAGAGTTGCTTCAACGTCGGTCTTTTAATATCTTGCAAAAATTAGGTTCGTTTAAGCTGCTCAATTTCTTCATCCTTCTCCGTCAGTAACTTCTAATCTGTAGATTTCCTCTCATCACATTTAGAAGCTTTTAGGTTTTGTACCAGCAAATCAACTTCAGTTTTTACGGTTTCTCTCTTAAGTTCGACTAACTAGTATACTTAACTAAAAATGTTAAATTATTTTTAGAGAATTCACACTGTTCTAGATTTTTTGTACCCATATTCAGGAGATCCACTTCATGATCGTATAAATCTACGTATTCATCCAGTGAATAAGTACAGTTTAAGTACATATCTAAACTAGTATTTTACAGAATATTATAACGCGTTTGTGAATACTCACATTCGATGGCCAACGTGAGAGTATTGTAACAATAGGAAAGTAATATAGAAAGACATACTGTTGGAAATATATTGTTCAAGAGCGAAACAACTAATAAAGCTAAATGTGTTATTTACATGTTTATATTATGGTAGAGGAAATACTAAGTGACATTACACTTCTAACATTGGGAAAATTTACAGATACAGTTTTTTTACTTTTTGAAATATTTTCTTACTCTAAATTCATTGAACCATTTCAGATCATTACGCTTTAACACATTTCCAATAGTTTTTAGTTACTGCATCTCACAAAGCACTATTAATATTGTCCGTCAATGTCAGTAGGGTTAAGGTACCAATGTAGAGGTCCTGGCTCATGTAGAGGATACGGTGAGCTTCGACGTAGTAAGCACAGAATAAAATATATTTTATTCTGTGGTAGTAAGTACGAATCTCATCTCTCAGGTGTTTCATCTTTTCCTCGAACTTTTTCATGCATTTCAAAAGATTTCGGGCAAAGAAAAAAAGCTTTTTGCAAGATAAGCACCACTGAGTTCCAATACCATTACAAATAACGTAGAATGACTGTAACTAGACAGGTAGCATTCTTCTAATATATTTTCCAGTTCGTAGACAAGCAAATTTTTTTCGAACTTGAAACACCGGGAACAATTTGTTTTTTATTTCCTCAGTTTAAAAATATGTTAATTTATTTTATTTATAGATTATGTATTAGTAACTTAACTGACCTTAATAAAAATCTTAAAAAGCGCCCGTAGAGTTTGGTAATTGTCTTAAACTAGGTGCTCTCTTAAACTGGGTACTACTAAGCTATGAATGTAAAGGCCACTGAGAATCCCACCATAGATCCTCACACAATCCAAATGATGTGGTAGTACCTAAATTCAGTCTGGTAGAAAACACTCTTTACCCAGGTTGTACAATTTATTAATTGGCATTGAAGCCACTGAAAACCACTTTGAAGGTTGCAAAGTGATAAACTATATACGTAAGGTATAAACCTAAGCGATTAAATGTATGATCTATCTCCAATATATCTGAACAGTAAAGTAACAAATTTAATTGCTTGTTTCAACTGATATTTTCATAAGTGGACTCAATTATTTAAATCCTGAAACCATTTTTGAGTGAGGGCATTTGGAACTTTTGGAAATGTTGGTCATGTTAGATGGCTACAGTTCCAGTTGTAGTTTATTCATTATTGCATTAACTTCATTATTATAAAACTCCTATTCCTCATCGCTCTATTATTAAACCCGACATTTCGGTTATTAGATTTGTTTCAATTAGAAGAATAATATGTTTCCTATTTGTTGCCAAACTGCAACAAAATGGATATACAGAATGTAGATAATTTTGCTAGTTTTTTAGATTACAGTTTAAATATTCTTATGTTTTGTGAAAAAAATATAGAAAATCCACGGTGGGTGAGAAGGAAATGGTAAAGATAAATTTATTGTAAAAATAGTTGGTTTAAGCGTAATAAATCCTCTTGAAATTGTAGGTATTATGCAGAGCTTTTTAGCTATTTGGAAAGGAGGTTATAAATATTTACACCATGAGGCGTGAACTTAAATACGCTCTAGATTAACAGGTCTATAAACAGCCTTATTAATTTTTCATCGTAAAATTGCGGTTAAAAATAAATATCACGAAGAACCTAATAACCAACCACGATCTCCCCATCATAAAACGAGTCTGAAATTACATCTGGACTCGTCATCTGGCAGAAATAATCGGATTTTATGCTTCCCCAGATAAAAGATGTTGCCTATCTTAGTTTAATAAAGGGATATTGACATAATGGAAGAAAACAATGTTTTGCCCGTATACAGTTGACATTTGGCTCTTCTGGAGAAACCTTAGTTATTGCTAACCTGATTTGTAGTTATGGGCAATAAATGACTTTATTGCTGCCATGAAAAATCAATGACCCACTTTTATAATAGTGTTTCAAAAAATTGCTCTCCAAGGATCAACAATAATTCTTTCACAGAAGATAAAACGCGCTATATAGACTGTCCCAAAAAAAGTATTTTCTCCAAAGTATCGAGTTTTTGCGATACATAAAAGATGTATGTATTTATAACCGCAGGTTATTTATTAGGGTAGAAACAAAGCCAATAAATTTGTATAAAGGACTCGGTTTTATATAGGCAGTTGTAATGTTTTATCCCCGTTTAGGCGATTGTTCGAGTGTTTGGAGGGGTGAGCAGCGAGGGCCTGTATTTTTAAGCTAATGGATTTTTATATGCCTAATTGAATAACTAATGTGTTGTACCAATTGCCAGCCTGAAAACCCTTGTTGCTACATCCAAATATATGCTGCATATCTAGACAGGAAAAGTCAAATATTTATCTTGCTGGCCAGACTGCTAATAGGGTCATTAAAGATTTACCACAAGTTTGGTTTTATTTAATATACAAATGACAGCCATTCATGATGAAAATTCCCCAAAAAAAATTCAAGACCTGATAAAACCACAATAGGTTTTTCCTAGAAAAAAAAAAAGATCCACCTTATCGAATATATTGAAGAAATATTAAAAAGCTTTTGGCTTAGAATAAAAGCATCTGATTAACTGGACGTCAAATAAAAATAAAAATTATTCGATCATGAAAAAGTCAAATGAATATCATTTCTCGGGAAGCTTAAAGCTACCGTGTAATTCGGTAGTTGAGGGAATTTACGAGAGCATTGATCTATCTCTTTAGACGACATGTACTCTGCTACAATTACACGTGTATAAAAAATCATTTCAAGTACTTTATAAAATAGAAAAGTTATCATTCATGGGTAGATAGTAGGACGATAATGACTACGAAATTTAAAATACAATGAATAAGAATGAATAAGTCTGATGTGTTATCTATATTTAAAATACTACCTCTTATTTAGATACCGCTTTATACTCCCCATTCTTAATTTAATAATTTAAAATGCAGGTCAACAATATAAAATGCCTTTTTACTGGTGGTTAACTATAAATGGGAAGTAGTTAGGATTTTACGATTTTCCTAGAATTTTGTTGTTGAAATAGTTTTGGGTAAAAGGTTGACCTGCGACATTTATTTTTCTTTCACGTGGAAAACGAAAGACAACCGGGAAATTTTCAGCAATTAGTAGAATAAGAATCTCATTGATACACTCAGGAAGGCCACCAAAATCCACTTGAAAGAAGGAAAAATGACAATAAATAAGTCATGTCCACATAAATTATGAAAAGCAAATAAAAAAAAACTATCGTAATAAAGTTAATTACAAAAACAAAAATATCTCTTCAGCTCATTTAGGTTTAACGTTACGCCAGCTAGCAATTTACTGCGTGTTGATATGTCAATCCCACTAACAAATATCCCATAAGTTTTGGCAAAACATTAATAATAAAATATTTTTATCCACCAATAATCACATAATTCTTGTACATTATGAAGATTAATGAGAATCGTTATTCACTTGTGAAAAATGAACATTATTTACAATTGAATCATGATTTGCAATGGAAACGAAGCATGTCGTAGGAAACTGGCAACTCTAAAAGTAAACCGCTCTAAACATAAAATCGGTAGTTACCACTGGTTTGTTCAAATAATTCTCCCTCTATTCGGTTGTAATGAGACATATATGGTGTCGCTTTTTAACTAAAAAATTTACTTTTCACTAAAAATTACTTAATATTGAACACAAAGTAGCCCACCCTAGTAGCATTAAAATGAACATCATGCACGGGTGACTAGAGCCTCATATATCTGACACAACAAACGTCGCGCCATCGATTACCGAAACCAGTCGTGATTTTGAATTTGTGAATTAACTTTGCGGCACTTATAGCTTACTATCTTTAAGAAAACCTGGAATCTTGGGAGTGGATAAAGTCTACTATTCTACTCGAATTTAATGAGCGTTGTTCTCTCATCAAATACTTGTTGTTTAACATTCTGTTAAAAGAGCAAACTATCTTTTACAAAAAAGTTCTAAGATGAGGAATCGTAATTTTTTTATATCATATGTAGAGTCCTTAATTTTCTATGAGACGCAATTCTGTTCGAACAAGTCTCGTATGACACACTATTTTAAAATTATAGTTCAATTTTTTTACCCAGCACTTTCTATAGAATGACAACGTTTTTTAGCTTATCTTTCATAATTTTGTGAGATATGACACACACTTATTTTAGTTGAAAATTTTAGTTTGATTTTTTTACCCAGCCCTTTCTTTAAAATGGGAGCTCTTTTAAGCTTTTGTTCATAATTTTGTGAGATCTGATACACGTTTTTGTTATAAATAACATAAGCATTTGTTTATAATAGCACTGATGTTTAAGCTGCTTTTCATAATTTTGTGAGATATGACGCACACTTTCTTATAACTGACATTTATGGTTCCATTTTTGCACCGCCTTTTTTTTGAAATGTCAACGTTTCTTAGCTTTTGTTAATACTTTTGTGAGGTCTGATACACTCTTTTTATAACTAACAATTTGATTTCATACCCAAACTTTCTTTTAAAATTACAATAATCGGAAAGCGGTCTTCCATAATGTTATGAGGCATGACACACATTTATTCATATTCAGTTTAATTGTTATACCCAGCCTTTACTTGAAGATAGCCACGGTTTCTTAGCCTATGTTTGTGAGATCTATTACAGCGGATCTAATATAGTCTTTTTTATAACTTACAATTTCAGTTTTAATACTCGAGTTTTTCTTTAACGTAACAACGATATCCAAGCTGTTTTTCACCTTGTGAAGGTCTTCACACACTTCTTCTTAATTTACAATTTAATTTTGCATACCCAAGTCTACTTCAAATGGCAAATAGAATCTTTTCTTCATTACTTTGTGAGGTCTGACGCACTTTTTTAACTGAATAATTGATATGTTTTCCCGAAGGGATAAATAGTACACTTTTAGTTCTATCGGGAAAATAGTGATTCTCTCAGGCAACTTGTGACACTCGCTCCGTTCGTGGGCTCAAACTTTACCCTCGAGAATAACGAGTATCATTAAATGCTTTTGTATAATATACTATTAAAAGAACAAACATTTAAAAAGCAGAATATTTAAAAAAAAAGAGGTAAAGGTAAACAATTTGTTTATTTCATTTTATGTAGCGGTTCGTAACTTTCTATGGGAGGCAATTTTGTTCGAACGCCTCTCAAAAGGTTCAATGTAGATTTCCCTGATTTTACTGAGATTTCTGAAGCGCAATTGGCCTCCATTTTCGGCGGTCCACCTTCCATCATACACCTTCTGACTCAATAATGCCTGAAAATCTTCAATGTTCAAGTTTGGTGGGTTCTAATTTTTTGGTACATAAGGTATTTCATGTCGTATAAGCCAATTTTGAGTTTGACTTGCATAACGGCAAGACACCAAGTCTGGCAAAAACATTATTTGATCACAAGCATGATGTTCTTCAATGAAATCAATTAAACTTGTAAGGAAATTGTCAATATAACGCCTGCAATCCAAGCCTCTCCTCGTGCATGACCCAAATAAGGCGTCGCTATACTCTTTGAAGAAACTGCACTAGTCTCTTGTCAGCAAATTTTGCTTTTTCTTTAAAATTTAAATTGTCTGGACATTGCTCTATGTTACCTATATAAAACCCGTCATTGCCTTTCAGTTCTAAATACCCCAGAGTAAAGTATTTTTAGTAGTATCTATAATGTTGGTCTTGTTTTTGCCACCATTGGTAATTTAAAGAAACACTCGTATTATTTATAAAAAAAGTGTGTATTAGACCCCACAAAGTTATGAAGAAAAACTAAAAAACTGAAAAGTTGAAACTTTTAAGAAAAAACTGGGTAAAAAAATGGAACTAGAATTGTTCAATTACAAAGAAGTGTAAGTAATAACTCACAAAATTATTAAAAAAATAGCTTAAAGATCGGTATAATCTCAAGGGGCTGTGCTGTACCCTTTGAAGAAATGGCATACGACACTAGAATGTTGTCAGCAAATTTTGCTTTTTCTTTGAACCCTACGTATCTGGACATTGCTCTATGTTATCTATGTAAAAACATGTCTTTGCCTTTCGCTTCAGAATTCCCCAGAGTAAAGTATTGTTCCTCATCTATGATGATGGACTTGTTTTTCATCATTGTTAATTTGAAGAAAAGCTTATGTTAGTTGTAGAAAAGAGTGTATCAGACGTCAAAAAAATTATGAATAAAAGCTAAATACATTGAAATTTTAAAGGAAGGGATAGGAAAAAAAGCGAAACAAAAACTGTTGAATTATAAAGAAATGTATGTCAGATCTCACAAAAGTATGAAAAAACGCTCAAAGATCATTGTTAATTTAATGAAAAGCTCGTGCTAGTTATAAAAAAGAGTGTATCAGACAAAATTCTGAACAAAAGCTAAAAATCGTTAAAATTTAAAAGAAAGGGGTTAGGTTAGCAAATGGAATTAAAATTGTTCAATTATAAAGAGGTCTGTTTCACAACTCAAAAATTATGAAAAAGAGTTAAATGTTTATTGTTAATTTTAAGGAAAGCTCATGTTGGTATAGAAAAGAGTGAATCAGACCTCACAAAATTATTAATGAACGTTAATAATTAAAGAAAGGGCTAGGTAAAAAATTGTATCTAAAATTGTTCAATTATAAAGAAGTGTGTGTCATAACTAACAAAGTTATAAAAAGAAGCTTTAACGTCATTGCCGTTTTAAGTAAGAGCTGGTGTTAGCTATAAGAAAAGAGTGTATCAGACCTCACAAATTATGAGGAATAGCTAAAAAGGCGTTGTCATTTTAAAGAAAGGGCTGGGTAAAAAAAGGGACTAAAATTGTTCAATTATAAAGAAGTGCGTGTCGTCCTCTCAAGATTATGAAAAATAGCTTAGAGATCAACATAAGGCGTCGCTATACCCTTTGAAGTAATGGCACACCAATCTAGAAACTTGTCAGCAAATTTTTGCTTTTTTTTGAACCTTACATTGTCCGGACATTGCTCTATGTTACCTATATAAAACCCGTCTTTGCCATTCAGTTCTGAATTCCCCAGAGTAAAGTATTCTTCCTCATCTATGATGATGGACCTCATTGTTAATTTGCAGAAAAGCTCATGCTAGTTATAAAAATGAGTGTATCAGACCTCAAAAAATTATGAACAAAAGCTAAAAACGTTGAAATTTTAAAGAGAGGGCTGGGAAAAAACGAAACTAAAACTATTGAATTATAAAGAAATGTATGCCGTATCTCAAAAAATGTTGAAAACAGCTTAAAGATTTTTGTTTATTTAAAAGAAAGCTCATATTTGTTATAAAAAAGAGTGTATCAGGCATCAAAATATTATGAACAAAACCGAAAAATCGTTGAAATTTTAAAGAAAGTAGTTAGGTAAACAAGTGGAATTAAAATTGTTCAATTATAAGGAGGTTGTGTCATAACTAAAAAATTACGAAAAGGAGTTCAATTATCAATGTGAATTTAAAGAAAAGCTCATGTTGGTATAGAGAGGAGTGGATCAGACCTCACAAAATAATTCAATTATAAAGTAGTGTGTGTCATAACTCACAAAGTTATGAAAAACAGCTTTAGGATCATTGCCGTTTTAAACAAAAATTGGTGTTAGTTATAAAAAAGAGTGTATCAGACCTCACAAATTATGAGGAATAGCTAACAAAACGTTGTCATTTTAAAAAAAGTGCTGGGTAAAAAAATTGAACTAAAATTGTTTAATTATAAAGAAGTGCGTGTCGTACCTCTCAAAATTATGAAAAATAGCTTAAAGATTAACATAAGGCGTCGCTATACCCCTTGAAGAAATGGCAGTCACACCAAACTAGAATCTTGTCAGAAAATTTTGCTTTTTCTTTGAACCCTATATTGTCTGGATATTGCTCTGTGTTATCTAAATAAAACCTGTTTTTGCCCTTCAGTTATGAATTCCCCAGAATAAAGTATTTTTCCTCATCTATGATGATGGACTTCATTGTTAATTTGAAGAAAAGCTCAAGTTAGTTATAAAAAAGAGTGCATCAAACCTCAAAAAGTTATGAACAAAAGCTAAAAACTTTGAAATTTTAAAGAAAGGGCAGGGAAAAATACGAAACTAAAATTGTTGAGGTATAAAGAAATGTATGTCGTATGTCACCAAAACAGCTCAAATTTCATTAATTTAAAGGAAACCTCGTATTTGTTATGAAAAAGAGTGTATCAGGCCTCAAAAAATTATAAACAAAACCTAAAAATCGTTGCCATTTTAAAGAAAAGGATTGGCTAAACAAATGGAACTAAAATTGTTCAATTATAAAGAAGTGTGTATCATAACTCACAAAATTATGAAAAATGTCTCAAAGATCAACATAATCGCAAGGGGCGTCGGTCTCTTGAAAAATAGCGCACTAAACTATAGTGTGTCTTGTCAGCAAATTTTGCTTTTTCTTTGAAACTTACATTGCTTGGACATTGCTTTGTGTTATCTATGTAAAACCCATCATTGACTTTCAGTTCTGAATTCCGCAGAGTAAAGTATTTTTCCTGATCTATGATCCAGTTGTTTTTGTCATTCTTAATTTAAAGAAAATCTCAAGTTAGTGATAAAAAAGAATGTATCAGACCTTACAAAATTATGAACAAAAGCGAGAAAACCTTGAAGTTTTAAAGAAAAGGCTGAGATGAATACAAAACTAAAATTGTTCAATTATGAAGAAGCTATAGTAACATATCTGTCAAAATTAAGAAAAACAGCTTAAAGATCATTGTTAATTTAAAGAAAAGCTCAGCTTAGCTATAAAAAGGAGTGTGTCAGCCCTCACAAAATTATGAGCAAATGCACAAAAACGTTGAAATTTTAAAGAAAGGGCTGGGTGAAAAAATTTAACTGAAATTGTTCAATTATAAATAAGTGTGTGCCGTAACTCACAAAATTATGAAAAATACCTTAAAGATCAACATAATCGCAAGGGGCGTCGCTATACCCCTTGAAGAAATAGCACACCAAACTAGAATCTTGTCAGCAAATGTTGCCTTTTCTTTGAAACTTACATTGTCCGGATATTGCTCTATGTTATCCATATAAAACCTGTCTTTGCCTTCAAGTTCTGAATTCCCCAGATTTATCGAATTGTTGTATGGAAAATGAATACGGCGAAGATTATTGCAGTATCCTAGTATTCGGGCATATTTCTGTCTTTTGTAGTATTTTTGAACAGTTCTGGGGAAAATTCTAGGAATTGTAGTTCTACAACTCTGACATTCCTTGTCTAGCTTTCTAATTGATACATAAATGATTGCTGGGCTGTGAAAAGTCTTGGTCTTCTAGTTTTCGGAAGGCTCGTAGAAGAGTTTCCCTTTTCGCATTCCGTTATAGTTCGATATATGCTCCTAACTGAAATATCTGAATTCGTAGGTCATTTCTTGCTAACTGACTTAAGCTAGTTATACGTCAAATTGAAATCTAGAAAACTTTTTTTTCAAAAGCTGCCTGGATAAGTGAAATAATGATCGCACGCAGCCATTTAAAAATTTTTGTCAAAACTTACTAGTCTTAGCGCTACTACCTCAAGTAATTTTTGTACCTCTCATATGCATCTTTTATAACTCCATTGGTCCATCTGATATCATTTTATCGTGATTGGCTTCTCTCCAATATCGCCGCACCCATTTTATTAAATTATAAAACAAACGGCAGGCGTGGTTAAGACTAAAATTGCAAAATGGAAAAATTAAGGTTTTAATTTGAGAATAAGCCTTCCTTCGCTGCAGTATTTATTAAGAAGTTTTAATCGCCGAGCTACAGTTTACTTTATAAATTTGCATGACGGAATTTAATTTTCTTTTGCAAATACCGTATTTCAGGTAGCACTACTTTAAGAATTTTTTTCATTTACTTTGTTTTTTCTTACATTATCCATGGAGTAATTGCAAAAAATTCTAGACAGTAATTAAAATTTACTCACAGTGAAAAAATTTCTGAGTTTTATCCCCCCAAATTGGAGGACTGGAGTTTAATAATTGGAGGGCCATTAGTCATATTCGGAAATATTTATGACAGAATCGTTGAAAGGCCATTGTGTGAACAAGTTGCCACTGAAAACGAATTTAATTTTTATTGGTTATTGCCTTCCCGTATTGCCTTAATTTATTGGATTTTCGGCTTTTATATATCAAAGCTATAAATATTTTGTTGTTGTCCCGAAATTGTTTTGTTATTTAATTGTGGCGTTTGAGGCAAATATTGATATAAAATATGACAAATATAGTAAAATTTTGAAGAATTTCAACTTCAAAATTTCACACGAATATATCAGACCTCACAAAATTATAAACAGTTAAACAGCTTAAAATTCGTCGCCATTTTTAGGGAAGGGCTAGGTAAAAGAATAGAGGTAAAATTGTCAATTATGAAGAAAGAAGTGTGTCAAACTTTACAAAATTATGAAAAACACCCTGTCACTTCAAGAAAAGCTCTAGAAATTGTCAGTTACAAGAAATCTTTATCAATTATGAAGAAGTGTGGGTCATAACATACAAAATTATGAAGAAAATCTAGGAAATCAAGTTTTGAAGAACAAAAACAATACGAAATGTACTTTACATGTTTTAAAAACAAGTTTCTGTACAGAAAACTAATACATCATGTTTTTTGTTATTATTGAGTTATGTAAGCTCCCTCAGTTCATTATCCGTTAATGTACCCTAACAAGGAGGGTGGCAGAGCTTAGTCCCATATTCAAAGATATTCATATATGTTACTGGTTCACTATTTGCCTATTTGTAGATATACGACAGAAACAACAGTTTATACGCAATTAGACATTGTTTGCTTTGGCATAAATCAACACGGCTACAATACAAGGAATAATTATCACGAAACATCATTGGACTTGATGTTCCCTCGCACGGTCTGTTAAATTTGTAACTTAAATAGTATGTGTACAAATGAAGACATTCATTTAAAGTATTCTGTACATCACATCAAAGCATGTCAACAATTATCTATCAGAATTAGTGGCAGATATAAAGAAAAAATCACCAAAAACATTGATAGATTAAAATTTTACGACTTTTAACGCAGCCTCATACCTATTGAGGACTGATACCTTAGCAATATCGTCAGATTTGAATTACTTGCAGAACGAACATACCACTTTCTCGTATTGCTTAAAAGGGTTATCTTTAAGGAAATTTAGTATTCGATAGGCGCAAAGGGGTATTTATTTCAGCAGCCGAAACTTATTCCCACAAGAAATTTATCTTTCTCCATCTATTATTTATATCCGAGACAGTTTAAACCGAAACAAATAGCTGGTGGCCCTAAGCAAGGAACTCGAGCACTGGTTTGCATATGTGAAGAATCCCGGCTACGCGGGATACACGAATAACGCCGGATAACTTTAAAAACTTCTGCCATTTGCTTTGCCGTGGAAAATTTATTGCACCCTTTCTTCGGGCTAAATTTATATTGGTAATTTGCGGGGCGGAAACTGGAAAACTACTGAAACAGTGGAACTCGTGGAAGAATTCGAGTTAGGCGAAGGCATGGATATTAATGGGATGTTTGTTTGCAGGCAGGCAGGCAGGAGGACACTTTTAATAATCCCAATTTTCAACTAGTTACAATATTACGGAATTTGATATTTGAGTAGAGATCGAAATTAACGTGTTTGAAGCGAAAAAAAAAAACGTGGAACCTTAGCAACATTACGCCCAACTTGAATTCAACTTCGCCTCAGATAGCTCCGAGCCCCGTAAAGCTCTACTTATTCCCTAACTAACTTTTGATGCTCCGTGTACAGGCGAACTTTTACAACGCAGAATAAGTAAAATAACTCGAGTAAAAGTTTGTAAAACAGGCAGCGAAAAATTTATTACCAACGGGGGCATGTTTTTAAACTGCGCGATGCTTTGGTCGAAACTTTCGGCCCGGCAACTTTTTTCAGAAAACACCGTAATAAAGTATTAAGACCTAAGGCTGGTGAACGTTTATAAAAGTTCGAGAAAGGCCATTTTAATGTTTCATAATGAAAAGCTTAAAGATCAAAATATACGCAGGATCCAGCACGTTTTTTTGTGAAAGCTCTCTCAACGTTCCATTTTGAGATTATGACCGCTTCTTTACCCTAATTCATTTATTTGTCCATTTATTAAGTAAATTGAGCTTTCTAGACACTTCCAGCGTTCAATAGATTTTCTGGAAAGCCATCAAATTTGATACAAATATGTTTATGTCCAAATGAAAATTATATTCGTAAATTTAATATATACCGACAAACAAGCTTTTAGCAAAAGCAAAACGAATTTTCTGGGGATAATTTTAAAAAACTATGTTTGCCACTCTTAGTTTCTGTTCATAACTTTGAGAGGTGTCACACTTTTTCTATAAATTAACATGTTGAAAAAATCGAACACAAGAAGGAAATGAAAAACATATTTTAAAATAATTTTTAACAGTAAACATCCCAAATAAACCCACTGTTTCTATGGAAACAAAAAGGCACTAAATCGTGTTGAATGTATTCATAGTCAAAGAAAGTCGTCGTAGAAAAATCTAAAAACAGCCCAGACAAGATTTATTACTACTAACGAGGACTTCAGTATGAGTTTGCTCATTTCCCCATTGGCTCTGCAGCGTCGCGACGGATCAGCGGTACGGATCTATCAATATGATTGAATGATGTCTGCGTAAATGCATGCGTTCATGTGGTTGAAAGAGAGTTCAAGTTCAATTTTTTCGTAGGGAAATGATCTCCTCGGCGGGAAATATATCGATCAAAAAGTAAGTCGGCAAGTTTGCTGAAAGTTCGTTAAAGTAGTCGCTTCGTGTTCATTGGGGCATAAATGCAGTCGCGTGTACTGAAATTAGTGTATTTCTGCTATCTACTCATTTTCGACGGTATGCAGGTTCTTTTTAATGCCAATAGATTACTGTTTTTAATTGCAGAAATGGTGTTGTTTTAGCCAGTTTCTAAATCATCTTGTCTTTGCTTCTGCATATAAATTTGCTCTATGTTTGTAAGGCTTTTTATCGTGTTGTGCATTCAAATATCGTGATTTTATTGCATTATTTGTGTTAATTTCTCTTTGTGTCACCTTTCGATCAGTGTGCATTGAAAGTGTATTTAAGTTGCTGAATTCTAATTGTTGAAAACTTGTAAAAAGTAGCAACTATTAGCAGTGCAGCCAATCCCATTTTTTATTTTTCATGTTGTTTTCCACCTGGTCCTTCGAAACCTATAATTACCTTCAAACGCCGTATGTTTTATTTCTGCTGAGAAATCAGTCTTTTTGTGAAACCTTTTTTAAAGAGGTTTTCCCCCCAAAATAATTGATAGCTTTTGTTTCCACAACAAAGTATTTCAGCAAATAACAATTATCTCCTAGTTGCTCTTTACAACTTTGTAAGGTACGACTCACGTTTCTTTATAATTAGCAATTTTAGCTTAATTTGTATACCCAAGCATAATTTTGAAAAGAGAGCGTTTCCTTAACTCTTTGAAATGAGATAATTTTAGTGTCCACACCAAAACCTTTCTGTAAATATCAATGTGCTCCTATTTGTTCTTTGTAACTTAGATAATGTATAACACACCCACTGCTTATAATTCGCAATTTTAACTTAATTAGCACTTAACTGACAATTTAAATTTCATACACGAACCTTCGTTCAAAATGGCAGCCTTCTCTTAGCTTTCCTTCATAACTTTGTGAGGTATGACACACACTTTTTTATAAATGGCAATTTTAGTCTAATTTGTATATCAAAGCCTATTTTTAATGAACGATTTTTTTTAGCTTTTCTTCATAATGTGGTGATTTATGATACACACTTTTTTATAATTGACAACTTTAGAGATACCCGATCTTTTCTGTAAATTGACAATGATTTGTAAGTGGTTCTCATAACTTTGTGAGGTATGACAAACTTCGTTATAATTTACAGTTTAGTTTCCGTACCCAAGCTCTTATTTAAAATTGCAACGATCTTTTAACTCTTTTCATAACTTCATGGGATATGACTCTAACCTTTTCATAAGTTGATAATTTAGCTTTTTAGCTTCCACAACGAATTTTTTCCGTAATAACAATTATCTCCTAGTTCTTCACAATTTTGTATGGTATGACACACACTTCTTCAAAATTAAAAATTTTAGTTTAACTTGTAATGCAAACATTTTCTTGTAAATTGAACGGTCTCTGATATCTTTATAAATGAATAATTGATAAGTTTAGTCTCCACACCGAAATGTTTCTGTAAATAACAATGTGCTCCTAGTTGTTCTTTATAACTTAAGAAATCTATTACACACCCACTGCTTTTTAATTAGCAAGTTTAAATTAGCTGACAGTTTAATTTTCTTACCCAAACCTTCATTTAAAATGGCAGCGATCTTTTAGTTTTTGTTCATAACTTTGTGAGGTATGACACACACGTTTTATAATTGACAACTTTAGAGATACCCGATCTTTTCTGTAAAATGACAATGATTTCCATGCAATTCTCATAACTTTATGAGTTATGACACACTTCGTCTTAATTGACAGTTTAGATAACATACCGAAACTTTCATTTAACATTGCAGCGATCTCTTAACTTTTTTCCTAACTTCAAGGGATATGACTCCCACCTTCCAATTACTTTATAATTTAGCCTTTTAGCTTCCACACCTTAGTGAATTACACACCTTCAGTTAATAACATTTATCTCCTAGTTGCTCTTCACCTTTGTAAGGTATGACTTACACTTCTTTACAATTAACAATTTTAGCTTAATTTGTATAACCAAGCATTCTTTTGAAAAAGGAGTGTTTGCTTAACTCTTTTTAAATGAATAATTGATAATTTTAGTTTCCACACCAAAACGTTTTTGTGATTTTGTATTTTCGTCTAAGGGTATCGGTGGTTCTACCGCCAGTGTGCCATTGGGTTAAATTAAACACGTTTACGTTACGAACGAATCCTATTAGGCTATTAGCGATTTACTACCGGGTTCCAGGGCAACGACTGGTGGAGTATAGCAATTGATTAGTGCCCTACACAGAATAACGATGTACTTTTTTGGTAGTTGCTATCGATCCTTAATTTCAAAAATGTGATGGGTTATGCGGAAACAGGATCACGAAATGACGAAGACAACCATTTGAATTGGTCTACGTTTCGCATATATATTTCTGCATCCTCAGGACGAATTCGGTTTTGTCTTCCTTGTTCTTAAATTTACACAACACTTTAGTTCAGCAGAATCTGGAGTAACCATATTCTGGAGTAGGCAAGCGAGAACCGAAAAGTGACAATTATAAACACTTTAAAATTTTGTTTAAAATAGCGAGACTACACAGTTAAATTCACACACAAACAGACAGACAATGCTAACAATATAGGTTAACGATGTCAATCGATCCTCGAAATTAGCACGAAAATCCTCGAAATTAGCAGTTTGTTGGTGTGTGAATTTAAATGTTTAATCTCGGTATTTTAAACAAAATTTTAAAGTGTCTGTAATTGTCACTCTTTGGTTCTTGCTTGCCTACTCCAGAATATGGTTACTTCAGATTCTGCTGTACTAAAGTGCTGTGTAAATTTAAGAACAAGGAAGACAAAACCGAATTTGTCCTAAGGATCCAGAAATATATATTTATCTGTGTAGTCTCGCTATTTTAAAAAAATGTTTGAAAGTGTTTGTAATTGTCACTCTTTGGTTCTTGCTTGCCTACTCCAGAATATGGTTACTCCAGATTCTGCTGTACTAAAGTGCTGTGTAAATTTAAGAACAAGGAAGACAAAACCGAGTTTGTCCTGAGGATGCAGAAATATATCTGCGAAACGTAGACCAATTCAAATAGCTGTCTTCTTCATTTCGTGATCCTGTTCCCGCACAACCCACCACGAATGTGCTTCTTGATGTTCTCTATAACTTATGTAAGGTACAACAAGCCCACTTCTTTATAATTAGGAATTTTAGTTTAATTAGCACTTGACAGTTTACTTTTTATAGCCAAATCTTCTTATAAATAACAACGATTTCATCATTTCTTTGTGAGGTATGACACAGACTTTGTTATAATCAGCAATTTTAGTCTAATTTGCCCAATTTGCCCATCCAAGCTTTGTTTTAATGGCAACTATTTTTTAGCTTTTCTTCATAACTTTGTGATGTCTGATACACACTTTTTTATAACTGACAACTTTTTAAAAAAACCAGAACTTTTTTATGAAATGACAGTAATTTTCAAGCAGTTCTTCATAACTTTGTAATATAACAGTTTAATATACATACTCAAGCTTTCATTTAAAAATACAACGCTTACCTTTTTTATTTTTTTTTAATTTCCAGGGGCAAGACTCACACGTCTTTTTAATTTACATTTTTTGCTTCCAAACCTAAATTTTTCAGTAAATGTTCTTCCGGTGATTCTTTATAACTTCGTGAGTTATGACACACGCCTTCTTATAATAAACATTTTTAGCTGAGTTTGTTTACCCATACATTACTTTAAAATGCCGACGATCTTTAAACCTCTCTTCATAACTTTTTGATGTCTGATACAAGCTTTTTCATAATTGACAATTTTGGTTTAATCCCTAAATTTTTATTTGAATTAGCAACAGTTTTTTTAGCTTTTCTTCATAATTTTGTAGGGAATGACACACACCTTTCTACAATTAACAATTTTAGTTTTCGCGTCTGAACTGTTCCTCATAACTTTGTGAGATATGACACACACCTCTTTATTCGCTTTGGAGTAAATTAGGACATCGCTTGAGTGAATACTAATAAATATAAAAACAAAAGAATAAAATGCATATAAGGTGGAAATTTACTTCACTCAATTTAAAATAATGGCATGCACTTATTATTAAAATAAGAGACCCTTCCCAAATCCTTCTTGAGCATCCTTTTCGGGATTTGCGCAATACGCTCGAAGTGAAATTTTCCTTTGGTGACTGAGCCTCTTCGTCATGACTTCATTTATATTTTAATTCATTAGAAGGGGTTCAACAAAATAAGTTTATTTCAAAAGTTAAGCACCGCCTTTGCCTCAACCGTCAAGGAAAGGTTAATTATCGAATTGGGTTTTCTTGGTTTTCGCAAAGGAGCGTTTCTTGGCAGGTGAAGTTGACTGTGGAGTGAACTAATTCGGGATTTAAATTTAAAAATCCCCAGCTTTAAATATAAAAAATATCATAAATAGTAAATAATAAAAGGGGCAAAAATTTAAAACATTTCTTTAAAATAACAAGATTTTTCTTACGGAAACTACCTTTTAAATAAAGAAAGTTATAACAAACATTTTAGCAGACATTATCAAGAGCTCAAAAATTACTGTGAATTATTTTAACATAGGTGGTAATTTTATTTTATTTTTTGCTTTGAGCCAACATTGAATTATATCCATCTTTTTTTCCAATTCATCACAAGAAACACTGTCAATAATCAAAAACCAAATTTTACAGTTTCATGCTACATCTTCTCAAAAAAAAAATAATGCAGATTCTTGATTCCCTTCTAGTATTGTTTTAGCACCAAAATACAAAAAAGGGTAATTTTATGAGGCATTGGGAGTTAAAAAACTAGCCAAAACTGAAGTCCGATTCAAAAAGAATGAGTAATACGAACCGAGAGATAGAGACGACCTACTTCATGAATGAATGAATCATGAAATTAATAATCCACAAAATTTGCTTTAATGTTGAGGCAAAAAACTCGACTTTTATCAAGACGTTTAACCGCTAATGAATACAAAACAAATCCCATATTTCTAAAGTTCTTTATAGTAGGTAGTTAACGTGTGATTTATGAGTTGAGTGTTATAACTCACAATCAGATTAGGCGGAAAGAAATGAAAATGTATTTTTGTGGGATTCCTGAAAATGGTTTTCGTATTACTGCCTACCTACTTTCAACAATGTCGCATATCATTTCGTGGAAACGAGCATTCACAGAATTCAAATTTAGGAAAGTATAAATTACGTATATTACCATCAGCGGATTTGATGAAATATGGTTGAAACCCCGAAATTTTACAGCTCCACATACTTTTGGTGTGAGTTTCAATTGGCGAAGTTTATGGACCGTTTCAACTATTTAACTCATAGCGGCCTTACTTACTCAAAAGTGTTTTTACATCTTCGGAATCAGAGTCTAAGTAACTTTATCAAGTACATATGCATCACAACTTATTGTAACCATTGTAATGTGAGTTTCAAAGAAAGTTAAGCAAAAAGAAAAATTATATAATTTGAACTAAATTCCTTGATATATTGAAGCAATAGCGGGACTGCGGGTTGTAGCCTAATGAGTAATTTACTCAGAGTGTAACTCGAATAAAGATATATTGTTTCGCGGTCTCCCTTTGGGGTTCGATTTAATTTAGTCGCGCAACGAAATTAATTTTGTTTGGCAAATACTTTGACTTTGTTTCGTAACTGGTACCAATATTTTAACCTGAGCCCGACTGCAGCAGGAAAATTTAATGTAAAGCGAGCTTTAGCTTTTATTAACTGTTCCACCGAGCAAAATGATTTCGATTGTCGTGGATAAATTTGCTTTTTTGATTTATTTTTAAAAAACACATTTAGATATTAAAGATTATAAAAAATAACGTATAAAAAATTCTAGAATTCTGCTTTCTAAGTAACATATATAGGCAAGCCAGTTGAACAGACAAAGCTTGTGAAATTTCCGGGCCTGTGTCTAAACTAAAAATGTCAATTAGAAAAAAAGTTGGTATTATAGATCACAGAGTTATAAAGAAAAACAAAAAAAAAATGTCATTTTAAAAGAACGATTGGGTATAACAATTAAATTAAAATTGATAAAAATATGAAGAAGTGCGTGTCATACCTGACAAAGTTATGCAGAACAAACTAGGAGATTATTGTTATTTATAGAAAAGTTTTGGTATGGAAATTACAATTATCAATTTTTCAGATTTAAAGAAATGTGTACCACACATCACAGATGAAATGTTAAACAGAGCAGGAGCAGGAGACATCCACTAGCGTATTTTAGATCCAACACTGCATGGCAGATGGCTCTCAGTTTGAGAAGCAGCCCATATTGCTCTGTACCTCGCTGGTTATCAGAACCAGAACGAAGTGGAACGAGTGTAGCTGGTCACCAATTTGTCGACCAACCCATATGCATACTAGTTTCAAGGTCTACCCCTCATCAGTACAGCTTAAAAATTATTAATTCACCAGTTATAAAAGAGTGTGTGTCACACCTCATGAAGTTGTGAAAACAAGCTTAGAGATCGTTACGATTTTAACAAAATCCTTGGGTATGTAAACTGAACTAAAATGGGCAATTATGAAGAATCATGTGTTACATTTGTGAATAATATTGTTATTTATAGGTATTTTTCACTTATAAAAAATATGTGTAACCCCTCACAAAATTTTAAAGAAAAAACTAATTGAAGGAATTTTAAAAAAAAATATTTCGGTGTAGTAACCAAACTGGAATTGTCAATTATGAAGAAGTACGTGTCATACATTACAAAGTTTTGAAAAAGTAAGAGATCATTTTCATTTAAAGGAAAGTTTTAGAGTGAAAACTTAAATTTTTAACTCTTCAGTTATAAAAACGTGTGTTTCATACTTCATAAAGTTGTGAAGACAAGCTCAGAGATTTTTGAAATTTTAACAGAATCTTGGGTATGCAAACTAAACTAAAATGATCAATTATGGAGAACTGTATATCACACTTCACAAGGTTATGAAGAACAACTAGGAAATTTATTTAAAGGCTTGATTGTAGAAACAGAATTATCATTTTTTTTTGCCTGATTGCCTTTGATAATGTCTCCCGCAGCTGTAAGGCATGGCTTCAAAGCCCAGAAAACACTTTAGAAGGTATTAATTAAAATTATCAATTATAAAAAAGTGTGTGTCATACCACACAGAGTTATGGAGAAAACCAGAAGATTATTGTTATTTATAGATAATTATAGATAAAAAATGTCTGTAACACCTCACAAAATAATAAACAAAAAACTAATTGAAGGAATTTGAAAAAATATTTTGGTGTAGAAACCAAACTAAAATCGTCAGTTATGAAGAAGTACGTGTCATGAATCACAAAGTTTTGCAGAACTAAGAGATCATTGTCATTTACAAGAAAGTTTTAGAGTGAAAACTTAAATTATTAATTCAACAGTTATAAAAAAGTGTGTGTCAGACCTCATAAAGTTGCGAAGTCAAGCTTAGAGATCTTTGCGATATTAACACAATTCTTGGGTGTGCAAACTAATTTAAAATGATCAATTATGAAGAACTGTGTGTCATACTTCACAAGGTTATGAAGAACAACCAAGAAATCTATTTAAAGGCTTGATTGTAGAAACAGAATTATCAATTTTTGATGCCTCATCGCCTTTGATAATGTCTGCCGCAGCTGTAGGGCACGGCTAGAAAGCCCAGAAAACACTTTAGAAGGTATTAATTAAAATTATCAATTATAAGGAAGTGTGTGTCATACCACACAGAGTTGTGGAGAAAACCTGAAGATTATTGTTATTTACAGATATTTATAGATAAAAAGATGTGCGGAACAACTCACCAAATAGTAAACGAAAAACTAATTGAAGCAATTTAAAAAAATATTGTGGGGTACAAACCAAACTAAAATTGTCAATTATGAAGAAGTACGTGTCATGCATCACAAAGTTTTGAAGAGATCATTGTCACTTACAAAAAAGTTTTAGAGTGAATAGTTAAATTATTAATTCAACAGTTATAAAAAAGTGTGTGTCACACTTCATAAAGTTGCGAAGTTAAGCTTAGAGATCTTTGCGATATTAACAGAATTCTTGGGTGTGGAAACTAATTTAAAATGACCAATTATGAAGAACTGCGTGTCATACTTCACAAGATTATGAAGAACAACCAAGAAATCTATTTAAAGGCTTGATTGTAGAAACAGAATTATCAATTTTTAATGCTTCATCGCCTTTGATAATGTCTGCCGCAGCTGTAGGGCACGGCTACAAAGCCCAGAAAACACTTTGGAAGGCATTAATTAAAATTATCAATTATAAGGAAGTGTGTGTCATATCACACAGAGTTATGGGGAAAACCAGAAGATTATTGTTATTTACAGATATTTATAGATAAAAAGATGTGTGGAACACCTCACAAAATAGTAAACTAAAACTAATTGAAACAATAAAAAAAAATATTCTGGGGTACAAACCAAACTTAAATTGTCAATTATGAAGAAGTACGTGTCATGCATCACAAAGTCTTGAAGAACTAAGAGATCATTGTCATTTACAAAAAAGTTTTAGGGTAAAAACTTAAATTAATATTTTATTAGTTATAAAGCAGTGTGTGTCACACCTCACAAAGTTGTGAAGACAAGCTTAGAGATCTTTGAGATTTTAACAGAATACTTGGGTATGCAAACTAAACTAAAATAATCAATTATGAAGAACTGTGTGTCATACTTCACAAGGTTATGAAGAACAACTAGGAGATCTATTTAAAGGGCTGAATGTGTAAACAAAAATTATCAATTTTTCATTTATAAAAAGCGCATGTTATACCTCATAAAATTATGAAATAAATTGTTGATTGTTGAGATTTTAAAGAAATGCTTTTGTATGGAAACTTAAATAAAACCATCGATTATTAAGAAGCGTGTGTTACATCACGCAGTTATAGAAAACAACTTTTACAGAAAAACCAACCTGAACTAACATGAACTAACCTGAACTAACCTGAACTAAACTGAGCTAACCTGAGCTAACCTGAACTAACTTGAACTAACCTGAATTAGAGTTTCCAATTATGAATACGTGAGTGTCACACCTCACAAAATTATGAAGAGAAGCTAAAAAATCGTTGTGATTTTAAAGAAATAATTTGGTACGGGAACTTAACTAAAATTATAAGACTGTGAAGGCTTTCACAGCCGATCAAAATATAATCTAGATTATTTTCGCCAAGGAATGTAGAGCGCTAGGATGGAACAACGGGAGGAGATGAAGAAGAGCGCGAATAGACTAGTCGTATATTCACAAAGTAATTGAGAGGATCGGCAGGCTAGTGAAAAAGCACAATGTTAGTACAAAGCACAAAGCACATTATAACAGAGTTTGGGATGGGCCAAAGACTGTAGAGATCCCTTTTTTGCACCCGGAGCTTGCAGAGTTCCATGCAGTTCTGGCTCAGTATACATTGGCACCACAAAACGCAGTGTGTTTACGAGAATTACGTAACACTAGAAGAGTTACAGGCTGGGACAAACAAAAGTCAGCAGTAGCAGAGCACCCTCTCTCCGAAGGGCACGACTTCCTTTTCAACGACTTGGATATCTTATACCAATCACAGATTTTTTATCCGAGTCTAACGAAAGAGGCCATTGAGATCTTTAAATACGCCAACAATTTCAACAGGAAAGAGGAAATTACGTCTCTAAATGCAGACTGGAAGCGAGGTCTACGATATACTTCAAGTGCGATGAAACTACAGAATAAATACTGAGGAGATCACCACAGTTGAATCAGTCAGCGTCAAAAAGCACGGGACGTCATTTCGTCCACTGCCTCATCGCCTTTTATAATGTCTGCCACCACGGCTTCGGTGCCCAGAAAACACTATAGATTGTATTAACTAAAATTATCAATTATGAAGAAGTGCCTGTTGCACTACACAGAATTACGAAGAAAACCTAGAAGATCATTGTTATTTACAAAAAAGTTTTAGGGTGAAAACTTAAATTATTATTTCGGCAGTTATAAAAAAGTGTGTGTCACACCTCATATAGTTGTGAAGCCAAGCTTAGAGGTCTTTGCGATTTTAATAGAATTCTTAGGTATGCAAACTAAACTAAAATGATCAATTATGAAGAATTGTGTGTCATACTTTAGAAGGTTATGAAGAACAACCAGGAGATCTATTTAAATGCTAAAGTATAAAAACAAAACTTATCAATTTTGAGCATTGAGACAGTAAACCATGTATTCTAAGCCCCCTCTTACCAACTAAATAAAAATAGGGCTCTGAATATCTCAGCTCAAAAGCAGCGTCATTAAATTCAAAATGGAGAGCATGATAATTTAACGAGTTATCGCGAGCAGAGCATGTTGGCTGCATCAGCTATTTGCGGCAAGTTCTTAGTTTGAAATAGACAATTAACGCCATGATCGCAACGAATATAGGAACAACGCTGCTGCAGATTAAGGACTCAGCTCAATATTTGAATTAAACTGTTGAGGCTTTAGCGTATTGCTCCGGCCGTTACTACACACTTTAATTTGCATAGAAAGCCTGTTGTGGCTGCTTACTGGGTGGCTTAGCGTTTCGTTTTCGCCGTTAGCAAACGATATTTATTTTATTGGAGTGTTAAGTAGTAATATAGCAAAGTATTGAACAAAGTTGGAAAAGCAAAAAAAAGTGCTTATTTTATTGATATCAATGTTTCTCTACATTACTTTTTGGGCTAAAACCATCAACAGAGAAGCGAAATTGCTGTTTCTTCTCCAAAGTCATGCACTATTTTTAGGAATAGGACATAAAATAGTTTTTATTCTTACTAGGATTTTTGAAGTAAGACATACACTTGCTGCAACAAGTCCGTGGATTTAATTTATCACCCTGATCATTGAGATAGTATTATACTCGCTGCAGTTTGAATAAATTTAAACTGATTAGAGCCCGCCAGGTACTATTGTTCCACCTTGCTCAACAATTAGCGAAAAGGTGTCTCTATCAGATAAGTCAACAATGATTTATAATGGAAGTTTAATTTACGAAACGTAATTTGCAATGCCCTGATAAGGGGCGAGTATTTCTTTCAGGCTCACCTGCCTCGACAGATATTAGATAAGGCCTATAAATTTCTGTGGAGAGATTTATGGGCAAAAAAATAAGGCAACATCACATATGGGTTCGGGAAAGTTCAGACACATGGAGCCTATTAATTAAGTTTCTAGCACTTAATTATTCTAAGAAAGTCGTTAGCTGCTATCCACATAAAACTTTCCAATGAAAATATTAATTATTTTCAGTTTGTTGCGTTGCCATACGATATGAAGAAGATTTACCAAATCCAAATTGGAGTTAAGGATCGCTCACGCAATCCAACAAAATCGTAATGAAGATACCCTCTTGATTTAATTAAATCTGGATTATCCGATTTTATCCCATTTATCTTGCTCGAATCGCAGAACTAGGTTGCCATTTTAGCGATTTCATGAGCTAGAAGGTCGGAGAAAACGAAATTGTTTTATACATTTCTTAATGTACTTAAGTTCCCTCGATTCCAAAATGTGTTAGCTCGTTTTGTAACTGCATCAACTAACTTCTGAAAATTATGTAATGCCATGGAGTCCCTTCTTTTTGTCCGAACGCCCGTGAGGATGTAAAGCCGTGTGACAGAAGCGATTTTGGTTGTATATATTTAGTTTTTTTTTCTTTTTGACTCTTATAAATTTTAAAGGCTATGTGGGGTGTAGGGCTTCCTATGGGTGGATTTCCCCATATGCGTATATGATGATAAATTTTAAAGTCTAATTCAGATAAGTCAAGTAGGAAAATGTAGAAAAAATCGCAAATTTGGGACGGTTATTTGTAGTGGTCAATTTCTTGACCAACTATACTCCCTTAGTTAGACGATTGGCCCAATGAGCGTAGTACCCAGGGAAATTGCAGATCCTTGGACACTTTTAGTTCTATCCTTCAAGGATGTCACTATAATACAGGGCGAGTGAAAAATGTCGAGAAACGGTTAAGAGAAAGTGTCCACAATGGTATAGTGGTTTATCAAACCTATAGAGCAGGGCAGTTTCATATATGCGTAACTAGAAGACGTGGAGAGAAAAAAATCAGTTGTTAGTTTTGGTCTAGATCTTATACCGGGCGAGCTACAAAATGTTTGTGTACCGCATTTTTTTGCCAATTTGGGTGAACTGTTCTCAGATTACACCCTATAGATTCCACAACTTTGCAGCAAAAAATATGAAATATTTTAGAGAGGTATAACATATGTGAACCCTCGATATGGCGAAAAATCAAGGTCCTAGCTTTGACTTTGAAATTTTCACGAATTTTGAAAACTTTAAATTTCAAATTCGGCACCCGTGAACTACTTTTTCGTTGGGACGTCGCCAAATGCTTTTAACTGAATATCCAAACAAAAGATGCAATTTTTTTAAATTTTGGCAAAATGTCCGTTAGTTCCGGCATCTGACGTATGAGTAAAGCGGTAAACAGAGCGCTGCGTTCGCATTTTTTGACTCCTGAAATTTCTCATTTGACAGATCAAACTTTTAGTACTTAGACCAAGGAAAATATGCGGAGAAGCGTGGACAAAACTTTAGATATGCAGGTTAATATGGCGTATGAAGAGGACATTGAGGACTATCAGATACATGAAACTGGAAGAAGCTGCATTCCACCGTTTTCGAGAAAATTAAAAAAGAGTGGAAAATTTGTACCTTATATTTGGGCCACCCTTGATCAGTTAATGTTCTAGGCGGAGATTCGAAAATGCCTTCTATGTGTAGCTCCATTCTTATACTTCGTCGGTTCCTAGTTGTTTTTTAAGAGTCTTGTCTTCTTCGAAGGTTGGCAATCATTAGCGTTACCTGCAGTTTGTCGGACGTCTTTCTGAAAAAGTTTTGTCGTAGTCTCACCATACCATTTACCATCGATTTCGCCTTATTTATTGAATTGATCAGTCGTTTCTAAGAATGTGTCCAACGTTTTAAAACTTTCGTTCATTAAGTGTCAGCATGACCTCGAGATCTTTCGATATTCCCGCAAGCACAGCCAAATTTCGCACTGCGTTCACACAGGGTAGCTTCAAAAATTGAGGGATAAAGAGGTTAATACAAAACGTTTTTGTAAAACAAAACCGATATCGTTAAGGCACTTTTTGAAATCTGAGGACAAAAGTTTGTTTTTTTCGCACACATAATTAAACAGAACTTTCTCACACGTTTTGGTGTAAAACAACATTTACTACTCCTGATTTAAAAACTGGTGATCATTGTCATCCAAGAGGACCAAAGCGCGGTTGCGTTCACAAGATATGTAATTCACATTGTAAGGATAAATGAGAAAAAATATATACTTTTCTTAACTTCTCGGCATATGATAGGCGCTTTTTGTTACGTTTTGGTTGATAAGAAAACCACTTAATTTATTGCAAGCATAAACTGAGAAAAAGTAATAAAACAATTAATGAAAATAACCAAGAAGCTGGAGAAATCTCCAGGGTGTCGTAAAATGTAGGGCAGTCTGTAAACTGTAGATTCTTTCAGCAAAAATAATAAAAGTTCTGTAGAATTAATTTTTGTTTTGAGGTCTTTGGTTCTTTCTGGATTTTAAAGCTTTTTTTTATTTGTCAACTATTTAGCAATATGAGCATTTCAAAAGTAATGAACACACTAAAAGCGAAAACCAGTAAACCAAAATTGTGTTCCTAAATTCCTTCTGATTCTCCAAACCTTCTTGCTCTTTCTTCAGTCACTTTTGAACAAGACCATTTTAAGAAAACTGTTGATTTTTAGTTATTATTTTTGTCACTTGTGTGATGGAAGTAATATTCCAAAACTGTATAAGTCAAATATTTATTATTTTTATATATATCATAAAAAACTTGTTAAAAGATCTAGTAAGACATGTTGAAAACAATGAAGTTACATGGTAAAAACACGGTTCTGAAAGTGCCAGTTAAACCAAAAACCGCATGAGTCTTTCTTCGAAAACATTGCCATAAAAAACGTGTTTGAAACACTCTTGTTACATCGCAAAAAATTCGGTTGTTACAGTACCTAAAAATAAAAAACAAAATTGACTTTCCCCGAGAATATTGCACCTACAGGTGAAAGAGGATATTAAGAAAAGCAAAAAGCAGTCGGTTCCCTTGTTTTAAAGCTACAGGCGGTCAAACTTGAAAATTGAAAAAAAAGACGGAATACCCCTCGGTAATTTTCAAAAAATGTAAATAAAATGGTTTTGTGGTTTTTGTTCAAATGGTACATTTGCAGTTTCCTAAAAACGTAACAAACTCATTTCGAATGAAATTGAAACTTAGCGTTTTTTTAATGGCTAAAACTCGATCCGAACCGAAGAGACTATCTTTAAATTAAAGAAAAAGTGTCCCATCTACGGAACTTACGTTAGCAAAAAAGTGAAAGAGGACATCAAGTAGAGCAAAATGTAGTTAGATTCACAGTCCTCGGTTCACTCGTTCTAAATTTACAGGAGGTCAAAGTTAAAAATTGAGAAGAAAATACGTAAACCCCGCCCCCCTCCCCACTTTGGTCAATTTCAAGAAAATGTCGGGAAGTTTTTTTTATTTTTGATCGGAATATTTTTCGTTTTTGAGAATGTGTCCAAAGTATTCCAACTTTTGTTCATTAAGTGTGAGCAAGACCTCGAGATCTTTATACATTCCCGCAAGCACATCCACATTGCCCACTTCGTCCATCCAGGATATCTTAATAAATTGAGGTATAAAGAGGTTAATACAAAATGCATTTTTGTAATACAAAACCCATTCCGTTAAAACACTTTTTAAAGTCTGAGGCCGACAGTTTGTTTTTTTCGCAAATGTTATTCAACAAAACTTTCTCACACATTTAGGTGTAAAACAACATATACTGTTTCTGATTTAAAAATTGGTGATCATTGTCATTAACAGGACCAAAGCGGGGTTACGTTCACAAGATTTGTAACTCATATTGTAAAGATAAATTGTTAAAAATATATACTTTTCTTGACTTTTCGTTATATGATGCGTTATATGAGCCGTTCTTTTGTTACGTTTTGGCTGAAAAGACCACCACTTAATTTATTGTAAGCATAAACTGAGTAGAAAGTAATAAAACAATTAATGCAAAGAACCAAGAAGCTTGAGAAATCTCCAGGGTGTGGTAAGAAACTAGGGCAATTTGTAAATCATAGATTTTTTCAGCAAAAATTATAAAAGTTCTGTAGAATTAATTTTTATTTTGAGGTCTCTGGTTCTTTCGGGATTTTAAAGCGTTTTTTTTTACTCGTCAACTATTTTCCAATATGAGTATTTCATATCTAGTTAACACACTAAAAACGAAAACCAAAATTGGGTGCCTAACTTCCTTCTGAACCTCTAAACCGTCTTGTTCTTTCTCCAGTGACTTTTGAACAAAACCTTTTTAAGAAAACTGTTGATTTTTTGTTATTATTTGTCTTGAAATATTTTGATAAAATTCCGAAAAAAACTTAATTTTAATAACAGAGCACTAAGATGTTACTGAAAAAAAAAATGGAAGAAATATTTCAAAAATGTGTAAGTTAAATATTTATTGTTTTTATATATATTAAGAAACGTTCTAAAACATGTGAGAAAACATGTTTACAACAATCAAGTTTCACGACAAAAAACTCGGTTGAAAGTGCCTATTAAATCAAAAACCACAAGGGTTCTCTTCGAAAACATTTTCATAACAAAACATGTTTCAACCACTCATATTACATGGCGAAAAACTCTGTTCTGAAAGTACCTAAAAATAGAAAAAAAGAGAGTTTTTCTGCGAAAATTTTGCACCCACAGTAATACCCTTTTGGAAATTTTAAAAAAATGTGAAAAAAATTGTTGTGTTGTTTTTGGGACGGTTGCAATTTCCTGAAAATGCAACAAACTCATTTGGAATAAAATTAAATCCTAAAATGTTTTTTTACAAATTTCAAAAAACTCGATCCGAACCGAAAGAGTATACCTTTAAATATAAAAAATATATATTGCACCTACGGATCTTCTATTAGTAAACGGTGAAAGAAAGCATAAAGAAGAGCAAAAAGCAGTTAGATTCAAACGTATCTCACCACTCGTTCTAAATTTACAGGAGGTCAAAGTTACAAATTGAAACAACAAAAGACGTAAATCCCCACTATGGTCAGTTTCAAGAAAAAGTTTTTTATGATTTTGATCGGAATGGCACGTTTGTAATATTTTTCGTTTCTGAGAATATGTCCAAAATATTCCAACTGTCGTTCATCAAGTGTGAGCATGATCTCGAGATCTTTCGACATTCCCGCAAGCACATCCACATTGCGCCTTCCGTCCATCTAGCATATCTTAAAATATTGAATTATAAAGAGGTTAATACAAATTTTTTTTGCAACAAAATCAATTCCGCTGAAACAATTTTTGAAGTCTTATGACGACAGTTTGATTTTCTTGTAAACTTCATTAAACAAAACTTTCTCACATATTTAGGTGTAAAACTACATATACTGTTCCTGATTTAAAAATTGGTGATCATTGTCATCTAACAGGACCAAAGCGCGGTTACGTTCACAAGATTTGTAACTCATATTGCAAACATAAATGGCTAAAAATATATACTTTTCTTAATTTCTCGGTATACGATAGTCGCTTTTTTGTTACGTTTTGGCTGATAAGGCATCCACTTAATTTATTGCAAGCATAAACTGAGTAAAAAGTAATAAAACAATTAATAAAAAGAACCAAGAACCGTTTTACAACTTTCCAGAGTGTTGTAAAATGGAAAGCACTCTGTAAATCATAGATTCTTCCAGCAAAAATAATAAGAGTTCTGAAGAATTCATTTTTTTTAAGTCTCTGGTTCTTTCTGGATTCTAAAGAGTTTTTTCACTTGTCAACTATTCTGCAATACGAAATTTCAAATTTTCCTGTCGCAACACCCATCAGTTCACTCGTTCGAAATTTACAGGAGGGCAAAGTTACAAATTGAAAAAAAAAGGACGTCAACCCCGCCCCCCACTTTAGTTAATTTCAAGAGAATGTCGGGACTGTTTTTTAGAAGTTTTTGATCGGAATGGCACGTTTGTAATAACCTACGAACGTAATAAAATTAATTATAGTAAAATAATCTCAAGCAAAAAACTTGATTTTTATCAATTTTACAGAGAAATATTCAACCCATTTCCCGTTCATGCACTTCAAGTGCCTACGATTTCTTGAAATCACAGTTTCTTAATATTTATTTAAAAATTTTCTTTGGTAATTTTGAATTGAAAATAAAGGCACAAGATGAAACAAAATTTATTGCAGAAAATGCCGGTTCAAAAGCATTATGTGATACTATTTCTACTAAAAACAAAATCCGCCTTTAAAGTCCGTCTTGAGAGGACTGTAAGCCCCTAAGCACTTGTTTAAAAATCTTTTATTGCCCTCCTTATAATTCCGTTTGCTTTTGAAATTCTCAAGGATCTTAAAGAGAATTTTAACGCAACTACTTTTCGATAGAGCCGAGCAGAAACAAAATTAAATTAGCATTTTCAGATTATTTCCAGTTTCGAAACGATCCTCTTACCTGCACCGAAAATCCGTTTCAGTGATACAATGCGAAACGTTTTGTATAGGATTTTAAAGTTTTCCAATTAAAAGTTCTGTAATAGCCGTTCATAATTGGTTTGGTAATGAAATGTACTCCTTTTTGGTGCAATAAAGCATTCACTGTGGAAGATTAATGGTTCGGCATTTGAAGGATTAGAAAGAAATTATTAAAGCCGATTATAATTTTCGTTTTGTTATATTTCTATTGCCAAGCACACAAAAACTTTACTTAGAAAAATTCTAATTATGGCGATTACCTCAGTAAATATTGAAATAAACTTCTTAAAAAAAATCCCATTAGTGCGCTTGTAATAAAATTTAATTAATATGACAATCCGTTTTAATTCCTTAAGCCAATCCAATCCAACAATGTGAATTATACAATTCCTATAGTCACGAATCTCAAGTCATGCAATGCCCAAGTTCAACGACATTTTGTATAAATTAATGACTTGCTTTTACCTTAAGAACGATTCAAAAATTCCCGTTAGAGTTTATGCGATGACAGTCAATTATTTTATACCGTTTTATACGAATGTAAATGCGCATTTTTCTTTTTTAAGTTGCCAATGGCGATAAACAAGGAATTTTTATAAACAGCTTGATACATTCGATATAAATAATACATTTGGAAAAGAAATTGATAATTTTTGAGGTATTTTAGATTTTTTTAGAGAACTGAGTCTGTGTTTGATTCCCAGCAGAAGCTTTACCTTTTTTAGTATAAAATATTGTTCCAAACGCCACTAAAAATATCAATAAAAGTAATAAAATAATGTCAGTTGAAGTCGTACCAGTTCGTTGGCAAAATGATTAAGAAGATCTACAGGGATAAAAAAAAAATTTGAATATATATTTTCTCTTTAAATACCCTTCCTAAATAATAAATTCTTAAATTATAATTAGTCTCACAGAATTTAAGCAGAAATCAAAACCAACACCAAATAACCATTAAAACTGCCCTAGATTATAAATTAACTAAGCCTCTAAGGCTCCAAAGGCAATTAAAACTTATTACTTCCTCCCCTTCTGTTCGACTACCTTCTTAACCTCAATATCTCTTAGGGAATATTCTCAAAATTAAAAGCAAGTAAGAAAAAAAAACGTACATAGGAACTAGAAACATCGTAGAAGTAAACTTTAAAATTACCTACTTATAAGCAGCACAAAGTAACCTCTCCTTGTAAAGAATGCAAATTATCTGCATCAAAAGGCGCAACATTATCCCACTTTCTGAAATATGAATATTCTGCGAAATTTTGATCCACAAAGGTGATTAATTATAGAGCATCGTGCAGTGCAAGTTTCTCGGGATAAAAGCCGCAAAATAAGTTTAAGTTATTCTAATATATGTGACGTTTTCAAACGGGGTTAATAGTCTAGTCGAGTTTTGTCAGGCGTGGTCTCATTAAAGTTTTCACTTAAAAAGCCATAAAATGCCTGCAGCAGCAGTTTATTTTTTTAACGCTCTGAGAGCTCATTTAGAGCGATATGCTAGCAGTACTGCGTCGCTAATCTTCTTGTGTTTAATATCGAACAAAGTTTTATATCGATATACGATCCGAGAAATTTCTCAAAATCAGGTCAGGTCAGGTCAGATTAGTTCTGGTCAGGTTTAGTCAGGTTAGGTTAGTTTAGGATAGTTGAGGTCAGGTTAGGTCAGATCAGGTTAAGGAGAGGCCAGAAATACAGGAACATTACAAGGGTACTTATTCCAAACATCAAAGTGTGAACCCAAAATAACGAAGGTTTGACTAACTATTACACAACACAGGCTCTTACAGGACATGGGGCGTTTGCCAGCTACCTCAAAAGAATTGGAAAAACTTTAGAACTAACTTTAGATCGAGTGATGATCGCCTATTGATCGGATTTTGCATGCAAATCGAAAAAATGGAGCGACTCAAATGGCATTCGTGCAGCATTTTCAATTACACTTAATGCGATAAAACCCCACGGAAGCTCATTAGGCTAAATCTTGAAAAACAAAAGGTAATATAATAGTAACCGGAACAAGTGGCATTTCGCTCAAAATCCGCCGCTCTAAGCCTCTACCCAAAGCCCCAGTGCTTTTGGGTAACATGATTAATAATCGTCCAACTCGTCTCCGTGGCGCTGGGCTGGCCGAGGCTGCACTTTTTGCTAGCGGAGCCGCTCAAACCCTCAATTTTCTTTTTGCTCATTCGCATCGACGTCTCCAAGGCGAATTACACTCTCCCATTTGTCGTTTTTATAATCGCATTTGCTTTCATGTAGCCGCTTTTATTAAACGTTTTACCTTTTTCTTTTCGTGCATCATCGGGCGGTTTCCGCAAGAAGAAGTTCTCGTCCTCTTATTACAATCGAGAGTAGCTAAACGAGCTTGTGAGTAATTTATTCAAAATGTTGATGGTGCTTTCCTGGTACCTCAGTGCATCGATGGCAAAACTTCAAACAACACACTCTAAAGCAAAAGTGCAATACCACAATTACATATATAGGATGTTTGACGATAAAACAGAGGAAGTTTAAAAATGCAGGAGGCAGAATGTGACCCAGTTTGTGCCCCTTGGTTCAATTTCCCAACTGCTAATCCTAAATTAGGTATATGAGTGTATGTTTCACTCACACTTGGTGTCCAAGCCCGAGAGGAATGATTTTCGTGAAAATTAGTGTAACCAGCCAGCTAGAACTCCATCGGTGATGTGTGGGCAGGGTGTGGACATGTGAGGAAGTTATCCATTTCAAGTAGTACCTCAAAGTTCTATCGTAGAACCCTTACTTCTAAGTATTAATAGTAGAGAAAGCAAGGCTTAAAAACAGTAACAGTACGAACACAGACTTTGCTAATGATACCCCGAATGCAAATCTGTTGAAATGTGAGAGGCAAGGTCAAGGGCAATAATGAAATCCTCCCAATTAGAGGGATTGATGAAAAGGTAAATAATTTTTTTTGAAACCTTGAAAAATATTCTATCTAATAGCAAATTTTGATATAGCTATAACCTCATGCACTATACCGCAGGATACTCAATTATAAAGACGAAAAAGGCTAAAAGATTGCTGCTATTTTAAAAAAACGCTTGAGTATAGAAATTAAACTAAAATTGTCAATTATGAAAAAATGTGTCATGTCTCACAAAATTATGAAGAACAGCTAAGAGATTATTGTCACTTTACAGAAAAGCTCGGAAAAATATTAAAATTTGCAATTAGAAGAAAGTGTGTGTCATAACTCACAAAGTTATGAAAAAAACTAAGAAATCATTGCCAGTGTAAAAAAACGCCTGGGTACAGAAATTAAATTCCAATTATTACTTAAGAGGAAGTGTGTGCCATACTTGATACAGTTATGAAGAGCCTCTAGGAGTTTATTGTAATTTTACGAAGCTAGAGTACGGATACTAAAATTGTCAATTACAAAAAGCACGTTATGTATCATAAAGTTATGAAAAATAAACCAAGAAATTGTTGTAAATTTAAAAGAACGCTTGGATATGGAAATAAAACTAAAATTGTTAATTGTGAAAAAATGTGTGTCATATCTCACATTTTAATTTATTTAGTTTTAATTAATTTAATTAAAATCTCACAAAGAAATTTTGATTTATCTTTTATGTTATTTTTTTTTGTTTTATCTAGAGTTTAACTACCTCTAGAACATTTTCTTGTATTTCATCTTTGCTTTTATGTATGTTTTCTATAATATTTAAGCTTTGAAACAAATAGTATAATTCGATGTCGGTAGGGGTATTAGCCCTCGAAGTAGTTGTTTCTATTTGTTTCCTTCTTTATGTATAACTACAAGGTTTTGGAAATGCCGAAAGCAGACAAGTTTTCAAACTTCCAAATTGTAACTATACATGTGCATTTTTCGCATATCTTAATTAAACTCTGGTTCTATATTCTTTGCAAACACCTTAATATTTTTTTGGCCTTTTAGCATTGATTTTTTATTACTTTATTAATTCATTTTAATATTTTTTTTCTACAAACGTCAAATAATGACGCATTTTACGCTTTCATTTGACGAACGAAAACCTAGCCTTTTTTGAGGATCAGAATGTGAGTGTACTTTTCCGCGCGTTGCCCAGGACAGCAAGCGAAAAAGATTTTTTCGCTTGCTGTCAATAGCAACTACCACCACTCAACCAATTATTAAAAACGTCATTGTCACTTTGATTTAAATTTGCAGATTGTGTTTTCAGTTATGCTCAGTTGTGATTCACATTATTTGAAATTGATCGTTTGAAGAAAAAACGTTATATGCATTACGAGCACAAAGTAACTTTTTTGCTCTCGAGTGATTGCCGCTCTCCGCTTCGCGTCGCGCGGCAAACTTCACTCTCCGAGCAAAAAAGTTGTACTTTTCGCTCTTAATACATAAATAACTATTTTGCTTTATAAAATGAGCTTTGAAACAAACAGTGTAATTCAATGCCGGCAGGGGTATTAGCCCTCGGAGTAGTTGTTTCTGTTTGTTTCCTTCGTAAACGCTGCAATATTTTTGTAAATAATGAAAGCAGATAAGTTTTCAATTTCCAATTAGTAAATATTGCCTTTTTGCATATTTTAAAATAGAGCTTCCTGCGAAAAATTTCGCTCACTAACATATTTCGCACAAAATAACTTTCTTTTAACTTTCAATGTCTCACAAAGTTATGAAGAACAGCTAAGAGCTCATTGTCAATTTATAGAAAAGCTCTGGAAAAAAAATTAAATTCGCAATTAAAAGAAAGTGTGTCTCATACCTCACAAAATTATGAAAAAGGCTAAGAAATCATTGCCAGTGTAAAAAACGCCTGGGTTAAGAAATTAAATTAAAATTATTACTTAAGAAGTGTGTGCCATACGTGACAAAGTTATGAAAAGCAGCTAGGAGTTCGTTGAAATTGAATACTAAAACTGTCAATTATAAAAAGCATGTGTTATATATCACAAAATTATTCAAAATTGACCGAAAAATTATTGTAAATTTGAAATAATGCTTGAGTGAAAAAGCTTGCCAAAAAGATCGGAAAAAATATTAAAATTTGCAACTAGATGAAAGTGTGCGTCACAATTCACAAAATTATGAAAAAGATCTGAGAAATCAATGCCAGTGTAAAAAACGCCTGGGTACAGAAATTAAATTAAAATTATTACTTAAGAAGAAGTGTGTGCCATGCTTGATAAAGTTATGAAAAGCCACTAGGAGTTTATTGTAATTTTGCAAAGCTAGAGTATGGATACTAAAATTGTCAACTACAAAAAGCACGTTATGTATCACAAAGTCATGAAAAATAAACCAAGAAATTGTAAATTTAAAAGAACGCTTGGGTATAGAAATAAAACAAAAAATTGTTAATTATGAAAAAATGTGTGTCATGTCTCACAAGGTTATGATGAACAACTAAGAGATCATTGTCATTTTACAGAAAAACTCGGGTAAAAACATTTACATTTGCATTTAAAAGAAAGTGTGTGTCATACCTCACAACGTTATGCTAAAACTAAAAAATCGTTGCCATTATAGAAAAACCCTTGGGTGCAGAAATTAAATAATTATTACTTAAGAGGAAGTGTGTGACATACCTGACAAAGTTACGAAGATGTACAAGCATTGTAATTTTACAAAGCTTAGGTAATGAATACTAAAATTGTCATTATAAAAAAACGTGTTATATATCACAAAATTATGAAAAATTAACCAAAATATAGCTGTCAATTTAAAATGCTTGGAAATAAAACTGAAATTATTAATTACAAAAATATGTGTGTCATGTCTCACAAAGTTATGAAGAACAGCTAAGAGATCATTATCATTTTACAGAAAAACTATGGTAAAAACCTTTAAATTTCCACTTAAAAGAAAGTGTGTGCCACACCTCACAACGTTATGAAAAAAGCTAAGAAACCGTTGCCAATATAGAAAAACCCTTGGATACAGAAACTAAATTACAATTATTACTTAAGAGGAAGTGTGTGCCATACCTGACAAAGTTACGAAGATGTACTACGAGTTTATTGTAATTTTACAAAGCTAGATAATAAATACTAAAATTGTCAATTATAAAAGCACGTCTTATATATCACAAAATTATAAAAAATAAACCTAGAAATTGTTGTCAATTTAAAATAATGTTTGGGTATAGAAATGAAGCTTAAATTATTAATCACAAAAATATGTGTCATGTCTCACAAAGTTATGAAGAACAGCTAAGAGATTATTATCATTTTATAGAAAAACTCGGGTAACAACATTTAAATTTTAACTTAAAAGAAAGTGTGTGTCATACCTCACAAAGTTATGAAAAAAAGCTAAGATCATTGTCATTTTACAGAAAAGCTTGAGTAAAAAAATTATATTTGCAATTAAAAAAAGTGTCTCATACCTCATAAAGCTATGAAAAAAAAACTAAGAAATCGTTTCCAGTATAAAGAAATGCCTAGGTACAAAAATTAAATTAAAATTACTACTTAGGAAGTGTGTGCCATACCTGACAAAGTTCTGAAGAGCATCTAGGAGTTCATTGTAATTTTTCAAAGCTTGGGTATGAATACTAAAATTGTCAATTACAAAAAGCATGTTAAATATCTTAGTAAGTTACGAAAAATAAACCAAGAATTTGTTGTAAATTTAAAAGAATGCTTGGGTATAGAAATTAAACCAAAATTGTTACCTATAAAAAAAAAATTGTGTCATGTCTCACAAAGTTGTGAAGATCAGCTAAGACATCATTGTCATTTTAGAGAAAAGCTCGTGTAAAAAAATTGAAGTTTGCAATTAAAAAAATAGTGTCTCATACCTCACAAAGTTATGAAAAAAAAGCTTGAAAAGAATTGTTGCAAGATTAAAATAATGCTTGATAATACAAATTAAACTAAAATTGTTAATTATGAAAAAATGTGTGTTATGTCTCAAAAAAGTTATGAAGAACAGCAAAGAGATTAGTGTCACTTTACAGAAAAGTTCAGAAAAAATATTAAAATTTGCAATTAGAAGAAAGTGTGTATCATAAATCACAAAGTTATAAAAAAAAGCTTAGAAACCACTGACTATGTAAAAAACGCCAGGGTACAGAAATTAAATTAAAATTATTACTTAAGCAAAAGTGTGCCATACTTAATAAAGTTATGAAGAGCCACTAAGAGTTTATTGTAATTTTTCAAAGCTGAAGTGTGAATACTAAAAAAAGTAAATTACCAAAAGCACGCGTTAGATATTACAACCAAGGAATTGTTGTAAATTTAAAAGATAAGAAATCGTTGCTAGTAAAAAAAAGCTTGGGTACAGAAATTAACTTAAAATTATTACTGGGAGATTACAGGAGGAAGTGTGTGCCATACTTGATAACGTTCTGAAGAGCCTCTAGGAGTTTATTGTAATTTTATAAAGCTAGAGTATGAATACTAAAATCGTCAATAACAAAAAGCACGCTATGTATTACAGAGTCATGAAAAATAAACCAAGAAATTGTTGTAAATTTAAAAGAATGCTTGGGTATAGAAATTAAACTAAAATTGTTAATAATGAAAAAATGTATGTCATGTCTCACAAAGTTATAAAGAACAGCTAAGAACTCACTGTCATTTTACACAAAACCTCTGAAAAAAATAAAAATTGCAATCAAAAGAAAGTGTGTGTCATACCTCACAAAGATACGAAAAACAAAACTAAAAAATCGTTGTTAGTATGAAAAAACGCGTGGGTACAGAATTTGACTTAAAACTATTATTTAAGAAGTGTGTGCCACACCTGATAAAGGTATGAAAAGCAACTAGGAGTGCGTTGTAATTTAACACTAAAACATAATTATAAAAAGCACGTCTTATATATCACAAAATTATGAAAAATAGTGTGTATCAAACCTCACAAAGTTAGGAAAAACAAAACTAAGGTATCGTTGCCAGTATAAAAAAACGCTTGGGTACAGAAATTATGATTATGAAAACGTGTGTACCATATCTGAAAAAGTTATGAAGAGCAAGTAGAAGTTCATTTTAATTTTACAAAGCTAGAGTATGAATACTAAGATTAACAATTATAAAAAGCACGTGTTATATATCAAAGTTATGAAAAACAAACCCAAAAAAGTGTTTTTATTTTAAATTAGCACTTGGGTATATAAATAAAACTAAAATTTGTATTTATAAATAGGCGTGTATTATACCTCGCAAAGTTATGAAATAGCTATTTGCATATAAGAGCGAAAACTGATTTTTTGTCGCTCGATAAGAAACGTTAGACAGTAATAGGATAGTTACTCAAGAGCGATACAAACACTTTGCGCTCGAATTACATACTAACATTTTTCTACTTTGTAGAAAACTCCATTCTAATAAACTCCACTCATGATACATTCAGTAGTAATAGTTACCGGCCAACAACTAGCTACCAGCTATTACGTTCCTATTAAAGAAGTTGCGCGTTCACAAAAACGGCTTTGTTGATCGCTGCGTGACAAAACAACACCTCACTAATTACTCGGCAAAACACCTTTTTGTGCCTCACACCCAGGAGCGCAAAATGCTGTTTTACGCTTATTTGTAAAAAAAAAATAACTTTTAGTGAAATAGGAGAAAACAAACAAAAGGGCTTTTGCCTTGAAGGACACAGGATTCTGACCGGAGTAAGTAGCTTAAATATGTAAAAAAAATTGGGAATATTCCTGGATCCAAACTTGAATAGCAGGAAAAGAAATTTTCCAGAAGTGAAAAAAATCACTTCTTGAGCATCCAAGTATAGGCATAGCATCCAGCTTAAGGCCCCAAAAAGTGTTGAGAAGGGAAATTGCCTTCCTTTTCAAGACTCTCCCTTTTCGTTTAAATTGGTTTATAAGTTCCAATACCAAATATTTTATGCATATTTTAAGTGCCACTTTGTAGCTCTTATACTTAGTAGCTAGTCCTGGCACAAATGGAAAACTGAAGCTTTGCCGAAACTGCTGAAATAATTTAATTTATTGCTTAATGTTTTGCAGCTTATCTGCTAGAAGCCTGCAGCAGTCCAGCTATTAAAAGAACTCAAATCCGTGAAGAGAGAATTCTCTTTGACCCAAAACCAGGATCCAGACGTACATATATCGCAGATCCACATACTCAAGTCTAATTAAAATTTCAGCAGCAGGACTTTAGGAGGGGAGGCCTTTTTGTAAAAGATTGCATCAAATATTTCTCGTACCTTTTCTTTCCCGTGATTCCGTTTGATCTCGAACGTGCGTGACTGGCAAGCGAATGGATAAAAGACCTTTTACTAGCCTGGAAATTACCACATTTGTTACTTAGCGAGGCTCAGATCTCATACATGACCACCCTTACTGCTGAAATATGTCTCTATTTAATTCCGTTCCCAAGGGGGGCGCCTTTCCAAAAAATTAAACACTCTTTGTCTAAAAAACATCAATTAGAAACGAAGGATTGAGCAAGAGTTTAAATTAAAAATATCAACGATGGTCCCCGTATATAAACTCGAGATATTATATTAGTGTTTTAAAAGTATTTGTGGAGAGGAAAAGGAAAATATATGTGACCTTCTAGACCTATACGATTGAAATTGTCTGAAGTGCGGGTTTATTAAGTGGGAGGTAAAAGTCTAGACGATTGTTGTGATTTTTTTTGAAATGCTTGTCGGATCGGATTTTGATGCTAAACAATACTTCGAAACTTTTTTTTCATATCACGAAAGCTTTTCAGTGCTACAAAGCTTCACATGCCACAGTCGGTGCGTTAAAATTACAAATCAAACAATTTTTAAAAGATATGCTTTTGAGCTTTGAATCTCTTAATTTTCTTTTCATAATTTTATAAAGCATGACACACACTTTTTATAATTTGAAAATTTTACTTTTAAAAACTGAGCTTTTCTGTAGATTAGCAGAAAATTCCCAATTTTTCTTTGTAACCTTGTAAAATATTGAATACACTTTTTTTAGTTTATAAACACTGCCAAGTCTCTGTACAGACTATAGAAAACAGTTTCAGAAAAGCTAAATTAATAATAAAAAAATGCACCACTTTAAACTTGACTTTTTACACCTGTTGGTGTGATTTGTTCAAGTTTGAACATTAATATGCTGTCGTGGTGTTAAGCTCCAAGTTCCAGCCATAATTGTTACAATGCCCACTAAGAACTCACCCATTTGGCAAGTTCGGAAACTAAGTTAACTCTTACCGCACCCTCGAACTTGTGACCGCGAAATTTCCTTTCCCCGGCCCGTCGCCATTGAAATTTGCCCTCGCTGCGGCTTTAAAAATTAAATAAAAATCCTAATATTTGCTTTAAATGGGGTTGAATTCCTCGCTTTCTTCATTAAAAGGACGTGAGATAAAAATGATTACTCTAAACATCCAGCTTAAATTGAATTAAACCACTAATGATGACGAACGTGGTGCACGCGACACGAAGCGCCCATTGGTGCAGCGTTTTCAATTTATAGTCTGGATTCGAACTTTTAATCTGATTACGTTTGTTATCCGAATAAACGACGCTTCCGAAAGGGAAAACTAATTAACTTTTAATTGGTCGTGTGTGGAACTAGCATATTTATTTTGCAATATTTATGGCGCCGTCTGTAGGATAACGAGCGGTTTAAACTTGAAAAAGACATATGGCCCTCATACTACAATGGTGAGGATTTCTTCCGAGTTTTATTGTGCTGAAAGTATACCGCTTTTCAGAATAAGGTCGTTCTGTTTAAAGTCTGTAATTCTTTGTGTTGTGGATACGATACTGCTCAAAGAAGTTAAGCGGATATCTAAGTTAAAGACGAAGAGGAACCTCAAAGATCATGGATGTGGCACAATTATTACATGACCTGTTTATTTTTAAGTTCATCTCCAACTCATTGATTGCGTAGGTAAGGGAAAAATACAATTTTGATATGCTGTAGCTTAACTAGATTATTTAACTAAGATAACAGAAACAGCCTGACATTAAATATTTCAATGTACTCAAATAATATTAATCCGAGTTTTTCGCTCACCCCGAAGGGTTTTGAGTGGTCAAATTGAAAGTCTTTGAAAGAACTTTGTAAGGTATGGGATACATTGCTTTTTAATTGATAATTTTAATTTAGCTTCCATAAAAAAGCATTTCTTAAAAATCGCTCATAGTCTATTTTCATAACTTTGCAACGTATGACACAACTTTTTTATAAACAAATAATCGATAGTTTTAGTTTCCACATTATAATATTTCTGTAAATAACAATTATCTCTTAGTTGTGCTTCATAACTTTATGAGGTATGATACAAACTTTTTCATAAATGACAATTTTAATTTAGCTTCCATATCCAAGCACTTCTCACAAACCGCAACGATTTCCCTTCATAGCTTTGTAAGGAATGACACCCTTTTTTTATAAATAAACAATTAATAATTGTAGTTTCTACACCGAAATGTTTCTTTAAAAAACAGTTTCTTGGTGGTACTTCACAACTTTGTGAGGAGTGACACACACTTCTTCATAGTTGCCAATTTTTATTTAGTTTCACTTTTCTTCACTTTCGAAATTTTCTAAAGTGTAATGCGCAATTTTTTATAAGTGAATAAATGACAATTTTAATTTCCACATTAAATTGTTACTATAAAAAAAAATATTTCTTGATTATTATTCACAACTTTGCATAGTATGATACACACTTCTTTATATCAAACAATGTTTACTTTAGTTTCTATACACAAAAGTTCTTTTCTCAATGATCTCTTGGCATCTCTGCATAACTAATAAGATAGCAAGAAAAAGAAAAACAGTTGGATTTACTCAAATCGGTCGAAGCGTTCTCAAGCTACAAGCGGTCAAAATTGAGAATTGAGAAAAAAGCCAGAATACACTTTTTTGAACACTTTCAAAAAAGTTTAAGGATTTTTTTGCTGTTTTTGATCGGAATGGCACGTTTGTAATCCCCTAAGAACTCAAAAAATTAATTCGTGTGAAATTATTTCTACAGATTTTTTTCTTAAATGGCCAATAACGCGATTCTAGAAGCCTAAAAATTGAACACAGAAGTGGTCGATTTCTTCAAATATTGCACCTACGAAACTTCAGGTAATGGAAAGTGAAAGAGGACATCAAGGAGAGGATAAGACAGTTGGATTCATTCCAATCGGTCGACGCGTTCTTAAGTTACAAGCTGTCAAATTTGAGAATTGAAGAAAAAGGCGTAATACCCTTTGGACATATTCAAAAAAAAATCAGGATTTTGGTTTGCTGTGTTTGATCGGAATGGCAAGTTTGCAATTCCCCAAATAATGTAACAAACTCAATTCCAGTTAAATTAACTTCTAAAGTGTTTTTTTTAATGGTCAAAAAATGCGATTCTAAAAGTGCCTAAAAATCGACCACCGAATGGATCTATCTCTAAAATTATTGCACCTATGAAACTTCCAGTGATGTGAGGTGAAAGAGAACATCAAGGTGAAGAAAAAATAGTTGGATTCACCCTAATCAGTCGGGGTGTTCTCAAGTTACAGGCGGTCAAATTTGAAAATTGAGATAAAAGTTGTAATGCCCCCTTTGGACATTTTCAAACAAGTTTCAGGAACGTTTTTTGCTCGGAATGGCACGACTGCAATCCCCTAAGGACGTAACAAACTCTATTGGAGTGAAATTAACTTCCAAAGTATTTGTTTTAAAAGTGCTCAAAAAACGCGATTCCAAAAGTGCCTAAAAATAGACCACCGAGGCTCTATGTCCAAAAATGTTGCACCTACGAAACTTCTAGTGATGGGATGTGAAAGAGGACGTCAAAAACAGGGAAAAACAGTTGGATTCACTTTAATCGGTCGAGGCGTTCTGAAGTTATAAGCAGTTAAAGTTGAAAATTGAGAGAAAAGTCGTAATACCCTCGGCATTTTCTAAAAAATATCAGAATTTTTTCGCTATTTTTGATCAGAATGGCACGACAACATGCAATTTCTTAAAAACGTGTAACGCGCAATTTCCTAAGAACCTGAAAAACTCAACTGAGACTTAAAGAGCTAATAAAATTAACCTATAAAGGGTTTTTTTTAAAAAAACGGTCAAAAAAATGCCTTTCTAAAAGTGCCTAAAAATCGACCACTAAAGAGGTCTATCTCCCAAACTATTGAACCTACGAGATTTTGGGTGGAGTACGGGAGAACAGAAAACCATTAGTAATTGATATCTTTAATTTTCACACTGAAATGTTTCTATAAAAAGACGCTGATTTCTTGGTTGTTTTTTATAACTTTGTGGAGTATGAAACACACTTCTTCATATTTGACAATTTTTGTTTAGTGACCGAACTGAAGCATTTCTTTTTAACCGCTACGACTTCTTCGCTTTTTATCATAACTTTGTGGAGTATAACCTTAACTTTTATATTAGCAAATAACTGATCATTTTAGTTTTCATACTAAAATTTTTCGGAAAATAACAATGATCACCAAGTTGTTCTGCATAACTTTGTGAAGTATGACACACACTTGCTTATCATTGGCAACTTTAGTTTAATTTCCGTAGCCAAGCATTCCTTTAAAATTGCAACAATCTTGTGGCTTTTGTTCATAACTTTTTAATAAAGGAATATCAATAGAGTTCAATTTATCGAACGTGCCTTGTATTTTGCAGTAGGTATTTGTCACTGTTTCGCCATGTTGTTAGCTACAATATTAAAAAACCGCAACGATTTCTTAGATACCTATATAGCTTTGTAAGGTTTGACCTTACAAAGCTTGACCCTTGTTTATAAATAAATAATTGATAATTGTAGTTTCCAAACCGAAATGTTTCAGTGAAAAACAACAATTTCTTGGTTGTTCTTCATAACTTTGTGAATAACGAAAGGCACTTCTTCATAACTGACAATTTTTGTTTAGTTTCCATAACCAAGATTTCCTTTAAAATTGCAACAAACACTTCACTTTCGTAGACAAACACTTCAATTTCGCGAGTTCGACTTCACTTTTTTGTAAGTGAATAAATGACAATTTTAGTTTCCACACTAAAATGTTTGTAGAAAAGAATTATTTCTTTATTATTCTTCACAATTTGGTAAAAAATTACACACACTTCTTTATATCTAACAATTTTTAGTTTAACTTCTATAAACAAAAGTTTAATTCTCAATGATCTTTTAGCCTCTCTCTACAACTTGGTCAGATATGATACACATTTTTTATAAATAAATTGAATTCACCCAAATCGGAAATTACCACCCAAAATTTAGAAATTGAGAGAAAATAAGGAATGAAGAACACCTAGGAAACTTCGGGTGATGGGAGGTGAAAGGGGACATCACGGAGAGGATAAAACAGTTGGATTCGTTCCAACCGGTCGAGGCGTTCTTAAGTTGCAAGCTGTCAAATTTGAGAATTGAGAAACAAGCCGTAATCCACCGTTTTTCAGAAAAAAATTATATTTTTTTTTGCTGTTTTTGATCGGAATGGCACGTTTGCAATCCCCTAAGAACGTAACAAACACAATTCGAGTGAAATTAACTTCTAAAGAGATTCTTTTAAATGCCCAAAAAACGCGATTATAAAAGTTCCTAAAAATCGACCACCGAAGTTGTCGATTTTCAAAAATATTGCACCTAAGAAGTTTCAGGTGACGGGAGGTGAAAGAGGATATCAAGGAGAGGAAAAAACAGTTGGACTCACTCCAATCGGTCGGGGCGCTCTCAAGTTACAAGCGGTCAAATTTGAGATTTGAGAAAAAGTGGTAGTATTTTGACATTTTTTAAAAAATGTCTTATATTAAATAATATTTTTTTGCTGTTTTTGATCGGAACGGCACGTGTGCAATCGCCTAAGAACGCAACAAGCTTAATTGAGACTCAAAGAGGGAATGAAATTAACCTGTAAAGTGTTTTTTTAAATGGTCAAAAAAGCGCCATTATACAAGTGCCTAAATATCGATCACCGAAGGGTCTATCTCCCAAACTATTGAACCTACGAAACTTTCTTTAATGAGATGTGAAAGAGGACATCAAAAGGAACAGAAAACCATTAGTGACTGATAGCTCTAATTTTCAGAGTGAAATGTTTCTGTAAAAAGACAATGGTTTCTTGATTGTTCTTCATAACGAGTATGACTCATACTTTTTTTATAATTGACAATTTTAGTTTGGTTTCCATGCTTAAGCATTTATTAAAAATCTCAACATTTGAATTGCGTTTTTTCATATTTCATAGTTTTTTGAGGTGGGACAACACTTTTATATAGAAATAATCGAAAATTTTTGTTTCAATACTAAAATTTTTCTGTAAATAACCATGATCTTCTAGCTGTCCTTCAAAGCTTTGTGAGGTATGAAACACACTTTTTCGTAATTGAGAATTTTAGTTTAGTTTCCAAACCGAAGTTTCCACTTTTATATTATCAAAAACCTGATAATTTTAGCTTTGATACTGAATTTTTTCGGTAAACCACAATGATCACCTAGTTGTTCTTCACAACTTTGTGAAGTATTACACACGCTTCTTTATAATTGGCAATTATAATTTGTGTTTTCTATTTTGCAGTAGATATATTTCGCCATGTTTGATATAAAATTACTTACTGATTATATATATATTATATATACATTATTAAGTTCAAGAAATAAAAAATTTTGGACCAACTGGTATTAAGGAGTACCAAGAAAGCAATTAGAAAACTTCAAGAGATTTTTTTAATTCCCATACTGTCGCAGTACAGACAGAGTCGCTTTGAAACTTTTCATGTAATTTTAAATCAGTTTAAAAAGATCATTGTCATCTAAGAGGATAAAAGCGTGGTTACGTCTGTAGCACTTTTAACCTACATTATTATGATAAATGGGTGAAAATAGAAGTTTTTCTTAACTACTCGGGATATGTGACAGCCGCTTCTTTATTACGTTTTGGCTGATACACACCAGAGTTATCTCCTCTTACAAAAATAATTGCTCACTTTATTACAAGCTGAGAAGTAATAACACACCAAAAAAAAAGAAACTAAAGATTAGAAAAACTAGGGAAAAATAAATTCACTACTATAGTCTTTAAGCATGTCTTAGGAATCCTCCATATTTTCATGTTCAGATGATGTAACATTCGTAACTGGCAATTGCGGTATCGTCTCCAAAGCTTGTTGAATAATATATCGAAACTTTCCAAACAAACGCCGAACAAGATTACTCCAAGGAATTGGAAGTTGTCAGCCGATATTATTCAGTTTAACGGTAAATTTCTAGGGAATTTCGGGACCTGTCATAGCACATATTCGCACTGAGTCGTAGGGTAAGATAAATGTGGCTTATTTTGCATATTGTTGCCTCAATTAAATTTAGGGGCGTGAGAGCAATTTGACATTTGCCATTAGCAAAACCCCAAAGGATGATTATTGTTTGCTCTTCCAACTGTTCAACAATTATTTATATGTCAGTAGGTGGTTTTTGTCTAAGGCCCTAAGAAAACACTTAAAAGGGGTGAAATATAACAATACAACATAATGTTTATATTTATCGTCTAATGGGAGTGAAACTCGAAAGCCTAAAACGTGTGTCGTGATCAAATTTGAATAAATTTAAATAAGGAAACACTTTCAGATGCCTAAGAATTACCCTTTTCTCCCTTGCGCTGTAATTTGGAATAGAATAATCCTTCGATATTCGAGCTTCTAAATAACCATTTGCATGCGAATTGTCCGTCGTTCCTTTTCGGTTTCGATCCTAGTTTTTTTAACGATGTTATGTATAAGCCTGTACCGGAAGTTTAATTTAAAACATAACGGGGCTTGTAGCACCGAAAATAGTTGGACAAAACGAGAAGTTGCTCTAATTTTATGGCTCTTGCGAGGGAAATTCGAAGTTTAAACTCAGTTTCCGTCTGCAAAATTCAAGTTTATTAAATTCCTTGCATCGCTGAGGGTTAATACATTTAGCAGATATGCATTCCACACCAATAAAATCCAGCACATCGTTTGCATTTTCTAGATTAACTCTCTATTGAAAGTTGCCGCATAAAAGCTTAAAAGAGTATTAGGTTATCGGCAACTGAATGTAGCTTACGCTACTGGTGAGGTCAGGTCTCCACAAAGGAGGAATATATGGCGCAAACAAGTTGAATTAAAACAAGACCTTATCCTGCGGCCACTGGCGAAAGGGCGGTGGCACAAAACCAGGAATTGGAAAGGCGAAATGTAAACTACTGAATATGCAATCGGCCGGCTGTTTAAGCGAAATCCATTTGCTATAATCCTCGGAGGTCACTAAGAACTTTACGTTTAACGAACAAATAGTCGCCTCCAGTCCACTAATAGCTCTAACACAAATGACCGCATAAAACTTTGCAAATTTGTGTTGGCAAGCTGAGACGTTAAAACCAAAAGGATCCATGTTTAGCAGGTTGGCCTACTTTATTGTAGCGCATGTTTTCTTAATATACAGTTTCTTTTCTTTGGTTGTCTTATTACTTCTCAGTTTGTAATAAAGTGATCGGTTATTTTTGTAAGAGGAGATAACTCTGGTGTGTTCAGCCAAAACGTAATAAAGAAGCGGCTGTCAGATATCCCGAGTAGTTAAGAAAGGTTCTATTTTCACCCATTTATTCTTACAATGTAGGTTAAAAATGCTATAGACGTAACCGGGCTTTGATCCTCTCAGATGACAAAGATCCTTAAAAGCTGATTTTAAATTACTTCCATGAAAAGTTTCAAAGCGACTCTGTCTGTACTGGGACTGTAAGGAAATCAAAAAATTCTCTAGGAGTTTTCTAATTGCTTTCTTGGTACTCCTTAATACCAGTTGGTCAGAAATTTAATTTTTTGATTTCCTGCACTTAAGTGGTAAATACTTTTATACCAAGCAATACGGCGAAATAAACCTACTGCAAAATACAAAACACGTTCGACAAATTGAATGCCCTACTTGTAATTACCGTACTTACCGTACTTGTAATGATATTCCTTTTTCTATAAGGACTTCGATTTAATTTTTCATGCGTAATTTCTGAATTTTTATCAATTCAAATTACCCATGGCGTTAACAAAATTATGAACCAAAGCCAAAAGATCATTGCAATTGTAAAGGAATGCTTGGGTACGGAAACTAAATTAAAATTGCCACTTATAAGGAAGTGTCTGTCATACCTCACAAAGTTATGATAAAAACTAGCTGACCATTGTTATTTACCGAAAAATTTCAGTATGAAAACTAAAATTATCAGTTATTTGTTCATACAAAATTGGACGTTACGCCCCACAAAGTTATGATAAAAGCAAAGAAGTTGAGATTAAAACAATTCTTCAGTTCGAAAACCAAACAAAAATTTGAAAAAGCATGTTTCGCGCCTCACAAAGTTATAAATAACAACTAGAAGATCATAGTTATTTACAGAAACATTTTGGTGTAGAAACTAAAACTATGAAAAAAATGCGAAAAAAATTTTGAGATTTTTAAGATATGCTGCAGTGTGAAAACTAAACTAAAATTGTCATTTGTAAAAAAGTATGTGTCATAACTCACAAAATTCTGAAGAACAACCAAGAAATCAGTGTCTTTACCTTTACAGAAACATCTCAGAGTGAAAATTAAAGTTATCAATTACTAACGGTTTTCTGTTCTTTTTGATGTCCTCTTTCACTTCCCAACAAAGAAAGTCCCATAGGTATAATAGTTTATGAGATAGACCCTTTGGTTTGTCGATTTTTAGGCACTTATTAAATCGCGTTTTTTTGACCATTAAAAAAAAACATTTTAGACGTTAATTTAATTTACTCTTTGAGTCTCAAGTGAGTTTGTTGCGTTCTTAGGGGATAGCAAATGTGCCATTCCGATCAAAAAAGGCAAAGCATTTTTCTGATTTATTTTTTTGAAAATGTCCAAAGGGTCTTACTAGTTTTTTCTCAATTCTCAAAATTCTCCGCTTGTAACCTGAGAACGCCTAGACCAATTGGAGTGGATCCACCTGTTTTTTATTCTTCTAGATATCGTCTTTCACCTTCCTTCATCGTAGGTTTCGTAGGTGCAACATTTTTGGAGATAGAGCCCTTCGGTTGTCGATTGTTAGTCACTTTTAGAATCACGTTTTTTTACCATTTTTAAAAAACCACTTCCACACTACGTTCACTAGAATTGAGATTGTTACGTCCTTAGGGGATTACAGTCGTGCCATACCGATCAAAAACAGAAAAAAAAAATCCTAAAATTCTTTTAAAAATGTCCAAAGTGGGGGTATTACGATTTTTTTCTCAATTCTCAAATTTGACCGCTTGTAACCTGAGAACACCTCTACCGATTGGAGTCAATATAACTGTTTTTTTTCTCCTTGATGTCCTCTTTCATCTCCCACTATCAGAGGGTTCGTAGGTGCAATATTTTCGGAGATTGACCACTTCGTTGTTCGATTTTTAGGCAATTCTAGAATCGCGTTTTTGGCCGTTTGAAAAAAAAACTCTATAGTCGTTAATTTACTCGAATTGAGATTGTTGCGTTCGTATGGGATTGTAAACGTGCCATTCTTATCAAATGTAGCAAAAAAAATTTTAAATGTTTTTGAAAATGTTCAAAGGAGAGGTATTACAACTTTGTTCTCAATTCTCAACTTTGGCCGCTCGTAACTTGAGGTCGCCTCTACCGATTGGAGTGAATATAACTGTTTTTTGCCACTTCTTGATGTTCTCTTTCACCTCCCACCATCGGAAGTTCCGTATGTGCAACATTTCAGGAGATTTCAAGATTTTTAGGCACTTTTAGAATCGATTTTTTGACCATTTTTTTGCAATCACCGGAAGTTTATTAGGTGCAATAATTTTAGAGATAGTCCCCGATTTTTAGGATCTTGAGAATCGCGATTTTTGACCATTTAAAAAAAATAAAAAATACACTTATAGAAATTAATTTTATTCGAATTGAATTTGATACGTTCTTAGGGGATTGCAATTGTGCCATTCCGATCAAAAAACAATTTTCCTCAAAATGTCCAAAGGGGAGGTATTACGACTTTTTTATCAATTTTTGACCGCTTGTAACGTAAGAACCCCTCGACCGATTGGAGTGAATGTAACGATGGAGCTTTTTTCTCTCTTTGATGTCTTCTATCACCTCCCATCACCGGAAGTATCGTAGGTGCAATATTTTTGGAGCATATCAAAAATGGCAAAAAAAAATCACAATTGTTTTCGAAATTGACCAAAGAAGGGGTATTCCCCCTTTTTTCTCAATTTCTAACTTTGACTTGCAGCTTTGCAACCAGTGAACCGATTTGGGTGAAATCAACTTATTCGTTAAAAAAATGTGTATCCTACATCACAAAGTTGTGCAGAGAAGCTAAGAGATCATCGAGAAAGAAACTTGTTCTTTTGTGTATAGAACCTTAACTAAAAATTCTTAGATATAAAGAAGTTGTGTCACACTTTACCAAGCTGTGAAGAATAACCATGAAATCTGTTTTTATAGAAATATTTTGGCGTGGAAATTAAAATTGTCAATTATTTACTTATAAAAAAGTGCATATCACACTATAGAAAATTACGAAAGAGAAGAGTTGTTGCAATTTTAGAGAAATGCTTGGGTATGGCAGCTAAACAAGCAATGTTAATAATGAAGAAGTGTGTGTCATTCCTCACAAAGTTATGAGGAACAGCCAAGAAATTATTGGTTTTTACATAGACATTTCGGTGTGGAAACTGCAATTATCAATTATTTATTTATAAGCCAGTGTCAAGCTTTGAAAGGTTAAACCATACAAAGCTATGTAGGGTATCTAAGAAATCGTTGCGGTTTTTTAGAAATGCTTGGGTATGGAAGCTAAACTAAAATTGTCAATTATGTAAAAAAGTCTGTGTAATACCTCACAACGTTATGAAGCACAACCAAGAGATAATTGTTATTTACAGAAACATATTAATGTGGAAACATTATCCATATTTTGCATTGGTATTAACAAAGTTATGAATAAAATCCAAAAAAGGCAAAAAAATTTCTTGATTTGCTTTTTTTTGAAAAGCCCAAAGGGGCATTTACGACCTGGGGGCAACTTGAGAACGCCCCTATCGATTGAAGTAAAAACAACTGTTTTTGCCTTTTCTTGATGTTCTCTTTCACATCCCATTACCGTTTCGCAGGCGCAACATTTTTGGAGATAGGTATTTTAAAATATACTTTGGGCAAGTTGGAAAAAAACACTTATGGGACTAATTTTACATTTATTTTGTTTTGTTATGTTCATAGGGGATTGGAAATATTCTCTTAGAATATTCTAATTGTTCTCTTGGTCCTCTTCAATACCACTTGATAAAAAATTTAATTTTTTTGTTTTTTAAAGTTAAGCAGTAAATAATATAAGCGCAACAAATATAAACGAGGAGGAGTAGTAGTGCCTATATAAGTTGAGCTAATATTGATATTCAATAACTTCACCAATTCGATATTTTACTTAAATGTTTGAAATACTCAATATTTTAGTTTAAAACATATTTTTTTATACATTATCATGAACATGGCAAACTAAATCCTGAAAGAATCCTTTCTTTTTATAGTCTTATAGACCTACTTAATGGTAACTTAATGTGGCAGCACAGCAAATACACAAAGCTTTAATTAACACTTGACCACAAGACGTGTAATAAAGAAACTGTGAGATAAAGGAAAATATTCCGGGAGATTTATTTTGAAGTTCGCTGAAGTGAGAGAAAACTCGGGGTTAACTTTCCTCCTTTATTTGTCTTTTTTACTCCACACTACTTCGAGATAACATGAAAAGTTAAAGGATTTTTATTAGTTTTGTTCCGGAAGTAAAACGAAATCTAATGGAATACAAAAACGACAATATATTTTTCTGCTTTCAGGATACGCTTAAAGGAAAAAGATTTCCCATTTCTCATTAATATACAATACGAGACCTTTGGTAGCCTCGACTTTATAAAGAATTTGAAATTTTTTAATAAAACTTGCTCAATATTCAACTTATCTTTGCAGAGCAGGACATCCACATCTACTCCGACAGTCAGGCAGCTCTGCGAGCCATCTTCAGGAGCGAAGCGAGTTTAAAGCTCGTTAAGGACTGCAGGGATGCTCAAAAGTGACTGGCAGAAACAAAAAGGGTAACTCTGGGATGGATTCCTGAACATAAGGGCATCTTGGGGAAAGAGCGTGACGACGACTCGGCCAAACGTGGTTGCCAGACATGTTTTACTGGACCAGAGCCATGTCTAGGAGTAAGAAAAAGGTACGTCTCTTACACTCCCAATGAGTGGACATGGGAGAGTACAAGCTGAAACTGGACACTGTCAGGAATATGTATACAAACCAAGAAAATCTACCCTAACCCGAATAGCTGCTTGGAAGAAGCCGGCTGTGCCTGGGAGACCTTATAGGCATCCTCACTGTCCGCTGCAGAGTAAACAGACACATGTACCTCCTATGAATGGTGGGCAGTCCACTCTGCACCCACTGTGGGAAGAGTCGTCGTCACTTTCTGGGAGTGTGCCATAGGTGAGCGCCACTGCTCCATAGGACACTTGGAGCCACTTTTCTTCATCGAGAGCAGTTTTCGACTATGAAACGGGACGGGATACTCTCCTTCATTAGAGGGACGGGTGGACTCATGGAGGGAATGAGGGCCCTTGTGGAGTAGGGATGGGTGGTGCGAGAGACTGTGAAAAGAGCCTCGAAGGCCTAGTGGCAAGGATTCGGCCCCCATTATTTACTACTACTATTTTTGGTGAGGTGTTATATAGAGCAGGAGCAGGCGACATCCACCAGCGTATTTTGGATGTAATACCGCATGGCAGATGGCTCTCAGTTCGAGAATCAGCCCATATTGCTCTCCACCTCGCTGGTTGTCGGAACCAGAACGAAGTGAAAAAAGTGTAGCTGGTTACCAATTTGTCGATCAATGCATCTGCATACTAGATTGTGGTCCACCCCTCATCAGTACGGCTTTGGCTGGTCGACAAATTAGAGACCGTGATTTAGCGACTTAAAGTCCGAAATGTACGGAATACCAGCAACGAGATGTTGTACATAACCACCAATTTGTCGACCAACCAAAGTTGTAGTAGTAGAGAGACAAACTAGAACTTTGTTGTCTAGAATCTAGACAAACTAGCCTAACCAAAACTGCTTTAAGGTATTTTTTTGTATACATAATTTCTTAGAGACAATTAATCAAAACCTGCGAGGAAAAGACTTAACTACTTGAGACAAAACGTCTCAAAAACCGAAAAGTCAGTGTTGGACCACTGCCACTTTTAGGGTCACTTTAGGGGTGTTGCTCATAAGTTGTGTAATACCGATGAGATCGACAAATTGCTGACCACCTACACTCTTTTCACTTCGTTCTGGTTCCGAAAAGCAGCGAGGTACAGAGCAATATAGACTGCTTCGCGAACTAAGAGCCATCTGCCAAGCAGTATTGGATCTGAAATACGCTGGTGGATGTCGCCTGCTCCTGCTATGTACAACATCTCGCCGGTATTCCGTACATTTGCGGCTTTAAGCCTCTAAATCACGGTCACCAAGTTGTCGACCAGCCAAAGCTGTACTGATGAGAGGTATACCCCGAAACTAGTATGCAGATGGGTTGACTGACTAATTGGTGACCACCTACACTCTACTAATACTTTTGATGTAGTTTAGCGTGTCCAAGATTCCAAAAGTTCGTGTTTTAGTGGGTTTAGGACAAACAAAAATTCCTTTTTCTGTCGAAAAACGCCTACGTTTCGACGATTAATTTACGTCTTCATCAGGGCTGAAACATATGCAGGACCACACAAAAACGAAAGCTCTCGTAGAAGAGTAAAATTTAAATTACAAAGATATGTAGAAGGCATCACTTGTGCATAAAAATGCATGATGTACACCAACACAAACACATTATCTTTTTTTAGGAACACAAAGAATTTAAAAGCTAGATAAAATTTATGAGATAGAAGATGTAACATTATTAGACTACTCCCTCGTGAAAGAAGATGTTGTTCTTAATGCTACGGTATCCCGATGCAGGCAAATATGAATGCTGAAGGGTAACACCACACTACTACTACTACTGCTAACTTATCTTTAATATTTCCTCAATACTCGTTATCCATTGAAATTGAAGATTTCTCCCTTTAATAGTTGACAATAATTCCACCCTTCTTGTCTCTATGATTATGTCACTGATAACACTTTTTCAACCATCCACCATCCAGATAAAGTTCACATTTGCTCTCTATTTAATATACGTTTATGCGAAGAAATGTACAAGAATCACGTCCTCTTAGGTCTGGAAACACTAAAAGCAAAATATATCTCCTCAAGTCCCTTGACGTGGGGAATGACAGCCCTTATATATCACAACTCATTTAAAACCAAAACCGGGCTAAGTATAAAAAATATAGCGAGATGTCGGAGGAACGAGTGTTGCGCTCAATCACTGTCGTCTATTCTTATCTCTTTTATAAGAAATATAAATGGGATCTAAATATAATAAGAGCCATGGGAAAATAGAGCTTAGAAAAAATGGGGGCCGTTAAGAAAATGTCCTTAAGCGTTTCAGACATGGCAGAAAGCGCCCATGCATAGACTTAATTTTCATTGGAAAAGATAAACCGTATACTGATAAGCCTAGGAATACCTCCCATTGTGGGCAACATAACCTCGGCGTTCCTGAATAAAATAGGACTCTTTCTTAAGGCCTCCTTTTTGTCTTCGAAAATCCGACTGGTTGCTTTAAATAATGTTGCCATTAGGAAAATGAGACGTTCCACTTCTTTCTGGCTGTTTTTGAGTTTCGGTAATGATTCTTTCCGAACTTCTTCGGTTATTCGCTCACCGACAAATTTTACAAATCGCAGAGAGTTGCATCAAGAACAGCTCAGCTCTATTCGCAAAGTTGAATTGCATAATCAATTGGACTTTAATAATTAAAAGAATAAATCACAAGTAGCTGGCCGGCGCTAATAACAGGCGAACCTCCCGTAATAACCAGATTTGTGCAATCCATTACGAACAGTCCCAGCTATTTGTTGAGGGGAGTTTTGAGCGCTCCGCTCCAAAGTGATAATTTCCACAGGCCCTGGACTAAGTAAACCTCTAAAACTCTTAACTGAATATTTAATATTCTCATGAATATGTATTTTACTAAATACGATTGTTTAACAGCCTTGTGCTAGAAGTCACAGCGTGAATTCCGACAATGGAAATATCCCTGAAAGTTCTGCCTGAATTCGGTCACCATCAAGCAAATTGTAAGCTTTGTCGGAGAGCATTGTTAAGCTAGTAAAAATGCTAAATGTTAAAATATTGCCACTGACCGCCTATAACGAAACATCGAACGATTTTTTCTATTTCATGATTTTTTGTTTCTCCGTCCATAATCGCAGGTTTTATTGGTTCGGTAATTTTAACGACATGTGGTTCATATTTAGGCACTTTTATTTTTATTAAAAATTTTCCAAAGTTTTTTTGAACTTGTTCAAGGGGGGGTAGTGCGTCTTTTAGCTTAATTTACAAGTTTGATCCCCTGAACTTTAGAAAGATTGGACCGATTAGAGCTGATCCAACTGCTTTTTGCTCTATTTAATATCCTTTTTTCACCTCTCATGAACGAAAGTTACTTAGGTGCAGTATTTAATTTAAAAATAGATTTTTTCGCAATTAAAAAAAAACTTTTGTGGTTCATTTCGATCTAATTAAGTTTTCCAAGTTCTTAGGGGATTGTAAACGTCTTTCTCCAATCAAAATAAGAAAAAAATGTAAAAATATATCATGTTGTGTCTTGTCTAGAGTCTTTCACGTCATTGTGCTAAAGCGCATTATGTGTACAGGGTGGCGGCCTTTTGGATGGATTTATGGGGTATCGGTGAAACGGTAGTAGTAGTAGTGGTCGTAGTTTTTTTTTCGTGAAGTGTGAAAATGCTTCTTATGCACGATGTGTGGGATTCGCATCCTCGACTCCTAGGAGCGCCCTATCTCCCTTCTTGCATCCTTTTTAGAATAAATTTAGATATATGCCGTCTCAAATTATTATGGACTGGGGTGTGCCATGGAAAACAGAAGTTTTGCAGCTGTATACATTTTCGACATGAAGTTGAGTGAATTTGGCAAGTAAATGAGGTTACAAATTTGACAAATGTCTAGTTCATTTATGAAATGTTAATAGGTTTCGTGCAGCACGTGAGCTGTTATCGAACTTGGTGGTAAAACAACCTCAAAAAATTACATTTAAATCCGTTTTTCTTTAATATTTGTTAAGTTATTTACCCTGAAACAAAAGTGAGTTGTGGTGGATGATGGTGTTGTGGGAAATGTACTAAGCAGTACATTTCCCATATCTAGGTCGGAGCTATTGGATAACATTGCCTCATAACTGTACAGGAATTACATAAAATTGGAACTTTGCAGATTTTGCCTACACATACCTTAATCTGCTTCAGGTACCGTTTAAAAATGTACTTTCAAATCACACTATTGATATCTGAGCATTGCGTGATTGGAGCAACTGTTAAGAAGCCCATTATTTCAACTCCAAATATTTTGGGAATAAGAAATGCTGAAATCAGAATTTTGTTTGTTTCTACTTTGCAATGCCTATCTTCCTAGTGCTTAACTTAACCAAGGCCAAGGAGGATACAATATTACTAAGTAGGTGCGTAAATACAGAATTATACCCTCATTGGTGCCTAACATACAGTTCCAATCATATTATTTTTGCTCATTTTTTGTAATTGTTTAACTGGAGTAATGTTTTTAATATGTTAATAGCTTTATTGTTGTTGTAGAGTATGGAAATGACAAATAAGTAGCCAAGTAAGGAAACAGAAGCCATTCCATATAAGTAGTAGGTAATGCAACGAAAGGACAAAGATATATTAAAAAGAAGATAGCAAAAGGGCTTCGTGGCATATACTCTTAAACATATTTACTTCAGTAACGAATTTATTTATATAACTTAAAAATATATATTTATATTCTAGCAGTATCAGTGAGATTGTATTGAAGAAAATCTTTGAATAAGTGTTTGTTACAATAAAATGTGTTCCATTAAGAGACAGGTTTTGTTTGAAATTCTTCGGTAAACAATTATAACTACAAAAGTAACAATGTTTTTATATTAAATTGTGAAATAACATTTACAATTTATTCTAAATACCACATCTTAAAAATTATTTTGCCTTAATTTATCACTGCACAGTTCAAGTGTTATCTATTTCTGATCACAATAAGTAATACCCAAATTTTTTCAACAAATATTTCTTCATAGACATAAAAGTGCTTGATTTATATGGATTTGGTGCAAGACTTCCAAGTCTAGGGCATATATGACTCAGAATTCACACCTACGAGTGTCTAAATATCTTATTTCATCTTCCAGCCAAGTAATCACATTATACCTTTTCACAATCCACTTCTTTCTAGTTTTTATGGCACTAAAATCAATTGGGAACACCAAACCTCTATTTCCATGCTCCTTTGTCTAAATTTAAAGTAGTTTTGAGGCATAAAAAGGTCTTGAGTATTTCAAACTGTTATAGTTCGTGTTATCTATTTCTGACCACACCCATGAAATTTTTTTTATAATTATTTCCTTGTAGACATAAAAGTGCTCGACTTATTTGGATTTGGTGCACGATTTTCACGTCCAGGGCGTATATTATGACTTAGAATTCACACCTACAAATGTTTAAATATCTTATTCCAGCTTCTAGCCAAGTAATCATATTATACTTTTTAACAATCCATACCTTTCTACTTTTTATGGCAATAGAATCTACTGGGAACGCCAAGCCTCTATTTCCATGCTCCTTTGTCTAAATTTGAAGTAGTTTTGAAGCATAAAAAGGTTGGTGGTACTTGGTGGTAGATCTAGTCCACAAAATATTGCTCTCCTTACCACTTATTTCGGCATAAAGGTAATTGTTTTTTGCTTCACTGTCAAGAATGATGATTCTACAAGGCCTCCAGCAAAGTTTAAGTTTCATTCGATTTAAGATAATTGAATAAAATGTAATTAAATCCAAAGATGTCATTAATTTACATGTATTTTAAATGGGCGAGGTTATGTTGACATACTCCCAGGTTCAAATTGTGACGTCACGTGCACGAAACCTATGTTATGAAAAGAAGTATTAAATTATACAAAATAAAATAAAAGGCTTGTTTTAAGCATGGATGTTATGAGTCTAATCATAAACATTGTTGTAATTAGCGTCCTTAAGTTGTAAGTTATGGTGAAGTTAGCAGGATTGGGACAAATAATGCACCTCTTCTTTATTCGAAAATGGCCGACGTTTCGACTATTGATTTTGTCTTCATCAGGGCTATTCTCACTTAGAGAGGGTAGTCAGTTAAAAATCTATTCATGATGGTTAAAATAGCAACAAAATTTGCGAATAACAATGTTATTCGCAAATTTTTTACCTTATGCAGCGGATGTGTAGTTTGTCGAGCCTAAGATACCAGGGTCACCGAACAATCGAATGGAGTTTGAAAGCCGGTGTTAATGGTTTAATTGTTTAAAAAATGTAGCTAAATTAGTGATAAAATATAGGTGCCAAATTATTATACATTCAATCTTAAAACTTATGATTAACGTAGAAGAATATCTACTATGGTTTTACATTTAACACATAAAATTCTATGTGTTCTACTAAAAAAATGCACTGGATTTTAAGACATAAATATATCCGATTGTATATTTACCGATGTCCATGGGATATCCATTTCAGAATATACATAAGATGTTCAACTCGACGACAACTGGACATCCAATGAATATCCATAAAATATCGCCGAATATCCTATGGACATCCATTAGGTATCCGCCAGGATATCCACATCCGAAAAACAATATCCACTATATATACAATGGATATGGACATGCTATGTGGGGACTTTTGTATTTATCCCAGCCTGCAATAACTTTTTTGTTCCGTAATTCTCTGCGTTTCTTAATATTGAGTTTTGTGGTGTCAATACCAATTTGTACAACGAGTCACAAACCATATCTGCATGCAATCTTATTATCACATTTGTGCAGGAAAATCAAACAATTCTCTTGATAAATTTAGAGTCATTTGTGACCCTAAACGGGTAGTTTTAAAATCAGAAGAAGCGAAAAGAAATATTTCTTAGTTCTCACCTTGATTTAAAAGCAATATTTCCTGATGATTTTAATTCGTGTTTTGCATTAAGTTTTGTTTATATATCCCAAACTCTGCATAGGTAGTCTAACATTGTTGAAATAGATACTTAATGTTTGGCAGTGTGGATTCGCTACAGGGGGAAATCTGGGCAATTGAGGTATGTTAGCTTGTTGCATAATAGCCTGAATTGAGTATTTAAAAATAAGGGAGAAATTTTGAATCAGTCAACGTCGGGGAGCACAGGAGGTCACATGGTTTTCAAACGTACCCTAGATTCGTGATGTCTAAAACTAATTGTTTTCAGTTTTATCAGCTTTGATTTAGATTTACAAAAAATATAATCGTGACATTGAGTCAATTTTTTCTATTGTTTTAATATCTTTTTTGCAGATTTTTGAATATTTACAGGTTTCCTTAGCGACATTCTTTCTTTATTTAATTTTAAGTTTCAGAAATCACATAAACGAAACCAACTAGCTCTCATTTTTATGCTCTTGATGAACCCTACAGATAACCAGTTTTTGAGTAGCTACCTAAAAGATAAAGAAGCCACATTTTCTAACGAAAATGTAATTATTTGCTCTATGAGTTAGCATTTGTACCGTTCAAAAAATAAAGAAAATTTGCCACAATGCGGTGCGGTGCTATTCACAATGGAAATTAAACTCTGCAGTCTTATTTTTGATATGAAATTGGTAACACATTCTCATTCAATTTTAGCTTTTTCGCTCTAAAATATGAGATTACAAAAAACGCAATAACCCATTCTGACAAAATGTTATTTTTCTCTCTTCAGCTCGACGTAAACCGCCCAGTAATCCTCTACGGCAGAATCCTAATCTTATTTCAAAGTCTCTCACGTCTTCCGCTATACCCACATCATGTTGCCGTGTCATAATAAATGCGAGATAGAGATATTTTCTGAATAAAAACGCTATGTCCCCCTACATGATACGTGTGAAGTTCTCGTCGCGAAATTTAAACGTAATTTGTCTCTTCATTGATTTATGTGACAAAAAAATTTGAATTTCAATGAATGATTAACTTAGCAGACTATCCAAAGAGAAAGCAGCTTAATATGGTATTGTTTTTATAAATAATACACATTTTATTTATTAGTTAATTTATTTTCAATTTCTTAGTGCCAAACTTGTTATTAATCACCGATTTCTAAGCAGCTAAGTAACTAACAATCATCGCTAGTTGTTCAATGATTCGTACCTCACACTCCTTGCAACAGCATATTGAAAAGCGGGTCCTTAGGTGCAAAAAAATTAATTGCATTTAAAAGTACTAACTTATAACTCATCGTGATTACTCCCCCTTGATAAAATAGGGAGCATGTATCTGAAAACGTCATCTAGCAGGCTGGAAAATGACAAAAAATATAATGATGAACAAAAGTTCAAATGTCACCCTTTTCTTTAAAAAATTCATAGCCTTCTAGATGACGTTTTCTATTAAACACGTGATATTACTCCATCTATCAAAACAATTGTAGACCTTCCAAAGGAAGTAAAGTTAAGGCCAGATAATTAAATATCTGGGTATTACGTCGCTTAAAGAAGATTTCATTTAACTCGTCAAGTGAAAATGTTACGTGTCCTGAAAGGTCCCCTAATTGAGACACAAAGGTATTCAGAACCAGCTTTGAAATGATAAAATTTGTCAAGTTACCCCTTTAAAATTTTACGATAAGGCCTTCAAACTTACTTTAGAATTTCTGGAAGGGTTTCGGGAACTTCTAATCAGATAGTTGTTCTAAAAGGGAACGTCTTATATTTGAGTAAAACGCTCCCTGTGTTCCACAACGCTCCTAATGTATAAACATGAAATTAAATGGCCCTAATAAGCTTTAATACCGAAATTGCATTCTGTTCTGGCCTTTTCCTGGTCGTACGGTCATTTAGTAATCCGATAAGGTTAACAGAAGCTAATTAAGTGGCATCCGCAGAGGATTATTTCCCTTTTCAATTAAGGGGCGCTGCAAGAACCGGACGGGCCATTTATCTTCTGAGCTTGACGACCATTGAGTAGGTGAATTGCTCAGTGAATGGGCTTATGGAAGCCGCCAAATAGCAATTACTTGTTAATTTATTCCGTTTTAAAATCATATCAACATTATTCTTGTAATAGATAGATCCAAGGTCGAAGACAATTGAAAACCTCAAATAATTTAATTTAGTTCTTTAACATACATGCTAATATTTTTAAAATAGGTCAAAGTATACACACAAGATTTACGTATTGTTGATGAGTCAAGATTTACATATTGTTGAGGACAATATATAATATATAAGCATGTATGTTGGTTGGGGCCTAATGATGCCTTTTAGGCGAAACATGTAGCCTTGACGAAATAAATTAAAATCCTTCAGGCTGCTGACTTAAAGTTCTATTGTCGTTCACCTTGCATTTCTATCAGTCTCTTTGAGAGAGAAAAATGGTCTTTTTCTACACAGGTGGTGTTACTGACTAATTGTATCTGACCACCTTGTGTGGCTTAATATAAAATTCTTATAGATTAAATCAATATCATTTCAGGGAGACCGTAAAATGAGTTTTGAAATCAGGGGCTCAAGGTATCACTAAGTAGCTGCCAAGATAAAAACCGATATTTTACAAACAGAATTGGCATTTTACATAATTTATGCAAAAATTTCTTTGCTAAATTTCGGAACATGACAAAAGAATTTTTAATAGCAACGAAAAAAGAATTAATTTGGAAATAAAAAACTCTTGTCCCCAATCGCCTTTAATTTAACAACAGGTTTGCTATCTTTATAGTTTACTTAGAATATTTTGTAAAATTCGTAAAATCTCAATTGATTTAAGGATATTAGAAGATCCACCACATCATCGATTGAGAAAGTTTATTTGAAAAATAGTTTAAAATAACAAGTTTTACAACCAACGAAAATATGAGGTTGTAATTAATAAACTCCCTAATTACCTTACATTTAACGACAGTGCAATATTTTTAATTAAATTAGTGTATCCTGTGAAAAATGTCTAACTTCAGGTATAAAAAAGAGGTTTCGGGGATAAAATCAGTGAAAATATCAGAAACTAAGATAAAACTTCATTTAAATATGTGCGAAAAAGTCTTTATGATGCATTGACAATCTTTAAAAATGGAGCCCAAAAACTCCTTGTATAAGTGAAGTGAGTAAGTGTATAAGAAGACCCATAGAATCGATTGAGCGCGTTTATTAAAGAAATAATTGAAAATAGCAAGGTGTACAAACCAATGAAATACGAGGTTGTAATTAGAAAACTCCTGTCTGTAATCTCATTACATTTGACAATACTGCAATATTTTTGTGTTTAACTCCAAGTAGAAAAAGTTTTAGGGGATAAAATCAGTGAATTCATATAAGAAACAAAACAAAACACATATATCAGAAACTAAGATAAAACTTCATTTAAATATGTGAGAAAAGGTCTGTATGATGCATTGAAAATTTCTAAAGATGGAGCCAAAAAATTGATATAATATTCATTAATTGGAAAGTGGATATACCAAAATTGAAAAAAACTGATACTCTTGTTTTTGAGTCTTTCATAGAATTTTTCGACTTCCTGTATAAGTGAAGTGAGTTAGGGTATAGGGAGATCCATAGCATCGATTGAGCGCGTTTATTTAAGAAATAATTGAAAATAGCAAGTCTTACAAACTAATGAAAATACGAGATTGTAATTAGAAAACTCCTGTCCCTAATTACTTTACATTTAACGACAGTGCAATACTTTCAATTTAATTAGTGTATTTTGTCAAAAATGTTTGACTTCAGGTAGAAAAAGGTTTAAAGGATAAAATCAGTGAATTCATATAAGAAACAAAACAAAACACATATATCAGAAACTAAGATTAAACTTCATTTAAATATGTGAGAAAAGGTCTGTATGATGCATTGAAAATTTCTAAAGATGGAGCCAAAAAATTGAAATAAAATTCATTAATTCGAAAGTTGATATGCCAAAATCGAAAAAACTGATAGTCCTGTTTTTGAGTTTTTCAAAGAATTGTCCAATGTCCTGTCAAAATATAGTGAGTAAGGGTATAAGAAGATCCAGAGCATCGATTGAACGTGTTTATTTAAGGAATAATTGAAAATAACAAGTTTTTCTACCAATGAAAATACGAGGTTGTAACTAGAGAACTCCTGTCTTTAATCACCGTACATTTAAAAACACTGCCACATTTTTAATTTAATTAGCGTATCCTGAGAGAAAATTTTTTAACTTCAGGTTGAAAAAGGTTCATAGGATCAAATCAGTGTATTCATATAAGAAACAAACAAAACACATACATCAGAAACTAAGATAAAACTTCATTCAAATATGTGCAAAAAAATTGGTGCATTCAAGATTTTCAAAGATGGCGCGCAAAAAATTGTAATAATATTCCTTAATTCGAAAGTGGATATGCCAAAATTGAAAAAAACTGACACTCTCGTTTTTGTTTCAAAGAATTTTCCTACTCCCTATATAAGTGAAGTGAGTAAGGGTATATTAAGGTCCATAGCATCGACTGAACGTGTTTATTTAAGAAATAATTTCAAATGGCAAGGTGTGCAAACCAATAAAATACAAGGTGGTAATTAGAAAACTCCTGTCCCTAATCACCGTACATTTAACAATATTGCAATATTTTTAATTTAATTAGAGTATCCTGTGAAAATATATATATTATAAATAACGTGAGTAAGGGTATAAGAAGAAGATCCACAGCATCGATTGAGCGCGTTTATTTAAGAAATAGTTTAAAATAACAAGTTTTACAACCAATGAAAATACGAGGTTGTAATTAGGAAACTCCTGTCCCTAATCACATTACATTTAACAATACTGCAATATTTTGAATTTAATTGAGTATACTATAAAATATGTTTAACTCCAGTAGAAAAAGTTTTAGAGTATCAAATCACTGAATTCATATAAGAAAGAAAACCAAACACATACATCAGAAACTAAGTTTAACTTCATTTTTCAAGGTCTTTACCATGCATTTGAGCTTTTCAAAGATGACGAGACCTAAACAATGTTTCTTAAGTCAAAATTTGAAATTTCAAAATTGAAGAAAACTGGTACTCTCGTTTTTGAGCCTTTCAAAAAATTTTCCAACCCTCTGTATAATCAAATACCTTATTTCTCATTGGTCACTCTCGTTGACGGTCTACAATTCTAATCTAAAATAGGCAGTTTTACAAACTCAGTAAAGTTCTTATAATTGAAAGCCACAATGCGAATTCGGTTCACTCGAAATTGGTGTAACAAATCAAGGTTTTAAATTCGGTATTTCGGCACAAGTCAGCAATGTTTCATTTTGACCTGAATAAATACCCAGCCCCGGATGAAATATGCCTCCTGCGAAATTACTTTAAGCCTTTGGGTTGACCATACTCAAAGGGATTCGGTCCTAAGTGTAGGGACATGTTATGTTTGAAATTTATTGTCGGTCGGAAAAGCCGCCCTAGAAGAAGTAACAATATATGCATAAAAAAAGTTATTGCTAGTAACAATAACTGTCGTTTTTTCCGCTGAACTTCGATATTACGGACCTATATAACTCTTGTTAATGGGAGGAGAAAGAAGACATCAAAAAAGAGGAAATAACAGTTGGATTTACTCCAATTTACTCCAAATACACTTTAGATTGTAAAAAAACCCTTTTGTTGTACTACAGCAACTTAAATGATCAAAACTGCAATAATTTTGAACAGCCAATCCTCAAGTAAAATGTGTACAATCGGTTAAATTTAAATTGGCGAGCTAGAAACTTTTTCGAAGTTTTAATGAAATTTTCTAATTAACTTTCCTAGAGGCGGCCAGGAGGCCCACATTTTATTAAAATATGAGGTGGGTAAGTCCTCTCTAATGTAGGCACTTGGCAAACATTTTGCTACAGTTAATATCGCAAGTGCAAGGTCCCAATCCAGGCAATAAAAAAAGTCTAACTGATATGTCTTTATTATCCCCAATTTTAGCTGGTAAGGGAACTGGCTAATGGTTATTTCTAATAATTTCATAAGCATCGCCAATTCAACAGCATATTGAGCTCAAAATCCTGCTGTTTACAGCTAGACCACCCTGCGCTTATTTAGAACTTTAATATTAAAATCTCCATTAAAGTTTTATCTGTGGATTCTGTGTAAACCCAAAACGTAGTAGCGTATTTACCAGTAACGTTTTATAATTATTTGCGTTAAACGAAATATCCATTAAAAATTGATTGCAGCTCCAACATATCGTTTCATTAAGCGAATGCTTTTTATTTTGAGGGTGGTAATGGCGGTCGCCGAGTAAATTTATTTTTATGGCAAATTATATGCAATGAGAAGGTTTTATAAACGACAAGTTTTATAAAAATTTACATCCTACAATATTACAGACATTTGGACAGCAAGTTTAGTGTTATGCCTAATTCAAGCACTTCCTGATTTTTTAGAAAAAAGCTCGGATATAAATTCTTAAATATAATTAAAGTTTATATAAAAAAGTTAATTGAAGTTTTACTGGGGTCTCGGACACAATAATTTGGTTGAAACATTCATCCGACATGTGAGCTGGGTTCGATTCCCAGCAAAAGTCTGACTTTTTTTTTAGTATAAATTATGTCCCAAAGCCATAAAAAAAAGTCACCCATTATGTCGTACACTTACTACCATGATGGTGCGTGCTATAATGAGATAGCAAACTTCCTTAAACATGCTGACTTACCGGAATTAAACTTTCAATTCCCAAGTTTATACGTGACTCCAGTATAAGATCTGTAGCGAATTTGAGAATTTCCGAATCGATTTCAACATCCACGCTCCAATTTTAATTAAACTGGGATTTCCAGGTAGAGCACGGATTATGCTTGTCAAGGTAATTTTATATGTATAAATTGTTGTTTGCGATAGTTGGATTAGATTTTTTCCCCTTGAGGGTGCATTTTACCGATTGAAATGCCCCCCATTACTGGTTCGGTGAAGTGGTTGTTCGGCACAGATAATTTAGCGCACATTTCTTGTAAAGCTCCTTAATTGAAAAGGGTAATGATCGTCCAGTGATCAGACACAAATGGCTTCGGGGAATCTGCCCTATTATTAAGGGTCGAAATAAGTTACGCACTCTAGACGTCTGTCCATCACAGGAATGAAGTCTGGTATGATCCCAAGTCGTAAATAGTGATATATTGAAAGCCCTTTGTTCTAATCAAGATCTAACTAAATAAACCAAAAATGTTCACAGATAAAGAATGTTTACTTGAGATTGGTACCTAAATAAAACTGACCTTTCATGCATATAAAGGGTGTCTGCCTAATGCAAACCTTAATTTAACTACACGTTTCCTAATAAAAACAGGGCTAACCCATGTTAGGCTTTCGAAGTTAATATGTTTACGTCAAGTGAAGGATCCGGAAAGTCCATTAGACAAATTATTCTTGAGTTCTCGGAGTAGACCGCAGAATAGTTAAACCCCTTTAGTGTAGATATTATGGATAGGGAAGCGGATTTTTCCGGGTTTCCTTCCCTGTCAATAGAGCTCAGGATTTTTAGTGGTTACCCAGTAAACAGTCGAACGTTGGTTCAACATAGAATCATCGTTTGGTCCGTTGATTTATAGTTGTCACATTGATTTTAACGTGTTGATTTCAGGTTGATATAAGCGATAGTCATGATTTTCGACGTTAAATCAACGTTGATAAAACGTGTTTTGGATGTGTTTTGATATTGGTTGAATTTATTCTGTTGATTAAACATTGCAAATAGGTAATTAAACCATCACGAATGCGCGGTTGCGAAATGTCTTTTAAAACTTATCATCATTTGTTCGGTCGATTTATAGTTGTCTCTTTGAATTTAAGCTGTTGATTTTTGGTTGATTTTTTCGAAAATGAACAACCATGTTTTTCGACGTTAAATCAACGTTGTTAAAACGTGTGTTGAATATGTTTAGATATTGATTGAATTTATAACGTTGATTAAACGTTGAAAATTGGTTTACGCGTCACATACTCTGAGCGCTAGGTGGCGTTGGCGTAAACGGCGGACGACCCAAATTCCTATAACGAGGCTTAGAGGGGTAGGACGTATTGCCACGATCCCCGGTGTTTATCTTTCTCGCGCGTGTCACGCTGTTTGAGACTTGAGATGTCATTGTCGGCCATAACACGACGTTCGTTGTTGTTCGTTTTGCTTGTTTACCGTTTTTTTAGGGTGAAAAATTTAAAATCTCTTAAAAGGTGAGTACTCATGCGTTGAGATTTTACTGTTTTTTAAGATTAGAGACAAGATGGCTGGAATCTCACCACCACCATTGGTTTTGATGAGTGTGGCTATACTATTTTGCAGGCCAACTAATTTAAGTAGATATGATTAAATTAAGCTGTACTAAATTAGATACATATAGGCATATTAAGGCTGATATAAATTATTTACCTATGCATCACAACAAAAATTAATGCTTGACAATCAAAGCTTTATTGTCTCTAGAATGGGTTTCGTTCACATTACGTCATTTTGCCAGAAATTTATCATATTGCCAGAAATATAACCTCACTTTAATAACTAATTATATAATGTTTGCAATAAAATTGATCGTTTTGTATTAATTTTAAATCCTATTACTTTTTGGGGGATCCAAACTTTAAATTTAGTTATGGTGATGCAGAAGCAAACAAATACAATATATTTTTTATTTTCAACCAATGTAGTCACGTGCCGCACGAAACCCAATACAGTCTCATTGAGAAAGCATTCCAATCCGTTAAATACAACTAAGTCAAAATGTGTGTACACCAAAATTCAGCGGTGATATTTGCCTTGCTCTCACCCCAGGAGAAAATTACTTCCTAAAAGGTCTACCAGATTCAATTTCCAAGAAAATTCTTTTAAATCCTATATAGGTACCTAATTTTCCTTGATCTCCAATAATGTTTTGATATCAAAATGTCTTTTTTTTTTTAAAAAAGGCAAAGTAATTTTCAGAATCTCGAACATAAATAGGTACTCATAAACAAGCACACAAATAAGTATAATCATTGTGTTTCATCATTTCTAAAGTTTTTTCACTTTAGGTAGTTCTGAAGAAGGCAACAGAGAAGTTGCCGAAATATTAACTAAGTAGATTCGTCCGAGCACTTTCCAGGGTAAATTGTTATTAGGGGTAGCTCTACTATGAATTGTGCGAAATTCCTTTTCCAACAATCCAAAATCGTCCAAAAAAGTGTATGAGATAGACATTACCCAAAAGTAAGTACTAAAAAATTTAATTCTTGTTTAAAATTATTCCTAGTGTACAGTCACCCCCAGTCAACCCCTAAGTGCTCTCCTTTCTTTGGTTTTAAGTTTTAACATATATATCATCAAAACGAATTTATAAAATATAACTAATTTACTAATGATTGTAATAAACACAAGTATTATATTTCCAATAAAACATGTTTAAAATTTGTTATGAATGTTTTTATGATAAAATGCAAAGTTTGATATATTAAATACGTAGAGACGTCAACAAATGGACGTCTTGAGGATGTGATATGTGACGACGTAGTCTGCTACCTGGGGTCAAACACTTTTTGGTATGTGCTTTTTAATTAAACATTAACGCTCTGTATATTTTTAACAGCATTTTTGGTTTACAGTTTTTGTCTTAAACTAAAACTAAAACTCATTAAACAGGTTCACTCATTTTTATCCAATAAGTTTTAATTGGGTTCAAAGTTCAAACTCTGGTAAAACTCATTTGACATAAATTATATTCATATAAATAGAAAAAAATTGATGAAAACGTTGATTTAACGTTTTATGTAAGGTTGATAGATAGGTTGAATAAACGTTTTAAGCCAGGTTGATTAAACGTTTTAACCAAACGTAGATTAAACGTCTTAAACAAACGTTGATGAAACGTTTTAAGAAAGGTTGATAAAAACGTTGATTCACCGGACATAACTACGTTGAAAAAACGTTTTGTTACAGGTTTTCTTTAACGTTGAATCAACGTTCACCTGTTTACTGGGAATTGTTTGTAAATTTTTTTGGTCAATTTTACACACACAAAACCGTCTTTTATTGCGTCTTCTCAACACTTTAGGTATAAGTATCGTTCGGCGGAATTCTGATTGAGTATATTTTTTAATCGTTATTTGTTTTTAGTTATAAAGATTAAACATTATAGAAGGCAAACAACAATGACGATCTTTGAATTATCCCGAAAACAATGCGCCAATAGAAGCGATAACGGACAGTGAGAAAGCTGCAAAATGCACAATATGCATTCAGCATTATGGTTAATATTATCAAGAGTTATGAGAAAGCCTAAAACTTAGTTGAGTTTGACGCACGACGTTAAGGGTTCTTATTGGATGTGCGTGGGGCTGTCGACATCAAGGATTACAAATATTTAATGTTTACAGGCTTCCACTTAGGATTAGTGGAATTGTATGTCTAGTTTTTAGTAGGTGTGTTGTACATGGTCATTAATTATAAAAAACCACCTAGAGATTTTTTTAATTCTGAGAAGAAAAGTTGTAAATAAAGAAAATATAGTTTTTTTTTAATGTAAAACTATACAGGTTAGCCTGAAACACACAAAATACAAAAATTCGATTTTTTACCATAATAGCATACTCTATGTCGAGCTCTACTCGATTACCAGATAGTCCATTTAAAATAGACAACAAAACACATAAAAAGAACTTTGCTGTAGGTTTTGGGTACATCCTGTGTTAAAGAAATTAAGTTTGAAAAACTGCGCATGATACTCTGCAATTTTTACAAAACAATTTTACTTCAAAAATGTGTTTTTTAACAATTAATGATCTCCAATTTTTTAAGTTTTTTATATGGTTTTGGCCCGAAATAGAACTTTTCACATCATGAGTCAAAAATTGATTTTTGTTAAAAGAGTTTTGGTTTAAAAAATAATATTTTTTGGAAAAATGTTACACAATTTTGGAGAAAATGTTTTTTCTTTAGTTTCTGCCATTCCAGAGCTTTTATTTCGGAGCTTTTTTGGCTTAAAATTTAGTTTTTAAAAATAATAAATCTTGATCGTTCAAGTTTTTAATATAGTTTTGCAGGAAATAAAATTTCTCTAATGAACCAAAATTCTATTATTGTTGAGAGAAATTTGGTTCAAAAAAATTCGAATATTTAGAGGGTTTGAAATTTTAGACGATTTTGTGTAAATGGTACATGTAAAATGGTGAAGAGCCACACACTGCCAGATCTTCCCCTCCTGCAAAACTGAAAACATTGGATCTAGATAAGGCAGGTCGATAAACCCCCCAAGTCAAGGGGTACCGTGCTGAAGAATGGATGACATAGGGGTGATTGTGGTCTAGCTCTTATACAGGGTGGGCTACAAAAGTTTTTCTGTGCCGCATTTTGTGCCAATTATGGTGTACTATTCTCACATTTCACCTTGTAGATTCGACATTTTTGCAGCCAAAAATCTGAAATAATTTAAGGAGGTAGTACACACGTGGGCCCTTGATTGTGCCAAATATCAAAGTCCTAGTTTTAAATTTGAAATTTTGACGAATTTTTAAACTTTAAATTTCAAATTGCCACTTTGAGGTATATTTGTTCGGAGACCGTGTATCCAATCGAATGGTTTTCTATCCCAGGGGATACCTTGGAATGTTTTCTTTTTGGGACTTAGGAACCAATTTTAGCTGGGACGTCGCAAAATGGTCTTAACTGAATTTCGAAACAAACGATGCAAAATTTTTCGAATTTTGGCCGAAAATCCCGAATGGTTCCGATTCGCCAGCCACTAAATAGTAATCGGAAGCATTCGGCGGCCGCGCCCTTCTCCAACTGACAGCTGAGATTTTCCGAAATGTAAACATTAACTTTAAAGCCTCAGACTAAGGAAAATCGGACGAAACGCGTGGAAAAGTGTATGGCCGGGGAAAATTTGAACATTTCTAGGAAGATTCTTGGCAAAATGCCCAGTCCTCGAAGACGTTTTCACAAAGACTGGTCGATTTGAAAATTTCGTGTCGGGATTCATTTTGGCTGATGACGTCGAAGCCCGACCACGCGGTTTTTGCCAAGACAGTGGCGGTTACAAATTTGGGCAAAAATATATTTTTTTCGATTTTTGGGCAGACATGGGCGGAGTTATTTTTTTTTCTTCGGCCATTTCTTCGGCTTTCCCATAAGAAATACATTGTGCAGTTTTAAATGGGACACTATTGATTTCGTCATAAATAAAAGATGGAGGTGAAAAAAAAATGGCCGCCGTAAACAGGGGGTAATTAAAAAATAGGGATATCTCTGAAACGAATAAAGATAGAGAGCTGAAATTTGGTACCATGTTTCATTAGGGAATGGACTGCAAGTTGCCATGGGTCGAAACCTTATTTACGGTACCAAACCCATGGGTACTATTAACGATATTTTGCATATAAGTTTTCAGGCTTTTGCACATGTATTTCCCATAAGAAATCGTTGGGCAATGCGTATTATATGGGTGGAATGTAGATTACGTCATATTTGGGGTACCATTCATGGTACATAGTTCAAATATGGATGGTAGATACCTATGGGGCTATCATAAATTGTGATATAGCCGACTCAGCTATCATAGCTACAATAGCTGAGTAACGTTAATATTTAGAGAACTGTTAATGATGCATGGTTCAACTTTGAATGCTGGGTACCCATTGAGGTACCATGAATGGTAGTATAGCTGACATAGCTATGTAGCTGACGGCCCTAGCTCAAGCTGTTTTATGAACCGATGGTGATAGCGACTTGAAAATTAAACGGTAGGTTTCCCTTATGTAAATTTCGCTAAAAATGACATTTTAAAAAATCCTAAATGGCCGCTTGAAAAGTTTTGGTTTTCAGCCGATATCTCTAGAACGGTTTCAGCTAGAAAACTGAAATTCGGCATGTGGCTACCTTACGGGACGGGCTAGAGGTCTCTAGGGTCCATCCTTCCAGCGGATACCAAAGGTTCTATTTTGCAAACTTTTTAAATTTATTGACACTTATTTGCTACAACTTACTCACTGTTGCTAAAGTGCGCGGAAACCAAATATATCCGACGTTTCGACTTTATGCTTACTATACGCCATCATCAGGGTATGCTCTTTTATTACAAATATTGCTTTATAAATGTGCCACGCCCAAACAATTAGTTTTTCGTATATGACTGACAAAATTGCCTCAACGAAGGCCATTCACCTGGTACTAACTAGTTTCTAGGTTTCGAGACTTGACTGATTAAATTTCTCATTTATAGGGGTAGAGTGACATTTGCCATTTTATAGCAAAGCCATTTATGAAAATAGAACAGTGTCTCAATTAAATGTGAGTCGTCTCAAATACTGCTCAAAACGTTAATTACCATTTTGCTTATTGTAATAACAGTCTTATAGGAAGCAAAAAACTGTTAAATTTTGTAAAATTTACCTAATGTTTTTATTTGATCGAAAATTACGTCAACTAAATTAAAAACCTTGAATGACAAATTAACCAAGTATTTTGTGGTCGAGAATACTCTATTGATTGGTGTCAATAGCATCGTTATACCATGATTAGTTTTTGAATTATATAGATATAAGTATTAAAATGTCGATAAAAAGTGGAAAAGTTACGTTTTTGGCGCCATTTTGAAGAGGAAGGAAATTACTGAAAATTCCAAAATTGCAATTTTTTTACATATTTGTGTTCCCTCTTTCATATGAGACTATGTTTGATAAAATTTATGACAATGAATTTCGGTCGAAAATTTTCACGACCTACCCACCCCCTTTGAAAATTTTTAAATTTTTACATTTTTCTGTTTATCTTGGAAACGGTAAGGTTATTCGATATGCAGGTTATTATGACGTACGAAGAGGTCATTAAAGGCTACCAGATGCATGTATCAGAAAGAAGCTAACTTTCACGGTTTCCGAGAAAATTAAAGAAGAATTGCAAAATTTGTACCTTTTTTTGGGCCACCCGTGCTGAGTTATTGTTCTAGGCAGAGCTTCAAAAATAGGCTCTGCGTGTAGCTCTATTCTTCTACTTCCTTAATTGTCCTTATAGATTTTTTGATAAATCTTCATCGAAACAAGATATCAGCTGTTAAAAACCGCAGTGCACGATTTTTATCTCAAAATTTAGGTTTTTGGGCCGGTTTGAGAGCCCCATATGTTTAACATGAAATTCTCGATATGTGTCATATAAATCTATAGTAATCGATTTTATTTGTTACATCCAGTCGTTTTATAATGAATAGGATGTTGATTTCTGTTTTAGATAGTATAGGGTGGCTCAAAAAATGATGTGGCTAATAATGCAGAAAAGGTTCATAAGCAGTGTGTCTTTAACATAGAAAGGGTGGATTATTTAGTACGTAGACTAGGCGGAATAAAATGTTAGATACAGGCGAAGAAAGCGTTATTAAAACTTAGCAATGAAAGCAATTTTAAATTCTGTAAGGAGTCTGGTGTTGTGAGATATCAGTTGGCAGTTGTCAGTATTTACTGCGGAAAAATTCCTTCGCCATTTTATCCACAAATTGTTATAAAAAACATTAAAATTATTCTACTGTTTTGGCTCCTCTTATAACTTTTCGGATAAATCTTCATTAAAAGGCGATATAAGCTCTTGAAGTCAGCCTTCAATGTACGATTTTGATCCCCAAAATTGGGTTTTCGAGTCGGTTTGACACCTCCATATACTTAACATAGAAATATCGAGTTTTCCCATATAAATCAATAGTAATGAATTTTATTCGTTGGTTCTAGTAGTTTCGTGATAAATAGGGCATATTTTTACGATTTAAATAATATGTGTTATTGTATGTATGTATGTATGTGGTTAAATAAAGTGTCCCAAAAAATGTTGCAACTTGGAATTTTAGGATTTGTTCATGTAGATCGATTTAAATAATTTATTGCATTAATTCGAGTAGGTTTATGATAACCATGGGGGGTGATTTCTGTTGTTTATCAATATATGTTTTTTCTAAGTTTTATTACCCTATTATAAACACTGCCTTGATTTCTGATTTAAGTTCTACAGGGTAATCCAAAAGTTGGCAAATATTAAATTTTTAGGCACAATCAAAGATAGAAAACTGAAATTTCAATTGTAGATTTTTTCATAATCACAAACAAAATGTCATAAATGGGAACTTTGATATGGGTGGTACTATTTTATATCCTTCTATGGATTTTAGCACGTTTTTTACTATTCTTCAAAACCTGTCAAGTTTGCGAAAATGAAATAAAGTATTTCAGACGTTTCAACATTTCAGTTACTTTTAGGTGTCATCAGGTTCTTTGTTCACAATTTTACGGCGATTTGGAGTACATCAGAGGAACGTAATTGGGATGACGCCTCCCAATTATAAGCACACCATAAACAGACCAACTCAAAATTTCTGCTGGCCAACTTGTTTCGGAAACAGAGGTTATTCTGAGTCGTATGCCCCTGTTTGTATCTAGTAATGTAAGGTCTTGGGATGTGGGAAATTTGGAAATTTCTGATTTTGGTGCTGAGAATTGATTTTTTAAGTGTTGGCAACACTGATTATATCTATCGGATTTCCATGGCCAACTGTTTGGAAAAACTTAATGAAAAGTTTTATACTAATCTCATTTAAAACAAAATAGGGATTTATGGTACAGACACGTTTTACTATAAAACTTTTTATTATCTCATCTGGTTGGCGGCGCTCTAAAGCTTTCAAAAACTTGTGCCAGATTAATATATGGTGGCCAAAAAACGCAATAACACTCCCTGGAAACGGAATCCGCAGCTGTTACGTCCTAGAGCTGAAGCGCGAATTAAACCACTGCTCCCGGACAAGTCGGAGTTAAAACTAATTTGCCCGTAAATTATGCAAAAGTCCTCAGATCCTCAGGAACGTCGTATTTGCATGTGATATTTTAATTAATAAAGCTGGTCGGGGTACAATGGGCCTTTTCGACGGAACGTTTCAATTTACGTGTCGTAGCCAAGCCTCACTGCTCGTATAAGGACGCAACTACGCCTTATGAATCCGGAATGAGGGAGAACAACGGTCTTGGTCATTATCGAGAATTATACAGGGTGGTTTAAAAGTCAATGTACATATTTTAAGAGCGTATTCTTGGGGTCATAATAAGTCTTTTGTTGGTATCGTTTCCATGATACACACTTTAGTGATGATTTGACAAGATTTTTCCGAACGCCAGTCAGGATCTGTCAGACCCGATTTTGGTTGTAGATATTTTGTATTTTTTTTAGTTTATATACTTATAACTTTTAAACTATTCATTTTATGGGATTCGGCAGTATTGCGCGTACAAGCCATTAACTTATTATTGTCGTCAAGTATGCGTTGGAAATTTGACTTTCACATTTCTATCGTATCTTCTCAACATGTGCTAAAAGGAGACGGGTATAAAAAAATTAAGGTTTTAAATTTAACTAGATGACAAAAATAAGTGAATGAGTAATATATAAACAAAATAAACGGGTTTTCCAAAAACGTGTTCGCTTTATTGGTATGTGCAGGGGAGAGGGGGGGGGAAGGGGGGGGGGCCTTAGCAGCGGCGTACCAATGTAAAAAATTCGTTGTATTCGGTACCCAAATTTGTCGCCTCTTTACCATAACTCCGAGGCTATGTGCACGGGTACATTTCCTCATACGTGTAGATGACAAATTTTGCAGTCTAATTCCGATAAGTTAAATAGGAAAATCTAGAAAAATTTGCAAAGTTGCCATGGTTTAAAAAAAAAATTTATCGTTTTCTACACCGCCTTAGTTAGACGACTGACCCCATGTCCGAGGTACTAAGGAAAAGGACATATATTTGGGCACTTTTAACCCTATCCCCCCAAAGATATCGCTTTAATACAGTCTGAGTAAAAAATTTCCAAAAACAGTTATTACTTACAGAGAGAGAAACTAGAAAACGTGGAGAGAAAAAAAACCGTTTTTAGTTTTTGTCTAGCTCTTATACCAGGCGAGCTACAAAAGTTTTTCTGTGCCACATTTTTTGCCAATTTGGGTGTACTTTTCTCACATTACACCCGGTGGATTCCACTATTTTACACTAAAAAATCTGAAATAATTTGGAGATGTAGTACATATATGGGCCTCGGATCCGACAAAAACTCAAGATTAGCATTGAATGTGAAATTTGGACGACTTTTTAAACTTAACAAATTAAACTTAAAACCAAGGGAATATATGGGTGGAACGTCGCGAAATAGTCTCAATTGAATTTTGAAACAAAAGATGCAGATTTTTTATATTTTGGCAAAATTTGCGTTAGTTCCGGCAATTAAGGCATGAGTCAAAGGGTAGACTGTGCGCTGCGTAAGCACTTTTCGACCCCGGAAATTTTTCATTTGGATCAAAATTCAAACACTTAGACCAAGAAATCATATATCAAAATTTCCGAAAAGTCCTAGGGTGACAAAGTGTGAGATTCAAATTTTATCAATCATATTCCTATTGGTATGGACACAGTAGGACTTTGTGGAAGAGGTAAACCTGAATCTGATTGATCTATACAGCTGATTTTCATCAAACCCGATTGATGACTTATAACAGGACAGCCAATCGGATTGCTTGAATATAAGCTTATAGTTGTAATCAACCTGATCTTGATTGCAATTTCCGAAAAGGACTTGTAGGATCATAGAAATTGAGCACTGCCGCGTTTCAATAAACAGGTTTTAACCAGCCAATTTGTAAATTGTTGATTTGAAACATGGTGGACTGCAACCCTTTAAACTAGCAGATCTGATGATTGATCCAGTCTAAGACTATTAATAAATTATCATTGTAAACTTCTGCTAAACAACATTTTTAAACAAGTTTAGTTTATAACTACAAATTAGGCATACAATTCGGGATGACCCTGCATTATTTAGGTTTATACTGATGCAACTTAACACACTACTGATGCAATTTAACACACATTAAACTGCTTTGTTATTATAAAAAAAACATTTATTATTGAACATGAAAATACCATATACCCTAATCAATAGATATGTATTCCCTACATTCTTGCTCGTAAACTCAAGTCCATACTCCAAGATTTCCAAGACTAGTTCCAAGTTTTCTGGAATATTCCTATACGTCTAATATTTTAATTATTATTTACTTTCAAAATGAACTCAATTTCTTACTTCATAATAATTCTGACGAAACATCTGAGTTATTTATAAATTTGAATCACTTTAAAAATGGCTTTCAGGCTCAAAATGGTCTATGCATGTACACATATGTCTTAAAAGCTGCTAATAGTACGGTTGCGGACTATTTTCCAGGCTGGGGAGGGAAGAGAACTACTGGGTGTCCCAGCCGAGAGTGACCCATTTTAAATGCTTATAACTTCAGAATTCACATCGTTTACTCTCTATTGTGACATTGAGTCGTTACTAAGACAGTACAGTGATGCTAAAAAAACATCTCACACCGCAAAATATCAAAAACATGACGCCTTCAGTGTAGGATATTATATGAAATGCTCATTCGATAACACCTTTTGATTTTATCGAAGCTATATGGGTGAGGATTGCATGTTGTGGTTTGCAAATGAATTAGCTGAGATGGGGAAGTTTGTATCATCGAAATTGAAACATGTTGAACCAATGAATGAAATTATCTCTTTAAAAAATGCCTCCGACATATGTCACATTTGTGAGCAGAAATTTACATCCAGTGATTATTGTGCGTGATCACTGTCATTTGAATGGTAACTTTCGAGGATATGCACATCAACAGTCTAACTTAAACTATCAAAATTCCTTTATGATACCGATACTATTTCATAATCTCACCGGATATGACAGTCATTTCATCATTAAGGAATTAGCGAAACAAAATAACGTCAGCCTCCTTCCGCTCAACTGTGAAAAATATATAAATTTCACTGTTTTCGATAATGACACCTAAATTAAATTCCGTTTCATTGATTCGTTTAAATTTCTAGGTTTCTCGTTGGACACGCTCGCCACATCGCTTAAACAGTGGGATCAAAAAGAAATCCTTTTTTGCAAAATAAAAATTATCAATAATTTTTAATGGAACAATCTGTATATTGTGACACCACAATTAAGAGTCATGATCAGCTGAAAAAAATTAAAATAGATATCGGCGTATTATTAATTATGCAAATTTTATTAGCATATTTACAAAACGAATGAGCAGATATTGATAAATTAATAAAGAAAGAATAAAAACTAAAAAAACTGCTGTATATGTTGGCCGTTTTGATCCACGCATTTACGGGGTCTGACCAGTAAATAGTTAAAATAATTTTGTAACATATCCTGCGGAATCGCTGCAATTACGTTACGAATATTCCTCTTAAGATCATCCAAACTAGTGAGGAGGGGGCTATAGGACCGGATATAACTCTGACAAATGTGGTGACAATTGTTTACTATAGTATTTAACTTGTACAACAAGTAGATAGGTACCTATAGGTAGGTGTTTTAGTTTGAAAATATTATTTACTATTAAACAATCATATTTTCAAAAACGCCACCCTATATACAATATTCTTTTTAGTTTTATATTCCTTTTGCCAATTTTAATTATTAATTAAACAATGAAAATCAAGCTCTATGTTCTTAGTTATTAAAACTAGCCCGATTTCTAATTTAATTTTTTACAACTAAAACTTCAAGTTTCAAGTCCGAAGTTTATTGGTACTTGGATTCCTTGATCATGACTCTTAATTGTGGCGTCACAATATACAGGGTGTTCCATTAAAAATAGTTGAGAATTTTGATGTCGAAAAAAAGACATTTTTTTGCTCCCACTGTATAAGTGTCCACAAAATTTGTTGCCAACTACAAAAAAACTCTTGGCCTAGAAAAAATGAATGGCGTACACCGCAGATGGCTATCACATATAGTTTAAAAGTTATAAGCATTTAAAGTGGGTCACTCTCGGCTGGGGCACCCAGTATTACACTCATACATAAATTTAAACCGACAAATACATTTTTGGTAACATCTTTTCTTCTAGGTCCCTGTGATCGCAGTCCATATCGATTTTGGAGCAAAATTTCCAGACTTAACTTCAGGAATTAAGCCTACAGTATGTCTGTTTTCAGCTCTAATGTTTTAATTTTACATATCTTTGAAAATCCACTTCATTTCCGATTCTATAGAGATAAAACATTAGGATTATATATTTGTTTTAATGATTTTAAAACTAGTTTTCAATATTTCAAACACAAAATGGTTTGTAGGTACTTTTGGGTGTAGTTGCAGTTAGTAGGGGCAGGCCTTAAAAACTCCTCTGTGCCTTTGGGGAAAGGCTACACCTTTAGGGACTAGGGCCACCTTTGGTGACATGTAGCCTTTCCCCAAAGGTGTAGCCTTTGGGGAATGGCTACACCAAGGGCCACCTTGCAGGGGCTGGTGATTGGGGTGCTTTGTCGTCGTCAGAAGTCGTATCAATATGAAAATCACCTCTTGTAAGGGGCGAAAGTCATGTTCAGGCGTTCAGGGCCACAAAGTTTTAGTTTATCTTACCTCCCAAGTTCCACTATTTCCGTCTACGTACCTACACATAATTTGGCATACAGAGTGGGGTGTCTTTCTAAGTTCTCTATAGAAAATGTTAGTTCGGCAATAATTCAAGTAAATTTTAAAACCTATATAATCTTAAAAATCTTTAAGTAATTAAAAAATCAAACAAATTAAGGCCGAAATTTATTTTTTATCATTCCGGATTGTTTGGAATGAAAACGTAAATTGCCATTCACTATTATTTTATTAAATTTATTTGAGTGCTTCCGTCCTTAGATTCTTTTGAAAAAAAAAAGATAGAAGCACGTCGGAGCGTGTAAGAATATGCACCAGTAAAACGTCCGCAAAGAGCGAACGCGGATAAATTTGAAAGTTTGACGGACAAATAAAGGACGAAGTAATTCACGACGTGGCTAAATGAAATTTTCTACTGAACACCCCGTACTTAATTATAACCAAATTTTTACCCATATCGCATTTTTAATCGCTTTGTGCAATTTAAAAAGGATTTTAGCCCTAATCCTAATCTGACCTTTTCCGCAAATTCAAACATTTAATTGCTTTGTCATTTTTAACCAATTTTTGCCCCTAATCCTTATCTATATTACTCCAAATAATTAGAATTTGAATTTTTAATTTGAATAAATCCGTGTAAGTTTTTCACTTGTTCCATTGTTGTCTCGAGAAACGGCAAATGCTAATAAAACGGAGCAAGAGAAAACACGAAAACAGCCCCTAGCTACAAACTGAGTTACACAACAGCTGATTGAGGCTTGAAGTAAAACTTAGGTTTCCAGTTTTGCATATTTCAATTTTTTCCTTTTCATCAAAAGGTACGAGATTTTTGAAGCTGCGCTGCTCAAAGACACAATATTTCATGGGGTTCTACCAGAGGGTAACGCAAGTGCGAAATGCGAAAAATATCCTGGTTTTCCGCGAAAAGAAACTCCATTTCCATCTGTGAAGAAAAAAAAACGAGTTCCAGTTTTGTGTACAAAGACGCTTCTTATGGAAAGCAAACAGCCTTTTTTGTTCTAAGTAAATTGGAAAGTTTAGATATTAAAATATTTGTTGTTTGTTAATTTGGGTTTTACAAATCCAACAATTTTTTCCTTACAAAAGACTTAATCAAAACATTGTTTTGCCCTGTTTATAGCCAAACCAGACTCATAATATATTTAATGCAAAATTTCATCGGTATAAAATTCCCATAAATCACTAAAACCGGGCAAACTGCATTCTAGCATGAATTGCATGACGAGCAAAATTCCAACTTGCAAGCAAAATCATTAAAAATCCTTGTTTATATTTTATCTAACTACGTCCGTTGGATCTATCCGGATGGATTCACGCAAGTTTCTCCCTTTATACGAGATTTCCAATTAAAAATATAGCACCTTGGAGCGCGTGAAGAATTTTTATGAGCAGCGTTCTGAAATATTTCTCTTGTGCTTCTTCCATTCCCCGATAGCCTTTGATCTCTGGAATGCGTGACCTGAAGCTGGATAACGCTTAAAACGTGAGGCAGTGACAAAGAAACTATTAGGTTTAATAGATAATAGGTGCGTTTATTTTTCAGTTTGCTCTTTTTAAGAGAGAAAAATAGGTGACTGAAAATATTTTAGTAACATTAATATTTTTTCTTATTTTGGTGCTTTTGAAGAGGTGCAAATTTCTGATTTGAAAAAACAAACTGGTGCACTGGAAGCCTCTTCCAGACATTCTACCAAAACGACCATATTTTTGAAAATTATTTTCATTTCTATACTTACGCGCAATGCATGACAATCCCGTCGCATTAATATTTTATCCACGAGCATACTATAATAATCACGTTATTTTTGTACACTCTCAAAATTAACAGTAATCTTGTGAATAATGTTTATTATCCACAAGTGAATAATGGGTTGTCATGGAAACGAAGCATGACGTAGGCAACTGGCAACTCGATAAAGTAAACGGACCTAAACATGAAGTCGGTAGTTACCACCGGTTCATTCAAATAACTATCGTTCTAGTTGGCTGTATTGAGACAAATGTAGGTTATAGTGTCTCTATTTCACCAAAAAATAGATTTTTCATTTAAAAATACTTAAAATAGGCCATAAAATGAAGTAGTTTACCATCCGCCCTCGTAGCATTGAAATAAACATGCACGGGCGACTAGACCGTCATCTATCTGACGCATCAAATGTTGTGCCGTCCACTAGCGAAACCAGTCGCGGTTTTAAAATTGTGAATTATTGTGGCAACTATAATCTACCACATTTGAGGAAAATCCGGAATCTTTGTTGTGGATAAACTATAGTATTCAATTATCGCATTTAATGAGCGTTATTCTCTCGCGCAACTTGATTTTTATAGAAACAAATGAACATTGATCAGGTTAAATCCACTTTTATTATTGATGATATGGAAAGTTCGTGTGCGATTTTATCACAAAACGATAAGAGATAAGCATACATTATGTTACATGTTAATAACCTAGAATTCGACGGGGAATCCGAAAATGAACAAATATACTATATAATATACTTCCGGTTAAACCGGTCATAGCTTTGGACTAGTTACTCCAATGTCTTAATATAAGGTCTCGTTGGAAAGAGAAAATTTTACTCTATCGGACACAGCCCAAAAAACGAACAATTTAGTTTCTACGTCAAGCACCAGAGGGCGTTTCTGACAACTCAGAACATTGATCAGGTTAAATGCACTTTTATTATTGATGATATGGAAAGGTCGTGCGCGATTTTATCGAAAACGATAAGAGATAAGCATGCATTATGTTACATGTTAATAACCAAGAATTCGACGGGAAATCCGAAAATGAACAAATATACAGGGTGTTCTATTTAAAAAATGAAACATGGCGGTACTTCCGGTTAGATCGTCCATAGCTTTGGACTAGTTACTCCAATGTCTTAATATAAGGTCTCGTTGTAAAGAGAAAATGTTACTCTATCGGACACAGCCCAAAAAACGAACAATTTAGTTTCTACGTCAAGCACCAGAGGGCGTTTCTGACAACTCAGAACATTGATCAGGTTAAATGCACTTTTATTATTGATGATATGGAAAGGTCGTGCGCGATTTTATCGAAAACGATAAGAGATAAGCATGCATTATGTTACATGTTAATAACCAAGAATTCGACGGGAAATCCGAAAATGAACAAATATACAGGGTGTTCTATTTAAAAAATGAAACATGGCGGTACTTCCGGTTAGATCGTCCATAGCTTTGGACTAGTTACTCCAATGTCTTAATATAAGGTCTCGTTGGAAAGAGAAAATTTTACTCTATCGGACACAGCCCAAAAAACGGACAATTTAGTTTCTACGTCAAGCACCAGAGGGCGTTTCTGACAACTCTTCGTGTTCTATTTTATTCTATATTTATCTGTTTTAATTCCAGAGATATTATAAGAGGAAATGTTAATGCGGTGGTGAAGTTCACTAATACAAAAAAAAAAACACAAAATCAAGTAGCTTATGCTATTGATAACCTTAACAAAATTGCAAATATTGACGTATATGTCAAACAAATATGACTACCACAAAACATCCCCATATAGAACGGAAAGAGACATGTTACACCTTGGCCATATATTTCAGCGCCATCTGTTAATAGGCATAGTTTTAGAAATCCTGGCGCATCCACCATTTTTAAATCCGCTTTTTGGTAGACCCCATTTTACATGGTGTTTCAGAAGAAGATGCATGTGTTTCAATATGTTATTCAACATTTCATTCTAAACATAAAGGTTCTTTTATTAGCAATTACACTATTTTAATTACTATACAGAATGTCTTGCAAGTCGTCACTTTACCATAATTTTGGAAAGACAGAATTTAAAAATACGTGGTTTTGAGACGATCTAATAAAACAAATACCTAGGAATTTACCAACAGTTACAATATACGTACACTTGTCCGCGCTTTTTTACAATTATTGAAGTATAGGAGGCAAATAACCTTTTTTTTAGAAACAACTTTCAACAAAGCAATAAAATCTAAAATGACTTCTTTACCTATAATTTCATATATATGATAATTGTACTTTGTAACAAATAAAAGAGATAAATTCAAATGTGTATTTTTTTTTAAATTTTGTAACATTTAGTAGGTACTATTTGATTAAATAATTGACAGAAAACCACCTAGTCTGTCACCTCCTAAAATTATTGTAACAACTTACAAGACTTTCTAGGTAATATGTTACTATAATTAGTTCACTAGTAAATTATAATAATTACATTTCTCATATTTGAGTATAGTGTCATAATACATAATCACTCATTTATTGAGTACTTATTATACTGGAATAAATATTCTTTGATGGATTGTATTGCCGGACAAAGAAGGCGAATTAAGTTGACTGTGTACTTTGGGTTCTTCAGATGCACTTCCATGATTTTCATGAATCTCTTTGTTTGATGATGCATATATCCATGTTTTTCAAATTTACCATCAATGTGCTCCAGAGTTTTATTTTCTTTGATAACCTCTGCAAATGTCGTTGATGTAAATATGTATTTTTTTGCAGAAACAACATGTAAACATTAAGAAACGATACATTCTATCATACATGTGCAATTGTATAATAGATAGAATTTAGTTAAATTCCAAGTTAAAAATCAAAATTTAATTAAACTCCGTGTAAGTAGGAATTTATTTAAATTTCTTGTATAACAACGGAATTTCATTAAATTCCATTTCTCCATGTTTGAAAAATCAGAATTTAGTTAAATTAGCTAAATTCCAAGTTTGGAATCAGAATTCAGTTAAATTCGCAGTCTAAAATCCGAATTTAATTAAATATCGAAATTCGTTAAACTCCGAGTTTAAAATCGAAATTTCGTTAAGTTTCGTGTTTAAAGTCAGAAATTAGTTCAATTGTGACTTTAGAGTTAGAATTTAGTTAACCTCGGAGTTTAAAATCTAAATTTTGTTAAGTTCCGTGTTTAAAGTCAGAAATTAGTTAAATTGCGACTTTAAAGTTAGAATTTAGTAAACTCCGAGTTGAAAATAAAAATTTAAATAATTCTTTGTGAGTAGGAATTTATTTAAATTTCTTGTATAACATCGGAATTTGATTAAATTCCGTTTTTCCGTGTTTAAAAATCAAAATTTAGTTAAATTCCGATGTAGAGTCGGTATTTACTTAAATCTGATATCTAAAATCGGAATTTAGTTAAATTCCGAATTTAAAGTCGAATTTTATTAAAGTTTCGTTTTTAAGGTCAGAAATTAGTTAAACTGCGACTTTAAAGTTGGAATTTAATTAAATTCCGAGTTAAAAATCAAAACTTAATTAAACTCCGTGTAAGTAGGAATTTATTTAAATTTCTTGCATAACATCGGAATTTGATCAAATTAGTTTTTCCATTTTTGAAAAATCAGAATTTAGTTAAATTGCGACTTTAGAATCGGTATTTGCTTGAATCTGATATCTAAAATTGGAGTCAAACTCCGAGTTTAAAGACAAAATTTAATCAAATTTTGTTTTTAAAGCTTGAAATTAGTTAAAATGCGACTGTAAAGTTGGAATTTAGTTAAATTCCGAGTTAAAAATCAAAATTTATTTAAACTCCGTGTATGTCGGAATTTAATTAAATTTCTTGTATATTATCGAAATTTGATTAAATTTCCTTTCTCCGTGTTTGAAAAATCAGAATTTAGTTAAATTCCAAGTTCAAAATCGGAATTTAGTTAAATTGAATGTATATCGGAATTTGGTTAAAATCCAAGTTTGAAATCATAATCCAGTTAAATTCGCAGTCTAAAATCGGAATTTAGCTAAATATCGAATTTCGTTAAACTCCGAGTTTAAAGTCGAAATTTCGTTAAGTTCCATGCTTAAAGTCAGAAATGAATTAAATTGCGATTTTAAAGTTAGAATTTAGTTAAACTCCTGGTTAAAAATCAAAATTTAACTATTTCCGTGTAAGTAGGAATTTATTTATAATTTCTAGTATAACATCTGAAGTTGATTGCATTCCGTATTTCCATGTTTGAAAAATCAGAATTTAGTTAAATTGCGACTTTAGAGTGGGCATTTGCTTGAATCTGATATCTAAAATTGGAGTCAAACTCCGAGTTTAAAGACGAAATTTAATTAAATTTTGTTTTTAAAGTTTGAAATTTGTTAAAATGCGACTGTAAAGTTGGAATTTAGTTAAATTTCGAGTTAAAAATCAAAATTTCTTTAAACTCCGTGTATGTTGGAATTTAATTAAATTTCTTGTATATTATAAAAATTTGATTAAATTTCCTTTCTCCATGTTTGAAAAATCAGAATTTAGTTAAATTCCAAGTTCAAAATCGGAATTTAGTTAAATTGAATGTATATCGGAATTTGGTTAAAATCCAAGTTTGAAATCATAATCCAGTTAAATTCGCAGTCTAAAATCGGAATTTAGCTAAATATCGAATTTCGTTAAACTCCGAGTTTAAAGTCGAAATTTCGTTAAGTTCCATGCTTAAAGTCAGAAATTAATTAAATTGCGATTTTAAAGTTAGAATTTAGTTAAACTCCTGGTTAAAAATCAAAATTTAAACAATTTCCGTGTAAGTAGGAATGTATTTAAATTTCTAGTATAACATCTGAAGTTGATTGCATTCCGTATTTCCATGTTTGAAAAATCAGAATTTAGTTAAATTGCGACTTTAGAGTCGGTATTTGCTTGAATCTGATATCTAAAATTGGAGTCAAACTCCGAGTTTAAAGACGAAATTTAATTAAATTTAGTTTTTAAAGTTTGAAATTTGTTAAAATGCGACTGTAAAGTAGGAATTTAGTTAAATTTCGAGTTAAAAATCAAAATTTCTTTAAACTCCGTGTATGTTGGAATTTAATTAAATTTCTTGTATATTATCAAAATTTGATTAAATTTCCTTTCTCCATGTTTGAAAAATCAGAATTTTGTTAAATTCCAAGTTCAAAATCGGAATTTAGTTAAATTGAATGTATTTCGGATATTGGTTAAATTCCAAGTTTGAAATCACAATCCCGATAAATTCGCAGTCTAAAATCGGAATTTAGTTAAATATCGAATTTCGTTAAACTCCGAGTTTAAAGTCGAAATTTCGTTAAGTTCCATGCTTAAAGTCAGAAATTAATTAAATTGCGATTTTAAAGTTAGAATTTAGTTAAACTCCTGGTTAAAAATCAAAATTTAAACAATTTCCGTGTAAGTAGGAATGTATTTAAATTTCTAGTATAACATCTGAAGTTGATTGCATTCCGTATTTCCATTTTGAAAAATCAGAATTTAGTTAAATTGCGACTTTAGAGTCGGTATTTGCTTGAATCTGATATCTAAAATTGGAGTCAAACTCCGAGTTTAAAGACGAAATTTAATTAAATTTAGTTTTTAAAGTTTGAAATTTGTTAAAATGCGACTGTAAAGTTGGAATTTAGTTAAATTTCGAGTTAAAAATCAAAATTTATTTAAACTCCGTGAATGTCGGAATTTAATTAAATTTCTTGCATATTATCGAAATTTGATTAAATTTCCTTTCTCCATGTTTGAAAAATCAGAATTTAGTTAAATTCCAAGTTCAAAATCGGAATTTAGTTAAATTGAATGTATATCGGAATTTGGTTAAATTCCAAGTTTGAAATCATAATCCAGTTAAATTCGCAGTCTAAAATCGGAATTTAGTTAATTATGAAATTTCGTTAATCTCCGAGTTTAAAATCGAAATTTCGTTAAGTTCCATGTTTAAAGTCAGAAATGAGTTAAACTCCTAGTTAAAAATCAAAATTTAAACAATTTTCGTGTAAGTAGGAATTTATTTAAATTTCTAGTATAACATCTGAAGTTGATTACATTCCGTATTTCCATGTTTGAAAAATCAGAATTTAGTTAAATTCCGAGTTCAAAATCGGAATTTAGTTAAATTCCAAGTTTGAAATCAGAATTCAGTTAAATTCATGGTCTAAAATCGGAATTTAGTTAAATATCGAATTTGGTTAAGCTCCGAGTTTAAAATCAAAATTTTGTTAAGTTTCGAGTTTTACGTCAGAAAGTAGTTAAATTGCGACTTTAAAGTTAGGATTTAGTTAAACTACGAGTTAAAAATCACAATTTAATTAAATTCCTTGTGAGTAGGAATTTATTTAAATATCTTGTATAACATCGGAATTTAATTAAATTCCGTTTATCCATGTTTAAAAATCAAAATTTAGTTAAAGTCCGACTTTAGAGTCGGTATTTACTTAAATCTGATATCTAAAATCGGTATTTACTTAAATTCCAAATTTAGTTAAACTCCGAGTTTAAAGTCGAATTTTATTTAAATTTCGTTTTTAAGGTCAGAAATTAATTAAATTGCGACTTTAAAGTTGGAATTTAACCAAATTCCGATATACATTCAATTTAACTAAATTCCGATTTTGAACTTGGAATTTAACTAAATTCTGATTTTTCAAACATGGAGAAAGGAAATTTAATCAAATTTTGATAATATACAAGAAATTTAATTAAATTCCAACATACACGGAGTTTAAAGAAATTTTGATTTTTAACTCGAAATTTAACTAAATTCCAACTTTACAGTCGCATTTTAACAAATTTCAAACTTTAAAAACAAAATTTAATTAAATTTCGTCTTTAAACTCGGAGTTTGACTCCAATTTTAGATATCAGATTCAAGCAAATGCCCACTCTAAAGTCGCAATTTAACTAAATTCTGATTTTTCAAACATGGAAATACGGAATGCAATCAACTTCAGATGTTATACTAGAAATTTAAATAAATTCCTACTTACACGGAAATTGTTTAAATTTTTATTTTTAACTAGGAGTTTAACTAAATTCTAACATTAAAATCGCAATTTAATTCATTTCTGACTTTAAACATGGAACTTAACGAAATTTCGATTTTAAACTCGGAGTTTAACCACATTCGATATTTAACTAGATTCCGATTTTAGACTGCGAATTTAACTGGATTATGATTTCAAACTTGGAATTTAACCAAATTCCGATATACATTCAATTTAATTAAATACCGATTTTGAACTTGAAATTTAACTAAATTCTGATTTTTCAAACATGGAGAAAGAAAAGTTAATCAAATTTCGATAATATACAAGACATTTAATTAAATTCCGACATTCACGGAGTTTAAATAAATTTGGTTTTTAACTCGGAATTTAACTAAATTCCAACTTTACAGTCCCATTTTGACAAATTTCAAACTTTAAAAACAAAATTTAATTAAATTTCGTCTTTAAACTCGGAGTTTGACTCCAATTTTAGATATCAGATTCAAGCAAATACCGACTCTAAAGTCGCAATTTAACTAAATTCTGATTTTTTAAACATGAAAATACGGAATGCAATCAACTTCAGATGTTATACTAGAAATTTAAATAAATTCCTACTTACACGGAAATTGTTAAATTTTGATTTTTAACCAGGAGTTTAACTAAATTCTAACTTTAAAATCGCAATTTAATTCATTTCTGACTTTAAGCATGGAACTTAACGAAATTTCGACTTTAATCTCGGAGTGTAACGAAATTCGATATTTAGCTAAATTCCGATTTTAGACTGCGAATTTAACTGGATTATGATTTCAAACTTGGTTTTTAACCAAATTCCGATATACATTCAATTTAACTAAATTCCGATTTTGAACTTGGAATTTAACTAAATTCTGATTTTTCAAACACGGAGAAAGGAAATTTAATCAAATTTCGATAATATACAAGAAATTTAATTAAATTCCGACATACACGGAGTTTAAATAAATTTTAGGATTTAGTTAAACTACGAGTTAAAAATCACAATTTAATTAAATTCCTTGTGAGTAGGAATTTATTTAAATATCTTGTATAACATTGGAATTTAATTAAATTCCGTTTATCCATGTTTAAAAATCAAAATTTAGTTAAAGTCTGACTTTAGAGTCGGTATTTACTTAAATCTGATATCTAAAATCGGTATTTACTTAAATTCCAAATTTAGTTAAACTCCGAGTTTAAAGTCGAATTTTATTTAAATTTCGTTTTTAAGGTCAGAAATTAATTAAATTGCGACTTTAAAGTTGGAATTTAATTAAATTCCGAGTTAAAAATAAAAATTTAATTATTATCCTTGTATATCGAAATTTATTTAAATTCCTTGTAAACTTTACTTTAAGCTTTAGATAAAACTTGGACTATCACTGACGATATGATAAATGGCGTATTAGATGTTTTATTAAAACTATTTTGTTCGGTGTCATGATGAACTCAACTGTCATTTGAATGCTGTGAAGGTAGCAACAAAAAAAACTGTCATTTTAATGCTGTAAAGGTGGCAACGAAAAAAAAAAGATTCTGACATAGGCAAACTTAAATACTAGATTAAAATATTCCATTAAAAACAGTTGAAGCTTGGAAATTTGACCCTCTGTGAAACTATGAAACGTTCCAACATTGCGCCAGTGGGCGCCATTGGTCATTGACAATGAAAGACTTGTCAGAATGTTTTTTTGGTTATTTGACGCATCCCCCTGTCACTATCGATGCTACAGTTGTGACGTCACTGAGATTATTCTACTCTATATTGCACCACTTGAAATAACGTAAGTATCGCTACAACCTGGTTGGTAACGTTGTGTTCGCATTGGAGATATACGATTTGAATCGATATTCATCAAAGATCGATTATTTCCAAAATAATCGATTATTTTGAATCGATTTAATATGATCAAAAATCGAATTTTCTTTCCAATATTGAAGATCGATTTTTTCCCAATTCCCTTCTAAGAGTACTCATTTTATTGAAGGAAACTTTTGAACTTGTTAAACTCGTTTTAACACCGTTACTCGATAATTCACACATGTTTGTGTGAATTATCGAGTACACACAAAAATTGCAACAAATTTTCTAAAGGATAAACTGTAATTGTAATGTAAATTAATTTACTTCATACTGTATCATTTAGGACACTTTTACGTACTTGAGTTTAATCCGGTAAATAGCTTTTACAGGACTGGATGTCGTAAAGAAATTTCACAGTTTTACAGATCCACGGTATCGAAACTAGTACAAAAGTAAAAAAAAACTATCAAAACAGCAAGCGAAAAAATCTTTTTCGCTTGCTGTCCTGGGTAACGCGCTGAAAAGTAAACTCACATTCTGATCCTCAAAAAAGATTAGGTTTTCGTCTGTCTAATGAAAACGTAAAATGCGTCATTATTTGACGTTTGTAGAAAAAATTAATATTCTCCTGTTTTTAATAACAGGAAAATAGAGTAAAATGTTCAACGTCCGGCAACGTGTTACAGTAGTCGTTTCGAAATTCCAAACTCTGCCATCGCCTCGTCCGGAAACATCTCTATTGATACAGTTTTGGCCCAAGACCTGTGTTTCCAATTAATGATTGTCGATTTTTCACGGTTTTTTTTATGGTTTTGGCCCGAAATTAATTTTTTTATTGCGTGCAATTTTTTTTGTACAGAATTTTGGTTGGAAGAATAACCTAAAAAATTTTGGAGAGCATGGGGATTTGGGCCTTAGCTGTAGAAGAAAGAGAAGTACACAAATTCCCTGGCAGCAGGCGAACAGAAAGAGCGAGACATACTCCTCTTAGCATTAGCATTGGTGCTCTCAAAATGATAAAAACGTATCACACTACTCCTCTGTTGCATATATCTACTCCACTTTTTGTAAAAAATCTACTACACTGCATCTGGAAGCAGTGGCAACGCTGATAGGAAGGCAAACTTAAAACAGTTAACCGAGCCTCCCATTTGGGCTTTCTTTTCTTTATGGGGATGTTTTGTGATGATTGCTAAATATTTTGACGGTGCCGTTTAACGAAAAAGCATTTGATATTGTTGAAACTTATTTTGAATGCATGTGGAATGCAACTATTGCTACACGGGTATATTCACAAAGACGACATAAAATAAACGACAGAAAATAGTTTTCACTTGGTTAGCCCAACGTTTAAGAGCTACAGGGTCTATACCAAGGAGTGCGAAGATGCAGAACTGAGGAAAACATAGTGAACGTTTTGGCATATGTGCAATACAATCCTCAAATTATCACAAGAGCATCATGAGCTAGATTTGGGAATAACGCAGACTACTCTTAGACGTATTTTAAGAGAACATAGGTAAGGAAATAAAGGAATAATTCTTTATTATTAAAAAGGAGAGCAGAGCCAACGTGATTATTATTAATTTAGATTGCACCCATTCCATGTCTCCCTCCATCAGGCATTGACTGAAAATGATTTTGATCATCTCCTGAATATTGCCACAGGCTATCAGCAATGTTTATAGAAAAGCCACAGGCTCGAGGATACATTCCGTAGCGAAGGTGGTGTAAATTTGCACAATCTACATTATTGGTCGGATACCAATCCTCACTGGATGCAAGAGGTCCAACATCAAGGCAGGTGGATCATCAATGTGTGGTGTAGCAGGACGCATTATTGGACCATTTATATTTGACGTTCCACTTAATGGTGAGACGTATCTCAGCTTTTTAAGCCACGAGCTCCCAGTTTTTTTGGAGGATGTACCTTTAGATGGACGGCAACCGATGTTCTTGCAGCAGGATGGATGTCCAGCACATTTTTCAGTACCTGTGCGACAATTTTAGACACCAATTTTCCGGCTAGATAGATAGAAAGAAGAAGCATTTTTCCACGGCCAGCTACGTATTTCATGATTTTCAGTTAACGACTTATTTTTTTTCAAAAGCACTAAATTATGTTTTTCCCGATATCACCCCTTTCTTAAAATTTGGTAGTCCCTTTGATTTTTAACTGACTGCTAGATCTCCCGATTTGACATGTTTAAATTTTTATCTATGGGGAAGAATAAAGGATCTTGTTTTTGCAACCAGACCCACAACACGTTAAAACATGGTTTTCCGAATAAGAACTGCTATCCTTAGTATTTCCGTAGCTGAGATAGAGACAGCGGTTTTAAGCACACGAGATCGGTTACGGCAGTGCATTGCTAATGATGGACGACAATTCGAACACTTAGGTCGCCCATAATTTTTAGAATAATAATTTTAGTGAATTAGTTAATATGAATGTGTGTTAATGGTTATTATTAGTAATTAGTGAATAAATTCGCCTCTGTCCAGGCAGAGTATCGTATACCATTTTGGATAATATTTATATTAGAGAACTTCACCGGCGCATTAACATTTCATCTTATAATATCTAGGGAATTAAAATAGATAGAATATGGCGGTTTTCACTGTAATACGTATTTTTTTAACGTCCTATTCATCAGTAATGTCAAAAATATAGGTCAGAATTTGATTTTTTTTTCAAGAAACTGCAAAAAACACTTAGAGTTGTCAGAAACTCCCCCTGGTTCTTGTTGACGTAAAACTAAATTGTTCGTTTTTGGGCTGTGCCCGATAGAGTAAAATGTTCCTTTTCCAACGAGACTTTATTTTGAGAGATTGGACTAAGTAGTCAAAAGTTATGGACGTTTTTATGAAATAAATTTTAACCTCCCCCATTACTTTTCTTTGAGAAGCAAGTTAAAAAAGATGGATACAAAAATTATCAGAAATTACTCGAAGATTACGAGTATCATATTTTTAGCTACGGTCAACATTTAAAATTTGGCAAAAACGGGCATTGCTTAGTTCGACATCGCTGTTCCGCCCTCTAGCGGCCATTTTAGAAAACTAAAAATAATTTCCAGCAATTTCTCCGGGTTACTTTATCTAAGTTTTTTTTCCTCAAGACTGTACGATAAACGGACTTAAAGATATAGCCGACGTCTTATCTTAGTGACTCACCCGGTACATTGTAACGATCGGGATATGCCTTAAGAGTTGAATCTACATTAGTTGAATTTTTTATCGAGACTATCTCGCTGCTGATATTGCGAGAGCTAAGGCCGTAACAGACGTAACAGTTGGGCGAAACTGAGCAAAAAATTGTTATGGATATAAGAAGGGAGATATGGAGTATGTTAAGGCAAAACATATTCAGCACAACGGGGGGGCCATTTTACGATCCTACACTAATCCGCACATTTTCCGTTTTCGCTATCTGTTCGGCTGAGTTGCTCTATGCGTAGCCCTTGAGGAAATAATGAAAATTTAGGGCATCACTTGGCTCATTTGGTTCTCACTTGCCAGAGATATTTACAAACAAGTTCTCCCTTTCAGCTCTTTAAACTTTTGCCCAAAGCTACTCAAAAACGTCAAGACCATTAAAATACTATCACGACAACTTCTTCTTTCCAAGCAATCCGAGACTTAATTAAATTTTGTTGACATGTTTTCGCTAAGCCTCCCCTTTTTTTCCACAATTCTCGTATTTATACTTTTAATTATGCATTCAAATACACCCGAAGCTGCTTGAGTGTCGTCGTAGAAGACGTGACTTCGGCAATTGTCCCTGGAATTCCCTGAAGTTAATCCCGTTTTGATTGTTTAAACGAGCCAGTACTTTTAATTAGTTTAGGGAAGGAAATGGCATTTTTCTGCTCGAAGTGTTCCTGTTCTAATGACCTTGCCAGCAATTTTCATTCGAAAACTTTTTAAATTTCTTCGAATCTTAAGGGATCTATCGGCTTTCCCTAAATTAATTATTCAGTGACTTCGCTATTGGGTTGTCGAGGTTGTTTATTCTGGAAACCTAGATTAAAAGAAATGTTGAGTAAGTACCTAAAAGAAAATAAGACTTTATTGAATATCGAATTCGAGGGCTTTTGGACGGGAAACTTTTTATTGAAGCTTTTGGAGGAAAGTTTCAAATTTTTAATGAGGTAAGGGTTGTTTGTTGAGGCTGAAAATTGTGCGCAATACACATTTTTATAACAGAGTGTTTAAAAAAAAGACCTTTTAGCCTACAAATCGCGCTTGACTAACGGAAATATTTAAACTTCTAAAATTCCGAAATATCCGCATCACGAAGCAGAGCAATACCCATCTTGTTTATCATTCAACAATATTTGGCTTAAAGCCAGAAGCACGGATTTAGAGTGTTCTTTTCGCCGAAATCTCTTTTAGTCATTTACAGAAAACTATGGCTTAATTCTAAATGCAGAAAGGCATACCCATATACACGGAGTAATTGTGCCAAGTCCATAAATTATGGATGAGGCTTTCGCTTCCCATATAATTCGCTTTTCCTGTTTGCCCGAAACATTGTTAATGGTGTATTCATTTCGCTGCGTATGCTTTCATGAAATATGTAAGGTGGATCGAAGCACGCCTCGATTTTAAAAGGCGCTCGATCTTATATTGCTTAACAATGGTTCAACACTTTTAAGTTAAGAAATCTTTGGAATATCAATTCGCAGCTCGTTAAAAAAAAGAGTTGGAAAATAAAAGTTTTGGCGGATTCGGGGAAAAATCGTTTTGTTGGAGATCAACTGTAATGTCCTTTGAAGGTTTTTTAATATGTCGTGCTAGTTCTTTACCATTCTTGTTTTATATTTCTTTTTTTCATGTTACGATATTCCTGTAGGTAACTTGAGTCTTTGCCATGAGAACTAAAATCCATCGAGGTTTAGACTTGGATGATGCGGTAAGAAAGCCGAAATAGGCACGTCAAAAGCATAATAAAGAAATTCTCTGCATCAGTTGCTTTTGTCCTATCTGCCCCTTGTTGTTTTATTGAAATTTGTCAGAGTTTGGTTATGGGAGCCACTGGTTGATCAATCAATATAAATTTTCTTTCAAAACATGCTTCTTATATTGTAGCCTAAACCTAGCAAATTTCATTCAAATATGTGCATTGCTTTTTTAACAAAGACCCTCTAAATTTAAGATGTCTTTTAAAATTGTTTGTAGAAGGCAGAGTTTCTTTTCGATCACCCTGTGTAGGAATGCGTTCAGTATTCATCGGGTCCCGGGGTTTTCATGATATTAGTAGTAACGTTGAAGGAGCCGATGCCTCGCAAACAGACCTTAAGAGGCCCTTTTTACAATCTCCCAATCCACTCATTTTCACTTCACTTAGGTTGTCCTTCCCTCCACGGAGTCTAGACCGCCCCCTCCCTCCCTAATGAAGGAAAGTATCCTGTCTCATCTTAGTGCCGAAGGCTCCAATCGACGATCTTTTCTAAAGATTTCATCAAAAAAGATAACAAATTTATGGGTCTAGACGATTGGGCGACACTCTAGCCATCTTTACCAGCTTTTGGGATGAAGACATTTCCTTCCGTGACAATCACCATGAACATCCTGCCCAAGACGGGACTACCTTGTCCTGCAGTCCTTGCTGCAGCATTGCTGAAATTATACTGTCTGATCCTGCAGTTTTAAATGGAAGGAATTCGTCCATTGCCCATCTAATAACTACCTCCTTTGCAAGTCCTCTCCAACTGGTCCGAGAGAGAGGCCTCGCAATTTTCCCCAGGCATAGCTTTTTTTGCTTTTTCCCGTTTTTCACATTTTTCTAAGCTGTAGTTTTGCCAAGAGGGTTTTTTGCTAAAAACGGTAATTTTTATTGCTATAAAATTAATGCTGAAAAGCAATTATTGAACTGGAATGAAAATGGAGGGCGACTGGGTTTATTCCATTCAAAATTGCATGGAAGATTTCTAGACCGAATTTTCAAACTGTGTTGTGGTTACAAGTTTACAAAAGAGACCAGGTAGCGGATTTAATAAAAAACCTACAAACGAAGAGGTTGTTCAGGCATAACAGAAAATGCATCTGATATTTCTATACGATAGCTACACCAACAAATAGGCCTACCTAAAGAATTGCAAAAGTACCTATATCGCTTCACAGCAGTATAAGAATTGCATGAAACTGACTTTCCCCAAAGAGTGGAATTTTGCAGTTAGTACATTGATATGGATAATAACCGAAACATTTCTTAAAAATCCATATTTAGTGATGAGGCATGGTTAGATACGTGGTTACTTACTTACAAAACATGAGAACTTGAAGTAGTGAAAACACCCATCGAGTCATTCAGCAAGAACTACACCCTGAGAAAATTTGTGTCCAATTTTCTTTGAAGGTAACAGATCACAGGGACACTTGAATTACCCCCCTTGAAGTACCAACTGGAAATTTCGGAACTAAACTGCTGGCCAAATCAACTGCATTGTAGAAATTTTTACTCCAAACTTATAGTCCTATAAATTCAAGACGCGTAAAGGTATTTAAACCCGATTTGTGCTGACGTCAAGCGAATACTCTTCTTCCTGAAAACATTATGAAATTTGAAGAAAAATATGTCATACAGGATTTTAATTAACTGTATGATTTATTTCCCAAAATTTTACAAAGAATTTCTCTTAATAAAACGAATTCAAATTTCTGGAAAAAGTGTCAAAGTAATCCTATACAGAATATAAAAAAAGTAGTTCTGGCGATTTTGTTAAAGTTTGTGCGAAGTTGAAAATTTTTGAATTTTCTATAAATTTAAATTTTTTAAAAGTTCGTCATTTTTCGAATACGTTATTCGTTTTTGATGTTTTTTTTTTAAAGATATTGAAATAAATAAATCAAATTGACATATCTTATTATTTTTGTTGAATAAACTTCTACATTTACACTTTTTAAATTCAGGAATAGCAGTTAATGCTGTCTTGCAGGCGGAAGCAAGCAGATTCCAGGGGGAACTGTATGAGAGCTTAGAAAGTAATGCTTAACATAGTAAGAAAATTGTGAAACTGTAAACCATTTCGTTCTATTTCACACCGTTGTGGAGATGCAACCACTCACACAAAATATGAGATCCAAACGCTCCAAAACGATGTTTCTTCCACAATAATTACTCGTTAGAGATAACCTGAAAGGAAAAAAGCAAAATGAAAAGAAAGAAAAAGAGAGAGATAGTTTCTCAATTCTATAATTTTTTCAATTTATCAAGTTTTTATATTTCGATTAACTAAACTACTTACTTTAACACCTACGTTGCGCTTTACTTCATCTATTTGATTTTCTGACTATTTTTCTGGTGTCAACTTTTCTCGATTTGTCTTCTATCTGCACAGAAATATCTCAAAACGTTTTTCATCATCTTAGGTTTTCTGGGCTTTTAGATTAGTGCTATTAATTTTGTGTGCTATTAAGTTTGCGTGCTATTAAGTTTTTCATTTCTTTGAACTCTAACTTTTTAGGTTGGTTAAGCAACGCTCCATATTTATTTTCCATTTCATTGTTTTCATTTCTCCAAACTGTTCCTTCTTGCCCCAAGCAAGTCTTCATTCTGTTTTAGATTTCCTTATTCATTTAATTCATTGTTTCTTTCAATTATTTTTTGTTATATTGAATAAACTTTTATGATGAATTTTTCTCTAAACTTTGCTTTGGAATTTTCAGCTAGTTCATGTTCCAGTCCCTTTTAATGAGTTTTTTTTTATTTTTTTTTTATATGAGATGCAATAAACGAAAATTAAAAATAGGATTACGAATAAAAATAAGAAGTTGGATAACCCTAATTTAAATAAAAAGACATTCTGCCTAGGATTTGTATGTCATTAAACAGGGTATACAGTATGGTGGAAATGAAAGGAATAAATTCATTATTTCGTAAGTCAGAGACTGGAGAGAAAAATCCCGTCGATTTTTAATTTCAGTTGCGCATTCTGTCCGATTTTCTTTTTATTTGTTATGTCATCTGTATTAGCTTGATGACGTCATCGATGATTTCTTTAAATGGAAACGTGATTGATGCGGTACATCATTTGAAAGGTCTTGTAATTCTCCATTCAACCATATCAGTACTTTTAAATAAATGAGGTCTGTAAAGTGTCAATACTAATTATTAATATTTAGAATTTATTTAATATTAATTTTCGGTTCTCTTGCAATATGGATATGTGAATTTGGCAGATTGTCACTGGAAATAAACTGTTAAATTTTTGCACGTTTCTTGCTTGACTTTTTATGTAAAAAAATGTGATTCTTATCAAGAGTGCTACATACAAATTAAACGTCTTTGACATGTCACATGTAAATGGTATTAGTTCGATTACATTGCAGGCAAATGTGTTATAATTATTATTAATTGTTACTTTGTTCCAAAATGAAACTTAGTGAAACGCAGAACATTAAAATTGTTATAATAATTGGTTGTGGAGATAAGACAAGGACACAAATGGAGGTTTGTGCATTATCCATATTTAGTGATGAGGCATGGTTAGATACGTGGTTACTTACTTACAAAACATGAGAACTTGAAGTAGTGAAAACACCCATCGAGTCATTCAGCAAGAACTACACCCTGAGAAAATTTGTGTCCAATTTTCTTTGAAGGTAGCAGATCACAGGGACACTTGAAGTACCCCCCTTGAAGTACCAACTGGAAATTTTGGAACTAAACTGCTGGCCAAATCAACTGCATTATAGAAATTTTTAATCCAAACTTATAGTCCTATAAATTGAAGACGCGTAAAGGTATTTAAACCCGATTTGTGCTGACGTCAAGCGAATACTTTGCCTCCTCAAAACATTATGAAATTTGAAGAAAAATATATCATACAGGATTTTAATTAACTGTATGATTTTTTTCCCAAAATTTTACAAAGAATTTCTCTTAATAAAACGAATTCAAATTTCTGGAAAGAGTGTCAAAGTAATCCTATACAGAATATAAAAAAAGTAGTTCTGGCGATTTTGTTGAAGTGTGTGCGAAGTTGAAAATTTTTGAATTTTCTATAAATTTAAATTTTTTAAAAGTTTATAAAAGTAATCCTATAAAGAATACAAAAAAGTCATTTCGCCCATTTTCGAATACGTTATTCTTTTTTGTTGTTTTTTTTTAAAAGATATTGAAATAAATAAATCAAATTGACATATCTTATTATTTTTGTTGAATAAACTTCTACATTTACACTTTTTAAATTCAGGAATAGCAGTTAATGCTGTCTTGCAGGGGGAAGCAAGCAGATTCCAGGGGGAACTGTATGAGAGCTTAGGAAGTAATGCTTAACATATTAAGAAAATTGTGAAAGTGTAAACCATTTCGTTCTATTTCACACCGTTTTCGAAATGCAACCACTCACACAAAATATGAGATCCAAACGCTCCAAAACTATGTTTCTTCCACAATAATTACTCGTTAGAGATAACCTGAAAGGAAAAAAGCAAAATGAAAAGAAAGAAAAACAGAGAGATAGTTTCTCAATTCTATAATTTTTTCAATTTATCAAGTTTTTATATTTCGATTAACTAAACTACTTACTTTAACACCTACGTTGCGCTTTACTTCATCTATTTGATTTTCCGACTATTTTTCTGGTGTCAACTTTTCTCGATTTGTCTTCTATCTGCACAGAAATATCTCAAAACGTTTTTCATCTTAGGCTTTCTGGACTTTTAGGTTAGTGCTATTAATTTTGTGTACTATTAAGTTTGCGTGCTATTAAGTTTTTCATTTCTTTGAACTCTAACTTTTTAGGTTGGTTAAGCAACGCTCCATATTTATTTTCCATTTCATTGTTTTTATTTCTCCAAACTGTTCCTTCTTGCCCCAAGCAAATCTTCATTCTGTGTTTTAGATTTCCTTATTCATTTAATTCATTGTTTCTTTCAATTCTTTTTTGTTATATTGAATAAACTTTTATTATGATTTTTCTTTAAACTTTGCTTTGGAATTTTCAGCTAGTTCATGTTTCAGTCCATTTTAATAAGTTTTTTTTTAAATTTTTTTTTTTGTACATGAGATGCAATAAACGAAAATTAAGAATACGATTACGAATAAAAATAAGAAGTTGGATAACCCCAATTTAAATAAAAAGACATTCTGCCTAGGATTTGTATGTCATTAAACAGGGTATACAGTATGGTGGAAATGAAAGGAATAAATTCATTATTTCGTTAGTCAGAGACTGGAGAGAAAAATCCCGTCGATAATTTCAGTTGCGCATTCTGTCCGATTTTCTTTTTATTTGTTGTCATCTGTATAAGCATGATGACGTCATCGATGATTTTTTTAAATGGAAACGTGGTTGATGCGGTACATCATTTGAAACGTCTTGTAATTCTCCATTCAACCACATCAATACTTTTAAATAAATGACGTCTGTAAAGTGTCAATACTAATTATTAATATTTATAATTTATTAAATATTAATTTTCGGCTCTCTTGCAATATGGATATGTGAATTTGGCAGATTGTCACTGGAAATAAACTGTTAAATTTTTGCACGTTTCTTGCTTGACTTTTTTGTGTAAAAAAATCTGATTCTTATCAAGAGTGCTACATACAAATTAAACGTCTTTGACATGTCACCTGTAAATGGTATTAGATCGATTACATTGCAGTCAAATTGTGTTATAATTATTATTCATTATTACTTTGTTCCAAAATGGAACTTAGTGAAACGCAGAACATTAAAATTCTTATAATGATTGGTTGTGGAGATAAGACAAGGACACAAATGGAGGTTTGTGCATTATTCAACGATAAATATTCCGACCGAGAACCAATTGCGCAATCCACCGTCAGCAAAATTGAGAAAAGAATCAGAGAAACGGGCCATGTAAGGGACCTCCCAAATAGCAGTAGAAAACCAGTCACAGAAAACACAAAATTAGATGTTCTACTTGCGTTTCAAGAGGATCCCCGTACCAGTTCTCGGCAAGTAGCATTAGACAATAACATAAACCATGCAACAGTTCTTGCTACGCTAAAAAAGGAAAAGTGGCATCCCTATAAAGTTGTTTTAGTCCAGGAGCTTCTGGAAGATGACTTTGATAGACGCATTCAATTTTGCGACATTATGATGGAAAAAAATAACACAGATCCAATGTTTTTAAGAAAGGTCCTTTTCTCGGATGAAGCCGCATTTCTTCTAAATGGTCATGTAAATCGTCAGACGTGTCGGTATTGGGCTCAGCAAAATCCGCATTGGATGCATGAGTATCATACTCAATACCCGGAGGAATTAAATGTATGGGCGGGAATAATAGGTAATAAAATTTTAGTACCATACTTTTTCGAGGAAACTTTAACAGGTCCACGATATTTAGAATTTCTCAAAAATTTCTTAATACCAGAGTTGCATCGACTGTTCCCAAATAGAGATGACTTATGGCTGCAGCAAGATGGTGCGCCCCCACAATATGGGTCATGGTAAGAAACTACTTAGGTAGGTGGATTGGGCGAAGAGGATCAATCGAGTGGCCACCCAGGACGCCAGATCTCACTCCGCTTGATTTCTTTTTATGAGGATACTTGAAAAGTCGAGTGTACAAAAATAGACCACATACTATCAATGAACTCAAGGAACGCATACGGCTCGATATCGCGCAAATAAGTGCGGAACTTCTTCAGTTCGTTCAGGATGAATTCGTTGCTCGCTTATCTCATTGTCTCATCGCTGAGGGTCATCAATTTGAGCAGCTTTGAATTTGGTTGTTATTTCGGACAATAACAAGAATGTTAATTTTAATAATAAAACTATTTGACACTGTACAAACGTCATTTATTTAAAAGTATTGATATGGTTGAATGGAGAATTACAAGACCTTTCAAATGATGTACCGCATCAACCATGTTTCATTTAAAAAATCATCGATGACGTCATCACGCTTATACAGATGACATAAGAAATAAAAAGAAAATCGGACAGAATGCGCAACTGAAACTAAAAATCGACGGGTCTCAGGATTTTTCTCTCCAGTCTCTGACTTACGAAATAATGAATTTATTCCTTTCATTTCCACCATACTGTATATCCTTACCTACAGATTTATGTAAAAAAAAATGCAATAAATCTTAATGATATATAACACACTGTAATTATTCAGTATTTTACCTATCATTTATTATACTAGTGTATACCTTTATCTATAAATACTTTTTTCCTCTACATTTTCTTAAAAAATTGCTACGTTTTGTGTGTTAGTTACCATTACTTGCACCATTAATTATGTCAAAATTAAAAAAAAAAACAATGAGGAAACAGTTGAATTGGTTAAACTAGAAGTTTAGAGGTATAAAAGGGACTGCATATCGCTTTCTAAATTACGTCTACTTCAAAAGCAGTTAGCAGCAACATGTCGGCCATTGTCAAGCTTTTATTCGCAGTTTGGGCTCTGCTAGCCCTTGGAACCCTTTTCTTTAACAGCGGTAAGTAGTAAATCCACTTTTGTTTCTAGTTTCTTGCTACAACTCAAAGATTGTTACCATAGGATGCCGAAACTAAATATATAAGACGTTTCGGCTTTTCCTTACTACACCCCATTATCAGGGTAATCTCTTATATTACAATTATTGCATTATAAGACTGTCGTTTCCAAACATTATATGACTAGCAAAATAGCTGTAATGGAGGCCTCTCAATTGAAGCTGACTATTCACTTACATCACTTTTAGTTTCCAAGATTTTATTGCTTAAATTTCTTATTAACAGATTTATAGTCAGTTTTGCGATTTTCAGAAAAGCGGGAAAACTGTTTAAATGATTTCTACAAAAACTATAATTTTGTTTTGAATTGTAACATTCTTTAACGGTTTTCTGGTCATTATGTATAGTCAGTTTGACTATTTTATTCTAAAATTAACTCAAAAATATGTAAATAAAAATGCGGTTATCACATTTTTCACCAAAAGTGCATTTAAGGGGTTTTGATTCTAGTAGACTCAGTTAAACGTGGCCGTCTCAAATACTGCTTAAAACATTTATTACCGTTTTGCTTAGTTTTATAACATTCTCAATCAAAGCGAAAAACTAAGAAAATTGTACGAAAATTGCCTAATATTTAATTTTCACCAAACATTATGCCAACACACTTAACAACGTGGAATTACAGAATTAACTGATAACTAGTGGCGATGTATGGTATATTGATTGCTGTAAATTGCCAATATCAAGTTTTAAAACGTCGATAAAATAGTGGAAAAAATACGATTTAGGCGGCATTTTTTAAAGAGATGACTAAAATTCAGATTCTGCATCATTTTTACATATTTTTTCTTCTTTATCATTTGAGATTATTTTCGACTAATTCTGTAATACTTAATCAATTTTGGGGTTCTAACAGGTTCTTTTTTCCACTGTTTAGACTTTGAATTATAAAATTAAGTATTTACAACTTTTCGACAATTCAGCTACTTTCAGGCTTTTTTACATAATTTTACGCTAGTTTTGTCTAAAATCTTTACAAACTGCATGCGGCAGTTTCTTTTTCTTTTCCATTGGTTCCCAATCTTTTTTTTTTTTAAGTTTTTGTTCTCTGATCTGAGCTTCTTCTTCTGAACTTATCAGTTCTAATATTCATTCTTCTCAAGGTATGCAAAACTGCGTTTTTTTTTAGTGGATTTTATTGAGGTTTATAACTTCACCCCAGTGATTTAGCTATCTACTACATTCCAGGTTCCTCTTCTTTCTTTGCCAGTGCCCGGACTCCTACCACTCCCCCAATTCGTAAGTATTTAAGTTAATTTTAATAAAGCATCTATTGAGGATAATTTGATTGATATTTAGATGGAAGAATTAGCGATGCAGCCTTAGCCAGTCTGGCTGGAGGCGGCCTTGGGCGATAAGGATATCGTCGTCGTTAATGTTCTTCTTCGCGTAGAAGAATTATTTTGTGTTTGCAAAGCAGAAATAAACAAGTTTCCTATAAATAAACTGTATTTACCTTCTGGAATAGTATTTTATAAAGCTATTGGCGTTTTTTTGTGAACTTCATAAACTTGATCAAATCCGAGCGTATCAACAAGTTAATGCCAAAAAAGCTTCCCCAAAAAACCCTGAAATGCGGATGGAATTAAATCAGGTTTAAAGTGGTTTCTTTTTTTCTTGATGAAGTAAATGTAGAGAGATTAAAAAGGGAAGTAAATGCAAAAGGATTCTATTGGTCTCAATTAGGGCTACAGGAAAGGAACAATTGCAGAATGCATTATCAATTATAGCAAATCATTTAATAAAGCAAATTTTAAGTTTTGCAAATGTTTAAGTTATGATCAGGGTTAAAATCGATTAAAAATAACTCAAAATTTGTAAAAATGTAAATTAAAAGTTTTAGAAAAATTACTTAAAACATGTAAAATGCAAATTTGAAATTGTTGATTAGGATTAAGACGAAAATTCGAAATGCCCCAAACCGTAAAAAAAATCGAATTTTGAGTCTTTTAAAGATAGTTTTTTCTTGGAAATTTTCGATTATTATAACTTAAAATGAAATATTAAGAATAATAATAATTAGGAATAATAATTCTGGTTTCTGCACATGTCACCTCAGTTGTCTTCTGCTTCTCGCATTCTAGAGCTTTTGCTTTTCCTTTATAACATTAAAAGCCCCTCGCCATTCCGTTTCAAATAGATATTTGATAGGTCCATAGGTCTGGTCCCGAGGACCACAGACTAAAGTTTAATGAACTTTTAGGTCAGGCTGTGGATTGCAACGACCGGCGGTTGCTCTCCACTGAGGAAATAGATAACGAAGTAGAAAGGCTCAACAAGTCTCAAGAGTCGTGCTCACTTAGGAAGCAGGGTGCTCGTAGAGTTCCGTGGTGAAATGGCACGCTGGTGCGTCTTAAATTAGACGCCAAAAGGGCCTTCCACCGAGCTGCCAAAAAAGGTACACAGGAGTGGAATGGATAAAACTAAGCCCGCAGGGAATTCTAAAAAGAGTTAAGGCGAAGCCAAAGAGAAATTATGTGGAGAGATAGACTTCCTTCCGGAATCGGCCTTGCTCGCCAAATTGCTGAGCTCAAAAAGAGGAAACCAACTAGGTAGAATGAAAAAACAGGACGGAAAATGGAGGCCAGGAGACCAGGGAGAGACCCTATAGAGATTCACCTGGAAATCCACTTCTCTGGAGAAAATGGCGTAGCCGCTCCTTCGGGGCTGGTCCAAGTCCGGAAGAACTGGATATTTGCAAGCGAAGTAGTGACCGATAAAGTCATGAGAAGGGCGGTGGGCGAATGCAGTCCATTTAAGACAGCGGGACCAGACGGTATATTTCCAGCAGTGCTGCAGGAGGGACTGGACAATGTGCACTCATCTACAGAGTGGGGTACGTTCCTAAGGAATGGAGATCCGCAAACGCGGTCTTCACACCAAAAGCTGGAAAAAATTACTACAATGTCGCTAAAATGGTTTAGATCCATAAGTTTGACATTGTTTCTAATGTAAACGTTAGAAAAGGTAGCAATAAACTACCTTGACCAACATGACTACAGTAAGGGGAAGTTGTGCTCTCCACTCTGTAGACGAGGTGCTGTATTCGACACAGCAAGAATAAACAACATCCGCAAAGCCCTCGCGAAGCCCTCAGGGCCCGGGGGCCTCCAACACAGTTGGTAGGATGGCCCAGATTGGCGCTCTGCAATCGTAGGGTGACGACTTCTCTGGGAGATCACCGGAAGCAATCAAGGTCTAGGGCGGCTGTCCACAAGGTATCTGCTTATCATCTCGACTATGGTGTCTCTAAATTCGCGGTCTTTTGGAGAGACTACAGATTACAGATTGGTCATGATACCAAGAAATTTCGTCGGCAGCGTTTGTGATCGAAAGAAAAGGGCATGCAGGATATAGCACAACGGTGTACTGAGACGTCTAGCAGTCAATCCTGGCAAGACAGAGCTTGTGCTCTACACTAAAAAGAGGAAAACTACAAGATTATAGAAAAGGCATGCAATAAGGCAACAACAGTGGTACGCCAACTGCGCAGGGCAGTGGGCAGGAGGTGGGTTCTAAAGCCACGCGTCTTGCACTGACTCTACACTGTAGTATATCAGACCGAGGATATTCTATGGGTCCGTGATCTGGTGGCTAGAGTGCAGAGAACAGTCTGCTTAGCTATAACGGGTGCCTTCAGAACAATACCGGCAGCAGCTCTCAATGCCTTACACACGCAGATAGCCAGCCTCGTCCAGCGGGACATCTCAATTGTCCTATCGCAGGGGGGGGGGGGGGGGCGCCCTTGCTATCTACTGAGACTAAAACAGCCATTTGGGATAAACATCGCAACAAAAGAAGAATTCAAAGAAGAACTGCTTCAGCGGCTGTTCTGAGCAGTATCACGTATGGTATACAGGCGGATCAAGAATGGCTGATTTACAGACGTCAGGAGCCGAAACATACCAAGCAGGCCACGACTAGGGCGAGAGCGTTTCCTTGGGAAGTCACAAGACTGTTTTCCAGGCGTAGATGTTTGCAATACTTGAAGTGGCTACACGACCAGAAGTCAAACAAGGTGCAGAACAGAACATCTTCATCTACTCCGGCAGGTAGGTGGACTCTACGAGCCATATGCAGGAAGAGGACGAGTTCAAAGCTCGTACAAGACTGCAGAGATGCTCTAGAGTCACTGGCAGAAACAAAAAGGTAACTCTGGGGTAGGTTTCTGTACATAGTGGCATTGAGGGAAACGAGCGCGCCGATGAATCGGCCAAGCTTGGTTCCCAGATGTTTTTTATTGGACCAGAGAGCCACGTAGAGGACGAATAGATACGTCTCTCACACTATAAATGAGTGGGAATAGGAGAGTACAAGGACAAACTGGACACAGTCGGGAATATGTAGACAGACCGAGTATCTACCCGGATAGATCCAAAGCCTCGTGGCTACTTGTGAGAGAAGTTGGCAGTGCCTAGGAGACCTTTTAGGAATCCTCACTGCCCACTGGAGACAAAGCAGACACATGCACCTTCTAGGAATGGTGGACAGTCCACTCTGCACCTACTGTGAAGCAGGGGAAGAGTCGTCATACCACTTTCTGGAAATGTGCAATAGGTGGACGCCACTGCGCCACAGGACACTTGGCGAGAGGTTACACTCTATCGAGAGGAGCTTGCGACTCTGAGATGGGAGGGGATACTCTCCTTCATTAGAGGGACGGGTCGACTCGTGGAGGGAATGAGGGCCCAGGTGAAGTATGGGGGATAGTATATTAAACAAGCATGCAATACTAGTTATTACTCGCAAGGATGAAGTTGGCGCTACGAGCTAAAGGCGAACTACTCGACTGTAGGTTTCATTAAAATTCACCGTAATATTCACCAGATTTTATAAATAACATATTATTCAACAAGCAAGTAATGATAGTTATTACTCACGAGGGAAAAGTTTGCGACACGAAGCGAAGGCGAGTGACGTAATTCATCAATATATGGCCTTTATTTTTCGAACTACTCCACTGTAAGTTTGGCCTTTTTTTTCACTTTTTGGATTCTTTAAGACCTGATTTATCAATCTTTGGTTAACTTTACCAGCCACATAATTACTATAGAAACAATTGTTAACAATAATGTTATCAAACATTGTTACTAATTGTGTGTGGTTAACGTCCTTGTTGTCAATGAATAGGAAAAGGTTTACGGCTATAGAACTAAATAAAACCAGCTCTCTTTTAAGAAATTGCCGACGTTTCGATTGTATATTACAATCTTCTTCAGAGCTTCCATTATAAAAAAGACATTTCATAATAGGTAGCAGGTTTACAAATTAAAAACTAATTATAAATTATTTATTAAAAACATATTTAGTTTCTAATTTGTAGGCCTGCTACCTATTGTGAATTTTGTTATATTTGTAGCCCTGAAGAAGATTGTAACACACAATCGAAACATCGGCAATTTTTCAAAAGAGAGTTGGTTTTATTTAGCCTTTAACCTGTTCCTATTCATTGTTACCAATCTGTAGGTAGCGGTGTACAGTTAGATGAATCCAGACTCATACATTTCAACTTTTTTTTTATTCCACTTCTCGAAGTTACTCACTAAAATTTGCTTTGCTAATACAATATTCAGTAACGTAATAAAGTAATAAAAACCTGGTTTTAAAAACTAAGCACGAGTATTTTGATTAGTTGAGAACCCGTGAATAATGGGTACTCACGGGTAGGTAATAGATGTTATTATCTATTAAAAACTAGTGAGTAGTGAGTAATAGCCTTATTATTAGTCACAAAAAGTAATATTTCTCAAACACTACTTATTAATTGCAAAGAAGGCAGACATTTTTTTAGTAAAATATAGGTCAAATTGTCTTCTTTTGAGCCAAAGAATGTCGCGATTCTCTTGTGGTCAAGGTCAACCATTGACAATAAAAGTGTATGTATTAAAATTTATAACATTAATAATAATGACCCTATTATTCATTAGATCATTAGTATATGTCATGATGCCAGTTCGGGACTAAGAATGGTGGAAGCTATAAGAGGGTCTAAGTTAGCTGATTGGTGGTGGAAAAAATTATTGGTTTTGATTGGTTGTGTGCAGTTTTGCAGATGCGCCAATGCAATGGCCTCAATGCGAAGTCATTTACGATAAGCGATTTACATTGTTTTTATTAGCTATTCACAAAAGTTTGGCATTTTGTTAGTCTTGGAAATTTGACTGTTGTTTGTCAATCTTCTTGATATGGGTACACGAGAATTCAGTGAAGACAGATGAGAAGTGAATATGCCATGGCCACTAAGATGCCAAAACTCGTGAATGGCAAATATGGACATAGTCAACATTCTGTAACTAAGGAGTTTACCTGTTTCTTTTTAGTGCCCTACTGTACTTCATACCCTATACTGCTAATTATTACTTTGGTAGAGTAAGTGTAATAATTGTTTTAATTCAAATTTTTCATATTTTATATCATTTTTTGTTCATTATTCAAAAAGCTGCTGTTATGGAATTTTTGGCATATGAGGAGTAAAGTATGCCTCCAAAATGGTGTCAAGTCTACCAGAAAATAAATTTCAAAAACTCGCAAAAAATCCTCAAAAAACTGAAGGCTTTCAAAAAATTTTGCCTGGGGCGTCGTTCTATTCTTTCTCGCCCTCCTATCTAACTTCTGGCCCTATGCCCTCTGCCCACCTTTGTGCTGTGGGCTGAATACCCCATTGGACACTTGGATAATTTTATTGCTTTTAGGGCGTATTGCGGTAATGACTTGAAAAAATTAAAATCTGTAGTTATGTATCTAATTTGCTCCCATTGTTTATAAGGGTTTACGAGGACAAGTAGGGATCCGAATGACCTGATAACGCAGCATCTTAATATATATAGTCAAGAACACGCAATAGGAGAGGAAGTAGCTCATAAGTAATGAACTTGACCCTCTGTCTACCCTCGAAAACAGGAATGCACGTCCCTAAAGCACGAGTCGCCAAACCGAGGGGGGGCATTAACATTCCAGGTGTGATCACGTGGCCTGATTAGATTTTGCAGACCGCCCACTCTGTCTAATGGACACGATGATAACATGACAAATTTCTCAATTAAGATTACGCTGATCTCGAAACTATTGTGGCGATATTGCCGGGATTAATTGCAGCCTAATCTTATTAAGGAGACTCGTAATTAAACGCTCCATTTGAACATTAATTTCCTAGAAGCCAATGTACAATACTGCCGCGATATATATTGCACGTCAGCTAGTAAAGGTTATATAATTTACGAAATAGTTTTGGTGGGGACTAATTTCGGCTTGAACCGCTAATGGAATTCTGGTGTAAACGTTGCGACCTTAGTAATGGCGCCCCTTAATTGCTCCTTGTGTATATTAAGCAACGCTGAAGGAATTTTTTCAAACTTGAGACGATATGGGCCATAAATAAATTCGTTTCTACTTTCAGCATGACGTATTATCCACATTTGTGAAGAACACCATTATTAATAAAAAAATTGCCATAAACTATTTATTTATGAAGGGGTGCATATTTTATGCTCCACATTCGTGACTAAAAACCGTAAAATGAAAAGAAGGAAAATAAGATAAATGAGGATCTTAACTAAAAGAACATTTTGTTCGAAAAGTGTAATTAAACAGAATGAAACAGTAAATTAGACGAGGCCTCCTGATTTGGAGATTAAATAGGCAATTTAGCTTCTAATAGGCTATTTAGTTTTGAAGTGGGGGTAGATGCGGAGACAGATCAGTGTATAGTGCAAGCCACAATTTTTCGTGCAATTCGAACTTGATCTGGTGCCAGATAAACAGATACCACTATCTGTAAAATAGCTAAATTTATTGATTGCACAATAACGTGCTGCTAAATGGCTCGAACACTGATAGCGGCCTCGGAGTTTAACTAGCTATATTGAACGGTCCTCGATTTACTGAGCTGCCTTAAAGTTGCCACAGTTATAATTATCTTGGTGTTGCATCATCATGCTTTCCAAATTAATGATGTACGTGATATGTTAAATGGCGGGGATGTAGTTGAAGTAAAAATTTTGAATATTGCCAAGTATCTACTTTAGATAGTTAAGTAAACTGAATAATAGATAAACATACAGCCTGAGATAATTAAGTGTTGAAGTGTCAACTAAGTGAGAGCTGTCAAGTTGCCTGGCAAATTAAGTATAAGCTCCTGATTGAAATGCTAGGAGAGTAGGGGTGGGTTTAAGCGTCATTCATTATTACAGGATAATCAGAACGCTCCAAGGCTGAATTTTGGAACTCACACCTAGTCGACACAATTAGAATAAAGTAGACAAAGGTGAATGATCAAATGCGATATTTTCTTAGTATTGATGTATGATGTCGAGGCTTGGACGTTATCCGCAGCAACAGAAAAACTATGGATCTATCGAAGACTCCTAAGAATTTCCTGGGTTGATTGAGTCACCAACAAAGAGGTCCTTCGAAGAATGAACTGCCAATTAACCCTCATGAATACCATAAAACAACTCAAACTTGAGAATTTGGGCCATGTCATGAGAAACCCTGTCAAGTATCGTCTACTACCGCTGTTCCTGCAAGCTAAGGTGGAGGGAAGAAGAGGACCAGGTATAACAAGAATTTCCTAGTTCGCGAACTTACGGAAGTGGCTTGGCGTGACTTCCATTGAACTGTTCCGCGCTGGAGCCAACAAAGTGCGCAATGCCATGATGACAGCCAAAGTCCGGAACGGATAAGGCCGATGAAGAAGAAGAAGCAGAAGACAAAGGTATGAAGGTCAGCTCAAAATTACAACAACTTGAAGATATGTATATGTATTTTGATCAATAGACGGTGTTAGCTTAACCTAAGTCTTACGAGTACTTCCCTTCTTCCCCTTGTCCTCCCTTCCCGGAAACCTCCGCTCCTCCGCTAGGCATTACTTCGGGGTAATTACAAGTTTGTCAACGGCACTCCAATGTTTCTCACTTCTTCCCAATATTACTCCGACACATTACTCTTATCCAAAGCCTATCCGCAGACTGCGCTGGCCCTGGCTCTAATGTCTTTAAATCTGTTACATTTAAACCGCGTGTGCTCCGGATTATCTTCGTCGCCGGAGATCTTCTTCTTGTGGTGCCTTATTTTTTGTGAAGGTTAGCGATTATCATGGCTATTCTTATTTTATCAGCTGCCTGTCTAAATAATTGTAAAGATATCATTCCAAACCACTGACATAGGTTTTGCAGCCATGCGTTCCTTCTTCTTCCTGGTCCTCTACTACCGTCGATCTTTCCCTGTAGGATAAGCTGCAGTAGTCGATATTTATTGTCCCTCATACTATGTCCGACGTACGTCATTTTTCTTCTCTTCACCGTGAATATCACTTCCTTCGTTTTACCCACTCTTCCAAGTACTTCTTTGTTAGTTACGTGCTCGATCCATCAGATGCGCAGAATCCTCCGATATATCCACATGTCGAACGCTTCGAGCTTCCCCATCAAGGCCTCTGTCATGGTGCACGCCTCAACGCCGTACAAAAGGTCTAGAAGGATGTAACATCTGACAATTCTTATTTTGAGTTGTAGGCTAAGGTTGCTGTTGACGACAAATTTTTCATTCTATTGAAGACAGTTCTTCCCTTCCCTATTCTGCATCTTACTTCTAAGGATTGATCCCAGTTTGCATTCACCATTGATCTCAAGTAAGTGCATCTCTCGACTCGTTCTATAGTTTCTTGATTTAAAGTCAAAATCATAGGAGGCTGGGGGTTTTTGCTGATGATCATATGTGTTGTCTTGGAGGTGTTCAGGTCCTCGCTCGTTGTATTGATTTTCTCCAAAACGGTTTGAAAACGTCCAGGCTTATGCAAGAATAACAGTATCATCTGCGCAACTGATGTTATGTATGCTTTCGCCGTTTATTTTAATCCATTCAGGAATCCTCTATTGCCTCCTGAAATATTTTTTGAGAGTAAATGTTAAATAAGTTCGGCGAGTGGACACACTCTTGGCGAACGCCTTGTTGGATCTTCACCTCCTCTGTTTTGTTGTCGGCTATGGTCCCATAAGCCGACTGGTTCCAATATAAATTCGCTGTCTAGGCCTAGACCTCCCTCATTACTTCCACCAACATTGTGTGTTTTACCCTGTCAAAAGCCCTTGAAAAATCTATAAAGCATACGTACATATCTCGGATCATGTCCCTACAGCATTGTACTAGGACTTGTAATGAAGATTGCCTCTCTAGTTCCCAGGGCATTTCCAAATCCAATTTGAGATTCGCTGGTGTATAAGTCACATTTTCTATATATTCTGCTATGGATGATCTTGGTGATCACTTTGACGATGTGATTGATGAGACTAATGAGGTTGTATTGGTTGCAGGTATTGGCTCGAGGTTTTTTAGGGAGGGTAATGAAGGAAGACATTAACCAGTAAAAAGGTATTTTTCCTGTATCATAGATGAGATTGCAGATTTCTTCCAGAGACTTGAGAATGTTTTTATCATTTCTACGCGGACCTCGTGAGATCCAAGCGATTTATTGTTTTGTATATTCTGGATAGTTCTCTCAAATTCTGCTTTTGTTATGCGTGGGCATGGTTCAAATTCGCCACTGATGTAATGTTCTGGTCTATCATTTGAGAATGTATTTCCCGTTATAAAGGTTTGTGTGAACTGAGGGTTTCAACCTCGAACCATTGTAACAACTCTTTTTCCATTAAGTAAAACCATTTTTCAAGGATCACTTGCGAACATTGAAAAATGTTCACAAGTAACTCCTTGAAGTCTTCCAGGTTACCCTTCGGGAAAGAAAACAAGAGCAGATGTTAAAGTCTATCAGCTCGACCATCACATACCCATTTCCTTTTACCACGTTGATCAGCACTAGTTTTTTATCTAGTTTAACAAAACTGTTAACGTTTTTCTGATTTTCTTCTATTCATTGACAATTTTGTAGGCAGAGTCAAGTCATTAGATAATCTTTAGGCAAACTGAACTTGTTTTGCCCTACACCATGACCATTGAGACTTGCGCTTGGGCAATAGGATATGCTTTGCTCCAGGAGCAGGACACACCCTACTCACGGACACTTAGTAAGCAATAGGGAAAGTTTTGCTCCAGGAGCAGGATGCCTACGAAAATCCAGTACAACATGCAGGTTGTTGAGTATGCTGAAAAGAACTATGCTAATATCACACAGAATATGAGAGAGAGAGAGAGAGATTGTAAAGTGCATAACGGTAAAAACTTTTGTTAGAATTAGTCAGGGAAGTGCAGTTGTAGTGAGTGAAAATTCTGTGGGTGCTTATTGCTTGGCAATTGATTTAGAAAGTTTTAAAAAATGCTGTTTTGCCTACGAAAATGTTGGATACCGGAGCCAAGCATCAACGTCCCTGCCTTTTCACAAGAAAATTCCTACCAACTGGGATATGAAACCTTCCATCAATGGGAAACAGCTCTAAAGACACTTCTACCGACGTTTTTCTAGTTTTCTTCTATTCATTGGCAGTTTTGCAGAGTCAAGTCATTAAACAATCTTTAGGCAAACTGAACTTGTTTTGCCTGTTGTGAGAGAGAGAGAGATTGGATTGTAACGTGCATAACTGTTGTTAGAATTAGTCATGCAAGTGCGGTTATAGTGAGTGAAGATTCTGTGAATGCTTATTACTTGGGCATTGATTTAAAAATTAAAAAATAGGGAAAGTTTGGGATGTTTGGGAAAGGATGCCTATGAAAGTCCAGTAGAGCATGCAAGCAGGTGTATGCTGAAAAGAACTATGCTATCTATCCCATAGAAAGAGAGAGGGAGAGTGAGAGTGAGCGAGAGAGAGAATTGCTTGGTGATGTAGCCCCCTTCATTCGAGGATATTTGGAGTCTTCAATAGTGGGTGTGAAAAGTGATCTGTAGGCTAGGCTATTCACCATTTGAGGCAATCACCTTTTAAAAAAGGTTCTTGACCTCCGCAACTACCACTACAGTGTCTGCAAAATCTAGCCCCTTACACAGTAATCTACTGCCGGTATAACCACAGAAAACTAGGAAAACTTTCATGATGTCACTAGCTTCTCCCTTGTGGAGTCGTACCAGAAAAGGAAAAACTTTTGCTCAAATGCCTCTTCGCCTCTATTTCTTCTACTCTTTTCTGTGTGGTCTTTTTGATATTCTTCTCGTACTTTTCGATGCTTATTGCTTTCTAAACTGCAACGTTTACTTTGTCTTTCTCCCTTTTATCAGTTATAAGATTGGATGCATTAAATTGGATATTTTATTGTTCAATATGTTTGCCCTCATTGTTTGTTCTCCATCGGACTGGCATAATCTTATAAAGCCATCAAGCTCACGGAATTAAAGTTTGGAAATTTTCAGATATAAATCATATTTTTAGAAATGAACTGTGTTATCTCGAATGTTTCTATAACACTTAATATTGAAAAATAATGAAATCAATATGATGTATTGCACAAAATTAATTCGAACTGGTTATCTCCTTAAGTAAACTTTAATATCTCGCTAAAACAACTTTTACTGGAATTACTGGATTTATTGGAATACAAGAAAAGTACCAATCCTATTCTCTGAAAATAACCAAATGAGGGGGTGGGGTATCTCGTCTTTTTTTTCAAATTATACATTTTACAGCCTGTAACTTTAGAAGGCGTAGATCTATTGAAATGAATCAAAAGTTCCTCGGTCGTCGATTTTTAGGCACTTTTGTGAAGTGAATCCAACTGTTTCTTGGTGGCAAAGAACTTGATTCTAAAAGTTTCTAAAAATCGACCACCGATGGGATCTATCTCAGAAAATACTGCACCCATGGGACCTCCGTTAGAGGAAGGTTAAAGAGAACATCAAGAGGAGTAAAAGGCAGTTGGTTTTAGTCCACTCGATCCTGGCATTCTCAACTTACAGGTCAAATTTGAAAATTGAGAAAAGAGACGTAATACTTTCCCTTTTGGTCATTTTGATAAAAATGTCGAATTTTTTTTTGCTGTTTTTGATCGGAATGGCGTGTCCGATGATCTCTTTCACCTCACTCCAACAGAAGTCCTGTAGATGCAGTATGTCGCAAAATATTGCTTTCTATGCATTTTGACATGTTCTAAGGCATTTCACGTCGATTTCTTCAATCTTTGCTTTACTAGCTTTAACAGCTTTAATTAAATATCGGTAAAAAACCACTAATGATGCTCACAGACGCATTTTCATACGTTTTAAGTCGAATTCTACTAATCTTAGAAATCATTAACTTTTATTAAAAAAACTCTAATGCAGAGTTGCATTTTGACAAGTTTTAAAGCGTTTTACATCGATTTCTACTGATCTTTGCTTAAAACATTAAATTTCACTAAAAAAACAACAATGATGCTCACAGACACATTTTGATACGGTTTAAGGCGGTTTACTTCGTCGATTTCTACTAATCTTAGCTTAAAAAATTACATTTTACAAAAAAAACCCTTATGATGCTTATAGACGCATTTTGAGACGTTTTAACGGGTCTTACGTCGAATTCTACTGATTATAGAAATCACTAACTTTTATTTAAAAAAAAACACTAATGATGCTCAGACACGCATTTTGAGACGGTTTTACGTCATTTCTACTGATCTTCGCTGAAAACATTAAATTTTACCAAAAAAAATACTTACTAATGACACTTTCAGGCGCATTTTGAGCCGATTTAAGGCGTCTTACGTCGAGTTCTGCTGGTCCTAGAAATCATTAACTTTAATTAAAAACTAACACTAATGATGCTCAGAGACGCATTTTGAGACTTTCTGAGGCGTTTTACATCGATTTCTACTGATCTTAGAAAACACTTTCGAATTAAAAAAAGCAGCTGTAGACAAAACGTCAGCAAAAAATTTGAGAAAGCCCAGAAAACACTTTAGATTGTATTTACTGATAAGCTTTTAAAAAATGAGAGAGAGGGATAGGGGAATGAGAGAGGGAAATGAGACCTGCATGTAATATGATTAGATGCTGCGTATCTTTGTATCGAAGACTAATTAATTTGTGCATGAAATTAATTAGAAATTAGATTAGAAAACAATTAAAAATGGAATTCCTCCTCAAATTGCTGTCCGTCTCTTTTCATTTTTTCGTTTCAGGATCAATAGACAGCAGTTGTTCCTCTAAACTTCCCTTCTTAAGTACTTCTGACAACAGTCCTATGCCGGACTTTGACAGAAGAGGGGAGGACTCTCGGAGGTTACTGGGAAGATCCCTAGGCGGATTTTTACCCTGTAACATTTATTCTGTTCTTCCACGATAGGCCATAAAATCAGTTTGCTTAAAAAACTGCTATAGAAATCAATTCTTTCCAGATCACAACTTTAGTAATATTGGTAGAGAGTAGGCTAATCTCAGAGACGTCATAACTGTAATATTGACAAGGACAGACACTGAAATGACTCCCCGTCAAATGTGTCATTGCCAATGACCAATGGCGCCCACTAGCGCCATCACTAACCTAGGAGATATGGACAGAGTCAACAAATGCCGATATTTCCCTAAAAATGGTCTCGTTTTTTGGCCCGAAGTCCGCCATTTTTAAGGTTCCTGTCACGCAACGCTGTCGTCAGTGCACGTCATTCAAACGTCATAGATTGATACACCGATTTCTAGTGAACTTAGCTTAGAACATTAAATTTCTCTAAAAAACACTAATGGTACTCACAGACGCATATTGAGACGTTCTAAGGCGTTTTACGTTGAATTCTACTGTTTTTAGAAATAATTCACTTTTACTTAAAAACCACTAATGATGCTCACAGACCCATTTTGAGACGCTTTAAGGCGTTTTACGTCAGTATCTACTGATTTTAGCTTAAAACATTAAATTTCACTAAAAAAACACTAATGATGCTTACAGACGAATTTTGGGACGTTTTAAGACGTTTTACGTCGAATGCTACTGATCTTAGAAATCATTAACTTTCATAAAAGAAAAACACTAATGATGCTCAGAGACGCATTTTGAGACGCTTTAAGGTGCTTTACGTCGATTTCTACTGATCTTAGCTTAAAACATTAAATTTCACTAAAAACACTAATGATGCTTACAGACGCATTTTGAGACGTTTTAAGGCGTTTTACGTCGAATTCTACTGATCCTAGAAATCATCAACTTTTGTTATAAAAACACTAATGATGCTTAGAGACGCATTTTGAGACGTTTTAATGCGTTTTATGTCGAATTCTTCTGATCCTAGAAATCATTAACTTTTATTATAAAAACACTAATGATGCTCAGAGACGCAATTTGAATCGTTTTAAGGCGTTTTACATCAAATTCTACTGATCCTAGAAATCACTAACTTTTATAAAAAAAAACACTAATGATGCTCAGAGACGCATTATGAGTCGTTCTAAGGCATTTTACGTCGAATTCTACTGATCCCAGAAATCATCAACTGTTATTAAAATAACACTAATGATGCTCATAGATGCATTTTGAGACGTTTTAAGGACATTCTACATCAACTTCTATTGATCGTAGCTTAAAACGTTAAATTATACTAAAAAAACACCAATGATGCTCACAGACGCACTTTGAGACGCTTTGAGGCGTCTTACATCGAATTTTACTGATCTTAGAACTCATTAACTTTTATTTCAAGATCACTAATGATGCTCAGAGAAGCTCGTTTTAAGGCGTTTTACGTCGAATTCTACTGATCTTAGAAATCATCAACTTTTATTACAAAAACACTAATGGTGCTCAGAGACGCATTTTGAGTCGTTTTAAGACGTTTTACGTCGATTTCTACTGATCTTAGTTTAAAACATTAAATCTCCCAAAAAATACTAATGATGCTTATAGTCGCATTTTGAGACGTTTTAAGGCGTTTTACGTCGATTCCTACTGATCTTAGCTTAAAACATTAAATTTCACTAAAAGCACTAATGATGCTTACAGACGCATTTTGAGACGTTTTAAAGCGTTTTACGTCGAATTCTACTGATCCTAGAAATCATCAACTTTTGTTATAAAAACACTAATGATTTTGAGACGTTTTAATGCGTTTTACGTCGAATTGTACTGATCTTAGCAATCACTAACTTTTATTAAAAAAAAAACACTAATGATGCTTAGAGACGCATTTTGAGACGTTTTAAGGCGTTTTATGTGGAATTCTTCTGATCCTAGAAATCATTAACTTTTATTATAAAAACCTAATGATGCTCAGAGACGCAATTTGAATCGTTTTAAGGCGTTTTACATCAAATTCTACTGATCCTAGAAATCATTAACTTTTGTTATAAAAACACTAATGATGCTCTGAGACGCATTTTGAGACGTTTTAAGGCGTTTTACGTCGAATTGTACTGATCTTAGCAATCACTAACTTTTATAAAAAAAAAACACTAATGATGCTCAGAGACGCATTTTGAGACGTTTTAAGGCGTTTTATGTTGAATTCTTCTGATCCTAGAAATCACTAACTTTTATAAAAAAAAAACACTAATGATGCTCAGAGACGCATTATGAGTCGTTTCAAGGCATTTTACGTCGAATTCTACTGATCCTAGAAATCATCAACTGTTATTAAAATAACACTAATGATGCTCATAGATGCATTTTGAGACGTTTTAAGGACATTCTACATCAACTTCTACTGATCGTAGCTTAAAACGTTAAATTTTACTAAAAAAACACCAATGATGCTCCCAGACGCACTTTGAGACGCTTTGAGGCGTCTTACGTCGAATTTTACTGATCTTAGAACTCATTAACTTTTATTTCAAAAACACTAATGATGCTCAGAGAAGTTCGTTATAAGGCGTTTTACGTCGAATTCTACTGATCTTAGAAATCATCAACTTTTATTACAAAAACACTAATGATGCTCAGAGATGCATGTTGAGTCGTTTTAAGACGTTTTACGTCGATTTCTATTGATCTTAGTTTAAAACATTAAATCTCCAAAAAAAATACTAATGATGCTTATAGTCGCATTTTGAGACATTTTAAGGCGTGTTACGTCGATTCCTACTGATCTTAGATTAAAACATTAAGTTTTACTAAAAAAACATTAGTGATGCTTACAGACGCATTTTGAGACGCTTTAAGGCATTTTACGTTGAATGCTACTGACATTAGAAATCACTAACTTTTATTAAGAAAACACGAATGATGCTCAGAGACGCATTTTCGGACGTTTTAAGGCGTTTTACGTCAATTTCTACTGATTTTAGCTTGAAATATTAAATTTTACTAAAAAACACTAATGATGCTCACAGACACATTTTGATATGTTTTAAGGCGTTTTACGTCGAATTCTACTGATCTTAGAAAACGTTTAATTCTACCAAAAAAAAAAAACAGTCACACCTATGTTTTCTAAGCATTTTGAGACGATTTAAGGCATTTTACGTCGATTTCTACCGATATTTGCTAAAAACATTAGATGGGTCTATTTTTAAGCACTTTTAGAATCGAGTATTTTGCTATTTAAAAAAAAATACTTTGGAATTCAATTCCATTCGATATAGGTCTGTTCCGTTCTTATGGAATGGCAAACATGATATTTCGATCAAAAGCACCGAAAGTAAATTGCGATTTTTTTCTATTTTTTTTTTTTAAATGACCAAAGGAAGAGATACTACGTCTTTTTTCTCAATTTACAAATTTGACCTCCTGTAACATGGGAAGGCGTGGATCGATTAAAATAAAATCAACTGTTTTTACTCTTCTTGATGTCCTCTTCAAGCTGCCGCCGATAGAAGTCGAGGAAGTGCAGCATTTTCGGAGACAGTCCCCTTCGGTGGTCGATTTTTAGACACTTTCGAATCAAGTTTTTTGCCATTTAAAAACAAAACACTTTAGGGGTTAATTTTATTCGAATTAAGTATGTTACGTTCTTAGGAGATTGCAAACATGCCATTCCGATCAAAAACAGCAAAAAAATCCATTTTCTTAAAATTGACCAAGAGGCCCCTTCGGTGGTTTTTTGGCATCGACTTTTTTGTCATTCTTAATAGAAAAACATTATGAGTCATCCATGTTCCGTGCAATTACAAAACTGGTCATTGCGCAATTAATTTGCAATCTTGGACAACGTGTCTTTTTACGCAACTTATGACTGAATATTATATCACAGAACTGCCTACTTCCACTCAAAATGCTAATCTAACCTTAGTGAGCAGTTATTTTCCGTCATTTTGTCTGCCGATCTCTCGCGGTTCTTTCTTTGTAATATTCCTCCATAATAAATACGAACCGTTTTGCACCACGTAGAGGAAACGCAATTATGGCTTCCGCTGAAAACGAGTATTTTGTTTTAAGGAATTCCCAAAACGTTACAGAGACAACGTCTCGACGTACGGCACCATAAAAAATATGGAAATTGTCTCGGGATGCTCGTTCGGAGGGGTAGCTCAAAGTAATTTGCCATTTAATCGAATAATGCGCCACCTCGAAATGATAGAAATGAAAAGTTGTAATCGAGTTGTACACGGAGAAAATAATTCGTTTATAGAGTTTAGAATGGACCAGTACTAAATGAATTAAGGATCTTAGAGTGTAATATGGCATATATACAATTTTGTTCTATCCTACACTGTCTCGTAGAAATTCTTTTGGACTGAAGCAATTTCAATGTCACTCAAAAACAGTATAAAAAAATTCAAAAACTTTCAAAAGTTTTTTTGAATTGACCAAAGGAGAGGGTTCATTCTTTATTTAGCGAGTCTAGTTCTAGAAAGCCATTGGATCTAGTTATTTCTATTGAATGTAGTTTTAGATCCAAAAGTCTATTTATAGAAACCTATCAAGAAGCAGGAACTTACTCATCTCAGTTTCCCACAATTAAATTAAAAAAATATTGTCAAAGTAGATGGCAAATGGTATAGCGGGGTGAGGACAGTGAATAAAGAAAACTTCAACTTTACGCAGAAATTGCCGACGTTTCGACGTTTATCTGAGTTATTGTCTGGGGTTCAGACGGCGCCTTATGATTGTGTTTGTTCTAATGCGTATTATTGTCATTGTCTCCCGTAGTTCTTCTTGGGCAAGAAATGTATCTCCATGCTTATGACATGAAAACTTCGACGTATTCTGCAGAATAGCCTTGATAAAGACGTAAATAAACGTCGAAACGTCGGCAATTTCTGCGTAAAATAGAAGTTTTCTTTACTCACTGTCCTCACCCCGCTATACCATTTGCCATCTACTCTACTGAAGGACGCTAATCAACTCCACTATTGTCAAAGTTTGTACTCGTATTCGATTACGGGATTGCATTTTATCTAATCTGTTCTGATCTTTAAGATCCACCTAAGTAGGGATAGAATGAGAGTTCTGCATCATTTTTGCCCGAAAGTGCCCGAACCAATCAGGAACGTCCTACCCCCACCCTGCCACCTCTGCAGGCTTTTAAGCCCCACCCCCCGGCCAATCAGAATCGCTAAATCTCAGTCTGGGGCCTGTATAATCCCTTAAGCCCCACCCTCAACCAATCAGACCAATAGAAAGACGCAAATTTGCCCGAAACCTTAACTCCACCCTTCTTCGAAATGGCTCCACCCTTCTCGGAAATCTGTCCAGGGGCGTACTCAGTCCTTCTGCCTCGGAAACCATGCATCCTTGATAGGCAACACGATACCATAAATATTTTCGGTTGGTACGGTCCTGTTACATGCTTGGAGACCCCACTAAAAATCTATGCAGTCAAACAGAGGCGTACCCAAACCGTCCAACTCTTTAACTCTATATGAAAATACCACGGTAATCTTGAAGCGGTGCTAGGCACGTCCCTGTAAGATGGGGTCTATTGTTAAGTTTTCTTTTGTTAAACCCATCTGAGATCTGATATATCTGCACCTGGTATTAAGGAATTTCGACAAGCGGAAATTTTACGGTTAAGGAGTTAGAGAAATAAGAAAAACGGTATTATTTATGAAAATAAATTTTATTAAGCAAATAGATATGTATTACATAGAGTGCAAGTTAATATTAATGCCTCCCAACACCACTATATTTGTTTATATTTAATTCTAGAGACAATACTTTTAATAAAGCCCAACCACTATCCCTTTCTTCGAATTCTTGTGATTTTGTAATTAAAATTCGAGCAAATGTATCAAATATTTCTTCAAGATCTGTACCTCTTGATACACTAACAAATCGTGAATTAAATGATTTTATTTCCTGTTTTCCTGCTGAAGGTAATAAGTATTCGGCAAATAGCTCCACATTTACTTTAAGTATTTGGTGGGTCACCAGATTTTGAGTTATTAATTTAAAAATTTTTGGTTTTAAAGACTTTAGATACGCAGCTATGTTTAAAGCATTGGAAGGTTCTGTAAGTCGATAGACGATAATTCTATTCTTAAAAGCAGTTCTTATTATTTCCAAACCGGGTTCAATTAGAGTCCTGCCATTATATTTATGTCTATGACTTAGCCAGTGGAGATGAGAACTCACGTTTTCATCACAATCTTCACAATAGAAGGTCATGATTACAACTGAGCAAATAATTAAAAGTGGTTTAATTTTACGCTCCCATCCAATGCACTATATGAAATGCATGCATCATGAATGATCAATGCATATACTTTAATGTTTTGATCAAAATTTTGTGTACACTCAAATTCCAGTTTAATATCCACAGTTCCTGTCTTGAGATTTTCCTGCTGGTGGCTACAGTCAATTACAAACACAGGATTCTCATAATATTCACCAATGTCGAGTAAAGGGTTTGATTCAGGAATGCAATAATAAGTTGATTGAAAACTTTCATAAGAATAATATGCCGATCCGAAAAGTTTTTTCTGAAAATTTAGATCCATACGCTCATATGGATAAACTTTTGAGTTTAATGATAGGCGCATATCCCTAATATTCGCGTGGGTGAATACTGTAATATCTTTTTCGCGATTGTTGCTATTTTCAGTTTTCTGAAATCCGATTATAACAAATCTCGGTTTTTCCAGTTGAGTAGTCGTTTTTACAGCCCACACATCAGTGGCAGTTCGACGTAAAGCTGGCAGGTGGAACAAATCCCATTTCCTATATGCAATTTTTATACGAGAATCATCCCCACCCTTTCTAATATGTGAAAGCAATTTTAATTTTTCACGATCATCAGGGATTATATGATGAACTTTCCACTCAATTTTTTCAATTTTTATATCCGCGTCTACTTCTCCCATATAACAATTTTCAAAAGTGCGAGCAATTGTCATAATTAGCTCTGTTTTTACGTTTAATAATCCTTTTTCATAGTCTTCAGCAAAACCGAGTAAGTATTTTAAAGGCAACCTGCCTGAGAATATATGACTGGTTTTATCCAAGACACTCTGCTTTAGTTCATTGAGTCCCCATCCTATATTAGTCATGCGTTGAGCTTGATGTTTACCAAATGAGACCATCGTTTTCAAGGTGGTTGTAATACCAGGATCACGAACAACAGCAATTTGCTCACCCCCAAGTTCAAGACGAATTTCACTAAAGAGAAACGCAAATGCGTTAACGTGAACAGACAGATTAATACAGCTATTTTAGACAAGTCTTAACCCGTCTTAAACGTGAACAAACAGATTTATGCAGGTGTCTGGGTTAAAAGGAGAGGGGGGTCCTTAATTTCTAGCACAAACCTCTAAATACAAGAGTTTAGTTTGATATCTACATCAGTTGTAGAAAAAGTTTGACTGTTATAAACAACATTGCAAAAAAATAATGTCATATCCAACGTTTGATAAATATGGTGGTTGTGGTTGCTGCTCTATCGATCCTGAAGTTGAAGAAGGAGAAAACGAAATTTCTTGTGATGAAACTTGTGTGGATAAACCCTTGATTCTAGAGTTTTTGTGGGTGAGAACGTTACCTTTTTCTGAAAAATTTGAATTTCGCATTGAAAACTAAAAAATGAGCAGACACTAACAATCCAAATTGAGGATATTGATTTCGCCTTGGGACAATTTGTGCTACTTACTCAAACAAAGTTTCAAGAATTGATTGCTGAACTAAAAAAACATATGACAGTGGAAGACGGTTCTCTGAAATTTAAAAATAGCGGAGATGTGCGTTTTAGAATTCCTGTTACCGAGGATATTTATTGTTTTTTTGAACGCTATGAAACTAATATTTCTCTAGATATTATAGGTCGTAATATTAATTTATTTTTGTTTGAAGAGGATATAATAGCTCTGTTAAACGTTTCTGGCTTACCAGGTGTCCTCACCGATACAAGTTCCGACACACCAATACTCCAATAATATTAGTTAGTTTCTGCTTGTCTGTCTAAGTGTAAAGTGTTTTCCTTCTCAAACGAGTATGTCACAAGATACCAATACCTCTCCCAGTTGGGACTTTTTAGACTTTGCCCCCCACGTTAACCGCCTTTATGAAGAAAAAATTAAATTTGAGAAAAATTTAGTGTATGAGACAACATTTAACTTATGCTTGATACCAGTTCGAATCTCAATAGGGTTTAGTGTGGCTCGAGATTATGCTCCTGCTGTAATTATTTCTAGCCTCTCATTAAATTTCGAGCCCACTACTCAAATTTCTTTTTCTGAAAATGACTGGGATGATTTTGTTAATAACATTAACCTAAAACCCATTATTAATAGTGAAGGACATTTATGTGAAAATGTGTTGACTTTAACTAACTTTAGTATTACTTGTATACCTCTCTCTGACGCAAATTTGTTAAAAATCGAGAGAAATGGTAATGTAGTTTATTTTTGTAAAGACTGGTTGTTACAGTTAATAGAAAACTTTAAGATCGTAAACTGTAGATTAGAATATTTAAAAAGTTTGCATTTTTCAGAATATTATTATAAAGTTTTGCAGTTTAGTCTAAAACACTGTAAAACTGGTAATGATGTTATAAGTTTTATTAAGGAATTCTGTCTTCTCAATTGTTCTGTCATAAATTATTGTATGTTGGATGTTTTAAATTTAGATTTGTCTAGAGTATTATGTGACATTTCTACTATTTACCCTTCTGTTCACATAAATAGTTAAGGAAGTCTAACAGTATGTGTAGAGGAAAAAAAAATGTAATAAACTCTATATTTAAATTATTTACATTTGCTGTTTTATTTATGTCAAGTCAAACAAGAACGGTAAAATGGGTAAAACCTTATTATTATTTTTGTGCTAATTAACGATGTCGGAATCATTTATCCAAGTTGGCTCCTTAAAGCCTAACCACTTCACTCGAATTTGATTAATACCATTCTTTTTTCTCCGAGCTATAATTTTTTCAATTAAATAAGTGTTTGAATGTTTGGTTTTTTGCAATTCACTTTCGTAAAACCCTCCTTTTATAGGAAAACCCTCAAGATCCTCCAAAATGTATGTAACAGGATTCGTTAAATTTATTTTAGAAATTTTAAAGAGTTCATGAGACCAATTAATTTCATATCCTTTACTGAATATTCCTTTGTATTTACTAATTCTTACTACATCCCCAATTTTAAACCTATGTTTATGAGGAGTAACTTTTGGTGTATCATACACAGTCAATCGTGTTTTTGGAGTAATCTGGTTAGGTTTCATTCCTGTGGCGCTATGTTTTGTGTTGTTGTATGAATTTACAACTTCAGTTAAAATATTGACCCACCTATTATTGCCATTCAAAGAAAAAAGCTTGTAGATTTTATTTTTCAAAGTGCGAATAACCCTTTCAACGATTGCAGCCTTTTTGGTGCTATAAGTTGAGTAATGATTAACCTCATACTGGCACATTAATTTTTTAAAATGTTTATTGTACATTTCAGTTCCCTGATCTGACTGAAGATTTTTAGGCATATATTTTGCTCTTTTTAATATTAAGGACATAGCTCTGGAGACTTCTAAACCAGTTTTATTTTTCAAAGGTTCCACCCAAACATATTTTGAAAAACAGTCAATTACCACTAATATATACCTATAACCATTATTGACTTTCATGTATGGCTGCATCTCAGCTAAATCTATCTGCCAAAGGTCACCATAACCTTTAATTATTGTTTTACGTCTCATAAAATTTTTTCGAGCGGGTTTGTGTAGCTCGTTAACTATTTCACTTTTTACGTTCATTTTATTTGTGTGTGTGTGTGTGTGTGTGTGTTCTGATCAGCAATATGCGAGCAACTGAGAGAATATATAAATTTACCACTAATTATATAACGCAGTACACCATAATTCTCTATTTTCAAAATAAAAAAACATACACAGTAAAAATTAAAAAAAAAAAATAAAAAACTTTCAAAAATACTTAAAACTCATTTGAACCTATGTAAATTATTCTAATAATTTAACTAAAACAAACTTAATTATTCGGTGCTCGAACTCACGCCATTTGCATCTTGGTGTGTATCACCCTGCAACTCATCCAAGTTTCGAATTCTCACACCTCTTCTCCACCAAGTGGAAGAGTCAGCTCCTCCATGTCGGTGGTAAAACTCTACTTCGTTGAATTCAGGAGGCTGAGGGGGGCTTCTTCCATAACCAGCATCCTCCAGCTCCTCCAAATCGGCGAGGTTTAGGGGTCCTTGCCGAAGCCACTGCTCTCCGAAGTGTCCCTGAACCCATCTCTGGACCTCTACATCCCGGGGAACTTCTGGCAAATCTCGCATTTCCCCCATAACCTGCTGTGGTGGGAACAGTCTCCACCACTCGACATCCTCTTCTGCACTCTCTGGTGACTCCGCTCGGTTTTCCTCCATATCCGCTAATGGCAAAATAGACGGCGTTGAAGATCCGGATGAGTGGGCTGCTTCCATGTTCATAGGTTGAGCATCATACACAAACCAATATTGTGCATTTTGTTCAGCAGGCTCCATTTCTTCTTCAACTTGGTTTTCGGGAAACCAATGCTGCCCCTCGTGTTCGTAAGGTTGTATTTGTTCCTCGGGAACCCGACGATGCTCTCCATCAGGCCAGTTTAATGCCTCCATCTCATTTGAAGACTCCGAATGAGAAGACATTATTTTGAACTTGTGCTTTTTTAAGTTTGTATTGGTAGGTTAAAGTGATTTTGTTTTTTACTGAAGTGAGTACGTTCGCACGGTACAAACTAGGAGAAGGAAATAAATGAGAAATGACGAGTTTTCTACTTTATATAGGTACGACTTTAAAGTCCGAAATCTATAGAAAACTATTCAAAAAAGCTTTAAAGTGCATCTATCCAATAAGAATCACGAAACCCTTACACCTGTGTATCTGAATACCTGTACAGTGTGGGTTTTCGAGGTGTGAATTTTGCCACAAAAGCATGATTTATTAGCGATTTTATATTCAGCACTTTTGTATAGAGGTGTAAAAGAATCTGATCGGTATTTAGAATGTCTAAGATATGTGGGAAAATGAAAAAAGCTCGAAAAGTAATTCTTTGTTGAAAATAGAGGATGTGATTTTACCATACAGATAAAGCTTAGATACTAACAAAGCTCTATATGGATAACCGAAATCTATAGAAAACTATTCAAAAAAGCTTTAAAGTGCATCTATCCAATAAGAATCACGAAACCCTTACACCTGTGTATCTGAATACCTGTACAGTGTGGGTTTTCGAGGTGTGAGTTTTGCCACAAAAGCATGATTTATTAGCGATTTTATATTCAGCACTTTTGTGTAGAGGTGTAAAAGAATCTGATCGGTATTCAGAATGTCTAAGATATGTGGGAAAATGAAAAAAGCTCGAAAAAGTAATTCTTTGTTGAAAATAGAGGATGTGATTTTACCATACAGATAAAGCTTAGATACTAACAAAGCTCTATATGGATAACCGAAATCTATAGAAAACTATTCAAAAAAGCTTTAAAGTGCATCTATCCAATAAGAATCACGAAACCCTTACACCTGTGTATCTGAATACCTGTACAGTGTGGGTTTTCGAGGGTTGTTGCAGCACCTTTCAACGATACTTCAATAAAACGAAAATTGGTTTTAACATACACTACAAAAAAAATTTTACTGCATAATATTTTTTTTTTAGTATGTTTAATGTTTACTAATTAACCAGAACATTAATTATTATTATAGATATTCAATGAGTGTTGAATCGATGCTCCCGCAAATCAGCCCACAGATCAGCCGGAACTGTCACCCCCTCTCTATATTTCGCTAGTTGATGGGAGAGAACTTTTTCTATTCTAGCAACTCTTTTGAGCAGCCCAACGAGTTCTTCACGCAATATGGCTAATATAGTTTCCCGACACTCAATTAATTTACTACTCATTAATGCATTAGACCACTGTGGCGATTTGTCAGCTTCTTTCCGTAATGTCATCTGAGTGTCTAAGTAACCTTTGGTAACAACGTCAGTATTTTCTATTGGCTCGCTAACGTTAGTTAATCGCTTTTTCTCAATGTTGAAATCATCATTACTGGTTAATTTAAATCCAATGCCAGGAGGACCTCTAACATATCTTAAATTAGAGGTAGAATAACGTCCAAATTTGTCAATAGTTGAGATGCGTGCCCGTGGCATATTTAAAACAAACTGTCTAATTCAGATTGCAGTACATCTAATTTATATAAATTTCAGTAAATAATATCTTCCTCTCTCAACTCCTCAATAATTGACAAAATTTCATTTTCGTGACTATTATTTCCAGCTAATTTTGAAGCCCATAAAAGCTGTAACCTCTTAATGAGTTCTCTTGGTTTATTCCAATAAACATACTCAACAGATTTCCCTGCGTTATAGGTTTTATTAATTATATTTAATACACCCCCTAATTTTTTCTCTAATAGAGGTTTAATAATTAATTTATATTTGAGAGATCCACTACGCTTGAGACCTAGGTTTTCATTAAAATTTTGATAAACAGCATGAGTTTTCTGCAAAATTTCACTATAATTCTCTAAAACCTCGGGGTTAATTAAATCGACGCGGGTAGTCAAATCAGGTCTTTTTAAGAAAAGTAAATCTATAAGTTCTTCAGTTAGAAGATATCTCCCAATTCTCTCGGCTCTTCTCCATATTGATATTGTTTTTTCAGGAACACTGATTATAATATCGCTGTCTCCGATCTTATATCGGTTGTTCAATTTATCATAATAAACACCAAATATCTGATCAAAGTCTTTGTGATTTTGCTTAACATTATTTAAATATTTTGATATAATGTCACCCGACTCATGTGTTTCTACCGAAGAAGGGGGTATTAATCCTTCAGATTCTGCTGTATACGGACCGCTCCAAGATGAGGACATTTGTGGTGGTTCGTAAAAATAAGGTATTTTTTCATCAACTGTCCAATATTTACTCGTTTTTGGTTTTGTTACTGGGGTACTTGTTACAGGTACTACCGGAGATTGAACTGCGTTTGTTACTGCTTTTGAGAGGGTTTTTAAGCTTGAAGTTACTGGTTGATGAAATTCTTCAATATCAGTTTTAGTTTCATAATCTCGCGATTTCAAAGCTTTATACTTTTTACGTACAGCTTCCGTTGCTTCTACTAGTTTGCGCTTTAAATTGATTTCATTATCAATGCCGTTCATTTCTGTTGTCTGTTGAGACTTACTGGTTGAAATGGTTATGCATTACCGGCGTATGGTTTTATATAGCAATCAAATCCTTTCCGAAATCGTCCCTTGTCTAACTCACTGTCCTTGTCTATTACAAAGAACCCATGCTTATCTTTCCAGGTTTCAGAACACATTTTTAAAAATTCTTGAAACGTAACATCAGGAGAAACATGATCAGAAAACACGTGCTTTAGATTAGTCTCGTCTTGTTTAAATAAAATAATGAAATTTGCGTTGTCTCTTATTAATTGTTTAGGGATCCTAGAATACGTTTGAGCTAAATAAAAACTTGATATGTTCTTATGTCGCCCCATACAAAAATATGCGCGAATCGGTTCTTGCTTTTCAGATATTACGTCATCAAATATAAAAATTGAGTTCTCTTTCGCTTCTGCTGGTTTAGTAATTTCCTGGTTATTTCCAAAAGTAAAATACCCAATTTCTTTTATAGGTGTTAGCACTTTTTTTAAAAACTCATACTTCGGTTGATATAGTGATTTTGAATATATATAGATGTTTTCAAAGAATAGACCTTCCGGATGTGTAATTAATGAAACAATCACATTTGTTTTACCACATCCAGAACTTCCGACAATTAGACATCTTATGTTTGATGGTAATAAGGGACCGTGTATACTCGATTGTTTTAAACCACCACCTACGGCCTCGTCTAAATTATCGACTTGCAGTTTGTAGGATGAGTGAACAATCTCCATTTTTTTTTCCTGCTAAACACAAATTTATAAATAATAAATACGTGTGAATATTGCAATTAGTTCAATGCCGACTTTTGCAAGAACAGGTTGTCGACGCGTTCTTAAACCCGGTCGTTATAAGACTGGGTCAGGTATACTCAATACTGTAATTAATAAGTTACCATTTGAGCTACATTACCCCGGATATAACTTCCTAGGACCTGGCACTAAATTGAATAAGAGGTTAAGTAGAGGAGACAAACCAATAAACAAATTAGACGGAGCTGCTAGAGAGCACGATATATTCTATAAATATAATAAAAACACAAAGTCGAGACATTTAGCAGACGAAGTTTTAGAAAATAAGGCCTGGGATAGAGTTTTGGCAAAAGACTCAAAATTGGGTGAAAAAACGGCTGCGTGGTTAACGACTTCTGCTATGAAAGTTAAAAGAAAGCTTGGTATGGGTGTGAGACAAAAAGTAGTAAAAAAACAACGACAAAGTAATTTGCTGAGAAAACAAAAATTAAAAAAGAAAATACTGTTTGGAAGCGGTTTAGTAAAAAGCGGTAAGATAGCCTTAAAGTCTGCAATGAAATCTAAAGGAGATTTATCTAAAATGACTAAGGTGGTATTAGCTGCGAGTCGAAAATATGTAAAAAATGCGGGTGGTAAAAAGCGATTTAAACTACCACGCGTTATACCAATTCCAAAAACGACAAAAGGTGGATTTCTCCCCATTATCCCCTTAATTTCAGGTCTAGCTGCACTTGGATCTGTTGCCGGTGGCATTTCCGGTGTCGTTAAAGCCGCAAACGCTGTGGGTAATGCACGAAAAAGTTTAGCAAAAAATACTAGACATAACAGGCAGATGGAGGCCATCGCGCTTGGGAAAAAAGTGGGTCAGGGATTATACCTAAAACCTTATCGAAATGGTTTTGGATTGTATTTACCCCCCAAAGCAAAAAACTAATTATGTCCCTGCCTCATAAACCATTGTCCAATATTGAATTAATGAGTTATGCTCGTAAGCTACAGGTTCCATATTTTAGAGGAGTTTTTATGCGAGATAATTTACCAAAATCAGGACCTAAATTTAATGAGAGAGCTATAGTTAACCTTGATTCCAACAAAGGGGTAGGGACGCATTGGGTGGCTTATTTAAAAGAGGGTCGAATTACCCAATACTACGACAGTTTTGGCGATTTAACCCCACCTAAAGAAATTTTGGAGTACTTGTACACAGGAAAAAACCCAACAAGTTCAATCTTGTATAACTACAAACGAGAACAGAAATTTGATTCAGTTATATGTGGGCATTTGTGTTTAAAGTTTCTTTCAGAGCGGTAATTGTTTTCTTTTTCTGATATGGAGACGCGAAATGCGAAAATGCATGAGGCGCTTAGAGCTCTTATTGAAAAAAAATCACTATTTTTATTAACATTAGAGGAACTAGAAAATTTACCAAAAGAAGTTATAATAGCTTCATCTGCAGAGGAAATTGCGCATGTGCAACAGAAATTACCCGAAAAATTGTTAAGTGACCCCGACATTCAAAAATTCTTGTTCTGCACTGAGCATTATTCAAATCGAGACAATGCTTGTGATACATTTGACGGACCTCCTCCTCGAAAAATATTTTGCTGTTATTGCGCAATAAAAGAAGTTAGTATGGGTACTGATAATAATGTAAAAATTGCGAAATGTATAGAAAAAAATAATTGTTGTGTGATTATATAAAATAATATCTTTTAGGGTAAAATTCTTTAGTTATGGCTCGAACGTTTACTCTTTCGGGTGTCTCCAGTATCTTATCTGCAAATTTTTTCCCTGCTGTGGAGTTAGATAAGAGAGTACAATATGGACTTGGTTTATTAGGGTTTTATTCGTATAATTCTATATTCAATGTAGATAATACTAATAATATTATCGGCTTTAAACAGCTGGGAAAGGATGGGAAAAAAACCCGATTGGCTATAAAGCCTGGTGTTTATGAAATAGCTGATATTCGCGCTGCAGTTTTGCAAGCGTTAAAAGAAGCTGATAAATCAATAAAAAATCAGAATGATGATGACTTATTTTGGTTGGAGGCGAATAACACAACTTTAAAATGTGAGATAAAATCAGCATATGAAATCGATTTTACAGACAAGCTGTCTCTTGGAAGTGTATTAGGATTTGAGGGGGTTAAGTTAAAGCCAAAAATCCTCTGTTATTCACATAAACCGGTTGATGTAATGAAAGTGAGGATGATTCGCGTCGATTGTAATATTACTTCCGGTGCGTATCTTAACGGTGAGGAATGTCATACGTTATTCGAGTTCGATTTGGATGTCCCACCTGGATTTCTTCTTACCCGAGAGCCAAGAAACGTTATATATTTGCCCGTTATTCCTACTGGACGTCAGTATATTGACAACATTACGTTAAGAATATTGGATGATCGCGGAGATTTGGTTAATTTTCAAGGTGAAAAGATTATTGTGAAATTGGAGCTAAAACAATTTTCATAGGAAACATGGGGTTTAGATATAGTAAAACATTTTCAGACAATAAATATATAAATCACCACCAGCATTTATCCTCAAACAGTTCCTTAACAACTCCTGAGCGGAAAGCATCAGCTTTACTCACAAAGGAGGAGAAAAAATTCCTGATTTCCATAGGACTTAAAATAAAGTAGAACAAAATGAGTGAAAAACTAGCTGTATTTGCAATACCAACTTTTGATTCTTCTATCGCCAGTAAAAATCTAGTTACGCATAAACCATTCGGATCTCCAAGTTACAAGAATTCTGATGAAGTTAGGATTTTAATTAATTTTCAAGATCATTTATTGGATCTAGCCGGCAGTTATTTATACTTTGAAGGCAAATTTACGCCTAATGATGTTACCAAACAATGTCATTTGTCAAATAACGCATTTGCGTTTCTCTTTAGTGAAATTCGTCTTGAACTTGGGGGTGAGCAAATTGCTGTTGTTCGTGATCCTGGTATTACAACCACCTTGAAAACGATGGTCTCATTTGGTAAACATCAAGCTCAACGCATGACTAATATAGGATGGGGACTCAATGAACTAAAGCAGAGTGTCTTGGATAAAACCAGTCATATATTCTCAGGTAGGTTGCCTTTAAAATACTTACTCGGTTTTGCTGAAGACTATGAAAAAGGATTATTAAACGTAAAAACAGAGCTAATTATGACAATTGCTCGCACTTTTGAAAATTGTTATATGGGAGAAGTAGACGCGGATATAAAAATTGAAAAAATTGAGTGGAAAGTTCATCATATAATCCCTGATGATCGTGAAAAATTAAAATTGCTTTCACATATTAGAAAGGGTGGGGATGATTCTCGTATAAAAATTGCATATAGGAAATGGGATTTGTTCCACCTGCCAGCTTTACGTCGAACTGCCACTGATGTGTGGGCTGTAAAAACGACTACTCAACTGGAAAAACCGAGATTTGTTATAATCGGATTTCAGAAAACTGAAAATAGCAACAATCGCGAAAAAGATATTACAGTATTCACCCACGCGAATATTAGGGATATGCGCCTATCATTAAACTCAAAAGTTTATCCATATGAGCGTATGGATCTAAATTTTCAGAAAAAACTTTTCGGATCGGCATATTATTCTTATGAAAGTTTTCAATCAACTTATTATTGCATTCCTGAATCAAACCCTTTACTCGACATTGGTGAATATTATGAGAATCCTGTGTTTGTAATTGACTGTAGCCACCAGCAGGAAAATCTCAAGACAGGAACTGTGGATATTAAACTGGAATTTGAGTGTACACAAAATTTTGATCAAAACATTAAAGTATATGCATTGATCATTCATGATGCATGCATTTCATATAGTGCATTGGATGGGAGCGTAAAATTAAACCACTTTTAATTATTTGCTCAGTTGTAATCATGACCTTCTATTGTGAAGATTGTGATGAAAACGTGAGTTCTCATCTCCACTGGCTAAGTCATAGACATAAATATAATGGCAGGACTCTAATTGAACCCGGTTTGGAAATAATAAGAACTGCTTTTAAGAATAGAATTATCGTCTATCGACTTACAGAACCTTCCAATGCTTTAAACATAGCTGCGTATCTAAAGTCTTTAAAACCAAAAATTTTTAAATTAATAACTCAAAATCTGGTGACCCACCAAATACTTAAAGTAAATGTGGAGCTATTTGCCGAATACTTATTACCTTCAGCAGGAAAACAGGAAATAAAATCATTTAATTCACGATTTGTTAGTGTATCAAGAGGTACAGATCTTGAAGAAATATTTGATACATTTGCTCGAATTTTAATTACAAAATCACAAGAATTCGAAGAAAGGGATAGTGGTTGGGCTTTATTAAAAGTATTGTCTCTAGAATTAAATATAAACAAATATAGTGGTGTTGGGAGGCATTAATATTAACTTGCACTCTATGTAATACATATCTATTTGCTTAATAAAATTTATTTTCATAAATAATACCGTTTTTCTTATTTCTCTAACTCCTTAACCGTAAAATTTCCGCTTGTCGAAATTCCTTAATACCAGGTGCAGATATATCAGATCTCAGATGGGTTTAACAAAAGAAAACTTAACAATAGACCCCATCTTACAGGGACGTGCCTAGCACCGCTTCAAGATTACCGTGGTATTTTCATATAGAGTTAAAGAGTTGGACGGTTTGGGTACGCCTCTGTTTGACTGCATAGATTTTTAGTGGGGTCTCCAAGCATGTAACAGGACCGTACCAACCGAAAATATTTATGGTATCGTGTTGCCTATCAAGGATGCATGGTTTCCGAGGCAGAAGGACTGAGTACGCCCCTGGACAGATTTCCGAGAAGGGTGGAGCCATTTCGAAGAAGGGTGGAGTTAAGGTTTCGGGCAAATTTGCGTCTTTCTATTGGTCTGATTGGTTGAGGGTGGGGCTTAAGGGATTATACAGGCCCCAGACTGAGATTTAGCAATTCTGATTGGCCGGGGGGTGGGGCTTAAAAGCCTGCAGAGGTGGCAGGGTGGGGGTAGGACGTTCCTGATTGGTTCGGGCACTTTCGGGCAAAAATGATGCAGAACTCTCATTCTATCCCTACTCACCTAAGCGTATAAATTGCAGGCCTGTATCACTTCAGGCTAGTTCAGTATTTTGTGTTCTACCGAAATTGTCAAAAAGTCCATACAGTTATGAATTATTACAGTGTAGTGGCGAGTCTTGTGATAGGGGTAGTGTTGTTTTTCGGTAAGTTTTCTTATTAAAATGTGTCTTGTTTTTTTTTAAATAAATCTTAATTTACTCCTTTGCAAGCTAGGAAAACTTACACGATGTTTTGTTCCATATTTTGCTTTTGGACATTGCTCAAGTAAATGCTATCTACAGTTCTTTCCTGGCACTTTTCGCAATTTAGTGTAAGCTAATCAAAGCTATTTTCTCAGTTATCACAACCATTTCTCAAATATCAGAGAAACCAACGGTATAATTTCTATTCTGTCTTATAGGAACAAGAAATTAGAAATTTATTTTGGAACGCTGCGGTATACACAAGTCTCTGTGTATTAATTGGTACTTCTTAAGTAATTTTTCTCAAATTAGTTTTAGCTTTCATTCAAATTTTGTGTCAGTAATTTTTAATTTTTTTACTTCTCAAAATTACTCAAAGTGACAAAATATTAATTTTTAACAAACGCCATTAAAAAAAACGTTATAGTTCTATTCGTACTTCGAACTAACAGACGATTATTGCGCCTAAAGACATTTTTTTTCTCACTTAAATTAGTCAAAATTGTACCAAATGAAGTAAAAGCTAAGTTATCTTGTCTAAAATGTAATTCTTGCTCACACTCGCTTCAAACTAGTTTGAGCGTGCATTTAAAGTTTTCGACGTAAATTCTATCTTTTTTTACTTCGCAAAATTATCTCAAATGAACAAAATTTTAATTTATTGCTAAAAAACATTAAAAAAGTGTTTACTTGTTTTGGTCTTTAGACGGTTATCGTGCAATTCAACAATTTAGTCCACACCGAATTGACGAATTGTTTTCTTTATGATGTTTCATCTTGATAATGAAGTTTTCTTTTAGACGGGACAGCAGCAAATCTAAGATATTGTTATGGATGCGTAGGAACTCCCGGTTGCCAAGATCCAATAAATATTACATTAGTAAATGTAGTTGACTGCTATTCAATTGCTGGTGCAAACACAACTTACAATTGTTTAAGAGTTACTGGTAACGTTGCAAGTAAGTATAGAAGGCCTTTTTCTTGAAAAGAAAATCATATATCAAAAGCTAATTAATAAGGTATTTTGGTTAATTAATTGAATCCTGAATACTTGATTAAAATTTTTCTAATTTTGACATATTAAAGTGGTACTTTTCAATACTGATGACACTGACGTAACGACTTACTTTTCGTAACTAGTTACGAAAAGTAAAATCTTTCGTAACTGGTGATGAAAAGTTCCTTTCACCACCATTTGCAGGTTTCGGTTGTGGCACACCGTTGCTACAGTTTTACGGTAATAAGTAGAAACAAAGTGGTTTAAAAGTAAATATTGAAGTTTAATAATAATAACTCTCTCTCTAAGTAGGTATTTGTAGTCAAAATTAGAAAAAATCTTGTATAAAACACGTGACGAAAAGCCTTTTTTGTGTAACTCATTCAAATTGCAAACATTCATTCGTTACACAAAATTGGACGTTTCGTAACTGGTTACATAAATAGCTATTACCGGATTTTTTCGTAGGTGGCCCAATTACGTATAGAGCCTGTGCTGTAAGCACTTTGTATGGGTCTCCTATATGCAAGAGTGTAAATGACACTTCAGCAACTCTTGAGTTAGGTACTGCAGTAACTGGGACTCACTGTACGTCGTGTGATACTGACTTTTGCAACGGAGCTCTATCTAGCAATGTAAGCGTGTCAATTCTAGCTGCCCTTTTATTCAGTTTAGTTGTTAAATATATACTTTAACGAAGTGCACATTGACTACTTAAGTTACAATATATAAGTGTTAATAAAAAAATATGTTAGCATAGAGGAAATCTTTATTTTATGATATTTTGTAGCAAAACTTCCCGGAAGGAACGGATCACTACACTTTACGTAATTTGCTGTTAATATGAAATGCTGGGCAAATCAACTGCATAATCGAAACTTTGACACCAAATTTATAGTTCTATAAATTGAAGACGCGTAAAGATATTAAAATGCAATTTGTGCTGACGTCAAGCGAAAGTTTGGAGAATACTTTTGCTCGAAAGATGTAATGAAGGGTGATTTTTTTCCCAAAAATTTAACCAAGAATCTCTCTTAAAAAAAACGAGTTTAAATTTCTAGAAAGAGTATCAAAGCAATCTTTTATAGAATATAAAAAAGTACTTAATTGGCGATTTTTGATAAAATTATTAAGTTTCGATATTCAGGGTAAGTTAAAACTTTTCTATTTCCTATAAATTTAAATTTTGTAAAAGTTTATCAAAGTAATCCTACACAAAGTACAAAAAAAGAAATTTTGCCGATTTTCGATAACTCTATTCCTTTCTGATATAGTGTGTCTTAGCTAAGTAGGCGATGCACTATTACAATTTCCGAATCGGGGAGAGTTACTAAATCGGTTAAGTGGAAAAAAGTTACCATTTTTGGAAACTTTAGATCAGTCGTAAGCCGCATTGCCTGTTTATTTTAGTTTTTGAGATATAAGGAAAAATGTGAGATTGCTAAAATTATTTTCAATGTTAAATATTGCAAAAACTATCAGTCTGATCAAGAAAAGTTCAATGCAGTTTTTTGCTAGTTTCTTCCTCTCTACAGCATACACTCATTATTATCTTGAACTGATTTTAGACGTTTGAAATGGATAGCAACTCGCTTTTTTTAAATGCGTAGGAACCTAAATTTATTTTTTTAAGATAAAAAATGTGATGGGTTATGCGGGAACAAGATCACAAGATGACGAAGAGAACTCTTTGAATTAGTCTACGATTCGCAGATATATTTCCGCATCCTCAGGATGAATTCGGTTGATGAATTGAAAGTGCTTTTCTATGACAACTGTGAATTAGTAGTTACATTGTAAGTATATTCTTAAAATTAATGTTACTTTTTATTCACATATGATTAGTGATTAGTTAACATTATTCACAAGTAAATAATGGGTTGTCATTGAAACGAAACATGTCGTGGGCAACTGGCAACTCAAGAAGTAAACTGCCCTAAAAATGCAATCGGTAGCTACCAGTGATTCATTCAAATAATTATCCTTCTATTAGGAAGTATTGAGACAAATGTAGTTACAATGTCTCATTTCATCTCTCTCTTTTCAATCTCTCTTTTTCACTAAAAAATGTACTTTTTGACTGAAAAATAGTCCATAAAATGAAGTAATTTACCGTCCACCGTCCACGTACTTTGTGGTTTTTCTAGAGTAATACAAGATATAGTTTTGGTCAGTGAGTTATGGGAGATAGCACTGATGGAGGCGATTCCTAGTTTCTACGCATTCCTAGTTCCTACGCATTCATAATGCGTAGGAACTCCCAGTTGCCACGATGCAATAAATATTACAGCAGTAAATAAACATGACTGCCATGAAATTGCTGGTCCAAATGCAATTTACACTTGTTTAACAATTACTGGTAACGTCGCAAGTAAGTATAGAAGGCCTTTTTCTTAAAAAAAAATCATATATAAAAAGCTAATTAATAAGGTATTTTGGTTAATTAATTGAATCCTGAATACCTAAATAAAATTTACCGGAATTTCTCGTAGATGAGCCAGTTACGTATAGATCCTGTGCTGAAAGCACTTGATATGGGTTTCCTACATGCAAGATGGTAAATGACATTTCAGCATCTCTTCAGTTTGGTAGTGCAGTGACTGGGACTCAATGTACGTCGTGTGATACTGACTATTGTAACGTAGCTCTATCTAGCAATATAAGCGTGTCAATACTAGCCGCCCTTTTATTCAGTTTAGTTGCTAAATATATACTTTAACGAAGTATACATTAACTGCTTAAGTTGCATAACTTTAATAAATCATATGTTAGTAAAGAGATATCGGTTTTATGATATTCTAATAATTCCCATGCAAAACTTCGGAACAGTAAACTTTATAAAATTAGTTTTTAATACACTAAACATAAAATTAAAGCCAGGATCAAAAATGTACTTGAAGAGTTTTGATTTTTTTTAACCCTCTAAGTAGTCTACTAAACATTTCAGAACACAAAACTTAAAATATTAGAGATCTTGAGAGGTAAAGATGAATTATCCTCAAAGTACAATTATCATTAATCTAACGAAATGCTGACAAAAACAAGTACTTATTGCAATCTTAAATAAAACGTAACAAACTCAATTTGAATTAAGTTAAAGCCTACAGAGGTTTTTTTTTAAATGGTTCAAAAACGCGATTCTAAAAGTGCCCAAAAATCGACCAGCAAGGGGGTCTATCTCCGAAACCATTGTACCTACAAAGCTTTCAATGGTGGTAGATGAAAGGGGACATCAAGAATCGGAAACTACAGTTGGATTCACTCCACTCGGTCGAGGCGTCCTCAAGTTACAGGCGGTCAAAGTTAGAAAAAAGTCGTAATACCACCCCCTTTGGAGATTTAAAAAAAAAATTCGGATTTTTTTTTGCAGATTTTGATCGGAATGGCACGTTTGCAATCCCCTGAGAACATAACAAACTCAATTCGAATGGAAATAACCTCTAAAGAGGTTTTTTAAAAAGGCTCCAAAAACCGATTCTAAAAGTGCCTAAAAATCGACCTCCGAAGAGGTCTATCTCCGGAAATATTGCACCTACAGAACTTCCAATAGTGGGAGGTGAAAGAGGACATCAAGTATAGGACAACACAGTTCGATTTACTCTAATAGGTCCAGGCGTTTTCAAGTTACAGGCGGTCAAAGTTGAGAATTGAGAAAAAAGTCGTAATACCACCCCCTTTGGAGATTTTCAAAAAAACTTCGGAAATTTTTTTTTGCTGTTTTTGATCGGAATGGCACGTTTGCAATCCCCTGAGAACATAACAAACTCAATTCGAATGGAAATAACCTCTAACGAGGTTTTCTTAAAAATGGTCCAAAAACCGATTCTAAAAGTGCCTAAAAATCGACCTCCGAAGGGGTCTATCTCCGGAAATATTGCACCTATGGAATTTCCGATGGTGCTAGGCGAAAGAGGACATTAAGAAGAGGACAACACAGTTGGATTTACTCTAATCGGTCCCGGCGTTTTCAAGTTACAGGCGGTCAAAGTTGAGAATTGAGAAAAAAGTCGTAATACCACCCCCTTTGGAGATTTTCAAAAAAACTTCGGAAATTTTTTTTTGCTGTTTTTGATCGGAATGGCACGTTTGCAATCCCCTGAGAACATAACAAACTCAATTCGAATGGAAATAACCTCTAACGAGGTTTTCTTAAAAATGGTCCAAAAACCGATTCTAAAAGTGCCTAAAAATCGACCTCCGAAGGGGTCTATCTCCGGAAATATTGCACCTATGGAATTTCCGATGGTGCTAGGCGAAAGAGGACATTAAGAAGAGGACAACACAGTTGGATTTACTCTAATCGGTTCAGGCGTTTTCAAGTTACAGGCGGTTTTCAAAATTGAGAATTGAGAAAAAAGTCGTAATACTACCCTACCACCTTTGGAGATTTTCAAAAAAACTTCAGAAATTTTTTTTTGCTGTTTTTGATCGGAATGGCACGTTTGAAATCCACTGAGAACATAACAAACCCAAATCGTATGGAATTAACCTCTAAAGAGGTTTTTTAAAACTGGTCCAAAAGCCGATTCTAAAAGTGCCTAAAAATCGACTTCCGTAGGGGTCTATCACTGGAAATATTGCACCTACTAAACTTCCGATGGTGGGAGGTGAAAGAGGACATCAAGAAGAGGACAACACAGTTGGATTTACTCTAATCGGTCCAGGCGTTTTCAAGTTACAGACGGTCAAATTTGAGAATTGAGAAAAAAGTCGTAATACCATCCCCTTTTGAGATTTAAAAAAAAAATTCGGAATATTTTTTTTGTTGCTTTTGATCGGAATGGCACGTTTGCAATCTCCTGAGAACAAAACAAAATCAATTCGAATAGAAATAACCTCTAAGGAGGTTTTTCTAAAAATGGTCCAAAAACCGATTCTAAAAGTGCCTAAAAATCGACCTCCGAAGGGGTTTATCTACGAAAATATTGCACCTGCGGAACTTCCGATGGTGGGAAGTGAAAGAGGGCATCAAGAAGAGAACAAAACTGTTGGATTCACTCTAAGCGGTCCAGGCGTTCTCAAGTTACAGGCGGTCAAATTTGAGAATTGAGAAAAGAGTCGTAATACCCTTTAGAAATTTTCAAAAAAATTTCGGATTTTTTTTGCCGTTTTTGATCGTAATGGCATGTTTGCAATCCCCTGAGAACATAACAAACTCAATTCGAATGGAAATAACCTCTAAACAGTTTTTTTTTAAAAACGGTCGAAAAAGGCGATTCTAAGTGTCTAAAAATCGACATGCGAATGGGACTATCTCCGAAAATATTACACCTACGGAACTTCCGATGGTGGGAGGTGAAAGAGGACGTCAATAAGAGGACAAAGCAGGTGGACTAACTTCAATTGGTCCAGGCGATATCGAGTTACAGGCTGTCACATTTCCTAAAAACGTTTTCTCTAAGTGCATATGTTAGTATTAATAAGTAGTTAATTAAGTACGGGTGTAATTCAGATTGCTCTTCTTCACTCAGGTATAATCATAAAAGATAAGAACAAATTAAATCCTAATATAATAAATTAACTATGTTTGAATATTCACATCCTCAGTATAGGCTCTAAAAAGCTCCATTACAAGTTCATAATAATAGTATATTATTTAATGAGCATATAATGCTGTCTATTACTCACGAAGATAAAGTTTGCTACACGAGCCGAAGGCGAGTGTAGTAATATATCGAGTGAGTAATAGCCATTATATGCGAGTCAAATATCATACTTTTTCTACGACTATACTATACAGGGCGATTCATAGTCGATGGTCCCTTAGACATATCTGGAGAACCAAAGGAGATATCACTTGGATTGTTGAGTCATCATCAACACATGATCTAGATTACAAACTTTTTTAAATCATTGCAACGTTGTCAAATTTACGAGTTCTTGAATGAATTTTATTTTTTAACTGAATTACTTACAATAATTCATAAACATTACAACGTCAAATTAAAGTCGTAAAAAAATTATAGATACATCAACTAATTCAAATTACCTTTGTTGTAAGGTGTATATCATCAGGAGCTTCTTCAATAAATTTGTTAATGTTCAAAGCCGTCAAAGTTTTGCCTTTTTTTGGAAAGTATCCCTCAAACTTGCGTTTTAAAAATGCATGAAGCCTACAATATCCTTCAATATTAACTTCATTGTTCAGTGCGAGTGTGCTTCTCAGCATCGAGTATCGCGCCCATAAGGAAGACGATTTGTATTGCGACAGTTCTTGAAAATACACTAACACAACGTCTTCTGAAAACGATCTGGCATTATTTTTGCTCCTCCAGTCCATGAAATTTGAGTACCTATACCATCTCATATTTGTGGCGAGACTTTTCAGGCAGCAAGTTTAGTCTTGTTAATTTAGCAGCTTCCTTAATACTTGGTGGTGTTCCCCCGATTTCTTCGTCAGCATCGCTTGAGAGGATTTCCTGTGCTTGACATGAAGTTGAATTCAACATTGTGGTTAATGTTTTAAAATACGCTTGCACTAATTGTCAATAATCATATGTGACGGATTTGTTTCAACCGCTTGTTTATCTGTCTGTTGCCACCGGTTTCCACGACAACGCACAGCGGATGCGCCATTTAATAAACGTAAAGCCAAATTTAGACTTCACAATTACAATAATAATATCGTCAAAAAAGACATTTAATGTCAATATTTTTGTGCAAAACAAAAAAATTAAGTCTATATGCCTGCACAACTACATACACTTATGTAAGTCTGGATGTTCTGGGGCAGAAAATGAATTTGAGCAACAGTTGTATGTTTTACAAATGTAGAATCGGCTTAAAAGAATAGGTCGATTGGTCCTATACTTAATATGGTGGTTGAACCTAAAATTGATCTTATTGGTCCACACAGCAGTGAGTAATTATTACTCACGGTTTAGAATGGGTAATAGAGATTATTACTATTCTAACATCAAAATAATAATTAATCTGTTATTCAATAGTCGTAGAAAAATATAATTAAATCTCAGTTAGGCAAGCAACATAATTTCAAGCCAAAAATTACTTGATAGCAATTAAATATTAAAAATTAACCTTTTAAAGGTAGTGTCAAGCAGTATCGGCATTACACAGAAACTCTCTAGAATTATGCACTTCAATTGTGCCTTTCCATGGCAGCAGAGTGTAGTGGGTGTTCATTTAGTAAGCTGTGATATGTCACAAAAAAAAGGATGAAGGAACAAAAGTACATTTACTTTCATTATGTCAGCTTTTTCTGTTAAAAATGCATTGCCTTCTAGATAACGTTTTCTAATGAACGTCTCCGTAAGTTTAGGTATAAATTATAAATCAAGCTGTCGTACTGTGCGGAAAAGCATTACTTTTCGATTGGTTAAAAACAACAAACTATTTCTTATGTCCTCAAAATAGGGCCGTCAACGGATCAGCAACATTAGGAAACTCTTAACATCTGGCCTCATGAGTAAATCGCTTAGTAATATCTCCGTTAGCAGAGACGCGGAGATTTAGAATCTCATTAAAACGGCAATTTTTCATATTATACTCTCGTTTATCACAAAGCGATCGAGGAATTCCAATATCTCGGTGATTTAATATGATTTATGAAACCTGAATTGCGACCCTGTTGTACGAGTTCTACCTTTGATGCGACACGAACAAGAGTTTTCCTCCAGATGCTTCTTTGTGGCATATATTGAAACCCAAGTGTCGCTTCACCCTGATCCTTTCGCCATACGGTATGGATATTGTGTTTTAAATGGCAGATCGAACCACTAAATTAACTATCACATTGAATAAATTTGCTAATAAACTGATTTAATTTCAATTTTTTTACTTTTAAAATGAAGAACTAAACTGCTCAACTTAAAGTTCGGCACACGCAATTTTTCGTGTCATTTTCAATCAGCTGTAACTTTTTAAGCAATGAATTGTTTTAAATACAATTTGAACGGTCTGAAACCTCGTTTCCTCTAGATTAAGTAAGCGGTTAATTTTGAAAAAAAACCGACATTATCTTTCTTATATAGGGTGTGAAACAAAGTGATGCAAAAATTTCAAAATTTTGATGTTCTGCCATTTCGCAATAAGCTCTTTTTTCCTTATCGTTTTCAGGTCTGGAGTAAGCCAACATCCATATCTCGGGACCTTTTTGCCAGATTTTGTATTAAAGCACTCTGAATTTTCATATTGAACGAAACGTAAAATGTGTGAAATTCTTGTTGCTGATATTTTTAAATCGTCGTAGTTCGGAAAAGCGGTAAAGAATCTTACTGTGTTTTCCCTCATTTGTTGACATATTGTCTGTGGATTGTTACTCATTCAACAAATTTATAAATAAGTGCCGTTTTTTCCAATATACGAGCTTTCAAAAAATATGATAACATTATTCTTGATACTCGTGACTTATAATAGCAATATTAAATAAAATATTCTTTCTAAAGGTAAAGGGAAATTGAGTGATGCCGTCGCAGATAGCCAACATCAATATATCTAGATGTTTTCGTCATTTATTGTTTTTAATGTGTTAGAACTTATACAGAGAGAATCAAAATATTCTCAAAAATTTCATTTTTAACGAAGCTCGATAGGTAACACATTTGTATGACAGAAAACAATTAAAATCGACCAAAGAATATGAGATTTCATTTTCGACTACCCATTATGATTCACCCCGTTTACTAATTTTGTCAAGTCCGTACCTGTAATTCAGTAATCACTTTTGCAAAACTCCCTTGTTGAGAAACAACTTGTAGATAATGCTGTCGATCCAAAGAATAAAAATAATAATCCGTCAACTTGTCTGCGAATCACGACGATTTACAAAAAATACTAATGAAATTTTTAAGAATATTTTGATTCCCTCTGTATAAGTTTTAATATCTTAAAAACAAAAAATGAGAAAAACGTCTAGAGATATTGATGTTGGCTATCCGCCACGGTATCACTCAATTTCCCTTTACCTCTAGAAAGGTTATTTTATTTAATATTGCTATTATAAGTCACGAGTATCAACAATAATAGTATCATATTTTTTGCATGCTAGTATACTAGAAAAACGGCACTTATTTTTAAATTTTTTGAATGAGTAACAAACCGCAGACAATATGTCAACAAATGAGGGAAACACATTAGAATTCTCTACCTATTTTCTGAACTACGACCATTTAAAATTATCAGCAACAAGAATTTTACACATTTTACGTTTCGCTCTGTATAAAAATTCAGAGTGCTTTAAAAAAAATCTGACAAAAAGGTCCCGAGATATGGATGTTGGCTTACTCCTGACCTGAAAACGATAAGGAAAAAAGAGCTTATTGCGAAATGGCCGAACATCAAAATTTTGACATTTTTGCATCACTTTGTTTCACACCCTATATAATAATCATAGTTTCGTTTTTTTTTCAAAATTATCCACTTTCCTAATCTAGAGGAAATTAGGTTTCAGACCATGCAAACTGTATTTAAAACAATTCATTGCTTAAAATGTTACAGCTGATTGAAACTGACAAAAAAAATTGTTTGTGCCGAACTTTAAGTTGAGCAGTACATATTAAGATTTTTTTATAAATGGTTGGAATTAAAGAAAAACTATTTATTGAAAGCCATTGGCATACCAAAAAAGGATTTTTGCGTTAGCTTATCAACAAAGTTTATAATTATATATCTATTAAATATGAAATTAGTGCATTGACATATGTATACTTAATTCATTAAATAAAAGCATTTTAAAAGTTACAAATTCAACACCATGCATATCGAACATCTTACTCCAAAATCCTATTTTTTTGTAATACCCTATATAACGGACCACCCCACTGTTAGTTGATCTGGCTCTATTTTTGTTATTGTATTCTTGAAATAATGCTAAGACAAACAGGCGAAACAGTGACGAAAAAAATATACAAAACAAATATATGCGCATATACAGGGTGCTTCTTTTATGTGTTCCCACGATTGCTATCTTCGAAACGGTAAGAGTTACAAGGTCGTTTACATAAAAAAATGTTGCCTTTTGTTGAGTTGGTCAGTCAGAGATAGCAATGGTGGGAACCCATAAAAGAAGTATCCTGTACATAAGGGTGTTCCATCTCAAATAGCCACCCCGTATATTTCTTATAACGTAGCGATTGGAAAAAATCACTTCGCTATAAGATCAAATTTCCTTTGGAGAGTATATTTTGACACGAGCTAGGTTTGAGGCTTGAACGAGCAACCCCCTAAAAGGGAGCTTCAACCCCTCAAAACTTAGTGGGGAAGATTGATCGAACGATAGCTCATTTGAAATATCTTAGGAGCCTCTACACAACCGTTTATGAGAAAAGTAATTGTGACGTAACGTTTCGAAAAAAAAAAATTTTACTTTTTAAATGAAATACGTACAAAGTTAACAATCAAAAAAGTGAAATCTGTTTGACATTATTTAATTTTATTTTTTGATTTGATATTCACTTTGATATTTGTGGCTTCAGCGGACAAAAGAATAATAATTTAAATTAAAAAAAAAGTAGACCTTCAGCCGGATTTGAACCAGCGACCTTCTGTAAACCGGACTGATAACCGGACAGGAACCAACTGAGCTATAAAGGCACGCAGAGCATATTATGTCCGGTTTACAGAAGGTTGGTTGTTCAAGTCCAGCTGAAGGCCTACTTTTTCTTTAATTTAAATTATTACTCTTCTATAAGACTGTGAAGGCTTTCACGGCCGGTTAAAATACAATCAAAAGTGTTTTCCGGGCTTTGAAGCCGTTGTTCAATAGATTTTCTTCCTGACGCTTCGTCTACAGTTGCGACAGACATTATCAAAGGCGATGAGCGAGTTCTGCAACACACTTCAAGTGCGCCAAAACCCCGCGCCATCACTACCCCCACCCCGGTCCCTCCACTGCAGCGCGACGGCGCCGACGGGGAATAAATCCCATGGAGCTTACCACAGTCGAATCAGTCAACGGCGGGAAGCACGAGAGGTCACTTCGCCCATTGCCTCATCGCCTTTGATAATGATAGTCGCAGCTGTAGACGAAATATCAGGACGAAATTTTATTCGATCATAGCTTCAAACACAAACTTCAGTTTTACAATAATACAATCTTGCCTGAAAATTGTCTCGAACATTGTTCAGCATAATTGGAGTTATTGGCAACACTCATCTGCAATTTGTTGGCGTAGTTCGTCCAGCTTTCAGGCGTTCAGGCTGTCACGAAAATTTTGGATTTAAGAAGTCCCCACAAAAAAGTCTAGAGGGGTCAGATCGGAAGATCGGGCAGGCCACTCCATGGGACCTCTTCTTTCAATCTAATGACCAGCGAATTGCAAATTGAGGTATAGGCGACCTTCCTGCCTACTTGGCGAGCACATCCTGCCTACTTGATAACAATGACGAGTGGATGGTTTATACTTGTCTCATACACCGTTGTAAAGAGGCTTCCATGACCTTTCAAATGAGGTATTGCTTGATCTTTCTTTCCGATCCAATTTTGAAGAGTTAAAGCCTCCTCTTAGGAGGTTGCTCATTGAAGCCTCAAATTTACGTCAAAACATGTCCCCCAAAACCAAATCAATCGACGAGTTTCGGGAAATTTTTCCACTCATTACGGTATAAGAAATATACGGGGTGGCTCGTTTAAGGTGGAAAAAATAAAGTTTCTGATGTTTTTATGCACGGTTTTATACGCTCGAGTTATTTTGCCCCGAGAGTCGGTGGACCTTACTCTCACGGCAGGGTTAACTTGGCTTTCAAATTGGCCATGTCAAAGTTGTTAAATATCAAACGTTGTCCGTTTATGCCTTAACCATAAATTGAAATAATTGAATTGAGGTAAGATTGAAAAGTGAAAAGTTAAAGTCATCAAACGACGGTTATATATTACCTTACAAAAAAATGGATATCCCTGGCAATAGTGGCAAAAGGAGCGTTAATTTCGTAGAAGAGGAAATCACAGCATTAACCGGGTTGGTAGAGAAACATAGAAATATATTGGAAAACAAAAAAAACTGATTCAGTTACCACAAAAGAAAAGGATGGTATGTGGGAAAAAGCGATTGAATGGGCGCAGTCTGGCTATACTAAACGCACAGGAAAGCAATTAAAAGAATAAATGGAAAAAAGTGAAAAAAAAATTTGCTGAAGAAAAACAGGAGTTGTTCAAAACAGGGGGGAGACAGATTAAGGTTACACATATAACCTCATTGGATACAAGAGTAAAATCAATAGCAGGAGATATAAATGTTATTGGCATGGCAAATAAATATGATTTAGATCACATCAAAGAAATAAAGCACTGTGGACAACTTAAACCTACTACAACATATCCTACTACAGATGAGAGCAGTAAGCAACAGTTGCAGTTACAATGTATTTCAGGTAAATATAGTACAGCAAATGTAGATTATTTACAGGGCGACATGAAGCTGAAAAAGCTCGCCAGCTTCATGTTGCCTGCCTAGTCATTCATTGCCTTATAGCATCAGATGATTTCAGTCTATGAATGACTTATCTGAAAGTTATTTATTTTAGATGAAAAAAATACCATGGAGAGTGTTACTGATGAACTTAGTTGCGCTAACAAATAGAGTCCTGCTTTATTAAAACAGCCAATTTCAGAAGCTGTGACTTTATAATACAGCTCAAATGAGAAAAACAGAACTATAGGTGTCCAACAGCAACAGAATGTAGAACAACCAAGAGAAACTACAGGTAAACTTATGAAAAGTAAACACGTTACATAAATCTCTGCATAAACCCTGTGATAGACATTTCTTAATAATAATTACAACTGAACAAATTACATCAAGAGCTGCTGTTCAGCGTAAGTTAATAAATAACTTACTTACACATAAATCTTCATTATGCACTTGTTCCTTTTTACTGTTCCATTGAATAGGAACAATTTTAATCATAAAAGAAATATTTTAGCGACTAGGAGATCAAAGAAGAAAAAAATAGAATTAACCGAGGACTGTAGAAGAAAAATCAATTTGCTTTCAGAGGCAAAAATAGAATTAGTGAAGCTTCAAATTGAGTGTAGTAATGAGGAGCAGAAAAGAAAAAATTAAATACATCAATTACAAATGCAAGAAATGACCAAAGAATCGGAGCAAAAAATGCAGCAGTCGCGGGAATGTCATCTCTTTGTAATAGAAAAGAAAAAAATTTAACTAGAAATTTTAAAGAAGAAATTAAGTGGGGACTATTGAGTAGTTTTTGATGTTTGTTATTTTTGTATTTTCTGGAATAGTTTTGTAAATAAAACTTGAGACATAAGAAAATAAAATTTATTGATTATCAAATTTTTGGCAACACAGCAAAGTAATTATCTATTAAATTTTACGCAATCTTGCCTCGTTAACATTAATAAAGTTTTCTGCATCCAGGACATCTTCGTCTTCCTCTCCTTGCCATGGATCCTCTTGTTTATCATCATTGTTTTCCTGGGCAAAGTTATGCAGTACAGCTGTTGCCACGATAACGGCTAGGCACGTTTCTAGTTTCAGTCTAACCCCATAACTTCTTTCTATCACATTTCTGGTCCTAATCTGGGATTCCTGGTATAACTGTTCAGCTCTTGTTGTAGGGTTGGGCAAAGGGATCAACAAATACTCTGTCAAAGTATAACCTGAGTCTCCTAATAAATAGTTATTTTTAAATTCTCCTTCTAATTCTCTCCTTATACGAGAGTTTTCAAATATTGTGCGGTCGCTTGTCGCACCAGGCCACCGGGCAACAATATCTGGAATCTTTGATGAATTATTAACAGATAATGACGAACATGTTATTCAAATAGTCGAGGCTGCCCGAAACCATAGAATGTTTAGACCTAGAATAGTAGATTTAGATTACTGGAATGATTCAGAATTCTTAGCCCGTTTCCATGTATCAAAACAGTCAACTAAAAATATTATTCAACTAATAGGTGAACAACTAGAACATAGGACAGAACGGTAGGGAATGTGTGCTTTACGTATTTATAGTAGCAAATTTGCCCTATTTTAACCGTCCTGTAGTTCCTGCTCTTCATCCTATCATTCCTACCTTTTCATTTTGGCATCACAAACAGTTTGACCGTTAAGACAAAAATTCCCTTTTCGATTTTTGGAAATTTTCTGCATTATCATCACCTAAAAAAATTATAAATGCTTATTGATTGGTTTGTTTTTAATTAAAATTTCACCTGGTGATTGATTGGACACATGAGTGAAAACTATAGCACCAATGACATTGAGAAACCTTGCAACTTCAAGAAAATCACTTTTAACACCATTTGATCCATCATCTGGAAAATTAATAATTGTAGGAGCTAACCACGCAATGGCATAAGTAACTTCTTTAAGAACTTGGCAAACTGTTGATTTGTGAACTCAAACAAAATCTCCCACGACAATTTCAAAACTGCCTGTAGCATAAAACCTTAATGCTAATAGGACCTGTGTCAAAGGACTGAGAGCATGATTTCTAAAAACAGATAAGTACAATATATTCAGAGTGCCATGAATTCCTGTGTAAATATGGGTATCTCAGAAACTGTAGGAACTACAGGACGGTTAAAATAAAGCAAAGTTGCTACTATAAATACGTAAAGCACACATTTCCTACCGTTCTGTCCTATGTTGTAGTTGTTCACCTATTGGTTGAATATTATTTTTAGTTGACTGTTTTGATACATGGAAACGTGCTAAGAGTTCTGAATCATTCCAGTAATCTAAATCTACTATTCTAGGTCTAAACATTCTATGGTTTCGGGCAGCTTTGACTATTTGAATAACATCTTCTTCATTATCTGTTAACAATTCATCAAAGATTCCATATATTTCTTCTACTTCGGCCTATGGAGAGATGTAGGTATTATGTTCATACAGCAATCTATCTTTTATTAAATTATCTATAATAAATATTACTATTATTAGGAAAAGGGATAAAGTCTGAATAATCATGTTGTGGAATTCGTCATACCCTTTTCATCCTCGCTAACGCATGCTTACTGAAAGAAATAGAAAAATTACGTCATAAACATACGTCGCGTACCACCTGGCACTTAACAATGCCGCAAAAAAATTTTAACATTGATTAATTGTCAGTTTGACACATTATTTCATTATCGCTTACAATGAAAACTCCTTGGGTTTCTAAACCGGAAGAGAAGTGTATTTTAAATCTGATTTACTTTACGAGAGATAACGATGCAGGGGTAAAAGGGGTCTTTTACCTCTAACTGCAGTGCACAAAGTAAGTATGTAATTACTTGTTCTAGGTATTTTCCACGTTTAGGTTTAAAATTACTACTTTTACCAATGCCTATATAACTAAAAAGCTATAAAAGTTAAAAGAAAGTTATTTTCTGCGAAATATGTTGGTGAACGAAATTTTTAGCTTTTTCGCAGGAAACTCTAGTTTAAAACAAGTTGGTCAGCAGAAATTTTGAGTTGATTTGTTTATGGTGGGCTTTTGTCACACTCTCGCGTCATTTTTTTTTTTGGCCACGCGCGGGGGGCGCCCATAATTTAGGAAATCCGAACTCTGTGGGCAAAGTACTTTTGAAGTTTTGTAGGGTAAGACCACTCGCGCAGAGCGCCCATAGTTTAGGAAATCCGAACGCTGTGGGAAGGCACTATTTATAATAAGGCAATAAAACCTTCAGAACAAATATTGTTAAAGAAAAAAAACTAAAGTTAAATGTTGCAGCATTATTTGGGACACCGTATACCATTTAAAACAGAAATCAACACTCTATTTATCATAAAACTACTGGAACTTACGCAATAAATTAACAGATATCAATTTACATGAAAAAATCCTAAAATTCTAGGTTACAACACTTTTTTGGGACACTCTATATTATCCAAAACGTAAATATATGCCCTATTTATCATACGACTACTAGAACCTACGAATAAAATCGATTACTATTGATTTATATGGGAAAAGTCGATATTTCTATATTAAGCATATGAGACTGGCTCGCTAAACATAACCAACCGGCCCAAAAACCTAAATTTTTGGATCAAAATCGTGAATTTCAGCCTTCAACAGCTTATATCGCGTTTTAATGAGGATTTATCCCAAAAGCTATAAGAGGAGCCAAAAAAGTAGAATAATTTTAATGTTTTTTTAACAACTTGTGGATAAAATGGCGAAGGAATTATTTCGCAGTAAATACTCATATATATCAACACCTGACTCCTTGCATAATTATAAAATTGCTTTCATTGGTAAGTTTTAATAAAGCTTTCATCGCCTATATCTAACATCTTATTCTACTTAGTCTACGTACTTAATAATCCATCCTTTCTATGTAAAATACACACTGCTTATGGACCTTTTCTGCATTATTAGCATACATTAGCTTCCTGCGTCAATTTTTGAGCCACCCTATACCATCTAAAACAGAAATCAACGTCCTATTCATTATAAAACGACTCGAAGTAACAAATAAAATCGATTACTATAGATTTAAATGACACATAATAGAAAATTCTATGTTAAACATATGGGGCTCTCAAACCGGCCCAAAAAAACTAAATTTTGAGATAAAAATCGTGCATTGCTGCTTTTAACAGCTAATATCTCGTTTCGATGAAGATTTTTCAAAAAATGGATAAGAACAGCTAAGGAAGTAGAAGAATAGAGCTACACGTAGAGCCCATTTTCGAAGCTCTAACTAGGACAGTAACTGAGCAGGGGTGGCCCAAAAATAGGGTACAAATTTTGCACTTTTTTTTAATTTTCTCAAAACCCGTGAAAGCTAGCTTCTTTCTGATACATGCATCTGATAGCCCTTGATGACCTCTTTATACATCATATTAACTTACATATGGAAAAACCGTACCGTTTCCAAGATAAACAGAAAAATGTAAAAATTTCAAAATTTTCAAAGGGGGTAGGTCGTGAAAATTTTCAGCCAAAATCGATTGTCATAGATTTTATCAAAAATAGTCTCACATGAAAGAGGGGACAAAAATATGTAAATAATTTGCAACTCTGGAATTTTTAGTAGTTTCCTTCCCCTTCAAAATGGCGCCTAAAACGTAATTTTTCGACATTTTAATATTTATATCTATATAATTCAAAAACTAAACATGGTATAACGGTGCTATTGCCACCGATGAATAGAGCATTCTCGACCACAAAATACCTGCTTAATTTGTCTTCAAGATTTTTAATTTAGTTGACGTAATGTTCGATCAAATAAAAACATTAAGTAATTTTTACAAAATTTTAGCAGTTTTTCACTTCCTATAAGACTGTTATGAAACTAAGCAAAATGGTAATTAACGTTTTGAGCAGTATTTGATACGACTCACACTTAATTGAGACACAGTTGTTCACATTTTCATAAATGGCTTTGCTATAAAATGGCAAATGTCACTCTACCCCTATCAATGAAAAATTGTATCAGTTAAATCGCGGAACCGAACCTAGAAACGATAAAATCGAACAGTTAGTACCAGTCGAATGGGCTTCGTTAAAGCTATTTTGTCAGTCATATACAAAAAACTGATTGTTTGGGCGTGGCACATTTATAAAGCAATAATTGTTTGTTTGGGCGTGGCACATTTATAAAGCAATAATTGTAAAAGAAGAGAATACGCTGATGATGGCCTATAGTAAGTGTAAAGTCGAAACGTCGGAGATATGTGGTTTCAGCGCCCTTTAGCAACAGTGAGTAAGTTGTAGCAAAAAAATTTAATTTTGTTAAAAAAGTTTCCAAAATAGAACCTTTGGTACCCGCGGCAAAGTTCAGGACCTTAGAGACCTCTAGCCCAACCCATAAAGTAGCCATATACCAATTTTCAGCTTCCGTCCAAAAGAGAGTAGTAAGTACTTTTGGTTAATATATACATTTAGTAACGTTGACCCACATTTCAAAAAGAAACTTTAATTTATCTTTTATGTTATATTTTTTTGTTTTATTCTAGAGCACTTTCTTGTATTTCATCTTTGCTTTTATGTATGTTTTCTATAATATTTACGCTTTGAAACAAATAGTATAATTCAATGTCGGTAGGGGTATTAGCCCTCGAAGTAGTTGTTTCTATTTGTTTCCTTCTTTATGTATAACTACAAGGTTTTGGCAATGCCGAAAGCAGACAAGTTTTCAAATTTCCAAATTGTAATTATACATGTGCATTTTTGCATATCTTAATTAAACTCTGGTTCTATATTCTTTGCAAAAAGCTTAATAATTTTTGGCTTTTTAGCATTGAATTTTTATTACTTTATTAATTCATTTATTTACTATTTTTTTTCTTGCTTTATAAAATGAGCTTTGAAACAAACAGTGTAATTCAATGCCTGTTTGTTTCCTTCTTAAACGCTGCAATATTTTTGGAAATATTGAAAGCAGATAAGTTTTCAATTTCCAATTAGTAAATATTGCTTTTTTGCATATTTTAAACTAGAGTTTCCTGCGAAAAAGCTAAAAATTTCGTTCACTAGCTAAAAAGCTGTTGTATTTGAAGAAGGCTTATAACACTTAGTTTGTATATTTTTGATCAAACTTTAAACTTCTTATTATAGTTCTTATTAACTAATGCAGAAATTGCACAGAACGATTCTGAAATGATGCACTAACCTGAAATTTTATTATTGCTAGGGACATCTACAAGACAAAGCAATCAGGAGAGGGTCTCAACAGTGCATGGACTGGTAGTGAATGTCGACTACAGACACACATAACGTCAATCGCTAAGAGAATGATTCTAGCCAAACAGTAGAACGCAAAAGAACGGAATGCTGGTGACAGCTCTATCGAAGATTGAAACATGAGAAAATACAAAAGACTCGCTGAAAGAAGTAAACGCGAACAAATAAAAACTTTCTATTTTTTTTCCGCATGTGATATTTGAACGTTAAACATAATTGGAAGAAAGCGCTCTAATGTAGGTTCTTCTTAGGTTTTCTTCTAACTGTAGGCAGCCGATGTTGCGTCGTATATTATATTATTTTCCTTAAAGAAAGTTGTTTCAAATCTTGTAACCTTAAACAAGCCCCAAACCAACAAGAAGTATAATATAACCTTTAGTATTATTCCATAATTTAAGTTTAATTTTATAGGCTTTTACAAGTTTGTTTCATAAGAAAAATTGGTTAATTAAGCTAACAGGAACTACCGGCGCTCTATACGTTTAAAAGCTACTATATCCCACCGAATTATAATTTTTATTTTCAGATCAACCAAGCCTCAATTGTTAAAAGTTATAGATAGTTTTTTTAGATTGAGATCTAATATATATCGAACCGTTAATATAATTTTATAATCCTTATAATTTAATATACATCGACGATTTTCGATGCTAATTACACTCATTAAAAGAAGTAATATTTTCTAAATTTCTCGTAAAAACTTTAAATACATTTTTTTGGGAACATGACAGTTATATTCGTAGCTCTTAAATCAATTACTAGTCAGTAGTAAAAGCAAAAGCTTAATTTTTGTTTTATGGAAAAACTTATTTTCGATTCCAAGTTTTATTCAAGCATTCTGGAGCTCCAGCTTAAATAAGCGACGAATGTGAATTACCCTTTAGAAAATTATAACCAAAAAGTAAATTTGACCTTGAAGGTAAATATTAATGATCTTATTTACGACGTGCTGTCATATTCAGGGGACGTCACGGTTCATGACGTAATTCCACAACATCGTTACTCAGACTATACATATTTGCAAAATCTTTGATAAGCACATAAAATATACACATACTTACCACATACCTACTTATCATAAAATAAGAAAATGACAAGAATTAAGCCACAGACAATGAGACGCGTTACTGGAAAATGAGGTATATTATTTGCTGATTTTGTAGGCGTAGACTCAGCCCTCCAATTTTGAAAAGTAAAAACTAAATTACATTATTACGCAGCTCCCATGCTAAAATGGACATAAACAAACATATCAGAATTTATCAAGTTTGACAATGACATCACCTTAACCCAGAATTAACTCTTGCTCAATGGCGGGGTAAGGTTAAGCCATACTCTGGTATATAAAATCAGGTTCTGTATATCTAATTCCGGATTAACTCTCGATGCAGAGGTACCCCGACCTTATAATACCGGGCATTAGAGAATTTTAATATAAACAAATAATATAAAGAATTTTAATAAAATGAAGAAATCAAAAACTACACAAGCATATTTATTTAAACTAAATCTTTAAGAAATTTTTTTTATAATAAAGGCCAATAATACCACGGGGAGCAATGATGCACTTTGATTGATAGCACTATTGCAATAGTCAGTATCACACGAAGTACACTGTATGCCGGTTGCTGATATCCCAATGATATCAGCAGATGATGTCTCGTTTACCATATGGCATGTCGTATGCCCGTACAATGTGCTTGATGCACAGTTCCTATATGTGATTGGTCCTACTAGAAAAAAAAACCCATTCAGAGGTGTATTGCAATATTGAAAGTCCAATAATGACTAATATTTTTAGGTTTTTCGCACAGACTCTAGGCAGAATGGTGATATTTCGAATTTGGAAATTAAAACTTATCAGTTTTCTATGTTCCCAAAATATTGCATTTTTCAAAAAGGAACCAAACAAAAGCATAAAATATAGAAAGCAGATAAGTCCTTTATTTTGCAGAAAAGATTCAAACTTCTAATGAAGACTGATGTTTTCGTACATCTTGTCCTATTAATTATTAAATTATTTCCACTTACATGCAGTGGCGTTTCCTGTAATTGTTAAACATGTATAGTCTACATACGGTCCTTGGAGACTATGGCAGTCAACTATCTTAACAAGTGTTATATTTATTGGATCCTGACAACCTACAGTTCCCAAGCATGAGTAGCATAATCTGGGACTAGCCTCTGTCACGTCTAAAAGAAACATTTGGTTTGGAAAAAGTTGGAGTGAAGTACACAATTGAAACAAATTATTTTATCGTTTTTTAAGAACTTTTACATGATTTTAGCATAAACAAAAAACGTACTTAGCCACAACATTGCCACTACCACAAAACTAGCCACTTTACTGCAATTCATTTCTATGACGTTTTGGTTTTCTTTGCTCACTTATAATGTGACCAGACTAAGATGAAATCCCTTTTATAGACCAGATACACTGAAACCATTGTGTGTAAAATGGTCTTATTTTATCGATAATCCGCAATATTAGCGGACAATGTATATTTTATTAACTTTTAGATGGTTTTATAGCTACATTTTCTGTTTGATACAGATGAATCACTTAGCCATAATTTACGTAACAAGGTAAGAAGCTTTAGGCTTATTTGCACGTAGCAGGAGATGGTTCATTGATTTCTTCATAAATCGATAAAATAGTATTCCACTTTGTAAAGAAGAACAGGACACGGTTAAAAGTTAAAATTTGCAATATAACATAGCAATATTTTACAATTTTGAATCTACATTTCCAAATTCCTTCCTTGGAAATTTACATTTCCTTGCTTTCTACATTTCCAAATTATAGCAACTCTTAAACAAGATGCCGGAAAAAGGGACCAGTACATATGGTTATAACGAAAAGAAGCAAGAAATGATACTGAAACCTGCTATAAGCGTACTTAAGCATGTGTTTTCTCAGAAATTTTAACTCTTAAAGCTTTTTATGCTCGTTACTGTAAAGCGAAACGTAGTTTATACGACGTATTCATTAGAAATTGTCGTCTAGAAGGCTATACATTTTTGACACAAAAGGATGACATAATCATAGTAAATGTAGTTTTTTTCCTTCTTCTTTTCTTGTCATATTTCACAACCAACTAGACGACGTTTTTAAATGAACACCTTTTTAGAATCATTACAAACAAGCAAGTAGGTGTGGATCATAACATAAAGTTTCAGTTCCACCATAAAATTCTACTTATAAGTTCTAAGAAAAAACAAGATAACCACATCAACTTAGTATCTACGTATGGAAGCGACATCATTATAGATGAATGATTATTGATTTATTGGCTATTATTGAGATATTCAAACAATAGCGTATTGTTTATTTAACACGTTTTCCGAAAATTACTGTGGCAATAATCCTCCAGTGGTGAACCACACATAGCTGCACTCAGAATGAGAGATTTATTGTGTCTCTGAAACCTTTCAAATCAATATCTCAGTTGTACCATTCAATGTTTCCGAAATTCCCATAGAAACAATGAATTTGAAATATAGCAGTGAACATTTATACCATTTTTGTGGAAATTATATAATTTTTTCTAGTAAAGAGGGTAAAACATTGATGCACTGAGACTTAAAATTGAAATAACAATAATAATACCGAAATGCTTTTTTCTATGACAGTTTTTAATAATATGCCTATTACTCACTAGTTTTTAATAGAAAAAACCACTTATTGCTGCCTCCAGAGCAATAAATAATTTATTGTTCACGAGTGCAACTCATCAAATAACACATGCTTAAGGACATTATTACAGCCATTAAAGTTTACTAAAATTTATACTGGAAATGCAAAATTTGGCAAGTAAATAAAATAAAAAAAAATGTAAAAATATTCTTGAAATTTATAATTCTAAGTTTGGATTGATCTATCTGTTGGCATCTCTACTCTCTACCTAGAGATTGGTATTAATGTTAACAATTAATTAAAACAATTGTTTCTATGGTATGTCTTTAGTAGTGTTGAGCGACTATGATTGATATAACTGATAATATCAATAATATATGATATGTATAATATAATTGAGTATAAGTATTAATAAATTAATATTATTAAATACCTAAAAGATATTTTTATTTTTAATGATAAATGATTAACATTTTAATTCTTATGGTTTATCTAATTTCTTTATTAATTCATTATTATTCTCCATTTTATATCGTTCATAATAGATTTAGGTTTAATAACATTTTAGCATTATTTCAAATATCAATTCATATGGAAAGAAATATATCGATTGTGTAAACAGTAATAAAAATGGGATTAATCTATTAAACCTTAACCGTTATGAGGTGAGCGCAGGTATATCGCCGATAATTAATTGTTTATCTACTACCGATTTTGCCCTAATCCTAACCTGAATTGTGCCAGAAACCTTTTATAGCAATTTTAGACGCTGTGAGAGTTTTAACCGATTTTGGCTGTAATGTTAATTTGAATTTTTCCAAAATCAAATTTGTATTTCTTTTCATGCTGTGAGTCATTTTTCACGCATTTTGACATTAATCTCAGCCTGACTTTTTCAAAAAAACATCAAAATAATAATTTGAAGGAATGGATCATTTTGAAACAATTTTAGCCCTAATTTTAACCAAAATTTCTCCAAAAACTGCCCAGAAAATTTTGGTCTGCGTCTTTTAGACGCTTTAAGTAATTTTTGAACTAATGTTGACCATAATCTTAATTTGAATTCTCCAAACACTCCAAATTTTTACACACTTTGAGTAATTTTTCACCGATTTTGCCTTTAATCTAGCCTGACTTTCTCATAAAATATAGAAATTTATATTTTTCGGTAAAGTGGATCATTTTTAATCGATTTTAGTCCTAATTTTAATCTGAACTTCTTAGAAGAATCCAAAGTCGCGATTTCAATGTCACTTCTTTCGTTTTACCCAGTGTACCAAGTACTTCTTCGTTAGTTATGTGCTCGATCCATGAGATGCGCAGAATTCTCCGATATATCCAAATTTCGAACGCTTCGAGCTTCCCCATTAAGGCCTCTGTCATGGTCCATGTCGCTACGATACGACTGTTTTTTCCCCCTTTTATCAGTTATAAGATTTCCTCCAGTATGCACGTCTTCCTCATTCCTTCTCTGTCTTTTCTATTGCTAAGAGGCGTTAAATTGGATATTTTCCTGTTCAATATGTATCTGGTTGGCATAATTGTACAAAACAATCAAGCCCTCGTACAAAAATTTGGAAATTTCCATATAAATAATATGTAAAGCACTCACATCTCGAAAGCTTAGATCACACCTATATTGAAAAAAAAAATGCAATCGATAAGATATTTTGCTTATATAATTAGTTCTAACTAATTGTCACCTTAAGTAAACTTTCATCTGTCGTAAATACGCGATAAGTATAAGTAAACATCTTGAAACTATTAAATATCTATAAACGTACTGACATGACGCATGTTAAAATTAGTCGGAATACTTTGTTTAAAAGTGTTCGCCCTAATCACTCATTATCTCATCTGTTCTTTTTTTTATTTATGTGTTTGCCTCCAACTCACCATATTAACAGCAAAAACAAAATTCCGACAATTTGCTGAAAATAACCAAATGGGGGGGGGATCTCCTCTTTTTTTTTAAACTTTACATTTCACCGCCTGTAAATTTAGAAGGCATAGCCTTATTGAAATGAATCGAATTTTGGGTCTCATTTTGAGACATTTTAAGGCGTTTTACGTCAATTTCTACTCATCTTAGCTTAAGATATTAAATTTCACTAGCAAAAACGCTATTGATGCTCAAAGACGCATTTTGAGACGTTTTAAGGTGTGTTGCGTCGATTTCTACTGATCTTAGCTGAAATGATTAAATTTCACTTAAAAACATTAATGATTCTCAGAGACGCATTTTGAGACATTTTAAGGCGTTTTACATCGATTTCTACTGATCTTGGCTGAAAACATTAAATTTCACAAAAAAAAACACTAATGATACTCACATACGCATTTTGAGACGTTTTAAGGCGTTTTACGTCAAATTCTACTGTCCTTAGCTTAAACCATTAAATTTGGTTAAAAAAACACTAATGATGCTTACAGACGCATTTTGATACGGATTAAGGCATTTTACGTCGAATTCTACTGATCTTAGCTTATAACACTAAATTTCACTAAAAAAAAAAACGCTAATGATGCTCATAGACGCATTTTGAGACGTTTTAAGGTATTTTACGTCGATATCTACTGATCCCAGAAATCATTAATTCTTATTAAAAAAAACACTTATTTTGTTTAACTAAAACATTAGTTATTACTAAAAAACACTAATGACACCTATAGGCGCATTTTGAGACGTTTTAAGGCGTCTTACGTCAAATTCTACTGATTCTAGAAATCACTAATTTTTATTAAAGAAAAACACTAATGATGCTCAGACACGTATTTTGAGACGTTTTAAAGCGTTTTACGTCGATTTCTACTGACCTTAGCTTGAAACATTAAATTCCACTAAAAAAAACGCTAATTATGCTCACAGACGCATTTTGAGACGCTTTAAGGGGTTTTACGTCATTTCTACTGATCTTCGCTGAAAACATAAAATTTCACCAAAAAAAATACTAATTACGCTTTCAGGTGCATTTTGAGACGTTTTAAGGCGTCTTACGTCGAACTCTACTGATCTTAGAAATCACTAACTTTTATTAAAAACACACTGATGATTGTCACAGACGCGTAAGGGGTTTGATGTCGATTTCTACTGACCTTGGCTTACAACATTAAAATTCACTAAAGAAAATACTAATGATCCTTACAGACGCATTTTTAGACGTTTTAAGGTGTATTACGTCGAATTCTACTGATCTTAGAAATCACTAACTTTTATTAAAAAAAAAACACTAATGATGCTCAGAGAGTTGTCTACTGTCTACTGATCTTAGCTTAAAATATTAAATTTCACTAAAAACAATAATGATGCTTACAGACGCAATTTAAGACGCTTTAAGGCGTTTTACGTCGAATTCTACTGACCTTAGATATCACTAACTTAAGAATTTTGATTTTGACAGTTTGTGTGAATTTTTAACTCTTAGTTTGGCCATAATCTTAATTTCAATTTCTCCAAACTCTCCAAGTTTGTATTTTTATACATTTTGAGTCATTTTTCGCAGATTTTGGCCTTAGCCCTACACGGATTTTTTTAAATAAACAGCAAAATTTACTTTTTTGAATAAATGGATAAAATGGATACATTTTCCATAATTTTTTGGTTTGCATTTTTAGACGCTTTTTGATTTTTAGAAAAAAATGAGTAATTTTTAATCGACTTTACTCCTACGTTCTAAAACGGATTTCCCCAAAACTGCAAATTTGAACTTTTAGACGCTTTAGGTAAACTTTCAAACCATTTTGGTCAGAATCTTAATTTGAATTTCTCCAAATCCTCCAAGTTGTTAGTTTTGTACATTTTGAGTAATGTTTCACTGATTTTGGCCTTAATCCTAACCGGACTATTTTAAATTAATACCGAAATTTACTTTTTTAGATAAAGTCGGACGGTTTAAATCGATTTTAGTCCTAATCCTAACCTGAAATTTTCCATAATTTTTTAGTTTGCATTTTTAGACGCTTTTTGCATTTGTAGATAAAATGAGTAATTTTTAATCGACTTTACTACTATATTCTAATTCGGATTTCTCCAAGAACTCCAAATTAGCACATTTAGATGCTTTTTGTAAATTTTGAAACCATTTTGGCCTTAATCTCAATTTAAATTTTTCCAGACCCTCCAAGTAAGTATTTTTATACATTTTGAGTCATTTTTCACTGATTTTGGCCTTAATCCCATCCTCACTTAAAAAAAAATCATAGAAGTTTCCTTTTTTAGATAAAGTCGATCATTTTGTATCGATTTTAGTCCTAATTCTAACCTGAAGTTTTCTATGAACTTTTAGTTGGCAATTTTAGACGCTTTTTGCATTTTTAAATGAAATGGGTCATTTTTAATCGACTTTAGTCCCTTATTCTAATCCGGATTTCTCCTAAGAACTCCAAATTTGCACTTTTAGGCGCTTTGCATAAATGTTTAACCTATTTTGGCCATAGTCGTAATTTCAATTTCTCCAAACTCTCCAAGCTTGTATTTTTATACATTTTAAGTTATTTTTCACTGATTTTGGCCTTAATACTAACCTGACTTTTTTAACCACTAATATGCACTTTTAGAGGCTTTGAGTAAATTTTGAACCCATTTTTGGCCATAATCTCAATTTGAATTTCTCGAAACCCTCCAAGTTTGTAATTTTATACATTGTGTGTAATTTTTCACTCATTTTGGTCCAATTACCAGGCTGATTTAAAGAAAAAACATCTAAATTTACTACCAAATTCGCAGTTTTAGACGCTTTGAATAAATTTTTAACCCATTTTGGCCATAATCTCAATTTGAATTTCTCCAAATCCTCCAAGTTTGTAATTTTATACATTGTGTGTAATTTTTCACTGATTTTGGTTTTACTACCAGGCTGATTTAAAAAAAAAACATCTAAATTTACTACCAAATTTGCAGTTTTAGACGCTTTGTGTAAATTTTTAACAAATCTTGACCATAATATGATTTTGAATTTCTCCAAACCCTCCGAGTTTGTATTTTTATACATTTTGAGTCATTTTTCAATGAGATTGGCCTCAATCCTATCCTGACTTTTTAAACAAACATCGCAATTTATTTTTTTGCATAAAGTCGGTCGTTTTTAATCGACTTTAGTCCTAATCTAACTTGCTCTTTTCCATAAACTTTTAGTTTGCATTTTTAGAGGATTTTTGCATTTTTAGATGAAATTGGTAAATTTTAATCGAGTTTAGTCCTATATTCCAACCCGGATTTCTCCAAAGGCTCCAAATTGGTACTTTTAGGCGCTTTGGGTAAATTTTTAACTCACTTTGGATTTCTCCAAACCTTCTAAGTCTGTATTTTTATATATTTTGAGTAATTTTTCACCGATTTTGGTATTAATCCTAGCCTGACTTTTTAACAAAAACATCGAAATTTTCCATAGCTACACTTTTAGTTTGCAATTTTAGACGCTTTTTTATTTTTACATAAAATGGGTAATTTTTCAAGTTTGTATTTTTTTACATTTTGAGTCACTTTCACTGATTTTGGGCTTAATCCTATCCTGACTTTTTACAAAAAAAAAACATCGAAATTTACATTTTAAGAAAAAGTCGTTCGTTTTTAATCGATTTTAGTCCTAATCCTAACCTGAACATTTCCATAAACTTTTTGTTTGCATTTTACACGCTTTTTGCATTTGTAGATAAAATGGGCCATTTATAATCGACTAGAGACCTATATTCTAACCCAGATTTCTCGAGAAACGTCAAATTTGCACTTTTAGAGGCTTTGTGTTAACTTTTTGTGATTTTTTATCGACTTTAATTCTACATTCTGACCCGGATTTCCCCAAATATTTCATTTCCACGTTTTGACGTTTTGTGTAAATTTTTAACTCATTTTGGCTAGAATCTCAATTTGAATTTCTCCAAATCTTCCAAGTTTGAAATTTTATACATTTTGAGTAATTTTTCACTGATTTTGGCCTTAATCCTATCCTGACTTTTAAAAAAAAAAAACATCGAAATTAACTTTTTTAGGTAAAGTCGTACGTTTTTAATCGATTTTAGTCCTAATCCTAACCTGAACTTTTCCATTAACTTTTAGTTTGCATTTTTAGATGAAATAGGTAATTATTAATCGACTGTAGACCTATATTCTAACCCGTATTTTTCCAAAAACTCAAAATTTTCACTTTTAGATGCTTTGACCTTTCATTTAAATTTTCCAAGTTTGTATTTTTATACATTTTCAGTCATTTTTGAATGATTTTGGCCTTAAGCCTAGTCTGACTGTTTAAAAAAAAACATCGAAATTTACTTTTTTTGATAAAGTCGGTCGTTTTTAATCGATTTTAGTCCGAATCCTAACATGAACTTTTCCATAATTTTTTAATTTGCATTTTTAGACGCATTTTTGCATTTTTACAAAAAATAAGTAATTTTTAATCGACTTTACTCCTATATTCCAACCCGGATTTCCCCAAAAACTGAAAATTTGCACTTTTAGACGCTTTGTGTAAATTTTCAACCCGTTTTGGTCATAATCTTAATTTGAATTTCTCCAAACACTCCAAGATTCTATTTTTATACATTTTGAATAATTTTTCACTGATCTTTGCCTTAATACTATCCTGACTTTAAAAAAAACATTGAAATTTAGTTTTTTAGATAAAGCCTTAACCTGAACTTTTCCATAAACTTTTAATTTGCATTTTTAGAAGCTTTTTGCATTTTCAGATAAAATGGGTCACTTTTAAGCGGCTAGTCCTATATTCTAACCCGGATTTCTCTAAAGACTCCAAATATACACTTTTAGATGCTTTGTCTCAATTTTGAACCCATTTTGGCCCTAATCTTAATTTGAATTTCTCCAAACACTCCACGTTTGTATTATTATATATTTTGAGTAATTTTCACTGATTTTGGCCTTAATCCTATCCTGACTTTTTAAAAAAAAACATTGAAATTTACTTTTGAAAATAATGACGTTCGCTTTCAATCGATTTTAGTCCTAATCCTAATTTGCGCTTTTCCACAAACTTTCAGTTTGCATTTTTAGACGCTTTTTGCGTTTTTAGGTGAAATGGGTCATTTTTAATCGACTCTAGTCATACATTCTTACCCTGATATCTCCAAAAACATCAAATATGCACTTTTAGAAGCTTTCTGTAAATTTTTAACCCATTTTTGCCATAATCTCAATTTGAATTTCCTCAAACACTCCAAGTTTTTATTTTTACATATTTTGAGTAATTTTTCACTGATTTTGGCCTAATACAAGCCTGATTTTTAAAAAAATCGAAACTTACTAGCAAATTGCCCTTTTAGACACTTTGTGTAAATTTTGAACCCATTTTGGTCATAATCTTAATTTAAATTTCTCCAAACTTTTCAAGATTGTATTTTTATACATTTTGAGTCATTTTTCAATGGTTTTGGCCTTAATCCTATCCTGACTTTTTTAAAAAACATAGACATTTACTTTTTTAGATAAAGTCGGTCGTTTTTAAATGATTTTAGTCCTAATCCTAACCTGAACTTTTCCATAAAATTTTAGTTTTCATTTTTTGACGCATTTTGCATTTTCATATAAAATGGGTCAATTTTAATCGACTTTAGTCCTATATTCTAACCCGGATTTCTCCAAATTTGCACTTTTAGACGCTTTGTGTAAATTTTGAACACATTTCGGCCATAATCTCAATTTGAGTTTTTCCAAACTTTCCAAGTTTGTACTTTTATACATTTTGAGTCGTTTTTAATCGATTTTATTCCTTATCCCAACCTAAACCTTCCATAAATTTTTAGTTTGCAGTTTAGACGCTTTGAGTAATTTTTAACCAATTTTTGCTATAATCTTATTTTGAATTTCTCCAAACCTTTTAAATTTGTATTTTTACACACTTTCGAGTGATTTTCAAGTATTTCGGCATTATTCTAGTCCTAATTCTAATCTAAATTTCCTGAGAGACTCTAAGTATAAATTTTTAGGCGCTTTGTGTGATTTTTGGCCGATTTTGACCCTATCCCAACCTGCATTTTCCCAAGAGCTTTTGATTTGCGCTTTTAAAGATCATTCGAATGATCATTCAATTATTTCAATGGATTATTTCGATTATAGGAATTTATCGATTAAACCCATCACTAGTCCTTAGACTATGTATTCAACGAGTCACTATAACATGTAAGACACACAGTATTCTAAACGCACGTAATAGCTATTACTCACTTTGACGAATTATGCCACTCGCCTTCGGCTCGTATCGCAAACTTCATACTCGTGAATAATAGCTACCGTTACAACACTTCATGGAGGCAAAGATACGCACTAACGCCACTATAACACGTTAGAGACTCTGAGAAGCAGGAAGAAGTTTCCTGCGTTAGAGTTTCGTGGAATAATCTCTGGATTTTAAATACGCAACGAAATGCGGCAAGAGCTTACGCGCGCATGAGCTTTTGCAGCTCTCGAAAGGCCGATTCGCTAAAGGAAACTTCAGTGTGGTTTATAACGCCGCGAAGTTTACAAATACGTTAAGTGGCATTGAACTCCCGGAGTTTTGGATTTTGTCTCGGGGGAGAAGTTTCCGGGTGCGAACGTAGATAGTGATTTGCGGCAAGTCTGGATACTTGTTATACTTTTCTCATCACAGTTTATTGGATTATTGTTTTGGGGGTTACTTTATTGGATAAGTTAGTTTTCCCAAAGTTTTCGGTGAGTTTCCAAACTTCGGTGTTATTAGTTAGATGCCGATAGTTTTCGGGTTTCACTGCCTCAATTTTATATCGGAAAGTTCTAAAAATAACTTGAATTCAATTAAAAAAAATTAGTCTAATTAATTAATCTAGTAATAATACTGCAGAAAAATTTAGATCTAGGTGATGTACATTTAAAAACGTCGTCTAGTTGGTTATGAAATGTAAAAAAAGACCGGATAATCAAAAGTCCATTCGTTCTGATTATGTCATCCTTTTCTGTCAAAACTCTATAGTCCTGTAGATGACGTTTTCTAATGAACCCCCGTGTGTTTGATGACAGGTGCATGTATTACCCATTCACTTATTTTTGCCATCTCTTTACCTTTGGATTCCTCGTTTTTTTTTATACCTTACTTTCAACGCGTGTTGAGAAGATACTATAGAAATGTCGAAGTATCTATAATCTTCTATAAGTAAATATAAATTCTATAATCTAATAGAATAGCTTATAGGACAGTAACTATTATCGTCTGGATTACAATTAGTTGTCAACACAAGTAGTTGATAGATAGAAAATTCAAGACGAGTTCGGATGTGTCCAGTTTACTAATAAGACATACGTCAAAATGATGTTGTGGATTCATTTTGGCCCTTTTGAAAAAAGTGGACAAAATCTTTTAAAAAAATTGTGAATTTTAAAAGCTAAACAAACGATTGAACAGGTAATTAACAACATTGCAAGAGGAATAAGGGCCAGAAAATAAAAAAATATAAAAATTTAAGGTTAGTACCTAATTTAAGACAAAGTAATACAATAGGTCAAAAAAGTACAGCAAAACGCGTGCGAAATAGAAAATAAAATGGATAAATGGATCAAAAACGAGGAAATATCAATCAGATTCAAGTAGTTTTTTAAGTCGGAAATGTGATACGACGGTGTGTTAATCGGGGCTATAAAAACTAGAAATATAAAAAATGGCTTCTTTTCCGGCTGATAAAAGTAAAAAGAAAAAATTATTCGAACAATCCAAATTTGTTTGGACTCATTGTTAACCTGTTTTGGCCTTAATAAAAAATTTACTTTCTCCAAGAACTTCAAATTTGCATTTCTAGACGTTTTGATTAATTTTTAATCAATTTTGGCCTTAGACATTTTTTCACCAATTCCAGATTTTCTTTTTTTAACACTTGCAATTATATTTTACAGATTTTGAACTGGATCTTATCCTGAATGTTGCCACAAAATCCAAATGTTCATTTTTAAACGGTTTGAGTCATTTTTAGACGATTATATCCTTAATCTTAAATTCATTGTTGTAATTAGCGTCCTTAAGTTATAAGTTGTTGGTGAAGTTAGCGGGATTAGGACAAATAATGCACCTCTTCTTTTCGACTATTTATTTAGTTTTCATCAGGGCTATTTTCACTTAGAGAGGGTAGTCAGTTAAAGTACGATTTAAGGTAGTTACGGTAGCAAACTCCATTTGATTGTTCGGTGACCCTGGTATCTTGGGCTCGACAAAACACACATCCGCTGCCCAAGGTACAAAATTTGCGAATGCAAGTTTTGTCGAGCCCAAGATACCAGGGTCACCGAACAATCGAATGGAGTTTGCTACCGTAACTACCTTAAATCGTACTTTTACTACCCTCTCTAAGTGAAAATAGCCCTGATGAAGACTAAATAAATAGTCGAAACGTCGGCCATTTTCAAATAAAGAAAAGGTGCATTATTTGTCCTAATCCCGCTAACTTCACCAACAACTTAATCTTAAACTATATTTTTCAAAAAATATTAAATTTGAATTAGTAGACGATCTAAGTCATTTTTAACCGATTTTGGACATAATCCCAACTTGCGTTTCTCCACCAGACACATCCAACATGTATTTTTGCACCCTTTGGTTAACTTTTCACTGATTTCGGCCTCAACTTTAGCCTGGCTCTCTCGAAGAACACCATATGTGCATTTTACAAACATTTTTTTTATGAAGTTATCTCAGACCTACTGTTCTAATTAAACGCATGATACTATGATGTTATGAACTAAAAATATTGCCAATAATCAAAAATTAGTTTTTCAAATAGTACTTATGCTGTTCTATGAGTACATCATTTGATTGACATGCCAAATTAAGTCAGCTGTTCTTGACACTGTTAGTAGCGTTTTCGAGTGGCAGCTCTAAACCTGTCTAAGTCTGCGAGTATTCCCATCCTTAAATGTTGGTTGAGAAGACAAAGGATGGGAATACTCTCAGATCAGCCACCCAGGAAACGCTATAAAATATATCACCATTTCTTTCCTAATCCTATCCTGCATTTTCCTACAAACTCAAAATTTGCACTTTTCAACGCTTGGAGTTAATTTAAACCATTTTGGCCTTAGTTCTTATCTGACTTTCTCTTAAAGTTTGCATTTTTAGACGCTTGGAGTCTTACCCTTACGCCGTAGAGTCTAACATGAACTTTTCCAGAAACTTTTAATTTGAATTTTTGGGCACTTTAAGTAATTTTCCGCTGATCTTGGTATAGGCCGAAATTTAACATTGAATTTGCTTTTGAAATTCTTTAAATGTTTGTAAACTGACTTTGGCAATCATTGTAAAATATTTTTTTTCGAACAATCTAAATTTGTATTTTTATTTGTTTGGACTGATTGTTAACCTATTTTGGCCTTAATCCAAAATTTACTTTTATCAAAAACTTCAAATTTGCATTTTTTGGTCTTAGTCGTAACCTGAATTTTTTCAACAAACTCCAAATTTTTATTTTTTAACACTTGCTATTTTATTTAACAGATTTTGAGCTTAATCTTATCCTGAATGTTTCCACAAAATCCAAATTTGCATTTATAAACGCTTTGAGTCATTTTTAGCCGATTATATCCTTAATCTTAAAATGTATTTTTCAAAAAATTTTAAATTTGAATTAGTAGACGATCTGAGTCATTTTTAACCGATTTTGGACATAATCCCAACCTGCATTTCTCCAAACACTTCCAACTTGTATTTTTATTTTTGTATCCTTTGGATAACTTTTCCCTCATTTCGGCCTCAACCTTAGCCTGGCTTTCTCGAAAAACACCAAATGTGCAAATATTTTTTTATGAAGTCATCTCAGATTTACTGTTATAGTTCCATGGCCTATTTGAGGATTGTTTTTAAATGAACGCATGATACTACGGTAATATGAACTAAAAATTTTGCAAATAATTAAAAATTAGTTTATCAAAAATACTATGAGTACATCATTTAGATAGATGTGTCAAATTAAGTCAGCTGTTCTTGACACTATTAGTAGCGTTTTCGAGTGGCAGCTCTAAACCTGTCTAACTTTGCGAGTATTCCCATTCTTAAGTGTTGGTTGAAAAAACAAAGGGTCGGAATACTCTCAGAGGAGCCACAAGAAAACGCTATAAAATACAGTAGTCAACAATTGAAAGGGAAACGGCAAAATTGTAGGTCACATTCAAATTCTTTTGAAGGGGTTGGAGTGGGCAGAGATTTCTCTTCATGGCTGGCTATGAATGGCCGCTAATAACGATTTAAAATTTAATATACAGGGTGCTAAGTAAAACATTGCAAAACTTTTAAATTTACATTCTTTTGCCGTTGAGCTTTGTAGAAATTTGTCTTCTTGAATATCGTATTACTTTTCTAGTATTGGTGTATTATGTTACACTGTGTGTACCCGGATAGGTGAAACGGATCATGTAAAATGTGACAAATATCAAATTTAAAATTAATTTTTTTGGCGTTTAGCTCTGCTTGGTCAAAGACTAATTTTTGGTATAATTTCAGTTTTGAAAACTCAAGAGTGCCTTGGAAATGTTTAGAAAGCCTGTTTTTTGATAGAGCAAAGTTTTCTTTCTGTGAGACATACGGCAAAAAGTCATTATTAAATGTTGCCTAAAATCATCAGTGAAGTCTCTACACCAAATTTTTGAGTCAATTTGGGTATGGGAAGACTATTATGTCAATGATCAAAGTTGGCCAAGGATTTTCAAATTTGAGATTCTATGCTTAATTTTTATTTTAAGCTACTATTACGAATGACTTTTTGGCATATCTGCTACAAAAAAGCCGAAAAATAAAAACTAATTTGGTAAAAGTTGAAAAATCATAGTTGTCCGAGGTTTTTGACATTTGGTATATTGGCCTAGTTTTTGATTCTAAGCAACTTTCATTAACGACTTTCCGTCGTGTCTCATAGAAAGGAAACTTTACTCTACCGAATAAGAGATATTCTGACAATTTCCAAGACATCCTTGATTTTTTCAAACTTAAATTATTCCAGAAATTCTTTCACTTGACTGCTTGCCCGAACGTCGCTTCATGCAACTGCCGTCGCATGCGGAAATGTATCACTTTCCGCACTTGTTAGGAAAACAACTATTTTCGCTTGCTGTCAATAGCAAGTACCACCACTCAACCAAATATTTAAAACGTCATTGTCAGTTTGATTTAAATTTTCAGATTGTGTGTTCAGATATTGAAATTTCAGGAACAATAAGCAGAAAGCCGGAATCCCTCCCGGAGATCGCTATTGGGTCAGGAATTTCTATCAAAAATTGTCAAAATTGCACGTTTAGCTTTAATATTACAAATATCAAATAACTTTGTTTCATATTCTGTCGAGTATAATTCTACAATAGATTTTATTACTTCATAATACCTAGTTGTATTATATTATTTGAAATTGATCGTTTGCGGAATAGTATATTGTGCAACTTGTGTCGAAAATTGCACTTTTCGCACGAGTGTGACGGTTTAGACACGAGCCGTAGGCGAGTGATACAACGTCACACGAGTGTGAAGACTGATCGTACGTGCTGCACCCTATACTTTTTCTACGACTGCGATTTTGCTTCATAAATGATCATTCGTATTATAAAGTATACACAAGACGTGTGCAAAACAATCGGAAGCGTGTGCAAATTGGACTTTGCACACGCATCTATAGGGAGCGTGCGCGAAGCGTACTTTGCGCACGCTGTTCAACGGTAGTTCGTAGTGCGCATTTGTCCATTTTCGAGGCACTAACTTTTTTGCACTCGAGTGATTGCCGAGTGGCAAACATCCCTCTCCGAGCAAGAAAGTTGTACTTTTCGCTCTTAATACATAAATAACTATTATTATTGACAGTTGCTGGCGAAATGAGTCCACTCATGTCCCTGCATACAATAAATAATGGTCTTAAAATGTGTTCTTTACTTTCCTTTGCCCTATTAAAGGGAAGTCGCGCTTGTTTACCAAAAATACATGGCTCGCATATATTTAGTTTCATGAATGAATTTCAGTTTCCATGTTTTTGTTAATGGTAAATATAGCAGTAAATACATACATCATTATGAGACTTACCAGATAAGATGATTTGGTGATCACCATTTTGTACTGTGACCTCTTCATTGTCAAAAATAATTCTCATGCCGCTCTCTTGCATGCGACGTACCGACAGAAAATTGCAGGTGGCTTCCGGAGCATATAGAACATCCTTGAGGGTCCCTGGTATTCCTGTGTTCGTCATCACGTGGATAGATCCCCTTTGGGTACGATGATCGACTTTCCGGACTTGGCAACGGAAATGTTCATGTACGTTCAATAACGTGATCAGTAGCTCTGAGTCCAGCAAAAAGGTCAGTTTGTTGGAGTTTCCTATGGCAGTGGAATGAGATGTTATCATGAAAGCAAAAGCGCTGGTGTTGGCAATATTTGTTTCCACAGGAGCAAGGGTTTGTGGTCTCTGTTCCTGTTTAGTCCGCTTATAATAATAACAGTCCGCTTTCACATGATTATATCTACCACAATGCTCACAGTTCAATTTTGATGATTTGTAAGTTGACTTGTAAACACTTTTCTTTGAAAGGAGTTGATCGTCCTTTTTCTTGTTTATAATCTTATTTGCGTGCCCTTCATTTCCTTGTTGGTGTCTTCTTGTCTGAAATTCTTGAATTTCTACTTACCTGTAGTGCTCTTAAAGTCGTTGGGGTGCGGTCTTCTGTGCGGAATTTCACTTCGTGGTAAAAAAGACGGGTTTTTACTAAAGGCAGGGTTAAATTATCATCGCCCAAAGTTTCTAAAGCTGTTCCCATTCCTTCAAAAGCACTTGGTAATGTCAATAATAAATGGGCAATCTTGTCCATTTCATTAACAGAAGCGCCCGTTGCTATTAAGTCACAAATTATGGCATCAAAATTTGTGAAATGCTGAATCATGGTTTTCTCGCCATTAAATTTAAAAGCTTACGCAAAGCCAGTTGAGTCGCTAAACTACGTCGATCATAAGTTGCATCCAAGCTTTGAATGATGTCCTGCGCGGTTGCATTGTCCTTCGCAAAACTAAGAAACGAATCACTCAAATATTCCACAATTTGGCTTTTAGCAACACAGCCTTTTTGCTTCCACTCCTCTGAAACTTGTTCCGGTGTTTCGGTGTCCACTATTTCTATAACATTCAGTTCTGCAAGCAAGAGATCACTCGATATTTCCACACCGCATACTTTTCGCCCGCAAACGGTTGAATATTATAGACTGGGAGCCAGCGACCGTTTAGTGTTAGTCATTTTAGAAAAACTGACAATGTTTTCCTCCGCTTAATTTGGTATCACAAATGAGGGAATGGATCTCCAGCTGGCGCACTTCCGGGGGGTGTAGCTGCAGCAGCCTCTCCGACACGTAAAAAAATAATAGAAAAACGTATCCAGCTGACTTGAGAGTGGTGGATTATGCCCCAGCTGGTCATGTTAACAAGTTGAAAACTATGCATTCAGTGAACTGATAACACAAAAGTTGAAATTTGGTAAACTACTAGTTAACTTAACAAATGAAACAAAAAAATATCTAGCTTTACATTAGTGGGGGAAAAGTGTCAAGTTGCGGCCATCAAAGAGACAACGGTGTCCGCGTGGTCAACTTGCGCTGCATTTTTGATTTTTTCAGCTAGATACTTGGATTCACTCTTATCGGTCTAGGCGTTCTTAAGTTGTAGGGTGTCAAAGTTGAGAAATGTGAAAAAAGTCGTAACACCGCCCCCCCCTTTATACATTTTCAAAAAAAAATATGATTTTTTTTGCATATTGCATCTACGGAACTTTCGATGGTGGGAGATAAAAGACGACATCAAGAAGTGGACAAAACAGTTGAATTCACTCCGATCGGTTCAGGCGTTCTCAAGTTACAGGGGGTCAAAGTTGAGAAATGTGAAAAAAGTCGTATTACTCCTCTTGGGACATTTTCAAAAAAGAAATCGGTTTTTTTGCTGTTTTTGATCGGAATGGCTCGTTTGCAGTAACAAACTCAATTCGAATAAATTTACCCTATAAAGTGGTTTTTAAAAATAGTCCAAAACGCGATTCTAAATGTGCCTAAAAATCCATCTCCGAAGGGTCTATCGCCGAAAATATTGCATCTACGGAACTTCCGATGGTGGCAGGTGAAAGATGGCATCAAGAAAAGAACAAAACAGTAGGATTCACTCGAATCGGTCCAGGCGTTCTTAAGTTACAGGCCGTCAAAGTTGAGATATGTGAAATAAGGCATAACTCCTTCCCCCCTTTGAACATTTTCAAAAAAAATTCGGAATTTTTTTTTGCTGTTTTTTTATCGGAAGGGCAGGCTTGCAATCCCCTAAGAACGTAACCAACTCAGTTCGAATTAAATTTCACCAAATGCATATTTTTGACATGTTCACGTGACCAGCTGGGGCATAATCCCCCACTCTCAAGTCAGCTGGATACGTTTTTCTATTTGTTGAAGTTCCAGATTTTCTAAAATAATTTTTTTATTATTATTTTTTTACGTGTCGAAGAGGTTGCCGCAGCTACATCCCCCGGTGGGCGATTTTAGACGATTCTATTTAGACTGATTGGAATTTACGCGTTCGATTCCACAACTAATTTCTGCTATAACCACAAAGTCAATTAAAAGTGCCTGGGCCCTTAACCTGCTGGAATATGGAGAATCTTAAATAAAAATTCAGCATGTTGCTTATTGAACCCTCGACTGTATATTACTCACACTAGCTAGATTCTTAAAAAGGAATCCTATCGCTTCGTCTTGGAAGCACAAAAAAAGGGTTTGCATTTGTATACAAACTATCTATGTGTGTTTACACATTTTACTGAATAAGCAAATATAAGAGAGTTTCTGTCGTTTGATTTTTTTGTTGATTAAATATAAGGAAAATTCAATACTTATTAAAGTTATTGATTAGTAAAATTATATTGTTGGATCAAAATAAGTTAAATTTGACTCAAAATCGCTGCAATTTGCAAATGAGGTCTTTTTCGAGAAAGTTAGGTTAACTCTACATTAATGCCAAAATCGGTTAAAAATGACAGATCAATTAAAAATGCTGAAATGAAATTTTTGAAGTTAAGGCGTTGGGATTGGGCGTAAAAAATTGCACAAAGAGTCTAAAAATGCGACAGTGCAGGTTTAAGATAAATTCAGATTAAAATTGAGACTAAAGTTGATTACAAGTTACCAATTTCATCCAAAAATGCAGATTTTATGTTTTTGGAAAAATTCTATTTCAGAACAAAATCTGGCAAAACGGACTCAAATGGTCCAATAACTCAATGGTGCCTATGTAAATAACTATTAATTTTAACTGTAGAGTATAACGTGGAATATATTTATTTTTAAACCACGAAATAACATGCGGCCGACAGGGGTATTAAACCAATTCGGAGAACTAAAGGGTAGGTTCGAATTGACAGTTATTAGGACTTATTTACTGAATGAAATGGGCGCCATTGGATTTTTAGTTGTTGAGGGGATAAAACCAGAAACCGGAACTTTATATCTATCCTAGGATGATAGAAGTTCCTAAACAAGCAAGTTAAGTTAATTAGCCATTATAATCAATTGATTACCCTATTATTTACAATATTTACAAATTGGAGTTAGTCGGTGGTAGTATTAAAAAAGAACTGTTTCTGCTTTGTTTTCCTAATCTCAAGTTATTACAGGAACCTATGCGAGCTAATCAAAATCCTAATTAGGTATCGATGTGATTGGCTTGGCAGACGTGGATAAGAAATGAGTTTCAGGTGCGAATATTAAAAAAATGTGTAAATTGGAATGGCCTGTCTTACTCAAATTGGCGTAACAGTGTCTCGTTGCCCTCTGACTAGGCAACCATTTCCAGGAAAATATGCGAAGCTATCGTCAATCAGCTGCGTGGCAAGTGGTGGTACACGTGTGGAAGCTTGATCTAATCCGGCGTTGCGTCTGTTCTGTTCTATGTCAGACGAAACAGTAAACCTGCTGGTTGGCTTCTATAGCTCTTTGGGGATGCACCAAATGAGAGCAAAAAGTGAAAAGGATGGGCTGCTGCAATAAGTGTCTTGGACTCAACTTTTGGGACATAGATTTCAGTGTGAAAATACTTACAGCCTCGTGACCAGAAAAGCACCTCTCAAAATAAATTGATTTGCGCAGTGGACCGTTAGGTATTCAAAAATGCACTAGGCCTAATGGATTTATTGTTTAAATCGAAATACAAAACTCCACGTGGGATAAAGGAACTTGCAATTTAAACCATCCAAACAACCACTTTGCTCGGACACAGCTGACGAGAAATCGAAAAGAGGAAGGTCACCTTTCAATCGCCGAGCTAGCGTTCCACTCCATAGCCAGCAGATGGTATCTATGGTGGGGAGAACTCGGAGCAAGATAAGATTCAAACGATGGAAATTCGCTTATGACATATTTGACAAGATTTCCAGGATTGAGCTTTTGTCTAAGATATAAGAAATAATGACTCAGGTGTAAACTGTTAGGTATATAGCCCAATATCTTGCTCAAAAACCATAATCGCATCGGCTGTTTACTTGTACAATCTATGTACAAAAGGAAATAAAAAGTAAATACATTATGTAAGCGTTACGTTCTTTTAAAAAAAAAAAAAAACGTTATAAGAGTTAGTTTTAACCTAGAGTTCTTTGTTGTAATTGGTCCCGTTATATCACCCCAAATTCAGATTCCTATTGCACACCAGAGATTCCCTTCACTAAATTTATTAAATACACTGATTATCAAACTGTAAAAAAAGTTTCGTTTTTCTTACAAATAAAACGTGAAAACTAGGTGAATCAAAATTAGCAAATCAGAGTCGCGCAGCCCAGATATTTATCAACTTAAAGCAAACTTTCTTCGAAAGTTTGAAACCCGAGTAGTTTCCATACAAATATTTCATTGTGCTGACTAAATCCGTTGCCAATGGTAATAACTCGACAAGATTTATTGTTTAGACGAGGGAGATTTTTACATTAAGAGTTAAAGGGATTTGCCAATGGAAAAGCTTGCCAAATTCGATTTGGCTTTATCCAAGTCTCCAGTTGTTTCCTTTTACGGAACGATTTTCTTCACGCGACAAAAGCAGTTACGCTTTCTATATGTATTATTGCTTAATACAGTTTTGTTATTACAAGTGAAGGGACACGAAATTGTCGGACGTTGCTACAAGATATGTAACAAGGTTTAGCACAAGTGTCACTGCTTTAGCGTGTCACGAGTTTAGATAAATTGTCTGAGCGAAAATGTTCATAGTTTTTTTGAAACAAAATTAAAATATTGACGCGTTCTCTGCACCCTGAATCAACTCGGATTTTTTGGTCTTCTTGGAATCGTCTGGAACTCGAGGTAAGAAAGGGAGAAGGGAATTGAAAGTTTGCTGCCCAACAATTTGGGTTTGTTTCTGAACTCCAGAAGGTAACTTCTTTGGAGGCAGTGAGCGAGATAGTTCGAGAAAAAAAAAACGATAGGGTAGTATCAGAGAACCGGGAGTGTTTTATTCCTAAGATAAATCAAAGGGAAATAAAATACCCACCAAATGTTAGGGATGCCACTGAGTTTGTAATCGAATGCCGGAAACTCAGAAACCGACGAAACGGAACTTGCACTTCCGCTGGAGTTACAATTAATAGAATTAGTAGAAAAAATATATGTATGTACATATTTTTTTCTTAATCATTCAGTCAAACATTCAAACATAAATATTTACCTGTTGGATGGTTGGTTGTACTTTGATCTGGAATACAAATTACTATTCATGGGAAGAAAATATCTAGACCGCATAGAAATTAAATTTAATAACACAATCGAATAGAAAATGATGAAAATACAACTTATGAAAGAATAGATTATGCTTGGAAATTTGGGTACCCAGATGAAAAGAAGAATGTTATGAAATATTAAACTACTACCTATTATAGATTCAAATTTAATTTGTTAATTCCACGGTTATATATTCGTAATTAAATAACTGTCCTTTTCCTGAATTCTCAGTCCTTCAGAGGTAGCATAAAAAACAGATAAAATGATTCAAGAATGACTCACCAAGTTTGTGGTTTCGTGCACTTTATACTTGAATGTTCACGCTTTATTCTCAAGCTCAGGTTCCGTAGGTCTTCAGCTTTCACTATCAAAATTTCTTAACATTTAATTACCTCCTTTAGAAACACAAGTTCCTTCCCTAAGCGAGTCTTCAAACCTGCAGGCTACTATATAAGCTTCCGAGCTCGCTCAGTGAGCTCACTAGAAGGGTAAGTGGGACTTGGAAGGAGATTGGGTAGGGCTCTGGACTAGAGCTCGCTCAGTGAGCTCACTAGAAGGGTAAGGACTTGGAAGGAGATTGGGTAGGGCTCTGGACTAGAGTTCTCACAAGAGACGAACCAAACAGGAATACGGCTAATTAGGGGCGTTATTCGATAATCCTTATGTAAGATGACGGAGACTTTTCTACCAAATTTTTTTTTTTGACAAATCTCTCCCGTCATTTTTTTCAACAACCTCGCCACCAGTACCTATTTTTTTTCAACAACTTTGCCACCAGTACAGGTTTAGGAGAAAAATGAAAAACCTTTACTTGGGGAATGGAGCTAAAGGTTTTGATAATATTTCTCGAAATGGGTTTCCTAATTTTCTGAAACTCTGAAGTTCAATTATATTAAGCTGGGCGTTTAATTGACGCCGAAAACGACATTTTTCTTTATCAGACAGAGTAGATTTAGGAAGTTTTGAGCGTAATGATATGGCTTTCACGTTGTGCTTCAAGGTTACTCCAAAAGTTGTCGTCTAAAGAGCCTTGTACGAAATTGCACAGAGGTATTGTGGAGCCTTCTTCCCCTGCAGAAATTGTTTCAGGCTTGCGCCTGACCTCGTCCTCTAGCTCTAATATGTCTTCTACATCCAGAACACTCTTTTGTGGGTTTTCAGGTCTCTCATCCTCATTATCAGTTTCATTAGAAGTAGTGTAATCATCTTCGTATGAAGATGGTTCGGGATTTATATTTTCATTTCTTCCAGGACGAATATCATTCACATGGAATATATTTTGTCGCCCTTCATATGAGACCTCGTAATTCAGTTCTCTTTCTCTGCGAATCACTTCCCCTACGAACCATTTTGGAGTAAACGTTCCAGGGTTATGGTTTTTTACCATTACTCTATCACCCACGTTAAATTGAATTGGCGGAGGAGTGTTCTTTTCGTCGTACTCCTGTTGAACTCTTAAGGTTCTTTTATAAGCTGCTTTCACTACTTCCTTTCTTTCCGGGGCATGTTTGTCCTCTCCCTGACGAGACAGCTTCGTTCTCCACTGGCCAGGACATGATAGATCATAGCCTAGGATTAACTTTCCTGGAGTCTCTCCTGTTGTACGACTAGTTCGAGATCTCAAGACTTGGAGGGCCTGAGGTAAAACTTTGTCCCAATGATTTTCTGACTTGTCATGCAAGAGAATACGTATTACTTTTTTTAGTTCCTGGACTTGTCGCTCGACCGGGTTAGCCCTTTGATGGTAGATACTACTATATCTGATCGTGATATCATGTGACACACAGAAATTCTTATACGTTTTACTAGTGAAAATACTACCATTATCCGAAATGATAAATTTAGGAACACCGTATCGGGTAAATATTTCATCTTGGAGACACTTCACTAACTGTGGAGCTCGAACTCTAGAAAAGGAGAATGCCTCTATACATTTTGAAAAAACGTCTTCAATGACCAAAATATAGGCCTTTCGGGAAACTCCTGAACTAGGGAGAGGGCCAATAACATCATGCGATAGGGTTTCGAACGGTTGTGAAGGACTACGAGCGTGAAAGGGAGCTTCAAAGTGAACTTGCTTGGTTTTAGCCACACCACAAATAAGGCACTTAGTGACATAAGCACAAATTTCCTTATACATATGACCCCAGAAGTAAGTAGCGTTGATTTGTCGAAAAGTTTCTGTAATACCAGGATGAGCCCTTTCGGTATTATCATGGTAATAGTAAATGACCCTTTGCGTATATTTACGTGTTACCACTAACAAATCTCCCCACTGCTGTCGTTTCCAAAGTAAACCGTCATAAGTGACAAATCGTCTCTTTAACTTAACTTGGGCAGGAGTGAGTTCGGTTGCTCCTTCTAGAAATTTCAATTTATCTATTGTACGTCTTATATGACCTACTTTCTTCTGAGCTTCTGTTACGGCTTCATAAAGAGTGCCAATGTTAAACGCGTTTACTTGAACCGTTTCAGCATTAGCAGCGATTAGACAAATAGGAGGCAGCAACCTTTCGTCATCGGGTTCAGGGTCACAATCTTCTTCAGGGACAGGGTGTCTACTCAAAATATTAGGTAATTGATTGTTAGAGCCGGCCACATGTTCAATTTTAAAATTAAACTCTTGAAGTAGCAGAGACCACCTGGCTAATTTAGCTCTGGTGTCTTTAAATTTAGATAACCATGTAAGGGCACGACTATCTGTTCTCACCACGAACTGAGTGGACTCTAGATAGTGTTTGTATTTGTTAATCGACCAGACTAATGCCAAACATTCCTGTTCATTAATGTGGTATCGCTGCTCAGCTGGTTTGAACTTAGCACTTGCATAAGAAATTATGTACTTTTTTGTTCCTTCTTCCTGATATAAAATTGCCGCCATACCAACTGAGCAGGCGTCCGTTTGCAGGATAAATGGGAGAGCGGGGTTTGGGAGGCTTAGTGTTTTGGCCTTGGCTACGGCATTTTTCGTATCTAAGAAGGCTTGTTGGGATTCGGTAGTCCACTTAAACTTTGGAAATTTTAGAAGTTCGGTTAAAGGGGCTGTGAGTTTGGAAATATTGGGCACATGCTCACGTAACCAGTTTACGGTACCTAGAAAAGATTGTAGGGTTTTCTTGTTATGGGGTGGTTTAAAAGCAGCGATTTGTTCTAGGTGCTTTGTTTGAGGAGTCACGCCACCATCCACCATCCACCAAACCGAGATAGTCGATGTTGGAAGTTAATAAGTGACATTTTTCAGCGGAGGCTTTCAAGTTGGGCAGTCTTAGTCGTTCAAACACCATTCTCAGCCTAACTAAATGTTCGTCAATAGTGTCTGAAAAAACGATTATGTCGTCGAGATAAACTCGAGTAAATTTAAGAATGGTGTCCGCCAACACTTCCATCACCATTAGTCTTTGGAATGTGCTGGGTGCATTCTTAAGCCCAAATGGCATCACATTAAATTGATAAATTGCACCATCAGGAGTAGAAAAGGCGGTAAGGTGTTTACTATCTGGCGTCATTGGAATTTGCCAATATCCACTCTTGAGGTCCAGCACGGTAAAATATTTGGATACCGACAAAGACTTGATGGTGTCAGTGATATTTGGGAGCGTTGAACATTCGTCTTCGGCAATTTCGTTGAGAGGTCTGTAGTCAATACAAAACCGAGGTTTTTTTCCAGGTTTTAAGACAATGACTGCCCTTAACATTTCTTCTATTTGTTCATTCAAAATATCTGCTTTCTCTCTGGATAGAGGATAACACTTGCGGTTAATGACTTTATTACAAGTTAAATGAATAGAGTGAGTGGTAGTTCGAGTTGTTGGCTGTTGTAAGCCGATTTCAAAGATATCCTGAAATTTGTTTACTAAAAGCCGAAGTTCAGGAGGGTGGTCATTCAAAACTTGCGGTAAATGTATATCCTTTTTTTGTACAACTAGCTTTGGCGACCAAAAAACTATTTGGTTCTGTTGACGCCTTAAGTAAAGACATCCTCTAGGGAAGTCTATGACCACATCTTCGTTGAGCAAAAATTCATTTCCCAAAATGAATGCATGCAACAGGTCCTTAATGACCAAAAACTGCAAATTAAAATCATGACTACCAATGTGAAGACTCAGGGTTATTTCACCCAGTATATTAGCCATCTGCCCTTTACAGGCGAGGCTGACTTTGTCAAATTGAGACTGATTCATGTCTTGCTCAATGAGGCGACTTGAGATTAGATTACAATCTGACCCCGAGTCGATCAGAGCCTTTTGATTTTTTTTTCTGAAAATAACGTCGACCAGTGAGAACTTTATTTAAGCCAAGGGGACCGGCATGAATTTGCGGTTGCTCGCGGTTGTTAAGATCATGTCGGTCCAAACTTAGTTTTCCGACACCGTTCTGTACCAGTTATGTCTTTGTCTGTCACGTTTGGGTCGTAGTTGGTCTTGGTTAGTCTCGTTTGGGGATGGTTCTACGTCAATTTGTTCGGTCTGATTTGTTTCAGGAAACTCCACCTCAACGTTGGCACATAAGAGATGTTCATGGGCGTGATTCTTACGAGGCAAGTTGTTTTGATTTGAGGAGCGTCTATCAGAACAATGATTGGCATAATGAGGGCCCTGGCAAATGACACATTTCACCACACGGTTCGGGGGGTTTCTGGGGTTTCTAGATTGATTTAGTTGACCATTATTCGGTCGGGCTCGGTTTGAGGAAAAATTAGGATTTACTTGCTGGTTAAGGGTATACATTCTTGTCTCCGAAAGGTTTGTTTGAAGGTCTCTCACCTATTCCAAAAAATCCTTCTCCACGATATTGACCATCTCCATTAGTTGATCCAAGGTACGAAAGTTTACACTTCTAAGCCGAGATCTGAGAGAAGGTTTGAGGAGGGTAACCATCAACTAGATAAAAGCACTATCATAAACTTTTATTTGCAAACGTTCGGCAAGAGCTCTCTTTCTGAGGATAAAATCCTCAGCAGGCTCATTATAACCTTGAGATTTTCCATACAAACTAGCTTGGAGTTCCACAAGGGTTTCCATTGCATCAAATCTACGTAATAATCTAGACCTAAATTCTGAAAAACTAAATGAGAAATGTTTTTGAGAGTCGAACCACATTTTAGCGGTGTCCCTTAAGCATTGAGCAGCCAGCTCCGTCTGTTCAGTAGGATTGTAGATTAGTTTTTCATTAAAATACGCTTTACAGAGTTTCAGAAATTTGGCAGAGCTCTCGTAGGCAGTTCCCGAAAAGGTTAATTTAAGATCGTGAGTTGAAGGGTAAACACGTAGTTTAGAAGTAAATGTCTGCATTGTATTAACAAGAGCAGTCTGTGACTGCAGCAACTTGGACATGGTTAAGTGCAAGCCTAAATCGGGAGAAGTCTCAATTGGGTTTTGATTTTTAGATAATATTTTAGGAAAATTACGCGGTTCAGAACTTGTTTTTGGTAAACTCAAACCTAGATCTTTTGTGTTATGAGTATCTGAAAAGGTCGCAGGAGGGGGTACTAAGACGCTGTCCCCAGGCTCCTCGAACAGGTTCGAAAATGGATTGGTTCTCACAGAAACATTAGGGGCGTTGGGCCAACCATGCCAACTACAAGAACTGTGCCGATCTTGGAATTGATGTCCACAAACAGATAACGACTGAAGTTTTGGTTCATCTACCTCTTCTAGAGCCGAATTTAGTTGGTTAGTGGTCCTTTGCCGCTCGTTTTGGAATCCGAGAGGCTCTTGAGCCAATTCTAACTGGCGCCTCCCCACCAGGGATGCCATGACGCATTCTCTGACATTTTAAATCAACTCGGATTTTTCGGTCTGCTTGGAATCGTCTGGAACTCGAGGGAGAAGGGAATTGAAAGTTTGTTGCCCAACAATTTGGGTTTGTGTCTGAACTCCAGAAGGTAACTTCTTTGGAGGCAGTGAGCGAGATAGTTCGTCCACACGCTGGTTCAAAGAATTTACAATTTCCCATATCTCGCTATTACGAGAAGACCTAGAGCTTTGAAACATGTAGAAAAAAAAAACAAAAACAAAACCGTAGGGTAGTGTCAGAGAACCGGGAGTGTTTTATTCCTAAGATAAATCAAAGGGAAATAAAATACTCACCAAATGTTAGGGATGCCACTGAGTTTGTAATCGAATGCCGGAAACTCAAAAACCGACGAAACGGAACTTGCACTTCCGCTGGAGTTACAATTAATAGAATTAGTAGAAAAAATATATGTATGTATATATTTTTTTTACCTTGTTGTTGGATTTTTACCTGTTGGATGGTTAGTTGTACTTTGATCTGGAATACAATAGAATATGATGAAAACACAACTTCTGAAAGAATAGATTATGCTTGGAAATTTGGGTACCCAGATGAAAAGAAGAATTTTATGAAATACTAAACTACTACTAACAATAGTTAACACTATAGATTCAAATTTAATTTGTTAATTCCACGGTTATATATTCGTAATTAAATAACTGTCCTTTTCCTGAATTCTCAGTCCTTCAGAGGTAGCATAAAAAACAGATAACCTGAACTATCTTCTTATTATCTAATACAATAATAGAAATCCAATGATCGATTCAATATTTAGATCAAAGATAAAATGGTTATACCATATTAAAGTTCAACAAATTTTTTCTTTTCCCTTGGGGAGGGGGGGGGGGGCGGGGGGGTAATTAAGTGAAGCTCAAACAACAAAAAATGATTCAAGAATGACTCACTAAGTTTGTGGTTTCGTGGTTTCGTGCACTTTATGCTTGAATGTTCACGCTTTATTCTCAAGCTCAGGTTCCGTAGGTCTTCAGCTTTCACTATCAAAATTTCTTAACATTTAATTACCTCCTTTAGAAACACAAGTTCCTTCCCTAAGCGAGTCTTCAAACCTGCAGGCTACTATATAAGCTCCAGAGCTCGCTCAGTGAGCTCACTAGAAGGGTAAGTGGGACTTGGAAGGAGATTGGGTAGGGCTCTGGACTAGAGTTCTCACAAGAGACAAACCAAACAGGAATACGGCTAATTAGGGGCGTTATTCGATAATCCTTATGTAAGATGACGGAGACTTCTCTACCAAATTTTTTTTTTTTTTGACAAATCTCTCCCGTCATTTTTTTCAACAACCTCGCCACCAGTAACTATTTTTTTTTTCAACATCCTTGCCACCAGTACAGGTTTATTTGTAACATACTAGTAGCACAACAATATTCAAAAGCTTCACTGCAAAGAACATGAGGCGGATAGGGAGCAATTTAAATAATTTATCTAGAAAAAATAGTTTCCTATAATTGTCTCCTTTGTAAGACTGTGAAGCCTTCCACGGCCGGTCAAAATACAATCTAAAGCTTTTTCCAGGCTTTGGTCCAATGGAATTTCTTCCTGACGTTTAGACTACAGCTGCGGCATACATTATCAAAGGTGATGAGGTAATGGGCGAAATGATATCCCGGGCTTCCCAACGTTGACTGATTCGACTGTGTTGAACTTGAAGTAAGTCGTAGATCTCACTTCCAATCTGCATTTAGAAACGTAATTTTCCCCTTCCTGTTGAAATTGTTGTCGTATTTAAAGATCTCAATGGCTTCTCTCGTTAGTCTTGCGTAGAAGCGCTGCGATTGATCTAAGATATAGGATATATGATAGATTTTCTTAGCTTTTCTCCAGGAGAAATTCTCGTTAGCTTTGATGTTCTTTCATTCTTCACCATTAAGGACGCCACCCAACTAGCAAACTATTTTATTAGATTTTGGTTAACCGACAACTGTATTTTATTAGGATTTTAATATTGATTTTCGAAGTCAAATGTGTTGTATACACGTTTCCTCTTAGAGAAATATGTTTCGAATGCAAAAATGTTTTCTAATTTTGTCTTATAAACATTTTTCCAACAAAATTACACAATTCTTAAAAAACTATTATGTTATCATTTTATAAATGCATCTTTATATAACAGATCATCAACAAAAACTAATTATTTTATAAGAGGTTTATACCAAATAACTATAGAACTTGAGACGGTTTATTCTCACAAGAAAGACAATCACGAAATAAAAGCACCGTTTGACGTGGTGTGGTCATATATTATGTAACAAACAAATAAATGTAAAAACAGGTCAGGGAGTGTTGGGTGGTACTTCTATGAGCCCCTAACAAGTCCGCTGTGTGCAGTTCAAGCCCCTACCTAGCACCTAGGGATACAATGAACTCTAATATTCGAAAACCAAAAGAATAGCAAGAAAAAGGTGAAATACTAGTAATGAAATCGCTGAAGGCACATGGCTGGAAGACTTACCTCCGAGGAGGACACAAACCACCACTAAAATCTTCTCAAAAGTAGGTCGTCCCACACAAATGAAATCGAACTCCGCCGTCGGCGCTCAAACACTCGCAATCCTATAAACTATAGTACAAAAGAAAACTACTTGAAATGGATCCAAAAATACGCCATAAAAATGCTTACCGGCAAGGTGTTTCTCAAGTGAGATTGGTCGGCAAAATTCCGTAACGAAACGGCAATTTCGGCCACGCAAAGCAACACTAAAGTTAACCCGAAATTCAATAAAAGCCGAAAAATCCTCAAAATGCCTGAGATAAAATACAAATTCGAACTTTTCCTTTCCCACGATCAACCTTCATGCCGGCAGCAAATTCCAAGACAGAAAACGAAAAATAATGACGGAAGCAAAGTCAAAAGTCAAAAAGTCACTGTCAACAGTGTCAGACGTCAACCGAAGAGAAGCAACAAGTGGAGACATCTCCCAAGAAAATGGTCCCGTTTCTGGGTCGGAAGTCCGCAATGTTTGACACCGATGTGTCAAACTTCAGATAGAAAATAACCTTAAAAAAAAAGAATGACAAACGTAAGTAAACCCAAAATTATCAACTGCAAGACGAAAACTATCCAATAAGGCAAATAGCAAAAAGATCCAGACGGTAAAGATATTGAGTGTAATGAGGCCAAAGAGCAATTAAAAAGGTAACTTTATTCATAAAATTCCAATGGCAAAACCAAACTGTTACAAACTTTAAAGAAACTATAATGTTACCGTTTCGAGGGCGTTGTTAAAAGGCGTTACAAAACAATTTTATTAGAGCAACGAAAACAACAGTTTAGCTTCTCGCAAAAAATTGTTTTTATAAGAAGAAAGTATAAGAAATTTTTTTATCAGTTTCTTTACGTGACATTTGGAGGCGTTTATGCCGGTATTATAAAACGAAATTATTTGCGAATAATTACCAGACTGCAATAGAATACCCTATAAAATTTATACGCAACTGGCTAGTCTTATGCCGCACTCTAAAATTATTAATGATGTGCTTGGTAGTATACAACTCTTTATACGAGCTTAACAAAATAAAATGTGGAAGCATGTCCAAACAAATATGCTACCTACTCTCATTTTCCTCATTGTGCAAATGAGTTTGCAAGATTAACCATCATTTTATAATTATTGTGTGTCTCTTGTAATGTTATAATCATATCTTTTAATACGTAGAAGAAAGCAAAAAGAAATGGCGCGTTTAAAAGGAAAGTTAAACAACGTGTTATCAACATCTTAGTTGCTCAAACAATAAGCTCCAATAACTGTCAACAAAAAGAACAGCACATTAAACTTCAAGAAGAGATCATTGTGGAATACCATGACGTTGACAAAAGTTTGGAGAATACTTTATTGCAAGAGAAACAATCGTGTTTGTTAGATTTTCTTCTAAAATTAAGAATCTGCAGAAACATTAAAATTAGCATTTTTGGAGATGGGCATTTTTTGATTTTTTAAAGGGATATTTTGCTATAATTTTAGCCCTAATTCTACGAAGGCGTAGAAGGGCTAACAAGTTTTTTTTTCTTAAATTTTCAGTTTAAATTAGGAATTTAGTAGAAGTAGACTTAATAAAGGGAAAGGAATCCCCCCTTAGTATTGACTTGATAATGTAATAAACATCTTTTTTCTAATTTGGACATATAAAATGGCACTTTTCAATACTGATGACAGTGACGTAAAGTCCTACTTTTCGCAACTAGTTACGAAAAGTTAAATCTTTTGTAACTGGTAATGAAAAGTTCGTTTCACCACCAGTTGCAGGTTTTGGTTGTGGCACACCGTTGCTACAGTTTTGCAGTATTAAGTAGATACAAAGTGGTTTAAAAGTAAATAATGAAGTTTAATAATAATAACTCTCTCTGTTCTCTCTCTCTAAGTAGGTATTTGCAGTCAAAATTAAAAAAAATCTTGTATGAAATACGTGACGAAATGCCTTTTTTGTGTATCTCATTCAAATTCGAAGTTTTCGTAACTGGTTACATAAATAGCTATTTTGTCGCGAACCCACAAAAACAAGAAAAGACTTACTATACAAACAATGTACAAATAGGTGTAGTAAAAATAGTAAAAATTATATAGTTTTATGATTTGCTCTCAATCCTATGTCTATATCCAAAAATAAACAATTAAGCCCTAGTTGTACAATAGTAGGTTAAGTGCGGTTTGCACCGCTTCCCCATAAAGTTAAGCCTAAGGTGGACCTCAAAGTTAGCCACATAAAAAGCCACATTGCTGTCAAAAAAATGTTAAGTGACAGATTTTAAGAAATAGAATACTTTGACAGCAATGTATTTTATATGGAATACTTTAAGGTCCACCTTAGGCTTAACTTTATAGGTTAATGGTGCAAACTGCAGTAAGCCTAGTTCAGCTAAACCCGACCTTCATAAGTTCCTGGTTCCAATAAGAACTTTGTCAATGTCACATCGAGTGTCACATTTACATTAACTTTGATACCATTGTATTCCCTAGACCCAATTGTACAATTATGGTTCACAGGCAGGTTCAGCCGAATTGGTACTTAAACTGCTTTTTTCAATTTGAGGATTTCGTTCATGTTATACAAAGAGACCTAGTAATTATAAACAAAAACAAAGCGCGTTTTTTGGTCACGGACTCACAACATTTAATTAAGTTTTTAGTTTAATTAAATGTAGAGTTAAAATTAAGTTTTAATTAAATGTACTGATACGGTGACCAAAATCACGCTTTGTTTTTGTTTAAACTGTTTTGTGAGAAATAGTAAGAATAGCATTGCTGTCACCAGTTGTCACAAACGAATTAAATTTAACAGCAATGCTATTCTTACGGGGTGGTGTACCCCCATTTGCACCAAGCAAATTTAGATAAACCTAAAGTTGGATAAACCTAAGTATGGCTGGCATTCAAAAAGCACGCCTCGTGGGTAAACAGGAGATTAGCAGGGGAACATCGTTATGGAAAAGATTGAGGAAATTAACATCTAGATCTAGACAAAATATATAAATAAGTTTTTGATGACAGCAGATCAATACAACCACCTAATTTTACAAGTTTTAACAATTTGCCAATAACAATCAGAGAAGTGAAAAAAAAACAAAAACACAATTAAAAGATTGCAAAACCCTCGGACCAAATAACACATATGCTGAGTATATATAACACAACATAACTACAATTTTTAACAACATATACTCAAGTGGGATAACATCAAAGACACTGTTAAAGTCAACATTTATTGCTTTTACTAAGAAAACGAGCTCTGTGTCTTGTGGCGATTTTCGTACGATCAACTTGATGAGCCATCTCCTGAAGCTGTTCCTAAAAATTATACATCAGAGAAGTTTTAGGCTATGTGAAGAACAAATCAGACGTACACAATTTGGATTTCGAAATAACCTAGGAACAAGAGAAGCCCTCTTCAGTATACAGGGGCTCATTCAGAGATGCAGAGTCTATGCATCTTTCATTGACTATCAAAAGGCATTCGACATAGTAAAACATAACAAGTTTATGGGAGTATTAGCAGATATTGGGGCTGCATACCTGCGATCCGAGGATTATTGGCAACCTGTACTGGAATCAAACGGCTTCTATACATACCCAAGCAGGAGATTTGGATGAAATAAAAATTAAACGTGGAGTCAAACAGGGAAGTGTATTGTCGCCTCTGCTGTTCAACGTATATTCAGAGAGAATTTTTAAGGTTTCTCTGGAAGATATTGATACCGGAATAAAAATAAATGGAGAATGTATCAATAACATAAGATACGCAGACGATACGGTGGTTTGCAGACAGTTTGAAGGAACATCCGGGAATATTGGTCAGAGTTGCCCAAACCAGTCTGAGATATGGGTTGTCACTGAACACTAAGAAAACAAAATACATGATAATTTCCAAAAATAAGACCCAAATGGAAGGACTGATTGTAAACAATCAACGAATAGAGAGAGTGAAGACATATACCTATCTTGGAACAACTGTTAATGAAGACTGGGACCACACGCTGGTAATTAGATACAGGATAGAGAAAGCAAGAGCTGCATTTCAGAGGATGGCTAGAGTCTTCAGATGCCATGATTCATCTATGCCCTTGAAAATCAGATTAACGGGGTGTTATGTTTCCTTGTATTGTTGTATGGAATGGAATCCTGGACTCTCACGGACGCTGCATGTGGAAAAATGATGTTTTTGAGATGTGGCTGTATCGACGAATCTTGAGGATACCATGGACCGCTCATGTAACTAATAAACACGTATTGACAAAGATGGGGAAGGATAAAGAACTACTATTGAAGATAAAAACATCCAAAAGTGAAAACTTTGGACACATAATGAGGAATAGCCAAAGATATGAAATGTTACAGTTAATTCTATAGGGAAAGATAAACGGTAAACGGGGTCCTAGAAGACGAAGAATTTCGTGGCTAAAAAATCTACGTACTTGCTGCGAACAAGGCACAGATTGCCATGATTATCGCCAACGTCCGAAATGGAAAGCCACTGTAAAAATTAGAAGAATGTTAAGAACCCCTAAACCATAGCTATTAGCACGAGTATCCATGGTAATAATGGAAGCCTTAACTGGGTGTATTTAAAAATTGCTTATTGCAAATGGGGGTTTTAAGCACCAGTCAGGTTAGTTCAGGTTTGTTTAGGTTCAGCTGAACCTGAGTTTGAACCACGAATGTACAACTGGGCCTTATGATCGTCAAAATATACGAAGGTTGGGTTTAGTGGAATCAAGATGAAACCGTGATTGTACAACCGAACTTATTACCTATTTAACTATTTATCAGAGAAAGACAGACATGACACATAATAAGTATTGCACATGAGAATTATATATTATGTTTTGAAAACTCAGAATAAAAATTTAAACTTAACCAGAACCTATTTGGGGCCACTATTAAAGTTCAGTTTAAACTACATCCTGCAGTTTAGCTTCCAGATTCGACATATATTCGATTATTTATCTGTCAAATATGAAATATACACTTAAGGTCTCGGGTGAAATTTAAACTAAAGTTGTAAAAGTAGTCCTTAATTTTTTTCTTAGCTTGAATAACGACACGAGGACAAATATAATGTTTTTCTATTCGCGTGCGGGAATGTGAACTTTCGCGCGCGCATTTTAATGTGGAAAGTTGTAATTTCCCGCATTACATTCCCGCTCTACTGCCCTGGGAGTGCGGGAAGTTGCAAAAATGCATAATAGATTTAATACATACCATTGCTGGTATTCAACAATCGAACACCATAACACCATAACAACAACCTGTTATTATTTTTTAATATGCCAAAGTCATTCCCACAATTTGTCGAGACTTCAGTTTGGATCCAGTCATAAGAATTGCAAATAAAATGAATTCTTCCAACGAAGTCACTGAAGATTTACCTGAAGACGTTATAGAGGCAGCAACAGAAGCAAGTTTAGAGCTATTACTTGAAAAGTCGAAAGAAAGATACGAGAAACAATATGCTCATTTCTTAGCATGGCGCCAGGTCAAAGGAATAAGGACCGGCTCTGGTAAACTTGAGGCCTTGAGGGAAATCGTTATTACTCATTTTTTTCGAAAATTTTCATTAGGAATTAATAAAATTGACAAAATAGAAAATTATAGGTGGTGGTAGAACTTAAAAACATTTATAATAATATCAATTTTTAGAATAAATATAATAATAAAGTTCGCTTACCCGAAACAAACTAAACACTGTCATGGGGATATAAATTGAAACGATATTTGTCACAAATGTCAACAAGTGATGGTGAAAAACTCTGAGTAACCTTGTAAATTATGTAGATTATTTTGAAAAATATGGTAAAAGTTACATTGTTTTTTTGATCAGTTTAATTAAAGACAAAGCGGCGCGTTAGGGCCGCTTTGGCCACATAGGCCTACGCTGCTTTACGCGCTTTTTTTTCTATGAGAAATCTTTTGGTTAGGTTACTTAAGGTTAGTTTAGGTTGGTTCAGGTTAGTTCAGTTCTAGTTTTCCTTTGGTTAGGTTAGTTCAGTTATGTTTTTCCTCTGATCAGGTTAGTTAAAAACAAAGCGGCCAAAGTTAGGGCCGCTCTGTTTCTCTATGAAGGTTCCTTTGGTTAGGTTAGTTCGGAATAGAATTGACTAAACTCTAAAGTAGTGCGTTTTAACATATTTTTCAAGATAATCTACATAATTTACAACTTTACGCAGAGTTTCTCAAAAATGTCACTTGTTGACATTTGTGACAAATGTCGTTTCAATTTATATTCCCATGACATTGTTTTAACATAACCTTCAAGTCAGCTTCCATTGTATAGTTTGTTTGAGGTAAGCGAAGCTTATTATTATATTTATTCTAAAAATTGATGTTATTGTAAATGTTTTTAAGTTCTACCACCACCTATTATATTCTATTTTGTCCATTCTATTAATGCCTAAAGAAAATTTTAGAAAAAAATAAGTAATAACGACTTCCCTCAACGGTACCAGCCTCTAAGGATCTTTCAAGAGAAGGTATTTTGGGCATACTTCGCTGAACTAAGCAAGATCCTCAAATCCAATACGCCTTGGTCGGGGTACTGAACGATAAAAAGTTTAAAAAAAAACAGAACGCAGACAAAAGCGGATTTTATAAATTGACGGCCTATTTAAAGAAGAAAAATTTTGGAGTTCGAGTGCAGAAGGCAAAAACTTTCAGTAAAGACGATATTACAAAGTTTATGCAAGCACCAGACAAAGTATATCTTATGACAAAAGTGGCGATCATTTTTGCTCTGGCTACTACTTGTCGAAGAGCGGAGCTTACCAATATCACAATTAATGACACAGATGATAAGGACAATCTTGTCATCATAAAAATCAGGTATTCTAAGAACCATTCTGCAAGATCCTTTGTCATCACCGAAGAAGTAAATAATGGATACTTTTTGATGCTCTACAGACAATACATAGATTTGAGGCCGTAGAATACCCCACACCGTCGTTCTTTCATCAAATATGTGAAAGAAAAGTGGACCGTCCAATTTGTAGTTATCAATACATCTGGGAAAATGCCTTCAAACATATCAGCCTATTTAAAGCTTCCCAATCCTGAATAATTTACGGGACACAGCTTCAGACGTTCTTCAGCAACCTTCTTAGCTGATGCTGGATAAGAAATGACCAATATTAAATGACTAGGCGGCTAGAAGTCAACTTCTGTGGCTGAAAGCTACCTGGAGGAATCTACCAATCACAAGAGCAACTTGGGTAACAAAGTTCTGACTTTGGGTCCGTCAACTTCATTTCTGAACTTCAAACCAACTGCATTCCCTACTGTCTCCTCTGTACGTAAAGAAACTTTGGATGATCCACCGGTGTCCCGTCATTTGGAAGAAAAACAGCTCAAATTGACACAGCAATACATTTGCAACACGCTCATAATTGTTTGTTTAATATAAACATCAATATTTCTAAATAGTTAAAGTTGTATTGCTTCTGGGCTTCTGTTACCTACTACCTACTTTAAATAAAAAATAATTTATGTTTTATTTTTAATAGAAAACAGTAGGTACGCTCATAGCAAAAAATATTGTTCCTAGCTCGAGCGGAAAGTGTCTTTCCCGCACTTGTCTTCGCTTTGCATCGTTCGTGCAATTGCAGTAGCGTACGGGAAAGTATCACTTTCCGCACTTATTAGGAAAATAACTATTTGGATAATAGTTATTTATTTATCATTTTAACGCAATGTTTTTTTTTTATTTATATTTCTTTGTTATATTATTTTGTTCAGTTATTTTGATCTGGAATGGATCAGTCCCCAATAATTAGGTTGGTCCATAAATCAAAACACCAATCAAAACCACCTCAAATCCGATTGAAACCGTTTCTACCCACTGGTGACCTCTCTTGGAAATACGTTATAATATATGTAATGGCGAAAACACTACCTCAAAATACTTCAAATTACCTCGAGATTACCTTGAAATTCATAAATTGCTTCTCAAATACCTCGAAATATATCTGAAATACATCAAAATACCTCAGCGATCTGCTCCTCGGATTTATCAGAAACCATCTGCCAAACAATAATTAGGAGTAATTGACTCAATTTTTTTGCAATTTTGCAACCTTGTTTTGCTACCAGAAACGAACAAATTTAGGATTAATGTTTATACGATGAAATAATCATTAATCGTCTCCACTTTATTTTTCCACAAATATCACTGTCTTCAAGGGACTTTTGATTAAATTAAAATATTGGTCCCCTTATATACCAAAGTAGCATCCCATATTTTGTTCACGTACTTTTTGTAGACAACTGGTACAACTAATTCGAGCTATTAAGGTTTCAGAGTTATTCAGTAACGTCTATTCAGTAAGAGTTAGGTACTATCTTGATTAGAGAAATGTCAGATTTCCCTGAAGAAATAATACTTAGGCCACAATTGAGCAACGATAAATCTTTTTGATTCTGTGAATCGCTGGATCTAGTGTCCGTCGAAAGAAACCAATTTTATAAGAGCAATAAATATAAGAGGCGTTAAGGAATTTAATCTCCGGAAATTTATGAATACTGGCTAGAAAATAAATTGTGCGGGATCTGGCTTCACATCCAGTGAAATCTTATCTGGAGCGAGATATTCTCATTAAATATGCTTCTAAAGGAGTTCTGATCGTATTTTCTTTTGTGTTGGGCTCTAGCATTTATAACTCTGGATATTAGAGATAGCGGGAGCTTAGATCGTAAGACATTGGAAAATTGAGATATATCTCGATATAAATTATATGCTATATTGTGGATTTTACACTGGAAATCCTCGAACTGGGATCATTATTTACCGGTACAATCTCTAAATCTGTGGATCCCTTATTTATTTTAGTTTAGATTAGGATTATTCATATTCTTAATATATACGAGCTGTGTGTACAATTTGAGTACACTTTTATCGTTTTTTTTTGTTTCAGGTGCTCTGCTCCAAAAAAAATGCATCTTTTTCGCTCTTCAGCCAGGACAGTGTCATTAAAGTGAAAAATGTGATCTAGTTTCCAGTGAATGTGGGAGCGCGTAATCGCTAGTCCGAACTAAAATGAACTTAATGAGTGATTACTTGCGGCCCTCTGGAAAATTTTCCTAAAGATGGCCGACGTTTGAGGATGCACTGTGCTCGAACGATAATGGCATTAAATTGTCGGGACGCCGTGACGTGTGTTGTGATCCTCATTTATCTCTCCGAAGCGGTAAATGGATCTCTCATATCAGGTAAGTTAAAAACACTCCCTTGAGCATGCATGCTTACTATTTGATATTGATAAAGTTTCGTCTAGGTCATACCCCAGAATACAGTTGCGGCAGACATTATCAGAGGGATAAGGCAATGGGATGAGACGTTGACTGATTCGACTGTGATGAGCTCCGTGCAGGGTTGCCTGATTTCTTACAAGGGATTACGGTTCAGAGAGTGCCAAATTATGGAAATTAGAGATTTGCCAAATCTTAAATTGCGGCTCTTTTACAGCAGTGAATGCTACTCAGTACTCACTAGATACAACAAACCACAAACTGGCACACGCAATGTACAAACCTGACGAACCAACTAGAACCGAGTAGAACCCAAAGAGATGGAGATTAGATAATACTCTGAAAAACCATAAAAGGAATAAACGAAACAAAAATAGGATTACCCATCGAATATCAATCAAATCTTCAAATCGAATAGAAATTAGTAATTAGAGATTATGGTTATTGGTCGAATTTTCACAACGCAGTCAGTAGCACCAATATGACGCTATCACTTTCTAACACATTATAAAATATTAATCGATACTATTACGCCGACTCGAATCTTCCTTGCCTTTGATAATATCTGCCGCAGCTGTAGATGAAACGTCAGGAAGAAGTTCCATTGGACCACGGCTTCAAAGCCCGGAAAACACTTTAGATTGTATTTTGACCGGCGCATACTGGCGCATTTTCAAGATTTCGTGGCCAGTATTACTTAGTGAGAAAGCTAATTTCGATAATGAAACAAAGTGTAAATGATATATCGATGTTTAATAATACTAAGTTTCTGTAACTGTAAGTTAGAAACAATTATAGAACAATTCCCACAGGGTGTTGTGATGATATAATTAAAATACTTACCGGGAGTCCCACTTTAATGTTGTATCAAATTATATCCAGTATTAAGAAAGATATAAGAAAAGTGCAAATGGAACTTTAATTTCTTTTGAGTAGTCCGGTGCAAAAAATTTTCAGACACAAAACTTTTTAATTACTTACAGAGATATTCAAATTCACCGTTCATCATTAGAATCTCGTAAACCGAAAGAGATACAGGTTCAGTTAAATTTGGGCAAAATCGCGCAATCGCGTGCCTGTTTTAATGATATTTTAAAGTTTCCAAAGTTTTCAAAGTTTTGACAACTTCCGGAGAATTCGAAAACTTCTAAAAACTATTCGAAAAAAACCAAAACTTACAAAAAATTTTTTTTGTATGAACCTAATTGAAGCGATATTCTGAAATAAATTGAACTTTCTCGTGGGAACTTTTTCTGATCTACACTACAGTGTTGTTTATTTTTTCGTCAGAGGTTTCGACTTTTCTGGAGCATTATCAAGTCCAATTTTTTTAAATATTGCTGTTCAAATTGATTACAAATTTAATGTTGTGTAGCACTTCATGCTTTCGTTAGAGTTTATGTTCTTTTCGACGATTCACTTACTTTTACACAGAACATGCAAGTTACTGAAATTCGTTGCTCGTTACTGGAATCTCGAAAATCGTAAAAGATGCGAACTAGATTACTCTTAGAAAAATAATAAGGAAATTGTAGTAACAAAATCGTACTTTTTCCGGAAATAATCGAATAAAATCGAAATTTGTTACAATTGGTCTTATTTTTTCCTGAATTTATAAGTTTCGAAAAATGATGTTTATTTTCTTATTCCCATTTTTCACAAATCAAATTTTTAATGTAACGTTTTGAATTTTAGTAACTATCACCAACGACTTTTTAATAGGATCATTACCATTTATATTGTTAGTATTTTTTATTTTTCTTGTCCTTCACACAGTCTTGTAGATTTTTTTTTTAAATCTCTTTAAATAAAATCTAAAGTGTTTTCCGGGCTTTTTCCGGGTTTTTCTTTAAATAAGTTCAGAAAAACAATAAAACAATTGGAAATTAATTAGATTTAAAAAAAAAACAACTTGTCGAATATTAAAATTTGTGGCTCAATTTAACTAAGTCGACGAATTTGAATAACCCATATACCGCTATAAATAAATCGTTAAAAATGCAGTAAACTTTATCAAAAATATATTAAAAAAGTATGTAAAAAAAGTGTTACATATCATTGATTTTGTAAACTGACTTGAAAACTTAAATATGATGATTCCCCAGACAAGTGGAAACATCGGACCACAAACTGAATAATATTGTCTTATAGAGGTTAAAAAGTACCCATAATGCTCAATTTATTTTAAAATAATGATCCAACTAAATTCAGGAAAAAAATAAAACTAATTTCGTATATTTCAGTTTTTTTCGATTATGTTCGCAAGTCGTCAAAATTTTGGAAATTTTGAAATGTCATTACGGTCTTCACCCAAATGCGCAGCGTTCCCCAATTCTTATGGTTCACAAGGTCTTAATGATGAGCGGCAAATTTCAGAAACGTATGAAAGTTAAATAGGTAGGTACATAAGAAAAAAAAAGTTTATTTATTTACAACCATATATGTAATGCTATCACAAACGTCTTAAGAGGATGGGAAATTACCTATTACCTACCTCTAAATTAGGCGTAGGTAATGGGTCAGGCTAGTTCAGGTTAGTTCAGGTTAGTTAAGGTTAGTTCAGGCTAGGTAATAAGCCATTACCCCCAAGGGGTATTTAATTAAAAAATTAAATGTTATTATAGAATTAAAAAGGTGTCCCTAGTAGCATCGAACTAGATAAGATAGTTAACTGGTAATTTTTAAAAAAGATAGTTAAAAATATTACAAATATCTTATACGAAAAATATAAATTCATATTACGTAGGTTGTAAATAAAATAGTATACACACCTCGGTAGGAAGTTTCCTTACCGTCTCGAGATTTTATAGTTCATCTCGACGCTGCGCGTCTCGATAAACTATTAAATCTCTCGACGGTAATGAACGACTTCCCACCGCGGTATGTAATATTCTATTACGATCATACATGTAATGCTATCATTAGAAACGTCACAGGAGGGTGGGAAATTACCTATTATCACCTCTAAATTAGGCATAGGTAATGGGTATTCATTACCGCCCAAGGGCGGTAATGGCTTATTACCTACCTCTCTTTCAGCCCCCATTTTTCATGCTTATTTCTTGGCCTCTAAAATTTAATGTCTTTATAGAATTATAAAGGTGTCCCTAGTAGCATCGAACTAGATAAGATAGTTAACTGGTAATTTTTAAAAAAAAATTTTAAAAATATTATAAATGTCTTATACGAAAAATATAAATTCATATTACGTAGGTTGTAAATAAAATAGTATACACACCTCGGTAGGAAGTTTCCTTACCGTCTCGAGATTTTATAGTTCATCTCGACGCTGCGCGTTTCGATAAATTATTAAATCTCTCGACGGTAATGAACGACTTCCCACCGCGGTATGTAATATTCTATTACGATCATACATGTAATGCTATCATTACAAACGTCACAGGAGGGTGGGAAATTACCTATTATCACCTCTAAATTAGGCATAGGTAATGGGTATTCATTACCGCCCAAGGGCGGTAATGGCTTATTACCTACCTCTCTTTCAGCCCTCATTTTTCATGCTTATTTCTTGGCCTCTAAAATTTAATGTCTTTATAGAATTATAAAGGTGTCCCTAGTAGCATCGAACTAGATAAGATAGTTAACTGGTAATTTTTAAAAAAAAATTTTAAAAATATTATAAATGTCTTATACGAAAAATATAAATTCATATTACGTAGGTTGTAAATAAAATAGTATACACACCTCGGTAGGAAGTTTCCTTACCGTCTCGAGATTTTATAGTTCATCTCGACGCTGCGCGTTTCGATAAATTATTAAATCTCTCGACGGTAATGAACGACTTCCCACCGCGGTATGTAATATTCTATTACGATCATACATGTAATGCTATCATTACAAACGTCACAGGAGGGTGGGAAATTACCTATTATCACCTCTAAATTAGGCATAGGTAATGGGTATTCATTACCGCCCAAGGGCGGTAATGGCTTATTACCTACCTCTCTTTCAGCCCTCATTTTTCATGCTTATTTCTTGGCCTCTAAAATTTAATGTCTTTATGGAATTATAAAGGTGTCCCTAGTAGCATCGAACTAGATAAGATAGTTAACTGGTAATTTTTAAAAAAAATTGTTAAAAATATTATAAATATCTTATACGAAAAATATAAATTCATATTACGTAGGTTGTAAATAAAATAGTATACACACCTCGGTAGGAAGTTTCCTTACCGTCTCGAGATTTTATAGTTCATCTCGACGCTGCGCGTCTCGATAAATTATTAAATCTCTCGACGGTAATGAACGACTTCCCACCGCGGTATGTAATATTCTATTACGATCATACATGTAATGCTATCATTAGAAACGTCACAGGAGGATGGGAAATTACCTATTACCTACCTCTAAATTAGGCGTAGGTAATGGGTCAGGCTAGTTCAGGTTAGTTCAGGTTAGTTCAGGTTAGTTAAGGTTAGTTCAGGCTAGGTAATAAGCCATTACCCCCAAGGGGTATTTAATTAAAAAATTAAATGTTATTATAGAATTAAAAAGGTGTCCCTAGTAGCATCGAACTAGATAAGATAGTTAACTGGTAATTTTTAAAAAAGATAGTTAAAAATATTACAAATATCTTATACGAAAAATATAAATTCATATTACGTAGGTTGTAAATAAAATAGTATACACACCTCGGTAGGAAGTTTCCTTACCGTCTCGAGATTTTATAGTTCATCTCGACGCTGCGCGTCTCGATAAACTATTAAATCTCTCGACGGTAATGAACGACTTCCCACCGCGGTATGTAATATTCTATTACGATCATACATGTAATGCTATCATTACAAACGTCACAGGAGGGTGGGAAATTACCTATTATCACCTCTAAATTAGGCATAGGTAATGGGTATTCATTACCGCCCAAGGGCGGTAATGGCTTATTACCTACCTCTCTTTCAGCCCTCATTTTTCATGCTTATTTCTTGGCCTCTAAAATTTAATGTCTTTATGGAATTATAAAGGTGTCCCTAGTAGCATCGAACTAGATAAGATAGTTAACTGGTAATTTTTAAAAAAAATTGTTAAAAATATTATAAATATCTTATACGAAAAATATAAATTCATATTACGTAGGTTGTAAATAAAATAGTATACACACCTCGGTAGGAAGTTTCCTTACCCTCTCGAGATTTTATAGTTCATCTCGACGCTGCGCATCTCGATAAATTATTAAATCTCTCGACAGTAATGAACGACTTTCCACCCCCGTATGTAATATACTATTTTAAGACTAACGAGACTCATCTCATTGTGGAAATATATCAGTATATATAGGGGATTTTCATTTGAAAACGTCATCTAGTTTGCTTTGGTATGCCAAAAGTAAAGAATTGAGACACAAAAGTCGATTTATTTTGAGTGTCATCTATTCCTGTCAAAAAATTCATAGCTTTCTAGATGATGTTTTCTAATGAACACGGTGTATATACATGGGCGTCCTCTGGTTCAAAAGGAAACGATATATCAAACTTTCATTAAGAAGAGTTTCTGGTTTCGAAGATATTTCTTGAAAAAAATGTGTGAGCAACCGAAAACTTTTTCTTAATGAATGTTTGTTAAAATCCTTTTCTTTTGAACCAGGGAATGTGCAATACCCTTTTGATTACCTGTATATGGGGTGTTAATTAGAAAAGGTCATCTAGAAGGCTATGCATTTTTGAGAGAAGAAGTATGACACAATCACAGTAAATGGACTTTTGTTTTTCATCCTTTTTTTTTGACTATTCATAGTCAACTAGATGACGAGTTTTAACTGAGCACCTCCTACTTTCTTCCTTGACTTTTTAAAATATAATTAGGTGGATTCTTCGGTAAGATTTTTTTCATATGTGAGTTTGAAGGAGTTTTACATAAACATCTTTTATAAAAATTCTGGATGAGGATTTTATTATTTATATGATAAATAAAAAATTTAAAGAATACCAAAATACTAATTAAGAAATATAATATTTAAAAAGTTTTATCGCACCTACTGATATTATATAAATTTAAGTGGCTAGGAAAAGTCGCAAGTGATCGCACAAAATTTTAATAGAAAATATTACAAGACATCCTATTTTATAAGTTCTTACTTTATTACAGATAAACTGTTTTAATCAAAAAATATATGCCGTAGAGAAAGGAGCAAACATAATTTCTTTTCATACTTTTTTGATATCAGAGGTATTTGTATCCCTCTGATATCAAAATTTGTTAATATATTTTACGTATTTGACGGAACTATGACAAAGCAAATATATTCAGCAATGCGGTCTATGGCAAATATTGTGTCATTGGGGTGAAGTTTTGATAAGCCCTATTTTTAAAATATGCGCCTTTGAAATTATCATATACCGTAAGTTGAAAAGATATTCAAGGGGCCAACTTTGAAGTAACATACTATCTATTTACAGTATTTATTTTTAGCGAAATAGATCGCTTGTTAAAGGGGGATAATTAATCAAACAAAATTAAATAATTACCTACAAAAGTAATGAATTTTATTTTTTTCTATAATGACCAATAAATCGTGAAATTGCACCAGTGAGCGGCGTTGAAAGCTTTCACAGTCTTATAATTTTTTGACAGACTACTTTTTTTTCAAACGAAATATGAATATGCTAAAAACGTATATAAATTTATTTATGTTGTTTTGGGAAAACCTTAAAGCTTCACCTTTGGTTGGTAGAAACTCAAGAATTACCTAAACAGCTTAAGACGTCGAGCTTCATTCCAGACCAAGGAACCTAAAAGGGGCCTTACCACATCGAAAGCGTTACCTTCTAATGAGCTTATGGCGTGCTCCTAACTACTTACCTGATCTTACACACTAATAAAGTTATAACGTAATTACCCACTAACTTAAAAATACAATTCACCTCAAAGCACGAACACGTTCACGTTGAATTTATCTGCCTTCAATCTGGCCCGTTGTTATTAATGGACCAGGGCGAATTTTGTGTAATTTTAAGAGAATTTTGATACGGAGTGAGTCTGGTAATAAATCGATGCCCGCAGCAAGTTGGATCTCGTAGGGCAAAAATGATTTGTTTTTTGCAATTTCTTTGCATCAAAGAAAATAAATTTGCCAAGCCGAGAATGGTATTTTATAGCGAATAAAATCGCCTCTATTCGAAAATGTTTCGTTTAAAAATTGCGTTTCGGTACTTTTAAGCGGCAGCCAATTTGGGGAAATTTAACAACTCCTCTGGAGATTATTCACCTAAAAATTTGAGAGAGAGAGAGCAAAAGATGTCGCCTCAAATGAGGAAAAGATCTCCGAAACCACTCATGGTACGTTCATAGTTTAAAAAGGCTCTGAAAGAACGTTTTTTCTAGAACTAACTGCTTGAGCCAATCTTTAATTAAACCAGTTTTATCAATGTTATAAGGGGCACAAATGTAAAATTAGAACTGCGTTTCTACTGTAAATCAGTACAGTACTTTTAAGCGGCAGCCAATTTGGGGAAATTTAACAACTCCTCTGGGGATTATTCACTTAAAAATTTGAGAGAGAGAGAGCAAAAGATGTCGCCTCAAATGAGGAAAAGATCTCCGAAACCACTCATGTTACATTCATAGTTTAAAAAGGCTCTGAAAGAACGTTTTTTTCTAGAACTAACTGCTTGGGCCAATCTTTAATTAAACCAGTTTTATCAAAGTTATAAGGGGCATAAATGTAAAATTAGAACTGCGTTTCTACTGTAAATCTTAACTTTTTGCTGTCGTGTCATTTTATAGGGTCTGTAGATATCTCGGGACATGTTCGGCGTTAGTAGTTATAATGTCGGGGATCTGGGACACTTTGATCTTGAAATCTAAGTGACCCCTAGTGTAAAAGGAGGCCCGTGGCCCCAAAATGCTGTCGTTCTTGTTAAATTTTGTTTTTATGCCCGAAAAAAGTTACAGGGTATTTTCAAAAAGTTTGCAGTTTTTTATTTGTGGCACTGTATAGCGAGTGTCGGATACCTGATTTTAATGGGATAAACTGAATTTAAAAGCGCATTAAGAACAAAATTAGTGCCGTGGGAGTCTAGTTCATAAAGTTTGCTTCTCTTGAAGTCTCGCAAGATTTTAATATTACTTTTGTGACATCACCAATGTTAGTTAATAAAAGTAAATTTGGTGAATGTCGGAACGGTTTTGGAGATATTTGTTTTTTGGTCTCAAATAAAAGATACGATTGCAATTCAAAAATTTAATAAGATAAACTAAATCTACAAATTTATGTCCTTAATAATGTGTGGGCCCATCGAAAACTCGCATTACCTCAGCTGCCCTTCTTGGCATAGTCTCCACCAAATTTTTTATAAACTCCTGGGGATGGCATCTCATTCTTCCCTAACTGCCACTTCCGATTCATCCAAGTTTTGAAATTCTTGCTCTCTCTCTCTTTTAGCTTTAGTTTCTTTCTGCTCCACACTTAGTCTATAAAATTCATATCGGGTGAACTAGCGGGCCAATTCATGCGCTCGATGCCATTGTCTCCGAGAACTGCTTTAACAATTGCCCGGTGTGGACGTGCATTATCGTCCTAACTAAGATAAAATTATCTCCAAAGTTAAACTCCAAAACCACTAAGTCAGTATTTCCATTTCCCACTACGCCTCTCTATACACTCACACTTCCACCCCCAAATGGCGCTCTGGCTTCCATATTTTCTTCCAGGTGTCGTTCATTTTGGCCTCTTCGCACTAAAATACATCCATTTGATGCACACAACGAAAATCTATAATCATTTGTAAACATGCGATTGTTCCATTCTGCCATTCCCCAGTACAAATGTTCTTCTGCCGCAAACACCTTCGAGAAACTCGAAGGATACGTTCAAGCATTGGGCAAGCGGCACGTCTTCTAGCATTATAAAAGTGGAGGTGAATACGTTGGTTCCCGTTGTTGCTTACACTCTTGCTTTTATTTTGCTGGTGCCTTCCCCTCCTCATAGATAAATTCATCAGCCGATCTTCTCTAGCATTTTATAAGTAGGAACTAATTTTGATTTCTTTGAAGTGACCGTTAAATCGTCGACTTGGCTGTCCTTACTAAGTCAGTAATGTTGCTTAAACACGGACCTCACCGGCGCATCCTGTTTAAAATTAATTTGAAATTGCTCAAAGACTTATGAAACTTACCGCACAATATTTTGTAATTCATTTTCACTTAATAACAACATTTTTTAAATTAAGAATCCAAAAAAGTAAATATTCGTGACATTTGCTTCAAATTTATGTCCCTGACATGTCATACTGCAAACTTTTTGAAAATACCCTGTAGGTGCCTAACTTTTTCGGACATTAAAACAGAAAACGCCGAACATGTCCGGAGATATTTACCAAGCCTATAAAATGACACGAAAAGTTAAGATTTACCGCAGATATCAAATGCCGTGACGTGAATTTTTACATTTTTGCCCCGTATAGCATTGACAAAACTGGTCGAATTAAAGATTGGCCCAGGTAGTTAGTTCTAGAAGAGACGTTCTTTCAGGGCTTTTTTAAACTATGAATTTATCATAAGTGATTTCTCAGATAAAAATCCTTGACAATATTTTTTTTACAACATAATGCCAACCGAACAACAATTTTTATCGGGAAAAATGTTAAAAACAATTCTTTTGACTCAAAATTGTCATAACGCGTCTAAAAAATGTAATTTTTGGTTCACTCTCTTTTGTAAAATCATTAAAGAATTAATTTTTTAGGTCAAAATCGATCAAAACCCTCACACATTATTCAATTAAAAAATAATTTTCTTTTGAACGTTTTGAACAAAATGAAACGTTTTGTAAGGATTAAAACTCACCTTTTTCGCAAATTGTAAGGAAACTAAATTTAGGGACTAAAATATAAAATTCTGCTCCAAAATCAATTACAAATTCACGTTTCGTAATAAAATCGGTACCTACCAGAATAAAAATTCACTATAAAAAAATATGTTTTTTTTTTTTGCCAAAATCGATCAAAATAGTCACAGTTATTAAATAAAAATCAGTTTTTGTTCCAAAACTGAAAAAAAACACCTTATATAAATATATAAACTATTGCAATTTTAAAGAAACTCAATTTACGTCCAAAATTTCAAGTTTTGCTTCCAAATCATTAAGGAAAAAATCGTTTCTGTAGCAAAAACCAAGTAAAATCGTTTTTTCTTTTCAGAAAAATTAAAAAAAAAAACAAGAAATTTGCGCCATGAACTATAATTGGTTAAAACCGTCACAATTCGTTCTATCAAAAGATTCACTATTTCGATCATTGGTTGTTAGTTCAAACAAGAACAAAATCGTCTCAAAACGGCAAAAAAGCTTTTTTTGTGATTTTTAGACTAAAATTTCTAAAATCATTCTAAAAAAAATTTTGTTTTTTTAGCAAAATAATTCACTCTGAACAAAAATCAAATCACATTTTGTTTCAAGCTGAAGGCATAATTTATTTTTTATAAACATGAAAAAATGTACTTACTTTTACTTTACTTACAAATTAATACTTACAAATTTTCACTAAAATTTCACTTTTACTTTCTATTACGTTTAGGAAAAATGACTAGGAAATTTTGTGATGGAAAAAACTATCGAAAAATTCCATAAAATTCACCTTAAATTTCTCCAAATTCCCCTAAGTTCCACATGTGTGTATACCAAAATTCTCCAGTGATTTCGGTTAAACCCCTTTGATAGTAAATTTTTTAATACTTTTATTTATACTTTAAAATCGTTTTTTGTGCCGCCCTTAAAAAACAGTTTAGGGATTATTTTCATTTGAACTAAATTCTTAGGAAATTCACAGAAAAAAAAATTCTCGAAATTTACCGAAGTGGGAATTGTTACGGCTTTTTTCTCATTTTTGAAACGAGCCATTCCGATCAAAAACAGCAAAAACATTATCCGAAATTTTTTTGAAAATTTTCTATAGGGGGGTATTACAACTTATTTCTCAATTCTCAACTTTGACCGCTTGAACTTGAGAACGCCTCGACCGATCGGAGTGAATACAACTGTTTTTTACTCTTTTTGATGTCCTATTTTAAAAACTCCATTAGACGTTTTAAAAAAACACACTTTTTTGGGCACATTTTGTTCGAATTAAGTTTATTACGTTTTTAGATTTTTTATCAAACATTTTTATCAAAAACAGAAAAAATTCTAAACGTTTTTTGAAACTGACCAAAACTTTTTTGCACTTTTTGATGCCCTTTTTCATCTAACACTAACGAAAATCCCGTAATTGCAATAGTTTCAGAGATTATTAAGCATTTTTAAGATCGAGTTCTGCGAAGGTTTAAAAGGGTTAAGAAGATTTTTTCCTTAAATTCCCACTTTAAACTCGGAATTTAGTAAAATAACACTTAATAAAACATAGAAAAATAAAATTGTGGAGATAATAAAATAAAAAAGTAAACTTCTAACGAGAAAGATCGAAACGACATAATACTTTAAAAAGACTCTGAAAGAACGTTTTTTCTAGAACTAACTGCCTGGGCCAATCTTTAATTAAACCAGTTTTATCAATGTTATGGGGAGCAAAAATTTAAAATTAGAACTCACTGCGTTTGATATCTACGGTAAATCTTAACTTTTCGTTGTCATTTCATTTTATAGAATTGGTAGATAGCTCGGGACATGTTCAGCGTTAGTAGTTATAACGACAGGGTTCTAGAACATTTTGACCTTGAAGTCTACATGAGCCCTAGTGTAAAAGGGGGCCCGGGGCCCCAAAGTGCTGTCATTCTTGTCAAATTTTGTTTTTATGCCCGAAAAAAAGTTACAGGTATTTAAAAGTTTGCAGTTTTTTATTTGTTGCTCTGTATAACGAGTGTAGGTTACCTGATTTTAATGAGATAAACTGAAGTTAAAGCGCAATAAGTACAAAATCAGTGCCGTAGGGCTCTAGTTCATAAAGATGGCTTCGGATGTGCTCGTAAAATTTTAATATTACTCCTAAAATTTTTTTTAAAATGGACAAATATATTGCGAAGTACATTTTTCTCACTTTTTAATTTTGATCGTCTGTAACTTTAGAACAAGTGGACCTAATTAACAAAATTCAACTGTCTTTTGCTCTTCTTCGAAGGAGAGATAAACCCGAGGGGGGAAATCAATTCATAAAGTGTGTACACCAAAATTCCATATAATTCACTCCAAATTTCACTAAATTCCAAAAAAAAATCGTTAAACTTCACTGAATACTACCAAATTTCATTAAATACCACTAAAATTCTCATGTGCGCACAACGCAATTCACCAATAATTTTATCTTTAGGTAAAATTACCTATTGAATTTTGAAGTTGGACTTTTGAAGACTCTAGTTACCAATGTGTGTACAACAAAACACACCACTGATTTTCCCATCGGTTCAATCAAAATATTCACTTTTTATATCAAAATCGTTAAAACTGCCTTCATTTCTTCGTTCTTCATTTCTTCGTTAAAACTGCCTTCAAAAAGAAACAAAATCGCCCCAAAATAAAAAAACGCATTTTATTAGCAGTAACAAATCAAGTTTTTCTCCAACATCAGTCTAAAAAAAATTGTTTTTATAAAATGATGCTTAACAAACAGAAATATTTATTCCCAAAATGTTTTAGACATATATTTTTTTTGGATCATAACGTGCATAACACAAAATCGCACTGTTTTGTAGTAAAATTATTAAAAAATATTCTTTTCGGGTCCAAGTCGATCAAAACCCTCACAAAGCATTCAAACAAAAAAATACATTTCTGGTTCAAAATAAAATAAAAATTTTTTTGATGAAACTCAATTGATGGACGAAAATGTCAAATTTTACTAAAAAAAAAAATATTTGACTAATTTTTTTTTGTTTAAGAAAAATATTGAGAGAAATTCTCTTTTTCAAAAAAAAATTATTAAAATATTTACTTTTTTGGGTCAAAATCGATCAGATATAGTTATAATTAATTAAAAACTTTACTTTTTGGTTCAAGACTGAAAAAACTACATCTAAAAAAGACTCGAAAGATAGAAACAAGTTTTTTTGCAATTTTAAAGAAACTCAATTTTTGATTCGAAATCTCAAGCAAATTCTCAAGTAAAAAATAATTCGTTTTTGTAGCTAAAATCGAGTTACAAAAAGTTCTTTGTCTCAGAAAAACTTATCAAGAAATTTGCGTTATGCGCCATAATCGATCATCGAAAAACGTGCGTTGTGGCCAAAAAGCCGTTTTATCACTTCTTGTGTTCAAACTTCTTTATTTATAGATTTACTTGTTTCTTATATTTCAAGATTCTTTGTTTTTGGATTCAAATCGCAAATTTTGCTTAAAAGTCATAGTAGAAAAATGTTTGCCCACCGAACAACAATTTTTATTGGGAAAATGTTAAAAAAAATATTTTTTTGGCTCAAAATCATCATAACGCGTCTAAAAAAAATATTTTTGGTTCATGCTCTTTTGTAAAATTATTCAAAAATTAACTTTTTAGGACAGACGATCAAAACCCTCACATATTTTCCAATCAAAAAATATCTTTTTGTAACGATTTGAACAAAATGAAACGTTTTGTAGCGATTTTGCTTTTTTGCACATTTTAATGAAACTAAATTTAGGGACTAAAATCTCAAATTTTGCTCCCAAATCAATTGACAAGATTGCATTTTGTAATAAAATCGGTACCAACCAGGACAAAAATTTACTTTAAAAAAAATAATGTTGTTGGGTGAAAATCGGTCAAAATAGTCACAGTTATTAATAAAAATCATTTTTTTTCAAAACTGAAAGAAAAAACAACTTTACGTTTAATTAAAAAAATAGAAACTATTGCAAGTTTAAAGAATCTCAATTTTAGGTCCAAAATTCCAAGTTTTGCTACAAAACCAATAAGAGAAAAAAATTTTTTTTGTAGCAAAAACTAAGTAAAAAATCTTTTTTTTTTTTCAGAAAAACTTTCAAGAAAAATAAAAAATTTGCGCTATGACGTATAATTGGTTAAAATCATCACAACTCGTTCTACCAAAATATTCACAATTTCGATCATTGCTTGTTAGTTCAAACTAGAACAAAATCGTCGCAAAACGGCAAAAAAGCTTTTTCTGTCATTTTTAGACTAATACCTATAAAATTATTATACAAAAATTTTTTTGTAGCAAAATAATGCACAGTGAACAAAAATCAAATTACGTTTTGTTAAAGGCGGGGGGCAAAATCTCTTTTTTATAATCATTAAAAAATTTACTTTTTGGGACAAATTCGAACAAAACTCTCACAAAGCACCCAATTCAAAAGAATACATCTTTAATTCAAAATCAAAGAAACTACATTTTCTTTTAGAAACAAAACTGTTTTGTAGCGATTAAAACGCATTTTTGATTTTTAATGAAACTCAATTTGTGAACTAAAATATCAAATTTTGCCGCAAAAGATCATTTGACTAAATTTTGTTTGTTCAAGAAGTATGGTGGATCAAAAGTTTTCTTTTTCGAAAAAATGATTAAAATATCAACCTTTTTGGTCCAAATCGATCAGATATAATCATACTTGATTAAAAAAGTCACTTTTTGGTTCCAAACTGAAAAAACTACATTTACATTTAATTTAAAAAAGACTCGAAAGATAGAAACGAGTTTTTTTTTGCAATTTTAAAGAAACCCAGTTTTTGATCGGTAATCTCAAGCAACCGCTACAAAATCAATAGGTAAAAAAATAATTCGTTTCTGTAACAAAAATCAAGTTAGAATAAATTCTTTTTACTTTACAAAGCTTTACATGCTAATGAATAGAAATTCCTCCTTTTTTATATTTTAAGTTTCAAACAAACTTATCAAGAAATTTGCGTTATGCGCGATAATCGATCAAAACCGTCATATTGCGTTTAGGCCAAAAAGCTGTTTTATCATTTCTTGAGTTAAAAATTGATAAAACGGCTTTTTAGTAAAATAAAAATTATTTCTTATATTTACAGAATTTTTGTTTTTTGATTCAAATCGCAAATTTTGCTTAAAAATCACTGTAATTTTTTTTTTACAAAATAATGGCCACTGAACAACAATTTTTATCGGGAAAAAAGGGTAACAAAAATATATTTTTTTGGCTCAAAATTATAATAACGCGTCTACAAAAACAAATGTACTCTTTGGTTCATGCTCTTTTGTAAAATCATTCAAAAATATTAAGTTTTTAACGTAACGTTTTTTCAAGTACAAAATTAAATTTTTGTAACAATCTGAACTAAATGAAACGTTTTGTAACAGTTAAAACGCACTTTTTCGCAAACTTTAATAAAACTAAATTTAGGAACTAAAATCTCAAACTTTGCTCCAAAATCAACTGTCACAATCGCGTTTTGTAATAAAATTTTATCTACCAGGCAAAAACCGAGTAAAAAGTCATAAATCTTTCGAAAAAACTTTCAAGAAAAATCAAGAAATTTGCGCTATGAGCTATAATTTGTTGAAACCGTCCCAATTCGTTCTATCAAAAGATTCACAATTTCGGTCATTGCTTGTTAGTTCAAACAAGAACAAATTCGTCTCAAAACGGCAAAAAAGCTTTTTTTGTGATTTGTAGACTAAAATTTCTAAAATCATGCTAAAAAAAATTTATTTTTGTAGCAAAATAATGCACTCTGAACAAAAATCAAATCACGTTTCGCTTCAAGCTAAAGGCAAAATAAATTTTTTATAATCATGAAAAAATTTACCTTTTGGGCCAAATTCGCCTCAAAACCCTCACAAAGCACCCAATCAAAAGAATACATTTTTAGTTAAAAATCAAAGATATTACATTTTCGTTTAGAAACAAAAATTATTTCGTAACGATTAAAACCCATTTTTTGCATTTATAGCGAAACGCATTATTGCATTTATTTGTGGTATAAACAATCAAGTGTCGTTCTACATTGGAGGAAAAAATCACTTCATAAAACGTGTACGCAAAAACAAAGTATAATTCACTTTAAATTACAGTAAATTCCGAACAAAATTTCTTTAAATTTTACTAATTTTTACTAATTTTCACTAAAATTTCACTTTTACTTTCCCTTACGTTTAGGAAAATGACTAGTAAATTTTGTGATGAAAAAAACTATCCAAAAATTCCATAAAATTCACCATAAATTTCGCCAAATTTCCCTAAATTCCACATGTGTGTATACCAAAATTCACCAGTGATTTCGGTTAAACCCCTTTGATAGTAAATTTTTTTATACTTTTATTTACCCTTTAAGATCGATTTTTGTGCCGCCCTTAAAAAACAGTTTAGGGATTATTTTCATTTGAACTAAGTTCTTAGGAAATTGCAAATGCGTAATTCCGTTCAAACACAAAAAAAAAATTTTTGAAATTTACCAAAATAGGAATTGTTACTGCTTTTTTCTCATTTTTGAAACGAGACATTCCGATCAAAAACAGCAAAAAAATAATCCCCAAATTGTTTATAAAATATCCAAAGGGGGGGGGGGGGGGGGATTACGACTTTTTTCATATTTCTCAACTTTGAACGCCTGAACCGATTGGAGTGTATTCAACTGTTTTGTTCACTTCTTGATGTCTTCTTTTACCTCCCGCCCTTGGAAGTTCTCTCTCTAATCGACCAACTCGGAGATCGATTTTTAGGCACTTTAGAGGGTAATTTCATTCAATTTCAGTTTGTTAAGCTCTTCCGGGACTGCAGACAAGGCATTCCGATCAAAAACAGCAAAAAAAATCCTATTAGTTTTTAATTTCCAAAGGGATTTAACGGCCTGTAACCTGTGAACGCCTAGACCGATTGGTGTAAATCCAACTCTCTTGCTCTCTTCTTGAGATCTTCTTTTACCTCATACCATCGGACGTTTCGTAGGTGCAAAATTTTCGGAAATCGACTCCTTCGGAGATCGATTTTTAGGCACTTTTAGAATAGCGTTTTCGGACCATTTTTAAAAAAACCTCTTTAGAGGGAAATTTCATTCGAATACAGTTTGTTACGTTCTTAGGGGATTGCAAAGGAGTCATTCCGATCAAAAACAGCAAAAAAAAATTCCAAATTTTTTTCGAAAATGTCCAAAGGGGCGGGTATTACGACTGTTGTGTGTGTTTCATATTTCTCAACTTTGATCGCCTGTAACTTGAGAACGCCTAGACCGATGGTGGGTGTGAATCCAACTCTTTTCTCCACTTCTTGATGTCCTTTTTAGCTCCCACCATCGGACGTTCCATAGGTGCAATGTTTTCAGAAATCGACTCCTTCGGAGATCGATTTTTAGGCACTTTTAGAATAGCGTTTTTGTACCATTTTTAAAAAAACTTGTTAGAGGGGAATTTCATTCGAATTTAGAGTGCTGCGTTACTCACGGTATACCAAACGAGCCATTCCGATCAAAAACAGCAAAAACTTTCCGATTTTTATTTGAAAATTTCCAAAGGGGGGGGGGGGGGTTACGACTTTTTTTACGTTTCTCAACTTTGACCTTCTGTAACTTGAGAACGCCTAGACCGATTGGAGTGAATTCAACTGTTTTGGCCTTGTCTTGATGTCCTCTTTCACCTCCCGCCATTGGAAGTCCTGTAGGTGCAATATTTTTGAAAATCGACCAATTCGGAAATCGAATTTTAGGCACTTTAGAGTCGCGTTTTTGGACGATGGTCGATATCCGAAAATATGGCACCTACGGAACTTCCGATAGCGGAAGGTAAAATAGGGTGCGGGAGGTGAAAGAAGACTTCAAGAGATGTACAAAACATTTGAATTCACTCCAATCGGTCCAGGCGTTCTCAAGTTACAGGCGTTTAAAATTGAGAAATGTAAAAAAAGTCGTATATGGATATTTTCAAAAAAAAATTGGAAAATTTGTTTGCTATTTTTGACAGGAAAGGCTCGTTTGCAATCTCCTAAGGACGTAACAAACTGAAATCGAAATGAAATTGCCCTCTAGAGAGGTTTTTTTTTAAATTGGTCGAAAAACGCGATTTCAAAAGTGCTTAAAAATCGATCACCAAACTAGTCGATTTCTGAAAATATTGCACCTACGAAACTTCCAATAGTGGACGGTAAAAGAGGACATCAAGAAGAGGACAAAACAGTTAGATCCACTCCAATCGGTCCAGGCGTTCTCAAGTTACAGGCCGTCAAAGTTGAAAAAGAGCCTCTAAAGTGCCTAAAAAGTCAATCTCCGAATTGGTCGATTTCCGAAAATATTGCACCTACGGAACTTCCGATGGCGGGAGGTCAAAGAAGACATCAAGAAGAAGACAAATCTGTTGGATTCACTCCAGTCGCTCTAGGCTTTATCAAGTTACAGGTTGTCAAATTTGAGAAATGTAAAATAAGTCGGAATACCTCCCACATTGCACATTTCCAAAACAATTTCGGAAATTTTTTTTTGCTCTTTTTGATCGGAATGGCTTGTTTGCAATCTCTTAAGAACGTAACCAACTAAATTCGAATGAAATTCCCCTCTAAAGAGGTTTTTTTTCAAAAATGGTCCAAAAACGCGATTCCAAAAGTTCCTAAAAATCGATCACCAAACTGGTCGATTTCTGAAAATATTGCACCTACGAATCTTCCGATAGGGGAATGTAAAAGAGAACATCAAGAAGAAGACAAAACAGTTGGATGCACTCCAATCGGTCCAGGGGTTCTCAAGTTACAGGCGGTCAAATTTGAGAAAGGTGAAAAGAGTCCGAAATTGTTTTTCTCTGTTTTTTGCTCTTCTTGAAGTCCTCTCTCATCTCCCATTAATGAGAGTCCTTTAGGTGCAATATTTCGGAGACCGATACTTTCTGAATCGATTTTTTTACTATTTAAACAACAATTTAAACGTTAAATTCATTCAAATTAAATTTGTTAAGTTCTTAGGGAATTGCGACTGCCCTATTCCGATCCAAAACATTACACAAAGGCCAATGGCTCAAGAATCACTTTTATCTGTTATGTATTAAGCTTCATTATTACAGATATAAAACGTATCAAAGTTTGAACTGAACGATGACGCTGCTCGTATTGCTCCCGAATACTCAAAAATTGTCGGTACATTGAGAACTTACGCAAAAGAGAGATTCAATTCCCGAAACGTCTAATATTTTATCCGGCTGAAGTTGAAATATGCTCTTTCGAAAGGCGAATAGGCAAAAGAAGGAAAAGTAATATTTTAATAAATGATAAGGCAGCTCTCTTACCGTTCCAGTTTAGCATTTTATGTGGAAGAAACATCTTTATTCGACCCCCTTATTTCCGTCTAAACGTTTTGTGTATTCTAGGTCAAAGATCGTAAAACGATCCGCACGTACATTTTTAACGGCCGGGAAAAAGTCTTCAGTTTCAGCCAAAAATGCGCTTTAAAACGTAATAAACAAGTACTCTATTAGGAAATTTCCTTTCTAAATCAATGGAAAAGATTTATGGTAAAAATCAAAAACCATTTACTACACCAAAAAAAGTCGTAAATATAAACTGATAACGTTTGAGGAGATGTTCCACGATATATTCGAGGATTTTTACCACTTTTGGAGATTCCGGGTTACGTGTTTGATGGGATGTCGTCCTGCATTTATATAGATGTTTTATACAGCCACGGTTTCGCAATGAACACCAGATAAACCTTCATAAACCGCAATATTGCTTTTCTCCAAAAAAAAAACAAGGTGGATTTAGTATGATTTTGGTGGTAACAATATTGACTTGGCTGTAAATCCAGCGTTTTTTTATTGTAACACTACTTGAAAGAAATGAAAAATTTGTTAAAACAGAATTTCGTCGATAATGTACTCAAGTAGTTTTGTCAATGAAACGGCAGTTTATACTGATAATAGGCCAATTTAACGGAACATAAAAGCCCTTTTATGGCAAGTTCATTAACTAGTGGCTATGTCGATTATAATGTTAATAGCAACTAAAAAGCTAACTCATAATGGTTGTTGATTAAAAGCTCTAAAATAGCAAGTACCCTGGACATCATCATATTAAAAGCTTAGGCCTGATGCGAATAGCTGTCAGCTCAATACTCAGCTCCTACCATTTTTTTTTATTTTATACTCTTGAAAATCACAAAGCTCAAAGCCAAAGCTCCATTGTTCATTACTTGGCAAATCACGCTAACCCCCTGGTTACTATTATGATTTACAAAGGAACAACAAACACGATGTCAGAAAAATTAATAGTTATGACTATTATAAATTAAACAATTCATGCCCAGTGGCCATTAAAAACTAAGGAATTTTAACTGTGAGAGATTACCATTCCTATGTGTCAGCACGCAATAATCACATCACGACTTTTATGCAGTTGCAACGGTTTCCTGTTGGATTGTTTTGCACGTGGGAACAAGCAGGAGAATTGCTATTGTACGTGCTTACAATTATAACTCTTTGAATGAAATAAATAAAAAAAAAACTATTTTTCGTTTCTTTTTTCTTTAAACAAGTGTGGAAAAGTAAATTAGTATATTTCTTTTTCAGATACTTTAGACTTCGATCTCTCATTGTTCGTTCGGCACAGGAGAAGCTACGGGGAACAACACAGGAAAAGCAAAGAGGCCATGTTGGGCATCGGCAACGCTGTCAAGTCAGCATCCCACAGTGGGAAACAAACAGTATTCATTACTGAAAATTGTACAGTAGTAGTTGCTCAAACAGGAGGCACGGCAACGTTGCCATGTGTAGTTAGGAAATTTAGCAATGGGGTGGTAAGTATGCTAATGATTATTACAATAGTTTAGCAAATGCAGTTCCGTTTAGTTAACTCTGAGGCGCCTAGAAAATTCTTACTCCGAAAACAAATTTTATGCATATAACCAAGATCCAATTCTTGTCCGGTCCTTCAACTTAGCCGCTCCAATACTTCCATGAAATTAAATGGACCGAAAAAATCAATCCAGCGTTCAGGCAAATTGACAGGTATTTGGTGCCGAAGGTATGGAAAGTTTCCAGGCTTCAATCAGTGGGTCAGGAAATAATGTTTCCCTTATCGAAGAAAAAATCTGCTTTTTCGAGTGATAAATGATATCCGGAACGGTTGTTTATAGAACATATGCGATAAAAGAGTTCCTATTGTTAGACCCGGGAACGAAGGGCATTTTCCGGGTGGGAACGTAAGATGAGAGGGTTCTCTATGGGTTTAATGTCGATGCGTTTTATTGATATGATACAGGTTTTGCTTTTGTTGATATTGAAAAAAAATTATGTAGATTACATATGAACTAAATCACTGTCTACAGCTTGTGGGATAACAACATTAAAAAAATATTTTTTGCTGTGAAAGACATATTTGTCAGTCCTCTTCCTGATACAAACAAGACTAATCTGAAAGCCTACTTTTTCCTTCACAAGCAAACGGTTTTCTTGAAGGTCCCTATCTATCAAGCAGCCATCTTCACCTCAAGAAATTCGAGCAAATTTAATTTCAACGGTCAGAACCTCATGAAATATTAAGATAGAACAGGCCGACGCTCATAATTGAATTTTATCGCAATTATCACGAAAGTGCGAGGGAATTTGTTTTTACACACAGATACATCATGCAAGGTGACAGAGTGTCTTGGAGGGTACGTCACGACTTTGCCCGAAGATGGAATAAATCGTGGGCTGACAAGTAAAAAGCTCGAAGTCAATAAATTGTGAAAATGCGTTTTTATCAGTTCTTATATCAAGTTTTGATTGTGTATGTACAAGGTCGTCATTTTAAGTCGTTCATTTGATTAGCAGCTTTTCTGTTAAGGTTCTTAAAAAATTGATTATTGGTGGTTATATAGGCTCTAAGGCCAACCTAGTGTCCAAGACTAGCGACGTTATTGCCTGACGAGTTTGACAGATACGACGCCATCTTAAAATTTTACAAAAGATCATCAAACACTATTATTTTATCATTAGTAAACTACACTAATTTTAATGAGCTTAACAAAAAGGTTGGTTTATGTCGAAGGTGCCTTCTTGGCACATAAATCCAGAACAAGAAATGTAAAGAGCGGAAATCTATTGCGTATGCTTTATTGAATGAAAAAAATCATGAAAATGAACATTTAAAAAGAAATCTCACTACCCTTTCATTTACTAAATCAAGTCTAGAAGTTACATTGGGATGTTGTATCAACTTTTGCTAGATAAAAGTAGGTATAACGACGGGGTTTTGGGACATTTTGACCTTGAAGTCTACGTGAGCCCTAGTGTAAAAGTATACATCTTTTACCAAATATGTTCTAAAATACAATATACAATTTCGGTTTACAGATTTTTTTAGATTTATGGTTTCTAGTTTAGTCTCATACTTAGATAATTCACAAAAAGCTGTATCAAAAAAAAATGTGTCCAGAAGAATATCAATTTAATTTGGTTTCCAGAAAAGAAATGTATTAATGGCTGGCACAAGTTGGAAGAAACTTGTTTGCCACAAGCAGAGAAATTTCTCAGTAAAATTAACATTAAGTCAAATCATGTCGTGTATGGGATGTTTTTAATATAAAAACTTTAAAACAATACGCTAAGCTGTATTTAAAAACTGATGTCTAGCTTTTGACAGTATGCTAAAAATTACGAATGTAAACTTAACTTTACGGGATCAGATTGATATGATTAGGTTTATTGAAAGGGGTATTCGTGGTGGTATCTCACAATGTTTAAATCGATATAGTAAAGCTAATAATAAGTATATTGGAACAAGCTGCAATTCGGAGGATCCTACCAAGTATATTATGTATTTTGATGTTAATAATCTATATGGTGCAGGCAATGTAAAGCTCGAAATTACGTGGGTTCATGACATATACCAACTTGGGGATATTTTAAACATTTCACAAGCTAGTGCGTTTGGTTACATTTTCAACATTGATATTCACTATCCGAAAGAATTATTTCAGGCACACCCAGACTTACCACTATGTCCAGAACATTTAATTCCTATATCTGCATCACTTTTTCCCACATTTTGTGACAAGAAGCGACATATTATTCATTATAGAAATTTGCAACAAGTATTAGAATTAAACTTGAAGATTGCAAAATCTACAAGCGTTTAAAATTTAAACAGTGAGCATGGCTCCAAAAATACGTTAATTTGAATACAAAGCGTCGTAACCAAACTATAAATGACTTTGAAAAAAAATTTTACAAGCTGATGAATAACGCCCCTATGGGAAAACTATTGAAAATGTGCGAAAATAAAAAGATGTAAAACTGTTGATGGTAAGGTGAGAAGGAAGATTTGGTGCAAGTTATTACATTTCACAACCAAACTTTCAGAGATGTGAAATTTTTTATAAAAATATGGTTCTGATTGAAATGTCCAGACTAAATACAAAATTTAACAAACTCATCTTTATCGGTATGTCAATTAGATATTTTAAAACCTATTTTATAAGATTTTCATTACAACTACATTGTGGAAAAAAATTAAGTCTAATGCAAAATTATTATATACAGATACTGATAGCTTAATTTATGAATTTACAGTTGACGATATTTATGCACATATTAAAGACGATATACATAAGTTTAATAGATCTTCAGATTATCCTGAACACAACATATATAATATAACTTTAAAGAACAAAAAAGTTTATGGATTGATGAAAGATGAACATAATGGAAAGATTATGACTGAATTTATAGGTTTACATTCAAAAATGTGTTGTTTTAAAGTGGACGAAAGTATAAAAAACTTAAGGTGTAACCTTTAAGGATTACTATGACTGTCTATTTCAAGAAACTATTATTGAAGTTCCTCAAAACTTTATCAAATCTCAAAAACACAACGCTTTTACCATTAAACAAGTTAAAACTGCACTCTAATGGTAACGGACAAACGAATGGTAAATTATATTTTTACAGATACCATTGGGATATAATCACTAGTTTTTAATAAAACACTGTTTATTTTTTTTCACTTCTGAAACGTTTGAGACGAAATCGAGTTAACAATATAAACACCATTGAAAGAAAAAAATGTTTGATTAAGATAAAAAACTTGATCATACAATTTTAAGTTTAAGACAATTACCCAACTCTACCAGCGCTTTTCAAGATTTTTATTTAGCTTAGTTAAGTAAATAATACATTATCTCTAAATGAAGTAAATTAACATATATTTAGACTGGGAAAATCAAAAAGAGATGGTCCCCGGTGCTTCAAGATCGTAAAAGATTTGCCAATCTACGAACTGGAAAGTACATCAGAAGAATACTACCTGTCATGTTACAGTCATTCTGCATCATTAATAATGGTATTGGAACCCAGTGGTGCTTATCTTGCAAAAAGTTTCTTTTGTTTTTGCCCGAAATCTTTTGAAATGCATGAGCAAATTTGAGGAGAAGAACCCAATATTCTAGTTGATTTATACTTAACAGTTATGAATATACAGGGTGTCCCAAAACTCAACGTCATCCCTTGGAGAGGTGATAGGCCAGCCCATTACTGACTAGAATATCATAATACGACCTTAGTAAAAAATCATAGTTTTCAAGATATCGTGACTTTCATGAATTTTGTGAAAACTCCACACCTCAAATAATTTTTTTGACTGTTACAGCTACAAAACTCGATATTGTAACATACCCAAAGTTGCGGAGCAACCCTGACTAGTTTTGTTATTGAGAAAGGATCAAAGAAATATTACTCATGCTTTAGCTTTGAAAAAAAAACATTTTTGCATTATATTATATACAGTGAGATTTTTTTAACTTTGAACATATAACGCTATTTACACTATGTTCAATTTAAAAAGAACCATCTCAATGCATTGCTGTCAGATCTTAATTTCTAGATTCAGATATCTGTACAGGTAACTTTAACAGCTCGAAAAATTCAAACTTTTTTTTTTATAACGCTGCTTTTAGTAAACTTTTTGCTGAATATTTTTCATAGACTTTAGATAATGTATTCTAAACAGGAAAAAATAGAATTGTTTAATCTTTACAAAAAAGAAAATAGCCTTAGGAGAGTGCGTGATTTATTTGCAACTAGTCATCCAGACAATCCCATTCCTTCTATTGGAACGATACATAATATCGTCAAGATGTTTAATTCAGAAGGATGTGTAGTTAACTCTCATAGGATGAGGAGCAAACAACCACATGTTCTTACAGAGGAATTAAAACTGGAAATTTTATGTTTTATGGAAGAAAATCCTGGATCCACCTTAAAACAATTGGCTGATTATTTCCAATTTCAAAATTTTCTGTGTGAAGGACCCTAAAAGAATTCAAGTTCAAATTCTACAAATACTGTAATCATCAAGTGCTCTATGACGACGACAAAGAGAGACGAACAGATTTCTGTGAAAGATTCCTAAATTTACTCCATAGGAATGGCAACATTTTGCGAAAAATTGTATTTACAGATGAAGCATCTTTTTCATTGAACGGTTATATAAATTCCCAAAATTATAGGTAAAGAACTTTTATAGCAATCGCCTGAGTTCTATTTTTTAATATCCTAATTACCTACTGTTTTTAGATACTGGTCTCAAACAAATCAGCATTTACAAAATTTAACTCACTCCCAATATAATGCAAGAGTCAGGGGGTAGATAGGCATAATTGGAGATACACTTATAGGACCATTCTTTATTGAAGGGACTTTAAATTCGCTTAAATTTTTAAACCTGCTCTGTGACCAAATTATGCCAGAAATTGAAAATTTGAATATTGAAAACACGTGTTTTCAAATGGATGGCGCTCCTGCTCATTCCACGAACGAAGTTAGAAATTTCCTCAATCAAGAATTTCCTGACAGGTGGATAGGAAGGTTTGGGCCTATTTCATGGCCACCAAGGTCCCGTGACCTCTCCCCAAACGACTTCTTTTTATGGGGCTATCTAATCGATCTAAAGTCGAAAATTTATAACAATATTGAAACTGAGAATGTGGAGGTTTTAAAACAACGTATCCGAACAGCCTGCAACGAATTTAATCAAAATTGCTTAAGAAACACAGTTCGTGCCTTTCAAGATTGACTTGCAAATTGTTTAGAACGCGAAGGGGGACATTTTGAGAATTTGTTATACACTTTTAGTTTTCTAGTGTTTTTAATAAATGTTTTCTTGTTATAAAAATGTTATTTAATTGGTGGATATCATTGGCGGATTAGGACAAAGCAGCAAATTACACAACTATCTCTGTGCCTGTGCCTTTCTGCTTTGGCAGAGAGATAGTTTTGTAATTTGCAGCCTTGTCCCAATCCGACAACCATATCAACCAATTATTTTTCTAGGACTGTATACCTTTTTATCAATGTTATTTAATGTTTAAAAGCGATGTCTAAATTGAAATAATTAACGAAATATATTTGGAGGCTTTTTTGACGTTTTACCTTTACCTAAACATCAACGTCTGACACCAATGCTTTGAGATGATTTTTTTAAAATTGAACATAGGGAAAATTGCTTGTATCTTCAGAGATAAAAACTTCACTGTATAATTTAAAAAAATATCACCAACCTAACCTCGCAAGTTATGCTAAAAAATGGCTCAAGTAACATAGTTTTTAAAGTGGCATATCGTTTTGTATGTTTTTCTGTAGAAAAAGATAGTTCTGAGTGCAAAATGAGCTAGTTATAAAATTGTTTCAATACATAATATTAAGTATTTAGAACTAAGGTTGGTGTTAAATTACAGTGACAGGTATTTATTAAAACTAAACACAAATTCAAGTTAATTAATATGTTCGAATTGCCTGCCACCAACTCTAATGCAAGCAGGACACTTTCTTAAAAATGCTGTTTATGCGTCGTGCACTTCTAGCCACATTTATTTCTTGTGCAGCTTCAATAATACTTGTCTTAGTTGATTTAAATTATTTATTGGTGTTGAATAGACTTTCTCTTTAATACAACACCAGTAAAAATAATGTAGTGGGTTCAAGCCCGGGGACCGGGGTGGCCACAAAATGGAACCAAGACGGCCTATCCACCTCTGTGGGTAAGTTTGATTCAAATAGGCTCTCACAGGCAAGGCAAAAATAAATTGACTATGATTACAATTTCTCTCCTAAAACAGAACAAACCCGATGGTGATCTTTGAAAAGTTGAAAGCCCAGGCTAACTTAAAAATACATTGAATTTTTTGCTGGCTTACGCGACCTAATTGAAGTAGTTTTTATAATCGAGAAACATTAGAAATTCATAATGCATTAAAAATTAAATAGGAAGCCCAAATAAGAATTCTCATTTTTCAAAAATGCTGGTTAGGCACCTAGAGTTTTTAGTACTAGTAATATTGGACGTCAAGCCCGCGTAACACAAACAAAGATTCAAAAGGACAGGTCAGTTCGTTATTGTCCAATAAAAAAAGTTCAAGTCACTACTACACAGCAAACAAGTTCAAAAAGACTATGAACATACCCGTTAGGATGGGTACAAAAATAATTCGATTGTCAAAATGAATGCGTTTTGAAATTCATTTTGACTTATACGTTAACATGTTCCTTATATCGTTCCTATGTTGCCAGACTTACTTGATTTTTTTCCATAATTCAATAAAAATTGTAATATCTTGCGGTACCTTGTTGGATGTGTATGGAAACAAGTAAATGTCGCTAGAAGTGCAAGAGGGATAAATAGATTTTTCTTAGGAATTTGCCGCTCTTGAATTTGACTTGTCATTACAAGCTTAAATTACAGGTTTTCTAAATTGTAATTTAATACATGTTAAACTCGAATGTTTTATTATTAAAAAAAATATAAAAGCCCTTATTTTGCACTCAAATAGCAATATCTTTTTTTATAAAGAAAAATATACAAAACAATACACCATCTTAAAAGCTATGTTGAATGAGCTATTTTTCAGGATAACTTGCCAAATTAGGTTGGTAATATTTTTAAGTATAAAGAGTCAAAGTTAGGACATAAAATAAAAATAACTCATTAATGGAGAAAATATCTTTTTTTCCCAACTTAAAGCATGAATAAGGTTTCTTTGGTCCTTTCTCAATAACAAAACTACTCAGGGTTACGCCACAACATTGGGTATCTTATAATATGTGGTTTTGTAGTTCAGGTTAGTTCAGGTTAGTCAAAAACCAATCTAAGGTGTGGATTTTCACGAAATTCATAAAAGTCACGATATCTTAAAAACTATCATTTTTTTACTAAGGTCGCATCATGATATTCTGGTCAGCAATGATTTGGCCTATCACCTCCCCGAGGGATGACGTTAAGTTTTGGGACACCCTGTATACCCGAGTCATAGTGTATTTCAGCTTCTAGTTAAAATGTCGATACCTTCAACTAGGGCAATGGAACAGCTAAGAGATGAGATTCGTACTTACTATGTAGAAGCTCACCGTAGCTTTTATATGAGCCAGGACATCGATTGGTACCGAAAAAATTGTATCTGTAAATTTTCCCACAGTAAAAAAATGTAAAGTCACTTAGTATATAGAAACCGTGAAAACTGAAGTTGATTTGCTGGTACAAAAACTAAAACCGAGTGAAAGAAATGTGAAGAGAGGAAATCTACAGCTTATAAGTTACTGACGGAGAAGGATGAAGAAATTGAGTAGCTTAGACGGAACCTAACTTTTATAAGGTCTCAAAAGACTGACGTTGAAGCAACTCTCGCTCGTTGTGATGTTAGATACCATAAAATTATTAAAGATAATATTTACCTCCTTGGAAACATTAATGCTTGCATAGATTGCGAAGACATATTCCAAGGTCAAAAGGATCACCTTGTAAAACATTTGGCTTCTTGTAAGAAAAATAAGAAACCCAAAAATAACAGCACCGTTGCGTAAAGCTCGTTTCCTAATTTAAATATTTTTTTTCTTTAACTATTTGTTTAATTTTCCACTGAGAGGCACTTGGAGTTACTCCATCTACACTGCCTGCCGTGTCTGCCCTGCCTGTCTAGCCTCACCTAGGTGTCACAAGTGTAAGTCTGTCATATGTCAAACCTCACCTGTACTATGTTACACAACTGTCATATGTCACACCGGGACTCCTTTTACACTAGGGCTCACGTGGACTTCAAGGTCAAAATGTCCCAGAACCCCGTCGTTATATCTACTGATACAAATCAATTCTTTGACCACCTCAGTTCCCGCATCGATACTATTGCAAAACCAAAAAGTTACCTATGTTAAACGTCTCTCTTCTTGTAAGAACCATAAAAAAACAAAAAATCTGCAAAATAGATGCATTTTTAATCAATAGACTAGCCTCGGCCTAGTCTAGCCTCATCTAGCCCGCATTGCGCTTATATCATTTTAAATCGCATTTATCGTGACGTCATTAGCATTCAGCTGACAAGCCCACACGTCTTGTTGGGTGACTTTGACGTGGCGACAGCCGACGTGGGTCCCAGATAATTGTCTCTTTACAACAAGTGACACACTGCTCTGACAAGTGAGAAAGGGACCCACGACCCATTTACACAGGATTTTTAACACATGATGCAGGTCTCCGCTAGAAATTCCGACGGGTGAAGCCCCACACCTACCTCACGTGCCTTCCTAACCTCAAAGTATCCCAGAACCTCGTATTTACCAACTACTGGCGTTGTATCTGTTAAACCAAATAGCCACAAATGTCTCTAGCCCTGGATGCTAGGTCGGCCTTAGTTGCCATACGAACCCCATGTAAGCGAATTAAAATGGTTTTCGAAATGTAACAACTTTACCACACTGTATGAAACACCTTGAGATAGATGTACGATGTTATATATTTCTGTGATCTGCTAATTCAGCTCTATTAGATGGTATGTAATTACATGTGTATTTCCACCTGGAGACCCCCTCCCTGAACTAATCTAAACAAAGGAAAAACATAACTGACTTAACCAAAAGAACTATAACCAATGTAACGTGAACTAACCTAGCCACAGCCCCCCCCCCCCTATCGGAAACCTTTAAATTTTGAAAACATAGCCAAAAACACTGACACTGGATCAGACTAATCATCAGATTTCTATGGTCAACTGTTTGGAAAAACCTAATGAAAAACTGTACGACGTACTTTATATGTTTTTAAACATAACCAAGAGAACGATAATTCAACGTAACTAAACGTTAGGAGCTTCTCGAATTCTCTTTAAAAATCACTCTCCAGATACAGGTGAATTCTATGTCTCCCTGAAGCCGAACCAGAGACCTAAGAAAAACGACTGAAGGGTCTCAAATAAGGTTGTCAACATACAGACGCTTAGTTGGACAGTGGGTTCATTCCAACCATTTAAGGCGCCTAGTGAAGATGGACTGAGGTCGGTCATTCTACGGGAAGGCCTGGACATACCTGCTCCAACTCTAACCAAGATCTTTGGAGCAAGCCCGGCTTGGGGATTTATCCCAACCTGCTGGGCCAAGGTTAAAGACGTATATATAGCAAATGAGGGACATAACGAACCGCTACCTAAGACTCTAAGACCCATAAGTCTAACATCCTACCTACTGAAAAGTCTGGACAAAATTATATATTAGATAAAGTGGGTTGACCTAACCTCCTCTCAATCCACATCAGTATGCATATCAGAACTGCAAATCGACCGATCTAGCACTGAGCGACCTCGTCGGGAAGATCTCCAATGACCTCAAGAAGGGGAGCGTAGCGATAGGGATATTCCTGGACATTGAAGGAGCTTTCAACAATGCCCTCTGGATGCGCAGTTTGTGTAACAACAGAGAAATCGCCACTGTCCTTCAGGACACAACAGTTTGCTTCAGATTCACCACGGGGTGCCCGCAAGGAGGATTTCTATCACTTCTTCTGTGGTCCGTAATGATGGATGACCTGCTTGCTGTAGTTAAACTGTGGGATGTGGATGATCAGGCGTATGCAGACGACCTTGTGTTCCTGATTCGAGGATATCATAGAGGACGCATAAGAGCAATACTCCAGGACATTGACAAACTCCCCATACACCATCTGCGAATGCGAGAAGATGTCAGTCAAGCCGGACAAAACCGTGGTGGTTCCTTTCACATGGAGGAGGAAATTGGACTCTTTGAGGTCATCCGCCTTGGTGGGCAAAACCGTTCCATTTGCAGAGGACGTGAAATATCTAACAGGGATATACTAAACTGGAATGCACATATGGAAAAAAATGATCAGCAGGGCTAAATTGTCCTCGTGGATATGCAAAAAGTACTGCGGGAAAAACTGGGGATTAAAGCCCAAATTAATGCACTGGCTGTATGTGACGGTCATTAGACTAATCGTAATGGAGCCATTGTCTGGCCTTCCAAGGGCGGACAAAGAAGTGCGATGTGCAAACTGAGTAACTTGCAGCGTCAAGCCTGCCGGCCAACAGTGGGGCATTTGGCACCACTCCAACACTGGCCATGGAAAGACTTCTCGGGCTAATCCGGGTCCACATTCTAGTGGAGAGGGTAGGCTAGTGGAGTATATATAGACTACCCAACATACAGGAGGGGAGAGTGGTCTCACTCATTTGGAATCAATCAACTAAACTAACCTGAACTAACCAAAAGAAAACTATAACTAACCTAACCAGAACTATTCTAGTCAAACAACTCTTCGTAGGAAACCAGTAAATTGGAAAACATTTTCTCAAATCAAAAACAGTGACATCATTCACGTGTTATACAGGGAAAAATCTGTTAGATTTCCATGGCCAACTGTTTGGAAAAACTTGATGAAGAGCTCTATATGTCTTGGTCCGTAAGTGGTATGTGCTTATTGGCATATAGAATTACTCTTTAATTCTACATGTCAATACATGACATCAAATTTAGTTATTTGTAGGCATTGTTGTTTACAAACATTTTATACAACAATTTTGGCAAAGTTACAGCTTTTAATAAATTGTTACTAATTTAACCATTTCATTATCTATTGTAAATTGTTTAATTAAATTATTACCAGTGCAAATAATTTGCAGTAGAAAATGTAGAATCTGACTTTTAGGGTGGAAGTAGACTTTCTTGATAAAAATTTCTTGCATTTCGCCACAAATTCAATCAAGAATGTTTTTATTTTTTTTGATCAGTCGGTGCTGACTACTTAAAATTTGTTTACGTCTACCCTATTATAGGCCTCTCAGCACCATTACATATTGAAAACCTCAGCAAACTTCTTAATAATCTTGAAAGAAAGTTTGTCGAAAGGGCAAAGAGGGAATTTAGTGCCAAATTACGAAACCCCGATAATCTGTTTAAAAACTTGAACTGCCCAATTTGTCCTAATTAATACGAAAACGTCGGGTTTTTTTCCTTAAAAACGCCCCCCAAATTCATTGATGGCAATTAAATTTAACGGGCTAAAAAGTTTTAATTAATAATTTTGTCTTACAGACTGCGTAGCGGAATTTATCTGTAAAGATAAGCCCGGTTCGAATTTTGTCCCTTTTTTTATCGGGCTTTTTAAGCTGTCCGGTGTGTTCCTAATTAATTGTTATAATGCGTTTTAGGGCTGGAAGTAGCCCCTTAAATAAAATGTTTTTTTTTACCTGAAAATTAGGGGAAAAAGTTGCACGCCTTAAGTTTTATGAAGTATAAAGGAACTTTGAGGATTTCTTTGGTAGAGAAATTATGAGTTTACGTGAGAAGATTGTCCTCTTTTTACATGCTAAGATTTTAAAACTTTCTCTAAAAGCAGAATTTTTTTTGACTTTTATTTCTTGATTTTGAATAGTTTTTTTTCAGTAGATTAATATAGCTGTGTTCTCCAATAAGATGTTTTGTCTCAAATATCAAATAAATTACTCCTTTTTAAGCATGTAAAGTGGAATTCTCCACACAAAAGGAAAATTGCATACAAATAGCCACTTCGCTTCTAGTACTGGCAAGTTTTATTTCAAGCTCTCCGTTTCGAAATCACCCACTTTCCACCCAAAAAAAAAAACGCTCACTTAATATCCATTCCATGTTTCTTAACAACAACACTTTAAACTTCTCAAGGAGTTTAATGGATCGGAAATATTTAACGAGCTCCAAACACCGTTGGTTCATGGCAGCTTTCGAGTAATATTTTATAATGCCCTTATAAAACGGATAACTGAGTTGCTTTATACGGAGTTTTAAGCTGCTGTTGTGTGTGCCGAAGTAAGCGTTTATTGTTGCAGGTGTCGTGGGTTAGAAAGCACGATTATCATCTTTTAACTGTGGGAGTTACCACGTACAATACCGACGATCGCTTTATGGTGGAGCACGTGCGCCATCTGCAGAATTGGGGGCTGCTGATCAAGCACGTGCAGCCCAGCGACGCTGGACTTTACGAGTGCCAAGTTTCCACGCATCCCCCGACGAGTATACTGGTGGAGTTAAAAGTTACAAGTAAGTATTTACCTCCTGCCTCCTTCCTGCCTTAGGAATTTATTTTTCAGAAAATAAAACAAAAAAAATACTCTTTTAAAGATAAAATATTTTTTTAAGTATTTATCTATTTTAAGAACTTAGATATAAAATTTTCGATTTAACATTTAAAAATTGTTAAAAAACGCTATTTTAAAGTGCATAAAAATCCATCTCCGATGAGGCTTATCTCCGAAAATATTGCACCTAGGGAACTTTCGATAATGGGAGGTGAAAGAGGACATCAAGAAGAGGACAAAACAGTTCGATTCACTCCAATCGGTTCAGGCGTTTTCAAGTTACAGGCGGTCAAATTTGAGAAATGTGAAAAAAGTCGTAATACCCCCTCCCTTAAACATTTTCAAAAAAAAATCGAAATTTTTTATTTTTGCTGTTTTTGATCGGAATGGCACTTATGCAATCTCTTAAGAAGGTAACAAACTGAATTTAAATGAAATTACGTTTTAGAGAGGTTTTTTTTTAAATCGTTCAAAAACGCGTTTTTAAAAGTACCTAAAAATCGTGTCTCCAAAAATATTGCACCTATGGAACTTCCGATGGGATGGGAGGTGAAAGAGGACATCAAGAAGAGGACAACCCAGTTGGATTCACTCCAATCGGTGTAGGCGTTTTCAAGTTACAGGCGGTCAAAGTTGAGAAATGTGAAAAAAGTCCTAATACCTTTGAACATTTTGGTTAGAAATGATTCGGAGCGTCTAAAAATGCAAATTTGCAGTTTTTAGAAAGTACTGGTTAATATTAGGTCTATAATTGGTTAAAAATGACTCAGAGCGACCAAAAATACAAATTTGTAGTTTTTCGAAAAATCAGGTTGAAGTTAGAGCTAAAAGTGGTTAAAAATGACTCGGACTTTTCGAAAATCAACTTGAGATTAGGGCTACAATTCGTTAAAACTAACTTAAAGAGTTTAAAAACGCAAAAATTTAAGTTCTTTGACTTTGAAAATTGGTTAAAAACGACTCAGAGCATCTAAAAATTAAAATTTTCAGTTTTTGAAAAATCAGGTCAAGATTAGAACCAAAAATTGGTTAAAAGCGACTCAGAGTATCTAAAAATGCAAGTTTGGTGCTTTTGATAACTCGGAACAGATTGATTTTAGAGCTAAAATGGATTAGGAATGACTCTGAGCGCTTAAAAATGCAATTTTGCAGGTTTCAGAAAATCAAGTTGAGATTAGGGCTAAGATGGGTTAAAACTAACTTAAAGAGTCTAAAAACGCAAATTTGCAGTTTTTGAAAAATCAGGTTGAGATTAGAGTTAAACTTGGTTAAAGACGACTTAGAGTGTCTAAAAATGCAAATTTGCAGTTTTTGAAAGATCAGGTTGAGATTAGAGTTAAACTTGGTTAAAAATGACTCAAAGAATCTAAAAATGCAAATTTAATGATTTTTTTTTAACTCACGTTGAGGTTAGAGCTAAAATTGGTTAAAAATGGCTCGGAGCGTCTAAAAATGCAAATTTTCAGTTTTTAGAAAGTACAGAATAATGTTAGGTCTATAATTGGTTAAAAATGACTCAGAACGACCAAAAATACAAATTTGTAGTTTTTGGAAAATTTTGGTTAATATTAGGCCTAAAATTGGTTAAAAAAATGAGTCAAGGAGTCTAAAAATGCAAAATGTTATTTTTTTTTCGACAAACTCAATTTTAACAAACTCAATTCGAATGAAATTACCCCCTAAAGAGTTTTTTTTTAAATGGTCCAAAAACGCGATTCTCAATGTGCCTAAAAATCGATCTCTGAAGGGGTCAATTTCCGAAAATATTGCACCTACGAAACTTCCGATGGTTGAAGGTGAAAGCGGATATCAAGAAGAGGACAAAACAGTTCGATTCACTCCAATCGGTCCAGGCGTTCTCAAGTTACAGTCGGTCAAATTTGCGAAATGTGAAAAAAGTCGTAATACTTTTGGATATTTTAGTTAAAAATGAGTCGGAGCGTTTAAAAATGCAAAGTTGCAGTTTTTAGGAAAGTAGGTTGAGATTGGGGCTAAAATTGGTTAAAAGTTACTCAGGGCATAAAAAAATGCAAATTTGCAGTTTTTGTAAAATCAGGTTGAGATTAGGTTTAAAATTGATTAAAAATTACCCAGAGCGACTAAGAATACAAATTTTCAGTTTTTCTAAAAACCAGGTTGAAGCTAAAATTGGTTAAAAATGACTCGGAGTTTTGGAAATTCAAGTTGAGATTAGGGCTAAAATTCGTTACAACTAACTTAAAGACTTTAAAAACGCAAAAATTTAAGTTCCTTGACAACTCAAGTTGAGATTAGGACTAAAATTGGTTAAAAACGACTCAGAGTGTCTAAAAATTCAAATTTGCAGTTTTTGAAAAATCACGTTAAGATTAGAACTAAAATTGGTTAAAAGCGACTCAAGTTTGGTGCTTTTGAACACTCGGAACAGATTGAATTTAGAGCTAAAATTGATTAGAAATTGCTCTGACGCTTAAAAATGCAATTTTGCAGGTTTCAGAAAATCAAGTTGAGATTAGGGCTAAGATGGGTTAAAACTAACTTAAAGAGTCTAAAAACGCAAATTTGCAGTTTTTGAAAAATCAGGTTGAGATTAGAGTTAAACTTGGTTAAAGACGACTTAGAGTGTCTAAAAATGCAAATTTGCAGTTTTTGAAAAATCAGGTTGAGATTAGAGTTAAACTTGGTTAAAAATGACTCAAAGAATCTAAAAATGCAAATTTAATGATTTTTTTTTAACTCACGTTGAGGTTAGAGCTAAAATTGGTTAAAAATGGCTCGGAGCGTCTAAAAATGCAAATTTTCAGTTTTTAGAAAGTACAGAATAATGTTAGGTCTATAATTGGTTAAAAATGACTCAGAACGACCAAAAATACAAATTTGTAGTTTTTGGAAAATTATGGTTAATATTAGGCCTAAAATTGGTTAAAAAAATTAGTCAAGGAGTCTAAAAATGCAAAATGTTATTTTTTTTTCGACAAACTCAATTTTAAGAAACTCAATTCGAATGAAATTACCCCCTAAAAAGTTTTTTTTAAATGGTCCAAAAACGCGATTCTCAATGTGTCTAAAAATCGATCTCTGAAGGGGTCAATTTCCGAAAATATTGCACCTACGAAACTTCCGATGGTTGAAGGTGAAAGCGGATATCAAGAAGAGGACAAAACAGTTCGATTCACTCCAATCGGTCCAGGCGTTCTCAAGTTACAGTCGGTCAAATTTGCGAAATGTGAAAAAAGTAATACTTTTGGATATTTTAGTTAAAAATGAGTCGGAGCGTTTAAAAATGCAAAGTTGCAGTTTTTAGGAAAGTAGGTTGAGATTGGGGCTAAAATTGGTTAAAAGTTACTCAGGGCATAAAAAAATGCAAATTTTTTAAGAATACAAATTTTCAGTTTTTCTAAAAACCAGGTTGAAGTTAGAGCTAAAATTGGTTAAAAATGACTCGGAGTTTTGGAAATTCAAGTTGAGATTAGGGCTAAAATTCGTTACAACTAACTTAAAGACTTTAAAAACGCAAAAATTTAAGTTCCTTGACAACTCAAGTTGAGATTAGGACTAAAATTGGTTAAAAACGACTCAGAGTGTCTAAAAATTCAAATTTGCAGTTTTTGAAAAATCACGTTAAGATTAGAACTAAAATTGGTTAAAAGCGACTCAGAGCATCTAAAAATGCAAGTTTGGTGCTTTTGAACACTCGGAACAGATTGAATTTAGAGCTAAAATTGATTAGAAATTGCTCTGACGCTTAAAAATGCAATTTTGCAGGTTTCAGAAAATCAAGTTGAGATTAGGGCTAAGATGGGTTAAAACTAACTTAAAGAGTCTAAAAACGCAAATTTGCAGTTTTTGAAAAATCAGGTTGAGATTAGAGTTAAACTTGGTTAAAGACGACTTAGAGTGTCTAAAAATGCAAATTTGCAGTTTTTGAAAAATCAGGTTGAGATTAGAGTTAAACTTGGTTAAAAATGACTCAAAGAATCTAAAAATGCAAATTTAATGATTTTTTTTTAACTCACGTTGAGGTTAGAGCTAAAATTGGTTAAAAATGGCTCGGAGCGTCTAAAAATGCAAATTTTCAGTTTTTAGAAAGTACAGAATAATGTTAGGTCTATAATTGGTTAAAAATGACTCAGAACGACCAAAAATACAAATTTGTAGTTTTTGGAAAATTATGGTTAATATTAGGCCTAAAATTGGTTAAAAAAATTAGTCAAGGAGTCTAAAAATGCAAAATGTTATTTTTTTTTCGACAAACTCAATTTTAAGAAACTCAATTCGAATGAAATTACCCCCTAAAAAGTTTTTTTTAAATGGTCCAAAAACGCGATTCTCAGTGTGTCTAAAAATCGATCTCTGAAGGGGTCAATTTCCGAAAATATTTCACCTACGAAACTTCCGATGGTTGAAGGTGAAAGCAGATATCAAGAAGAGGACAAAACAGTTCGATTCACTCCAATCGGTCCAGGCGTTCTCAAGTTACAGTCGGTCAAATTTGCGAAATGTGAAAAAAGTCGTAATACTTTTGGATATTTTAGTTAAAAATGAGTCGGAGCGTTTAAAAATGCAAAGTTGCAGTTTTTAGGAAAGTAGGTTGAGATTGGTGCTAAAATTGGTTAAAAGTTACTCAGGGCATAAAAAAATGCAAATTTGCAGTTTTTGTAAAATCAGGTTGAGATTAGGTTTAAAATTGATTAAAAATGACCCAGAGCGACTAAGAATACAAATTTTCAGTTTTTATAAAAAACAGGTTGAAGTTAGAGCTAAAATTGGTTAAAAATGACTCGGAGTTTTGGAAATTCAAGTTGAGATTAGGGCTAAAATTCGTTAAAACTAACATAAAGAGTTTAAAAACGCAAAAATTTAAGTTCCTTGACAACTCAAGTTGAGATTAGGACTAAAATTGTTTAAAAGCGACTCAGAGTGTCTAAAAATTCAAATTTGCAGTTTTTGAAAAATCACGTTAAGATTAGAACTAAAATTGGTTAAAAGCGACTCAGAGCATCTAAAAATGCAAGTTTGGTGCTTTTGAACACTCGGAACAGATTGAATTTAGAGCTAAAATTGATTAGAAATAGCTCTTAGCGCAAAAATGACTCGGAATTTTGGAAAATCAGCTGAGATTAGGGCTAAAATTTGTTAAAACTAACTTAAAGAGTTTAAAAACGCAAAAATTTAAGTTCTTTGACAACTCATTGGTTAAAAACGACTCAGAGCATCTAAAAATGCAAGTTTGATCCTTTTGGTAACTCAGAGCAAATTGATTTTAGAGCTAATATTGATTAGAAATGACTCCGAGTGCTTAAAAATGCAATTTTGCAGATTTCAGAAAATCAAGTTGAGATTAGGGCTAAAGTGGTTTAAAACTAACTTAAAGAGTCTAGAAATGCAAAATTATAAATATTTTGACAACAAATTTTGAGACTAGGATTAAAATTGGTTACAAACGATTCAGAGTATCTAAAAATGCAAATTTGCAGTTTTTGAAAAATCAGGTTGAGATTAGAGCTAATCTTGGTTACAAATGACTCAAAGAGTTTAAAAGTTCAAATTTGACGTTTTTTTTTGAACTCGCGTACAGGTTAGAGCTAAAATTGGTTAAAAGTGACTCTGAGCGTCTAAAAATGCAAAATTGTAGTTTTTAGAAAGTACAGGTTAATAATATTAGGTCTATAATTGGTTAAAAATGACTCAGAACGACCAAAAATACAAAGTTGTAGTTTTTGGAAAAATCAGGTAGATATTAGGCCTAAACTTGGTTGAAAAAAAATGCAAACTGTAATTTTATTTCCGTTTTTGATCGGAATGCCTCTTTTGCAATCCCCTAACGTAACAAACTCAATTCGAATGAAATTACCCTCTAAAGAGGTTTTTTTAAGGTCCAAAGAACGCGATTCTAAAAGTGCCTTAACATCGATCTCCGAAGGGGGTCTATCTCCGAAAAATTAATATTATATAATATTGCATATTGCATAATATTAATATTGCATTTGCGGAACTTTTGATGGTGGGAGGTGAAAAAGGACATCAAGTAGAGGGCAAAACAATTGGATTCACTCTAATAGGTCTAACCGTTCTCAAGTTACGGGCGGTCACAAATTTGAAAAAAAAAAAAAGTCGTAATACCCCCCCCCCACTTCTGACATTTTCAAAAAAAAATCTGTTCTTTTTCGCCCTTTTTGATCGAAATGGCCCGTTTGCAATCCCCCAAGAACGTAACAAACTAAATTCGAATGAAATTCTCCTATATGATGTATTTTTTTTTAAAATGGTCCAAATAGGCGATTCTAAAAGTGCCTAAAAAGCGATCCCCGAAAATATTGCACCTACGGAACTTGGGATGATGATTACAGGACATCACATAAGAAGAATTTGTTTCCTTTGACCTTTAGATTTTCAGAAAACACAAATATACACTATGTTTCTTCGGCAAATTTCTATGTTTTTGATAACTACAGTGACAAATTTGAGATATTTTTAAGACTTAATTCAGAAGATTCTTAAATTTCTCGAATATTGTTAAAGATAAATATGGGACGTTTAATCAGAAATTGTTCGTCTTGACCCCCAGATTTAAAAAAAAAATTACACATTATGGAAAATATACAGGGCAGCATTTAGGCAAATCTTTGTATTTTTGAAAAACGCCGTTCCAAGTTTTGGGTACGCTTTTAATATATACTTAAGGATATTTTTAAATCAATCGAAAACTCCTAAAGATGATTATAGGGCTTGGCGTAGAAGAGTTTGTTTTCTTTGACCTTTAGATTTTCGGAAAACGTGAATATACAGGATGTTTCCCCTGTAAATTTCTATGTTTTTGAGAACTACGGTGTCAAGTTTGAGATTTTTTTTAAGACTTATTTTAGAAGATTCCTAAATCGCTCGAATGTTGTTAAACATAAATATGGGACGTTTAATCAGAAGTTGTTCCTTTTGACATCCAGATTTAAAAAGAAAACCTTTCTGCAAATTTTTTTATTGAAAAACGCAGTCCCAAGTTTTTAGTACGCATTTAATATACATTAAAGGATATTTTTAAATCACTCGAAAACTGCTAAAAATGATTACACGACATCACATCTAAGAGTTTGTTTTCTTTGACTTTAGATTTTCTGAAAACACGAATATACAGGATGTTTCCTCTGCAAATTTCTATGTTTTTGAGAACTACGGTGACAATTTTTTTAATACTTATTTCAGAAGATTCTTAATTCATTCGAATATTGTTAAAGATAAATATCGGACATTTAATCAAAAATTGTTCACCTCGACCTCTAGGTTTAAAAAAAAACATGTACATATAATGGGGAATATACAGGGCGACCTTTCTGAAAATTTTAGTTTTTCAGAAAAAACCAGTACCACGTTTTGGCTACGCTTTTAAGATACATTTTAGGATATTTTTAAGTCACTCAATTATTTTATTTGCCGTTTTTGATCGGAATGGCCCGTTTGCAATCCCCTAAGAATGTAACAAACTAAATTCGAATAAAATTCCCCTATAAGAAAGTTTTTTTTTATATGGTCTAAATACGCGTTTCTAACAGTGCCTAAAAATCGACCTCCGAAAATATTGCACCTGCGGATCTTCCGATGGTGGGAGGTGAAAGAGGACTTTGAGAAGAGGATAAGATAGTTCGCTCCATTCCAATCGGTCCAGGCGTTGTCAGGTTGCAGGCAGTCAAAGTTGACAATTGAGAAAAGTCGTAATACCCCCCCTCCCTTCGACATTTTCAAAGAAATTTCGGAATTTGTTTTGCTGTTTTTGATCGGAATGACTCGTTTGCAAACGCCTAAGAACGTAACAAACTGAACTTGAATGAAATTCCCCTCTAAAGAAGTTTTATTAAAAATGGTTCAAAAACGCGATTCTAGAAGTGCCTAAAAATCGACCACTGAAGGGTTCTATCTCCAAGAATATTAAAACCTATGGAACTTGCAATGATGGGATGTGAAAGAGGATATCGAGAAAAGGACAAAACAGTTGGATTTACTATAATCGGTCCAGGGATTCTGACGTTACAGGCCTTTGGATATTTTCAAAAAAAAATCGGATTTTTTGTATTTTTTTGCTGTTTTTGAACTAAATGGCTTGTGTGCAAATTCCCTAAGAACGTATCAAACTCAATTTGACTGAAATTACCCTCTAACGAGGTTTTTTTTTTAAATGGTCCGAAAACGTAAAAGTTTCTTAAAATCGATTTTTCGAAGTGGTCTATCTCCGAAAATATTGCACCCACGGAACTTTCATTAGTGGGCGGTGAAAGAAGACATCAAGAAGAGGACAAGGCAGTTGGGTTCGCTCCAATCAGTCCAGGTGTTCTAAAGTTACAGTCGGTCAAAGTTGAGAATTGAGAGAAAAAAAGGTTATACCCCTTACTCCCCGTTAAACGAATTTCGGATTTTTTTTGCTGTTTTTGATCGGAATTGCTCGCTGCAAACCCCTAAGAACGTAACAAACTGAATTTGAATGGAATGCCCCTCTAAAGAGGTTTTGTTTTGAATGGTCCAAAAACCGATTCTAAAAGTGCCTAAAAATCGACCTCCGAAGGGGTCTATCTCCGAAAGTATTGCACCTACGGATCATCCGTTAGTAGAAGGTGAAAGAATACATCAAGGAGAAAACAAAACAGTTGGATTCACTCCAATCGGTCGAGGCGTTCTTAAGTTACAGGCAAAATTGAGAAATATGAAAAACCGGAAAACTAAGAAAAACCCGCCCCCTTTGGACATTTTCAAAAAAAAAAACGGATATTTTTTTTGGTTATTTTTGATCGGAATGGCTTGTTGTGTAACTTGCTATATCTCACTCAAGAAATGAAAAAGTTTTTTGAAGAATGTTACAAGATAGGAATATAAAATTTTCGGCTTTACCGCTAGAATCCTAAACTAAAGGTAGCTGCAAAAGAGGTCTCACCTGCTTTATCTTGCCCAAAAAAAAATAAAAAGCTTTCTGACCAAAGTTAGGAGTAAAAAATATCTACAGAAGGGCTTTTATTAAGTTGCTTTTCTAAGAATTATTTTATGCAATTATATTTATTATAGTATTTTATACTAATAGCTCCTCGAAAATTGGCAGACTTTTCGAAGTATTTAACCGAACCTTTTTCAGGAATTTTTAAATTAAAATTTCGACTTTACTTATACAAAACAGTACGTGTTCAATTCCAGAAAACCCCCCCGAGAAATTGAACACAAGTAATCAAACTCACTCTCGAAATTGCGAAACGATATATCACCTGTTACCCGGACACGAAACCTATTGACGAAACATTCGTTTGAAGCCCAATCTTTCAGATTACAAATAGCCCCAATTACGGGTTAAATGGAAAAATATCAGATACATCCCGAACAAACGCAAAAATTAGACGCCACGTTCAGGGCCCTGATTGATTAACCGAAAATAAATGTGTCATATTGAGACCGGAACGTTGGTTTTATTGGAGCAAGAGCGTTTTGTAGTTTCGATCGTCCGACAGAAATTAATGTGTCACTGGCAGTGGTGATGTATTAATATTATCGATGGTTTTGTTCGGATCGGATAGAAAATTTTCATTTCAAATTACTTGAAAAATAGAGTGAAAGCGGAATGATGAGTGAGTGACTAAAGAGCTATTTAAATTTTCAGTTTGGCTGTTTATCATTATTTTCTGATGTTCGCATTTGCTTGAAAACGGTATTACATTACTTCAAATGGTATAATTATTCAGAGGAGATCAGCAGGTCAAACATCTTCTAACAGTTATCATGTAAAGTTAGTAAAATCTCGTAACTTGTTAATGAGTTATTTAAATTTTTAGTTTGGTTATCATAATTTTTGCATGCATGACTTACATTTGTTTGAAATTGTTTATACATTGTTTTAAATGGTGAAATTATTCAAATCTAAGTAAGAAACTGCATCTCTTAACTTGTGAATGGGCTATTTAAATTTTCAGTCTGGCGGTTTATTATAATTTGTTGACGTATGACTCACATTTGTTTGAAAATCTTTATAAATTCATTTAAATGGTGTAATTGCTCAGATGAGAACGTGAGCACCGCAAAACAGCTCGTAACAATTATGAAGTAAAGGACTACACGTCATAATTTGTGAGTGAGTAACTAAATTTTCAGACTCTCTGTTTATCATAATTCTTTCATGTATGACCGACACTTGAATTTTTTTTATAGATTAATTTAAATGGTGAAATTATTCAGATGTAATTAAGGGACTGCTTCTCATTACAAGTAAATGAGCTATACAAATTTTCGATTGGCTGTTCATAATTTATTGATGCATGACTCTCTCTTGTGACTCTAAACTTGTGACTAATGGAACTGCAGATAGCGGGTGTAGGACAATTAAATAGCTACTTCACAGTTGCGAATGCGCCAACGTTTCGATCTTTATTTAGATCTTCTTCAGGGCTTAAATTCGGTTTGAGAAGCATGTCACCTAAGCTATATGTATGTCTTTTACCGGACATGACATAAAAACAATGATTAATCCACAAACAGGCAACGACCACATGAGTTCAGGACAAAACGAAACATCAACCGCCAGGGACAAAATTTGTTATATATAAAACTTGTGACTAAGTTATTTAAATTTTTAGCATGACTCACATCTGTTTGAAATTGAATTTATTCAGTTATAAGGGACTGCATCTCAAAATGTATTAATGGGCTATTTAAACTTTCATTCAGGCTGTTTATCTTAATTTGTTGATGTGCGACTGACATTTGTATGGATGTGTTTATAAAATAATTATTATAAATTAAATTGGTAAAATTATTCAGATGAGATAATAAACAGCTCAAACAACTTGTAACAATTGTTTTCATAATTTGTGGATATACGATCCACATTTGTTTTTTTTTTTTACTTAACCTCTTTTCCCATACGAACGTCTCTTTTCATTTCCTTTCTTTTCATTTTCCTTTCTCCAAGTTCATTTCCCTTGCTAATAAAATTGTATAAAAAAAATATCTTCTTTCTGGGAAGAAGCATCAAAAAACGTATAAAAGAACCCCACACAAAGATCGTGGTGCCATATATACGCAATATCCAATAACCCCGATAATAAATGATGTATTTCCTTCGTGGCCTGGTTTCGAGGCTTTGTGCGAATCGTTTGAATAATTGACAGATGGATGTGTTATGGAGATGTTAAGGAATATTGCTTTCCGAGTACCTTATGCGGGATTCAATACTTGCTTCATTACGTGGGTAAACGTATTGTGTGCTTAAGGGTTTTGACGTCATAGCTAATATGTGAGTGGGACTTGGTATATTTAGAAATTGTAATTTATTTACATTTTGAACATTTGCGTTATGTCCGCACCCATTCTTTGTCTACGTCTGGGGTCGGGAGGGTCCCAGAGCGCGGCTTGTGTGAAGAGAGGGCGTAACGTGTTAAGAGCCTAAATCACTGAGTTCTCTTTTATTTGTCAATACTTAGAACTTTTTTATCTTTCTTCTTCACCTACCTCTTTGTTACCCTGCACAAAACAGCAACTGACTAGATTAACAATAATGCCTTAATTGTTCACTTACTAGCGACTACGTTGACAACATTGCATCTGGGACCGTTCGGGGAGAGGAAGGAGGATTGGCGACATACCTTCTCTGACCAGAGACTGATAAGAGGCCTCAAACACCCACAACTTTTTCGTTATTTTGTAATTTTAATTGAAGCCTCCTATTTTCCTGTATCTGAAAAAGTTTAAAATTTTAAACAGTTGTTCCTCGTTTTCATTGATCATCAAATGATTATCTTGAGGATGCGTTCAGATTAGTCAAATTTACAACAAAATCATTATGTTTTTTACCACAGTCACAAACTTTCTAAGTTTCAAGTAGATAGCACTTTCCTAAACTAGATTTATTTAGATTTTCACCACATCTCGACCAGTCGGTAAGGATAAAATACATGTTTTGAAGATTGAAAAAATTTACAAGACAAAGAGAGGTGAAAGAGACTTTTTCTCAGTTGTAATTTGAATAACTTAATGCACATTTTCTTTGAAGATATAGTTTATATAAAATCTGTGAAAATAAGCGCCCACTTTTAAATTTTTCGATGGCGAATACCGTCTATTTGAAACTTATTATTGCTCACTTTGCTCCAATTTGCTGCAGGTTTCGTGCTAAAATTACGGGAGGCTATTACTTTGCTTCCGTCAAAAACATCTAATTTAACTAACCACCTGGTGTGGAGGAACAAATTTTTACATTAAAATGTAAGAGAAATGGCATGGCTGAAGTGATTTCAGTAGGCAAACTTTATATAAATTGCTCCTAATACAGTTTTTGAATTTTAGTATTTTATTCCTTAATCATACATAAAGGGCACAAAAAAATTGATTCATATCGTACAGTGCAGCAAACACTTGCAAGGGAAAATTACTGTACCTGAGAAATTAGCCTATAGCCAGACAAGATAGTGTATGGATAACTCATTCACTTATTGTTGTCATCTTGTTACCGTTGAAATCTTCAGTTTTTTTATACCTATCAGGACATTCAAAGTCAGTTTTGGGCGACAATGAATCGAAATATTTCGATTATGGCATAATAAACGATCATTTGATTATTGCAATTAAGACACGGGTTATGAATAATGAATATTTTAATGGTAATGATTAAGTTATTTTAATTTTAATGATAAATAATTAACACTATCATTTTTATATTTTATTTGAATTCTTTATTAATAATTTTTATTGTTCTCCCTTCTATTATAATCGAAATTTAAATTTTTAAATAAAGTTGTATATTTTCAACCGACTTTAGTCCTAATTTTACTAAGTAACTAATTTTAATAATTAGACGCTCTATGTAATTTCTTAATTACTTTTGACTCTGATCCTACCCTGAATTTACCCAGATACTTTTAATCTGCATTTTTGACTTATTTGGGCAGTTTTTAACAAATTTTGGCCGTAACCTTAATTTTAACTCTTCCAAAGCCTCCAAGTTTGAGTATTTACACGCTTTGAGCATATCTCTCCGATTTTGGCCTTAATCTTTGTTTTACTTTATTCACCAAAGTTTAAAATTGTTACTTTTAGAGGTGGGTTACTTTTAAACAATTTTAATCCTAATTATAACCCAAAATTTCTTAAAAAATTAAGAATTTAAACTTTTAAGCAACTACACTTGCTTAGAGTAATCCATCACCGATTTTGGCCTTAGTTTGGCTTTTTTCCAAAACTTTAAAATTGCCATTTTTAGATAAAATGTGTTACTTTTAAACAATTTTAGTCCTAAATCTAACGTAAATATCTCCAAAGACTTCAAATTTCAATTTTTAGACACTCCCTGTAATCTTTTAACCACTTTTTTTCGTAATCCTAACTAGACTTTGCCCACAATCTTTTAATCTGCATTTTTGACGATTTGAGTAATTTTTAACTGGTTTTGGCCATAATCTTAATTTTTACTTTTCCAAAACCAACAAGTTCGTATATTTACACGCTTAGAGTCATTTGACAGCGATTTTGGAGTTAATCTTAGTTTGGCTTTTTTCAAAAACTTTTTAGTAACCATTTTTAGATAAAATGGGTTACCTTTAAACAATTTTATTCCTAATTCTAACCTAAATTTTCCCAAAGACTTCAAATTTGGATTTTAGACGCTTTTTTTTACCTTAATCTTAACCTGAATTTGCCCAGAAATATTTAGTCTGCGTTTTGGACGATTTGAGTAATTTTTTACTGATTTTGTCCATAATCTTAATTTTAACTTTTCCAAAGCCTCCAAGTTTGGATATTTACTTGCTTGGAGCAATTTTCCGCCGATTTTAGAATTAATCTTAGTTTCACTTTTCGCAAAACTTATAATTTTTAAATAAAATGGGTTACCTTTAAACCATTTCAGTCTTAATTGTAACCTAAACTTTTCCAAAGACTTCAAATTTGAGTTTTTAGACGCTCTGTCCATTTTTGTAACCACCTTTGTCCCTAATCTTAACCTGAATTTGCCCGGAAACATTTAGTCTGCATTTTTTGACGATTTGAGTAATTTTTAACTGATTTTGGCCATAATCTTAATTTTAGCTTTTCCAAAACTTCCAAGTTTGTATATATACATGCTTAAATAAATTTTTCACCGATTTTGGAGTTAATCTTAGCTTGGATTTTTTCAAAGACTTTAAAATTGCCATTTTTAGATAAAATGGGTTACCTTTAAACCATTTTAGTCTTAACTTTAACCTAATTTTTTCCAAATATTTAAAATTTGAATTTATGGACGCTCTGTATAGTTTTTTTTCCACTTTAGACTTTAGACCTAACCTGAATTTGCCCAGAAATATTTAATCTGCATTTTTGACAGTTTGTGTAAAATTTTGGCCTTAATCTTTGTTTGGCTTTTTTCACAAAACTTTATAATTGCCATTTTTAGATAAAATGGGTTACCTTTAAACAATTTCAGTCCTAATTCTAACCTTAATTTTTTCAAAGACTTCAAATTTGAATTTTTAGACGCTCTGTGTATTTTTTTAACCACTTTTGACCTTCCTGAATTTTCCCAGAAATAGTTAATCTGCCTTTTTGACCATTTTAGTAAGTTTTAGATTTTCCAAAGCCTCTAAGTTTGTACAATTACACGCTTTGAGTCGTTTTTCGCCGATTCAGGTGTTAATCTTAGTTTACCTCTTTTCACAAAATTTTAAAATTACCAGTTTTTTGATAAAATGGGTTACCTAAACAATTTCAGTTCTTATTCCAACCTAAATTTCTTCAAAGGCTTCAAATTTCAATTTTTAGAGGCTATGTGTAATTTTTTAACAATTTTTGACCTTAGTCCTGACCTGAATTTGCCCAGAAACTTTTAGGTACTCTGCGTTTTTGACGATTTTAGTAATTTTTTACTGATTTTTTTAACTTAGCTTTGGAAAAGCATAGGCTTTGGAAAACCTTTTAGGTATTCCAAAGCATCCGCGTGTGTATGTTTACATACTTTGAAACATTTTTCACCGATTTTGAACTTAATCTTTGCCTGACTTTTCAAAAAAACTTTAAAATTGTAATTTTTAAATAAAATGGGTCACTTTTATATAACTTTAGACCTTATTCTTACCTAAATTTCCCCAATTAATTCAAGTTTGCAGTTTTAGAAGCTTTGTATGATTTTTTTAATCATTTTTTACTTTAACTCTAATCTAAATTTACTCAGAAACTTTTACTCTTCATTTTTGACGCTTTCAGTATTTTTTTATTGTGTTTTTAACCATAACGTTAATTTGATTTTTTCCAAATCCTCCGCATTGATATTTTTACATCCTTTTAGTAATTTATCCCCAATTTTGGCCTTAAACCTAGCCTCACTTTTTCTTTCAAAAAATATTGAAATTTTCACATTTAGATGAAATGGGTCACTTTTAATCGCCTTTAGTCCAACATTTATCTTGAATTTCTTCAGATACTTGAAATTTGCATTTTCAGATGCTTTATATACATTTTTAAACACTTGTGGCGCTAGTCCTAATCTGAATTTGTCCGGACTTATTTAGTTCGCATTTTTAGACGCTTTCAGTATTTTAATTGAATTTGGCTACAATCTTAATTTGAATTTCTCCAAACCCTTAAAATTTGTATTTTTACAAGCTTTGAGTTATTCTTTAGGTATTATGGCCTTAATCTTAACCTGACTTTTTCAAAAAACCTCAGACTTTTTATTTTTACATGAAATGTGTTGTTTTAAAAAAATTAGTCCTAGTTTTAACTTTCTCTAAATTTCCTCATAGACTACAAGTTTGACACATTTAGACGCTTTTTGTCATTTTTAACCGATTTCAGCTATAATTTTAATTGGAAAGTATTCACATCTTTCAAATATATATTTTTACACATTTTGCGTTACTTTTACCCATTTTGACGTTGATACTAGCGTCACTTTCTCCAGATATATTAAATTTTGCTTTTTAGATGAGGCTAGTCACCTTCAATTGATTTTAGTTACAATTCTAACCTGAATTACTCCAGATACCCCATGCACTTTTAGACGATTTTTGTAATTTTTTAACCAATTATGATCCTGATCCTAACTTAAATTTTCACAAAAACTTTGCAAACTGCAACAAAAACTTTGCAGCTTCAACAAAAAATTTGCATTTTTTAAATTAGAACAGTAAATTCTAAACTGCATTTTGTCAGGTGGCAACACTAACTAGAATTATCTAAAGAAATAAACTAAGTAACTCCTTGTTTTAATTAATTATTTAAATAGATATTAATAATAGTTTTAATATTGGATGTTAATAACCGAATAATATTGTTAATTTATTAATCGTTTATGACTAATTTTTTAAATCACTCCTAATCGAATCGAATGTGGAGTGAGTTTTGATCCATCTGGTTAAGAAAATATATTGATGAATGAAAATAACTATAAATATTGCATAATCGATCAATCGAATGAACATTCGAATATTCGTATACGAGCGACTTTAAAAATTTTCTCATAACAGTTAGTAGTTAAGCAAAGCGGATATCAGAACAATCCAAGGACTTTCTTCTACCTTAACCCTGAGGAGCTCTTGGGGGTGATCTCGAGAATCGCAACAAGCGTCACTTGACCTTGACAGGTCCACGAAATCGCGCTGGAGGTGACCTTGAGGGTTACCGTCGGCTGGCTACAGATGCGCGTAACCTTGAGCGCCTATGCGCTGATGTCTTAACCTTGAGAGCTAGCTCATCCCCCACCTGAAGTGTAATATATAGTGTACTGTGTAATATATAGTGTAATATGAAGTGAATATATAAGGGGCAATTGCATTTTGTACGAAATCCCTGTCTCACTGCCACTGAATACTTAAATTACGAAGCAAAGGCTTGATTCATCTTTGCGCTTGAAGATTGTCAAAGCAGATGAGTTTTGTATGAATGTTTCGCTGCCGCAATGCGAGGCGCTATGATCGGTTTTAGTATGAAATTTCAGCACGTGGACCGTCAAGGTCAAGGACGCTTGTCTCACTGCCGGAATGCGAGGTATTATAGCCGGGATTGGTTTTAGTAATTACAGTACAGCCTCGTGAACCCGTCAAGGCTTCTTGTTGCGATTCTTGAAGTCAGGCCCTAGAGCTCGTCAGGGCTAAGGTGGAATAAAGTTCCAAGGGCGTGTTGAAACCTACACTTGAGGTGGGGACTAGCTCTCAAGGTTAAGTTACGCGCATCGGCAAGCCGGGTGGTCAGCCGGCAATGTCCTTCAAGGTCACCACCAGCGTGGACCAGTCAAGTTGTTACAATTCTCGAGGTCACCCCCAAGCGCTCGTCATTGCCAAGGTGCAAGAACGTCTTATTTTAATTGATTATTTCGAATCATTCGATTATAGAAACTACTCGATTGTACCCATCACTACTGTCAATGTGTGATAGTTACAGATTCAAAAAAAAAATTTGCAGTTTCCTTGTTAATTTTTTACTCCTATTAAATAAATAATTTACACAAATATAAACCTTGCAAATGACCATAAAACTTAATAAACTTTTCTATTAATTTTAATTGTGTAGTTTCCAATGATTGAAATAAAACCATAGGCGCAAAATGAAAAATATGTTACAAAAATTATTCATTTACTACAGCTTAGCAAATCATATTTGTGGTTTGTTTTTATTCACGTGAAAATTATGCGCCTCTACAGGATATATGATGATATTTCATAAAAATGCCAATATGGTGTTTTAATAAACGATGTGCATGAATGTTTAAATTAATCCGATTGAGTGGAAATTCGGACATAATACTTTAACTGGAATATGTGGTTTTTATTATAAAATGTTTTAATTTGATTATGTAACAGGAATTAATTTTAACTCCTGCTTTTCGCTTTGAATGATTTCTGTTTCTATAATATAATAGAATATATTGTACACCAAAAACAAGACAAAACACATACATCCTCAAACGCTTTTTTGCAAAAATATAAGGTCTTAAACGTTAATCAATCCTTTTTTTACTTCGCTTCTACTTGCATACTCATTATGCTCTGTAGACATACAATTCATAACTGGTTTTCAAAGTCTGCAAAAACGTTTTTTGTTAGGTTCAAAAATAGTTAGAGTTACGAAGTTCGTGCCAGTAGCGAACCAGACAGACAGCCTAATCCTTAGATAATAAAACATCAGTGGCATAGATACGCAAAGAAATATTTAGTTGGTTAAAAAAAGCCTTATACCAACAAAATGCATTTTTGTACACTTTCAAAGCCTGCTGCTAAGTCTATTTTTGTAGAAAAAATTAGTTACCCATATTCCAGATTTGATTTTATTATCCTCAAAACCAGAGCTCGTCCACTCTGAAAAAAAAAGTTTTGCACCCTGTAAAGAAGCGTTTGAAGATCTATGATTACTTCTTAGGCAATATCAGCAATTTCTGTAAAACAGACAAAAAATATTTAAACTTCAAAGTTAAACTAGCATTGATACTAGCAAGATCTTCTATCCTTTATCCATTTTAATTAAAAAGCTTTAATGCACTTAAGCAGCTATAATAACCAGACTTTTCCCAGCTTACCGAGTTTGTTCCAGTTTGTTAGCGGTAAATATACCACACGTACTCTGCTCTCCTATCTGGCAAACCGAAGCGGAAGTGCTTAACATAACGAAGGGAACTGTAACTAAGTTCTCGTTGCACACATTGCATAGGCTTACACCATGCCCTTTTCAGATCAAAGTGCATGACTTACTAATAATTGCAAAAATAAAATGAATAAATTGTCTCAAAATGCTGCGTCTCAATTACTAACCAAACAGCTTCTTTAGGGCGAAGTCGCTACGTACTTTCTAGGGTAAGTGTAGTCCTTAACCAATCACATAATGGACAATCCGGTATTCAACCATTATGTACCGACGCTCGTTAAAATGCATTGCAGTGGCACGAGAGTGCTCCTATGTATGCAATAGGATAACCAACAGTGAAAGCAATTTGTATGTGAAGCCTGGAATTTAAAGTAGTTCAATGTTGACTCTACAACTAAATCCGTAGGGTTTAAACCCGGTGAAGATGTTGGATAAACATTAAGCGGATCGTGCTCAGGTGGTGGTTTGGCTACGTGATTAGGGCGTTTGCTACAAAATAAGTTTAGGTGATGTGTATATTATGTATGTATTTTACAGGCGTGCTTAAGATCCCACGTTTAGTATTTTAAACTTAATACATAAGTGGTCTTGGCTTGAGAAACTGTTTACGATGATCAATGATCAGTACATGAGGGCAAGTAAATGCAACTGGTAATAATTGCTGAAAGGAATAATATTTAGGATTGGTGAAATAATTGTATTCCTTGTGCAGTTTTAAATATAAACTTTTACTGGCAGAGAAGCCATCATCAAGTGTAATTATTGTCAAAATGAAATTTATCAAACTAAAATTATCGACACCACACGAGAAGACTGTCGAGTGGTTTTTGAGATAGATTTCTCTAATAAGCCTAAAATTAAATTAGAGATGCCAAATCTCAAGTGACGATGTAATCATGAATTATTCCAAAATAATTTTTATCCACGACCATTCTATAATAATCACATTATTCTTGTACATTTTTACGATTAATGCTAATCTTTATTCACTTGTAAATAATGAACATTATTAACAAGTGACTAATGAGTTGTCATGGAAACGAAATATGTAGGCAACTAGCCGCTCAAAAAGTAAACTGCCCCAATTTGAAATCGGTAGTTATCAACGGTTCATTCAAATAATTATCCTTATATTAGGATGTATTGAGACAAATGTACGTTACAGTGTTTCTTTTTTCACCAAAAAATGTACTTTTCACTAAAAAATACTTAAAATAGGCCATAAAATATTTACCGTCCACCCTCGTAGCATTCAAATGAACATGCACGGGCGTCTAGACCGTCATTTATCTGACGCATCAAACGTTGTGCCGTGTGTTAGCGAAACTAGTCGCGGTTTTAAAAACGTGAATTATCTTTGCGGCATCTATAATCTACCATATTTGAGGAAACCCGGAATCTTGGCCGAGGATTCTATTCGCATTTAATGAGTGTTATTCTCTCGAGCAACTTGTGCGACTCGCTTTGCTCATGGGCTCAAACGTTACCCTCGAGAATAATGACTCTCATTAAATGCTTGTATAATATATTACTTCTCCGACTGTTTAATAATATATCTATTACTCACTAATTTTTAATAGATAATAACATCTACTACCTACCCCTGAGTAATAATTCATGAGTTATTCAAGTGTTAACTTTGTGTAATCATCACAAAACCATCCAAAAAGGCACTAAAAATATATAAAAATATTTTCAAATTGGATCGGATTTATCTCGGTGCTTAGTGTCCACTCAAAGATATATATTTTTCACTTCTTGATTAGAGATAATAAATCAAGAAGACTGATTTTGGGAAAGGTTATATTTAGGATTTGAATGTGAATTTTGATGAAAAATTAAATATGTATTCACATAAATCGGATTTATTTTTGTACTTAGAGTCCAGTTAAAGATATACAGACTTCATTTCTCGATTAGAGATAACAAAATAAGGAGACCGATCTTGGAAAAGATTAGAGATTCAGGATCTCAAGTAGAATTTTGATGAAAAAATAAATATTCACTTAAGTCGAATTTATCTCGCTGTTTAGGGTCCTGTTAACGATATACGAATTTCACTTCTCGGTTAGAGATAACAAAATAAGAAGAATGATTTTGGAAAAGATTAGCGATTCAAGATCTGAAGGAGAGTTTTGATAAAAATAATAAATATTTAGAGAAATCGGATGTTAGTGTCCATTTAAAGATACAAAGATTTCACTTCTCAATTAGAGATAACGAAGTAAAGAGTTTGATTTTCGGAAAGAGAAGGGACTTAAGATTTGAAGGCAAATTTTGATGAAAAAAATAAATATTTACATAAGCCCGATCTATCTCGGTGTTTAGTGTCCAGTTAAAGATATACAGATTTCACTTCTCGATTAGAGATAACAAAATAAGACTGATTTTGGGAAACATTAGAGATTTCGGATTTAAAGGTGAATTTTGATGAAAAAATAAATACTCACATAAATCGAATTTACCTCGCTGTTTAGAGTCCAGTTAAAGATATACAGACTTCACTTCTCGCTTAGAGATGACAAAATAAGAAGAATGATTTTGGAAAAGATTAGTGATTCAGGATCTGAAGAAGAATTTTGATGAAAAAATAAATATTTACAGAAATCGGATTTACTCGGTGTTAGTGTCCATTTAAAGATATATATATTTGACTTCTCAATTAGAGATAAAAAGTAAAGAGACTGATTTTGGGAAAGAGGAGAGGCTCAAGATTTGAAGGTAAATTTTGATAAAAAAAAATAAATATTTACATAAATTCGATCCATCTCGGTGTTTAGTGTCCAATTAAAGATATACAGATGTCACTTCTCGATTAGAGATAACTAAATAAGGAGACCGATTTTAAGAAAGCTTAGAGCTTTAGGATTAAAAGGTGAATTTTCATGAAAAAATAAATATTTACATAAATCGAATTTATCTCGCCGTTTAGAGTCCAGTTAAAGATATACGGACTTTACTTCTCGATTAGAGATGACAAAATAAGAAGAAAGATTTTGGAAAAGATTAACGATTCAGGATCTGAAGAATTTTTATAAAAAAATTAATATTTACAGAAATCGGATATACTCGGTGTTAATGTCCACTTAAAAAACACAGATTTCACTTCTCAATTAGAGATAACAAAGTAAAGAGACTGATTTTGGGAAAGAGAAGAGACTTAGGATTTGAAGGTAAATCGTGATGAAAAAAATTAATATTTACATAAATCCGATCTATCTCTTTGTTTACTATTCAGTTAAAGAGATAACAAAATAAGGAGACTGATTTTGGAAAAATTAGAGATTTAGGATTTGAAAGTGAATTTGTATGAGAGTTTTGAGAAATATTAGAGATTTAGGATTCGAAATTAAATTGTGATGAAAAAATAAATATTCACTTAAATCGAATTTATCTCGCTGTTGATAGGTAGAGTCCAGTTAAAGATATACGGACTTCACTTATCGATTAAAGATGACAAAATAAGAAGAACGATTTTGCAAAAGATGAGATTCAGGATCTGAGGGAGAATTTTTATGAAAAAATAGATATTTACAGAAATCGGTTATACTCGGTGTGCTCCGATATACTCAATCAAATATACTCAGTGTCCACTTAAAGCTACACATATTTCAATTTTCAATTAGAGATAACAAAGTAAAGAGACTGATTTTGCGAAAGAAAAGACTCTTAAGATTTGGAGGTAAATTTTGATGAACAAATAAATATTTACATAAATCGGATCTATCTCGGTGTGTAGTGGCCAGTTAAAATTATCACATCTTGATTAAAGATAACAAAGTAGTATTACACTTGATTAAAGATAACACTACTTTGTTATCTTTAATCAAGTGGCTGATTTTGGAAAAGATTAAAGATTTAGAATTGGAGGGAAAATATTGATAGCAAAATAAATATTCACCTAAATCGGATTTATCTCGGTATTTAGTGTCCAGTTAAAGATATGCGGATTTCACTTCTCTATTAGAGATTAGAAACTAAGAAGACCGAGTTTAGGAAATATTAGAGGTTTAGAATTTGAAGGTGAATTTTGACAAAAAAAGAAATATTTACATAAATTAAATTTATCTCAGTGCTTAGTGTCCTGTTAAAGACATGCAGATTTCACTTCTCGTTTAGAGATATCAAAATGAGTAGATCGATTTTGGGAAAGATTAGAGATTTAGAATTTCAAATAAATATTCATATAAATTAGATTTATCTCGGTGTTCAATGTTCAGTTAAATATATACAGATTTCGCTTCTCGATTAGAGATAGCAAAAGACTGATGTTGGAAATGATTATAAATTTACGATTTGAAGGAGCATTTTTGGAAATATTAGAGATTTAGGATTTGAAGGTGAATTTTGATAAAAAAATAAATATTTACATAAATTAGAATTATTTCGGTGTTTAATGTCCTGTTAAGGATATACAGTTTTCACTTCTCGTTTAGAGAGACAACAAAATAAGTAGACCGATTTTGGGAAAGATTAGAGATTTAGAATTTGAAGAAGAGTTTTGATAAAAAAATAAATATGCAAATAAATTGGATTTCTCTCGTTATTTATTGTATAGTTAAAAATATATCCATTTTACTTCCGGATTAAAGATAGCAAAGTAAGAAGACTGCATTTAGAAAAGGTTTGAGATTCAAGATTTAGAGAAAAGTTGTGATGAAAAACTGAATATTCACATAAATTGGATTTATCTCTGTGTTTAGTGTCCTGTCAAAAATATACAGATTTTACTTCCGATTAGAGATAACTAATTAAAGAGACTGATTTTGAGAAAGATCAGGAATTTAGGATTTAAAACAAACAACATTTTTATGAAAAAATAAATATTCAAATAAATTTGATTTATCTCGGTTTTTAAAGTCTAGATAAAGATATACAGATGTCACTTCTCGATTAGACGTAACAAAATAAGGCGACTGATTTTAAGAAAGATTAGAGATTTAGGATTCGAAGATAAATTTTGATAAAAAAATAAATATTCATTCACCTAAATCGGATTTATCTCGGTATTTAGAGTCCAGTTAAAGATATACGGCCTTCAATTCTCGATTAGAGATGACAAAATACGAAGAATGATTTTGGAAAGGATTAGAGATTCAAGATCTAAAGATACACATAATTCACTTCCCAATTAGAGATAACAAAGGAAAGAGTCCGATTTTGGGAAAGAGAAGAGATTTAGAATTTTGTAGAAAAATATAAATATTCACATAAATCGGTGTTTAGTGTCCATTTAAGGTCATACAGACTTCACTCACTTCTTAGAGATAACAAACTAAGAAGATTAATTTTAGGAAATATTAGAGATTTAGTATTCGAAGGTGAATTTTGATAAAAAATAAAAAAATTACAAAATCAGATTTATCTCGGTGTTTTGGGGTCCTGTTAAAAATATACAGATTTCACTTCTCGTTTAAAGATAACAAAATAATGATAAGATTAGAAATTTAGGATTTGAAGGATAATTTTTATGAAAAAATAATAGGTCAGATAAAGTGGATTTTTCTCGCTGTTCAGTGTCCAGTCAAAGATATACAGATTTCGCTTCTGATTTGAGATAACAAATTAAGAAGACTGATTTTGAGAAAGATTAGAAATTTAGGATTTAAAAAAAAGTTAAAAAAATAAATATTCAAATAAATTTATCTCGGTGTTTAATTTCCATCAAACATATACAGTTTTCATTTCTCGATTTTGGCAAAGATTAAACAGAGATTTCGGATTTGCATGTGAATTTTAACAGAAATTTCAATTCAAATTCATAGTTCGAATTATAAAATTGTTCAACTGACCTGAACTAACCTGAACTCAGTGATTAACCTGAACTCCCTCAACTAATCAAAATGACACATGCTGACGCATTGTTACAACCAGTAAATGTAGATTAGTTATTTACAATTTATTTTTGAAATTTACATTAAAAATATAAGAAACAATAACAATTAAAAATATAAAAGAAATGTTCTTCAAATTTATCATACTAAGGCTAGATTGAAATAACTGTTGGTACCTCTACCTCAAGATTGGTAAGAATGTTAACCATTATTGAAAACAATTAATTGTACAGTAATTATATTATTTGAGAAGTTAACAAAAGATGGATAAATATAGTCGAAAAGAGTTCAAATTTTCACAATAAAAATTTTCAAATTGTGCTACTGTTCAAATTCAATTAGCACTCGCTCTATAAACAGCGTTTCGTAGAAATACTACAGTATCCTACAGTCATGTAATAGCTTAAATACTAACAGTCTGCTCTGCTAGTTCCTTAGTATTTCAAATACAAAACCAGAAAAGACTGATTGCTTTCGTGACATCAAATAACCCTTGCACTGGCTCTAAACAAAAGTATAATATATTATTCTACTAGCATGCAATAGCTATTACTCACTTTGATGGTGAGTGCAAACTTCATCCTCGTGAGTAACAGCTATCATTACATGCTCGTTGAATAATATACTATTTCTGGCAGATAACCCGTCGTAGGCGTCAATAGATGGAGCCAAAAGGGCACCTCATTTACACCATGTACCTGCACAAGTAAATACAGTGTAATCCTTGCCAAATTAAAGCTTATGAAACTAAAATTACCGGCACTAAAGTTAACAAAAACTACACGGGACAAAACCTACTTCAAAATAGAGTAAAAAAATGAAAAAAAAACTTAAAATGTATTATTTTAATGCTCGCTTTAATGAGTAACGACACTCGCATAACGCAAACTTTATCCTCTTGGATAATAGCTATCTTTACATTATCGCTGAATAACATACAATTTGTCATGGATTTAGGGATTACATCAAGTCTGTCACCAGGATGGAGTTATGTTTTTAAAAACTACAACTTAAGTATTTTTTCAGTGATGATTAATTATAACAAATGTTGATTGGCAAAAACAACGTCACTGTCGTGTAAAAAAAAACACTAAAGTTTATTATCAAATTTTACGCTCTCGCTGGCACGATAGTAAATAAGCTGCAGTTAAATTAAGCGTGCTTTCTTGCAATATTTTAGGCCACCAGGGCCTGCTTAATAAATATTGCCAAGTTATGGTAATTAGCTTAATGTTTGCACAGTTACTTAACTCATGAATTTACGTGGCGCCTGCTGAGCTGCAGGAGACCTCGCGCTACAAATTAATTTTCTACTAAAAACTGCTTCATAACCCACGAAATGGAGAAACTCAAGTAAGTAAAATTAGAGGAAACTTTTCAAACGTTGTATATTTCATTCTGATAACACTCCTTTGAAAAGCAGAGATTTGATGGTCTTAAAACTCGTGAGTTTCTCCTGAAAGTCATTAAATGCGTAGAAACTTGAATCCGGGAAACTGGAAACATTAAGCAAGCAAGTTAAATGTGACAATACTATTTTGTTGTTTGCGCTGCCGTAATTAATGGTAAAGTAAGAGCCTCTATATAAACTAAAGCATAGTTTTCCTACTCCGCATGCAAGAATATATTAGGAGCTTTTGAAATGGAAGCGGAGCGAAGAGTTCCTCTTTCAGCTTCTAGATGGAATAGAGCAGGAAATATTTTTTCGAGGCATCCAATTTGCCAATTTGCAAAGCATGTCCCCATTTTCGGGTGCGATGGGAGGAAAAAATTCATTTCGCTGTACGTGTTTTGCGTTTTTTAAGCCCATGTTTCGGGAAGGAAAAAAGGTTAAATTGGATGCCTTATTTTGACGCACAAGTGCCTCTTCCAGACATTTAAATCGACTAAACAAAAATCATTTAGCACTAAATTTGTTTTTAAATTAATTTAAAAATTGTCTAAAAACACCACATTGTATATTAATCGATATCGTAACTACCACCACAAACTATCATTTATTAGTTATTATGCTTGATTAAACATGATATATGATATATATAAAATTTTCGCACAAAATAGATTTTTGCTCATAAAAGATTGGCACATAAAACATTATTAGTAACTCTATATAGTTAATGAAAGCAGGCAAAAATTTCATTTCATAACAATTTTTTTATCATTGAATTTTTTCAAACAATTGAACAAAAACAAAAACGTTATATGAAAGATTCAATATGTCTTCAATTTGCATAAAATACCATTAGTCTTCTTAGATGCACAATTGCATTAACCATTTGTCTTTGATATAAACGATTCCAGCATTCCACTATTTGTTCCTTTAAGTGACTACGAAATCCTATTCGATTGAAAACCAACTTCTCCAGCTGACTCAAAACGAAGTATTCTTCTTGTGCCTTATCTTCAGTGGACGTTGGCGATCACTATGGCCCTTCTGACTTTATTTGCTGCAACCCGAAACAGATTCATAGATGTCATTACTGTTCATTGTCTCAGATTTGGCAGCCACGATACTCGTCTTCTTCCAGGATCTCTTTTGCCGTTAAGGTTTTATTTGCATTTAGGGGCATCTTGTAGGTTTCGCTGACTTCTGTTATTGTGTCTATTATGCTCTGGAGTCTCTCGGCTGTGTCTGCAATTAGGATTGTGTCGTCAGCGTACCTAAGATTATTAATAAGTACACCGTTTATCAAAATGCCGCCAACTGTGCTCTCAAAAGCCTCTCCAAACCGTGTCTCCAAATAAACATTAAAGAGCAGAAGAGAGGGCACACATCCCTATCGAACTCCCTGGTGTACTTCAAGCTCCTCAGAGATCGCATTGTCCACCCGAACACGAGCCTTTTGTTTCTAGTAAAGGTTTGATATAATGCGGAAGTCCCTGTCATCCAAGCCTGACTGTCTGAGCGTTTCCAGTAGTTTTGTGTCATTTACTCTATCAAAAGCTTTCTCGAAGTCGATGAAACAGGCAAAGACACGGGGCAGTTTACACCGCGTGCTCTTTGCATTAGAACATCAAGGCTAAACAAGGCTTTTCGTGTCCTGAGTCCGTTCCTAATACCGAATTGTGTCTCTCCGATATGATCTTCGAGTTTGGGATAAATACGTTCATGTCTGACTTTTAGAAATGTTGTCTGAACGTGACTCATTAGACCAATTGATCTGGAGTTTTCGCATTTTTTAATTGTGATTTTCTTCGATATGGCAATAAATGTTGAGACCAGCCATTCTTCTGGAATTGTGCCGCTCTCATAAATGTAATTGAATAGCTCTGTAATGATGACCAGGTGGTTTTGTTCGTTGAGCTTTAGCAAATCTGCATTATGCTGCTTTGTTGTTTTTAAGCTTTCTGATTGCATTCGCAACCTGTTATGTGGTGATAGAGGACTCAGTTTCTATGTTTGGTTCTTCCAAAATTCTTCGATTCTCATCATCAAACTGCGTGTACTCCTACATGTACTCCCTCCACCTTTCTATCCTTTGATCAATCTCCAGTTGTGCCTCGGCATTCGTGTTTGTAAACGATCCCTGGGTTTTTAGGTCTAAACATACCAGCAGCTTTTTTATTTTTTTATATAAATTAAACAAATCATGTTGATTTTCCAGTTGTTGGATTTCGGTACAATTCTCTGCCAACCAAGCCTCCTTTACCCCTTTGATCTTTATTTTAATCACGCTATGGATTTTTCGATATCTTTCTTCGTTGCCGTTTTTATATTTTCTCCGTTCCTCCATGAGGTCCAATATTTCCCCGGTAATCCATCTGTAGTTCTTCCTTATCCTTCCTGTGGCAAGTGTGGATTTTATCGTCTCCATTATGGTGTACTTTGTATCCATCAATTTTTACTCAATATTGTTATATGCTTTTTCTTTGATTTCAGCTATATTTTTATTTAGTTGATTTTTTGTTTCGGTTATAATATTTTCGTCTTTAGGTTTTTAGGTATCCATCCCTTCCAGCTTCTTTAATTGTAGTCTTAAGGTGGATAATACGCAGATTATGGTCATATGGGTCGTCTGCACCAGGTCTTTACGAATGTTATAGAGTTTCGGAACCTCTTGTTCACCGTTTATTAATAAATAACTTAAAGCAAAGAATTTTGGCCTGCCTTCATCTGCTATCGCGTTACTAATATTTTTTGGAGTGAATCCAACCAATTTTTTGCTCTTCTTGATGTCCTCTCCCACCATTGGAATTCCCATAGGTGCAATATTTTCGAAGAAAGATCCCTTCAGTATTCGATTTTTAAGCGCTTCTAGAAACTCATTTTTTAAGAAAAAACTCTTTCAGTGTTTCAAACGTTCTGAGAAGTCTGAAAACGTGCTATTCTGATCAAAAACTAAAAAAGAAATTTCCTGACATTTTCTTGAATTTAACCAATTGAGTTTGTCAAAATCTAGGTTTGAAAGATTTTAGCGGGGGGGGGGGGGTGTATTATGCTCTAAAATCTTTATTTATATTAATTAACATAATTCAGCTCTAGTATATAGAAAGTATGATTACAACAAATACGTAAAAAATATGTCATAAAAGACTGATTAAGATTGTAGAAAAAAAAATGTAATATTCAAATATTTTGATGTGTACTCAAGGTTAAGGCGGGCGCTCATGGTTACGCATGTTGCCGGCGTTCAAGGTCAGTGACTAGCGTGGACCCGTCGTTGCAATTTTCGAGGTCACAACCAAGCGCTTGTCATTGCTAAGGTGGAAGAAAGTCCTTGGATTGTCCTGGAATCGGCTTTGTTTAACTACTCATGATAGCATTTTTACATTAATTCATTAATTGGTCATTAATTCTATTTTCTATCTTTTTTTTTGCTTCTCATATTGTCTTATCTCCTGTTTTTTTTTACTCTCCACCCAAAACATACTAAAACTCTTGCTTGTTTTTGTGATCTTTTACAAATTTAATGTAGCCTTTCCACTTTTTGAATTAATATGTTTTTTTTGTAATATTTTGTGGTTATCATTCTTTTTATTTTTTTTTGTTTTCTCAACAAGCCTTTATGCATTTGCTTCTTAAATTGTCTTTTTTTCGTATTTTTTTATTCCCTGTTTGTTGCGATAACTCTGTATTTTTTTAAAAAAAATTTCTTTATATTTTTAATTTATAAAAAAGTTTTAGCTGTTATTTTTTGTTTACCTTATTTCTCATTATTTTTTTTTCTTCGATCAATTTGTGTTCCGCTCATTTAATTTTGTTTCATTTTGCAACTTTTTTATGTTTGTTGCTTAATTTATTTTTCCGTCATATTTTGTAGTGTCAGAGTTATTTTTTCTTAAATCGTTATTTTCACAGTTTTGCGCAACTAAAAGTCCATACAGAGGATGATTTCAAATTTCAAAAATTCCAACAGGTTCCGGAAATATTAAATTAAAATATTGAAAAATTTTTTTTATTTTTTCGGGTCTTAATTTATAGAGATAATTAAAAGTAAATGACACTTTTAGCCTCCTTTTGGTCTATTCAATATGTCAATTTCCTATTTAAAATCCGCCTTTTTGTTTCTAGGTAACCATTATCAATTCTGATTCGAAATGCATGCTAAATTGAAATGAAATTCGGAATTCAATAAAAAATCCTAGACTGTATTTAATAAACAATAATTTGATGATAGATGAAAAAGGAAACGTCTGGTTTTAAATATGAAAATAACACATTGAAGAGCGCAAAAAGTGTCATTTACTTTTATTATTTCTTTGGATATTATTTCACATTGGAAGCACAAAAAAAGGGTTTGCACTTGTATACAATCTACCTGCGTGTGTTCACACATTTTATGAATAAGCAAATATACGAGGAAGTTTCTGTCGTTTGATTTTTGTTCATTAAATATGAAGAAAATTCAATACAAATAAATATTTTAAAAATGATACATTTATCTCAAAACATTTCACTAACCTCTACACAATAAACCGTCTTATTCAGCTTACGGCCCGAAATACTAAAATCCAATTTTATAGACCTTTCCACCTAAAACCGAGGAAGAAATTTTCGTAAAAATTTACGTGTTGAACATAAATAAAATTTCAGCTTCTAATATTTCACGAACCTTTTATTACTTTTTTCATATAAATTTTCAAGGCGTGACAACATCATAAATGGAGGCAATGGAGGGGAAAGACATATCCGCATATAACCATTTTACGACCGGCAAACTTGAATATCGAAATAAAAAAAAAGTTTAACCGAAAATGGGTTATGAATTGTTTGGCAATAATTACTTCTATCTTGAAATTGCCTCCGCATATGAACTAAAGTTTACTAAGTGTGAATTCATGTACTCGTAAATAAGGTTTTCAAGTGGAAATGCATTTGTTTGGAGGAATCTAACACACCCATATCTCCAACATTTATAGCCCCCCAAAGTATTTCCTACAACTTACTTAAAACTTTCTGGTTTATAGTTTTCTCGACTTTGAAGTTGTGTAGGCGAGATCCGGAAAGTTGGGCGAGGGAAACAACTTGCCTTAGTGTGGCCGTATATAAGCTGCTTCAAAAACTTGAGCAGGATGCAGGATGATATTATGGCATTGAGCTAATTTGCAAAGTGCAATTATAAAAGCTGCTGCTAATTAGCTCTAACATGTTTCTCTCTGATATATGAAAATTTGTTTCCTGAATACGGGGTTTCAAAGGCTGCACCTTTTTATCCTTTGCGTAATAAATACAATTGACGTTATTAAGCAACTTCTGAGGAAATTCTTAAGGGTATTAAGGGCGGGCGGGTTGTGAAAGAGACAGTATTTAAAACTAGTTCAAGTTTAATTGGACTGTTGTAGATGTCTTAACTAGTTTTCCTTTCTTGGGAACACAAAGCAGGAATTTCAGCAGGAATTCTTATTTAAAATTACGAGGGAGTTGTCTGAATACAGCTGTGTTTAGGAGCATCTCATTAACATGTCTTATAGATAATACCGTGCGTTCATTTTAAAAAATCTCAAGCAGGCCTTGGAGTTAGAACAGTAGGTTTTAGATGAGTTCATACAAACAATTGAAAGTCGAAAATGTCATAAAATGTCCCGATTTTAATTTTTTTATGAACTTAGCTCAGACAAGAGTTTTAGCTCCATAGCTTGTACGAGTTTTGTTTTAACATACACCCTATACAATTTCAAAATCGCATTGAGTAAATTTTGAATTATGTCTTGCATTTTTATGCCAATTCGAGTGTACTTTTCTCACATTACCTGTAGGTTCCACATTTTTGCAGCAAAAAATCTGAAAAAATTCAGAGAGATAGTACTCATATGGGCCCTAGATGTGGCCAAAAATCAAGGTTCTAGCTGTGAATTTTTAAATTTCAGGAATTTTTAAACTTTAAATTTCAAACTGCCGCTTTGGGGTCTATTTGTGCCGAGACCGTGCATCCAATCGAAAGGCATTCTATACCTAGGAGATACCTTGAAATGATTTCTTTTCGGCACCAAGGAACTACTTTTTCGCTGGGATGTCGCGAAATGGTATTAATTGAATTTCGAAACAAAAGATGCTGATGCAAAATTTCGATTAGTTCCGGAAATTGACGCAACCCTAAACGGTTAAACTGTGCGCTGCTATCGAGTTTTTCGACTTCAGAAATTTGTCATTTGACAGATCAAACTTTACACACTTAGGCCAAGCAAAATAGGCGGAAAAGCGTGGAAAACAGTATGGCAGGTGAAAGTTTGAACAATTCTAGGAAGATTATTGGCAAAATGCCTCGAAGACGCTTTCGCAAAAACTGGTCGATTTGAAAATTTCGTGTCGGGATTCATGATGGCTGATGACATCGAGCCCGACGTAATCAGCCGTCGGTTTATAGTTTGTTCGCGATACAGTATATTTTAACAATCACAACCTCCCATAAGAAACTCATTTTCCAGTGCTCATTAAATGGGACAACATTGATTTTGTCATAAATAAAAGATGGACTGATCCTGGTGCTCGGTTCAAATTTGGATGGTAGGTACCTATGGGGGTACCATGAATTGTGATACAGCTGACATAATTATCACAAATACAGTGGCTGAGTAAGGTTAATATGTAGAGAACTGTTTATGGCACATGGTTCAACTTTAAATGCTGGATGACCATGGTGTACCATGAATGTCTACGTCAGTTAGTTTACCATTTATGGTACCCCCATGGGTTCCCCCTGTTTAATATTAGCTGAAAAGAGCATTTTTTTAAAAATCCAAGATGGCCGCCTGAAAAAAATTGGTTTTATGCCGATATCTCTGGAACGGTTTGAGCTAGAAAGCTGAAATTTGGTATGTGGCTACTTTATGGGGACGGCTAGAGGTCGCTAAAGACCCGAACCATGCCGCGGGTACCAACTATTCCATTTTCATTTTTTTTTTCAATTTGTTGACTCTTTTTTACTTTTTTACTACAACTTAGTGATTATTGCTAGAGCGCTGAAACGAAATATGTCCAACGTTTCGACTTTTTGCTTACTGTACATCCTCGCCAGGGTATTCTTTTTTATTACAATTATTGCATTATAAATATGCGAGGCCCAAACAGACAGTTTTTCGTATATGAGTGAAAAAATAGCTTTATTGAAGACTTTTCGACTGGTACTATCCTAGATAACATGTCTATATTTTCTCAAGTTTTTTTGGTTTTTAAATTTTGTGTTAATAAGATATTTTTGATAATAATTAATTATCGATAAAAGCATATTATCAGCGATCATTCACTGATAACTTCAAAGGCTGGGCTTGAAAATTCTAGCTTTTTCCTTAATTCCCAGTCGATTAAGGTTGTTTTTGCCCTCAGATTGTTAAGATTTCAGGTAAGTTGACGCTCTTTTTTAAAACCTTTTCTTTTACCAAATATATTCATATAGAGATGCCAGAAAAACAGCTAGAAAATAAAAACCCTTATCTTAACTGCCCTTAGAAGACACAATCAATGATGCAGCTAAAAGATCAAGACCCTCTGCTGAATCGCCTATCAATGATGACACCACTTCTTTAGTACAAAGACGAGCAGTGACAATCAACTTCATTAATCTGAGAAACTTTACGTCCCACTCGCTTTTGGAAGTTGATTTGCAAAAAAGTAACATTAGTATGATGATTAGCAAGAATGTAAGTGGTAAAAGCGATATTTTGAGTGCACCAATAGTGGGTTTATGCGGAAAATAGTAGATTATGTCACTAGGAGTAAAAGTGGGTCATTTCGTGCTGAGCCCAGAGATTGACGACCGAAGCGATGCTGAGGCCTGCAACTGGGCGAAGTGCAGTGTTGTTTAAAGTAGTGTAATAGACAGAATTTCCAAAAAGATTTAAAAAAAAAAACGTCTATAGGCCAGTTATTCGGACAATATAATGTACCTATAATATTTCTAAATCCATGGCTAAGGCTACAGTGAAATCCCATTGACACTAACACAAACTTAATCACAATCTTAATTAATTGTCCGTAAAAGACTGCATTGACATTTTAGAGACTACGTATTGAAGACTACAAAACATCGAGGTTCGAACTGTTTCCTGACAGGAACTTGGAAGGCTACAGAGACACAAATTTTTCAAAAAAATTTAAATTTATTTAAAGTAGTATACTTGACTGGATTTTCAACAATAAGAGTAAAAAACGTCTCTAGGCAAGTTAATCAGGCAATATGATGTCTTCGTATTCTTTCTAAATCCACTGCTAAGCCTGCAAGTCGTGAAATCTCATTGAAATTAAAAAAAAACTTAATCACAGTCTTAATAAATTGTTCGTAAAAGACTGCATTGACATTTTAGAGACTACAAAAGACATCGAGGTTTAAACTGTTTCTTGACAGGGATTATGAAGACTGCAGAGAGACCGAGTTTTCAAAAAAAAATTGTTTAAAGTAGTGTAATTGGCTGGATTTTCAAAAATAAGAATCAAAACCGTCTCTATGCAAGTTATTCGGGCAAAATAATGTCTTTGTAGTATTTTTGAATCCACTGCTGAGCCTTCAGAATAACAAAAATCCTATTTAAGCACGAAATTAATGAAAACCTAAAATAATTGTCGATGTCTCTGTGTGCAATGCAAACCGCATTGAAGTTTTAAAGACTACACAGAAATCGAGGTTCGAACTGTGTTTCCCGACAGGGATATTGGAGACTACAGAGACACCATGTTTAAAAGAAAATTGTGCAAAGGACTGGATATTCAATAAAAAGAGTAAAAAACGTCTCTAGGCAAGTTATTTGGGCAAAATAACGTCTCTATCGTCTTTTTGATTCCATTGCTAAGCCTTCAGAACAATAAAGTCCCATTGAAACACAAACTTAATCACAATCTTAATTTATTGTACGAAAAAAAACACATTGAAGTTTTAAAGACTACACAGACATCTAGGATCTAACTGTTTCTTAACAGGAATTTTGAGGGCTACAGTGGCACCGAGTTTTCAAAACAATCTAAATTTTTTCAAAGTAGTGTAATTGACCGGTTATTCAACAACAAGAGTAAAAAGCGTCACTAGGTAAATTATTCGGGCAATATAAGGTCTCTGTAGTCTTTCTAAACCTACTGCTAAGCCTTCAGAACAGTAAAATCCCATTGAAGCTAATATGCACTTAATCACAATCTGAATTAATTGTCCGAAAAAACTGCATCAAAATTTTAAAGACTACAGAGACATCGAGGTTCGAGTTGTTTCTTGACAGGAATTTTGCTACAGAGACACCAAGTTTTCAAAAAAATGTAAATTCGTTCAAAGTAGTGTAATCAACTGAATTTTCAACAAGAGTAAAAAAGGTCCCGAGGCAAGTTACTCCGGTAATATAATGCTTTGCAGTATTCTTAAATCCATTGTTAAGCCTACTTACCAGTAAAAATCCCGTTGAAGCTAATACCAACTTAATGACAATCTTAATTAATTGTCCAAAAAAACTGCATTGACATTTTAAAGACTACAAAGACATCGAGGTTTAAACTGTTTCCTGACAGGGATTTTGAAGACTACAGATACACTGAGTTTTCGAAAAATAAATTAATTTGTATAAAGTAGTGTAATTGACTGGATTTTCAACAATAAGAGTAAAAAATGCCTCTAGGAATCTATTGCTAAGCCTTCAGAACTTAAAAATCCCATTGAAACAAAAACTTAATCACAACCTTAATTAATTGTCCGAAAAAACCGCATTGAAATTTTAAAGACTACAGAGACATCGAGGTTCCAACTGTTTCTTGACAGGAATTTTGAGGGCTACAGAGACACCGAGTTTTCAAAAAAATCTAAATTTGTTCAAAGTTGTGCAATTGACTGAATTGAAATTTTAAAAACTACAAAGACATCGAGGTTTAAACTGTTTCTTGACAGGGAATTTGAAGACTACAGAGATACCGAGTTTTCAACAAAAAAAATTGATCGAAGTAGTGTAAATGATTGGATTTTCAACCATAAGAGTAAAAAACGTTTCAGGGTAAATTAATTTCTGCAAAATAATGTCTTTGTAGTCTTTTTGAATCCATCGTTAAGCCTTCAGAACCATAAAATCCCATTGAAACACAAACTTAAGTGATTGTCCGGAAAACCCTTTTTAAAATTTTAAGACTACAGAGGCACCGAGTTTTAAAAAAAAATCTCAAGACTGTTCAAAGTAGTGTAATTTTGAACAGAATGTTTAACAACAAGAATAAAGAACATCTCTAGGTAAGTTATTCGGGCAATATAATGTCTCGGTGGTCTTTCTAAATCCATTGGTAAGGCTACAGAACCGTGAAATCCCTCTTGAAACTAATACAAATTCAATTACAATTTTAATAAATTGTCCGAAAAAACTTCATTAAAGTTTTAAAGACTACAGAGACATCGAGGTTCGAATTGTTTCTTGCCAGGAATTTTGAAGGCTACAGAGACACTGAATTTCTAAAAAAACATAAAATTTGTTCAGAACAGTGTAATTGACTGGATTTTCAACAATAAGAGTAAAAAACGTCTCGAGGCAAGTTATTCGGGCAATATAATGCTCTGTAGTGTTTTTAAATCCATTGCTGAGCCTACAGGACAGTAAAATCCCATTGAAACTAATACGAACTTAATCACAATCTTAATTAATTGTACGAAAAAACTGCATTAAAGTTTTAAAGCCTATAGAGGTTAAAATTGTTTCTTGACAGGAATTTTGAAGGCTAGATAACCACCGAGTGTTCGAAACAATTAAACTTGTTCAAAGTAGTGTACAGAGTGACCTAACCTGAACTAACTTGAACAAAGGAAAAACATAACTGAACTAAACAATCAAAGCAAAAACATAACAGACTAATCTAATCAAAGAGCTTCTCAGAGGGAATCAGAGCAGTATTTAAGGGCCGCTTTGCTCCCCACAGGAAAAAACGAGGCGGCTTGTCCTCACAAAACTGGGTTAACCTAAACTAACCTAACCAAAGGAAAAATATAACGGAACTGGTCTGAACTAATGATGTGATCTAATCAAAAGGCTACACATGAAAAAGCAAAATGGCTTTAACAGAAAAAGACTTCGCAACAAGAACAAGCAAACGTCAGAGATGTTACGCTTATGTAAAACCATTCACTTATTATCGACATCAAGCATATGTTGGAAATCTCATTTTGACATTTTTATCGTATTTTCTTAACATGTGCAGAAAGGAGAAAAATAAAGATTTCAAAGGTAACGAAATGTAAAAAATATGTGAGTGAGTTATAACGTGTTCATAAAAAAACCTCGTAATAAAACTCTTGTCTATATATAAGTTCATACAAAAATTAAAAATTGGAACATTTTATGACATCATTTAAATTTTTTTTACGAAGTCATCTCAAATCTACTGTTCCAATTCCATGGCCTAGTTTAGTTTTTTTTTTAATGAACGCATGATACTTTGTACTAAAAATGTACAATTGGGTATATAAGACTACACAAGTACAGTTGACCAAAAAATAGTACAATCACAAACTTGGAGCGGAGCAGGATTCAGGAGCACGATGAGCAAACGCAGCAAGTGTCACGGACGGAGTTCGAGGAAATAATATTATATAGAAGTGGATATAAGATAACAAAAGATAAATTAGAATTCTTGAAAATACAAAAATTCTCATATTTACAATATGGCGGAATGCGCCAGGCTAAAGTACATTCTAACAATAAAAAGTACAATTTAGCCGACGCTACACTTTTTTGCCTTACTGTAACAACCCTGGTAAAAATCGCGACGTGAAAAAGTTCACCACAACCAACATACCCATTCTACGCGCCAGTATGATATCGTTAATTTCAGCTAAATAACTAAATATTTACAGGCTTTAGCTTACCCCAAAACACACAGAATCATCTGAATCATATTATTCAAGTCTTTTCACTGCCAAAATCCCGAAATTCCCGACTTTTTTCTCTAAAATAACTCGCACATACGCCGAACTAATCACTAACCAGCTTTACATGTCAAAAAAAGCAGCCATTTTGGTAACGTCAAAGTTAGTTGAATGGAGCGCGCGTTGCTAAGGTGATATTTACTTATTTGGAGTGAGATGCGTTGGTTTATGATTAGTGCGACAGAGAGACGTATAACTGGAATTCGTTTATCTGTCAGTTAACAGCCTATGTTGCCAGATTGTAAGAAAACGCGTAGTGTGCACTAAGTGTATTTCTATCCTTTCCTAATTTAACCAAAATGTAAAGAAAGAAGTACATTCTGTGCGCATTAGTGCAGCGATTGAAAAACGCTGTTAGAATAGATATGACGTAGGATATACCGGGTGTTCTGCAGAATCATGGACATAGGAGATTAACATGGGAAATCGGTTTTTATTTTTTTGCACCTGTACGGTTGATTTGATTGAAAAACTTTAAAGAGTAAAGTTGTAGAGCTTATGGTCAGCTAACATCCTGCAATTTTTTCAATACCTCAGTTTTGACTGTTTTTTGGAAATTCCCCTCGAAAAGTGCAAGAATTTGAATTTGGCGTGTCACCCCCCGCCATGCATGTGCAGTTTCGCCAACATAATAATTTTTTATGTCAGAGTCAGAGCCGATTTTCCTTTCTTATTTACTTTGAGGAACTGTCATGTAGTAATTAACGTGATTATGCAGTGAAAATTAACCGAAAAAATGTCACATGCATGGCGGGGGTGACGCGCCAAATTCAAGTTTTTGGACTTTTCGAGGCGTTTTTCCAAGAAACGGCCAAAACTGGGGTATTGAAAAAATTACGTGATGATAGCTGATCATATGCTCTACAACTTTACTTTTAAAACTTTTTCCATCGATTCAACCGTACAAGCGCAAAAAAATAAAAGCCGGACACCCGGTATATGTTTTTTGTACCTCCACGGTCAGTTTTTTTAAGAACGTGGAACCAAAAATTTTACATATACAGGATGTCTCACGCTATTCGCCTCGGCTAAATCATTAAATGACGAAGATCTATTTTCACACACGTCGGTTCTATGGAGGCAGATTTTAAAATTTTTGTGTAAAACTCTGCCGGGTGTCTCAAAAAATAAGATACAGATCAAAATTCTAAAGTTATGTTTTTTTTAATGGAACACCCTTTATATATTTTTTATTTTTGGGTTTTGCCTTCGATCTTAAGTCAATTTTGTCATCTAGACAATAAGTGTACCACGGAGAGTTCAGGAACACAGAACTCATACGATAAGAGGAGAAACATTAAAATCGGGAATTGCAGAGCACGCTTGGTCCGAACACCCTAATATTAATTGGTCGGAAGCCAAAATTGTGCATAGGAAACAGCACTGGAAGAAACGAATGTTTAAGGAAGCAGTCTTCATTGGAAGCAATGATGGTGTCTTTAGTCAACCAAGTTGCGACGTCTCTTCGGAATGGCATCCGTTAATACGGCGGACAAGTGCTGGTCGCTTGACGCGCGACGGTGGCGACGATCCGGCCAATAGGAAAGGTGGGCGTGATTAGCTGCGTTAGTACATAAGCAAGTAGCCTCGAGCTTAATGCTCAGTTTGCTCGGCGAGTAGCAAAGTAACAAAAACGCTCGCTCCTCGAAAAAACGCAACTTTACAATTTCCTTTTGGAAGCGCAAATCTGTTCTTTTTTCTCGGTTGTAGAAAAAAAAATGTTCCATCAACAATTAAGAGCAAAAAGACCAGCTTCCAGTAATTTTAGACGATATTTTTTGTAATTCTGGACCTGAAAGCACAGGAACAGCACATGTTCAATTGCAGTGTTTTGTCAACCTAATTTTTTTTTCTATAAATTTTAACCATTTTAACAGTTTAATCTTTGTATTGTGCCAATATTTATCCCAATCCGACCCTACTAATCAGCCGATAAAAAAAGTCTGCACCCACCGAACGCAGAATTGCAAGGATTATCAGAGTCCGATATAAAAATGTCAGGACCGTATTTAAAACGTCAGATTTAAACTTGAAAATACCACGCTAGTGTATTAATATAAGTAGTGTTACATATTTTTAATTATCTCTTTAAATTAAGTCTAGAAAAAACAAAAATTATTTTTTTCGAATATTTTAGAAAATAAGTAGTAGTAATTTGAAAACATCATTTTTGAAGATGTTTAACTGCACCCCGTTTCCCTAATTTAACCTTTTTCATATCTCTTCAAATAACCGAGATTCCCGAGGTTAAACTAAAAAAAAAAGATACCCTGTATAGGCATATTTATGTTTAACATGTAATTCTCCTTCATAGAAACCATCTTCAAAGTCTCATTTCGCTGATCTTTTATATATAATATTTCGTGCATAAATGTAACAAAAAAACCCACGAAATCCACTTTAATGAATTACCTGCTTCTCGGTCTTACCCAAAGAAGGAAAATATTTGCTTTATATTATTCCATTCCTTATTCTCCTTAGTTGGAGCTAATTTATTCAAAACAAATCTTTCGTAGTAAGTTTCTTTGCAAAGAACACAAGGCATTAATCACTGCTTTTAATATTTATTAACTGTGTATACGTTTTCTTTTTTTCAGAAGCCCAAGCTGAGATCCAAGGGGCCCCGGAGCTGTACATACGGGCGGGCTCTCTTCTCAAGCTGGTTTGCACTTTGAAACACTCCACAGAACCACCAGCCTTCGTCTTCTGGTACCACGAGCAGAGGATGATCAACTACGACCCGGGCGTTTCGGTGAAAGAGGGCCGAAGTTCCAGCATTCTTCATCTGCAAGATGCCGAGAAGAGTCACAATGGAAATTACACGTGTAGTCCCAGTAATGCTGTTCCAGCTTCGATTAATGTGCATGTTTTAAATGCAACAGCAGGTGAGCAATCGCTATACAAACGCCAAAACTTACTCACTTCATCTATTTTCGTACTCGGTCAAAAAGGATCAGTCAAAAGATTTTTCGAGCAAAGACTGATAAAAAGTCTTCTGGATTACATCAGCCATATAAGTTTTTACTAATTCGTCGAAAGACTAGGTTTGGAAGAATTTTGTCTTCCTAATGACCTTTATTGCTCTTGTTTTTCTTATTAAAAGGACCTAAATAAACCTCGCAACATCGCCAATCTCTACTTAATTTCATTAGTGAACAGTTTTATTAATCCTCCATTATTGGAAGATCTTTTGTCCTCCAAAAATGTAACTATTCCTGTTCGAAATGAAACCCAATAGTTGAACTAATGCACACATTACCAAAAAGGCAAATTCACCCCTCATTCAGGCATAGGTTTCGAAAGGCATTAATGCCCAGATCAATTAACGTAAAAGCATAGGCACATTTTAACCCTGACAATGTGAAGTCATTACGTCGAAGTGGAAGGTCAGGGGGCTCTGCAATGGCAATAAAATCCTTATACGGCCGGGGTTTAAATTAAAGTCGTTAACAATTTATTAAGATGGTTGTCGCAGGTAAACGCTTCAATTATTACATTGTGTTCTATGCAAGATTCACCCAATTTTGAAGACGTCACTTGCTTTATCTAGGTATTACCCATTTCAATTACACGTAATTCTCTGCTCTGTTAGTCCTGTCAAGATAAGCGTCAACCAAATGTTAACTGCAGGTAACAGGAATTAACTTGACCCTTGACGTAAAATACAAGTCACATGCTTAAGCCTTTTGTTAATCAATTAGCTTAGCAAAGCTTAAGAGCCCCCCACCCCTATATAGAGATTGTGCAAAGGGGCGGATTTATTGGCAAACTGTTGCTGTTTTCGGCAAATTGGGTATAGGGAGATTTACTTAGGCTGCTATAAGATAAGGTTTCGGGAGGTTGACTGGGACTGCTTTAATATGTGCATGGCCTAATTAAATGTTTGAATTAACTAAAACGCTGAGCCTGACCGAATTAAGCCAAGTTTGCATTTCTAATTCTATCGCTCTCTCTCTTTGGTGGTTGACTGCCATTAAATTCTAAAGCGAGTATAATTATTAAAAATTCTATTCGGGAGCATGCTACCAGAGGAATAGCGTCGTTACCCGGATATAGCATATAATGGTGCTCATGTCGTTTCCTATGCGGGAAATCATTTATTTAATGGCGCCAACATTAGACCAAAAATGTAGTGACTAATCCAAATAGAACCCTCCCACCGAGAGCCGCCGAAAACTATTAGATTTAACAACTTTAGCAGCTCCATTTATTGCCTGGGTATATGCCGTTATTCAGGGCAGAAAAAATGTGATTTTGGCTGTGAGAATGATGAAATTAAATTGCTTTTTTTATTAAATATTCCAATTATAGATTATAGCCAAATAAACGATTTTTGTTAGAAATACGTAAAATTGACACCCGGTAACGAGTGGATCGATTGGAGTGAGTCCAACGGTTTCTTGTTCTTTTTGATGTCCTCTTTCACCCTCCGACAAAGAAAGTTCCATAGGTTTAATAGTGTGTAAGATAGACCCTTCCGGACGTCGATTTTTATGCATTTATAGAACGCGTTTTGGAGGCTTTTAGAGAAAAACCCACTTATGGGACTAATTTTAGTCTTATTATGTTTGTTACGTTCACAGGGGATTGAAAGTGCCCCATCCCGATCAAAAAGTAGCAAAATATAAATCAATTTTTTTTTCGAAATTGACCAAAGGGGGGTTTCCTCTTTCCCCTTTGGTCAGGGGTCAAGGTTCAATAGTTTGCGAGATAGATCCCTTCATAGGTTGATTTTTTGGCACTTTTAGAAAGTGCTTTGGAGGCAATTTGAAAAAAAACACTTATGGAACTCTTATTATGTTTATTACGTTCAGAGGGGAATGAAACTGTCTCATTCCGATCAAGCAGCAAACAAAAATTCAAAATTTTTTCCGAAATTGACCAAAGAGGGATTTCTTCTTTTTCCTCAATTTACAACTTTGACCGTCTTTAACTTTAGAACGAGTGGAACAATTGCAATAAATCCAACGGCTTAATGTTCTTTTTAATGCCCCTTTTCACTTCTCATTAAAGAAAGTCCCGTAGCTTCTACAGTTCAAGAAATAGACCCCTTCAGAGATTGATTTTTAGGCACTTTTAGAAAGTGCTTGGGTGGCATTTCGAAAAAATCCACTTATATGACTAGTTTCACTCTTATTATGTTTATTACGTTCAGAAGGGATTGAAATCGCCTCATTCCGATGAAAAAAATTCAATTTTTTTTTCGAAATTGACCAAATTACTGTTTCCTCTTTTTTCTCAGTTTACAAATTTGATCGCCTGTAACTTTTAAACGAGTGGATCAATTGGAGTGAATCCAACGGCTTCTTGTTCTCTTTTATGCCCTTTTTTACCTCTCGTTAAAAAATTTTCCGTAATTTCAATAGTTTGGGAGATATGTACTTCAGAAGTTGATTTTTAGACATTTAAAACATGCTTTGGAGGAGTTTTGAAAAAAGTCCACTTATGGGACTAGTTTCACTCTAATTATGTGTATTTCGTTCAGAAGGGAATGAAATCGCTTCAATTGGATCAAACAGCAAAAATCAAAATTTTTTTCGAAATTGACTAAAAGGGGTTTTTCCTTTTTCTCTGTTTATAACTTTGATCCCCTGTAACTTTAGAACGAGTGGACCAATTGGATTAAATCCAAGACCTGATGTTCTTTTTAATGCCATTTTTCACCTCTCACTAAAGCGAATTCACCTCTCATTAAAGTAAAGAAAGTCCCCTACCTTCAATAGTTAGGGAAAAAGACCCCTTCAGAGGTTGATTTTTAGGCACTTTTAGAACGTTCTTTAGAGGCATTTTAAAAAAAATCCTCTTATGGGACTAGTTTCACTCTTATAATGTTTATTGCGTCCAGAGGGGACTGAAATCGTCTCATTCCGATAAAAAGCAGCAAAAAAATATTCAATTTTTTTTTTCGAAATTGACCAAAGAGCAGTTTTCCCTTTTTTCTCTGTTTACAAATTTGACCGCCTGTAACTTTGGAACGACAGGATGAATTGGACTAAATCCAACGGCTTCTTGTTCCCTTTTATGCCCTTTTTTACCTTTCATTAAAGAATGTTCCGTAATTTCAACAGTTTGGGAGACAGACTCCTTCAGAAGTTGATTTTTAGACACTTTTAAAACGTGCTTTGGAAGAATTTTGAAAAAAGTCCGCTTATGGGAGTAGTTTCACTCTTGTTATGTTTATTTCGTTCAGAGGGAAATGAAATCGCCTCCTTTCGATCAAAAAGCAGCAAAAAAAATTCAAAAGTTTTTTTCAAAATGTAAACTAGCAGTTTCCCCTTTTTTCTGAGTTTACAACTTTGACCCCCTGTAACTTTAGAACGAGTGGACCAATTGGAATAAATCCAACGGATTAATGTTCTTTTTAATGCCCCTTTTCACCTCACATTAAAGAAAGTCCCGTAGCTTCAATAGTTCTGGAAATAGACCCCTCCAGAAGTTGATTTTTAGGCACTTTTAGAACGTGCTTTGGAGGAATTTTGAAAAGGTCCACTTATGGGAGTAGTTTCACTCTTACTATGTTTATTTCGTTCAGAATGGAATGAAATTGCCTCACTTCGATCAAACAGCAGCACAAAAAAATTTAAAAAATTTTCAAAATTGACCAAAGAGGAGTTTTCTCTTTTTTTTCTCAGTTTACAACTTTGACCCCCTGTAACTTTAGAACGAGTGGACCAATTGGAATAAATCCAAGGCCTAATGTTCTTGTTAATGCCCTTTTTCACCTCTCATTAAAGAAAGTCCCGTAGCTCCCATAGTTAGGGAAATAGACCCCTTCAGAGGTTGATTTTTACGCACTTTTAGAACGTGATTTGGAGGCATTTTGAAAAAAGTCCACTTATGGGACTATCTTCACTCTTATTATATTTATTACGTTCAGAGGGGACTGAAATTGCCTCATTCCAAGCAAAAAACCGCAAAAAAAAAATTTAAAATTTTTTTCGAAATGATTTTTATTTCATTTTTAGGTACTTTTAGAACTGTGTTTTTTGCCATTTTTTAAAAGACTGCTTTAAGTGTTAATTTCATTTCAATTAAGTTTGTGGCGTCCTTAGGGGATTGCAAACGTGCCATTCCAACCAGAAAAAAAATTTTAATCAATGATTATTGCTAGCACTAGGGCTGAGATATTTGTTCCTAAAGTGAAGTGTGGAGGCAACTTTTTTGCAAAATCAGATAATAACCATTTTATTGAACAAAAAAAAAACAAACAAAATAGTTCTTGTCCCACTGCTACGACGATGAAACTTAGCAACTAGATAACACATCTTTATTAAAAATGTCAATATTTCGTAAATGTCAAATGTCATTAGTATCAGTGTTATTAGATTTTATAAAAACAACAAAAAAATTTTTTTTAACCAATTTTTGACTAATTGGTTCAAAACTAGTTGTTTTTTATTTATTTTCGTTTTTTGGTCATTGGCTATCACCTGACAGAGTGGAATATAATCGCTAAATTAATTTCTGGATGGCATCAAGGATGGAACTTACACTTTGTGGATAAATGTGTGAATGTTAGGGCACACTTAATATGGTATCAGGATTATCAATATTAAAGCACTCCAAACCAAAGGGAGGCTTCTATGGAGAAAATTTACAGTTTCATACTTGGACTTACTAACCTTAAACTTTACCAACCTGGATACATTTTACATGGGAGCAGGTAAATGGCCAGCCTACAAGAGAAAAGCCAAAAAGTTTCTTTATATTGAAAACAAACTGTGAAAGAATTATTACTGAACTGCGGTTTGTTCTGTAAAACTAAGTTTCTGGTAGAGCTTCATATGTGATATTGAAGAATATTTACCTACACCCCAAAGTTTGGCAAAAATAAGCCAATAAAGTTGATTATTATGCTCACATTTCTTTGGTGTTCTGACAGTTGTTTGAAAGTTGAAAGCTGACGCTGACGTATATTTTAGTCTCTATCAAGGCTACAATGAAGGAGATTGTGCATAAAATAACAATCATGTGGCAAACAAATTTGACACAAAATTAGTCCATGCTGGTATAAAAACAGTAACAGGAACATACAAAAATCTTTTCATCCTGTAATATGAAGGTATAAACTACTGGTAAAAAACCAAACCACAAACTTTAGAAACTAATAAATATTATAACATAGAATGTATTATATGTTATAATATATGTATTATAACATGAAAGTAAAAATCACATGATGTTATCACAAGATCGAGGATGAAAATCATTATTTTTCTGCTAATGCGATCACATAAAAATTGCCTCAAAAATTCTTTTTTTGAGTGCAATGTGCAGTAGCCTCTTTTTGCTAAAAATTTCCTGGTTGCAGTTCAAGTCGTCATGACGCTGTTCTACTAATGGGTTTAAATTTTCATTTTCATAGCACTCTGCAGTCACTGTTTCTTAAATGCCACAAATTAAGCCACTCATAGTTCAACAAAAACCACAAATATAAGAAGTTAATCTATCTCAGTTTGTATTCAATGTGCCTATTTATTAATATATTTTCATTTTAGTTTGGTATGTGTGTAGGGAAAGATCCATGGTAAAGAGATGTTTTGGAGCCACACAATGCTGCAGCTTCCTGAACTGCGGGAGTTTTTTTGTAGGGTACCCACATCCCTGTTTAAACAAAATACTTTCAGTTTCTCAAAATAGATCCACACATCTATAGGGGTTCTTAAACTCGGAATATTCAACACAATAGTTCACATCAAAAGCACTAAAAGACTCTTCCATGCATGGCTGACTAAATAGAGAAGGTCCAAACTCCATTCACTTTGTTACCATTGCAAACAACTCGCCATCAAAAAAGATGTGTTTTCTTGAGTATAACCGTTATCAGATTCAAGGACAACTAGCAAAACTGGTAAGCCAACTTGTGAAGTTCTTGGGTTGTCGGTCTGGGCGAAGAATAATTAAAACTTCAAACCTTCCAAGCTTTAAATATTGTTTAATACCTTCATCAGGGAGATTAATGTCTTAATAAAAAGGTTATTACGTATCATTACACATACTGATTAACGTCAGGCATTGGATGTTGTGATCTTTTTACATCCTCAGGGCATGGTCAATGATCAATTAAAATACTTAAAGCACATAGTGAGTAGTATGTAAATTAGCATTTTATAGGTCTAAGTTTTGACTTCGTTGTATACGTAGTGCATCGTAGTTATAAGGTTTTATTAGATTTAAGGATTTTAATTGATCATTGACGATGTCCCGATGATGTAAAAAGATCACAACATCTAATGCCTGACCTTAATGAGTGCGTGTAATGATACGTGACCTAAAACCTTTTTATTAAGACATTAATCTTCCTTATAAAGATATTAAATAATATCGAGCTTGGAAGGTTTGTAGTTTTTATTATCCTTCGCCCAGATCGACAGCCCAAGAACTTCACAAGCTGTCACACATTTTTAGGTCAAGAACATTTCTTTCCTTAGAACTGGTAATTATTGAAAAGTACTGATTATTTTAATTAGAAAGACAGAAATTGAAGCCAAAAGGAAAACAAAACGTTTGCTATGACAACCAACTTAATGTTACATTTCGAATTGTCAATTCGCAACTAGAGATTGGCCAATTTTTGGTGCAAATTTCCATTAACAAAGAATGAAAGATAAAAGGATTTCGACCATTTTAAAATGATTCAGTGCTTTCCGTAGCCTGAAAGATGACTCAAATCATGTTTTAAAAAACGTTGACTACCCTCCACTATTGAATTTTGACATTAGTCTGTTAGCTCATCTCTAAGACCAACGAAAATGTTTTAACGAAGTCAAGAGTTTTAATTCCATTTGTTGCTGCGAGTTTATGAACACACATCATAACTGACCAAAAAGCCCAAAATGAGTGTTGTAATAAAGTAGTATGGCGTAGGTCGTAGATGAAAAGGTTTTTGTTGGCATTTGTTATGTTCGAATAAACAAAGCCCTCAAAAAAATTTTTTGCAAAATTAGTTTTTTTAAACCTTTTATTTACCTGCTTTCCCAGAGCAATATTATTGGTTTCATGTTTAAACTTTTTATGCACGACTAGTGGCCCATTATTTTGATTTTGATAAATGAATTTTGTTTTGCTTTAAAAACGTATAGGTATACAACGAGGGCCGATTTATAATTATACGGTGTACGCCTAAGTGCTACGTTATCCAGCCAAAATGTTTTTATACCATTTAAATGGAACAAATAAAGCACTAAACTTGTTTTTTATAGCTTTTAGAAAATTATTAGTTCGGTTATGTAAAGAAAAGCTCAGGGTAAATGGCTTTACAATTACTGCTGCTTTCAGGGGAGTATGGTAAAATATCGATACTAATGTTTTATCCAACCATCTTCAATAATTTGGCATTAACGCTTGTTTGAAGGTCGTAGACAATGTCACGTTACTAAATTAAAACTATTGACTTTCTAGCCGATAAAATTTTTTTGATTTTCGGAAATCATGGGAATGATGATATAACTCACTATAAATGTTGTAGAAAGTTTGAACACTACTAAAATTTTTTATTTTTATTTGAGATTTAATTACTTACAATATACCATTCCAAATGAGAATTTTAATTGAACAAACAAGCTCGGGTCGCAAATCCCGATTTCTTGTCTACACATATTTACGCTCCATTTAAATGTTGAACCCCTCATACACATTTATATAGTACTAATCCCATCCCTTGCAAAAACGTGTCTCATTACAAATTCTAATTATTTCAATTTAATATAACATTTCTGGGAAAATATTTTCGCAACGGATTTTATTTACATGTTATAAATATTAAAGCGGGACCGCCCTGTTCAGATTGGCCCTCTCGGATGGGATTTGTTTTTGCGAATCTTTATTTGCTGGAATAATATTGGCTGTTTATTATCACAGCATAGAGACGAGAAGAAAAAATTGGAAAAACCTGATGCTCCACGGTCTTCAGAATATATCGGTTATGAATTATTGATAAGGCCAATTTACTTTTCACGGTTTTTCTTTTCTCGACGAGGGCGTGATGCGCCTGGAATGTCGCTACGAATTACCTAAGGGTGCCCTGGCAGAAAATAATATAATTAATAAAAAGAAAGTGCACAATCCCAGTAAAAAAGCAACTTCAAAAGAATTGACAAAAAAGGGGTCGAATCCTTGCACCATATCTACTACTAAAAAATTCAAGCTGGTATAAATTACTCATAGTGAACACGCTGGCCGAAGCATCCCTGCCTGCATTAATAACAAGGTCTGCAGTAATTGTAGGTTAATCTGACGGAAATCTCTCTTATTTCCAGAAGAAAAGCCTGCAGCTATGCAACACGCCACCTCGACGAGGAGCTCAAGTTCATCCTTCCTGGTGCATTGCAGCTTGTTAATAGCGATAATGACTTCGGCCCTGACGACGACGGCATCGTGATGTAAATAGTAAATAAGGATCACATGCAGTTCTAGTCTTTGTTAGAATACTGATTTCCCATGGGATTTACACGTATGTGATGGCACGTCATTATTTGTGGTAAATAATTGTTTTTCCGGGTTTCTGTGCACGCCTCAGTCCTAGATAGTTCTCCATTCCCATAATAACAATATTCGTATATTCCGTGTAAAATACGTTTCAATTGAATTTCCATGAGTTATGAGAAACGTCTAAATTTAGGGCTATTAATGGAAGGAGACTCGTGGTTTAGGTGAGGAATTATTAATGAAGTCTAAATTTATAGGTTCAACTCGGATTTGATAGGACTAAAAATAGTTATGAGCTGTCACGGAGCCTGCAAAAGTTTTACTAATGTTATAATAGTCATAACTAATAGCCGACTATTATAATTGTTGTTGAAAATCTTTCAATTAGCTTATCACGATTTAAGCATGTTCCGGCATTAAGCTTCAATTTTCGAAAGGTAAAACACTCTTTTTCGTTATTTTTGCAGTTTTATTATATTAGCGTAAATGGACGTTGGAATACCGTAAATAGTGTTTTTAAAAGATTTTCTGCAGTTTTTGCGTAAAGTTTTAAAAAGTTTTTCTACTCTATGATATCTAAAAAGAGTATACTCAATACTTTGTTGCAGTGTCTCAATGGCAATCCACAGAGCAACGACATGTACGTATCATACATTTACCAATCTAGATAAATAAGCTAACAAAAACTGTTTTAGGGTAGTTTTTTTTCATAGATCATCTTTTAAAGATATTTGATAAAAAAACTGCCAGAAAAGGGCATAAATACTTGCGACAAACGTCTTAAAAACCAGAAAGTCAGTGTTGTACCACTGCCACTTTTAGGGTAACTTTAGGGCTGCCGCTCATAAGTTGTGTAATATGAAGATGTAAGATGAAGTGTCTCAATCTAGACAAATTAACCTAACCAAAACTGCTTTAAGATTAGTGCAAAGCCCTACCTACTTTTGGGTGATGCATCATCCACTTTTTTGGACGATTCGTTCGTTGTTGGAGAAAGAGTTTCGCACTATTCATCGTAGAATTACTGTGAATAATAATTTACCCTAGAAAGCACTCGGACGAATCGGCCTTCTTGACGTTTCGTCTACTTCTCTGCTGCCTTCTTCAGAACCATCTAAAAATAAAGTAAAAGAGCTAATATTAGTGAAGTTTTTTTTAGCATAACTAATATATTTAAGAGGTTTTTTAAATATCTTCAATACCTTCAACATCTAATATTAAACTCTTGGAAACGCCTTAAAGATCGGAAAGTCAGAATTGGACTACTGCCACTTTTAGCTATCTAGCTGAAGTAAGCTAACTAAAACTGCTTCAAAGCAATTTTTTGATACATCATCTTTTAAAGACATTCAATAAAAAAACTGCAAGAAAAGGGCTTAAGTACTTGCAACAAACGTCTTAAAAACCGGAAAGTCAATGTTGGACCACTGCCACTTTTAGGGTCACTTTAGGGGTGTCGCTCATAAATTGTGTAATACCGATGAGACGATGTGTCTCAATCTAGACAAACTAACCTAACCAAAACTGCTTTAAGATTAAGGAAAGCCCTACGAAATTGGTCTTGAAAAGAATTTGGGGAGTCATTTTCCCATTTTTGGGGGGGATTTTGAAAGGGGATCTGCAAGGATCCTTAAGGTTACACATTTGATGACAGGTTAGTCCGTGTTTGTCAGTTAGTTTAGGTTCAGCTTAATTCAGGTTGGTTACAAATGTAAGTTTTTGTCGAGCTGGAAAAATCAGTTAAGAGAGTCCAAGACTAAGATTTCATACTAACTTAGAGCTAAAGAAAGCATTAAGGCTCCTACTTGAAAGAAGCTCTAAGAGTGACTCTTCATAGACCCTCACCACTTCAATCTCGCTGTCAGAATTAGGACATTTTGTACGTCCATACGTTTGAATTATCAGTTAACGAAAACTTTAAGGAGGATTTTATGTTTATTTTTGATTTGCAGGAAACATGCAAACTTAATATTTAAAGATCTTTTAAAAGTAAGCGAGAAAGACAAGCGCAGCTCCTTTAACGAAGGCTTCAAGCCCACTGTTTGCATGCCTCCATAAAGTTAAGCTAAGAAAAACCTTAACATGTTCCATATAAAAAGCGTTGCTTTCAAAAAACTTTGAAGTAACATATAATTTGACAGCAATGATTTCTACATGGGAAATTTGTAGGTACACCTTATCTTACTTTATGCGGAAGACGCCTTAAGACATTTAAGTTAAAGAAAAAGCTTCAAGAGTGAATTATTAAGAGTCTTTAGGCCTTGAAACATCTTTTGTCCGGTTCAGGTTAGTTCATTAGTAATTTAAGAAATCTGCATTAGCGAATAGTGGAAGCAAGGCAGATTGCTATTTTACTTAGAAAATACCAACGTTTTTTAAAATATTAATAAGTTTCAAAACTTAAAAAATCTTCACTATTAATTAAATCCACTTCCTATGATACCACAAACAAACCAATTCGTCTCGTGACCTACTTGTGTGTGACGAGTGATGTAGTAGTTTTTACCTTCCTATAATATTTTCAATTTCTTTTACTTCAACGTTATTCAATTATATGTGTGTTGTCGATATAATTGAAACGTTTCAGTAGGTCGGTGCCAAAGTTTGTTTCAATTGATAGAGAGGAAAAAGTCACATAATACATAATTCGTGATATTTGTGTGAAAAAAATCAAAAGTGATAAAAATGATTCTTGTCACAAAATTGTCAATGAACGTTAATGTTCTAATGATTTTTCACTTGCCAAAATTGACGACAATCCCGAGCAGTTAATCTTTTTTTTTAATTTTTACGTTGTGTATTGTTTCCTCGATGATCTTTGTGTCCTTCCTCCTGGGCAGCAAAAACCACTAAAAAAATAAATCAAATAATTCGTAAACTTATCATATTTTATTCCACATGCCCACGGCTGGTCTCCCTCCTCCTCCTTCCCACTCAATGCATGGAATTCTTGCCCAAATTCCCGAAACAGCCACGGCCAAACAGGCGCTGCGTTTTGTTTGAAGTTGAATGAGTAAACCTCGTTTAAATTTCACGAATAGCTAATAGAATCGTGATGTGTAATAAAATGCGCCAAACGCATTTCGAATTGCCTCAAACAAGCGTTTATTCGAACGGAAATTTTTTGGTGTTTTTTTTTGCCAAAGAGATATTTTGCCGGTTTTCTGGCTTGTTGGTGTGCTCATTGGCGACAACAGCCACCATGGGAAATCAGACTTTGTTTTGCAGTTATATATCATTTCGACGAGGACAAGAAATTATTAATTATATTAGAAAATTGAACTTCTATTTTGTGATATTTCATATCTATGGGATTCTATATTGTAAGTGGACAGTTGAAAATCTCTTTGAATAATAAAAAAATTGATGCGTAGGGAGTTTTACAATATTCAAACTAAAACCGACTCCTTTATTATACATTTTGTTTAGATAAATATAAATTCCGGCTCTATAATGAATCTCGTTATTTATAAATCTATGTATTATTAATACGCATAATAATGTGAGCATTGGAAATTCAATATGATTTGATTTACAGCGGTGGCGAAACAACCTGCTATATTGTTCTATATAATAATTCCCTTCCATATCAAAATGTGTAAATCTGTACATATCAGAATTATATCATCTATTATACTTAATATTATTCTAGTTATTATATTTTTGATTGGTGTGCATACTGAGTCTATAAAAAACATGGTATTCTTGTACCAGTCCAATTCGCTAAGGACAACTTTTAGTGCTACAATAACATTTAGAAACGTTGCAAATAAAGTTTTAATTTCCTTTTATTACTTCAGTAAACCAGGAAACACACGGGTTTTACGAGATTGTCAAACAGGGCAGTCGGGCAGGGATACAGACATTTAGGTGCTTTCAGTTTAAGACTCGCTGTGCACATGGCTCCTAACTATGCCAAAAACTCTTAGTAACTGTAAGTATTGTATTTAATTTATTTTTGTGAAATATATTATGAGTGGTACCAACATATTTTTGACTGTTTTATTTTCGAACTTAATGAAAAACAATTATCGCTTTGCCTCAAAATTATTACTCAATATCGAAAACACAAAAAGTCCTGCAATCTGCATGGAAGATAGCGGCCCAAACCGCAGTCCATTTTTCCATATATTGCTTGTAGCTATGTAACCAGCTTCCTCGTAACATTTACTTTTATGGCCTGCTGCAAAGCTTGGATTATGGCAGACGTTAAATTTTACAGGCTGATAATGCCCAAAGTACCAGCTACAATTCCGTTTCTTGAGAAACGTGAGATAGGTAGTATTGTGATAATTTCTTAAGATAAAAGCACGATTTAGATTTAATACAAAGAATGGAATTTTCGTTTGTCTGAAATGGAAGATATTCGAATGGGTTGTTGAATTTGTTGAGAATCCTGCTACAGGTTACTACAATCTATTTCTGCAACTCTTTACGAAGGTAAATGTTTTGAAATGCAGAGTTGAGAGGTAAGTCTTAGCAAAGCAATTACTAAAGATTAACACTAATTATTGGCTAAAATGTATATTTGGATAATTATGCAGTAAAATTGACACTGACATCGCCTCCGAGCCTCTACAAGCGATTTTTTTTGCCCAAAACAAATTATACATCTCACATAGCAAATTTCGTACCTACTAAACAATTTCTATATGAAACACTAACTTTCACAAAAACACACCCACACAACCTTTTTTTTTAAATTTTATCTTTTCTATGAAAAAGCTTCTTTCACTTGAAACACCCGTTTGGATATTATAAGAGCGACGGAGTACGCGCTGGTGCATTCTTCTTTAGAGCTTAAACGACTACATACAGTTGATTCACAATATTGGCATTAAAGCCACAGGTTCAAATTTTCTTAGTTTTTTTGTTACACTCACAAGCTACTGCTTAGGATGCTGAAACCCATAACATTCGACGTTTCGATATTTTACGTATTATGGGTCATCACCAGTGTAATAAAAAGAAAGTGACAATGAAAATAGCCTTAACAAAAACCTCTGTCATCTTGTAGCTTTTAAAAACAACCGAAATTTCCAAGCAAAACAACTAACAAAAATGTATGAACATTTTAGAATTTATCAATTTGACTAAAAATTATACCAATCTAATAAGGCAGAATTTTTCGGCCGTTTTTGTTCATTGAGATAATAAGATCTAAATTATGCAATGTCAATAAAATCGTAGAAAAAATATCGTTTTGGGTGCCATTTTTGCTGGGGTATGTCGACAAACTTTGAATTTTTTGAAAATTTTTGATTTTTGCGTATCCTGAAAATGACAATCCACAGGCCAACAATATCTGCAATCACAAACCTACAAATCTAGCCAAATTAAGCTACCTAAATCTGCTTTAAGTTATTTTTGTGATACATCACCTTTAAAGGCATATGATAAAAAACTGCGAGAAAAGGGCTAAACTACTTGAGATAAAAGGTATCAAAAACCGGAAAGTCAATGTTTGACCACTGCCATTTTTAGGGTCACTTTAGGGGTGTCGCTCATAAGTTGTGTAATACCGAAGAGACGAAGTGTCTCAATCTAGACAAAGTAACCTAACCAAAACTGGTTAGGTTACTTTGGACAGTTGACAAGAGACAGTTGGAAAGCCCTACAGAATTTGTCTTGACAAGGAGTCGCCTGACCATATGCTAATATGACTGATATATTTTTTAAATTATAGAAAGTGCGTTTTTAAAATATCTTCAACATCTAATATCAAATACTTGAAAACGTCTTAAAGATCGGAGAGTCAAAGTTAGACACCACTGCCACTTTTAGGGTCTCTTTAGAGTGTCCTTCACTGAAGTTATCTAATACTGATTAAACAAAGTGTCTCAATCTAGACAAACTAGCCTGACTAAAACTGCTTTAAGATATTTTTTTATATATCATTTCTTAGAGACAATTGATAAAAAACTGCGAGAAATAGGCTTAAGTACTTGCGAAAAACGTCTTAAAACCGAAAAGTCAGTGTTGGATCACTGCCATTTTTAGGGTCACTTTAGGGGTGTCGCTCATAAGTTGCGTAATACCGATGAGACGAAGTGTCTCAATCTAGACCAACTAGCGTAACCAAAACTGTTTTAAGACAGTTGGAAAGCCCTACAAAATTTGTCTTGACAAGAAGTCGCCTGATTATATGCTAATATAACTGATATATTTTTTAAATTATAGAAAGTGCGTTTTTAAAATATCTTCAACATCTAATATCAAATACTTGGAAACGTCTTAAAGATGGAAAAGTCAGAGTTAGACCACTGCCACTTTTAGGGTCCCTTTAGAGTATCCTTCATTGAAGTTATCTAATACTGAGGAAACAAAGTGTCTCAATCTAGACAAACTAGCCTGACTAAAACTGCTTTAAGATATTTTTTTATATATCATTTCTTAGAGACAATTGATAAAAAACTGCGAGAAATAGGCTTAAGTACTTGCGAAAAACGTCTTAAAACCGAAAAGTCAGTGTTGGATCACTGCCATTTTTAGGGTCACTTTAGGGGTGTCGCTCATAAGTTGCGTAATACCGATGAGACGAAGTGTCTCAATCTAGACCAACTAACCTAACCAAAACTGGTTTAAGACAGTTGGAAAGCCCTACAAAATTTGTCTTGACAAGAAGTCGCCTGACCATATGCTAATATGACTGATATATTTTTTAAATTATAGAAAGTGCGTTTTTAAAATATCTTCAACATCTAATATCAAATACTTGGAAACGTCTTAAAGATCGGAAAGTCAGAGTTAGACCACTGCCACTTTTAGGGCCCCTTTAGAGTGTCCTTCACTGAAGTTATCTAATACTGATGAAACAACGTGTCTCAATCTAGACAAACTAGCCTGACCAAAACTGCTTTAAGGTATTTTTTTATATATCATTTCTTAGAGACAATTGATAAAAAACTGCGAGAAATAGGCTTAAGTACTTGCGGAAAACGTCTTAAAACCGAAAAGTCAGTGTTGGACCACTGCCATTTTTAGGGTCACTTTAGGGGTGTCGCTCATAAGTTGCGTAATACCGATGAGACGAAGTGTCTCAATCTAGACCTACTAACCTAACCAAAACTGGTTTAAGGCAGTTGGAAAGCCCTACAAAATTTGTCTTGACAAGAAGTCGCCTGACTATATGCTAATATGACTAATATATTTTTTAAATTATAGAAAGTGCGTTTTTAAAATATCTTCAACATCTAATATCAAATACTTGGAAACGTCTTAAAGATCGGAAAGTCAGAGTTAGGCCACTGCCACTTTTAGGGTCTCTTTAGAATGTCCTTCACTGAAGTTATCTAATACTGATAAAACAAAGTGTCTCAATCTAGACAAACTAGCCTGACCAAAACTGCCTTAAGGTATTTTTTTATATATCATTTCTTAGAGACAATTGATAAAAAACTGCGAGAATTAAGCTTAAGTACTTGCGAAAAACAAACCGAAAAGTCAGTGTTGGACCACTGCCATTTTTGGGGTCACTTTAGGGGTGTCGCTCATAAGTTGCACAATACCGATGAGACGAAGCGTCTCAATCTAGACCAACTAACCTAACCAAAACTGGTTTAAGACAGTTGGAAAGCCCTACAAAATTTGTCTAGACAAGAAGTCGCCTGAACGTATGCTAATATGACTGATATATTTTTTAAATTATAGAAAGTGCGTTTTTCAAATATCTTCAACATCTAATATTAAATACTTGAAAACGTCTTAGATATCGGAAAGTCAGAGTTGGACCACTACCACTTTTAGGGTCCCTTTAGAGTGTCTCTCACTCAAGTTGTCTAATACTGATGCGACAAAGTGTCTCAATCTAGACAAACTAGCCTAACCAAAACTGCTTTAAGGTATTTTTTCCACTACTAGCTTTAGTACGGAGCGTTAAAGGCCAGCAAAATGACTGTAAAGTGGGTTTTCTCGTTTTGCTTATAAAACAATTGAACATAAGCGGTCAATAATGACAACGTTATGTCCGATTATTTCCCTGGTAAATAAAGCTGTCAGTTGTCAGGCGCATTAGGCGTGATATCGTCATACGGTGATTTTGTTTATCGGTTGCCACGGTAACAAAGCCTCCATATGGATTGAAGACGCGCCTGTTCTTAGTAATAAAATATGCGGAGCGCTATCTTACTAATTTAAGCAATTTTCTGTTGTAGATTTATCGAGTCTAGTAGTGGAAAAAAATCGTATATACACCACGATTGTGAACTACTTATGACCCTCAGGTCTTAGATCCCTCAATGCTACGCGCTTCGGGATTTAAACTTGACGTTCGGGTCATAATAATGTACTTCACAACCTTGGTTTATAATATACTATTTTTATATATCATTTGTTAGATACAATTGATAAAAACTGCGAGAAAAAGGCTTAACTCTTTGAGACAAAACGTATCAAAAACCGAAAAGTCAGTGTTGAACCACTGCCACGTTTAGGGTCACTTTAGGGGTATCGCTCATAAGTTGTGTAATACCGATGAGACGAAGTGTCTCAATCTAGACAAACTAACCTAACCAAAACTGCTTTAAGATAGTTGGAAAGCCCTACAGAATTCGTCTTGAAAAGAATTTGCCTGAACATTGGCTAATATGACTGATATATTTTTCAAATTATAGAAAGTGCGTTTTTTAAATATCTTCAATATTTTCAACATCTAGTATTTCAACCTTTGGAAACGTCTTAAAGATCGGAAAATCAGAGTTGGACTACTGCCACTTTTAGGGTCCCTTTAGGGTGTTTCTCATAAGTTGTCTAATGCTCTAAGTATCTCAATCTAGACAAACTAGCCTAACCAAAACTGCTTTAAGGTATTTTTTGTATATATCATTTCTTAAAGACAATTGATAAAAAACTGCGAAAAAAAGGCTTAAGTACTTGCGAGAAACGTCTTAAAAACCGAAAACAAACTAAAGAAGAACACTATTATTATTGAGTAAAAGTATATTTGGGCAATTATGCAGGAAACTTCACAGTGGCGTCGCCTCCGAGTCTCTACAAGTATTTTTTTTTCATCAGCCACCAGTGGTCATCCGCAGTGTATGTATTAATTTTTTCTATTTCAATTACCCCTTATAAGTATATAAGTCTGCCAGGTAAAAACTAACAGCTTTTAGCACATGAATGACAATGAAAATAGCCTTAACAAAAACCTCTCTAATATTTACCGTTCAAAAACAAACGAAAACTTCCAAGCAAAAAACTAACAAAAATGTATGGACATTTTAGAATTTATCAATTTAACTGAAAACTATACAAATGTAACAAGGCAGAGGAGGTTTAGAGTACAAATTTTTAAACCTCCATTAAAAGTAAAATGCCGTTAGAGCACAACATAAAGCAAACCAACTTGAGCTCTCTGTTAATTTTGTTTAGGCTTTGTTTCGAGGCTTTTGTATAATGCAAAGCGTTAATTCTTGATACACTTTTTGATGACATGAAAAAACCTGAAAATTCCAATAGAGAAGCTCATTTCAGTTTTTTTTTTAGTCTACCTACACACCAGCCAAACTTCAGTAACCGCTTTCGATACGTTTGGTGCTTTAATTGGCTTAAGGCTTCGTAAACAAGCTCTAAAATAAACGTTTTCCTCAGTTTTTACTTAACCTACTGAAGAGGAAAAAAATTTGAAGCCAATGCTAATCGCAGTTCCACAGGAAATTTAGAACGAAAATTGACTCAAAGAAATTATCACTTTTCAATCTGAAGGAATTTGCGGGCAAATCCGGCTTTGTGTCAGTCTAGGTAAAACTTTTTTCCTGACTGTATGACGGTCATGTTTTGCCATTAGTGTCACGTCAAAGATTTAATAATTAGCTCTTCTTAACTGTTTGCTTACATCTCTTTATTGAGTTTATGCTTCACATATTTGAATCACTCACTTTTACTTTCACTCTTGTACTTATCGAGTTTTGCTCCATTTTGTCCTTGCTGTTCGTTCACCAGCTTGGTTTTGTGCTGCTGCTGAGGTCTGGTTTCTCTCTTAGTTTTATGCAAAAAAGGTGCATTTCATACATTGCAACATATGTTGTGGCACTGCAGTTCCGAGTATGTTCCTGAGTTTCATTATTTTCTATTTTGATTAAATAATAACACTTAACTTACTTTTATCATTTTTATCTTTGAGAGTAATGACGTCCTTCATTTTATGATTAAAGAAAGGGCGTGGCAACTTTATAACCTAAGAAGTAAACAGATCGATTGGAGTGAGTTCAATATTTTTCCTTTCCTTTTCTGCCCATTTCAGACCGTCCATTGATTAGTAGTTTCTGAGATAGACCTAGTTGATGGTCGATTTTTTGACCCTTTAAGTTTAAAGACAATTCTTGAAGAAAGGGCCAAATTAGGCCAATTATTATTTAGGACCAATAAGTGTGAGTTACATTCACACTTGTCCTTTATAGAATCTAGACTCTAGATACTATAAAGAATCTACTTAACTAGAAATCCTAACAACTGAGTCAAAATCGAATTAATATCTTAGTTTACTAAGAGTTTAAGACACTATTACTCTCACGTTGCACGATATTATTGCTTGCCGATCTATAGCTAACTGTAGCTGTAAATATCTTCGCTAATAAGATATAGGAATTACGGGAGTAGCCGGTTATCGAGGTTTGAACAGTGTATTTCGTTATCCAGAACAATGGATTATATATTAGATCTCTGCTTTTGAGCACAACATAACCGTTTTTTTGAGTAGTTTTCATTTACTTTCGATGTAGAATGGCCAAAATAAATGTAAAAATAGATGAGTAGAAAAAGTTGGGACGGTTTTTGAAACTTGTTTTTGTAATGGTCAACTTCTTGGCCTTCTAGACCCCCTTAGATAGACGACCTGCCCCATGAGCGAGATACCAGGGGAAAGGGCATATCCTTGGGCACTTTTCATCCTATCCCCCAAAGGTGTCACTTTATACAGTCTGAGGAAAAAATGTCCAAATATAGTTAAGAAAAAGTAGTTTTTTGGCGTTTTTTGCAAAAACTAGAGCGGAGCCCAATTTTGGTTGTAAATGTATAACTAGAAGACATGGAGAGAAAAAAAAATCAGTTGTTAGTTTTGGTTATATATACTCTTATACCGAGCGAGCTACAAAACTTTATCTGTGCCACATTTTTCACCCTGTAGATTCCACATTTTTGCAGCAAAAGATCTGAAATAATTCAGGGAGGTAGTACACATATGTGCCCCGGACCTGACCAAAAATCAAGGGCCTAGTTTTGAATTTGAAATTTTGACGAATTTTTAAACTTAATTGTGGTTCATACTATCATTTTGAGGTCTATTTGTGCCGATACCATGCATCCATCGAATGGCAATCTATCCCAGAGGATACCTTGGAATGTTTTCCATTTGGGACTTAGAAACCACTTTTTCGTTGGGACGTCGCAAAATGGTCTTAATTGCATATCGAAGAGAAAGACTTTCAAATTTTGGCCCAAAATTCAGAATTGTTCCGAATATCGTCCAGCACGGGGTGAATCGTAACCATTCGGAATTAGGCTCCTCCCACTGAACGTCAAGTGACAGCTGAGATTCTCAGAAATGTAAACATTAAATTTAAAGGCTTAGACCAAGGAAAATCGGCCGAAAAGCGTGGAAAACTGTGTGGCAGGGGAAAATTTAAACATTTCTAGGAAGATTGTTGGCAAAATGCCCGGTCCTCGAGAACGTTTTCACAAAGACCGGTCGATTTGAAAATTTCGTGTTCGGATTCATGTCAAAACATTTACCTAGATCAAAGACCCTCTCTTTCCGATCTAGAGTTTCAACTCGAATGTATAAATGTAGACTAAACATACCTTTCATTAACATAGAGGCGTATGCCGTCACGTAAGCGATTAAACATTAAGACCACTGGTATCTATGAAACGACTAAAATTAGAAAGCTAAAATCTGGTATGTGTCTTAAAACGGCTACATGGTGCCTTACGACGTTTCGATCGTTCAATATACTCCATCATCAGGCTTTTTTTAATATTATGTTCGTTTACCCGTCTAACCGTTGGCCAATGCTTTTTATATGTTAGGAGCATTTGTGAACAAAGTCATATTTAGGGTACTATTAATGGTAGACGGTTCAAATTTGGGTGGTAGGTAGCAAAGTGAATACCATTAATTCTACAATAGCTGACACAGCTACGGTAGCTCAGTTACCTTAAAATTTAAAGAACGGTTCTTGACACAAATGGTTCAAATTTGAATAGTGGGTAACCTACTGAGGTGCCGTAAAATATGAAATAGCTGATGTAGCTATCAAAGCGACGATAGCTGAGATATAGCTGTTTTATGAAGATTTATGAACCGATGGTCGTATTGAGTTGAAAATCGAATTATGTAATATTAGCTCAGAATAGCATCTTAAAAAAAATCCACGTGAAAAAAACTAGTTTTATGCCGATATCTCTAAAACGGTTAGAGCTAGGAACTGAAATTTGATAAGCAGCTACCTTACGGGACGTTATAGAGGTCGCAAGTAGCCGGAACTTTGCCGCGTATACCACAGGTTTTATTTTGAGATTTTTTTCTAGATTTTTTTAGTTTTCTTGCCACAACTGAAAGATTGTGGCAATATGAGTAGAGAGTTTATGGGAGACCCTTCTCCTCATTTGCACCCTATGAGAGAGCATTCTCCTCAGAAATACCCAAGCGCAAACTCCACACACCCATCCATTGCCCCACCATAACTCCATCAATACTACATTATACTTATATGAGCGTACAAGAGGGATATTATTAAAATTAGTATGAGTGAATCAGTTCAGTTGACACCAATAGTTGAAGAAGATGAACCCATAGAACCCCCTACTCAATTTATGGAATTGACCCCATTAATTGAATTAGATTTGAATTCACCAAATAATGAGATAATTGATTTGAACAATGAAGACATAGAGAGTTTTGTGTCTACAAATGATCAAAGTGTAGACTTATGAAGGCCAAATCATTTTATCAATTTAATCACTGCAGATATGAGCATCTTTTCCTCTCCACCTTATCCAAGTGAAGGAGACAGAAACGATTTTGAAATGGAATATGCAACTAAAGAAAGACAAAATGAAGAAATAGTAACTTGTATTATTTGTTTTGAAGAAGTGAATGAAGTCTGTCACCGAAGCGGTTGTAATCATAAATTTTGTTTGCAATGTATTTATTATAAGATGGGCAGATAAATGCTGTTGATCATCGTTGAAGACAAAAAAAAGCCCGTATTGTCGCCAAAGTTATTCTTATTTGATTGAAACTACATAAGATGTGAATAAGACATCATAATATTTTAAAAATGAGAAGGCATGATTAGTTTTAAGAAGCTCTATAGTTTAAGGGATTTCTGAAATAAAACATTACAATGGTTTTGACTCAGTATATTTTTAAAACCAAACACGAGTTGCTCTTAACTACTAAAATTATTAAAAAAAAAACCACCCATCAGTTGCCCTTCGCACAACTCTTAACTATTAAAATTAAGTAAAACATAAATTGATTCTTACTATTAAAATTAATTATAACCCAACAACTCTAAAATATTTCTTGTAGTTTGTACCACAACTTGCTTTCAACATTTATATAAGTAAATACTGATGGTGGAGGGGGGATCGATGGGTGTGTGGAGTTTGCGCTCAAGTATTTCTGAGGAGGATGCTCTCTCATAGGGTGCAAATGAGGAGGAGGGTCTCCCATAAACTCTCTACTAATACGATGCCAAAACTAAGTTTATCCGACGTTTCGATTGTTCGATTTTGAATTTTGAAAGAATTAAGCTAAAATTTTGTAATCGTGAATATTATATTCATTGGTGACAATAGACAAATTAAGTTTTAGGATCCATTTTGAAGATGAAGGAAGGTACTAAAAATTTCAATTTTGCATTTTTTTTTACAAATTTTTGTCCCCTCTTTCATATGAGTCTTTTTGAGAAAATCTATGAGAATCGATTTTGGCCGAAAATTTCGACACCCCCCTTTAAAATTTTTGAAATTTTTACATTTTCTTGGGAACGGTAAGGTTTTTTAACATTCAGGTAAATATGTTACATGAAGAGGTCGTTGGGTGCTATCAAATGCATCAATCAGAAAGAAGCTGCCTTTTACGGTTTTCGAGAAAATTAAAAAAAGCTACAAAATTTGTACTTTATTTTTGGGCCACCCGTGCTCAGTTACTGTTCTAGGCAGACATTCGATGGGCTCTGCGTGTAGCCTTATTCTTCTACTTCCTTAGTTCTTATTATAGATTTTCGGATAAATCTTTATCGAAACGAGATATGAGCTGTTAGAGGCCGCAATGCACGATTTTGATCTCAAAATTTGGGTTTTTGGGCCGGTTTGAGAGCCCCATATGCTTAACATAGAAATATCGACTTTTCACATATAAATCAATAGTAATCGATTTTATTCGTTGGTTGTAGTAGTTTTATAGTAAATAGTGCATATATTTACGTTTTAGATATAGAGTGTCCCAGAAAAATGCTATAAAATGCTGATGCTTTAGATAATATAGAGTGTACCAAAAAATGTTGTTAACATGGAATTGTAGTATTTTAACACGTAAATCTATATCAATTATTTTATTTCGTTAATTCGAATAGTTTTATGATAAATAGAACGATGATTTCTGTTGTAGATAGTATATATCGTCCCAAATAATGATGTAACTTTTAATTTTTAATTTTTGATTGTCCATCAATATATTTGTGTTTTACATTTTTAGGAGCTAGAAACTTGTATCTTTACATCTTTTTATAATTTGTAACACGACTTTTACCATTGATCAAAAGCTATTAGGTTTGCAAATATGAAATAAAGTCTTTCCGACCGGTTGACAATTCAGCTACTTCTAGGCATCATCAGGTCTTTTTTTCATAATTTGTGCTAGTTTGGGCTACATAAGAGAACCGTTCGGATATTAACACAATGGGTAAAACACACGGGTAGGAATTTGGTAAAACGCAAAAAAAACGCAAGAGTGTGAAAAAAGCACACCATAAACAAACCAACTCAAGATTTTCGCTGATCACCTTGTTTTAATCAAATTAAATTGACGCCCCCATTCCATTAAATGCTGAGGTTTATAGTGATCTTCCCTAGTAGATTACTCAGTGAAAATAAAGCTCTAAGGCTAGGTTTTAAATTGGCCTTTACGCCGTAAGTTATGTGCAATAAGCTCGGCAACAATATTTGCTCGAATATCAATTCTGTTTATTTTCGATTTTACATTTTAAAGCATCCTCACACAATGTCAACACAAGCAATATAAACGGAATATAATCCTCCCGCCGCGATGTGCCGCCTCCGACCTACATAAGCAATGTAAACGGTGCTGTATTGCCTTTCCCGACAGTGAAAATTAAACTTTTTACAATTCTTATTGCTTTCGATAGTCTTCCTAAATTTCTCGAACTGGGAGATGTCGGATTTCCATTTAGATTAAGTCTACAGTGAATCCCCAAATTCTTTTCGCATTTTTGAAACACCATCTGTGTAGTTCCGAACTGCTTTGGTATTCTCGAATTTGCGCTTATATAAAGTTTTTTGGTGCTTCCCACGCTTCGCTTTTCACAGTTTAATAATATTATCGTCAAAAAGTTTGTCGAAAAACGGGTTTTATATTTTGAATTTAAACAACACGCAGAATGGCAGAGCCGAATTTAATAATACAACACCGCAAAGTTTAGATACTGAAGGCTGAAAAGCTGAGGTCTTTTCGGACCTGAAACCCCAATTTCTCAATGGAGGCGGTCTATTTACCATAAGCATAGACGGTTTATAATCATTTCGGGCAGAAGTATTTATAATTATGTATGTGCATGTGACATTTCGCTATTTACATGTAACCCTATGAGCAGCCCGAACGATTTATTATGGCTTGATGTTTAATTTTGAATGTAGCGTGTACGGGTATTAATTATGTAAATTTTCAGTGGGAATGTTTGAGCGGAATGGAAAACATCAGAGGGAGCCCTCTGTGCCGTAGAGCAAATAAGCGGTAATATAAATATGGATTGCTCAATTATGAGATATTACTTTGATGATGTAACTGTGAGTTACATATTGTGACATTTTCAAAGGTGCGCGGTTACTTCATGCTTGGGGGGAAACACATTCTAGCAAGATTATTTGAAGAGTTTCGCCCATTGTGTGGTGTTGTGTCTCAAACTATTATAATTAGACAACTTGTGACTATCATAATTAGAGAAACAAACCGTTCGAAGCTTTCGTACCAAACGGCAGTCCCATTTGTTCAATAATTTTGAAGATAAACCCCTTCGATGGTCGATTTTTTGGACGCTTTAAGAATCAGCTTTAAACGCCCATCGTTAAAAAACTAACACACAACTTTCACTCAAATTACACACTTTCACTCAAATTCGGTTTGCTACGTGCAGAGAGCTCTTCAAAGTACAATTTTCACTCAAATTCGGTTGCTACGTGCAGAGTGGACTATTAACAATAGCCTCATTCAAAGAAAGAACAGTATAAAAATAAATTCGAAACTTTCTTCAAATTGAGCAAAAAGTCAATTCGAAAAAGTTAACTTTCATAAAAAAAAATCAAAATATTCTTTGAATTGACGGAAGTACTCCCCCCCCCCCCTTCCGTCGTATTTAGCGATTTCCAACTTTGACTAGATTAATAGACCGATTGGAGCGAATCCAGCGGTTTTGTCTTTTTCTTGTTGTCCTCTCTCAGGTACCGGCAGTTTCATTGATTCAGTAGTTTTGAAGGTAGACCCCTTCGATGTGGTGGTTCACGGCGCGACTAGACTCGATCTACCTGACGCATCAAACGTCGCGCCGTCGATCAGTCGTGGTTTTAAAAGTGTGAATTATCTTTGTGGCACCTATAAACTACCACATATGAGAAAACCCAGAATCTTGGTCGTGGATAAAGTATAGTATTCTACTCGCATTTAATGAGCGTTTTCCTTTCGGGACTTATTCCACTCCCGTGGGCTCAAATGTTGTCCTCGTAAATAATGACTTTCATTAAATGCTTGTTGTACAATATACTTTTGTCCACGATCACTTAATGTTGCTTGTTGACAAAAGTTCAATTGGGCTCATATAGTGTCAGAGAGATAAATGAATTAAAACTGCGGGAGTAATATCATTATTGCCGTTGGTAATATCATGTTGCCTTGGCAACTAGTAGGAGTAGACAACAATGCAATATCAAATGCCGCAGCGTAAAAATTGCACTGGTGGTACCGATTTTGCCGTCAAACGTGAGTGTCACTTTCACATTTCAATAATTTTATATACACCACCAATATATTTTATAATTTGTGATTAGGCATTGGCCGTGGACAAAGTATCGTATTATTCTCGCTTTTTATGGCCATTATTTCCACGAGAGACTTGCTCCCTCGCCTGGGCTCGTTTAATAATATACTATTTCTAGGAGCTCCGCCTGAAGAATTTTTTATATAGGTATTTAAAGGGTGTCTCTTTGAGTAAAACAGTAGATAAACAAGGCGGATTCTAGCCCACTTTCAAGGACGTAGAAGCATCCATGGGCCTCACAGATAGCGTCAGACGAGGTTTCTGGAAGTTGACCTTGAATATCGCCATCCGTGACCTTGAAAAGTCGCTGAGAGGTTACTTTGAAAATCATGAGCCACTTTACCTTGGACTCCAGCTGGCGAACCTCGAAAATCACAAACGTCAGGTCCACGCTAGTCACGGGTCTTGCGACATGCATAACCTCGAGCGAGCGCCTGAACCTTGATAGCTATCCTTCATTGTGTGCGTTGGGACTTTACTCTACCTTGAAGCAACGACGGGTCCACGAGGTCTACCGACGCATGATTTTCAAAGTCACCTTCCAGCGACTTTTCAAGGTCACGGCTCGCGATTTTCAAGGTCAACTTCCAGAAACCTCGTCTGACGTTATCTGTGAGGCCCATGGATGTTTCTATGGCCTTGAAAGTAGGCTAGAATCCGCTTTGTTTATCTACTTAAAATACTGGGCAAAATGCAACATCCTCTAAAGTTTTGAAACATAACAGATAAGTATACAGGGTGTTTCAGAGAGGTGCTGACAAACTTTAGGGGGTTATGCATGACGCCAAGCCATCCAACTTTTGCTTATCCGCAAACGTACCGTTTTCGAGATAGAGGGTATCGACAGAAATTCTTTTGTATCAGTTTGTTGGTTATATTTCAGAAACTAATTGAGATACACAACTGAATTTTTGTACACGTTTTTAACATTACTTGGAGGTACTTTATTAGGGTTAGAGCGCGCTTTTTAATATACCAGTGGCGTAGATTTTGTTACCACCTAAAATTGTTTTCTTCTCTAACGTCTACGCCACTGATAACAATTGCAATTTGGGAGCACACTATAAAAAAAAACAATATTTTCTAGACAAAAAAAAAGGTGATCTTAATCAAAAACCCTAATGTGCGCCATTTTTTAAATTAAATGGTATTTTATTCTGAAAAACAGTGGTAAGACAACAAAAATGATTTCTTATTGTTTTTATTTTTTATAGCAAAATACATTTCTTAACAATTATCGAGCTAAAATTTAGTTTTTTTACTGCATGTGTGTTATTGCCGTTTTGATTGAAAACGTAATTAACGATTTAATTTAAAAAATATTTCTCTAAGCATCTTGAATCTCGAAAAAATGCATTTGCGAATAGGAGTTTACAAGCATGATTTGCATCACTGACGTCTTCCATAATCCCTTAAAGTTTGTCAGCACTTTTCCGAAACACCCTGTATACAGGGTGTCTTTTTTAAGTGCGTGTAGTATTGCTATCTACGAAACGGCTGTAGTTACAAAGTCGGTTAAATTAGCAAAAAGTGGACTTTTGTAGAGTCTGTTTAGAAAACGTTCACAGGGTTGCCACATTTCGAGTGGTTTCTGAAATATTTAGAAAAATCAAAAAAATGCCAAAAATTTAAATCTCTTTTATTTCAAAAACGATTGATGACACAAAAAAAGTTTAAATTACGAAGTTTCACTACACTCTAATCTCTCTCATATGACATCACGATCAGCTTCGTGTAATGCTTACCAACCTAGTTACCAGTATAAAGTAAATTTTTTTAAATACGGACCTGGATTTTTCTTTCATAATTTGAAAGTTCTTTTTACTCTTAATATAAGGGCGTTTTACACTATTAGGGTTTTAAACGTTTCGACCAATTAAATCCATCATCAAGGTATTCTATCTAAATCCGATCCGATTTATGGAGTAATGAAAGTTAATACTGTTATTTCTTCAGTAAATGCGTCAGAATAATTACCATCAATACTTGCAATGTTTTTAGTACCTTAAAGAAAATTATTACAAAAACTAAAAGAAAGAAGTCTTATTATTGTGCTAATATGAACAAGATACTTAGGTTAGAAATGAAGCGATGACTTAATATTTTGACCTATTTGGTAAACAACTATTGTTTTAAGAAATTAAATGCTCAAATTGTCTTCCTTGGTTTCTTAGGCATAACCCTGTCCTCTCCTTAATATTGGCCTGGACGTTTTCTAACATTTGTGGCGTAATTTTATTACAAGCCATTTGAATTTTCCTTTTCAAATCCTCCACATCTTGTGGCGCACTTTTGTACACATCATTCTTTATAAAACCCCAAATAGAAAAATCCATAGGAGTTATATCAGGGGACCTAGGAGGCCAATTAACTGGCAATTTTTTATCACAATTAATTTAAGAAATTTAATAAACTTGTCAACTAATTTAACGCATCACATAAAAATTACCAAATGTTTAATTATTATTTTTGGCAAACCTACTGAACGGATTTGTTTAATTTCTTTTTTGGCTGAAAAGTCGCTTTATTTAGAAATTTATTGCTTTCTTAGTTTTTGATTGAAATAATTGTTTTTGGAGTACAGGGAGTAACAACTATACCTACAAGGCTGTGCCTTAGAAACCAAGGATGACAATTGGAACATTTAATTTCTTAAGGCAATAGTAGTTTACAAAATAAATAGCAATAAGTCGTCCCTTCATTTCTAAAATAAGTATCTTATTCATATAAGCACAATAATAAGATTCCTTTCTTTTAATTTTTGTAATAATTGTCTTTAAGGCACTAAAAACATTGCAAGTAATGATTATCCTGACGCATTTAGTGAAGAAAAACACAGTATTAACTTTCATTACTCCATAAACAGGATCAGATTTAGATAGAATACCTTGATGATGGATTTAATTGGTCGAAACGTCTAAAACCCTAATCGTGTAATACGCCGTTATATTAAGAATAAAAAGGGCTTTCGAATTATGAAAAAAAAATCCAGTTCCGTATTTATAAAAAAAACTTTATACCGGTAACCAGGTTGGTAAGCGTTACACGGAGCTAATCGAGATGTCATATGAGAGAGTTTAGAGTGTAGGAAAACTTCGTAATTTAAACTTTTTTTGTGTCACCAATAGTTTTTGAAATAGAAGAGATTTAAATTTTTTGAATTTTTTAGACTTTTCTAAATATTTCAGAAACCACTCGAAATATGGCAACCCTGTGAACGTTTTCTAAACAGGCTCTACAAAAGTCAACTTTTTGCTAATTTAACCGACTTTGTAACTACAGCCGTTTCGGAGATAGCAATACTGCACGCACTTAAAAAAGACACCCTGTATAGCTGGGTAGGTAAAAGATGCATCATCCTGGATGGAACACTGCTAAATTGTTGGGTATACTACTACCTTTGATAAAAATGAAAGAAATAACACATAGCCTTTCTACAGGGTGTTTCAGAACGGTGCTGACAAAATTTAGGAGATATAGAGGACGCCAAGTACAAATATTGCTTGTAAACTCCTATCTGCAAATGCACCGTTTTTGAAATACAGGGTGTTAAAGAAATATTTCATCTATAAATTTTTTGGGTATATTTCAAGGACTAGTTGAGATAGACAACTGAATTTCTGTACACGTTTTACCATTACTTGGACGTACTTTACGAGTGTTAGAGCTCACCTTTTCATGTACCAGTGGTGTAGATTTTGGAGTCGCCTGAGCCAGTGGCGATCCCAAATTACAATTTGGGAGCACATTGTGAAAGGCCAATTCTTTCTGCACATGAAAGGTACTCTTAGTCAAAAGCGCTAATGTACGAGTGGAATTTTATGATGAAAAACGGGAAAAAGAGCAAAACTTATTTCTTATAATGTCTATTTATTATCGAAAATGAATATCTTAATAATCATGCAGGTAAAAATTACTTTCTTACCTGCATGATTGTTATTGATGTTAGTAGTGAATATAGGGGGCCCTCCTCCTCATTTTGGCACCCTATGGGGGAGCAAACTCCTCCGAATTTTAATGCACATGCGTAGCACCCTATGGGGCAGCAACCTCCTCCTCCTCCTCCTCCTCCTCCTCCTCCTCTAGGTTACTGTTTCACACTTATCCCACCACCACCAACAAAACCACCACAACTACAACAAAACCACCACCGCAACATAACCACCACCACCGCAACATAACCAACATCATCTAACTAAGTACCGCATCGCATTCGCTGAATTTGCAAAGCCGGACTGGGTCGACTTATTTAATTTTACGCCAGCGAGACGGCATTCGACTTCCTTTCGCCCAGTTCGTAAATCTCGGCAGTGAAATACTTTTGGACCGGCTTATTAATTTACAAAGTATAAGCAGAGGGAAATTATTAAAAGTAGTATGAGTGAAATAGTTCAGTTGGCGCCAATAGTTGAAGAAGATGAACCTATAGAACCCCCAACTCAATTTATGGAATTGACACCATTAATTGAATTAGATTTGAACTTACCATATAATGATATAAATGATTTGAACAATGAAGGCATAGAGAGTTTTTTGTCTACAGCTGATCCAAGTGTAGACCTACCAATGCGAAATCATTTTATCAATTCGATCACTGCAGATATGAGCATATTTTCCTCTCCCCCTTATCCAAGAGAAGAAGACGATTTTGAAATGGAATATGCAACTAAAGAACAACAACATGAAGAAATAGTGACTTGTATTATTTGTTTTGAAAAAGTGAATGAAGTTTGTCACCCAAATAGTTGTAATCATAAATTTTGTTTGCAATGTATTATAAAATGGACAGATAAATGCTGTTTGTCATCGTTGAAATCAAAAAAATGTCCATATTGTCGCCAAAGTTATTCTTATTTGATTGAAACTACAAAAGATGTAATAAGACATCATAATATTTTTACGGTGAGAAGGCATAATTAGTTTTAAGTTTTATACTATAAGGAATTTGTGAAATAAAACATTACAATGGTTTTGACTCAGTATATTTTTAAAACCAAACACGAATTGCTCTTAGCTACTAAAATTATTAAAAAATAACCCATCAATTGCACTTCGAACATCTCTTAACTATTAAAATTAAGTAAAAAATAAATTAATCCTAACTACTAAACGTAACTAATGCATGAAAAGAAACTAAACATCGGCATGAATAGACCCATCAGTTTTTATATGCCTAATTTCAGCTGTGCCATAATTACAGTATATGCAGGCTTGCGGTGGTATTACAAAGAACAGCTGTGTGTAACACATCGCACATTTTAAGTCTATGCTATTATATTCGAGGGCACGTTTGTAATGGCAATTAACAAATTCAAATGTCCCGCCATAAAGTCCAATTGAGTGGTTTTCATTGCACTGAAAACACAAGGCATAGGTACCCCCGAATATTGATGTTATTTGTGCATAGGATTGTAATATGCAAAAGCTTTTCCTTTCATACCACAATTGGTTCACTTCCTGAAGTGTCACTGCACTTACTTTCACTTCACCCACGTCTGCAATCTCTGACTGAATCTCCATAGCTAGTCCTTCATCTTCACTTTCCTCATCATCAGAAGTTTCCACTAATGTGTTAAGGTCTATGTTTTGCAAAGCAAACTCACGTCTTTCCAAATCATTGTTATTTTGTTTATATTCCACCACTTCAGTTTTATCGATGGAAACAAACCGTTCTAACCGTTGTGCTGCACCGGGTACGTCAGAATCGTCACCATCACTATCAAATTCAAGAAAATAGTAGTTCTGCATCGTATGGCAAAATTACGGCGAAGTGGAATACAGAGTCAAAAACAAGAAGCTCTAACGTCGAACATCTTACAGTCAAGAACAACTCGCAGTTTGTTTCAAAAATACACTGAGTACAGAAACGAACAAGGCATTGAAATATATAGCACGTAATATCTCCAAAAGCATGCAGCAGGGAAACAAGTTTTGTTTTTTTTTTTGTAAATTGGCTGAGGCAAAATTGCATTTACCTTGATTACATATGCACCACCATGTTTGCAGTTTCTAAAGAAGTCACAAACCAGCGGTATAACATTAAATAAATTAAGGAAAAAGTTTAAGATTTGCTTTTTTTAAAAGCAGACAGTTATACAATGACCTACTTACAATATAGGTTTGTTTTGAACCTTCATTTCGTCTTTTGGGATTCTGTGCATGTGACCGAGGCCTATTGTCTCAGCAGTTTGTTTTCGGTAAGCGGCAAATTAGAATATTCTCATTTTTGCATAACTCACATATTCCTTCCCTGATATCCCTTTTCTTGCTTCATGTATTGTCTTTCATGTGGTGTCTCTTCCATAATCCAAAACCTTTAAATTTGGGTCGTTTAAATTAGTTTTGCTCCCATTCGTTGTTGGTATACATAAAATTATAATAGCCGCTCCTAGATGTAACCTCAACCTTGTATCTACCTGGTGTTTACCCATCAGTTTTGTCTTAAGTAAGTTTGATGCATTCTTACCTAACAGTTATTTGTCATTACTCACAATGATCTCATCAATGATGTCGACTCCTAATAACAAGTTAATATTACCAGGCTGATCGAACATTCTATATCCTAAGGAATTATAACATGGTTTGGATTAATGTATGTCGTTGACAACTGATCAGTAATTGCAGGCAACCCATCTATTTTCTTGGAAGTGGAAATAGAACTCCTAAAATGGTTAAACTGTAACGACATTCAATCTTTTGCACCCAGCAAAAATACTCAATGAGCTCGGGTCCAATAACGCCCTAATTTTCCTGTTGTTTTTATGATCACGAATAAAGTCTTCTTGTCAAGTTTGTAGATGTGGTTTGTGTACTACCGTCTTGATAGTAATTGTTTTAACATTGTCTTGAGAGGAAGGTTGAGTTATATGATTATTGTACCTTGAACGTTACTAGCACCAGACAGATTGGGATGTGTTTTGTATTGTTAGCATTTCCAGATAAGTCTTAAGTCTCTTGCTTGTCCATGAACAATCTGAGCCCTATGGTCGAAATGTAGACAAATGTTGCACACATTTAAAGGTTGCACTTCTTTCACCCTATCATTAATATTTCAGAATTTTTTTTCAGAAAAAGTTTGTGAATTTAATGACAGTGGCTATAGGATCTGTAAAGAATGCTTCTCTTTTAAACGAATGTGGATATCTTTAAATTTATTGCATTGTACAATATTATCATGTTGGGTGAAAGCAATAATTTCTAATATCTGACTTTTACTAGAATTCAACAAAGCGAATGTTTTGATGTCTTTGACTATACTTTTCCATCATGCGTCTGATAATAATGCATAAGTTCACACTGATTATAAAAAGTAATAAGATGTCCTGTTGAACTACCGACTAACGTAAAGCTTTAAGCTCCTTTAAACGTTAAAGTGTTAGGTTAGTCGGTTAACTTTCGCAGTGGATTTCCTGCAAATTTTAGACATGTTTACTTTTGGTAATCGGTCAAATAGTTTGAAAAATCAATGTTAATTTATCCAGGATCGGTTCGTTGTATAAAAAAGGGGGGGGTTGCACTAGGGTAGGTAGGAAAGAAAGCGCCGAAATTTTTTTTAGGTCTTCTACGAGCACTTATTTTTGGTCGAAAATTGTCGAAATTGTTTTTCGTATTAAAGAACGTTTACATAAAGCGAAAGCCCATTTAATTAAAAAACAAAAAAAAAAAACGAAAAACAATCAAAACATAGCAGATAATTAATTCTCTGTAGTAGTTTTGTTGTTACCATAGTAAGGCCGAGGAAAGGGTCGTGTGCATTCGAGTGGGATAACACAACAGCTGTGTTCTCTATGCATTATCGTGGTAGTTTTGCAGACAATTCTAGTGACCATATTATTGTGTATTATTGTTTTATTGTTACTATAAAAATATAAACCGACTAATTAATAAGTTAAAAGAATAATATTCGGCAGCTCAAAATCTTGGGGTTGCGCAAACCTGCAAACATTAGGACGAACAGCCGCTGAGCTAATCTCATTAACCTCCCAATAAGCATGCAACTATAGTTGCTATTAATGTAAAAATGTTGTAGTGGATTAGATGAGGGCGAATGAAACGTATGCTAGTTTAAACATAAGCAGTTACAAATGCGAATATAAAGTCATTGCAATAAGGATTCGTAGAGATAAAACCTGTATAACAATAAAACGCCAATTACATTAATAATTACTCTACATTACAGACATTAAACAAGATACTAAACAAGATACAGACATTAAACAAGATATTAAACAGATATTAAACAATAATCAATCTTGTGATTCACATAAAAAGACACATCGCTCTCTCGCTTCAACAGATGTCCTTTCAATGCACGTTCTGTTTTTACAAATTCATCATTGCGCCAAGAAAAACTTGGTAAAGTGTCCAAAAGGTAATACTTGCAAAACTACCTCTCTCACGAAAAATAGGTGAGAGTACATTGTTCTTACCAAAAGGGACTGCGTGTCCTAAGGTGTTGTTGCGCGAAAATATCATTCGTCCTTCTGAGATAAAGTGGGAACCGTCTTCAGGTAAAAAATTTCTCTAGGAGCTTCCAAATCAGTTATAATGAGTGTTGTCCGAAATCCGAAACGTCAGATTGAAACTAGGTTTGTTAACATATACAAGCTTGACATGGTGAAAAGATATTCCCTGTGAAGGAACACAACTGGCACTTATCGCTGGCAAAAGCAAAAAAAATAATATTAACATGACTGCAATGTGGTGAAGCAACATTTAGACCCCTGCATTTAAAATCATACATTTAAATCTAATCTTCATGAATACACGTGAATACACTCGTAGAATTGCAAATTTAATTAAATACTTTAATGAATCTAGTTAGTACACTCGTATATGTGAGATGTTCTACAGAGCAGGAGCAGGCGACCAAGCATCGGCGTATTTTAAATCCAATTCTGCATGGAAGAAACAAAGTAATACTAATATTTGTCCTACATTGTGAATATAATATTAAGTTTGACAATATTTTTAACTTTTAACATTTATCCAATACAACTTTAAAGCTCTAAGTTCCTAATCTATCTTCCAATCTTTAAAAATTTCACAACAAATTGTTACAGTGGACAGACAGGTCGTCCAATTGGGATCCGCTTATTGAATTTGATTTATCTATTAATAAATAAAATAGGTACATTTACCTACGATCACCAAGTGTTCAAAAACACACCGTATTCGATCAATGTAAGATATTCATTATGCAGTGTAAAAAAAATCGCACAGCTTGGTAAAAAAGAAATTGCACCGTTTCATAAGAAATACATCCAAAACCATGCAAAAAAGTCACACAGCTTTGCTAGTGTGACCTTAACTTAAAAGTAATTAAAGCCTTAGAAAATGTGTTTGTGTTTATAATTATGTGATAAAAAGTAAATCATTAGTAAGCTAGTTGAATTTTAAAGCAGTGATATGAATTCTTAAGCAATAGTTTGGTCATTCTCCAGATTCAGTTGACTAAAACTAAAACATACAGAGAGGTAACAGATAGAAAACAAACTAATATAACTTTGTGTGAGCAAGGTCGTAGGTAGAGTGTAGTTTGTGTTGTAATGCATTTACGTACCCACGGAATCATGCTTAACCAGCTTCATGCTTAACTTTCTCATTTGTGCATTGTTCCTAACAACACTTGTTTCATAACATTATATTATCTACAAACGTTCAATAATGACACATTTTGCGCTTCTAAAAGTTGACCTTTTTTGAGAATTATTCTTTAACGCGCGTTGCCATGAACAGCGAGCGATAATATTATACTTAAGGCATGTACTGTTTCCAATCTTGGTTGCGGTTAGTCGTTCCATTATTTCCATTATTCTTGAAAACGGTATGCGAAGAGGGTCACCGAACCAATCAAACATCTCCGATTTTCTCGGTTAATCTGTCAACATTGTGAATCTGTTCTTGAAAATTTGATTGTTTTTGGAGGTTTATTATAGGTACCAAGTACCACATACACAAAAAGTAAACAATTATTTGCTGCAAAGAGAAACTGCTACCCCATTTTCTTTCCCTATTTTATGATTCTATGACAGCTGTTTACCAGTTTTGTTCCGAAAATAACCAGTTTTCAGAAACCATCGTACATCAAATGTCAATCCAATTATTTACCAGACGGTGAACCAGGTTTGGAAGCGGTACATGTCCTAAAATAAAAGTTTCATAACACTGGCGCATGAATCCAAATTTGCAGAGCGCATAGCGAGGCGACGGCATGGATTCATGGCATTATGAAACGCATATCTTAAATTTTTTTGAAAAGAGAGTCATTAATTCGTAGGTAGTCATCAATTTGTCGATCAACCCATCTGTGCACTAGTTTCGGGGTCAACCCCTCATCAGCACAGCTTTGGCTGGTCGACAAATTAATGAACCACTATTCGGCTAATTTAAAGCAGGAAACGTAAAGAGTACCGGTGAGATGTTTGTACAAAGCAGGCGACATCCATCAGCGTGTTTTAGATCAAACACTGCATGGCAGATTTCTCTCGGTTCGAGTAGCAGCTCATATTATTCTGTACCTTTTACATTTTTTTTTTTATTGTAATGAGGTAGACAAAAGTGATTAAAACTAAACATAAGTTATTATTTCAAACGTCTAGTAATTTTGGTTCCTGTAATTATATTTCTTACACTTTTTACTGTCATCACGTTACTGTACGATCATTTTTTTGCCATTAGTGTCATTTCTTAGTTTTGTTAATATTAACGTACCTTAACTGTTTGCTTATGTTTCTTTATTGAATTTATGCCTCACACATTTGAATTACTCACTTTCACTTTAGTATCTATCGGATTTTGCTGCATTTGCTCTTGCCATTTATTTACTGAAGGAATTCTTTCGGTTTTGTCTTCCTAATGAGGTCTAGTTTCCGTTGGCCTGGCTGATTTTTATAAAACTTAGTCTTATGTACTACAGAGTGCCTTTTTCTTACTTACTTTGTTAGCTTTGTTTACATGCAACACAAGTTGTGGCACCGCCATTCCGAGTATATTTCTGAGGGCTTGAATGGTGATTATATCATTTTTCCAGGGTTTCTGATTAGTTTTTTTTTTATAACTGCAAGAGAATTAACTGTCTTTGTCTTTGTTAATTTCATTATTTTTATTTTGATTAAATAACAAACCGATCTAATATATATTCGCAGCTTTCGTTTTGGCCGACATGACAGTCCTTGATCCTTGAGTAATGCCTTTGTCCTGGTGTTGGACAAGGATGCATATTTCTTAAAGTGATCTCATTTTGGCGTAAATGCGCGGCACCTCTAATTGGTTTGTTAGTTTAAATCAATAATTAGTTAATTCCTTTTGCTCTTTCTTGACCTGTTTTATATCTTATTTATCGACTAGGTTCAGTCCTGATTTATTTGCTATTTTTGTTAATTTTAACTTCAGTAATTACCTATTTATCTTTAATTCCTTGATCAACTTATTTGCTACATGCGTGACGTCATTGTTAATTCACCGTTCTGATTGAATATGTGACATGTGACACCTTCCTCCCGTCCTTACCATTGACCGGTAATGGTACTAAAATCGATAATTTCGTTTGGGAATTTGGGTTTTTCTTTTTCACCTGAGACAGCCGCGGATCCGAGTTCTACCTTCACCACCCTTCATCCGTCCATTAATTAACTGTTCTCTAGTTTTCTTATTGCTTCTTGTACGGGGTGTTCATTAGAAAACTTCATCTAGCAGGCTATGAAATTTTGACAGAAAAGGTTGACATAATCACAGTAAATGGACTTTTATTTCTCCATCCTTTTCTTTTGACATTTCACAGCCAACTAGATGAAGTTTTATAATGAACACCCCGTACCTTACCTTCAAGGGAACAGTATATCTGCGTCGGCAGGATTTCAACGGCCAGTGATTAACTCCCACTGGTAAGTTTCACGTTTGCCCTTTGACGCCGCCATTTGCTAAATGGTTTTGGCACGTGTTTTAGCTCAAGTTTTGAAGTCCTTTGGCTATTTCGGTACCGGCTTTACTACCTTCTTTGTTCCTGAGCTGCGATATCCAGGATTTTTTCCTATAGAAAAACCCTCAGCGAGGTAATTATACCTTTATTCTTTTTTTAGTTTTTATAATAAATCTGCTTTCTTTTTTTTTTATTAAATATAGTTTGAGGTTTGCTAGTCAAAATTGCTAGATCATATTTAATTTGATTTGTTATTATTGAAGTGTAACTTTACTTGTAATTTTTTTATTCATTGATTTATTTCATTTTTCTAAATGTATTAATATCTTTCAGTAACTATTACACATTACTAGGAAAGCAAATAACCTGTTTTAATTGTTATAAATTTGATCAGATTTTTTTCCTAGGATTTTTTCCTTTCAAGTTTTTCTTCAAGTCATCCATTGCTAACGGCCACTGCAGGCTACACACAGTTACTGCTTTCAGCTGTGACCTCTAGGAACACTCATTTACGACTGTATGTAGACTGTAGTCTTAAGCACTAACACCACTATAATAGAGCAACTAGTAAACTACCAGGTTGAATTTTTTTGTCCTATCTTGTGTATCTGTTAGTTTATATTTTGGCTTGGTGTTGAGTTCCAGGTTACACCTTTGGAGGTTTCCGACTTTACTATCAAAGCCAGTGGAGCTAACCTACCCCACTCTGCGAATTATCTGAACTGGGGCACACTTCATTTGGCAGGCCACTAAACAACTCACACCCATTTACTAAACTTGTTTTGCTTTCACTCTTTGTTTATTTTTTTATAGAGCTTTTTCCTATATTCAGGATTTCATCCTGAAGAAAGGGTGTGGCATTACCTTTGATAATTTGACTGTGACATTTTTATCCTATCTTCTCAACATGTGCTGAAAAGAAATGGGTATAAAAAAATTGAAGATTTCAAAGATGACTTGATGGCAATAAAAAATGAATGAGATATGAGTTGAAACTCATGTTGATTTTGATTGAATATTACTTAACATTTCCATAAACCGGCACTATGTAACATCTAATTTTACCTATACCATCGAAACAGAGCTAAAATAACTAGACCGTTTTTAAGGTGTGTCTGTCAGCGTCTTAATATCGAGCTGAACGAATCGAATTACATAAAGGATTAGATAGCTCGCTGTCAATAGCAAATACCACCGTCAAACAAATATTAATAGTATATTATGTACTAAGGTTGTGAAGTACCTACATTATTATGACCCGAACGTCAAATTTAAGCGCGTATAGCTCTGAGGGATCTAAGACGTGAGGGTCATAAGTAGTTCACAACCGCGGTGTATATACGATTCTTTCCACTACTAGATTCAATAAATCTACAACAGAAAATTGCTTAAATTAGTAAGATAGCGCTCCGCACATTTTATTCCTAAAAACAGGCGCGTCTTCAATCCATATGGAGGCTTCGTTACCGTGGCAACCGATAAACACAATCGCCGTATGACGATATCGCGGCGCCTAATGCGTCTGACAACTGACAGCTTTATCTCCCTAGGGAGATAATCGACCAGAATGTTGTCATTATAGACAGCTTATGTTCAATTGTTTTATAAGCAAAACGAGAAAACCTACTTCACGGTCATTATGCTGGCCTTTAACGGTCCGTATTAAAGCTAGTAGTGGAAAAATGTATTATTTGGTAGCATTTGCAGATAAAATGTACATATTATGAGAAGAATTTACTTTTTTGCTCTCGAGTGAAACTTTCCTTCCGAATAAATAAAGCTGTACTTCTTGCTATTACTACATAAACAACTATTATAGATTTCAGTGTATTACTACCTAAACATTTGTTCAAACAAATAATAGTATATTATAAACCAAGGTTGTGAAGTACATTATTATGACCCGAAGGTCAAGTTTAAATCCCGAAGCGTGTAGCGCTGAGGGATCTAAGACCTCGGTTGTATATACGATTTTCCCACTACTAGACTCGATAAATCTGCAACACAAAATTGCTGACACAAAAAACAGAGCTAATGCGCCTGACAACTGACAGCTTTATTTACCAGGGAAATAATCGGCAATAACGTTGTCATTATAGACCGCTTATGTTCAATTGTTTTATAAGCAAAACGAGAAAACCCATTTTACAGTCATTCTGCTGGCCTTTAACGGTCCGTATTAAAGCTAGTAGTGGAAAAAACATTAAATGATGCACAAACACATGATGTCTGTTGATGGTAAAAGTAGGAAAGACCCATTTGTTTTATAGCTCTCTTTTTCTTGGACGAACTTCCTGGAAGAACTAAAAAACCCCTTTTTCCTTTTGTAACTGACTATATTATAACTCACATACGTCTTCATGTGATACGTGACACTTTAAGAATTAACTTTGAGATTTTCCATAAGAGGTTTTTACAACCCTTCCTATCAGCCGCTGAGTGATATGTCTTTTTCTGCTGTATCCTGTTTGTTCGAGCTCCATCTTAACGATTCGTTTATTTCTTTTCACAATAAATGTGATTTGTGTGTCTGTTTTTCGGCTAACAATGCAATGCTTGATATAACCAGTTTAGACGCCCCTCGAGAATTTCTTTATTTAATACATTAAGATCCACCAGCAATCCCTAGCACTTCATACTTTCCTAGAGGACCAGTAAGTGTAGTAAATAGGAATCGCAGCGCATCTTTAAAAATTCATTGTCTTTCGCATACAGCCATTCTTGAGTTTTAATTGTGCTCATGGGTCCGCTATGGCCTAAGGGAATCGATTAACATCATCAGAGTTTTACAGTACTTGTTTGCAGATCCACATTTTTTGACATTTTCAAAACCATATTCTATAACATGCGGTTCATTCACTTTTTTTAAAATGTTATGGGTTTCTTTAGAGCGAGTGTCAAAAGAAAATAATAGTTCAAAAACATTATTTTATTTCAATATAAATTTAAAAAAAATTAGGTGTCCAAGTTGGTAAAACAGTCCAATTAGTATTGAGGGTTTTCTTCACAATTTCCATAGTAAGTGTTCACCACCTTGAACTTTATTCCTTTTCATCTCACCCTTCCTTATTTTCCTAAAATCCTGTCTAAGCCCTAAAAGGGGCCGACTGGAGTTTCAGGTTACTACTCTGGACCGTAAATATATACCGCTATGGCCTGACACAACAAATTTATGCTACTGAGCCACACATTTTTTCTTTAGTGCCAAAATGCAAAGTAAATAGTTAAGCAAATCTTTTCGACAAAGCAATAAAGTTCTAAAAAAACATTTTTTTTCAGAACTTCTAATAAAAATGTGTTAAAAAGCGCTGTCTACTTTGGATAGATACGTAGAAGGGCAGGTATAAGATTTGTGGAACAACGTCTAAGGACATGCAATGCTGTTTGGAAAACGAACTTTACTGTCGCTTGTGCAGATGTCATGCAGATATTATCCGATAGCCACAGGTACTAGAGTACCTATCATTTTCCTGGTGCAATGTTGAGTTCATAGGAACGGAAAAAGATTGAAGACTTAATCCTAGAAATTAGTAGAGGGAGAGTTACGAGTTTCTGTGAGGCAGAAGAGTAATTGTTAGGAGATTGTGTGTTCTAAAAACTGCGTTATATTATTCCGATATGCACACAATATCGTATTAAAGAGTCAACTTTCCAAATACTATGTTTATTTTCTGCTATTCATCCGCTACAACTCTTTCACATTAATATCAACTTTATAGTTGCATAGGTACTTATTCAGGGGTTAATGAGATTAGTATCGACGGTATAAAGTGAGTTACTTGGACCTTAATAGTGAACCGCCTTGAGTGTTTTATCCCCAAATTTGTCTTTTAAAAACCTAGCACAGGTACAGTAAGTAACACCATAAGTAAAAATCCCACCTCCCCACTAGTCTTCACGGTCATACCAACACGAACGTTTTCATATCAAAGAAAGTCCGATGGAAATAGCCAGACTTGGTTAAATTTGCATACCCATAACCCTTTAAAATAACAGGAAATGGCTTGTTAAAATTGTCTTAATGTTTTCTGTTACGGCAAAATGCGCCTCTCCTTATGGCAAAATGCCTCTCTCCAATCTCAACAAAATAAGATGTTGGCTTAGAAACATTGACTTATAACTCTGTTCAGCGAGGGTTAAATATTATGTCATAAATACATCTGTATCTGATAAAATGTCAGTTGAACAAAATGTCAAGTTATGTTTGTGGACACGTGCAGGTATCAGCTTAGCCTTTTGTGCAATTATTCCAAAATTTTCCCATTTCGGTTATTTTTTCAGAAGGAATATCCGCAGCAGCTTTACCATAGACACTTGCTATGATTCACCCGGCCGCCCGGCCATGGATGTAGATCATAAGATAAGGACAAAATCGGCCCAAGATATTTTGAGTATTTTTGTGTACTTACTATACCTAGTAGTGCTCACAACTTGCGTTGTAAAACTAATAAGCAGAAACACTTGTCGTCGGGTCGCCAAACATATTTTTCCTTTGTTCGTTCGAATGCATCCTTTTCTGCGGAATAGTTCAACACGTGTCCACATGAATTCATTCCTTTGATAAAAAAAAAACTGCTAGGCATTTATTGTATATTCAATTCTTGAAATTTTTCTTAGAATTTAATTAATGATATATTTGATAATAAGACATGCAACATAAATAACTTAAATTAAGTACATAATCTAACTAAGTGTGGGCAATTTTTTTAAGACACTTAACCGCGGTTTTGCTTTTATCTGTGTACATGCTTGCATCGTTCTTCCATATTTTTTCTTTAGTTGATTCAGTCGAACACCTCGCTAATTTTGTTTAAAGTTTTATTCATTTCCACAGAAGCGGATCTAGCCTTTAGGTGATACCAAGGGAAGATATTTGTGTGGACCAGTAGGTGCTTGTTCAGGAACAGGGGCTTCTTTTCCACAATTGATAGTTCCTTCGGGACGTATGTTGATCGAATTTCTTCCGCCGCTTCGTCGATTCTAAATTCTAACTCCTTGTTTCTCCACTATCTTGGAAATTTTCTCCGGTTTTTCTTCACACAGTGGCTTCTTCTACATGATTCCTTAAAAGCGGTTCTTTCGTTTCTGTCTTTAGTTCTTCAAAAGCTAGACTCGGATTTCTAAATTTTGACGACATTTTGAAATTAAGCGTCAAACTGACTTTAGCTGGTGGTTTTATTATTAATAAAAACTAAAAATACGCCTGTTTTTTTTACGATCTTTTTTTAATGAAATGAGGTGAGTAATGTGACGTCATATTGAACTCTCGCTGAACAGAGTATATGTTTTTAAATGATACAATAACTAAACTTAGTTTTTTTTCATTTTTGATATCTTTATACTGCAATTATCATTGCTGTGATTACAATAGTATCATAGTATTTACGTTGCATAGTATGTCAAAATAGTCATTTTCCTAATAAGCAAAGTGATCCTTTCGCACATACACTGTGCCCAAAATTAGGATCAACAATGTTCAGGGCACAGTATAAGGAATAATACATTATATCAGTAACGTCAGTCGGTCGAAAAATTGAAACTCTCCTCCCCTTGCCCCGTCCGCCGTAGGCCGGAGCACCACCAAACCGGTTTTGGCCGGTTTTAGCAATGCTTTGGCAGTGCATCGCAAGTGTTTGTCTCCTTGTAAATATTCGAGAAAATTGCCGGGCGCGGCACGCTTTAGTTTTGGAAATATCAAAAGTGCCGACACGAACTGACGATACTGATATAATTTATTATTCCTTATACTGTGTTCAGGAGCTACGTATAAGTAATATCTTGAATTTATGGTGAAGGACTTTTTTCATGATGTCATTGATGGCCCCGAACATTCGCATTATGTAATACACGTTCAAGTATGTCTAATAAAATTGTTCTTTCTTATAGCTTACGTTTATTTCTTTATCTCTTCTATAACATTTCCCAATTCAGATTTAAAGTTTTCAAAATTTACTTAGATCATTTTTACACATTTTAATTAAAGTGTTATATTTTAACTACACAAAGACCTATGGCCTTAGAATATTTGTTTCAAATTTTGTAATCATCATATGCATTGTTCAAGTAGATTCTTACATGTCTTATGTATATACTTTTGTGGACTGAGCTGATGCCTTGTTTTTGTCTGTTAAATGACGTAACAAATTATCTTTGCAATTGATGCCTTTTAAATGAAACATTTCCCGAAGCGGAAGCTTGTCCGGCTCCAGATTTTTTAAAATTATTCAAAATAGCCAAATTACTTCAAAAATGGTTATAAGACATTGAAATTATTTATCTTTAAATCTACTAATCTAAATATTGAATATTGTATTAAAACATAATTCAAATATTATAATACCTACGTCTCGAGATATAAAGTTGACTCCTGTTGCATTAGAGCAATTGTCCCAATAAAGCCATTATGTATTATGTTTCCAAGGACCCTTTCTGAAATGCAGGAAAGGTTTTTAAGTCAGTTGTTTTGTCGGAAATTTAAAATATGGCTTAATATAGAACTGCCTTAGCCGCTAGAACTTAATATAGAATTGCCTAAATAACTTGCGCTACATTGACAGGTATTGCCGCGACAATTAGGCAATTCACCAACTTGTACTTACACGAGAACTGTATTGAAAAACTTGCACAAAATGGACGGTGAAAGTGCGTTTATTTTACTTCATTTCTTGAAAATAAAAAAGAAGAAAATTAAATGAATTTGGATGAGACCATACCTCGCCAAGCGAGATTACAGTTTACCGCTGTGCAGAGAATTAGATCATGCTTTGTTTAAAAATTTTACCAGAATGTCCCGAAGCGATTTTGAATTTCTTGTCAATAAAGTGAGCCCCATGGTTACAAAACAAATCACTAAACTCTACCCAGAAACGAAACACCGACAACAAATTTACCCCAACAGACCGAAAATGGGGCTATAATTTATAAAAAGAGATAAACAATTATGTGCGAAAACAATAGAACTACGAATTGCTCGGTATTTTCTACTCGACGATCATACAGTAACACATGATAATCACATAAGAAATATATCTCAATATGGATCAATATGGACCAACATGGAGCAATATTGTCGAAATAATTGCCGTATATTGATAGACATTGCTCGACTGTCGCCCGACGATGCCGAACGATTCGTGTTGAGCAATTAATTGCTTTAAAAGTTGCCTGTATAAAAGCACCTTCAGGGGGACCTTCAGAAGAAACGATTAATGAATGGAACCCAGGTCAGCTGAGATGACGCCACGACGTGCGCCAGTTATCTGCATCAAACGCAGTGAGAACAACAAGCATGAATTCACAACGCAATGGTTACGCAGTGTTGACAAGCTTGTACAAAAAATTCCCATTACAGGTAAGGCATGAAGAAAAGTATGGGAAAACAAAACATGCTCTGTCATTTATTGATATGCCGGTTTAAAATGTAGCATAAATCCAGCCTTTCATATCCTTGATGTTAAAGAATAAACCGCATTCAATTTTTGTTTTTGTCTAGTTATCTCAGGATTTCCCATGAGTTGGCAGCACTAGTGGCACATATAAAACATTGTATGGGAATATACCATCAAAAACGAGTTATTTCTGTCTGACCACTTTCAAAAACCGAGGTTGGTTCGAATAGAGTTCAAGTTATTTTAATTATTAAGTTTTGTATCTCAAACCGGCACAAGCCAATGGCGCCCATAATGTATATTAATATGTATGTTGGCTGCTATTGGCTGTAATAAATTGATGTACTTCTAAAATGACTTATAGTAGACCATAGACAAATTAGTTTTATGTTATTTTTAAGAATGCATTGCATAGAGACAAAAAAAATGTGCTCTTTATTGACCAAAACTTGTACCTAAATGGACATGAAAGCCGTCTAGCTACAATAAAATGAAATAAGACGACCCAAAAGTGTTCCGTTTACTTTTTGAAAATGTCGAAACCTTGAAGTCGTCCCACATGGTCATTCGCCGCGCCGTCAGGAAATTCAATGTGCGATTCTTGTCCTCTGCAGAGAGAGCAGTACACTGAAGCCTGAAATCAGTGTACCTATAGGGTGTGACTTCGCAAAATTTGTATTAAACATGATGTTTATTTCTCATTAGTAAATTGTTACAATACGTGGTCAAAAGCCACGAGGTTAAAGATTGATCTTATTTTTTCGAAACCTTTCGCGATAAACGACATATTATTTTTACTAAGGCTCCAGCCCAATATTCCATTTTTCTGCACCAGTTTGAGTGCCATAGTATTTTAGTTTCTTGTGACTTTCCCCTGTTTGTGCAGCACCGGACGCCTGAAGGCGGTCAAGATGATATATAGAATTAATTTATGATGAGTTTTTTGATGGGCTCGAATATAAGAGGTTTCCTTTTTTAAGGCTTTAGGGCTGGTAAAGTTTCTGTTGTTTTTGATAGTACGTGTTACAATTCAATTTATAACTTGAAGAAATTAACTTTCCTGTGTAATCATTACTAAGTGGTCATAATTTCTTTGTTTACTAAATTAACTTTACCAAGGGGAAAAAAAACTCTTATTTTCAACAATTAAAATAAAATTCAATATTTTTTTGTAAAATTCAGAGGTTGAAAAGTCCAAAGAGTGAAACTTCGAAAAATATTTATAGGGCAATAAACTTAACAAATTCTGAAAGCCTAATAAAAATATTAAGTTTGGCTTTTCTTTCAATTTTTTTATCACCCTTATTTCCGAAAATTTTCAATTTTTTGTTTCTGGAAAACACCCAAGTTCTAAATTAAAGTGTTCATATCTAAACAACCTTTTACTTTGGACTTTTTTTTTTCACAACAATAAAAAAGTTTATTTTAGTCTGGACCATCATAATTTGGAAACTGCTCTCTTTTTGTCTCTAAGCTCCTATTTTTTTTACCCTTATTAAAAGTATTCATGTACACAACGCCATAAAAAATGTAAGCCATGTCTTTATTTATCAACTTAAAGAGGCTGTTTATTATTAACTTTATCAAGATTTTTTAAAATGTGAAAAACTCGTATTTTAAATTAACACACTCTATTCTAAAATTTTCAGTTTTTTTTTTGCAAAATTCATAGGTCGAAAGTCCAAAAATTTCAATTTCGAAACAAATTTATAGGACAATAAACTTAACAAATTTTGAAAGCATATTAAAAGTAATAAGTTTAACTTTTTGTTTCAATTTTTTTATCAACCTTATTTCCAAAGATTTTGAATTTTTTTTGTTTCTGAAAAAACGCCCAAGTTCTAAATTGAAGTGTTCATATCTAACAACCTTTCACATTACAATTTTTTCACAATAATAAAAAAGTCGGATTTGAAAATGATTTTTAAAAGTTTTCTAAGTGGTCATATTTCCTTTATTAACTTTATGAAGAGGAAAAAATCTCTTATTATCAAATATTTCATATCTAAACAACCTTTTACTTTAGGAATTTTCACAATAATAAAAAGGTCCTATTTTAGATTATTATGATGGCTCAAACCATCATAATTTCTAAACTAAAAAGACAGATAAATTTTTTTTTTTTTTAATTTTCTTTTGAAATTTCTTAGAAGGTTCTCCATTCTTTCTGTTTCTAACGTCCTATTTTTTTACCCTCCTTAAAAGTATTCGGTGCACACAACACCATAAAAAATTTAAGATATGTAAAAACTGTCCTTACTTAACTATCCACTTAAAGAGGCTATTTATTATTAGCTTTATCAAGATTTTTTCAAATGAGAAAAATTCTTATTTTAAACAAACTCCACATTCTAAATTTTTTTTTTGGTGTCTTTTTCTGACCTGAAACTTTTTAAACTGCAATCAAAACCTAATAAATGGAAGCCGAATGCAAAGCGGTCTCGCGAGCTTAAAGCGAAATAAGCCGGTCCAAAAGTATTTCACTGCCGAGATTTACGAACTGGGCGAAAGGAAGTCGAATGCCGTCTCGCTGGCGTAAAATTAAATAAGTCGACCCAGTCCGGCTTTGCAAATTCAGCGAATGCGATGCGGTACTTAGTTAGATGATGTTGGTTATGTTGCGGTGGTGGTGGTTATGTTGCGGTGGTGGTTTTGTTGTAGTTGTGGTGGTTTTGTTGGTGGTGGTGGGATAAGTGTGAAACAGTAACCTAGAGGAGGAGGAGGAGGAGGAGGAGGAGGAGGAGGTTGCTGCCCCATAGGGTGCTACGCATGTGCATTAAAATTCGGAGGAGTTTGCTCCCCCATAGGGTGCCAAAATGAGGAGGAGGGCCCCCTATATTCACTACTGATGTTTTCATTGAAAACGTCAGTTAGTCAGTTGGTTGACCTTTTGTGCGTCGTTTCTTTTCTTACATTTGCAGTTTGTTATTTTTATGAATAAAATGGTAAGTGTGACGTTTGAAGAACTTGACGGAGATTTACCTTATTTACGGAGAGGCAAAATGGAATGAAAGAGAAAACCCACGTCTTTATTGGGAGCATTTTCCTGATCGTTGGAATCCTTGTCATTCAAAATTTGCAACAATCCACAGTCGATTAAAAGAAAAAGGCAACTGCAGCCCAGATGGCGGAGCCGGACAAACAAGAACTGCATGCAGAGTGGCCTTAGAGGAAGAAGTTTAGCAGCGATTTGAAGAACAACAGCGCACCAGCACGTAAACTGAACACTTCCGCTTCAACAGTGTGTTGTGTTCTTCAGAAACAGCTTTTATATCTTTACTGCCGTCAAATGTTGTTTCACTAGAGACAAATTTTTCAATAGCCATTAAGGAGGAGGACATATGGGACGATCATAATCCTCATACCACCTGGATTAGAATAAATCAGCATAAATTTGCTATTATTGTCTGGGCTGGAATTATATTCCATCCCGTACTTGCTTCCTCCTCGATTAAATAGCAACATTTACCTCGACTTTTTGCAAAACGTTCTACCTCCATTACCGGAAACCGTTCCTTTGGACGTTCGGCGTATAATGTGGTTTCAACATGACTGTGCTCGGACACATTTTACCCAATCCGTGCAGGACCATTTTAATCTCCTATATTTGTATTGGGCAAGGAGGACCTGTACATTTGCCAGCACGAAGCCCAGACTTGACCCCATTGGATTTCTTTTTGTGGGGTTATGAAGTCTTTGGTTTATGAGACTCCTGTTGACAACCAAAAGGAATTACTAGAAAGAGTGATGACAGCATGTTTCTTTATTCAAGAGAGAGCACACGTCTTCCAATCGGTGCATCACTCCATGATTCGACTGGCAAATTTATGCACTGAGGTCGGTTTTTGGCATGTTGAGCCACTTTTGTAATTAGTTGTAGAAGAAATAAAAATTTTAGTTTAATTTTTTTGTAGCTTTATCCATGTTATTCATCATAAAATAGCATTTAACTAAAAAGCGGTGCACATTAGCGCTTTTCACGAACAGTATCTTTTTCGTAGAAAATATTGTTCCTTCACAATTGCAATTTTTTTCCAGTGGCGTAGCTAGAGACAAAACAGTCCCAGGCGACGCCAAAATCTACGCCAGTGGCACAAAAAAGCGCGCTCTAACACTCATAAAGTACGTTCAAATAACGATAAAACGTGTACAAAAATTCAATAATCTATCTAGACTAGTCCCTGAAATATAACGAAAGAACTTACAAAAGAAATATTTCTTTAACACCCTGTAACTCGAAAACCGTGCGTTTTCGGATAGGGGTTGATAAACAAAATTTGTATGACTTGGCGTCGTCTATAACCCCTTAGAGTTGGTCAGTGCCTTTCTGTAACACCCTGTATACTCTATTCATTATTGTAACTAGGCCCACTCTTGTCATGGAACTTTAAAAAATAGACCTATATTGCGTGGGTTGTTCCTCTGTAGTATAACAATTACAGGCAAACTCAAAAAATGGGTGAATCTAAAGTTTATTAACCAACCATCCAAATCAAAACTGAAAACACATGACCTGATATCTGTCATTAGATATTATGATTCAATGCAATGAGAAAAAAGTTGCCTACCTATTATTATAATCTGAAATTTCAATGTGTTGAGGATGGTAAACTGGTGATAATGTAACTATATAATAACTATCCTCAAATATAATCCATTTTTCTTCTGTCCCATCTTTCTTTTGCACATTTTGAGAACACCAGCCAAAAACGCCTATGTGAAATCTCCAAAGGTAACGGAATATATTTATTATGTACATAGGCTAAATGTACAGGGTGTTTCATTTATAAATGTAGGAATCCATATTTTCGGTCCTCGGAACTGCAAGCTTTCAATGTTATTTTTTTCTTATCCGTAGAAACTATTAACTCATTATAGGTATCGTATTATTCGACAAAAGAGAATGCCGCTCCGGTTATGAACTTTGAAAGAGCTTTTTGTTTTAGCAGCTCGAGCGTCAGCATAACGCCTTGTTTCTATCGAGTTCTTATATTCGGAGAATAGAGTATTCAAGGTTTGTTTAAGCTTTTCGGTTTATAAAAAAAAGCAGATTACAACGACGAGTAGACGACGAAAGACGGGGCTTAATTTGCAGTTCGAGATGCGACGCATTTTTGCCCAAATACGTATAAAGCCGATAAGACGATTCATTTGTTGTATTCTCATATTTAATTACCATCCGTATTTTATTAATTTCTCCAGTGTATTTTCTTTGTGTTCAATAAATCCTTATATCAAGTTATATCAATATCGCCGGACCGGAAGTGTTTTATTCCCTAGACAACATAAAAAAGCCTACATAAATGATCCTCCCTTAACTATTCCCCAAGTTGGCTTCATGTTCAACGTTCAACGTACTACTTACTTTTTGAATGTGGTATTAGTGATTCGATTCCCACAGAAATATACTGGGGGTTAAAATAAGCCTTAATTTCTTAAAAATAATTATTTTTCTTTAGAAAACCAACCCCTTCAATGGTCGATTTTTTGGAATTTCAGCTTTGAACACACATCTTTAAAAAACTAACTTACGGTGCAACTTTCACTCAATATCAGTTTGCTACGTTCAGAGAGGACTAAAATTGTCTCATTCAAATGAAAAACAGCATTAAAAAGATTAAAAATGTTCTTCGAATTGACCAAAGGGTGGGTATTTCTTCTTTTTTACTCGGATTTCATTTTCACTCAAATTCGGCTTGCCAACTTTAGAGAGGACTAAAATCATTGCAACCAATTGAAAAACAACATAAAAAAACTTAAACATTTTCTTTGAATTAACCAAACGTGAGGGGTATTCCTTCTTTTTTAGCGATTTCCACCCTTGAACCACTTGATGTCACTTGATAAAAATGGACCATATAGAGTAAATCCAACTGTTTTTCTTTTTATTATTGTCCTCTTTCAAGAACCGCAAACGGCAGTTTTATTCGTTCAGTAGTTTTGAAGACCCTTTTGAGGGTCGATTTTTTAATTCTTTAGGAATAAGTCGATCAGTCAATCAGTCAAAATCGTGTCAATCAGATTAAGAAGAGTTTAAATCATTTTTTTTTCGAACTGAGCAAAGAAGTAGGGGTATCCCTTCTTCTTTAACGATTTCCAACCTTCTTCGAATTGATCAAAGAGGGGGGGTATTACTTCTTTTTTTAGTTACATTTCTCTTTCACTCAAATTTGGGTTTATAGAGGAGTAAAATCGTCTCAGTCAGATGAAAAACAGCATACAAAAATCAAAATTTTCTTTGAATTCACTCGAACAGGGGGGGGGGGTATTTCTTCGTTTTTAGTGATTTCCAACTTTGAACCTCTATAGTTTGAGAAACAATGGACCTGTTGGAGAGAGTCCAACGGTCTTTTCTTCTTCTTCTTGTTGTCCTCTTTCAGAAACCACGAACGGCGGTAGCTGAAAAAAAAGTCTTTTAATTGACCAACAAAAAATTCGTTTATTTCCTTTGGTCATTTTATAAATGCCGTTTTTCCCAAATGCATTAATTTCGACCCCCATTCATTAAGGCTAATACAGTCGTTTCAGGTCAACTTACCTGTCAATAAATGAATACTTAATTAACCCAAGTATGCGTGCCTAACCGTTTAAAAAAATAGAAACCTTTTTTGCTTCGTTCATAATGCATAAATGTCGCTTTCTAATCCACTCTAAGATTCAGACCGATATAGATTTTGTAATTCCTGTAACTAAAAAAAAGACATTTTTCTAGATTTTCAGGTTAAAACACAGTTAACTATGACCCATATTATCCATTAATACAGGAATGTTAAGAAATAACACATAAAACGTCAGTAATGAAAGTCAATATTGAAATTTATGTATAGCGTGACAAAAGGCCTGTGACGTGTATCGGGAACTTATCAATTACTTATACCGCATTTCTATTCCTTGATATTAAAGCAGTGCATTAATATCCGCCAATCAAAAGCACTGCTCCTTTCGGGCATTAATCATTTCACTACGGTGTTGTACACCTACTCTCAATATATTGAAACTGGATCAGTCTTCCTTTAATGGAACTCGTCGATTGATGCATTTTAGGAGCTCGCCACTATAGCTTTTGCCTTTGAAAAAAAATTCTTAGAAAAGTGATGCACAAAGATAATTTTCCTGCCATTATCTCTTAAGCGAATTGTAACTAGAACATAAACGACAAAGAAATAGGATCCTAAAGCTTATTACGACAAGAAATGTAATAAAAGAAGGAAAAAAGATTTTCAGGATTTCTTTGTGTGGACTACGCTTTTGTTTGGTAAATTGTATTTATTCGCCGCCTGATATAAAATAAATATAAGAAAGTGAGAAAAGAGAAAATGTCCCGATGGAGAGCCAAAGCGAATTTGTCACATTTCGCCTTGAAAGAGCTTTCGGGGATTGACACTAATTGATCCCATTAAAAACAATAGGAGCCGAAAGCAAACTTTACCGCTCGCTGAACAATTGTAAACACACAAGACTCCTTAATACTTCATCTACCTAATGTAGGAAGCCATTCTCGTGGATACAACATTTGCGATAATATTAAGGTTTAGAAGCGAATCCGAGCACGATAATATATGACAGTAAATTAGGCATGAATAGAAAAGATATCATACAGGGATTCCATTTCCGTGGATTTCGAGCTGACTGGGTCGATAATAGGATGTTTCGTTTCAGTTTCTATGGTTATCTATTTCCGCTTGTTTTTTGCTGCTGCTTTAGGGATTAATTCACTTTTTACCATGTTTAAGTTCAAACAATACCAGCGAAATTAATTTACACCCCAGATACAACCAAGTTTTAATTGTCAAAGCTCATTTAACCAATATAATGCAAATTCCGCATTAGGGCGGTACAGAACTTATGTTTATGGGGCATTAGCTTAAGTACTTTCCTGCTTGTAGAGTTGAAATCATCTCGAACTGGAAGTTCCCTTTTGTTTCAATTCTGAGTTATTTAACTCTAAAGAGGGAGATTTGCGAACGACATGTAGGCCGACTAAGAGGGCTCCGATTATATAACCGTGTATTTGGAAGGTAGTAACTAGGAATTTGTGATTCGGAATAACGTTTTACGTGTATTGTGGTTTATTGCGACTGATTTCGGGAAAGGTATTAAGGAATTAATTTTCGGGTACATTAAACACAATAAGGTTGACGTAAGTAAATTTGCTTGAGTAGGTGAAGGTTTTCAAATGTTAATTGGCCCACGGCAAGGGGAAGTCGATCGACACGGCTCTCCACTCTGTAGTGCATATAATAGAGAAGGCATACTCGAATAAGGAAGTGCTCTTGGCACTCTTTTTCGACATTCAGGGAGCATTCTTCAAAGCCAGAACAAAGAACACAGTTGGTAAGCTGGGTCAGATCGGCACTCCGCAACCGTGAGGTTACGGCTTCTCTGGGAGAGCTTGTATATACACTCCACTAGCTTGACAGACAGATATAACAGAGCCCAATGATGACTGCTTTTCTGATTCTAACAATGACAACAAACAAAGACAAGACAAACACCCAGACATACAGAGAGATAGACAGACAAACACACCCAGACCCAGACCCAAATCTAATACGACTACCTACCACGTATATAACATAGTGCCCTGCTGACCTTGAAGTCAAAAGGTGGAGAACACATTTTCCACTAGCTTGATAGATAAACAGACAGACCTAGACCCAGACCCAGGCATAATACGAGTGACTATCACGTACTTTCATAAAATATTAATTTAAAACCTTTAGATTAAGCTTTTATTCAGTAGCGCTTTTACTGATATCCGTTTTGAATTTCACTTAAAAAAAAACTACAAAAAAATGAGAATTTTTCAATTTTATGGATCTAAAAATAAAAAAGTTATTGCTATTTGATAAACCTCTAAAAATTAACATACGAAAGTGACCAATTATGAACGAAGCTGTAAAAGTTGCTGTTTTGGGACACGTTGCGATAGATAACAACCAGTCTTTAAATCAATTTCCCAGGAATCCGGGGTCCCAACAAGTACTGTAAGGAGAATTTTAAAAAAGCACAAATTTCACCCATACAAGATAAAACTTGTTCAAGAACTAAATGAACAGGGCAACCATCGAAGACTAGAGATCTGTGAAATTATGTCTAATAATCTATTGAATAACGTGAAGTTGTTGTACAATAATTGTTTCAATGATGAGTGTACATATTTTTTGATCGAAGAAGTACAGGTATGCATAACTGCAGGTATTGGTCAGGCACGAATCCACATTGGTTTAGGGAAACCCATACCCTGAAACCCAGAAACTGCGTATCCTTCTATCTTAAACGGTTTTGTACTTGGAAATACAATACAAAATTGGAAATTGTCGAAGTTTTGACGATATTTAATAGGCTAAAAAATGAACATATATGTTTAAAACCAACCATAAAACAAAAGTATGAAAAAAATATTTATGGTCCCCTTTAAAAATTAAAATTTTGAAAAATCCAAGATGAGCGTCGCGGAAGCATGGAACGGTTATTGCTAGGGATCAAATTTTGGTACGTAGCTTCCTTACGGAATGAGGTAGAAGTAGCAATGGGGCCAGAACCTTGTCGTAGTACCAAAGGTTCCTGATTCGATGCTTCTTCGATTTCCTACAGCGTCCCACTGTGTGACTATCTTACAACTGCCTTCTTCGGAAACAAATGTATAAACGACACACAGAATGCCTGTAAACTAAGACAAAATTATACGTTCACAATTCAGATGTCTATGTGTCTCAGGAACGATTCTTGGTGGGAGATTAAAGTTTGGTATGTAGCTTACTTGGGAAATGAGGTAGAAGTAGCCATGAGGCTACTTCTCGTAAACTGCTTCAGCTTCTCCTATGCTAATAGAAATCCACAATCATGAGGAAAACTTAACGCTGTCGTCAGAGATCTACAACAACGTCCACAGTAACAGTTATTTCGATAAGGAAATTAATGGAAGACGTTTGCAGCAAGTTATTGAGTAAACTACCTCCACCACTGAAACCCTGGGTAACGAGAATACAACTCAAGGATTACTCCAACATTTTGCAGAAGATGATGTATTAGCCAACACCACAACGGAGAATAATACTGCCCTGCTCCCATTTAATTCAAATTCAAGTACTGAAGACTTAGTGACCATGGAAACTACCACCGACAGCCTCAAACCTTATGAGTCAACAACTCAAAGCGACTTTGAAGCAGACGCTATTACCATCATTGCTGAGCATATAGAAACTTACTGTTACCTCAATTAAAGAAAACGCCACCGAAGGATTTGTAGGCAAACCAAGTGCACCTCTTGAATAGAGGAAATGTCAGCAGAAGTGGTGACTAATACCACAGAAGTTGAAGAAGGCAACACCAAAGAGCCGGAATGTTATGAAGTCAAGGAACTCTCAGGTGCTGACGTCACTACGGCAGAAAAATTGTCACTCCTAAATCCACTATAGCTGCACCGCCAATTGAGTCAGTACTACTTCAGTCAGAAGAAGGCCTCTCAGTGGATCCTCTAGATAGTTTTAATAGTATTTCAGCAGAAAAGCAAAGTGTCATAGTAAATTCAGGCCCACTGAAGTTACTCAGATGCCGGCAAGTACCGAAAGGAATGACATAAGTCAAGAGTCGAATCCTTATGAGAAGATCGATGGCAAAGACTTGTTTGACCATAAGCTGAAGGTGGATGAGGTTACCACAACCACCTTAGCGGCTACTACCACACAAGAATCGAAAGAAAAGTGGCAGTCAGCTGATAATAATATTAGGTCAGTTACCCTACTTCTCGTAGTACCAAAGGTTCTAGTTTCGAAACTTCTTCGATTTCCTACAGCGTCCCACTGTGTGACTATCTTACAACTGTCTTCAATGGAAGCAAATGTATTAACGACACACGGATTGCCTCTAAAATAAGACAAAATTTTACGTTCACAATTCAGAAGACTGCGATGATTGTTGTACAGTGTAAGTAAACAGTTGAACGCTGATTCAACGTTAAAAAAAAACCTGTAACCAAACGTTTTTTCAACGTAGTTATGTCCGGTGAATCAACGTTTTTTTCAACCTTTCTTAAAACATTTGATCAACGTTTGTTTAAGACGTTTAATCTACGTTTGGTTAAAACGTTTAATCTACGTTTTCTTAAAACGTTTAATCAACCCTGTTTAAAATGTTTATTCAACGTATCTATCAACCTTACATAAAACGTTAAATCAACGTTTTCATCTATTTTTTTTATATTTACATGAATATAATTTATGTCAAATGAGTTTTTGAATTTTGAACCCAGTTAAAACTTATGCGATAAAAATGAGTGAACTTGTTTAATGAGTTTTAATTTTAGTTTAAGACAAAAACTGTAAACCAAGAATGCTAGTAAAAATATACAGAGCGTTAATGTTTAATTAAAAAGCACATACAAAAAAGTGTTTGACCCCAGGTAGCACACTACATCGTCACATCCACAAGACGTCCATTTGTTGACGTCTCTACGTATTTAATATATCAAACTTTGTATTTTATCATAAAAAAATTCATAACGTATTTTAAACATGTTTTATTGGAAATATAATATACTTGTGCTAATTACAATCATTAGTAAAATAGTTATATTTTATAAATTGGCTTTGGTGGTATATATGTTAAAACTTATAACCGAAGGAAGGACAGCATTTAGGGGTTGACTGGGGGTGACTGTAAACTAGGAATTTCCCACAATTCACAGTAAAATTACTCCTAATAACAATTTACCCTGAAAAGGGCTTGAACGAATTCGGTTAGTTAATGTTTCGACAACTTTAGAAATGATGAAATACAAAAATTATACTTATTTGTATCTTTGTTTATGAGTACCTATTTATGTTCGAGATTCTGAAAATTGCTTTTTTAAACAAAAAGACAGTTTGATATCAAAACATTTAGTGGAGATCAAGGCAAATTAGGTATATATATATAGGATTTAAAAGAATATCCTTGGAAATTGAGTCTGGTAGATATACACCTTTTAGGAAGAGATTTTTTCCTGGGGTGAGAGCAAGGCAAAAATCACCGCTGAATTTTGGAGTACACACATTTTGAGTTGTATTTAACGGATTGGAATGCTTTCTCAATGAGACTGTAATTTTAGAAACAATAAAGTTTTGATTGTCAAGCATTAATTTTTGTTGTGATGCATAGATAAATAATATATATTAGCCTTAATATGCCTATATGTACCTAATTTAGTACAGCTTAATTTAACCATATCTACTCAAATTAGTTGGCATGCAAAATAGTAAAGCCACTCTTATCAAAACCAATGGTGGTGATGAGATTCCAGCCATCTTATCTCTAATCTTAAAAATCTCCTTAAAAAGCCGTAAAATCTCAACCCATGCGCACTCACCTCTTAAGCGATTTGAAGTTTTTCGCCCCAAAAAAAAGGGTAAGCTAACAAAACGAAACGAACACCAACAACGAACGTCGTGTCATAGCAGACAATAAAATCTCAAGTTTCAAGCAGCCGATAGTGGCGACGCCCGACACGCAAGATAAACACCGGGGATCGTAGCAATACGTCCTACCCCTCTAAGCCTCGTTATGGGAATCTGGGTCGTCCGCCGTTTACGCCAACGCCACCTAGCCTTCAGAATATGTAAAAATGTAAACCTATTTTCAACGTTTAATCAAGGTTATAAATTCAACCAATATCTAAACATATTCAACACACGTTTTAACAACGTTGATTTAACGTCGAAAAACATGGTCGTTCATTTTCGAAAAAAATCAACCAAAAATCAACAGCTTAAAATCAAAGAGAACTATAAATCAACCGAACAAATGATGATAAGTTTTAAAAGACATTTTGCAACCGCGCATTCGCGACGATTTAATTACTGTCACCTATTTGCAATGTTTAATCAACAGGATAAATTCAAGCAATATCAAAACACATCCATAACACGTTTTAACAACGTTGATTTAACGTCGAAAATCATGATTGTGCACTATCGCTTATATCAACCTGGAATCGACACGTTTAAAATCAACGTGACAACTATAAATCAACGGACCAAACGATGATTCTACGTTGAAACAACATTCGACTATTTACTGGGTAGGAGGTTAAAGTTAGGTACGTAGCTTCCTTAAGGAACGAGGTAGAATTAGCAATGGGGCCGGAATCTTCTCGTAAGTATCAAAGGTTCCAGTTTAAAAACTTTCCGATTTCCAACAGCGTACAACACTTAAGTGTTTTTCGGAAGCAAATATATAAACGAAACACGGAATGCATGTAAACTAAGACAACATTATACCTTCACAATTCAGATGTCTATGTGCAACTGAGAAGCATGAGCAAAGAGAAATTCAGGCTTGAATACTGATTACTCTGTTTGGCACACGTAGATTCAATTTGTGGCTGTTTTAAATTTTATATCCGCCTTTTAACGTAACGGGCAGTGGATACACTCACTCGATGAAAAAGAACTTTCAACAAACAAACAAACAAAAATTCAAAATATAGTCCCATCAGCAACTTTCCAGACTTATTTTCATATTGCACAGTGCTTAAGTTGGAAATTCTGAGGGCGAAATTTCCATAGTTAACAAATAGGCCTCTAAAATGCAAATCACTTCTCGCCTTTTTCTCGGAGAAAGTTTTCGTCATCCGCTTCCGGTGATTTTGCTGTTTAGGTGATGAATATAATTTTTATGATTTTCGAGACTTTTAGATACCTTACTTTGGTCATCATGCCTCGGGGCGAGTCAAGAAAGGTGAAAACCATCAAAGAGATTATAGGTGGGTGGGTATCAGTTACAAAAACTACAATCAGATGTTTTAAGAATCCGAACGACTAAATCAATATTTCAGCCTCAAAAACCATGAGTAATTGTTTAGCATCTCGAAAATCAAGTCACGACAAATGGGTCCAAGTTGTCGCAGAAAAATGCAGACGGCCCATTATATCCGCTCAGCTAAATCTCTCTTTATTCTCGAGCGATTCTTTCTGCGAATTCAGCGTAATTAATGTGTTATTAAAGCTTCTGCCTTTGGCAAACTGCAACATAATTTACTGATTGTCGAATAATGCCGTCTCTGTCCTGTTAGATTCCATTAATTTCAAATTCGAACCGACGCTATTTTTCTCCGGCGACTTTTTGTCCTTTCGAGTCCCCAGTGGAAATGATAGATGCCATTATTGTTCAATTTTACCTATCAAATTTGCATAAGCCAGATCGATAAAACTCATTTTATTAATGCTTTTATGAGTGTATAGTATTATTCAATATTAAGTTTTAAAACAAACCTGCAGGATTTGGTAAACCTGCAAACTTGGAGGTGTTTAATATGTTAAAAAGCCTGATTTATATGAAAATCGGTCTCCGTGGTACAGTTGCTCCATTCCTCGCTGCAGCAGCTTCGCCTCCAAATGACAAGAGACAATTTCCATACCTAACGAATGACCTCCTTTGAGTATGCAGATTTAAAAGTAGTCTACGAAAAATTTGAATTATTTATATCTTTTCTTTGAAGTATAACAAAACTCAGAATTAAAAATTAACAATCCTTCGTTTTGACGTCTTAAGAACCAATTAATATCAAACTTAACCGACCAATTAGCTCTTCAGTATTTTCAGCTCCTCGTTTATCTCGGATTTAACGAAAAAATCGTTTCAAGCTCCAAGAAACCGTCTCGGCTGCAATAAATTTTATATTCCCCATTCTATGAAAACCACAATAATAAAACCAACGAGTCGAGGGCACAAGAAAGGCAGCGGAGTTTGAAAAAAAGAAAGATTGTCACTTCCTTTCGTCGTATTCCTTATCAATAAACCAAATTGCTTCTGCAGAGAATTTAGAATTACCCTTTTCTTTCACGATAGGACGAGGAAGAAAAGGAAAGCAAATTTGGTTACAACCGTCAACCGTTTGCATTCGAGTTTGATTTCACAAAGGGGAATCACTTCCCGAAAAACTGGCAGGAATTGGATTTGCCCATATATCGTCGATGTTCTCGCATGTCTTCCAAGGAAAATTGCGCCATTTCCCAATATGAATTCCATCGTTTTGTTCAAATAGATGACAGAAAATGCAACTAGTTTTTCGGAACGATCATCCGTTAAAAGTCAAATCATGTTTGTAAAAAAAAACATAAATTCCAAAATGAATAAAAATGGGCACAGGAACCTAAACAGTTAGTGGATGGCATTGTGGGGAAGTCGGCTTTGGCCTTTTAATGTTTTTCTCCCAAAATTGGGCCCGGTATCTGCATACCGCAGACGCGGGCCCATTTGTCAGTTTTTGGAATTGTATTTTTGTTATCGGGGTTTTCATTGGAAAATCAGCCTATTCAGGAGGCAAGCCGCCGGGACCTCAATTTGGGTCTGCAAATTGAATGTGAAGCGAACTTTATTTTTTGTTTTTATTTCAGTTATTATTGAGCCAGAAATTCGTAAAAATTTTAGAAAAACAAGACAGAACTTCTTTTTGATGTGTTGTAGAAAGGCGCTTAGTGAATGTCTTAAAAAACATTGATTAATTAATATAATGTTGACAAACGTGTATATTACTAGGGTGTCTGAAAATAATTTATAGGCAGAGACATTTACACTACGTAGACAAGGCAAGTCATTCATAAAAGTATAAAATCCAATGTAAAATCATGAATGAACTAACAAGAGTGGGGGAATGGTTGGAAGACCGTATTAGCGTAGTCAATTTTTTTTTCGTGCTTCAAATAATTTATTCCAATATTAATACGGGGTGTTCATTATAAAATTTCATCTAGCCAGCTATGATTTTTTGAGAGAAAGAAAGAGAGTTGTAAAAGTACGTCGTAACTTGACTCGCCATCAAAACAGATATGTCATTGCCACTGTCCAATCACCTTTCAGCGCTTCAACGTTATTAGCGGCCATCTTGTGTTGTCTTTATCCTTGTTGGCAAATTTTCCCGTTTCCCACCTTTTTGTTGTTGTTTTCTAGTTTTACCAACAAAATTTTTGCTAAAAACGTTAATTTTTATTGCTATAAAACCTGTTTTGTATTTGGACAACATGGCCATCGCCTTAGAACATAAAGTTTTTATGTTGAGTTTGATGGAAAGTGGATGGCGAATAGGTTTATTCCATTCGAACCTACGGGGAGGATTTCCAGGCTCAATTTCCAAACTTTGCTGTGGTCTTTATGCAGTTCAAGAAAACTTTGGAGCATGTTCTAGCATTGTTTACAGAAGCAGGTAGGCCACAAAGACCAGGCAGTGAATCTCACAGGAAACATACCAATAAAGTGGTTACACAGGCACAAGAAATAATGCAAAACACACCTGGTACTTCTGTTCGACAGTTACACCATCAAATAGGCCTTTCTGTAGGGGCCACCCATGCAATTTTACATAAAAATCTGCAAGTCTACCCATATCGCTTCACAGATGTGCAAGAATTGCATGGAGCTGACTTTCTCCGAACACTGCAAATTTGCAATTGGTGTATTGATAGGGATAATAACCAGAACATTTTCCAAAAATCCATATTTAGTGATGAAGCTTGATTTGAGTGAAGTGGTTATGTGAACTCGCAAAACATGAGAACTTAGATTAGTGAAAACACCCCCTGAAATAATTGAAAAAGGACTACACCCTGAAAAATTGAGAGTTTGGGTAGGAATCACAGCTTGCTGACTGATTGGTCTGCTTTTCTGTGAAGGTGGCTGATCACTAGGACACTTCAAGCAGTACTAATTGGATAGGTACCTGTATAAGCTACTGAATTTTGCTAGCACTTGGAAAAAATTACATAAAATTCTTCATTAATATCATTTAATTTTTTGTATTCAATTTATTGAATTGTCAATTATATTGCTTCTATTTGTACACATTTATAAAATATGTTTAATAACGAAGATCAATTTATTGTTAAACAGTTGATAAGCGAATAGAAACATGACTTCCCAAAACTCAATAAAAATGTCAAAATAAATTAACAAAATGTGATTAGCTTTATTAAGTCTTATCGAACACATTAAACACATATACCATTGAACCTATATGTCAATTTTCCGTATACCAATAAGAGATACAAGCCCTTTTCAAAAACTGTAATTCGGATCAAGTTGATAACTATCAGATGAGTTTCTACCATTCATATTGAGTGGAAATCAGATTCAAACTGTCATTAATCTGGTTTCCTGAAAATTACCTGTAAGGATCAGTCTGAACCAGGATCAATATTTCCGAAAAGTCCTATTGTGACAAAGTGTGTGACTCAAATTTTATCATTCATATTCCTATTAGTATAGACACAGTAGGACTTTTTGGAAATGGTAAACCTGGATCAAATTGATCTCTACAACTCGATGTTCATCCAACTCGATTGATGACTGATAATAGGACAGCCAATCGAGTTGGTTGAAAACAAGCTTATAGTAATGATCGACCCAATATGGATTGCAATTTCCAAAAAAGGACTTTTATGATCATAGAAATTGAGCACTGTCGCTTTTGAATAAACAGGTTTTAACCAGCCAATTTGTAAATTGTTGATTTGAAACATGGTGGACAGCAACCCTTTAAACTACAGATCTGATCATTGACCAAGATTATGCAGTCTAACACTATTAATTACTTACCAATGTAAACTTAATTTCTGTCTATAACATTTTTAAACAACTTCAGTTTATAACTATAAATTAGGAATATGAAGCTGGATGATCCTGCATTATTTAGTAGCTATTGACGCAACTTAACACACAGTAAACTACTTTGTCATTATAAAAAAAAGTTAGCATTTATTATTGAACATGAAAATACCATATACCAATAGAGATGTTTCCTACCTTCTTGCTCGTAAACTGAAGTCCATACTGATCTGTTCCAAGATTTCTGGAATATGCCTCAAGATTCAAGCCTATAATAGGTATTATTTTTGTCTATACTGCTATAATATTTTATTAAAAATCAACACAATTTCTGACTTCATAGTGATGCTGACAAAACATATCAGTTATTTATACATTTGAATCACATTAAAACTGGGTTTCAGACCCAAAATGGTTTATGCATGTACACATGTGTATGGTTGCATATAGCTTTTCCAGGCTGGGGAACGAAGAGAACTATTACACTTGTACACAAATTTAAACCTCGAGAGTATCTACTGACACATACATTTTTAGAAACATCTTTTCTTCTAGGTCCTAATGGTCGCAGTCAATACCGATTTTGGTGCAAAATGTGTAGGTTTAGCTTCAGGAATTGAGCCTACAATATGTTTATAAACTTATTTTCGTCTCCAGCTCTAATGTTTTAAGTTTATATACCTTTGAAAATCCATTCCATTTCCGATTCTACAGAGATAAAACATTAGAATCATACACTTGTTTTAATGATTTTAAAACTAGTTTTTAGTTTTTCAAACACAAAATTGTTTGTAGGTACTTTCGGTTGCAGTTGTAGTTAGTAGGGCCAAGCCTTAAAAACTCCTCTCCCCAAAGGCTACACCGTGCAGGGGCTGGTGATTGTGGTGCTTTGTCGTCGTCAGAAGTCAAAAGATTAATATGAAAATCGCCACTTCTAAGGGCGAAAGGCCTGTTCAGGCATTCATTCAGGGTCGCAAAATTTTAGTTTATCTCACCTCCCAAGGTTCACTATCTCCGTCGTACACTTAATTTGGCACAAAGATTGATGTGTTTTTCTAACTTCTCTATGGATGTTAGCTCGGGAATACCTCAAGTAAATTTTACAGCCTATAGAATCTTAAAAATCTTTAAATAATTAAAAAAATCAAACAAATTAATGTCGACTTATTTATCAACATTCTGAATGATTCTGGACTGTTTGGAATGTCATGTCAATTGCTATTCATTATTATTTTATTAAATTTATTTGAGCATTCCCGTCCTTAGATTCCTATTGAGAAAAAAAAGATGGAGACACTATCGGAACGCGTAATGGTAGGCAACCAGTAAAACGTTCGCAAAGTGTGAACGTGCCTAAATTTGAAAGTTTGACGGACAAATACGGAACGAAGTAATTCACGACGTGCTTCAAAATAACAAATGCATTTCATAGGTAGCTAGATGAAATTTTATAATGAACCCCCCGTATATTATATGTAAGGAAGGATTTTGGAGTGCTTTTTAGATATGCATATCTAATTAGAGTTTATCCTGAAATATATCAGTAAAAATGGATCACAACTATTGAGGGCTGACTTCTGGTAGTTTTCAAATGTTGCTAATGTTAGCTTATTTTGGGAGAATTTGAGAGGGCGTTAGGGAACTTTGGTTGTTTTTCGTATGGAATCGTCTAGTTACATATTATATATTCTTTTCTAAAGATCATTTCTGTTTTAATATCCATCAAACAAAAAATTACAACCTCTACTCTAACTTGGTACATAGGTACCTACTTAAAGTAGAAGCAAACATGCATTACATAATCATTATACAAGCATACTGATGGTTATCCCAGATTTTCTTGATTTTCTACTTGAATGCTTGACCTTCCAAAACAATATATTTCACTGCTATTTATTCGTTCCCAAATAAAACTACTTTTAAAATTACAAAATTATATTAAAATATCTCAAGCGGTTTAGAAGAAATCAATAAACTTGTATGCTACTAAATCAAACCTACACACCCTTTACATTTTTAATTATGCTTCCAAGGACATTAGTACTTAAAGCAATGCGATCAATCAACTCCTAAAGTTTGTCAGAGTACTTATGAGTCACCCCTGTATAATGGCAATTATTGGAATTATGGCTTTGAAGTATAAGCTAATGATTTCAAACTGTAAGTTTTGTAGAGGTTTTTATTAATCTTGGTTCACCCCGAAATTGAGTTCGGATCACTGGTGATCCTTTGCCACATTTTGATTTGATCATATTGGTTATTTCCCTTTGTGTGGATGAAGCAGTGCATGTTGATGAGGATGACGAGGAAACTGTTTTCAGGATAGGACCGTAAAATAACAAACATTTTAGCCTGAACTCTAGAGCAATTAAAATCCAAACTACCCCTGATTTGGTAAGAAAGATTGTAAGCATTCTGTCGCTGGCGGTGGTTCAGAATCTTTCTGATCTATTCGTGTAAATCCTGTGCTTACTACGTACGACTAAAAAATTGCATTCAGTAAAGTGAAATACGTATTGAAAATATTATTAATCAACCTGTAGGTACTTAGTACAAAGAATATCCTACACCCACATTGATTTAGGGTAGAAGAAGGTATTTCTTCAAAAAGTAAGTGAGCAACCTTACTTTTTGATAGATGAAACATAAAAACTTTTTTGCTTCTCGTATTTTCTCTTACTTCTCACCGTTTTCGGAAAATTTATGCATCATAGAATGCACTTAATTTTTCCACAAAAAGTTATTTCTTAATGAGTATATGGATATCTAAAGCCAGGAAACCACATAAAAATTTAGGTAGAACAGATTGTATAACGTTCTTTCGGATTGACATTATTGGCGTGATCAGCAGCGACAGGCCATTAAATCCCACTCGAGAAATTCAAGGAAATGTGCCAAACGTCTCATCAGCTCCTTTTAAATTTAACCGGATATGCAAATCCCATCCTTGACTTTCACCGAGAGTGCAGACAAATCTAGAGAATTAACTCTCAAGCAGTCGAGGCACGTGTCTACCACCTTAAAGCTGAAATAATATCCCCCGTCAAAAATCTCCCTCGGTTACCAAACGTGAAGAAATTCCTGGCAATTTGTAAGCTTTCGGCGGCTAAAATTAATGTCCTAATTAAATTATAGGCAAATTAACGTATATGTGCTATCACTTCGACCCTGAAGAGATTTGCATACGCAACAGCACGCAGCCATGGAACAGGCGAGATAACAGTGAATTAAGTATGCCTTTACGCACTGGCAAAGAAATTTCCTTTGTTGGGATTATGGGATGAAGGACAGTGGAACACGAACTTTACTAAAAAGTTTGTTCAAAATAGTGAGCGAAAGAAATAAATACCATTACGAAGCCAGCGACACAGGATAATTCACAAAGCATGAGCAATGAACGGATTTACACGAGAAATTTCAGGAAGGAAGATCTCATTTTAGATTTCCTTGTTCTAGGGTTGATTTATGCGCTTGCAGTATGCCTGTATTTTCTCGTTATGCCACTGATATATCGAATTTTTAATCAAATTCAGTTACATATGTTTCGCGAAACATGCCTGAACACAAATCTTGGCAAGTTTACAAAATAATATTCTATGCAGCGCGATGAAGTTGGAATACCGCCCACATTGGACATTTCTCACTGGAAACAATCGACTATGGCTCGTTTTTTGCTAAATAAACCTTTGACCCAAAAAATCCCCAAAAACTGGGCCCCGCCATAAGTAATTCCGCGGAATCGAGGGCGGTCCAGTAAAATATTGAGGAAACAATCGGGGGTGATATTTGTTTCTACCGTGATCCGATTAGGGTGGCCTCGGTCGGTGATAAATGTAATCGATTTATTACGGCCTGGGCCAGAACTTAAGAACGCCAGATTTGTTATTAAGATTTACTGCATTGGTTTGAAACTATTGTTTGAACACCGCTGGTGCGCGAATACGAAGTTTAGTCTTCGGCTTTAACGCAGCGTATCAATGCATTTAATGCGTAGAAGTATGACTAAACACAAAAAACTCAGATTTATTTTTAACATTGGGTACCTAATGGCAGTACCCAGTAGCAACACTAAAACTGTTGTACGCTTAGCTGTTTATTTCAGGGTTTGTCTGTCTGTTAAGCTAGTGGAGAGTACAAGCTTTCTACTTTTTTGAATCAAGGTCAGCAAAGAATAGGCAGTATAGATATAATCTTCGTTCATAGGGCATTGTTCTTCCGATTGTATAAATGTATCAACTTCGCTATTACTGGACTAAGAGAGCTGCCCATAGCTACACCCTCAGTTTGTTCGTCGAAATCTTCCTTCTATTAAAAATATGTAGTGGTTAGGCAGTGTTGGAACAACTTGGCAATATCTTCTGCAAATTGCTGGTTGATATATTCCATGGCTTCGTGGATACCATCGAGAAGAGCGAAACAACATCGAAGCTTTTGATTTCTCCTGGAAAAGAGTTAAAGAATGTAGTTTTTCGACAAAATGAATGGATTTTTTTATAATGCTCCTATTTTAGGTTGAGCAGTTTTCTGAGGTGTTTCGCGATTTCGTATCTCGAGATTCCTATGGTGCATCTTTGGCAAACCGTACAGCGATGGTGGCAAGGCTTCTGATATTTTAAGGTTAGTCATTTCATCCGATGCGATATCCTTGATTAAATTGTTGGTGGCCCTCAGGATCACCAGTTAGTTTCTTGTAGGTGGTGGGATCTAGCAGTGATCCTTAACAAATCCTTTTCAACGAGATGGATCCTTTGGTTGGAATGGATACAGCAAGCACGAGTTCGATAGGGTCGTCCGTCCAAGGAATGAAGAGCGCCAGGAAGCAACAACGAGACTGTTAAGAAGTCAGAAGGCAATAGCTAGGTACAAGAGTTAGGCGACGATGAAAGACAGCACTGCTTCACACAGACAACACTGCAGCCGGCACGATGATTGCAGCCGTCATTGAAGCTTTTGAAAGCGTCAGAATATTGTCTGCTATTAATTTTGTTCAATTCAATTGTAGGTGGTGGGATCTAGCAGTGATCCTTAACAAATCCTTTTCAACGAGATGGATCCTTTGGTTGGAATGGATACAGCAAGCACGAGTTCGATAGGGTCGTCCGTCCAAGGAATGAAGAGCGCCAGGAAGCAACAACGAGACTGTTAAGAAGTCAGAAGGCAATAGCTAGGTACAAGAGTTAGGCGACGATGAAAGACAGCACTGCTTCACACAGACAACACTGCAGCCGTCACGATGATTGCAGCCGTCATTGAAGCTTTTGAAAGCGTCAGAATATTGTCTGCTATTAATTTTGTTCAATTCAATTATAAATATAATTACCAGTTTTTAAACAGTTAAGAGTTAATGGTCCTGGCTTTAGATATCCATATACCCATTAAGAAATAACTTTTTGTGGAAAAATTAAGTGCATTCTATGATGCATAAAGGTTCCGAAAACGGTGAGAAGTAAGAAAAAATACGAGAAACAAAAAAGTATTTATGTTTCATCTATCAAAAAGTAAGGTTGCTCACTTACTTTTTGAAGAAATACATTCTTCTATTTATCTCTCCGCTACCGTCCAACTTTTACAATTTCTTTTTATATTTTGAGGAATTGCTTTAATTTTTTTGCGTTTGTTTACTGCTGCCACAAAGCAGGTCACTAAATTTAAATATCTGGGAAGTTGGATCAGCGAGGACCTGGATCCTGAGATAGAAATAAGATCCCGCATAGAGCAAGCGAGAACTAACTTTATTAAGATGCGGAACCTATTAACGGGCAGAACACTCAACTTAAACGTAAGATTTAACTTCGTTAGATGTTATGTGTATTCCACGTTACTGTATGGAGTCGAGGCCTGGACGCTGAAAGTCAGCGGCATTAATAAACTGGAAGCATTTGAGATGTGGGTGTACCGCAGAATGCTGCGTATTCCATGGACCGATGGTACCACTAATCAAGAGGTCTTACATAGGATAAACAAAGACCGAACAATCCTCGAGACCATAAAAAAGTGAAAGACCGCTTACCTTGGCCATGTCATGAGACAGGACAAATACAGATTCCTACAACTGATTATGGAGGGCAAGATTAAGGGAAAGCGTGGTCCTGGACGTAGACAGTGCTCTTGGCTGAAAAACATAAGGGATTGGACAGGCTTAGACTCAAACTCCCTGCTGAGAGGAGCCCAGGACAGAGCCGAATTTTCCAGAATTGTTGCCGATCTTCATTGAATGGAGAAGGCACTTCAAGAAGAAGAAGAAGAGTTAATGAATACAGTCCATTCTATCGATTGAATAACATTTTGATACTTCTAACCGGATGCAGAGTTGAGCGGTGATTATCCTCAGGAATTTGACGGCAGAATTAAGTGAGTCCTATCTATTTTACCTTTCCCATCCATTTTACCTATCCTTTATATTTGGCGTTGCCACGTTTGAATTTGATTTGGTTGAATCATTATAACCTCGTGATTAAAGAGTGAGGTGTATTATGATTATTGGGTAGGTGGGATTGTACCACAAGTATTTTTATTATTATTATTATTATTTGGTAAATGTATCTAAAGAATTCGTGGTACTGGTTGTGGTTATATATGGTATATGCACAGTTCCTGGAATAAACTGTTTACAGTGTGGAGTGTATACATAATACTTAACTACAGATAAACTGCACTGTGCATCGTACAGAGTACGGTCATTTGATATAGTTCCTGGTTATTGAATTTAGATTCAATGTAATATTTATATTATCAGTGTGAGTTAAAAATTCTCCTGACTTGGAACACTTATAGCACTGAAGTTAAATTTAGACCTCAGGTCTCAGGTTAAACTAAGAAATTGGTAATTATTAACGTAAAATATTAACTGAGATAAACATGAGTGAAAATGAACAGATATGAAAAGTACTGAAAAGAAAACGTGGCACAATTAAAGCAAAAGTAACTGGTTTTGTTAATTATTTTAATCTTCTTTATGGGGATTTTCAATGTGATCCTTTGTCGATTACTGATGGTCAAATTGAAGAATTGAGAGTACGTATGGAAAGTTTTGAAGTGCTATTAGAACAGTTTGAAATTTATCAGAATGATATTGAGAGCTTTTGTTCAGATGATGAATTGAATGAGCAGTTTCAAGAAAGGGAAACATTTATGAATACGTATTCAATTAATTTAGGCAAGGCTAGATACTATTGTCTAAGTTAAACAAGAATGTTGTTGTAGATGAAAGTAGTGTGAAGCAGACTACAATAAATAGAGAGGAAGTAGAACTCCGGTTACCACCTATCAAGCTACCAATATTCAATTCAGATATAAAGAATTGGTTAGAATTCAAGGACACTTTTCAGTCGCTGATCCATAAGAGACAAAATTTGAGTGATATTCAAAAGTATCACTATTTAATGGCTAGTGTTGAGGGGGATGCATTGAAAATAATTACTAGTGTTGAATTTTCGTCGGAGACATATATGGTTGTTTGGGACAATCTGTGTGCAAGGTATGATAACTCAAGGCTTTTGAAAGACAACCACATTAAATCCCTTTTCAATATTGGTCCAATCAGCAAGGAGTCTGCCAATGCTTTGCGAGATTTGTTGGATGATTTAAATAAGCATTTACGGGCGTTAACTTCATTAGGTCTTTCAACGGATCAGTGGGATGCTTTGCGTATCTATATGGTGTAATAAAACTTGATAGGTGTACAACCCAAGAATGGGAAATACATAAGTTAGTTAAAAATTTAGCACCCACATTGACTGATTTGAGGTCTTTTTTAAAAGATAGGGCTAATTTTTTAGCATTATTAGAGTCTAACAGAAGTAGTCAGGTAGCCGGAAAGAGTTCTAGGTCATTTCTTTTAAATAATGAAGAGAAATTGTCTTGTTATGTGTGCAAGGGAGAACATTCAATTTTGCATTGTAAGACTTTTTTTGAAATTGAATGTACAAGAACGTTGGGAAAAAGTTAGGCAGTTGAAATTATATTGCAACTGTTTATTAAAGGAACATTTTTCTGCAAGATGTAATTATGTCGGTTGCAAAACATGTAAGGGTAAGCACAATGTGTTGATGCATGACCCAAATAATAAAAAGAAGTTTAGACCTTTAACTAATCCTGATAATAACTCAGGGCTCAATATGAATAAAAACAAAGAAAAAAAATGATTCGAATGTTACAACAGCTCTTGCTAGCATTCACAAGAATAATTATGTTTTATTAAGCACCGCATTAGCGTATCTCAGAGATTGTGAGGGAAATATGCATAAAGTAAAAGCAGTTTTAGATTCAGGTAGCCAATCATGTTTCATATCTGAAGATTTATGTAAAAGGCTTAGGTTGCAGGTAACTAGGACAAATTTGTCTATTTCTGGAATTAGTGGTGTAGGGGGCTCAGTGAATTCTAAATGTAGGATTTCTATTGCATCAAAGGGTAATAGCTTTTCTGTAAACACTGAGTGTTTTGTGTTAAAAAAAAAAGGATAATCTTCCTACTTTCAATTTTAATATTTCCAGTTGGAACACGCCAACAAACATTAGTTTGGCTGATCCGGAATTCAACGTGCCTACACAAGTTGACCTCCTCATAGGCGCATGTCTGTTTTGGGATTTATTAAGGGACGGACGAATAAGATATGGTAAAAACATGCCTATATTACAAAATACAGTGTTTGGCTACATTGTTGCGTGATATATTGCAGTTGTTGAGTCCAACATTAAGTGTTATTTTTCCAAAAGTCAGAATCTGTCTGATAACCTTGAACATTTCTGGAAGATAGAAGAGACGAGTCAATCTGTGGCGTGGTCCAATGATGACCAATCTTGTGAGAAACATTTTCTCAACACGCATTCTCTTATGGAGAATGGTCAATTTATGGTTCGTTTGCCACTCAAGATGTCAGCTGAGGTGTTAGGTGACTCTAAGAGGTTAGCATTAAAGAGACTCTTACAGTTGGAAGGTAGATTCGAGAGGAACTCTGAAATGCGGTCGAACTATCATTCTTTTATGAAAGAATATATGAATTTGAAGCATATGACTGAAATTAAAGAAACTCGTGATGCAAAAATGTCTTATTTCTTGCCACATCATGGTGTAGGAAGGGAGGATAGTTTAACAACAAAACTCAGAACAGTCTTTGATGGCTCGGCTGTCACAAGTTCAGGAAAGTCACTGAATGATATTTTGTTGAAAGGCCCTGCAATTCAGAATGACATTTTCCAAATTTTAATACCTTTTCGAATGCACGAAGTAGTGGTGACTGCAGATGTCACAAAAATGTATAGATGTGTGTTAGTGCATCCAGAGGATAGACATTTACAGCGTATTTTATGGAGATTTAATACCGCGGAGGAAATAAAGGTTTACGAGCTCAATACTCTTACTTATGGAACAGCATGTGCACCTTTCTTAGCCATCAAGCAGTTGTCAAACGAAAATCGTATTAAGTTTCCAATTGCTTATACGAGAATAGATAAAGATTTTTATGTGGATGATCTCATAACAGGCTTTGACAATGAGGATGATGCCATTCGTATTTCAGGACAAATTTTTGAAATTTTAAATAATGCTGGTTTTGTATTGCGAAAATGGAATTCTAATAGTTCTATAGTTCTAAAGGAATTTGGTAATAGTTTTCACCTGGATGCATGGGGGACATTAGAGTTAGGGATTAATGATCAAGTTAAAACATTAGGTATTCAATGGGCTAGTAAAGCAGATATTTTATCTTACAAAATTGCTGATAATGATACTATTGGAGAGAGTATCACAAAAAGAACAATTCTGTCAGAAATTGCAAAGGTATATGATCCTTTGGGTCTGGTAAGTCCATCGATAGTTCTGGTAAAAATATTAATTCAGAAATTGTGCTGTTTAAAATTGGGATGGGACGAAAATGTTCCATCGGAATTAAAACAATTTTGGCAAAATATTAAGGTACATCTTTTATGTTTTAATTCTCTACAAATTCAAAGACATGTAGTATTAAAAAATTCTGTAGGAATTGAAATACATGGTTTTAGTGATGCATCACAGAATGATTATTCTGCTGCGATATACATCAGAACTATTAATAAGATGAATGAGGTGCAAGTTAAATTGCTATGCGCAAAAACAAAGGTTGCCCCTGTCAAATCATTGACCATCCCTCGTTTGGAATTGTGTGGAGCTCTTCTTTTAGCTCGCGTGTCAAAGAGTGTGACTGAATCGATTGAAAGTCCAATTGACGAGTATTTTTGGTGTGATTCTGAAATAGTTCTTCATTGGCTGCAGAAGTCACCTAATACTTTGCAGGATTTTGTAGGCCATAGGGTTTCTGAAATTCAAAGGATCACCAATATAAGTTCATGGAGCCATGTAGGTACTAAGGAGAATCCTGCAGATATAGCATCCCGTGAGATCAGCCCTTCTGAATTGAAAACCTGTAAATTATGGTGGGAGGGACCAGAATTTTTAAAAGGCGCATCTATTTGGCCTATTCCATTTAAATCATCACCTCTGATATCACTTCCCGAGATGAAACAAATAAAATATTGAAATTTTTCTGCTCCTAAATGTGAAATTTTTGAACGATATTCAAATATCAATAAACTTGTTAGTCATTGCTTATTGTAACCGGTTTCTGACCAATTGCAAGCGCGCAACTAAAAACCGTATTGTTGGCATGCTTACTGCAACGGAGGTTAATGATAGTCTTAAAAAGCTAGTGATGATTGCCCAGAGTGAAAGTTTTAAAGAAGAAATAAATATTTATCAAACAATAACAGTTTGGGTGGCTGATGTATTTGATAGTCAAATTACTACAGAGAAAACTCGATTTTTTGATTCTTTGACGATATCTCGCAATGGTTAAGCGCTATTAGGAAGTGATTTCTATCGTACCCTAGAGGAGAATCGGTTGTAAATTGTCACCAGTGGGGTGGCAAATGATAAAACTTATATGCCAAATTGCTGCAGAGAAAACTCGATTTTTAGGAAAACTGGCGATATCTCTAAATTGTTAAGCGTTCTTGAAAGTGTTTTTTTTTGTATAAAATACGTCAGCAAATTCCGATGGCCTGATTTTCTTATCTGAGTGTTACAAAGGATTGATTCACCTCGCGTTTTGTTTGTGGGTCGTGTATGTACGTGGAAGCCTTAAATAGGTGTACTTGAAAATTGCTTGGCGCTTAGTACTCTTAATAAATGAGATACTCTGAATCGAGCCAGCAGGCCTGCTCAAGATTACGCGCAACTCTCGCTTTTCAAGGTTACCAGGATTTTCATGGTTAAGCGAGCTCAACTCAAGGTAAAAGCTTTAGCAGTGAACATGTACTGAACAAAATGCGTCAGCAAATTCTGATTTTCTTATCTGAGTGTTACAAAGGATTGATTCACCTCACATGTGGGCATGAAATTCCTCTCTCGCTGAATTACAATGCAAAGCCTTCGCAAAAGTCAAGGCGTTTTGTATGAATATTTTTTTCTAGCGCGAGCTCAAGGCTAAACGATGCAAAACCTGCACCTTTGTACTTGAAAAGCGTCACGGCGTTTTGTACGAATATTCTACTGCCTCGGAAATTTTAGCACGTAGATCCGTCGCTTGATGCAAACATGGTCGTTTGTCTCACTGACGGAATGGGTTCGAGATTGATTTTACAGTATGACCTCGTCCAGGCGTTTGTTGAAATTAATGTCACAAGGTCAGTGACTAGCGTGGACTGACGATTTTCGAGGCCACGTTCGTCGGCAAGGTAGCTCGGCGTGCTGCGACACGTTTCCCGCGTGAGCCTAAACCTGCACCTTTGTACTTGAAAAACGTCAAGGAGTTTTGCAAGAGCCTCGGAAATTTTAGCAGGGGTACGGACGCGTCAAGGTGGAATGTCCGTGTGTGGACCAAGGTCAACTGAGTTTCAAGGTCAACTGATTTTCAAGGTCACTTTTCAAGGTCATGAGCGCGATTTTCAAGGTCAACGTCTAGCAACCTCGTCTGGCGTTATCTGAGAGGCTCATGGATGTTCCTGTGACCTTGAAATTGTCATGAAATCCGCTTTGATTATCTACTGAAAGCAAAACATAAATTACTTGGCTTAGCGCCTTTTGTAGATTCGAATGGTATTATGAGAGTAGGAGGACGCCTAAAAAATTCATTCATTAAGTTTGAAGTTAAGCATTTTGGTTGACCTCTGGAATGAATGTTGCTAAATCTGTGGTGAGAATGTGTGTTAAATGTTTTAAGTTTAAACCAAGACCTGCTGTTTCAATAATGGCTGATTTGCCTCAAGCAAGAGTTACTATTACAAGCCCATTTGAACGCGTAGGGGTTGATTAAGCTGGTCCTTTTGTACTAAAGGATAAGAAAGGGCGTGGTTGTAAAACGTATAAGGGTTATTTATGTCTGTTCATTTGTTTCGTAACCAAGGCCGTGCATCTGGAACTAGTAACCGATTTGAGCACCGAATCATTCATTGCAACGCTGAGAAGATTTTGTGCCAGGCGAGGAATTCCTTGCCATATATATTCCGATAACGGCTCTAACTTTGTTGGTGCTCAAGGTGCTCTCAAGTCATTATTTGAATGTTTAGTGAAAAATCAAGATGAAATCGTTAATTATTGTACCAGTAAATGTATCAGATGGCACTTTATTCCACCCAATTCACCGAATTTTGGGGGACTATGGGAAGCAAACATAAAAGGAGTAAAACATCACTTGTATCGCGTGGTTGGAGAAACAGTTTTAACCTCTGAGGAATTTAACACATTTCTTGTTCAAATTGGGGCAACGTTGAAATCCCGTCCACTTCACCCAATGTCACCTGATCCTAATGATTTTCAACCTTTGACCCCATCTCACTTTTTAATTGGAAGACTATTAGTTACTCTTCCGGAAACAGATCTCACCGATGTAAAGGTCAATCGATTAAATCGTTTTCAACTATTGCAACAAATGCACCAAGGATTTTGGAAGCAATGGTCAAAAATTTATTTAACCCATTTGCAACAAAGAACCAAGTAGAAGCACGGTGATAAAACATTGGACATAGGAACATTAGTTCTGATCCGTAATGATCATTCTACTCCATGCAAGTGGTTGTTGGGGCGTGTTATTCAGCTTCATCCCGGAGCTGATCACATTGTACGAGTCGCAACAGTAAAAACGATGTATGGTTCATTGAAGAGAGCAGTCTCCAAACTTTGTGCCCTTTCATTGGCCAGTGATGACTTGAACACCGGAAGTGTCCAAGGGGGTGAGTATGTTAAGAAGTCAGAAGGCAATAGCTAGGTACAAGAGTTAGACGACGATGAAAGACAGCACTGCTTCACACAGGCAACACTGCAGCCGTCATTCAAGCTTTTGAAAGCGTCAGAATATTGTCTGCTATTAATTTTGTTCAATTCAATTATAAATATAATTACCAGTTTTTAAACAGTTAAGAGTTAATGAATACAGTCCATTCTATCGATTGAATAACAGAGACAAGATGAAGAAAAGCGCGGATGGACTAGTCTAATATACGAGGTGTTCATTGTAAAACTTCATCTAGTTGGCTGTGAAATGTCAAAAGAAAAGGATGGAGAAACAAAAGTCCATTTATTTTGATTATGTCATCCTTTTCTGTCAAAATTTCATAGCCTGCTAGATGAAATTTTACAATGAACACCCCGTATACCCACAAAGTAAGTAACGGACAGGATAGAGAGTAAAGAGCATGAAAGCCAAGAGGAAAATCCTAACGCAATACCAGGAAGATTAACTCGTGGTCATTTTGGGAGGTTCGAAAGTGGAGAGGGCGTGAGCCGGCGACCCGCTGCAGTAGAACTAGGGAGAAAAGAAAGAAAAGGAAGAAAGGATATAGAAACAGCAACAGAGAAAGAGGTGCGGTTAGGAATGGTACACTAGGCACACATTATGGATCAGGGGAGGAATCTTCATACCACTTGAATATCCGAATATTCAAATAATTCAAATTTGAATATCCGAATATTAGAATTATATCCGAATTTGAACATCCGGTAGTGGTTTCTGCTGCCGAGCGGTTCTTCCTTTTCTACATTTAGTTCTCATCTTCTTCTTCTTCTTTGTGTTGTACGGTAAAATTTTACTTCAATTACTTCGGCAGGTTTGAGCGTTTTCTTGAATAAAACTGTTTTGGCCTCTACTCCTTTAGGTTCCGCCGGTTTCTTTTTTTAATTCAACTTTTGCAGTTTTGAGAGTTTTTTCTTCTGACTTTCTTAGGATTAGGTTTGAAGACTACTTCTACAGGTTTTTCTTCTTGCGGATAGTACTCTGAAACAAACTCATCCCTCTCGGTAGACGCACCTTCCTCTAGAGTTTTCTTCTTTGGTTTGGTCTTTTTCTTCCTCCTCTTAAGTCCTCATCGATAGTGAGAACAAAATGTTCGTCTTCTGCCTCTTCGTTTTGGTTAAGTTTCTTTTGACTTTGCTGATTGAGCAATTTTTACCTCATTTTTGTCTTTCTGAGATTTTTTTACCGATTTAAGCTTGAATTTTTCAGGTTCTTGCTCGAGTCTAGGTTTTTGTGAAGCTTTTTTTGCAACTTCTTCTTCAGTATCTTCCTTCCGAGGCTTTGGTACCCTCTTTCCAATAATTAGTTTTACTGTTTCATGCGTCGCGTCCATTTCTCTGTTTTTTTCTTATATTTTTATTTTTGTTCGTTACAAGGTAATCCTTAACGCCCGCCTTTGGTTTGCTTCGAGAAGCAACTGTTTTTCCGTTATAATAGTTTATTTTCAATAGTTTCTTTCGGAGATTCCTGCTCTTCTTTTTACTTGTCTTTAAAATAACCGTATCAATCTTCTCTTTCTTCTTCTTCTTCTTCGTACTCTTGATTGAGCGTATTCTTGATAAGCAGTGGCGTAGCGAAGTCAAAAATGCGTTTTTTTAGACACCCAAATTTACGACGGTTTTACCGTAGTTCCGGGTCTATATGGGGTATAGGTCTCCCCATTGGGAGATTACCCCATTGTTGCTTTACAAATGTACCACGCCCAAACAATCAGTTTTTCGAATTTGACTGACAAAATAACCTTTAACGGAAGTTGTGTGAAAATTACCTGATGTTTTTTTTTGATCGAACATTACGTCAACTAAATTAAAAACCTTGAATGACAAATTAAGCAGGTATTTTGTGGTCGTGAATGCTCTATTCATTGGTGTCAATAGCATTGTTATACCGTATTTAGTTTTTGAATTATATATACATAAGTATTAAAATGTCCATAAAAACTGGAAAAAATACGTTTTATTTTTTACATGTTTTTTTATCCTCTTTCATATGAGACTATTTTTGATAAAATAAATGACAATGAATTTTGGTTGAAAATTTTGCGACTACCTCCCTATGAAATTTTTGAAATTTTTACATTTTCCTGTTTATCTTGGAAACTGTCTAAGAAGCTGCCTTTCACGGTTATCAAAAAAAAAAAATTGTAGCATATTTCTGAGCCACCCGTCCTCAGTTACTGTTCCAGGAACACATCCAAATATGGGCTCTACGTGTAGCTCTATTCTTCTACTTCCTTAGCTCTTCTTATAGATTTTCGGATAAATCTTCATCGAAACGAGATATGAGTTGTTAAAAGCCGAAATGTATCTCAAAATTTAGGTTTTTGGGCCGGTTTGAAAGCCCCTTATGCTTAATATAAAAATATCGACTTTTCTCATATAAATCAAGAGTAGCCAATTTAATTTGTTGGTTGTAGTAGTTGTATGGAAGATAGAGCATTTATTTCTGTTTTAGATAGTATAGAGTGACTCAAAAAAACTGTGGCAAAAATTGAAGACAATTTTTATTATGCAAGGTGTGAAAAAATTGCTGTAACATATAGTTTAAGATTTTTGTTTGTTTAACAATATATTTGTATTGGTAGTTATATTAACATTTTTGATTTATATACTAGTTGGTATTCCGAAAATTGTCAAAATATTATATTTTTTGAAACCACTAAAACTAGAAAACTGAAATTTCTTAATTGCCTTTACTCTCCTGTGTTTGCGCAAAGTATCCATTATCTGCAAGAAAATAGCCTATTCAGGAAAAGGGGAAAATGACACAGGTGGGATGAAGGTGGGAAATCGTTCCAATCCGAGTTTCTCCAAAATCACCAGAATTCCAGTTTTACGCCGATTTTATCCGACTGCATCTTAATCTGGATTTATTCTGAAACTCCAAATTTTCCATTTTTTAAAAAGTTTCAATTAACCAAGTTCTAATCCCTATCTGCATCTTCCAAAAAAAATGCAAAATTGGTAGTGTTCTGGCAAAATTTCTTCCATTGTTCAGAACGCTCAGCTCATCTATTGACGGTTTCTGAGCCGGCTGAATTGGAACGGGAAAAGAAGAAGCATCTAGAAAGAGCCTTTGGAAAGGAGACAGCAAGCACGAGTTCAATAGGCCGTCAGTCCAAGGAATGTAGAGCGTCAGGGAGGAACAACGGGAGAAGATGAAGAAAACCGGGGATGGACTAGTCTACCATAAATCCACAAAGTAACGGAGAGGATAGGCAGGCTACTAATAAAGCGTAATGTTAAAACCGTCTTTAAACCCGCCCGTACAATACAACAGTGCTTGAGATCGGCCAAAGACCGCAGAGATCCCCTATCGGCACCCAAGTTCCGTGCAGCTGTGGCTTGGTATACATTGGCACCACAAAACGCAGTTTCAACACGAGGATTACGGAACACAAGAGGAGTTGCAGGCTGAGACAAACACATAAGTCAGCAGTAGCAGCATAGGTACCCAGCGTAGCAGCGTTTCTATCCGAGACTACGAGAGAGGGCATTGAGATTTTTAAACACGACAACAATTTCAGCAGGAAGGAGAAAATTACGTTTCTAAAAGCCCCTTGCCTCATCTTCTTTGATAACAGTTGCTAGATGTTGCGTCCTCAAAAATATTCTCCAAAGGTTATCGGGAACAGGACATATTGTTCGGGAACATTGTCCTGTTCCCGATAACCTTTGGAGTATTTGATAATGTCTGCCATAGCTGTAGAGGAAACGTTAGGAAGAAACTCTATTGGACCACGGCTTCAAAGCCCGGAAAGTTTGTAATTTCATGTTGGTTGCATGAAAACAAGACGTCGGATTTTAAATTTGAAAATACCACGTTGAAGAGAGCAAGAAGTGGCTCTGAAGAAGGGCCAATTGTTTTTAATTATTTTAAAATTTAAATTATTACTAGAAAAATTAAAAAAACTTTTTTTTATTTCTATTTTTTGCGAATATTTCTGAAACCAGTCGAAATTTAAAAACATCATTTTTATAGACTATTTAATAGCACAACTTTGCTCTAATTTAACCTTCTTTGCACCTCTTTAAAAAACCCTGATTCCCTTGGTTAAAATGGAAAAACTTTAGTTACATTAGAGACATTAGACTATATTAGAAAAACAACTGTAATTCTAATATAAACAGCATAAATTTTGGCTTCCAGAATTCCCTCTTTAAGTTTGGCCACCTAATTTCGGGACCCCCTGTATATACCGACACATTCGTACATTTTACCAACCTTCTTTTCTCTTCTCTTTTTATTCTTTTAATATCCCTTCTTACAAATGTAGCATCAAAACTTTTTTTGACTAATACATACAAAAAATGAAATACCGCAAGGTCATTTTAAATCTTTGGACAGAGAAAGCTCTTATACGCTTTTCCACCAAACCCCAAGACGTGCGTACCAAACCTTTATTGGGCAATGCCATTACTCTTTATGGTCCTCTCCATCATCCGACATATAAAGAAGATAAACCTAAATGAGATTCGCTTTAAGAAACTCGGGAACACAATTGCGGTAAATTACATACATATACGGAGGAAACTACGTGTATTTAAAGGGATATGCTCTTAGTGAGGCTGTTTGCTTAAATTGTGTATTTGCCGTCTCACCAAATGGCATTATAGAACTAAAACCACCAAACTTAATGTTATTTGGACTTACCAGTGGACCGAAACTCGCTTAGATATGTAATTAAATGTTAGGAGTGGGCTCTGAAAGGAAATTAACCTCTAGGATTACCTTATCTAAATCCCGAAAGAAAATTCCTGCCTTGCAGTCCAGCATTTATGGAATTGTTTCCTTGCTGTCCAGTTACTTGACCCGTTAATGGAAGTTTACCCCCGGCGACAAAGGCCTTTTGTAAATTCCAGGGAGGGTTAATTTCAACAAAGATACCGACCCGAAGAGCTGTCTTAAAAGGTAGCAACTTAATTTTCCATTAAAGTGAATCATTTCCAAGCTATCTTGATAAGGGTGGCAGCGTAGGACCCCTTGTGTGTTTGTTATTGGGTTACGTCGAATAATAAGGGTATATTGATTGTATCCTTTGTGGCTTACCGCGCTTTAGCAAACCTAAATGATCGTGGTCAGACTAAATTTAATAGAGAATTCCTATTTAGAGCAAAATATTGCTTTTTTCAACTCGCCCACTTCAAACATTTTTCTTCTATATCCTCCATACCTACGCGAACTTCCCGTCTGGAAATCAATAAAAAACAATTTAGGCTGAAAGCTGCAAATCCCGACTGCACAGCGATATGTCTATCTATAAGTCCTCAGATGACTGCATTGAAAGCAATCCTGCAAAGCCAGCATTCGAAAATGGCCCTATGGAAATAGCCATTATTGGCTCCAATTTTTAAAACTTCAAATCCCAGGGCTATCTAACCCTACCGATTGCTAAATGTCCTTGTCAGGATTTTGCGATTCGCAGAGCTTCCATTTTTCTGTTAGGGCTCAATTAATGGAATATTATTTTTCCAGTATTTCTTGCTAAGGCGACTTTGTTTCAGGCATAAAAAGGAAAATTTATTTTAGTCTAGTTATAACTTGTCATTTAATAAAGTCTTTTGGATACTTCCATTTATTGTGCCTTTTTTGCACATACGAAAAAAACGCCAAAGAAATGTTTTTTTTTTATTTTCATAAGGGCTAAAAATAATAAATGAATTATATATATGTAACATTGGAATGGAAGAAGTGCAATAAAAGTGAAAACTTCGTATAGGTGTGATCGACTCTTACGGAACATCGGTCATTCCCAAGGCGTCCACGAGGCTATTGTTTTTGACAACTTAAGATATTAAGGGTTTTATCGTTCAATTTGTCAACGTTTAAGTGAGAAAGATGAAGTTTATGTGGAAGTTTAAGCCCCTCCACGTTACACGGAAAGTTTATTTTATAGGAAACTAGTTGGAGTGCTGTTGACCTTAATTTATTTTGTTTTCTCGTTTAGCAAGTTAAAGCTGAAAATTGAGACTACCCTCAAAAAGTTACAAAACTAAATAAATAGCTAATTACGATATAATAAATTAAGAATCGTAAGGTTATAAGTGCCGTAGGTACTTGGCTTTTAATGCAAATCACAACCTTTGTGACTAATAATATAAACCTGAATGAAACTAATTTTAAAATGGTTTTTTGTGGCAAAAAAACGGTTCTATAGTCTGTGGGATCTATAATAAGTGCCCGAATCTACCGAAAGGGCTATCTCCGAAAATATAGCACCTACGGTACTTCCGTTTATGGGAGATGAGACGGGACAACAAGAAGGTCAAAAAAAATCATTGGATGCACTCCAATTTCATATAATTAACAAATAATTTTTGACAAAGAACTGTACTGAGTGCCTCTTTTCCAGCCTGTTCTACGTTAATAACTTCTACTTTTTTTGGAACTCGTTTTTCAGTTACTTTCGTAAAAATAACTTTTTCAATAATAACTGTCTCTTTTATTTGCTCAAGGACTTCCTCAGGAGTAAACGGCTTGAGAACCCCTTCCAACCGTTGTTTGAGGTTTTTTACTATTCTCTCTTTAATAAAATTTTCCAGTTTTTTCCTCTTTATCGAGTGGCGATCGGCCAACACCCCCCCCCCCCTCCCCAATGGTCAAAAAACGCGACTCTAAAAGTGATCAAAAATCTAATTTCGAAGGGGTCTATCTCCGAAAATATTGCATCTACGGAACTCCCGGGAGGTGGAAGGATGGTGGAAGGATGGTGGAAGGTGAAAGAGGACATCAAGAGGACAAAAAAACAATCGGATTCACTCCGATCGATCGAGGGGTTCTCAAGTTACAGGTGGTCAAAGTTGAGAATTGACAAAAAAGTCCCCATTTTGGACATTTTCTAAGAAATGTCGGAAATTCTTTTTTGCTGTTGTTGATCGAAATGACGCGCCTGCAATACCTTAAGAACGTAACAAACCCAATTCAAAGAATGTAACCTCTAAATACGTTTTTTTTTAAATGGTTAAAAAACGCGATTCTGAAAGTGATCAAAAATCGACAACCGAAGGGGTCTATCTCCGAAAATATTCCACCTACGGAACTCCCGATGGCGGGAGGTGAAAGAGGATATCAAGAGGAAAAAAAGACAGTTGGATTCACTCTGATCGATCTAGGGGTTCTCAAGTTACAGGTGGTCAAATTTGCCAAAAAGTCGTAACCCCCCCCCCCTTTAGACATTTTCAAAAAAATTTGAGACCAATTTTTTTGCTGTTTTTGATCGAAGTGGCACGCTTGCAATCCCCTAAGAACGTAACAAACTCAATTCGAATGAGTTTAAACTCTAAAGAAGTTTTTTTTAAAAATGGTCAAAAAACGCGATTCTAAAAGTGCTCAAAACTCGAACTCCGAAGGTCTATCTTCGAAAATATTGCACCTACGGAACTTCCGATGATGGAAAGTGAAAGAGGACATCAAGAAGAGGAAAAACTGTGCCGATTTACGCCGATCGGTCGAAGCGTTCTCAAGTTCCAGGCGGCCAATGAAGTTGTTATTGTTGTCTAGAGAATGTGGAATTTGAAAGAGTTTCAAAAACTTTAATTGAGATTATGGCCGAATTTAGTTAAAAATTACTTAAATCGTCTGAAAAGAGCAAATTAAATGTTTTTTGGAAAATTCAGGTTAGGATTAGGGTCAAAATCGATTAAAAATGTTTTGCATCGTCTAAAAATGCCAATATGCAGATTGTGAAAAATACACAGGTTAGCATTAAAACCAAATTGATAAAAAATGACTTAAAGCTTTTTAAAATGCACAAACAGAATTTTTGGAAAAACACGGAGAAAGATTAAGGCCAAAATCGGTAAAAAAACTGACGCGTTGTGTCTAAGAATGCAAATTTGGTGTCTTTAGAGAAATTCGGGTTAAAATTTTGACAAAAATGGTTAAAAATAATCTCATCTAAAAATTTTATGTTTTTTTCAGAAAATCAGGCTAGGAATAACGCCAAAATCAATACAAAAATTACTGAAGTGTGTAAAAATACAGATTTGGGAAAATTCATGTTAAGATTTCGGCCAAAGTCGGTTAAAAGTTACTGAAAATGTCTAAAAATGCCAATTTGGAAATTGTGAAAAAAAGCAGGTTAGCATTAGGGCCAAAATCGCTAAAAATATAACTTGAAACTCGTCTTAAAATGCAAATTTGGATTTTTTGGAAAAATGCAGATTAGGATTGAAGCCAAAATCGCTTAAAAAATGACATAAAGCGTAAAAAAAATGCGAACTTTAAGTCCTTCAAGAAATTTAGATTACAATAAGAGCTAAAATCGGTTAAAAATAATTCACATTGGATAAAAATGCGAGTTTTCATATTTATGAAGGAACTCAATTTTAGGACAAATTGATTCAAATATTCCAATTTATTTTTTGTACCAGAGTAAGCGAAGTTTGGCTAAAATGCATCAAAATTAAAACTTGGGGTTTTTTCAAGGGAATCGGGTTCAACGACAAAGTCAACGAGTCATTGAAAATTTCTTAAAACTTCTAAAAAATACAAATTACAGTAACTAAAATCTTCTGATTTCTTGTTATTTCTTCTAATTTCTTCTAAATTTTATTACCTGTAAAGTTACATATTTCAACTAAACTAAAACGGTTCAAAATACAAATTTTGTATTTTTCCAGAAACTTACTTCAGGATAAAGGCCAAAATTGATGAAAAATTAGTCTCAGTGCTTATACAATTACAAATTTGGAGTGTCTGCAGAAATTCGGATTGTCTAAAAACGTAAAAAAATTTGATGTTTTTGGAGTAACTCAATTTTAATTCAAAATCAGACGAAACTGAAGGTAAAACTGAATCAAATCTTGCAATTAGTTGCATATTAGTTGTAATTAGCAAAAAATTCTACCATCACACGCTTTTTATTTTGATGACGCAAGCTGGAAACCATTCGTTGCCGTTTTGGCAATATACGCATAGCTTTTAGGTTCGTGGTCGCCACATTAATTTCACTAAAAATGTTACTTGGAACGGCATGCAACAAATTGAAATCCAACGTTTCGCTTTCGAATTACGATCAACCTTATCTTAGACAACTGCTATTTTGAGAATGTATGTTTATTTTTAAAGTGTTTTCGTAATTTTTCCCTCTTCGGATATTTACGGAATTTTTTTTTTGCTGTTTTTGATCGGAATGGCTTCCTTGCAATCCTCTTAGAACACAATTAACAAACTGAATTGGAATTAAATTCTGCTCTAAAGAGGTTTTTTTTTAAAACGGTCAAAAATTGTTGTATTTCTAAAATTGCTTAAAAGTCGACTTCCGAAGGGGTCTACCTCCGCAAATATTGCGCCTATGGAAATTGAAAGAGGGCATCAAGAAGAGAAAAAGACAGTTGGACACACTCCGATCGGTCAAGGCGTTCTCAAGCTACAGGCTGTCAAAGTTGAGAAGCTCATTCCTCAGCAATCAGTCCAAACGGGCAGGACGTAGTGTCTTGCGGTTCCGATCAAGTTCTGAGGTTGTATGAAAAATCCGAACAGATTGTGGTGTTACAAGACGAGGAAGAGGAGGAACGAGAACAGCAGGATCAGCTGGCTACGGGAGAACACACTGTAGTTCCCAGCCAACCAGGCTTGAATCTTCCAAGTAAAAGGACTGTTGGCAGGGGACATCAAGAAGAATAAAAAGCAGTTGGAATCACTGCAATCGAACCACACGTTCTAAAGTCACAGAACGTCAAAGTTGAAAATTTTAAAAAGAAAAGTTGAAAAAAAAAAGATGTAATCACCCCCTACCTTTGGTGAATTTCAAAAAAACTTTGAAAATTTCCTAGCACCGAAACAAACTAACGGAATGAGCCCAAAAGTGGATTTTTGCAAATGGCGGAAACATTGATTTTAAGAACCTGAAAATTTACCACTGAAGGAATTTTTAACCAAAACTATTGCTTCTTCATAACTTTCGTTGGTGAAAGATGAAAGAGGAAATCAAGAAGAGTGAAAAATAGTTAGATTCAATCCAATCGCTCTACTCGTTGTAGAATTGAAAAATTGAGTAAAAAAAACCCTTTGGTCAATATGAATTTAATTTTTTTGACGATTGCAATTCTCTAAGAACGCAACTAACTTAAACCCCACAAAATGAGCCCTAAAGTGATTTTTCTAAAATGTGCCTAAAAGTCGACTACCGAAGAGATCTATCTCTGACAAAATTGCTTTTACCTAGACTTCTGATGGTGGAAGGTAGAAGAGAACATCAAGAAGAGCAAAAGACAGTTCGACTCATTACAATCAGTCCACTTAAAAAGTTACAAAGGGCCAAAGTTAAAAATTTAGAAAAAAGGCAGTTGAATTCACTACAATTACCTTTTTTAGTAAATTTTAAAAAAACTTTGGAATTTGTTTTTTCTTATTGATCATAACGGGATGTGTGCAATTCCCTAAGAACCTAAAAGAGAGGGGGTTACGCCTTTATTCTCAATTTGTAATTTTGACCGCTGGAGTGAGTCCAAACGTTTGTTGCTCTTCTAGATGTCCTCTTACACTTCCCACCAACAACAGCTCCTTAGACATAATATTTTTAGAGTGGTCAATTTTTAGGTACTTTTTTTGCCATTTAAAAATAAAACTTTTGGGGCTTTTTCATTGGAATTACGTTTCTTACATTCTTAAGGAATTGCCAACGTCCCGTTCCGACAACACCAAACATTTCCAAAGTATTTTTGGAATTTATCAAGTAGAGGAGGAGGTAATTTGTCTCAATTTTCAAATTTGACCGTTTGTAACTCTAGAACGAGTGCATACGGTCAAAGCTGAAAAGACGTACTAACCTCCCCCCCCCCCTCCTTTCGATCATTATGAAAAAACTTTGGAATTGTGCTTACTGTTTTTGAAGTATGGGACTTTGAAATTTGCTAACACCTTAGCAAACTAAACTCGAACAAAATGAGCCCCAAAAGTGTTTTTTTTTAATATTGGAAAAGTGGATTCTAAAAGTACCAAATTGACCACCGAAAGGATCTATTTCTAAAAATATTGCACCTACAGAACTTCCCTTGGTGGTAGCTGAAAGGGGACATCAAGATGAGCGATAAACAGTTCACTACAGTCAGTCCACTCATTCTTCAAGTTACAGACGGTCTAAATTGAAAAATAAGAAAAAAAACACCCCATTCGTTATGGTAAATTTCAATAAAATTTTAGAAGTTTTTTGTCGTTATTGAGCGGCACGAGACCTGTGAAATCCCCTGTGAACGTAAGAAAACTAATTCCAAAAAATAAAGCCCCAAAAGTATTTTTTTTTAATTTAAGAATTTCAGTTGGTTGGAGGTCAAAAGAGACATCAGAAAGAGCAAAGAACAGTTGAATTCACTACAACCTTACCACTTCTTCTAAAGTTACAAGCGATAAAAAACGAAATTTGAAACGAAAAGACGTAATACTCCCCACTTTCTTTAATTTGAAAAAAAAGTTGAACGTCTCTCTCCGTTCAAGTCGACCACCCATCTCCAAAAATATTGCCTCTACAGAACTTTCCTTGGCGGCAGGTAAAAGGGGACATCAAGAAAAGCTTTTTTCTCAATTCTCAATTTTGACCGCCTGTAACTTGAGAACGCCTCGACCAATCAGAGTGAATCCAACTGTTTTTTCCTCCTCTTGATGTGCTCTTTCACCCTCCACCATCTGAAGTTCCGTAGGTGGATTATTTTCAGAGATACATCCCTTCGGAAGTCGATTTTTAAGCACTTTTAGAATCGCGTTTTTTGACCATTTTTAAAAAAATCTCTTTAGAAGTTAAATTCATTCGAATTGAGTTTGTTACGTTCTTAGGGGATTGTGAAGGTGTCATTCCGATCAAAAATGGCAAAAGAATTTTTCCGATGTTATTTCGAAAATGTCCAAAGGGGGAAGTGTTATTACAACTTTTTTCTCAACTCTCAAATTTGACCGCCAGTAACTTGAGAACGCCTCGACCGATCGGAGTGAGTCTAACTGTATTTTCCTCTTCTTGATGTTCTCTTTCACCTACCATCATTTGAAGTTTCCTAGGTGCAATATTTTAGAAAATAGACCTCTTCGGAGGTAGATTTTGAAGCATTTTTAGTATCGCGTTTTATGACCATTTTTAAAAAAAAACCTCTTCAGATATTAAATTCATTCGAATTGAGTTTGATACGTTCTTAGGGATTGCAAGCGTGCCATTCATAAAAGTGCTTAAAAGTCGACCTCCGAAGGGGTCTGCCTCCGAAAATATTGCACATATGGAACTTGAAAGAGGGCATCAAGAAGAGAAAAAGACAGTTGGACTCACCCGATCGGTAGAGGCGTTCTCAAGTTACAGGCTGTCAAAGTTGAGAAGCTCATTCCTTAGCAATCAGTCCGAACGGGCAGTACGTAGTGTCTTGCGGTTCCGATCGAGTTCTGAGGTTGTATGAAAAATCCGAACAGATTGTGGTGTTGCAAGACGAGGAAGAGGAGGAACGAGAAAAGCAGGATCAGCTGGTTACGGAAGAACACACTGTAGTTCCCAGCCAACCAGGCTTGAATCTTCCAAGTAAAAGGAATATTGGCAGTGAAAAGTCGTAAGTATTTAAAAGCAGTATAGCCAAAAAACACCACACATTTTCCGAGGTATGACGATTTTCTACATACTTCTGTATCAAAAATCCTCGAAGTTTGAACAAAAAATACATCAAATTTTGTTAAACACTGTATTAGCAAAATATATAACCCAGAACATAAGCGCCTAAAAGGGTCTATACATGGACCTTCCCAAATTGGCATCGCTAATGAAAATTGGTTGAGTGGCTTTAGAGATTGACAGATTAAAAGTTCTTTCAAAATTTGGGATCTATCGTTTCGATTGCTTCTTAGTTTAGTTGGCTGTGAAATATCAAAAGAAGAGGAGGAAGAAACGAAAATCCATTTACTTTGATTATATCACTTTCTGGGAAAAATTCATAGCTTTCTGTTTTTGATCGGAATGGCGCGCTTGCAATCCGCTATAAACGTAACAAACTCAATTCGAATGAATTTAACATCTAAAGAGGTTTTTTTTTATAAAAATGGTCAAAAAACGCGATTCTAGAAGTGTTTAAAAATTTATCTCTGAAGGGGTCTATCTCAAATATTGCACGTACGGAACTTCCGATGGTGGGAGGTGAAAGAGGATATCAAGAAGATGAAAAAACAGTTGGATTCACTCCGATCGTTCGAGGCGTTCTCAAGTTACAGGCGGTCATTGAAGTTGTTACTGACTTTCTCAGTCGAAATGGTTATTAGGTGAGAGCAGAAATTAACCGTTGTCCAGACAACGTGGAATTTCCGCTGATTTTTTAAAAAAATTACCCTCCTCTCATGGGAAAATTTATTGTCGCAAGCCTGACTCAAATAAAGAAATACTTAACCCAAAAATGATCTCGGATATGTCGGCATGAATCGTACCGATATATCCGAGTTGAGCACTAATAAAATCAATGATCGATGATCAAAAAGACTGACGACTCTCCACAGCTTTTCATGTTCTAGTTTTTGTTTATTTTGAGTCCGACGTGATAGGATTTGAACGCACCACACGTATTAGATTAGCAATAGTAGACAAAAGGAGGTACGTCCACCATATTGTCAAGAAACCTCTCCCATGTCGTTATTGACGCGATGACGTCATCGCGCCAGTATCTGGTACCGGCTGGAAGATCGGTTTGTTTAACGAAAATTCGGCACTAATCTAAGTACGGCTGTTATATACGGTGTCTTGAAAGGTGATGTCATAAATAACAGGGTGTACAGAGGTCAAAATAGCGTGTGGACTTGATATAAAAAAACTCCTATCTCGCTTAATTACCGATATACATGGTATCAAAGTTGCTTTTTGTTATACGGGTATATATTAAAATAGTTTTTAAACTCATAGATCTTTAACACGGATGCCGATTTTTACGCTATGAAAAAAAAAGAAAACATATAAGCGGTAAGTTGGCCAAACTTTTCAAAAAATCGTTTTCTTGGCATTTATGGGACGGATAATCTTTTAATAATTTTTAATAGATCATTTTCTAACAAGCATATAATGTAGGCCATTATTAATGAAGTCGTCGTTTGGGCTCAAACGAGCGTAGCGAGTGGCGTATTTCACTTCATTCATTATTCACGATGTTCTAGTTTAAAGGTTATAACACCTCATATTATGGACTTACAACCAGATAAAAGATAACCATGGGATAAAACTCATTGTATTATATTCGTTCAGCGGACACGAAACAACGTGAACGTGGCGCCATCTCCGGTTAATTCATTTATTTCATTATTACTGCAGGTACGTGATTCAGTTCCCGCTAAACTCCGTTGAAAACGAATGGCAGTGTGTGGTTTGGAAGGAGAAAAAGAACGGGCTGTGGCAGAGCAAGTATTTTCTGATTCGGCAACGGTGAATAATAGGTTGTCAGGATTCCGAAACCGCCGCCCGGCTCTAAAGTTTTAAACGACAGATGTTGACGGAGATAAGTCACCAGAAGCGGACCCGAAAATTCTGTTTTCCGAGCGAGAACTGATTTTGAAATAACGAGGCAGACTAAAAGGATTTTTCCTACCGTTTGACATCAAGAGTGGGATAGAAAGTTAAAAAAAGGCTATTTTTTGCTTTTCTAGATATTTACAAGATACCCAAGCACGGCAATATATTCGCTATTTAAGGCTCTCAAGTAAGGTTTTAGTCAACACTTGTATCGTTCCAAACTTGAACTGAATACCAAAATGAACGTGTTTCTAAGAAAATCTTATCAGTAGTGTTACCTATCTTTTTATACCATCACTTTACTTTATGATGAGTAAAAATCGAGCGATAAATCAGTTGTGTCAGGGCACGAGATACGCATATTTACAGAGTGGCGCATCGAAAATGATCCAATCTTTTTGGTCAAATTGAATACTAGGTGTCCCGAAATTTGATGGCAAAACTTAAACACGAAATTTTTTATTCAAATATCAACAGTATAAGAATAAGTTAAGAAAACTATACTTTTGCTCCTCTGTTTAGGGAGGCACAGCTCGGTTAGAGGGTACTTCTCAATATCTGTATGCTTGATAAATTAGTATTATTTTGGCCTCAAGAATCTTCTGTTTAAGTTTGGCCACCTAATTTTGGGACATCCTGTATATACATCGAAAATCGCTCAAACTCGTCAATTTTAGAGTTTAGAGACAAAATAGTATCTTGTGTAACTAGTGTCGAAAACTCCACTTTTTACACGAGTGTGACGGTTTGGACACGAGCCGTAGGCGAATTGTGCACTTTGCGCACGCTGTTTGCAATATGCGATTTTCAACGGTAATTAGTAGTGCGGATTTGCTCATTTTTGAGGCGCGAGGTCGTAGAAAATAAAATTTTTGAGTACTTTCTAATCTGACAGGAGAATAAAAACCATTTCATTAGCGGCCATTTTGACCAAATGGCATGAAATTTGGCAAATGAACAAACTTGGTTGAGACATTCAAAACGACGTATCATTTGACCCCTCTTTCCATTTAAAATTTCAAGGTCAATTATTACCCCCCCCCCCCTCTCTTGGGAATTCAGATTCGGGGGTTGAAACTGCTTAAAAATGTGCTCTTCTTAGAAACCAAAGTTGGCGTGTCCTAGCGATGTTCGATGTATGATACTAAATCGGTAGAAACACGGGGTGCATCCTTTTCGATGGGCCACCTTGTATACAAACATAGTGCGGCAAACACTTCGTGACCGAGATGCAGGATGTTTAAGTATTTTTTTTTGTTCTATTTTTCTGAAAATAATTTTTGAAATATTTAGCGCAAATATCGAATATAACTGTGTAACTATTTACGATCTACATCCTTAGATATACCAACTAACCTCCAGGGTCTTATACAATACTTTTTTGTAGCGCGCCACTCATAATTTTCGTTAAAAATTTGAATTTTTTATTCAATTCATTATTTTTTCTTTTGCATTTTTTTTTGCTCTCATCTTTTTCGTAAAATTTGCAAAACTATCTAAACATGTTTACAAGAAATGCCCATGCCCCCTCCCCCTTAGCTATTTCCTTCTACATTTAGAATTATTTTTCTTTTTTCTTACCAACCATTTCTTATGAACGTAATGAAACTATTGGGAGTGAAATTAGTCGCAGAATTAAGACGACGTGGGAACGAAAAATCGACAAACGAATTATCATCGATTACGAAATTTGTACGATTTATTATTTTAATTAGGGCACATGTTGAAAATATACAAGTTGTCCCATGACTATATGAACACAGATCAAAAACTCCCATCCTTCATCGCACTGTATAGAATTGAACATGGATGTATAAGACTAAGAAAACAAATGAATCTTTACGGAAAGCATCGAAAGTAAAGTAGAAAGATGTGTCGAAAATATGTGGATACATAAAGAAATAAAAAAATAAAGAAATATTTATAATTTTAGGTCAAAATAGTTTAAAAGCTATTAAAAATTTGTTAACATCCTTTTTTTAAAAAAATCGTAGTTTTAAATATAAAAATTGATTTTTGACTGTTGGGAAATGAAAAAGGGCGGTGAGAAAGAGAAGACGGAAATGCTTACAGCAGAAGAGGAAGGCAAACTAGAGGAAGGTTAAACTAAGGAACTTAGGGAAATAAGAAATACCTGTTGAACTCGCTTGAATTTCTCATTGAAGAACTACCACAGTAAATCCAAAAGAAAACAATTGTTGTAGAAAAGCGGGTATTTAAAAAGACAACTTTTAATTTCTACTGTCACCTAATAACCATTTTGACTGAAAAAGTCAGTAACAACTTTATTGACCTGTAACTTGAGAATGCCCCGACCGATCGGAGTGAATCTAATTGCTCTTTTCTCTCCTTGATGTCCTCTTTCACATCCCACCATCGGAACTTCCGTAGGTGCAACATCTTCGGATATAGACCTCTTCGGAAGTCGATTTTTAAGCACTTTTAGAATCGCGTTTTTTGACCATTTTTAAAAAAACCTCTTTAGATGTAAAATTTATTAGAATTGAGTTTGTCACGTTCATAGGAAATTGCAAGCGTGCCATTCCGTTCAAAGAGAAGAAAAAAATTGTTCCGAAAATGTCTAAAAGGGAGTATTACGACTTTTTTCTCGATTCTCAACTTTGACCGCCTGCAACTTAGGAACGCCTCGACCGATCGTAGTGAGTCCCACTTTTCTTCCTCCTCTTGATGTTCTCTTTCACCTCCCACCATTTGAAGGTTAAATTCATTCGAATTAAGTTTGTTACGTTCTTAGGGGATTGCAAGGGTGCCATTCGGTTCAAAAACAGCTAAAAAAATGTTTCCGAAATTTTTTCGAAAATGTTCAAATGGGGTACAACGACTTATTTCTCAATTTCGACCGCCTGTAACTTGAGAGCGCCTCGAACGATTGGAGTGAGTCAAACTGTTTTTTTCCTCTTCTTGATGTTCTCTTTCATTTCCCACTATTTGGAGTTTCGTAGGTGCAATATTTGCGGAGATAGACCCCGTCGGAGGTCGATTTTGAAGCACTTTTAGAATCGCGTTTTTTGACCATTTTTAAAAAACCTCTTTAGAGATTAAATTCATTCGAGTTGAGTTTGTTACGTTCTTATGGGATTGCAAGCGTGCCGTTCCGATCAAAAACGGCCAAAAATAAATACCAAATTTTTTTGAAAATGTCCAAAGAGGGTATTACGATTTTTTCTCAATTCTCAATTTTGAATTTTGACCGCCTGTAACTCGAACACCTCGAACGATAGGAGTGAATCCAATTGTTTCTTCCTCTACTTGCAGGCGGTCAAAGTTGAGAATTGAGGAAAAAGTGGTAATACCCCCCCCCCCTTTGGACATTTTCCAAAAAAAATCGGGAAAATTTGTTTGCTGTTTTTGATCGAAATCACACGCTGGCGATCCCCTAACAATGTAGCAAACTCAATTCGAATGAAATTAACCTCTAATGAGGTTTTTTTAAAAATGGTCCAAATACGCCATTCTAGAAGTGCCTGAAAATCGACTTCCGAAGGAGTCTATTTCCGAAAATGTTGCACCCACTGAACTTCCGATAATGGGAGGGGAAAGAGCACATCAAGGAGAAGAAAAAGCAGTAGGATTCACTCCAATCGGTCAAAGTGTTTTCAAGTTACATGCGGTCAAAGTTGAGAATTGAGAAAAAAACCCGCCTTGGACATTTTCAAAAAAAATTCGGAAAAATGTGTTTGCTGTTTTTGATCGGAATGGCACGCTGGCGATCCCCTAAGAATGTAACAAACTCAATTCGAATGAAATTAACCTCTAATGAGGGTTTTTTTTTAAAATGGTCCAAAAACGCCATTCTAGAAGTGCCTAATAATCGACTTCCGAAGGGGTCTATCTCCGGAAATGTTGCACCTGCGGAACTTGCCTCTTTAAACCAAAACTGCAAATCAGCAGGCCGAGGTACAAGAGTCAGCAAGGGAATGGACTTAACGGTCTTTATTTCCAAAAAACGGTTTAATGTGTTCTTGCGACATCGCAGGAGACTGCGGAATATCATAAAATAGCGAAATAATTCACGTAGGCGGCAGGCACAACCAAAACAGATGCCGGTAGGTCACGGTCCAATCACGGCGCATCTCTTATAAAACAGTTGCAGATCGACGACACCACTGACCTTTACTTTTACGCCCCCCAGCTACACCTAACATTCGTTATGGGTTCGGACCGTTAGACCTTTCGCCTACGGAGCAACATCTTGCGATTTCGAAAAAACAAGAATCGCTGATGAGGATGGGTAAAGGGGGGGGGGGGGGGGGAGGGGCTCTATAAAGATTTGATCAGCTTCAACAAAGACCATCTACTCAATGTGTCTTCACTGCAGTGAGTGCCAACAACTAATAAATATTATTATCACGCGATTTTAAACTTCAAACTAAAGTTTCTAAAGTTTTACAGAGTTTACCAGAAAAGTTAGGAAATTTTGTAACTGAATTCTTGTTGTCATATATTATCTACAAATACTAATATATTTTATTCGTAGTTAAAGTGACTTTTTTGGCTCACCCTTGTTGCTCACTACTTTCGTCACAGAAAGGTGACACTTTTGTGACACTTTCTTTCGTATGTCACTGATAGTTAATTTCCTAAGACTTATGTTCTCTGTTCAATTTCGAAGAAAAAGTCTCCTCTTGTGTGAAATTTGTAACTCTAACCGTTTTCGAGATATTTGCAAAAATACATTTTTGGTTGTTATTTTAAATCGGTCTAGCCCAGTTATTACTAGTTTTAGAGAAATGACGTGAATACAAAACTTGTAGATAATTTTTCTCTGAATAAGATGGGCTTATCAGATTTGCTTCTGACAGCTGTCAATTTTGACTTATGATATAAACATATAAACCGTTCGATCGTCCAAATCTTCAAAATTTGATTTTCATCATTTATCTAAAGGATCACAAAATTTTTTAAACATGTGAAAATGATTTTGAATTCATTTCCTAACACTGTAATTTCTTCATCATCAACCAACTTCGTAACTCTACTAGTTTCTGACATTTCTTCATTCTAATCATTGAAAGCTCAGCCTGCATAATATGGTAAATGTATTCATTTTCCAGCACATTTTAATTTTATTAAACAGGGTTTTTATTAAACAGTTAGAAATACGAAGATCACCGCTCTGTCGCTATTAAACCATATTGCAACTCTACTAGTTTCTGAGATCTCTTCGCTGATCATCGAAAAAAACTCATCCTGTATAATATGATTGTGTAGGTACGTATGTAGTGTAATGTATTCATCTCGTAACTCAAAATTATGTGTTTTTATATCTATTTTCGCAAATATATTAAAAACAGTTAAAATACGTGGTTTTTGCAAGTGGTTAATAGACAACAAGTTGAAAAAAGAGCATAAATCTTAGGATATAAACCATCAGTGGGGTACGAGGCGTAAGTTTGAAGTAATTATTCAAGAAACTAGACGAGCTATTGAAAAAAAAGAGTTGAAAGCTTAGATCATAAATATTTTGCATCTTTTTTGCCAAGTTAAAAGAGACCTGGTTCCAGATGTCCTCTTTCACTTCCCATCACCGAAAGTTTCGTAGGTGCAATATTTTCGGAGATAGACAGATAGGCTAGTTCGCCATACTGCCTTGAGGGGCATTCATGTCAAATAACGAAATTCTGGAACGAAATTCACAAATCATTAGTCGTAAGACGTCAAGTGACGGCTTTTTCCGACGATTTCGCCGCTGTTTTGGTATGTTCGAGTGCTAAAAATGAACGGTAAAAGCTGTAAAACACGAGGGTCTCTAGATATTATAATACACTAGGTCGTTGATCATAACAGAACTTCTATCAAAATCATATCATTGAGCATCATTCTTTCAATGCGACGATGCCAATGACCTAGGTTAGAGCCAACAAATGCCGATATTTTCCTACAAATGGTCCGGTTATTTATCCGGAAATCTGGCACTCTTAAGGTTCCCATGATGTAATGTTGTCGTCAGCGCACGCCATAGCAACTTAAAGCCGGACCGGATATTGATTGTGTCGATTGTTTTGGGTTTTTATTAGGTTGGAAGTTAAGTTTTAGAAAACCTCGAAGCTAGGTCAACCAAGGGCTACGGGCCTTAGGGCCGTTTGCAAAGGTTCCACTTAAATACACCGCTTAGCTAAGAGAAAGTTTAGCTTTAAGTGTTGCCTTGGATTTTCTTGGTTTGCAGATAGACTCCATTCATCTAGTAAGCTGAGAAATTTACATATAAATGATACATTTACATGGATGGAATAGGAAGAATCTGTCAATTCCTCAGCCTGCTAGATGAATATCTATTTGAAATGGACCATAGTCAGCTTAAGGAAAACTTTGCTAGAACGCGGATCGATCTGACAACGTCGGAATTATCTAGGAATTCTCATGCCGTTATTGTTTGATGCAGTACCGAGCAGGACGCTTGTTCTATAGGAAAGAGTGAAAGTGAAAGTGAGAATTGCTGGCCAATAGAATTCATCAACAGAACTTTTTTACCAATCAAGGTTGTCAAAATTCTCACTTTCACTATCACTCTTTCCTATAGAATAAGCGTTCAGCAGAGTTGTTCCTGTTAGTACGAATGTACTGAAAACGGTACAATGGCCCATTTTGCAGTACATCAGTACATTCGCAGCTAAATTCAATGCAGATCGAGTTGGGATTTCCGGGCGACTCAAACCGAACGAACTGTCGAACAACCCTGCAGAACAACACTGAACAGTCAATAATTCTAAGAAACCATTCTAAGGAATTACATGAAGTCTGAAGTACCGGAGGAAAGTGACTCTTTATTTTCAATGACAGTGACTGTTTTGCAATAATTTGACGTAAGATGTCATGACGTCACCAAGACGTTACTTCCCGGCGGATATCGTCACCAGTTTAAAGGTTCCGACTGGCACAAAGGGGGCCCAAACCGTAAAACAGGAGGCGGTCTCCAGATTACCTCGATGGGATGAAAACTTAATAACTCATTCAAAAATTTCCCTAGACAAAAGTGAATTTACATTGACACCAACCTGCTTTATCCAACTTTTAACGACCTCCACATCTCATTAAAAAAACACTATAACTTGGAAAACTTTTTCGTCGCCCCCAAACCTTTACCAGAGTCAAATATATTACGACAAAGAAATTATAAGGAAATCACATAAGCACCTCATCCAGCCATAAATCACCATGACAGCGTTATTAAAACTTTTTCCAAGCAAAGTTAAATGCGATACGGATGATTGCGTGTATATTAATTTGTTTTATCTGGTAAGCGACAAGAAAAAGAAAAGAAATTTTGCAAAATTGAAAAAAAAACTTTGCTGAGTGTTTTTCCTCTTTTTATGTCCTTGTTGGAGGAAGTAATTTAGTTTTGAAGATGAAAAAGAGATCAAAAGTCCTTTTAAAATCTCTTCCGAAACGCCTGCCAGGTGTACTTTAAACTGAACCCTGCAGTTCTTTTTGTGGATGTTAGACGGTGGCAACAAAGCAAAAATATATCCAGACAAAGACCTATTAAGCTGAAGGCGGGATATAAAGGGAATTAACCGGGATGCACTTTGAGTTTATTAACGTGCCGGTTGATCTCTGTTCCGTACGTGACTCCAGCTTATTGGGGAGATGAAATATCAAAACATCCCCTCACTTACTGCACAGCAAGATGTCTGGGGGAGATAAAGTGGATCACCTTTAATGAAGCTTTTAGTATTAGTGTTGCATCTTAGGGATACGAGTAGCTTTGCAAAGGGGAGGTTCAGGTGGGTAATCGGCATTGTATTCAAAAATATTATTGCAAGTGAAGAAGTTGAGTAAAATTAAAATGAGGGAATAAGTAATTCTGCTTTGTATGGGCCGACTAAAGAGGTGAGAGCAATTATTTTTAAATTTTTCATCAAACGACAAGCCAGCAACAGTAGTCGCATGCAATTTCGAGTAAAAAGCTTTCATAATAATGCTTTTCGAAGCTGCTTTTGCTGGGATTTATTAAAACCGAAGCGAGCTGAAATTCGTCTATCTTTTCCAGACCTCTCAGTAATTAAGAGTACGACTCCAAGAAAAAAGGTTTTCTTAAAACGGCCATAGTCGGACCGTTAAGCTTTCGTTCACGAGAACAGAATTGAAAGGTTAAGAACGTGAAAACGTTTCTACTGCATAAAAATGGGATGAATTAAGACGAATTTCCGGCTGGCGGACGCTCAGTTTCCAATTTAATATACATAAAATTTCATAAATTTAAAAATCTTCTTACAAGAGCATTAATAAAGACACTTATTTGAACATTTTTTAGTCCTAACATTAATCAAGAATCTTTTTTATTTTCATCTGCCTTTAGGTCAGGATTTCCACGTAAATTCAAACATTTAATTTTTAGTTTTCTAAGAAAGGTGTGGCTAAGTACTTCATAAAATCTGCTAATTTTGGGGGAGTAGTAGTATAAAATACTACATAAACCAATGTGAGAAAATTCCATAAAAAGCTTCTTAGAATATTAATTTAATAAAAACACATAATAGGACAATTTAATCTCCTAACATTCGTCAAAAAACTTTTTTATTTTTTGCGTTAGATATAGCAAGTGGCACCTCATTTTCAGCTGCTTTAAGCTGAGAACTTGAGCGGTAAACTCGAAAATTTAATATTTAAATTTCTGAGAAAGATATCTAAATACTTCAAAACGTCTGCTAATTTTGGACGAGTACTAGTATAAAATACTAGAAAAACCAATGCACAATGAAGAAAATTGCAAAAAAAAGCTTCTTAGAATATTAATTTGACTAAAACGCATAACAGGATATTTTTTACTCCCAACATTCGTCAAAAAACTTTTTTATATTTTGCGTTAGGTATAGCAAGTGACACCTCATTTTCAGCTGCCTTGAGCTCACGACTTCAGCGGTAAACTCGAAAATTTAATATCTAAAGTGTTGTGAAAGATTTGGCTAAATGCCTCAAAAAGTCTGCTAATTTTGGTGAAATGTTAGTATAAAATACCACAAAAACTATTCGTACGACGCATAAAATTGCATAAAAACCTTCTTAGAATATTAATTTAACAAAAACACATAATAGGACATCTTTTATTCCTAACATTGGTCAAAAAACTTTTTTATTTTTTGCTTTAGATATAACAAGTGACACCTCATTTTCGGCTGCCTTGAGCTCAAGATTTCAGCGGTAAAGTCGAAAATTCAGTATCTAATTTCCAAAAACCATATGGCTAAATACTTCAAAAAGTCTGCGAGTTTTTGGAGGAACTGTTAGTATGTATGAAGAAGAAAATTGCATAAAAAGCTTCTTATACTATTAATTTAATTGAAACACTCAATAGGATATTTTTTCTCCTAACATTTGTCAAAAAACTTTTTTCTTTTTTGCGTGAGATATAGCGAGTGACACCTCACTTTCAGTTGCCTTGAGCTCAGGACTTCAGCGGTAAACTCGAAAATTTAATATCAAAATTCCTGTGAAAGTTATGGCTAAATACTTCTAAACATCTACTAATTTTGGAGGTGTACTGGTATAAAATACTACAAAAATAAATGTATAACGAAGAAAATTGCATAAAAAGCTTCTTATGATATTAACTTAATTAAAACATTTAACTGGATATTTTTTACTCCTAACATTCGTCAAAAAACTATTTTATTTTTTGCGTCAGATATAGCAAGTGATACCTCATTTTCAGCTACCTTGAACTCAGGATTTCAGCGGTAAGTTCGAAAATTTTATAGCAAAATTCCTGTGAAAGATATGGCTACATTCTTCAAATCTGCTAATTTTGGAGTAGTACTAGTATAAAATACTTCAAAAATCAATGTACGACGCAGAAAATTGCATAAAAAGCTTCTTAGAATATTAATTTAACAAAAGCACATACGAGGACAATTTTTTTTTCTAACATTCGTCAAAAATCTGTTTTTATTTTTTGCGTTTGATATAGCAAATGACACCTCATTTTCAGCTGCCTTGAGCTCAGGACTACAGCGGTAAATTCAAAAATTAGTATCTAAATTCCTTTGAAAGATATCGCTAAATTCTTCTAAACGTCTGCTAATTTTGGAAGCGTACTGGTATAAAATACTACAAAAATCAATGTATAACGAAGAAAATTGCATAAAAAGTTTCTTATGATATTAACTTAATTAAAACACTTAATAGGAAATTTTTTACTCCTAACATTCGTCAAAAAACTTTTTTATTTTTTTTGTTAGATATAGCAAGTGACACCTCATTTTGAGGTGCCTTGAACTCACAATTTCAGCGGTAAACTCGAAAATTTTATAGCTAAATTCCTGTGAAAGATATGGCAACATTCATCAAATCTTCTGCTAATTTTTTAGGAGTACTAGTATAAAATACAACAAAAACCAATGTACGACGCAGAAAAATGTATAAAAAGTTTCTTAGAATATTAATTTAACAAAAACACATAATATGACATCTTTTATCCCTAACATTCGTCAAAAAACTTTTTTATTTTTTGCGGTACATATAGCAAGTGACACCTCATTTTCAGTTGCCTTGAGCTCAGGACTTCAGCGGTAAACTCGAAAATTTAATATCAAAATTCCTGTGAAAGTTATGGCTAAATACTTCTAAACATCTGCTAATTTTGGAGGTGTACTGGTATAAAATACTACAAAAATAAATGTATAACGAAGAAAATTGCATAAAAAGCTTCTTATGATATTAACTTAATTAAAACATTTAACTGGATATTTTTTACTCCTAACATTCGTCAAAAAACTTTTTTATTTTTTGCGTCAGATATAGCAAATGACACCTCATTTTCAGCTGCCTTGAGCTCAGGACTACAGCGGTAAATTCAAAAATTAGTATCTAAATTCCTTTGAAAGATATCGCTAAATTCTTCTAAACGTCTGCTAATTTTGGAAGCGTACTGGTATAAAATACTACAAAAATCAATGTATAACGAAAAAAATTGCATAAAAAGTTTCTTATGATATTAACTTACTTAAAACACTTAATAGGAAATTTTTTACTCCTAACATTCGTCAAAAAACTTTTTTATTTTTTTTTGTTAGATATAGCAAGTGACACCTCATTTTGAGGTGCCTTGAACTCACGATTTCAGCGGTAAACTCGAAAATTTTATAGCTAAATTCCTGTGAAAGATATGGCAACATTCATCAAATCTTCTGCTAATTTTTTAGGAGTACTAGTATAAAATACAACAAAAACCAACGTACGACGCAGAAAAATGTATAAAAAGTTTCTTAGAATATTAATTTAACAAAAACACATAATATGACATCTTTTATCCCTAACATTCGTCAAAAAACTTTTTTATTTTTTGCGTTACATATAGCAAGTGACACCTCATTTTCAGCTGCCTGGAACTCAGGGTTTCAGCTGTAAACTCGAAAATTGTATAGCTAAATTCCTTTGAAAGATATGGCTAAATTTTTCTAAACGTCTGCTAATTTTGGAAGCGTACTGGTATAAAATGCTACAAAAATAAATGTATAACGAGGAAAATTGCATAAAAAGCTTCTTATGATATTAACTTAATTAAAACACTTAATAGGATATTTTTTACTCCTAACATTCGTCAAAAAACTTTTTTATTTTTTTTGTTAGATAAAGCAAGTGACACCTCATTTTGAGATGAATTGAACTCAGGATTTCAGCGATAAACTCGAAAATTTTATAGCTAAATTCCTGTGAAAGATATGGCAACATTCTTCAAATCTTCTGCTAATTTTTTAGGAGTACTAGTATAAAATACAACAAAAACTCAATGTACGACGCAGAAAAATGTATAAAAAGTTTCTTTGAATATTAATTTAACAAAAACACATAATATGACACCTTTTACCCCCAACATTCGTCAAAAAACTTTTTTTATTTTTTGCGTTAGATATAGCAAGTGACAAATCATTTTCAGCTGCCTTGAGCTCAGGACTTCAGCGGTAAATTCAAAAATTTAATATCTAAATTCCTTTGAAAGATCTGGCTAAATTCTTCTAAACGTCTGCTAATTTTGGAGGTGTACTAGTATAAAATGCGAAACTTTTTTATTTTTTGCATTACATATAGCAAGTGAGGCCTCATTTTCAGCTGCCTTGAACTCAGGATTTCAGTCGTAAACTCGAAAATTTTATAGCTGAATTCCTGTGAAAGATATGGCTACATACTTCAAATCTTCTGCTAATTTTGGTGGAGTACTAGTATAAAATACAACAAAAACCAATATACTACTCAGAAAAATGCATAAAAAGTTTCTTAGAATATTAATTTAACAAAAACACATAATATGACATCTTTTATTCCTATCATTCGTCAAAAAACTTTTTTTTATTTTTTGCGTTAGATATAACAAGCGACACCTCATTTTCAGCTGCCTTGAGCTCAGGACTTCAGCGGTAAATAAAAAAAATTAATATCTAAATTCCTTTGAAAGATATGGCTAAATTCTTCTAAACGTCTGCCAATTTTGGAGGAGTACTGGTATAAAATACTACAAAAATAAATGTATAACGAAGAAAATTGCATAAAAAGCTTCTTATGATATTAACTTAATTAAAACACTTAATAGGATATTTTTTACTCCTAACATTCGTCAAAAAACTTTTTTATTTTTTGCGTTACATATAGCAAGTGACACCTCATTTTCAGCTGCCTTGAACTCAGGATTTCAGCGGTAAACTCGAAAATTGTATAACTAAATTCCTGTGAAAGATATGGCTACATACTTCAAATTTTCTGCTAATTTTGGTGGAGTACTAGTATAAAATACAACAAAAACCAATATACTACTAAGAAAAATGCATCAAAAGTTTCTTAGAATATTAATTTAACAAAAACAAATAATATGATATCTATTATCCCTAACACTCGTCAAAAAACTTTTTTTATTTTTTTTTGTTAGATATAGAAAGTGACACCTCATTTTGAGGTGTCTTGAACTCAGGATTTCAGCGGTAAACTCGAAAATCTAATATCTAAATTCCTAGGAAAGATATCACTAAACACTTAAAAAAGTCTGCTAATTTTGGTATAAAATACCATAAAACCAACGTATGGCGCAGCAAAGTCAGCAGAGGTTGCATGCAATTTCGAGAAAAAACCTTCATAATAATGCTTTTCGAAGCTGCTTGTGCTGGGTTCTATTAAAGCCAAACAAGCTGAAATTCGTCTATCTTTTCCAGACCTCTCAGTAATTAAGCGTACGATTCCCAGTTGTTTCTGTTGAAAATTTCAAATTTCATTGCTTGATTAAATGCGAAACTTTTTTATTTTTTGCATTACATATAGCAAGTTAGGCCTCATTTTCAGCTGCCTTGAACTCAGGATTTCAGTCGTAAACTCGAAAATTTTATAGCTGAATTTCTGTGAAAGATATGGCTACATACTTCAAATCTTCTGCTAATTTTGGTGGAGTACTAGTATAAAATACAACAAAAACCAATACACTACTCAGAAAAATGCATAAAATTTTCTTAGAATATTAATTTAACAAAAACACATAATATGACATCTTTTATTCCTAACATCCGTCAAAAAACTTTTTTTTATTTTTTGCGTTAGATATAGCAAGCGAGACCTCATTTCCAGCTGCCTTGAGCTCAGGACTTCAGCGGTAAATAAAAAAATTTAATATCTACATTCCTTTGAAAGATATGGCTAAATTCTTCTAAACATCTGCCAAGTTTGGAGGAGTACTGGTATAAAATACTACAAAAATAAATGTATAACGAAGAAAATTGCATAAAAAGCTTCTTATGATATTAACTTAATTAAAACACTTAATAGGATATTTTTTACTCCTAACATTCCTCAAAAAACTTTTTTATTTTTTGCGTTACATATAGCAAGTGACACCTCATTTTCAGCTGCCTTGAACTCAGGATTTCAGCGCTAAACTCGAAAGTTGTATAGCTAAATTCCTGTGAAAGATATGGCTACATACTTCAAATCTTCTGCTAATTTTGGTGGAGTACCAGTATAAAATACAACAAAAACCAATATACTACTAAGAAAAATGCATAAAAAGTTTCTTGGAATATTAATTTAACAAAAACACATAATATGACATCTTTTATTCCTAACATTCGTAAAAAAACTTTTTTTATTTTTTACGTTAGGTATAGCAAGTGACACCTCATTTTCAGCTGCCTTGAGCTCAGGACTTCAGCGGTAAATTCAAAAATTTAATATCTAAATTCCTGTGAAAGTTATGGCTAAATACTTCAAAACGTCTGCTAATTTTGGAGGAGTACTAGTATAAAATACTACAAAAACCAATTTACGACGCAGAAAATTCCATAAAAAGCTTCTTAGAATAATAATTTAACAAAAACACATAATAAGACATTTTTTATTCCTAACTTTCGTCAAAAAACTTTTTTATTTTTTGCGTCAGATATAGCAAGTGACACCTTATTTTCAGCTACCTTGAACTCAGGATTTCAGCGGTAAATTCGAAAATTTTATAGCTAAATTCCTGTGAAATATATGGCTACTTTCTTCAAATCTGCTAATTTTGGAGTAGTACTAATATAAAATACTTCAAAAATCAATGTACGACGCAGAAAATTGCATAAAAAGCTTCTTAGAATATTAATTTAACAAAAGCACATAATAGGACAATTTTTTTTTCTAACATTGGTCAAAAAACTGTTTTTATTTTTTACGTTAGATATAGCAAATGACACCTCATTTTCAGCTGCCTTGAGCTCAGGACTTCAGCGGTAAATTCAAAAATTTAATATCTAAATTCCTTTGAAAGATCTGGCTACATTCTTCTAAACGTCTGTTAATTTTGGAGGGGTACTGGTATAAAATACTACAAAAATAAATGTATAACGAAGAAAATTGCATAAAAAGCTTCTTATGATAACTTAATTAAAAGACTTAATAGGATATTTTTTACTCCTAACATTCGTCAAAAAACTTTTTTATTTTTTGCGTTACATATAGCAAGTGACACCTCATTTTCAGCTGCCTGGAACTCAGGGTTTCAGCGGTAAACTCGAAAATTGTATAGCTAAATTCCTTTGAAAGATATGGCTAAATTCTTCTAAACGTCTGCTAATTTTGGAAGCGTACTGGTATAAAATGCTACAAAAATAAATGAATAACGAAGAAAATTGCATAAAAACCTTCTTATAATATTAACTTAATTAAAACACTTAATAGGATATTTTTTACTCCTAACATTCGTCAAAAAACATTTTTATTTTTTTTGTTAGATAAAGCAAGTGACACTTCATTTTGAGGTGAATTGAACTCAGGATTTCAGCGATAAACTCGAAAATTTTATAGCTAAATTCCTGTGAAAGATATGGCAACATTCTTCAAATCTTCTGCTAATTTTTTAGGAGTACTAGTATAAAATACAACAAAAACTCAATGTACGACGCAGAAAAATGTATAAGAAGTTTCTTTGAATATTAATTTAACAAAAACACATAATATGACACCTTTTACCCCCAACATTCGTCAAAAAACTTTTTTTATTTTTTGCGTTAGATATAGCAAGTGACAAATCATTTTCAGCTGCCTTGAGCTCAGGACTTCAGCGGTAAATTCAAAAATTTAATATCTAAATTCCTTTGAAAGATCTGGCTAAATTCTTCTAAACGTCTGCTAATTTTGGAGGTGTACTAGTATAAAATGCTACAAAAATAAATGTATAACGAAGAAAATTGCATAAAAAGCTTCTTATGATATTAACTTAATTAAAACACTTAATAGGATATTTTTTACTCCTAACATTCGTCAAAAAACTTTTTTATTTTTTACATTACATATAGCAAGTGAGGCCTCATTTTCAGCTGCCTTGAACTCAGGATTTCAGTCGTAAACTCGAAAATTTTATAGCTGAATTCCTGTGAAAGATATGGCTACATACTTCAAATCTTCTGCTAATTTTGGTGGAGTACTAGTATAAAATACAACAAAAACCAATATACTACTCAGAAAAATGCATAAAAAGTTTCTTAGAATATTAATTTAACAAAAACACATAATATGATATCTTTTATTCCTATCATTCGTCAAAAAACTTTTTTTTATTTTTTGCGTTAGATATAACAAGCGACACCTCATTTTCAGCTGCCTTGAGCTCAGGACTTCAGCGGTAAATAAAAAAATTTAATATCTAAATTCCTTTGAAAGATATGGCTAAATTCTTCTAAACGTCTGCCAATTTTGGGGGAGTACTGGTATAAAATACTACAAAAATAAATGTATAACGAAGAAAATTGCATAAAAAGCTTCTTATGATATTAACTTAATTAAAACACTTAATAGGATATTTTTTACTCCTAACATTCGTCAAAAAACTTTTTTATTTTTTGCGTTACATATAGCAAGCGACACCTCATTTTCAGCTGCCTTGAACTCAGGATTTCAGCGGTAAACTCGAAAATTGTATAGCTAAATTCCTGTGAAAGATATGGCTACATACTTCAAATCTTCTGCTAATTTTGGTGGAGTACTAGTATAAAATACAACAAAAACCAATATACTACTAAGAAAAATGCATCAAAAGTTTCTTAGAATATTAATTTAACAAAAACACATAATATGACATCTATTATCCCTAACAATCGTCAAAAAACTTTTTTAATTTTTTTTTGTTAGATATAGCAAGTGACACCTCATTTTGAGGTGCCTTGAACTCAGGATTTTAGCGGTAAACTCGAAAATCTAATATCTAAATTCCTAGGAAAGATATCACTAAACACTTAAAAAAGTCTGCTAATTTTGGTATAAAATACCATAAAACCAACGTATGGCGCAGCAAAGCCAGCAGAAGTTGCATGCAATTTCGAGAAAAAACCTTCATAATAATGCTTTTCGAAGCTGCTTGTGCTGGGTTCTATTAAAGCCAAACAAGCTGAAATTCGTCTATCTTTTCCAGACCTCTCAGTAATTAAGCGTACGATTCCCAGTTGTTTCTGTTGAAACTTTCAAATTTCATTGCTTGATTAAATGCGAAATGGTGCTCTTAAAATGGCCGTTAAGCATTCGTTCCCCGAAACTGAATTGAATGTTAAGAACGTGAAAATTTTTCTGCTGCATAAAAATGGAATGAATTAGGACGAGCTTCCGGCTGGCGGGCGCTCATTTTTCAATTTCAACAATGCAACTTTAAGCGTCCCTTAAAATATTTGTCTGCTTTCAAATTTCAGTTACTATGGCTCCTCTGTGAAGAAGATAATGCGAACTATATTTCATTTTTGGGTAATTTTTCATTCCTAGGGTATAAAGGGAAAACGTGCAGTATAATAATAACATGACGAAGTTGTCTCTGTCCTAAGAATATTGTCGATGAGGTTTCGCATTACAGGAAGTTTGCAGTGCTGTTGAGATAGAGTATTAAATAATGGCACTATGATGAAGAACTTGACCAGAATACTAAAGTACTTACTATACTTTCATTCTTAAAATCCTAAGAATCAGAAGAACCAACTTTATTCTAAAAAATTTTTTAGCTGCATTTCCATAAAAAATCCAAACGCTTTATTTTTTCTATTATTCCAATTAGACACGCATTTACTTCATTTAATTTATCATAACAAGCTTGAAATAGTCTTTTATGGTGCGCAAATAGGGATTAATAATTTGCATTAATAATTAAATTGTGTCAGTGGTATGGAAACAATTTATGTGTTTATAATAGAGATGCTCGGAAACAATATTTTAAGGTCTATTGGTAACGGATTTACGTGTCAAATTGCCGGACAAAACGTCCTGTTCATTTGTGAATGAAATTGTTGCCAGCAAATTTAGTAAAAAGTATAGCTTTGATAGCAAATAAACAATGTTTTTTTTTTAGACAAAGTGCTAATGACTAACCATTAAAAAAACTGTCATAACTAACACATATAAGGTGCCATGTGATCAAATAAAAAAAAATCGAAAGTGCTTTGGAGATACCTTACTAAAACACATCGAAAAAATGCACACTTAATTTTTTTTTCCTTTGAATACATCTCATAATTTGATTCTGCTAATAAATATAGCGAACTAACTCACCCAAAAGCCATTTAAAGTGGCGGCAATGCGCATAAAACATACCTTAGTTGTAATGTGCAATAAATTGAACGCTTAATTGGTAAAGAGTGAATTTGTCTAGAATTATTATCAATTGACTATGCGTTTTGCAATTTACCTAATCGCATCTGGCAACAGGCCCATTATTTATGAATCAACAAGCTACCACCGCTAAATTAGATGGAAAACTAATGTTCGATCAGTGGAATCGATGGACAAACAAAACGAGGTTAGAGCTTTAGTTGTAAACGACACACGTAAATACAAAAACTTGTTCTATTTTTCCAAAAATTTGGCCATAAACATGTGTCCTCTTTTATTAGAAAAGAATGTTTGAGATGGAATTTGAGGGGGGGGGGGAGGGGGCTATCCAGCAACACAATTAAAGATATTTTTTCCTACGTATACATATAATTTGATATTTCTTTTTAAAACTTTACGACTAATTGCACTTTAATTGCACACCCCTAAAGGGTGAAATAGCCACACACGTAAAACATTTCCTATAAAATTTTTTCACACAGAATCAATTATATATTAGTGTTACATATTTCCCCCTGACTCTCAATATAAATACGTAATACGTACGAGTTTGATCAACAATTTTCAGCCCCATTACACTGATAAACAATTTATCGAAATCCATTACTAGGGAGTGATTTGACCACCACGAATGCCACTTGTAAAATATTCATACGAAGAGATACGGGTAATTCTTGACAAATTAAAAACAAAATGGATTACCGCCAGTAATGATATATGTTTGATTTTGTAGACGTTTAAAAGTGGGTACTACATAACAAAAATCATTTGGCAAAAACCTGATATAATCTAGTGTTTTCCCGGCTTTGAAGCCGTGGTCCAATAGAAATCTGACGTAAAAGTGCCTAAAAATCGAATTCCGAAGGGCTCTATCTCCGGAAGTATTGTACCTACGGAAGTTCCGATGGTGGGAGGTGAAAGAGGATATCAAGAGGAGGACAACACAGTTAGATTCACTATAATCAGTCCAGGCGTTCTCAAGTTACAGGCGGTCAAAGTTGAGAATTGAGAAAAAGTCGTAATACCCACCAATTTGGAGATTTTCAAAAAAATTTCGGAATTTTTTTTGTGCTGTTTTTGATCGGAATGGCACGTTTGCAATCCCCTGAGAACATAACAAACTCAATTCGAATTGAATTAACCTCTAAAGAGGTTTTTTTAAAAATGGTCCAAAACCCGACTCTAAAAGTGCCTAAAAATCGACCTCCGAAGGGGTCTATCTCCGGAAGTATTGCACGTACGGAACTTCCGATGGTGGGACGTGAAAGAGGACATCAAGATGATGACAACACAGTTGGATTTGCTCTAATCGGTCCAGGCGTTCTCAAGTTACAGGCGGTCAAAGTTGAGAATTGAGAAAAAAGTCGTAATACCCCCCCCCCCTCCCTTTAGAGATTTTCAAAAAAAATTCGGAATTTTTTTTTTGCCGTTTTTGAACGGAATGGCACGTTTGCAATCCCCTGAGAACATAACAAACTCAATTCGAATGGAATTATCCTCTAAAGAGGTTTTTTAAATATATTCCAAAAACCGATTTTAAAAGTGCCTAAAAATCGACCTCCGAAGGGGTCTATCTCCGGAAGGATTGCACCTACGAAACTTCCGATGGTGGGAGGTGAAAGAGGGCATCAAGAAGAGGACCACACAGTTGGATTCACTCTAATCGGTTAAGGCGTTTTCAAGTTGCAGATGGTTAAATTTGAGAATTGAGAAAAAAGTTGTAATTATCCCCATTTTGGACATTTTCAAAAAAAAATCGGAAAAATTCTTTTGCTGTTTTTGATCGGAATGGCACGCTGGTGATCCGCTAAGAATGCAACAAACTCAATTTGAATGAAATTAACCTCCAATGAGGTTTTTTTAAGAATGGTCCAAAAATGCCATTCTAAAAGTGCCTAAAAATCGACTTCCGAAGGGGTCTATCTGCGAGAATATAGCACCTACAGAACTTCAGATGGTGGGAGGTGAAAGAGGACATCAAGAAGAAGGCTCCAATCCGTCAAAGCGTTTTCAAGTTGCAGGCGGTCAAAGTTGAAATTTGAGAAAAAAGTTGTAATACACACACACACTAATGAGGTTTTTTTAAAAATGGTCCAAAAATGCCGTTCTAAAAGTGCCTAAAAATCGACTTCCGAAGGGGTCTATCTCCGAAAATATAGATTAGCTATAAAAAGTCTCATTTTTGATTTACACATGGTAAGTAAGACCTCGCTTTTAGCTGCCCTGAACTCCAGTAATCCAAGCAATTGTCAAATATTGATAAAAAACTACTGAAAATTAAAAATTACTTATAGTCATTTTTGCAAGTTTTTTGAGTAGCAGTATTTTAAATTAGGTAATAGAAATATTTCTGGAACATTCACACCTAAAGTTAGCTAAAAACACTCTTTTCGTCTATGAGTCTACAATTCCAATGCAAATTTATGCAAAAAATCCTCAAAATTTGAAAAAAAAAATCAACTATATTTCTACATCTTGATATCATACTAGTAATACAAATTTTATTTCTTGTACATTTTTTGTTAAAATAGATCCAAAGTCTGTTTTAAGATATGCCAGACCCTGCAACTAATTTCAACAAAACAAAATCGTTTACCCTAACTCAGATTTCCGCAAAAAAATTTAAAAAATTTAAAAAAAGATCGAATCTGATGTTTTCGATTGAACTCAGGGTGGTTAATTTTAAATGACATTTCCAGAAATTCAATTAGAAAATAAATAATTGAAATGCCGTCATTCGTGCTGCTCCGTTCTCGATCTCATTGTACGCGCTCTCGGCTATTTTGCTTTTAATTCGTATCTCCCAAGCATAAGAAAATGAATCAAGGAAATAAAACAGGCAATTAATATAAAAAGGACCCTAATGCTTCGTTAAACTCTACAGGACCGTGCCATTTATTCCAGAGGCCGACTATAATTTTAAATCGCCTCGGTTATTTATTACTATGACCTTCTTTACGTCTTAATTCGGTCATTGTTGGTTTTTTCTCTTTTTTTTATATTATTTTTAGAAGGAGCATGATTTATTTCCTTGAATTCAGAAAGCGGTAGTATTATTTTGACGGAAATTACGATTTTTGTTTGACGAAGCTCAACCCTTTGCATAGATATTACGTATTAAAAAGTATGTGTATTTTTAAATTTAAATTTATAATCCTTGTGTTTTGGCCTACACGAACCGACTTCAAAATATTGTAGAATAAATTGGCCCCGTGTATAGAGGGCATTAAATATGGAATGGCTTTTAATTTTGCTTTATTTCCTTTTACATGGCCCGGACATAATAACCGGCGGTAAACCTTAAATCGGGGCAAATTAGTTGTGCCTTTTTACTTTTTGATGTTTGTTTTGGCCTCGATTCCATTATTTTGATCAAATTTTTTTCTAAAATATCAATCTGATTTTATGTTGTAACGAATTTACTAAATTTCTGACGAAAAAAACATCGAAAATACGAGGTTGTACTTAGAAAACTCCTGTCCCTAATCATCTTTCATTTAACAACATTGATATATTTTTGATGTAATTGGAGTATCCTGTGAAAAACATTAACTCCGTGTAGAAAAAGGTTTAGAAGATCAAATCAGTGACTTCATATAAGAAACAAAATAAAACACATATATCTAAAACCAAGACAAAACTTCATTTAGATTTTTGCGAAAAGATCTTTAACATGCATTGAAGATTTCCAAAGATTGGGCAAAAAAAAATGAAATAATATTCTTTAATTCAAAAGTTGATATGCCAAAATGGAAGAAAAACTCATACTCCCGTTTTTGAATCTCCAAAGAATTTTCCGACTCCCTGTATAAATAAAGTAGGCAAGGTTATAAGAAAGTCCACAGCATCTATTTAGCGCGTTTATTTAAGAAATAATTGAAAATAACAAGTTCTACAACCAACGAAAATACGAGGTTGTAATTAGAAAACTCCTGTCCCTAATCATCATACATTTAACAACATTGATATATTTTTGATGTAATTGGAGTATCCTGTGAAAAACATTAACTCCGTGTAGAAAAAGGTTTAGAGGATCAAATCAGTGACCTCATATAAGAAACAAAATAAAACACTTACATCAAAAACCAAGACAAAAAACTTCATTTAGATTTGTGAGAAAAGATCTTTAGGATGCATTGAAGATTTTCAAAGATGGACCCCAAAGAATTGAAATAATATTCCGTAATTCGAAAAGTGATATGCCAAAATTGAAAAAAAACGATACTGCCGTTTTCGAGTATTTCAAAGAATTTTGCGACTCCCTGTATCAGTGATGTGAGTAAGTATCCACAGCATCGATTGAGCGCGTTTATTTAAGAAATAATTGAAAATAACAAGTTCTACAACCAACGAAAATACGAAATTGTAATTAGAAAACTCCTGTTCCTAATCATCTTATATTTAACAATATTGATATATTTTTGATGTAGTTGGAGTATACTGTTAAAAACATTATCTTCGTGTAGAAAAAGGTTTAGAAGATCAAATCAGTGACTTCATATAAGAAACAAAATAAAACACATACATCAAAAACCAAGACAAAACTTCATTTAGATTTGTGAGAAAAGATCTTTAGGATGCATTGAAGATTTTCAAAGATGGACCCCAAAGAATTGAAATAATATTCCGTAATTCGAAAAGTGGTATGCCAAAATTGAAAAAAACCAATACTCCCGTTTTCGAGTGTTCTAAAGAATTTTCCGACTCCCTGTATCAGTGATGTGAGTAAGTTTATAAGAAGTTCCACAGCATCGATTGAGCGCATTTATTTAAGAAGTAATTGAAAATAACAAGTTCTACAACCAACGAAAATACGAGGTTGTAATTAGAAAAATCCTGTCCCTAAATCATCATACATTTAACAACATTGATATATTTTTGATGTAATTGGAGTATCCTGTGAAAAACATTAACTCCGTGTAGAAAAAGGTTTAGAGGATCAAATCAGTGACTTCATATAAGAAACAAAATAAAACACATACATCAAAAACCAAGACAAAACTTCATTTAGATTTGTGAGAAAATATCTTTAGGATGCATTGAAGATTTTAAAAAATGGACCCCAAAGAATTGAAATAATATTCCGTAATTGGAAAAGTCATATGCCAAAATTGGAAAAAATCGATACTCCCGTTTTCGAGTGTTTTAAAGCATTTTCCGACTCCCTGTATCAGTGATGTAAGTAAGTTTATAAGAAGATCCACAGCATCGATTGAGCGCGTTTATTTAAGAAATAATTGAAAGTAACAAGTTTTAGAACCAATGAAAATATGAGGTTGTAATTAGAAAACTCCTGTCCATGAGAATCTTTTTAGGTGCAATATTTTTGGATATAGTCCCCTTCGGAGGTCGATATCAAAAGTCGTCAAAATGAATCTTTCCAGTTGTGCGTTTGCGTTTATCAGTCAGTCAAACAAAAAACCAGAAGAAATCTAAAGGGAGTGGAAAAAAAGGGGCCCAGTCCTCCTGGATCCGCCACTGTCTCTGTCTTGCTCCACGGGTGCGAGAGCTAGGCAATGGACTCACAGAAAAAAGAATAGAGGCTTTTGAAATGTAGATATATAGACGAATGCCACGAATCGCATGGGTACAAAGGATTACTAACGACGAAATACTCCAACGTATGTGCAAACAGAAAGAACTGCTAAACACCATCAAAGAGAGAGGAAAATTCAACACTTAGGTCGTGTGCTGAGAGCAGAAAAATCCGAGTTATTCAGACTCATAATAGAGGGTAAAAGATCAATAGAACGACGCCAGAATTTATGGCTCAAAGAACTGAGATGGTATGACCGCTCATCTATGGAAATATTTCGTGCTGCTCCTTCCAGAGTCACAATCGCCATTTGGACCGCCAACGGTAAGGTGAAGGCGCAATAAAAAGAAAAAAATCGGTACTAAAAATGCCTAAAAATCGACCACCAAAAAATCTCCGAAAAAATTGAAGCTAAGGGGTGCTGTTGGTGGGAGGTGAGAGAAGACTTCAATAAGAGTTCGATTCACTTTAATCGCCATGATGGATGCGCGGTTTCCTTCTCTAAAGCCCCAGCTAGGGACTAGAAATAGGATATTGTAGAACTAGTATCGAAAATTGCACTTTTCACACGAGTGTGACGGTTTGGACACGATCCGTAGGCGAAAGATACTACAATGTCACAAGGGTGTGAAAAGTGTTTTTCGTAAGTGTTGCACACGATACTTTTTCTACGACTGCGATTGTGCTTCATAATCATTCGTATTATAAGATATATGCAAGGCGCGTGCAAAACAATCAGAAGCGTGTGCAGTCCACTTCTTTATGGGAGTATGCGCAATGTGCACTTTGCGCAGGCTGTTTGCAATATGCAACTTTCAACGGTGTTTAGTAGTGTGCATTTGTTCATTTTCTAGGTAGAAAAAAGTAATGTGGGCAATTCGAGCGCAATAGCTCTTTGTGTATTGAGAGCACAAAGTGATATATTGCCGCTTTGAGTGAGAAGTTTGACAGCGGGCAGATCTCAGGAGAGCTAGAAGCTATTACACACAAGTTTTTTTCCACAACCGATGCTTTTATATAAGTGATTGGTAAAAACTAATAATTATTGATAACTTCAAATTTTTTGGTCAAGAACGATCATAAAGTCACGCGTTGGGCACAGAATTGTTCGACATCTGTCAAATACCTCTCAACTCATATTTTTGAGTCAAAAGTCGCGGAAGTACTAAATGTTTTGCAGGAAACATTTTTTTGCAAAATGTCACATCGAGCAATGTCCAGGTTAGAAACGTTACTAACTTTGATGACGTCATCACGGTCAATTTAATTTTTCCAATAAAAACCTATAATTTTCATGGATGCACACTAAATACTATTAACAATAAGCAATTTTTGCAGGAAACATTTTTTTGCAAAATGTCACATCGAGCAATGTCGAGTCTCGAAACGTTACTAATTGTCATGACGTCATCACGGTAAATTTTTTTTCCAATGGAAACCTATAATTTTCATTTTTGCGTATTAAAAACTACTTAATAATAAGCAACTTTTGTAGATAACATTTTTTTGTAAATTAACCTAATTAGGGTGGTCAATTTAACTTGAAACAGGCAATTATCTGGAAAAAGTGAAAAGTTTCCCATGAAAGTTGCTCAACGTCGAAGCTAAAAACGTTATTAACTTTGATGACGTCATCACGGTAAATTTTATTTTTCCAATAAAAACCTAAAATTTTCATAATTGCATATTAAATAATATTTAAAAATAAGCAATTTTTGCAGGAAACACTTTTATCAAAATATCACATGGAGCAATGTCCAGGCTAGAAACGTTACTAACTTTCGTGACTTCATCACGGTCAATTTAATTTCTCCAATGAAAACCTATAATTTTCATGGTTGCACATTAAATACTATTTAACAATAAGCAATTTTTGCAGGAAACATTTTTTTGCAAAATGTAACATCGAGCAATGTCGAGGCTCGAAACGTTACTAATTGTCGTGACGTCATCACGGTCAATTTTTTTTCCAATGGAAACCTATTATTTTCATTTTTGCTTATTAAAAACTACTTAATAATAAGCAACTTTTGTAGATAACATTTTTTTGTAAATTAACCTAATTAGGTTGGTCAATTTAACATGAAGCAGGCAATTATCTGGAAAAAATTAAAAGTTTCCCATGAAAGTTGCTCAACGTCGAGGCTAAAAACGTTACTAACTTTGATGACGTCATCGCGCCCAATTTTATTTTTCCAATAAAAACCTAAAATTTTCATAATTGCAAATTAAATAATATTTGACAATAAGCAAATTTTGCCGGAAACATTTTATTGCAAAATGTCGCATCGAGCAATGTCCAGGTTAGAAATGTTACTAACTTTGATGACGTCATCGCGGTCAATTTTATTTTTCCAACAAAAACCCAAAATTTCCAAAATTGCACATTAAATAATATTTAACAATAAGCAAATTTTGCCGGAAACATTTTTTTTTAAATGTCACATCGAGCAATGTCGAGTCTCGAAACGTTACTAATTGTTGTGACGTCATCACGGTCAATTTTTTCCAATGGAAACCTATAATTTTCATTTTTGCTTATTAAAAACTACTTAATAATAAGCAACTTTTGTAGATAACATTTTTTTTGTAAATTAACCTAATTAGGGTGGTCAATTTAACTTGAAACAGGCAATCATCTGGAAAAAGTGAAAAGTTTCCCATGAAAGTTGCTCAACGTCGAGGCTAAAAACGTTACTAACTTTGATGACGTCATCACGCCCAATTTTATTTTTCCAATAAAATACCTAATACAATTTTTGCAGGAAACACTTTTTTGCAAAATGTAACATCGAGCAATGTCGAGGCTCGAAACGTTACTAATTGTCGTGACGTCATCACGGTCAATTTTTTTTCCAATGGAAACCTATAATTTTCATTTTTGCTTATTAAAAACGACTTAATAATAAGCAACTTTTGTAGATAAATTTTTTTTGTAAATTAACCTAATTAGGGTGGTCAATTTAACTTGAAACAGGCACTTATCTGGAAAAAGTAAAAAGTTTCCCATGAAAGTTGCTCAACGTCGAGGCTAAAAACGATGCTAACTTTGATGACGTCATCACGATCAATTTTATTTTTCCAATAAAAACCTAAAATTTTCATAATTGCATATTAAATAATATTTAACAATAAGCAATTTTTGCAGGAAACACTTTTTTGCAAAATGTAACATCGAGCAATGTCGAGGCTCGAAACGTTATTAATTGTCGTGACGTCATCACGGTCAATTTTTTTTCCAATGGAAACCTATAATTTTCAATTTTTGCTTATTAAAAACTACTTAATAATAAGCAACTTTTGCAGATAACATTTTTTTGTAAATTAACCTAATTAGGTTGGTCAATTTAACTTGAAACAGGCAATTATCTGGAAAAAATGAAAAGTTTCCCATGAAAGTTGCTCAACGTCGAGGCTAAAAACGTTACTAACTTTGGTGACGTCATCACGCCCAATTTTATTTTTCCAATAAAAACCTAAAATTTTCATAATTGCATATTAAATAATATTTGACAATAAGCAATTTTTGCAGGAAACACTTTATTGCAAAATGTCACATCGAGCAATGTCCAGGTTAGAAATGTTACTAACTTTGATGACGTCATCGCGGTCAATTTTATTTTTCCAATAAAAACCCAAAAATTCCAAAATTGCACATTAAATAATATTTAACAATAAGCAAATTTTGCCGGAAACATTTTTTTTTAAATGTCACATCGAGCAATGTCGAGTCTCGAAACGTTACTAATTGTTGTGACGTCATCACGGTCAATTTTTTTCCAATGGAAACCTATAATTTTCATTTTTGCTTATTAAAAACTACTTAATAATAAGCAACTTTTGTAGATAACATTTTTTTGTAAATTAACCTAATTAGGGTGGTCAATTTAACTTGAAACAGGCAATTATCTGGAAAAAGTGAAAAGTTTCCCATGAAAGTTGCTCAACGTCGAGGCTAAAAACGTTACTAACTTTGATGACGTCATCACGCCCAATTTTATTTTTCCGATAAAATACCTAATACAATTTTTGCAGCAAACACTTTTTTGCAAAATGTCACATCGAGCAATGTCCAGGTTAGAAATGTTACTAACTTTGATGACGTCATAGCGGTCAATTTTATTTTTCCAATAAGAACCCAAAATTTCCAAAATTGTACATTAAATAATATTTAACAATAAGCAAATTTTGCAGGAAACATTTTTTTGTAAAATGTCACATCGAGCAATGTCCAGGCTAGAAACGTTACTAAATTTCGTGACTTCATCACGGTCAATTTAATTTCTCCAATGAAAACCTATAATTTTCATGGTTGCACATTAAATACTATTTAACAATAAGCAATTTTTGCAGGAAACATTTTTTTGCAAAATGTAACATCGAGCAATGTCGAGGCTCGAAACGTTACTAATTGTCGTGACGTCATCACGGTCAATTTTTTTTTTCCAATGGAAACCTATAATTTTCATTTTTGCTTATTAAAAACGACTTAATAATAAGCAACTTTTGTAGATAAATTTTTTTTGTAAATTAACCTAATTAGGGTGGTCAATTTAACTTGAAACAGGCAATTATCTGGAAAAAGTAAAAAGTTTCCCATGAAAGTTGCTCAACGTCGAGGCTAAAAACGATGCTAACTTTGATGACGTCATCACGATCAATTTTATTTTTCCAATAAAAACCTAAAATTTTCATAATTGCATATTAAATAATATTTAACAATAAGCAAATTTTGCAGGAAACACTTTTTTGCAAAATATCACATCTAGCAATGTCCAGGTTAGAAATGTTACTAACTTTGATGCCGTCATCGCGGTCAATTTTATTTTTCCAATAAAAACCTATAATTTTCATGGTTGCACATTAAATACTATTCAACAATAAGCAATTTTTTCAGGAAACATTTTTTTGCAAAATGTAACATCGAGCAATGTCGAGGCTCGAAACGTTATTAATTGTCGTGACGTCATCACGGTCAATTTTTTTTCCAATGGAAACCTATAATTTTCAGTTTTGCTTATTAAAAACTACTTAATAATAAGCAACTTTTGTAGATAACATTTTTTTGTAAATTAACCTAATTAGGGTGGTCAATTTAACTTGAAACAGGCAATTATCTGGAAAAAGTGAAAAGTTTCCCATGAAAGTTGCTCAACGTCGAGGCTAAAAACGTTACTAACTTTGATGCCGTCATCACGCCTAATTTTATTTTTCCAATAAAATATTTAAAATTTTCATAATTGCATATTAAATAATATTTGACAATAAGCAATTTTTGCAGGAAACACTTTTTTGCAAAATGTCACATCGAGCAATGTCCAGGTTAGAAATGTTACTAACTTTGATGACGTCATCGCGGTCAATTTTATTTTTCCAATAAGAACCCAAAATTTCCAAAATTGTACATTAAATAATATTTAACAATAAGCAAATTTTGCAGGAAACATTTTTTTGTAAAATGTCACATCGAGCAATGTCCAGGCTAGAAACGTTACTAACTTTCGTGACGTCATCACGGTCAATTTAATTTCTCCAATGAAAACCTATAATTTTCATGGTTGCACATTAAATACTATACTCTGTTCAGCGAGGGTTAAATATTACATCATAAATTGCAACGTCATACAAAAAAAAACGTCTGTCTCTGATACAAAAATACATCAAATAAAATCTTACCTTGAACACTGCTTCTACTGGTTTTTCGTACCACTTTTTCTCGCTGAAAGTAGTCAATGAGTCTTAATATCAAAATTTGTTCCTTTTCACCGTAGGGCCAAGTAACCATTTTACAAAATTTTACACTCTTTTGCCGGTGACGATTAATCCAGAATTTCTAAATTTCGACGACATTTTGACATTAAGTGTCAAACTGACTTTAGCTGGTGGTTTTATTATTAATAAGAACTAATAATACGCTTGCTTTTTGGCGATCTTTTTCTAATGAAATCAGATGAGGAATGTGACGTCATATTGAACCCTCGCTGAACAGAGAGTATTTAACAATAAGCAATTTTTGCAGGAAACGACTAATAATTAAATGATTAAAAACGACTTAATAATAAGCAACTTCGGTAGTTACATTTTTTTTGTAAATTAACCTAATTAGGGTGGTCAATTTAACTTGAAACAGGCAATTATCTGGAAAAAGTAAAAAGTTTCCCATGAAAGTTACTCAACGTCGAGGCTAAAAACGTTGCTAACTTTGATGACGTCATCACGATCAATTTTATTTTTCCAATAAAAACCTAAAATTTTTATAATTGCATATTAAATAATATTTAACAATAAGCAATTTTTGCAGGAAACATTTTTTTGCAAAATGTCACATCGAGCAATGTCGAGTCTCGAAACGTTACTAATTGTCGTGACGTCATCACGGTCAATTTTATTTTTCCAATAAAAACCCAAAATTTCCAAAATTGTACATTAAATAATATTTAACAATAAGCAAATTTTGCAGGAAACATTTTTTTGCCAAATGTCACATCGAGCAATGTCCAGGCTAGAAACGTTACTAACTTTTGTGACGTCATCATGGTCAATTTTTTTTCTAATGGAAACATATAATTTTCATGGTTGCACATTAACTACTATTTAACAATAAACAGTTTTGCAGGAAACATTTTTTGCGCAACTGCATTTTTTTTTTTTGGAAGTGCAAATTTATGCCTTTCGCGCGGTTGTAGAAAAGTATTTTTGTCGCTCTCGAGAACTATCCTAACGCTTCTCTTCGAGCGACAAAGTATATCTTTGCTCTTTTAATACACAAATAACTATTGTTACTTATTTAAATTTAATCACATTGCTATTTTATCTCACATTTTCCGTTTAAGCTGATTCCCTGTATCCGACAAAAAGGGCCGAGTTAATACCGCAACACAACCCAAAACCTAAGCAGACCGCTTTGCCATTTATCCATCCCATTTCTCCTGGAAGCACGAGGCGCTGTTCATTTACATTTAGGCCGTTTGAAAAATTCGGCTAATTTATCACAGCTTAGTCTGAAACCTGTCAGCGACAGCCCTGTTATTAGGATTTAGGACATGGATGCGTTTAAAATCAGTGAGTAAGAAGATTGTCGCACGTACAAATATTTATTGTTCGCGTGTCGTTCCCCGAATTCTAATTTTCTACCGTCATTTGTCATTTTGCTAACAAACGCTTATATACAAGCCGCAAATTTGAAACGCGGAGAAATGGAAACAGGTATATCATTAATGCGACGATTGCTGATTTCATTTTATAGGGTGAAGAAGGAGAATATTGACTTGAAGCTGTGAAAGAGGGAGGGGAAAAGCTGAAATAACTTTGTCCAGGCGTTTTATCCTTCGTTTACGAAAAATGGAAATGTATGACCATCAGAAGCTGCTTCCACACTTTCAATATCCTAATATTCCATCAATATCTGCATAAATACCATATACTATGAATAATCCTCCAGGGACATATTAAAACCCTTACAAGTGTACGTTAATTACGAAGCGTTGGCGAACCGCAGAACCTCCCGAGAATACCGAAGACTGCTTCAAGATGGTATTAATTAACTCGCTCAAATGCATAAGGATTAATAGTTTGCAGTTAAGCCCTAAACCCATCAGGTGTAGAACTGACGGATCACTGCTGGGCTCCGAATAAAACCATAAATCACAACTAAATTGCCGTATTTCCGCAAATATTATTTGTACATTAATATTTCAAGATTTATTACGTCTATCTGAACAGATGCTGGGAACCGAGAAGAGCACGTAGTTGATGAATTTGAAATGCGCGGGTCTTCAGCCTGTAAGTCCATTAGACAAACAAGATTAAGCCCTCTTTAACACCCCAAAACAGTTTTAATCTTAAGCCTGTATCCAAAAAGCTGTACTCCCTGTTCAATTCGAAAAGAAAAAGTGCTACTAGCAAGAAGTCACATCTCTAATCATTTTCAAGATATTTGCGAAAATACATAATTTACAAACTGGTAAAATTTTTGAAGCGTTTAAAAACTTATTTTCATCGTTTTGCAGTTTCTGTTTTGTTTTAGCAAAAATCCTATTTTGTTTTTGGGAAAAATAATTAAAGCATCAATAGTGTATAAAATTGAGCAGATTTTGTAGATAACTTCGTTATTAATTATCTTAGATATTTAAACATTTTTTTCACATAACCACGAATTAACTAATCATATCGTATCCATCTTCGTTAGCTATTTCGTGGTTACACTAACTCCTTTAGCGGTGCTTCAGTACTCTTTAAAACTACTGCAAAAGCACGCAAACGATTCATTACGTTTTCATGCAGGGAACGCAAACTGGAAAGACTCTCCTTGGGGATTTATCTCCTTAATTTTGCCCACTAAAATCGGTCAGCTTAAGGCAAATTAGACAACTTGAAAGTGCCCTCCTGAGGACCATGAAAGCGACCATTACATTCCCATTTAAGACTCATGCTTTTATTAGCTTTCTAATTGTAAATTGATGTTGAATGACGTAGCTGACCATTTCTAATGTTTTCAACAAAAACGAATTTAGATTTTCATGTAGTTAGGTATCTTAAACACACATTTTTCAAGTAGATGAGGTGCTGGTTTTTATGTTATTTATCTATTAAATTATTTTGATTTTATTTAGTTAGTTAACAATTTTTTTTTTTTTGTGAAAATGGGAATTTTAAAAAAAACCTTGAGTTGGCCATGGAATAATAACAGTAGATCTCAGATAACTTCATAAAAACAATTGAAAGTCGATGATATTATAAAATGTCGCAATTTTAATTTTTTTACGATCTTACCTCTATGAGTTTTAATTCCAAGGCTTGTTACGAGGTTTGTTTTTATGACCACTTTTTATATTACAATACGAGATGCGAAGTGTTTTACTAGTGTCCAGAGATTATGTTATTTATTTATCGAGACGCGTAGCATCGAAAGAGTAATAAAACTCCTTATCGAGTGTATGTATGCTATTTTATGTTGATCCATTAAGTACTTTCTGAATAACATTAAAAAATGTTCCTGAATATTATTTATTCATAGATAGTATAATTGCGTCCGTAGGAATTTACAAATGATGCTTGTGGCTTCAGCGGGCAGAATAATAATAATTTAAATTAAAGAAAAAGTAGGTCTTCAGCCAGATTTGAACCTGCGACCTTGCTGTTAACCGGACAGATGCTCTGCCATTCTAATGCTTCCCTTCTAACTCCCACTTTGCGTACTAACAAATAATAATAATTTAAGTTGAAGAAACGATATCACGATAAGCCAACAAATTAGACGTGCCTTTATAGCTCAGTTGGCAGAGCATCTGTCCGGTTAACAGCAATGTCGCTGGTTCAAATCCGACTGAAGGCCTACTTTTTCTTTAAATTAAATTATTATTTTTCTGTCCGTTGAAGCCAATGAACATCACTTGTATTATTTATTCATGAAATGTATTTTATTTTCTCTGAAATCTTCACTCACTAGGCGAATGGTTGATGGTTGATGTAAGATGAATGATGTAAGCTATGTCTAGGCATTACAGGTCTAGGACGGTAATAGTCCCGTCAACTGGGCGAGGAATACATAAAATCTGACAATACAGAGGTCTTAGTTGGAAAAAACTAGCTGAAAATGAGTACCCACTTCATGCGTATATTTTCCAAAATAACAAAGTTTTATTTGTTTAGAACTGGGTAAGGAATACATCAAATCTGAGACCGGCATCGTTTTATTTAGAAAAAAATAAACTGAAAATGAGCACTCGCTTCATGGATATATTTTTAAAGATAAAACAATTGCATTTTTTTTAACTAGATGAAGGATACATCAAATTTTACAATGGTGTTACAAAAGTGAGTACCCACTTCATGGGTATATTTTCACAAATAACAAAGTTACATTTTTCTGGAACTGGGTGAGGAATACATCAAATCTGAGATTGGCTCTGGATCTGGATCTGAGAAAGTAAGCTGAAAGTGAGCACCTGCTTCATGGATACATTTTTAAAAACTGGAAAAATTACATTTTTCTTGAAGTAGATGAAGGATACATCAAATCTGACAACGGTGTGGTCTTAGTTGGAAAAAATTAGATTAAAATGAGTACCCACTTCTTGGGCAAATTTGCAAAAATAACAAAGTTACATTTTTCTGGAACTGGGTGAGGGATACATCAAATCTGAGATCGGCATCGTTTTATTTGGAGAAAATAAGCTGAAAATGAGCACCCACTTCATGGATATATTTTTAAAGATAAAACAATTGCATTTTTCTTGAACCAGATGAAGGATACATCACATCTAATAACGGTGAGGTCTTAGTTCGAAAAAATTAGCTGAAAATGAGTACCCACTTCTTGGACAAATTTGCAAAAACAACAAAGTTACATTTTTCTGGAACTAGGTGAGAAATACATCAAATCGGAGATCGGCATCTTTTTATCTGGAAAAAATAAGCTGAAAATGAGCACCCACTTCATGGATATACTTTAAAAAATAAAACAATTACACTTTTCTTGAAGTAGCTGATGAATACATCAAATCTGACAACGGCGTGGTCTAAGTTGGAAAAAATTAGCGGAAAATGAGTACCAACTTCTTGGGCAAATTTGCAAAAATAACAAAGTTACATTTTTCTGGAACTGGGTGAGGGATACATCAAATCTGAGATCGGCATCGTTTTATTTGGAGAAAATAAGCTGAAAATGAGCACCCACTTCATGGATATATTTTTAAAGATAAAACCATTGCATTTTTCTTGAACCAGATGAAGGATACATCACATCTAATAACGGTGTGGTCTTAGTTCGAAAAAATTAGCTGAAAATGAGTACCCACTTCTTGGACAAATTTGCAAAAATAACAAAGTAACATTTTTCTGGAACTAAGTGAGAAATACATCAAATCTGAGATCGGCATCGTTTTATTTGGAAAAAAATAAACCGAAAATGAGCATTTCCTTCATGGATATATTTTTAAAAATAAAACAATTACACTTTTCTTGAAGTAGCTGATGGATACATGAAATCTGACAACGGCGTGGTCTTAGTTGGAAAAAATTTGCTGAAAATGAGTACCCACTTCTTGGGCAAATTTGCAAAAATAACAAAGTTACATTTTTCTGGAACTGGGTGAGGGATACATCAAATCTGAGATCGGCATCGTTTTATTTGGAAAAAATAAGCTGTAAATGAGCACCCGCTTCATGGATATATTTTTAAAGATAAAACAATTGCAGTTTTCTTGAACTAGATGAAGGATACATCACATCTGACAACGGTGTGGTCTTAGTTGGAAAAAAATAGCTGAAAATGGGTGCCCACTTCTTGGGCAAATTTTCAAAAATAACAAAGTTACATTTTTCTGGAACTGGGTAAGGAATACATCAAATCTGAGATTGGCTCTGTATCTGGATCTGAGAAAGTAAGCTGAAAGTGAGCACCTGCTTCAGGGATATATTTTTAAAAATTGGAAAAATTACATTTTTCTTGAAGTAGATGAAGGATACAACAAATCTTAAAACGGTGTGGTCTTAGTTGGAAAAAAATAGCTGAAAATGAGTACCCACTTCTTGGACAAAATTGCAAAAATTACAAAGTTACATTTTTCTGGAACTAGGTGAGAAATACATCAAATCTGAGATCGGCATCGTTTTATCTGGAAAAAATAAGCTGAAAATGAGCACCCACTTAATGGATATATTTTTAAAGATAAAACAATTGCATTTTTCTTGAACTAGATGAAGGATACATTACATCTGACAACGGTGTGGTCTTAGTTGGAAAAATTAGCTGAAAATGAGTACCCACTTTTGGGCAAATTTGCAAAAATAACAAAGTTACATTTTTCTGGAACTAGGTGAGAAATACATCAAATCTGAGATCGGCATCGTTTTATCTGGAAAAAATAAGCTGAAAATGAGCACCCACTTCATGGATATATTTTTAAAGATAAAACAATTGCATTTTTCTTGAACTAGATGGAGGATACATCACATCTGACAACGGTGTGGTTTTAGTTGGAAAAAATTAGCTTAAAATGAGTACCCACTTCTTGGGCAAATTTGAGAAAAAAAACAGTTACATTTTTCTGGAACTGGGTGAGGGATACATCAAATCTGAGATCGGCATCGTTTTATTTGGAGAAAATAAGCTGAAAATGAGCACACACTTCATGGATATATTTTTAAAGATAAAACAATTGCATTTTTCTTGAACCAGATGAAGGATACATCACATCTGATAACGGTGTGGTCTTAGTTGGAAAAAATTAGCTGAAAATGAGTACCCCCTTCTTGGGCAAATTTGCAAAAATAACAAAGTTACATTTTTCTGGAACTAGGTGAGAAATACATCAAATCTGAGATCGGCATCATTTTATTTAAAAAAAAATAAGCTGAAAATGAGCACCCACTTCATGGATATATTTTTAAAGATAAAACAATTGCATTTTTCTTGAACCAGATGAAGGATACATCACATCTGACAACGGTGTGGTCTTAGTTGGAAAAAATTAGCTGAAAATGAGTACCCACTTCTTGGGCAAATTTGCAAAAATAACAAAGTTACATTTTTCTGGAACTGGGTGAGGGATACATCAAATCTGAGATCGGCATCGTTTTATTTGGAGAAAATAAGCTGAAAATGAGCACCCACTTCATGGATATATTTTTAAAGATAAAACAATTGCATTTTTCTTGAACCAGATGAAGGATACATCACATCTGACAACGGTGTGGTCTTAGTTGGAAAAAAATTGCTGAAAATTAGTACCCCCTTCTTGGGCAAATTTGCAAAAATAACAAAGTTATATTTTTCTGGAACTAGGTGAGAAATACATCAAATCTGAGAACGGCATCGTTTTATTTGGAAAAAATAAGCTGAAAATTAGCACCCACTTCATGGATATATATTTTAAAGATAAAACAATTGCATTTTTCTTGAACTAGATGAAGGATACATCACGTCTGACAACGGTGTGGTCTTAGTTTGAAAAAATTAGCTGAAAATGAGTACCCACTTCTTGGGCAAACTTGCAAAAATAACAAAGTTACATTTTCCTGGAACTGGGTGAGGGATACATCAAATCTGAGATCGGCATCGTTTTATTTGAAAAAAAATAAACCGAAAATAAGCATCCCCTTCATGGATATATTTTTAAAAATAAAACAATTACACTTTTCTTGAAGTAGCTGATGAATACATCAAATCTGACAACGGCGTGGTCTAAGTTGGAAAAAATTAGCGGAAAATGAGTACCAACTTCTTGGGCAAATTTGCAAAAATAACAAAGTTACATTTTTCTGGAACTGGGTGAGGGATACATGAAATCTGAGATCGGCATCGTTTTATTTGGAGAAAATAAGCTGAAAATGAGCACCCACTTCATGGATATATTTTTAAAGATAAAACAATTGCATTTTTCTTGAACCAGATGAAGGATACATCACATCTGGCAACGGTGTGGTCTTAGTTGGAAAAAAAATTGCTGAAAATGAGTACCCCCTTCTTGGGCAAATTTGCAAAAATAACAAAGTAACATTTTTCTGGAACTAAGTGAGAAATACATCAAATCTGAGATCGGCATCGTTTTATTTGGAAAAAAATAAACCGAAAATGAGCATTTCCTTCATGGATATATTTTTAAAAATAAAACAATTACACTTTTCTTGAAGTAGATGAAGGATACAACAAATCTTAAAACGGTGTGGTCTTAGTTGGAAAAAAATAGCTGAAAATGAGTACCCACTTCTTGGACAAATTTGCAAAAATTACAAAGTTACATTTTTCTGGAACTAGGTGAGAAATACATCAAATCTGAGATCGGCATCGTTTTATCTGGAAAAAATAAGCTGAAAATGAGCACCCACTTCATGGATATATTTTTAAAGATAAAACAATTGCATTTTTCTTGATCTAGATGAAGGATACATCACATCTGACAACGGTGTGGTCTTAGTTGGAAAAAATTAGCTTAAAATGAGTACCCACTTCTAGGGCAAATTTGCAAAAATAACAAAGTTACATTTTTCTGGAACTGGGTGAGGGATACATCAAATCTGAGATCGGCATCGTTTTATTTGGAGAAAATAAGCTGAAAATGAGCACCCACTTCATGGATATATTTTTAAAGATAAAACAATTGCATTTTTCTTGATCTAGATGAAGGATACATCACATCTGACAACGGTGTGGTCTTAGTTGGAAAAAATTAGCTTAAAATGAGTACCCACTTCTAGGGCAAATTTGCAAAAATAACAAAGTTACATTTTTCTGGAACTGGGTGAGGGATACATCAAATCTGAGATCGGCATCGTTTTATTTGGAGAAAATAAGCTGAAAATGAGCACCCACTTCATGGATATATTTTTAAAGATAAAACAATTGCATTTTTCTTAAACCAGATGAAGGATATATCACATCCGAAAACGGCGTGGTCTTAGTTGGAAAAAATTAGCTGAAAATGAGTACCCACTTCTTGGACAAATTTGCAAAAATAACAAAGTTACATTTTTCTGGAACTAGGTGAGAAATACATCAAATCGGAGATCGGCATCTTTTTATCTGGAAAAAATAAGCTGAAAATGAGCACCCACTTCATGGATATATTTTTAAAGATAAAACAATTGCATTTTTCTTGAACTAGATGAAGGATACATCACATCTGACAACGGTGTGGTCTTAGTTGGAAAAAAATAGCTTAAAATGAGTACCCACTTCTTGGGCATATTTGCAAAAATAACAAAGTTATATTTTTCTGGAACTGGGTGAGGGATACATCAAATCTGAGAACGGCATCGTTTTATTTGGAAAAAATAAGCTGAAAATGAGCACCCACTTCATGGATATATATTTTAAAGATAAAACAATTGCATTTTTCTTGAACTAGATGAAGGATACATCACGTCTGACAACGGTGTGGTCTTAGTTTGAAAAAAATAGCTGAAAATGAGTACCCACTTCTTGGACAAACTTGCAAATATAACAAAGTTACATTTTTCTGGAACTGGGTGAGGGATACATCAAATCTGAGATCGGCATCGTTTTATTTGAAAAAAAATAAACCGAAAATAAGCATCCCCTTCATGGATATATTTTTAAAAATAAAACAATTACACTTTTCTTGAAGTAGCTGATGAATACATCAAATCTGACAACGGCGTGGTCTAAGTTGGAAAAAATTAGCGGAAAATGAGTACCAACTTCTTGGGCAAATTTGCAAAAATAACAAAGTTATATTTTTCTGGAACTGGGTGAGGGATACATCAAATCTGAGATCGGCATCGTTTTATTTGGAGAAAATAAGCTGAAAATGAGCACCCACTTCATGGATATATTTTTAAAGATAAAACAATTGCATTTTTCTTGAACCAGATGAAGGATACATCACATCTAATAACGGTGAGGTCTTAGTTCGAAAAAATTAGCTGAAAATGAGTACCCACTTCTTGGACAAATTTGCAAAAACAACAAAGTTACATTTTTCTGGAACTAGGTGAGAAATACATCAAATCGGAGATCGGCATCTTTTTATCTGGAAAAAATAAGCTGAAAATGAGCACCCACTTCATGGATATATTTTAAAAAATAAAACAATTACACTTTTCTTGAAGTAGCTGATGAATACATCAAATCTGACAACGGCGTGGTCTAAGTTGGAAAAAATTAGCGGAAAATGAGTACCAACTTCTTGGGCAAATTTGCAAAAATAACAAAGTTACATTTTTCTGGAACTGGGTGAGGGATACATGAAATCTGAGATCGGCATCGTTTTATTTGGAGAAAATAAGCTGAAAATGAGCACCCACTTCATGGATATATTTTTAAAGATAAAACAATTGCATTTTTCTTGAACCAGATGAAGGATACATCACATCTGGCAACGGTGTGGTCTTAGTTGGAAAAAAAATTGCTGAAAATGAGTACCCCCTTCTTGGGCAAATTTGCAAAAATAACAAAGTAACATTTTTCTGGAACTAAGTGAGAAATACATCAAATCTGAGATCGGCATCGTTTTATTTGGAAAAAAATAAACCGAAAATGAGCATTTCCTTCATGGATATATTTTTAAAAATAAAACAATTACACTTTTCTTGAAGTAGATGAAGGATACAACAAATCTTAAAACGGTGTGGTCTTAGTTGGAAAAAAATAGCTGAAAATGAGTACCCACTTCTTGGACAAATTTGCAAAAATTACAAAGTTACATTTTTCTGGAACTAGGTGAGAAATACATCAAATCTGAGATCGGCATCGTTTTATCTGGAAAAAATAAGCTGAAAATGAGCACCCACTTCATGGATATATTTTTAAAGATAAAACAATTGCATTTTTCTTGATCTAGATGAAGGATACATCACATCTGACAACGGTGTGGTCTTAGTTGGAAAAAATTAGCTTAAAATGAGTACCCACTTCTAGGGCAAATTTGCAAAAATAACAAAGTTACATTTTTCTGGAACTGGGTGAGGGATACATCAAATCTGAGATCGGCATCGTTTTATTTGGAGAAAATAAGCTGAAAATGAGCACCCACTTCATGGATATATTTTTAAAGATAAAACAATTGCATTTTTCTTAAACCAGATGAAGGATATATCACATCCGAAAACGGCGTGGTCTTAGTTGGAAAAAATTAGCTGAAAATGAGTACCCACTTCTTGGACAAATTTGCAAAAATAACAAAGTTACATTTTTCTGGAACTAGGTGAGAAATACATCAAATCGGAGATCGGCATCTTTTTATCTGGAAAAAATAAGCTGAAAATGAGCACCCACTTCATGGATATATTTTTAAAGATAAAACAATTGCATTTTTCTTGAACTAGATGAAGGATACATCACATCTGACAACGGTGTGGTCTTAGTTGGAAAAAAATAGCTTAAAATGAGTACCCACTTCTTGGGCATATTTGCAAAAATAACAAAGTTATATTTTTCTGGAACTGGGTGAGGGATACATCAAATCTGAGAACGGCATCGTTTTATTTGGAAAAAATAAGCTGAAAATGAGCACCCACTTCATGGATATATATTTTAAAGATAAAACAATTGCATTTTTCTTGAACTAGATGAAGGATACATCACGTCTGACAACGGTGTGGTCTTAGTTTGAAAAAAATAGCTGAAAATGAGTACCCACTTCTTGGACAAACTTGCAAATATAACAAAGTTACATTTTTCTGGAACTGGGTGAGGGATACATCAAATCTGAGATCGGCATCGTTTTATTTGAAAAAAAATAAACCGAAAATAAGCATCCCCTTCATGGATATATTTTTAAAAATAAAACAATTACACTTTTCTTGAAGTAGCTGATGAATACATCAAATCTGACAACGGCGTGGTCTAAGTTGGAAAAAATTAGCGGAAAATGAGTACCAACTTCTTGGGCAAATTTGCAAAAATAACAAAGTTATATTTTTCTGGAACTGGGTGAGGGATACATCAAATCTGAGATCGGCATCGTTTTATTTGGAGAAAATAAGCTGAAAATGAGCACCCACTTCATGGATATATTTTTAAAGATAAAACAATTGCATTTTTCTTGAACCAGATGAAGGATACATTACATCTGGCAACGGTGTGGTCTTAGTTGGAAAAAAAATTGCTGAAAATGAGTACCCCCTTCTTGGGCAAATTTGCAAAAATAACAAAGTAACATTTTTCTGGAACTAAGTGAGAAATACATCAAATCTGAGATCGGCATCGTTTTATTTGGAAAAAAATAAACCGAAAATGAGCATTTCCTTCATGGATATATTTTTAAAAATAAAACAATTACACTTTTCTTGAAGTAGATGAAGGATACAACAAATCTTAAAACGGTGTGGTCTTAGTTGGAAAAAAATAGCTGAAAATGAGTACCCACTTCTTGGACAAATTTGCAAAAATTACAAAGTTACATTTTTCTGGAACTAGGTGAGAAATACATCAAATCTGAGATCGGCATCGTTTTATCTGGAAAAAATAAGCTGAAAATGAGCACCCACTTCATGGATATATTTTTAAAGATAAAACAACTGCATTTTTCTTGAACTAGAAGAAGGATACATCACATCTGACAACGGTGTGGTTTTAGTTGGAAAAAATTTGCTTAAAATGAGTACCCACTTCTTGGGCAAATTTGAGAAAGAAAAACAGTTACATTTTTCTGGAACTGGGTGAGGGATACATCAAATCTGAGATCGGCATCGTTTTATTTGGAAAAAATAAGCTGAAAATGAGCACCCACTTTATGGATATATTTTTAAAGATAAAACAATTGCATTTTTCTTGAACCAGATGAAGGATACATCACATCTGACAACGGTGTGGTCTTAGTTGGAAAAAATTAGCTGAAAATGAGTACCCACTTCTTGGGCATATTTGCAAAAATAACAAAGTTACATTTTTCTGGAACTGGGTGAGGGATACATCAAATCTGAGATCGGCATCGTTTTATTTGGAAAAAATAAACTGAAAACGAGCACCTACTTCATGGATATGATTTTAAAGATAGAAAAATTATATTTTTCTTGAAATAGATGAAGGCTACATCAAATTTGAGAAAATGAGCACCCACTTCATGGATATATTTTTAAAGATAAAACAATTGCATTTTTCTTGAACCAGATGAAGGATACATCACATCTGACAACGGTGTGGTCTTAGTTGGAAAAAATTAGCTGAAAATGAGTACCCACTTCTTGGGCATATTTGCAAAAATAACAAAGTTACATTTTTCTGGAACTGGGTGAGGGATACATCAAATCTGAGATCGGCATCGTTTTATTTGGAAAAAATAAACTGAAAACGAGCACCTACTTCATGGATATGATTTTAAAGATAGAAAAATTATATTTTTCTTGAAATAGATGAAGGCTACATCAAATTTGACAACGGTGTGGTCTTAGTTGGAAAAATTAGCTGAAAATGAGTACCTACTTCATGGGTATATTTCCAAAAATAACAAAGTTACATTTTTTTGGAACTGGGTAACGAATACATCAAATCTGAGATTGGTATGGTTTTATTTCGACAAAGTAAACTGAAAGTGAGCACCCACTTCGTGGATATATTTTTAAAGATAGAAGAATTACATTTCTTTTTTTTTTAAGGAGATTAAGGATACCTCAAATCTGACAACGGTGTGGTCTTAGTTGGAAAAAATTAGCTGAAAATGAGTACCCACTTCATAGGTATATTTTCAAAAATAACAAAGTTAAATTTTTCTGGAACTGGGTGAGGAATACATCAAATCTGAGATCGGCATCGTTTTATTTGGAAAAAAATAAGCTGAAAATGAGTACCCACTTTATGGGTGTATTTTACTATCCTCTGGAGAAAGCGATTGACGAAGTTGTAAATAGTGATTAGGGATCCTACAGGTAACAATTTTGCCAGTATTTTATTTTTTTTTTGTCCAGTAACTGTTCTAGCCACTGAAAAACTAGTAAATAACTTAAAGTTCATTCACGTAAAGAACTTAAAACTCAGAGGTCTTGTACTATTCCATTCCATACTTCAAGTTCCTGCTAAAATTTCTTCATTGTTTGAATTCTCTAGTTGCATTACCCTCAGTTTTTTTCGGTTAATACGTTCTTAGACATTTTTCTGGATCTGGGTGAAAAACTCACAGAATCTAGGTGACATACTTCTCAATCTGAATTAAGCCCTGAAGAAGATCTAAATAAAGATCGAAACTTTGGAGTATTCGCAACTGTGAAGTAGCTTCCTATCTGTCCTACACCCGCTATCTACACTTCCATGGTACTAGAAAGGTCACAAAACATATATATAATTCCTTATACTGTCCAAACTTCCAAAACTTCATGTCCAAGTCAAACTTCCTTAACGAACACGTTGACGACTTCTTTGCAATACAAGTTCAAAAAATACTTATAAGATTTTATAGTGTTTTGGTAAACTAATCTCATAACTTTATTGAGAAAATAAAATAAATAAATAAATTTGAAGCGAAAAATTCCATACTTGCAAGTAAGGACAAATTGTATATAAGGAACCTATAGAATGTTCTAACCGACGCGATGGTTAGAAAATTCTAATTCTAATTCGGACTGGTGACCAGTGTTACGTAACACTTCGTAAGGATCGAAGCTCTCCCCCTTTCCCTCCCAGTTAAGAATGAGTTTATACTCATTCTTAACTACTTTTAGTAAGAAATGGAACGTTATTCCCTTTTCTGAGCAAAACTCTTTGAACTCTTTGAACGTATATAGCTTTTTTGCTAAATAAACACATTATTAAAAAAAACTCGTTTCTAAAAGATGGAATATTATATTGGTTAAACTCAAGAAATTTTTGGACAACTTTTTATGCCCTTTTTGATGGAAATAAGGCCGTTTTTGATCCTGGAAAATCAAAACCAATCTAACTCGAGTAAAATAACTCCCAAAAGTGAACTTTTTAAAATAGCACAACTCCTTTCTAAAAGACGGAATACTGTTTTGGCCAAAATCAAACAATCCTTTTTATGCTGTTTTCGATGGAAATAGGGCCCTATTTTAAATCTTTTAAAAACATAATCAACCTAATTCGAGTGAAATAAGTCTCAAAAGTGGACTTAATTAAAATAGTAAAAAAGTAGTTTCTAAAAGACGAAATGCTCTTTTGGGCAAACTCAAAAAAATATTCAGACTAGAAGATTTAATGTTTTATGCTGTTTTTGATGGAAATAAGACTGTGTTTTAATCCATTTGTTGAGGTGTATAGAGTACAGTCAAATGAAATGTTATTCCCTTTTCTGAGCAAAACTTTTTGTACCCAAGCGACAAATATTCCCGTCTATTATCGCAGTAAAGATTAGCGATTTTTGAATTCAAAAATGTCTCGCTCTTTGCTACAAACTCTTTAAATACACTTAAGACTTCTGATTGTAACGTTAGCAGATACGTGACGGTATAGTGCGCAAATTCATCAATAAAAGTAACAAAATAGTTTTTATTAGTTCAGGTTCAGGTTCAGTGGATGGTGAAACAGGTCCACACAGGTTCGTGTGTACAATAAATAATGGTCTTAAAATGTGTCCTTTGCCCTATTAAAGGAAAGTCGCTCTTTTTTACCAAAAATACATGGCTCGCGTATAGCTTCAATTGACATTACGTCTTTAAGATCAATAATACTCTCAAACATATCATGCTGTTTAATTTCATTGAATTTTGATGATTTACTGATGTAGCCTAAACGTGCGTGCCATAATTTTGAATTGTCAGTTTGAGAAATATTGCCCTGACTTTCAGTTTCGATATTTTCGTTAATGGTAAATATAACAGTAAAAAAACTATTACGAGACTTACCAGATAAGATGACTTGGTGATTACCATATACCAACAGCAAATTGCAGGTGGCTTCCGGAGCATGTGCACCATCCTTGAGGGTCTCTGGTATTCCTGTATTCGTCATCACGTGGATAGATCCTCGTTTGAGTGCGATGATCGACTCTCCGGACTTCTTGAACATCTGAAACTTTTTCCGGTGTTTCGGTGTCCACTACTTCTATAACATTCAGTTCTGCAAGCAATAGCTTAACTCGATATTTCCACACCGCATACTTTTCGCCCGCAAACGGTTGAATATTACGTTTCGCGATTTTTAGACGATTCCATTTTTACTGATTGGAATTTACGCGTTCGATTCCACAACTAATTTCTGCTATAAGCACAAAGTCAATTAAAAGTACCTCGGCCCATAACCTGTTGGAATATGGGGAATCTTAAATAAAAATGCCACGTGTTGCTTATTGAACGCTCGACCATATATTACTCACACTGGCTAGATTCTTAAAAAGGAATCTTATCGCTTCGCCTTGGAAGCACAAAAAAAGGGTTTGCATTTGTATACAAACTATGTACGTGTGTTTACGTTTTTTGTTTTACATTTTACTGAATAAGCAAATATAAGAGGCGGTTTCTGTCGTGTAATTTTTGTTCATTAAATATAAGGAAAAATCAATAAAAGTTATAATAATCCCCCGCCTTTGAACGTTTTCAAAAAAAAATTTGGGAAATTTGTTTTTGATCAGAATGGCACGCTTGCAACCCCCTGAGAACGTAACAAACTCAATTCGAATGAAATTAATCTCTAAAGCGGTTTTTTTAAAAATGGTCCAATATCGCGTTTCTAAAAGTGCTTGAAAATCACTGATGTGAATTTGGCAGCCAAATTTTAGCAGCCATTTTGGCGGAACTACACGAACGATCAGTGTCGTCGTAATTTTTTTTTTTAATTTTTGTATTTATATTCTTAGAACGATATCATGAGGAGGGCAGCTACTTATAAGTATTCGAGTAAATAGACTTCAACAAATATCCATCAAATATAAACAAAGTATTATAACAAATAAACGACGGTCGTTTAGGCTCTACCGTTTTCTGTTCCTGGCAGCTTGACTGTCCCTCTAACTACTTTACAAATCTAAAACTGTTCCTAGGCACAGTTTTCAAAGAAATGGCTTTCAAGTGTCACTTCAACAAGTATAAACAAAATGTTGTAATAAATAAACTACGGTCGTTTAGGTTCTATTGTTTCCTGTTTCTGGTAGCTTGTCTGTTCCTGTATCCATATTCCAAATCTAAAAGTGTTCCTCTGCACAACTTTCGAGCAAATGGCTGCTAAGTGTCAGTTCAACAAATATAAACAAAGTGTTATTACAAATAAACGACGGTCGCTTAGGCTCTACCGTTTCCTGTTTCTGGCAGCTTGACTGTCCCTCTAACTACTTTACAAATCTAAAACTGTTCCTAGGCGCAGTTTTCGAAGAAATGGCTTTCAAGTGTCACTTCAACAAGTATAAACAAAATGTTGTAATAAATGAACTACAGTCGTTTAGGTTCTATGGTTTCCTGTTTCTGGTAGCTTGGCTGTTCCTCTAACCATATTCCAAATCTAAAAGTGTTCCTGTGCACAGTTTTCGAGCTAATCGCTTTTAAGTGTCAGTTCAACAAATATAAACAAAGTGTTATAACAAATAAATGACGGTCGTTTAGGTTCTATTATTTCCTGTTTGTGGTAGCTTGACTGTTCCTCTAACCATGTTTAAATCTAAAAGTGTTCCTATGTACAGTTTTCGAGGAAATAGGAATCCGTCTTTGCCCTGAGGTAGACTTTAGATAGACCTTTGAAACAAAGTTTAGCAGTGGGAGGTAGGGGAACTGTATTCTGTATTACGTCTGGAGAGTCGAGTCGCGACTTTCGTTGTCATTAGTGACATTTATTGGTTATAATTTTTTGTAACAATTTATTCGCTTTATACTGACTTCAGTCACCACTGTCATCAGTCCACACCTGTACATTTAAGTTTGCTCAAGTATTCTCCGTATGAATGTTTCACGCAAAATAAAAATATGAAAAAAAAAACAACTATAAAAGTAGAAAATTATCAACTTTTACATTAAAGAACCCCGCAACCATTTTAATGGTAAACTGGATCTCCGTCGATTTGCCTAAATGTTTGAAATTTTGTAGCTAATGGACTTCTGATGAAATGTCTACATAGAGGCAACGAGATTCTATGATTTCTGAAATACAGGGTGTTAAGTATTAAAATTTGTAACATACATCGTATTATGTGTAAATTAGCTGGAGTCAAGGGTACCCATGAGTACACGAAAATTTTCTCGGGAGCGTATAGGGCAGCTGAAAATAACGTCAGTTTTTTATATAACTTTTTTCTTAACGTCACTCCTAACCGGCCTCAAAGAAATACATTAATTAACATTGCTAGCGATGTCTTTGAGCCCCGATACCTGACAGTATAAAAAGCGTTTTCTCGAAAACTGTGCATATGAATTAACATATGTTTTAGATTTTTAATGAATTGAATTGAATTAACAAATATAAACATAGGTTTTAGATTTGGAATATGGTTAGAGTAACAGCCAAGCTACCAGAAACAGGAAACAGTAGAACCTAAACGACCGTAGTTTATTTATTACAACATATTGTTTATATTTTTTGAACTGACACTTAAAAGCGATTTGCTCGAAAAATGTGCATAGGAACACTTTTAGATTTCGAATATGGTTAGAGGAACATCCAAGCTGCCAGAAACAGGAAACAGTAGAACCTAAACGATCGTCGTTTATTTCTTATAACACTTTGTTTATATTTATTGAACTGACAGTTAGCAGTCATTTGCTCAAAAACTATGCATAGGAACACTTTTAGATTGGGAATATGGTGAGAGTAACAGCCAAGCTACCAGAAACAGGAAAAAGTAGAACCTAAACGACCGTCGTTTATTTGCCCTCCTCATGATCTCATTCTAAAAATATAAATACAAAAATAAAAAAAAAATTCGACCACACTGATCGTTCGGGTAGTTCCGCCAAAATGGCTGCTAAAATTTGGCTGTCAAAATCACATCAGTTTGAAAATCGACCTCCGAACTTCCAATGGTGGGTGGTGAAAGAGGACATCAAGAAGAGGAAAAAACAGTTGGATTATAGACGGCCAATGAAGTTGTTACTGACTTTCTCAGTCAAAATTGTTAGTATTACCCATTCACTTATATTTGTCATCTAGTTACCTTTGAAAAAAATTTCTTCTGAAATGTTTTGAAAATTACACTCCTCTTAAGGGAAAATTTATGCATTAGTGAAATAATCGTGAAAGTTAACAAAAAGTGGGCGTGGCACCTAAAATAATTATCGCGCTAATGCCCCCCCCCCCGCTTCACTGAAGGCTAGATCCGCCACTGGACAGAGAAAACATAACATCTCACTATTCAAATTCTGAGCTGTAGACTAAGGTCTGTTCTTGTAAAAAATGTTTTCTTGGTAATGACTGTTTTCCTCGATTGTTCAATCCTTGATATAATTTCTTTTCTCGATATACACTGGCTGTTAGCTCGCAGGTATTTTATTGAAGTAACCTGCCCATTGACATGTAGATGTGCGTTTATTGGCGTGTTTGAGGAGCCTAGTACTTTGGTTTTGGACACATCAAGATTTTAAAAAGATAGTAATCCTCCAAAGGTTATCGGGAACAGGACCAAAAGAAAATTTCCACAAATAAAGCAGAAACTGCCAACGCTTCGACGTTTACTGACGTCTTTATCTAGGCTATTCTACGACTAGAGTGGAAATTGTGTCATAAATCATACTCAAAAGCCATCAGCACAGGCGAGGATGAGCAGGCGATGCGGAGTAACCAAGGCAACATAAAACTGATGTGAGTGCTTATTAACGGACGTTCTAGTCACCAAGAGACCATCGGTACGAATTTCAAATATACGAATATTCGTTTACAGAGATTCGTTACAAGAGGAGTTGAAAACACGTTAGATTGTAACCACGGATTGATAGACTTGATAGAGTTTTAACATTTATCGATGGATCTTGACTAGAGTCTTTCAGTCAAACTCAATCTACGTTTTCCGTTTCCTTTATAAGATTTCAAATAGTTTTGTTTCAAATTGGCTGATACGGATGAACTTTTAAAGCACCGCACAAGAAAAAAAATATTTAAAAAATTTTGTCTAAGTAAACACAGTTTAGCGATATGAAAAGCAAGTTTGGGTAAGTCCTAAAGTGTGAGTACAGAGAAGCAGTTTCAATTTTATTTTCAATTTGAAAAGATATCGGTAAACAATATTGTAACGAATTTTAAAAATATTGCAGTGTTGTTAAATGTAAGGTAATTAGGGACAGGAGTTTTCTAATAACAGCGTCGTATTTTCTTTGGTTGTAAAACGTGTTATTTTCTATTATTTCTTAAATAAACGCGCTCAATCGATGCTGTGGATCTTCTTATATCCTTACTCTTTTTATTTATACAGGGAGACGAAAAATTCTTTGCAAGACTCAAAAACGGGAGTATCAGTTTTTCAATTTTGACGTATCAACATTTGAATTAAGGAATATTATTTCAATTTTTTGGCCTCCTTTAAAAATCTTCAATGCATCATAAAGATCTTTATCACAAATCTAAATGAAGTTTTGTCTTAGTTTTTGATGTGTGTGTTTTGTTTCGTTTCTGTTTGGGAGGTGAAAGAGGACAGAAAAAGAGGAAACAACAGTTGGATTCACTGCGCTCGGTCGAGGCGATCTCAAGTTACAGGCGATCAAAATTGCGGATTGAGAAAAAGAGAAAAATTCGTAATACCCCGCCGCCAGTTCCGCCAAAATGGCTGCTAAAATTTGGCTGCCAAAATCACATCAGTTTGAAAATCGACCTCCGAACTTCCAATGGTGGGTGGTGAAAGAGGACATCAAGAAGAGGAAAAAAAGTTGGATTATAGGCGGCCAATGAAGTTGTTACTGACTTTCTCAATCAAAATTGTTAGTATTACCCATTGACTTATATTTGTCATCTAGTTAACTTTGAAACTAATTACCTTTGAAAAAAATTTCTTCTGAAATGTTTTGAAAATTACACTCCTCTTAAGGGAAAATTTATGCATTAGTGAAATAATCGTGAAAGTTAACAAAAAGTGGGCGTGGCACCTAAAATAATTGTCGCGCTATCCCCCCCCCCCCCCCGCTTCACTGAAGGCTAGATCCGCCACTGGACAGAGAAAACATAACATCTCACTATTCAAATTCTGAGCTGTAGACTAAGGTCTGTTCTTGTAACAAATGTTTTCTTGGTAATGACTGTTTTCCTCGATTGTTCAATCCTTGATATAATTTCTTTTCTCGATATACACTGGCTGTTAGCTCGCAGGTATTTTATTGAAGTAACCTGCCCATTGACATGTAGATGTGCGTTTATTGGCGTGTTTGAGGAGCCTAGTACTTTGGTTTTGGAGATATTCAGCTACAAACAGAACATTTCGCTGTGCACAACCTCATTTATTATATTTTATTTCCAACCATATATGTAATGCTATCATTAGAGACGTCATAGGAGGGTGGAAAAATTACCTACTACCTACCTCTAAATTAGGCGTAGATAATGGATATTCATTACCACCCAAGGGCGGCAATGGCTTATTACCTACCTCTCTTTCAACCCTCATTTTCCATGCTTATTTCTTGGCCCCTAAAATTTAATGTCTTTATAGAAATAAAAGGTGTCCCTAGAAGCATCGAACTAGATAAGATAATTAACTGGTAATTTTTAAAAAAGATAGTTAAAAATATTATAAATATCTTATACGAAAAATATTAATTCATATTATGTAGGTTGTAAATAAAATACTATACACACCTCGGTAGGAAGTTTCCTTACCGTCTCGAGATTTTATAGTTCATCTCGACGCTGTGCGTCTCGATAAACTATCAAATCTCTCGACAGTAATGAACGACTTCCCACCCCGGTATGTAATATACTATTGTAGATTTTGTGCGTTTGCTTGCTATTAAGATCGTGTCGTCAGCGTACCTGATGTTATTTATTACAGTTCCGTTGATCTTGATTCCGGCTTCCGTCCAATGCTTCTCTAAATATGGTCTCCTAGTATAGATTGAACAGGAACGGAGACAGGACGCCAAACTGTCGGACACCTCGCTAATCCATTGAGCTTTTTGCCATTTCAAAACGAAACAGTTAATTAGTTAATTTACTTCCAATTAAGTCTGTTACGTTCTAAGGCGATTCCAAGCGTTCCATTTTAATCAGAAACAGCAAAAAGAAATTACCAATATTTTTTTCCAAATTGACCAAAGGAGGAGGTATTCCCTTTTTTTCTCAATTTCCAACTTCTACCGCCCGTAACATTAGATCGAGTGGAAAGATTGCTGTGAATCCGATGGTTTCTTGCTCTTCTTTATGTCAGCTTTAATTTCCCACCAAGGTTAAACAGTTTGGGAGATAGACTCTTTTGGAAGTCGATTTTTAGGCACGCTTAGAATGTCCTTTTAATGCATTTAGAAAAAAAATCCACTTATTGGACTAATTTCACTCCTATTATATTTGTTACGTTCACAAGATATTAAATACGCTACATTCCGATCTAAACAGCAAAAAAAAATCCAAAATTCCAACGTTTCAATTCTGTATTTTTTGTAGTTTCAAGTCCGTAGGTAGTATTCTCTCTTTTTCTCTTCCAACTTCTACCACCTGTAGCTTTAGAACGAGTAGACCGATTGAACTGACTCCAATGGTTTCTTGTTGTTTTTCCCGTATTTCCACCCTCAATAAGATCTTCCCATTGGGAGTCCCATTGGGGATCATTTCTAAACTACCTTCTTCGTCCCTGTATGTTGATGACACCTTAACATGTGTTCCATCCAACTCAGAAAACAGTGTTTTCGACATTTTTAATGCTTTTGACCCACACATTCAGTTTTCAATAGAGCTAGACGAGAACAACTGACTTTCCTTTTTAGATACTTTAGCCATAAGATGTAATTTTTTAGAATTTTTGAAACAATGGACGGCAATGGTCTCTATAACTTGGCGCACAAATAAATCTGACCACCCTTTTCTGTAAACACAGATTTAAAAAGAGTAGATGAACAGGAGCCCCAGAAAAAATGCCGTACCTACCTCAGGTGTATCTCAACCAGTGCAAAATATGTAGTTTTTGATCTACGTCTTAGGAGAGGTCGAGCCTAATCACATAACATCCCGCCCTCAATCGTCTGTTTAGATTATGTATGTGCAGATCGAATTTAAGGCTCTCATCAACCCACAAGGGCCTTAGCCTAGGGGCCCGGAAAGTCGGTCCTGGCTAATCAATCAATCTTAGAAGGCTTCTTTTGGGATACGAGGTGCTGCAATCATAGCTGATTTGCTGCACACCACCCCTAACAGCATTGCTGTGTCAGCCATTAGTTACCCTTATATTTTAAGTGTTATGTTCACATAACACATTGAAGTAACAGGATACGCGAGATCGAAGTTACATCTGTAAGTTACTCACATTGCTTTTTAAACTTGAAAAGACCAGATTGCATAGCCTAAGGACCTGGAAAAAGGTTAAGCCGGTCCTGGCTAAAAATCAATAAATCTTAGAAGGCTTCTTTTGGGATACGAGATGCTGCAATCGGCATTAACTTGTTGATTGGTTTATGTTAATATTCCCGAAATTGAATACAGATTTTCTATATGCAACTTGTTTATTTCTACTTAGCAAACACAAAGTCATATAGTTTTACGCGAAGAGGAACAACAACAACGACCTCGACGATGACTCCTCATCGACCAAGACCGCCTCCCACAAGACTGGCTAAGACATCATCGTCAATCCTTCCGCCTAAATACAAGCCAAATTAATTTCAATAGATGCTGTATTAAAATTCATCTAAATACTTACGAATTGGTGGACTGGTAGGAGTACGGGCACTGGCACAGAAAGACGAGGAACCTGGAATGTAGTAAATTGCTAAAATCATCGGGGTGAAGTCTTAAATCTTAACTACTTCTTAGGAAAATCCACTAAAGCAGTATGGTTAAAACAACCTACAGGCTTGCATGTCTTGTGATATTAGAATTCGAAGGTTAAGCAGCAGAAGCTGAAGAAAATATAGGAAAAGAGAGCTACAAGAAATTTAGTAGCCAAAGGGAAAAGAGAAAGAAGTTATCCCTGTGAAACTGCCACATAATTTAAGTTGGAGGTTAGTTTAATTAAATCCCATTTTAGATACAACTAGCCTAAGCCTCTGTTAAAGCTAATTTGCTAATCATATATTATTTGGAAACTCTGAGACAGTTTTATAAAGTAATAATAGAATATCCTGTGGATGGCATATACTAAGAAAAAATTGAAACGTCGGACATATTTGGTTTCGGCAACGTATCGCAACCATGGGCGTAGCCAGGGTGGGGCACTTGCCCCCCACACCTGGCTAAAAAAAAATTAAAAAATTTAATTGAAAAAGAAAAAAAGATGCAACAATTGAAATTCTTAAAATCTAAAAAAGTACTTTTCAAGTTTCGTGCAAATCGGTACACTTCAAGAATGGTGCGTGTAACAATTTAGCAATTTTTGAGTGTCCAAAAAAAAACAATTTATTTTTTATTGCGTTTTCTTATTTTTGCCCCCCCCTGGAGAAAGTTCTGGCTACGCCCATCATTGCAACAGTCTGTGAGTTGTAGCAAAACACTAGAAACAAAATGGGATATTTTTCTTACCGCTGTTAAAGAAAAGGGTTCCAAGGGCTATCAGAGCCCAAACTGCGAATAAAAGCTTGCCAATGGACGACATGTTGCTGCTAACTGCTTTTGGAGTAGAAGTAATTTGAAGGCGATATGCCGTCCCTTTTATAGCTCTAAACCCCTAGTTCAACCAATTCAACCAGTTCCTCATTTGTTCTTTTGTTTTTTTCGAAACATTTGACATAATTAGTGGTGCAAGTGATAGTGATTAACACACAAAAAGTAGCAATTTTTGAAGAAAATGAAGGGTAAAAATGTACTTATTTTTAGCGGTATATACTAGTTCAATAAATATGTACAACTTGATTATCTTGACATTTTAAAACCTTGTAAGTAAAATTGTTAATAACTACAATGAATCCATCACTATGTTATATTATTAAGATTTATTGCGTTTTTTTTTTACACATCAATCTGTGGATAAGCACACATACGCTATTTAATGGCATGAAAACCCTAAGCAGAATGGGTTTTGATTTAGGTCAGGGTTATCAAACTTCTTATATTCTTAATTTGCGTTTATGGACAAAAATTAATAATATGATTGCGAATAAGAATAAAAAGTTGGATAACTCCGGCCTTAGGGAAATAAATGTCAAGAAAGTTACCACCCCATATCACAAGCTGCTTGTTTTTAAAGTAACACAATCTCGACGTTTGCAAGGGTACGTCAGAAGGATTAAAAGACCTTTTCCTTACTGGGGAGTAAAACATCCACTTTGTTAGTTCATCATAGAAGAGAGTAAAGTTGGTATTTCATTTCTCAGCTTTCAAAAATATTTGTTATAAAGGATATGCGAGTTCAAAAATTTGTTTATTATAGGTATTTGTTTTTTGCAGTTATACCCCGTGTTCTTTAGAAAACTTTATCTAAAAGGCTAAGCATTTTTGACAGAAAAGGATGACTTAATAAATGTAAATGGACGTTTGTTGTTTCATCCTTTTCTTTTGGCACTTTTTTCTTTTACCCCTATACATCCTTAATCACTGCAAATGTAACAAAATCACCAACTCATGGGTAGCCATGAAAGAATGCATTTTCTTGCTGAATGTTTGCGTTGAATTTGAAGACAATACATTCATCGGTAAATAACAGTTTGTTAAACTTTTTGAAAAAAAAAACCGTGATTCTAAAAAATAAAAAAGTAGAGCCTTGTTTCTTTACAGATATTAAATTTAACAAGTTTTGAAACCAGGTGGATATTGCCCTAGTTAAGCAACTGCTTGCTAAAACTGATTATCATATTCTTACTACTGTGGATTGCTAAACAAACTGTTCCAATGACTGACGAGTGAGGATAAAACGATACAAATAGTATTAGTGCGTTGGCCTTAATCAAAGAAACAGATTTTTTTATTACATGGAAAATAATTTATTTTACGCAAGATCGTTTTACTTATACTAGCAGTGAATTGCTGTCAACTTTACAACTTCTTGTACACCAAAACGGCATCGGGAACATTCGGTTTTGTTGAAACTGATGTCTGTAAATATAAAAAAGATATAGTAAATTTGCTTTTTCTCGAAACGTTACCATTTTATTGGACAAAATAGACGAAGGTAAAGCATTTCAATTCTTAACTGTCATCCCTGCGGCAGTCTTTTCCTGTCAGGCAGGTAAAGTCTTTCTGCCACATTGGCTGCCGAAATTGTAACTGCCAGCAGGTAAATGAGACTTTACCTGCCGCTTGTCGTACTTATCAACCACTTTTTTTTGGAGAAACAACAAGGCGTTTTATTCGGAGCTAAAGCAACTTTTCACGCTCGCCAAGTAAACTACACAGTTTCGCCAGAGAAATGACACTTGAGAAACAATATACTATTTTAACTTAAATCTGAAGCTACGGTAGATATGTTTTTTTATGTGTAACTCACCACAGTCAACTCAGAACCAGATACAGTATAGACTCTGGTCCATTTTCCAGTACTAGCCGCGGCATTTACAGTTAGAGTGTTGCCGTTTAGTATAGCAGTGCTCTGTAAGTTGAAATAAAATTATTGCTAATTGGTAGCTAGGAATAAACGCAATATACAGCAATGTATAACGCAATATACCTTGTGCTCAGAGCCATCGGGATTCTTTTCAGTAACTTCTTTATTATTTATTAGCTTGTGAGTACGACTTGGGCGAGTGATTGTAATGTTGTCTCCACTAACAGAAATTTCAAAACTTTTTGCATCTTCAAGTAATTTTTTAGCCCGGTCGTCAGGGATATCTAAAAGAAATACGTTTAGATGTAGTTTCTATCCACAAAGTGTAATGCACACTTACCATGGGCTTTCATATAGTCCACGACACCGTTGTCACGTACCAGTTGGTATTTTCCCGTCAAAGCCATTGCTGAGAATCAGATGCTAACTGCCTTCAGGTCTGCACTCATTCTTAAATAGGAAAGGCTGTGTGTTATCTACTAGCGATTATCTTTTAATAGACATACTTTAAATTTTGGAATGTCATAATAATTTCAAGTAGGTTACCGATAAAATGTATGCAATTTGCTAAGATTACCTATAATTAATAGGTATCGTCAGGTGGAATGACTCGCCAGATTAATTTTATTGAAAGGCGTAATCGATTCAAGCTTAAAGCGATTTTTAAATAAATAGTTTGCAATAAGCATCTTTTGGAAACCACGTCAATAAAATATTTTTTGCTGAGTCGTTGATGAGGAGGATTAAACAAGGTGTGTAATCAAAAACGCTCTGGTAGCCAGGCCAATTGACTAAAAAGTCAACTAAAAGAAATGGAGTGTCCCTTAGATAGGTCTGAAAGGCCACGCCCCTGAAGCCATACCTCTCCGCCTTGGTCAGCAGGATGTCATGGTGGACACAGTCGAAAGACTTTGACAGGTGACAAAAGGCAGCCGCCACAGATTCTCCGTCGTTCGTTCTCATATACAAGCCCTCGAGGAAAGCAAATATTGCATCACTAGTGCTCCTCGCCCGTTGAAAGCAAAATTGATTTGGTGACAAAATATGGTTTCTAATAAGGACAGACATCATCCTCCGCTTAATCAATTTCTCGATCAACTTGGAAAGGGTGAGTAGCAGAGCAATAGGCATAAAATTAGTTCATAATTCTATTGATGAAAGCCACAAGTTCTGATGCTCTGCAACACATAGACATTGCAACACAAACACCTTCAAACTCACGAGTGACTTGGAAATCTCGTTGGTACAAGGTTTGAGCAAGAGATTGGTGGGTGCCTGAAGAACACACACGTAAATATTGTCACTTATACAAAAAAAAACGGTTGTTAACCTATATTCTCATATCAAGATAAAAATCTCCCATATTTAGAACGTGCTTTGGAGGCATTTAGAAAAAAAGTCCACTCATGGGACTAACTTCACTCCTATTATGTTGTTACGTTCAGATTGAAAGGACCTCATTCCGATCAAAAACAGCAAAAAAAAATCTCGACATTTTTCTGAAATTGACCAAAAGGGGAAAGGTACTACGCCTTTTTCAATTTTCAAATTTGACCGCCTATAGCTTTAAAACAAGTGGACCAGTTGGAGTGAACCCAACGTCTTCTTGATCTTTTTGATGCCCCTTCTCCCCTCTCACCAAAGAAAGTCCCGCAGATTCAATAGTTTGGGAGATCGATTCTAGAACGTGCCTTGGAGGTATTTAGAAAAAATTCGACTTAAGGGACTAATTTGACTCTCACTATGTTTGTTACGTTCATAAAGAACTGAAGTTGCCTCATTCCGAAAAAAACAGCAAAAAAAAATTCAATCATTTTTCGAAATTGACCAAAGAAGGGGGTATTCCTTCCTTTTCTCAATTTCCAAGTTTGACCACCTGTAACATTAGAACAAGTGCACCAATTGGAGTGAATCCAACGGTCTCTTGTTCTTTTTCACCATCTACTAAAGAAAGTCCCGTAAGTTCAATAATTTGGGAGATCGACCATTTTGGAGGTCGATTTTTAGGCACTTTTAGAAAGTGCTTTGGAGGCATTTAGAAAAAAGTCAACTTTTGGAACTAATTTCAGCCTATTATGTTCACAGGGAATTGAAATTGCCTCATTCCGAAGCAAAAACAGTAAAAAAATCGCGACATTTTCCTGAAATTGACCAAAAGTGGAAAGGTATTACGTCTTTTTGCTCAATTTTCAAATTTGGCCGCCTGTAGCTTTAAAACAAGTGGACCAGTTGGAGTGAACCCAACGTCTTCTTGTTCTTTTTGATGCCCCTTCTCACCTTTCACCAAAGAAAGTCCCGTAGATTCAATAGTTTGGAAGATCGACTCTAAAACGTGCCTTGGAGGCATTTAGAAAAAATTCGACTTAAGGGACTAATTTCACTCCCACTATGATTGTTACGTTCATAGGGAATTGAAGTTGCCTCATTCCGATCAAAAACAACAAAAAAAATCCAATAATTTTTCGAAATTGACCAAAGAAGGGTGTATTCCTTCTTTTTCTCAATTTCCAAGTTTGACCACCTGTAATTTTAGAACAAGTGCACCAATTGGAGTGAATCCAACTGTTTCTTGTTCTTTTTCACCATCTACTAAAAAAAGTCTCGTAAGTTCAATAATTTGGGAAATCGACTACTTCGAAGTTCGATTTTTAGGCACTTTTAGAAAGTGCTTTAGAGGCATTTAGAAAAAAATCAACTTTGGAACTAGTTGCAGCCTATTACGTTCACAGAGAATTGAAATGGCCTCATTCCGAAGCAAAAGCAGCAAAAATATCGCGACATTCTCCTGAAATTGACCAAAAGGGGAAAGATATTACGTCTTTTTGCTCCATTTTTAACCTTGATAGTCGGTAGCTTTAAAACAAGTGGACCAGTTGGAGTGAACCCAACGTCTTCTTGTTCTTTTTTTTGATGCCCCTTCTCACCTTTCACCAAAGAAAGTCCCGTAGATTCAATAGTTTGGGAGATCGACTCTAGAACGTTCCTTGGAGGCATTTAGAAAAAAATCGACTTAAGGGACTAATTTCACTCTCACTATGTTGTTACGTTTATAAGGAATTGAAGTTGCCTCATTCCGATGAAAAACAGCAAAAAAAATCAATAATTTCTCGAAATTGACCAAAGAAGAGGGTATTCCTTCTTTTTCTCAATTTTCAAGTTTGACCACCTGTAACTTTAGAACAAGTGCACCAATTGGAGTGAATCCAACGGTTTCTTGTTCTTTTTCACCATCTACTAAAGAAAGTCTCGTAAGTTCAATAATTTGGGAGATCGACCACTTCGGAGGTCGATTTTTAGGCACTTTTAGAAAGTGCTTTGAAGGCATTTAGAAAAAAATCAACTTTTGGAACTAGTTGCAGCCTATTACGTCCACAGGGAATTGAAATGGCCTCATTCCGAAGCAAAAACAGCAAAAAAATCGCGACATTTTCCTGAAATTGACCAAAAGGGGAAAGGTACTACGCCTTTTTCAATTTTCAAATTTGACCGCCTGTAGCTTTAAAACAAGTGGACCAGTTGGAGTGAACCCAACGTCTTCTTGTTCTTTTTGATGCCCCTTCTCACCTTTCACCAAAGAAAGTCCCGTAGATTCAATAGTTTGGAAGATCGACTCTAGAACGTGCCTTGGAGGCATTTAGAAAAAATTCGACTTAAGGGACTAATTTCACTCTCACTATGATTGTTACGTTCATAGGGAATTCAAGTTGCCTCATTCCGATCAAAAACAGCAAAAAAAAATTCAATAATTTTTCGAAATTGACCAAAGAAGAGGGTATTCCTTCTTTTTTTCAATTTCCAAGTTTGACCACCTGTAACATTAGAACAAGTGCACCAATTGGAGTGAATCAAACGGTCTCTTGTTCTTTTTCACCATCTACTAAAAAAAGTCTCGTAAGTTCAATAATTTGGGAGATCGACTATTTCGAAGTTCGATTTTTAGGCACTTTTAGAAAGTGCTTTAGAGGCATTTAGAAAAAAATCAACTTTGGAACTAGTTGCAGCCTATTACGTTCACAGAGAATTGAAATGGCCTCATTCCGAAGCAAAAGCAGCAAAAATATCGCGACATTCTCCTGAAGTTGACCAAAAGGGAAAGATATTACGTCTTTTTGCTCCATTTTCAACCTTGATAGTCTGTAGCTTTAAAATAAGTGGACCAGTTGGAGTGAACCCAACGTCTTCTTGTTCTTTTTGATGCCCCTTCTCACCTTTCACCAAAGAAAGTCCCGTAGATTCAATAGTTTGGAAGATCGACTCTAGAACGTGCCTTGGAGGCATTTAGAAAAAATTTGACTTAAGGGACTAATTTCACTCTCACTATGATTGTTACGTTCATAGGGAATTGAAGTTGCCTCATTCCGATCAAAAACAGCAAAAAAAAATTCAATAATTTTTCGAAATTGACCAAAGAAGAGGGTATTCCTTCTTTTTTTCAATTTCCAAGTTTGACCACCTGTAACATTAGAACAAGTGCACCAATTGGAGTGAATCCAACGGTCTCTTGTTCTTTTTCACCATCTACTAAAAAAAGTCTCGTAAGTTCAATAATTTGGGAGATCGACTATTTCGAAGTTCGATTTTTAGGCACTTTTAGAAAGTGCTTTAGAGGCATTTAGAAAAAAATCAACTTTGGAACTAGTTGCAGCCTATTACGTTCACAGAGAATTGAAATGGCCTCATTCCGAAGCAAAAGCAGCAAAAATATCGCGCCATTCTCCTGAAGTTGACCAAAAGGGAAAGATATTACGTCTTTTTGCTCCATTTTCAACCTTGATAGTCTGTAGCTTTAAAATAAGTGGACCAGTTGGAGTGAACCCAACGTCTTCTTGTTCTTTTTGATGCCCCTTCTCACCTTTCACCAAAGAAAGTCCCGTAGATTCAATAGTTTGGGAGATCGACTCTAGAACGTTCCTTGGAGGCATTTATAAAAAAATCGACTTAAGGGACTAATTTCACTCTCACTATGTTTGTTAGGTTCATAGGGAATTGAAGTTGCCTCATTCCGATGAAAAACAGCAAAAAAAATCAATAATTTCTCGAAATTGACCAAAGAAGAGGGTATTCCTTCTTTTTCTCAATTTCCAAGTTTGACCACCTGTAACATTAGAACAAGTGCACCAATTGGAGTGAATCCAACGGTTTCTTGTTCTTTTTCACCATCTACTAAAGAAAGTCTCGTAAGTTCAATAATTTGGAAGATCGACCACTTCGGAGGTAGCTTTTTAGGCACTTTTAGAAAGTGCTTTGGAGGCCTTTAGAAAAAAGTCAACTTTTGGAACTAATTTCAGCCTATTATGTTCACAGAGAATTGAAATGGCCTCATTCCGAAGCAAAAACAGCAAAAAAATCGCGACATTTTCCTGAAATTGACCAAAAGGGGAAAGGTACTACGCCTTTTTCAATTTTCAACTTTGACCGCCTGTAGCTTTAAAACAAGTGGACCAGTTGGAGTGAACCCAACGTCTTCTTGTTCTTTTTGATGCTTCTTCTCCTCTCTCACCAAAGAAAGTCCCGTAGATTCAACAGTTTGGGAGATCGCCCCTAGAACGTGCCTTGGAGGCAGTTAGAAAAAATTCGACTTAAGGGACTAATTTCACTCTCACTATGTTTGTTACGTTCATAGGGAATTAAAGTTGCCTCATTCCGATCAAAGACACCAAAAAAAAATCCAATAATTTCTCGAAATTGACTAGAGAATGGGGTATTCCTTCTTTTTTTCAATTTCCAAGTTTGACCAACTGTAACTTTAGAACAAGTGCACCAATTGGAGTGAATCCAGCGGTTTCTTGTTCTTTTTCACCATCTACTAAAGAAGGTCTCGTAAGTTCAATAATTTGGGCGATCGACCACTTCGGAGGTCGATTTTTAGGCACTTTTAGAAAGTGCTTTGAAGGCATTTAGAAAAAAATCAACTTTTGGAAATAGTTGCAGCCTATTACGTTCACAGAGAATTGAAATGGCCTCACTCCGAAGCAAAAACAGCGCGACATTTTCCCGAAATTGACCAAAAGGGAAAAGGTATTACGTCTTTTTGCTCCATTTTCAACCTTGACCGCCTGTAGCTTTAAAACAAGTGGACCAGTTGGAGTGAACCTGACGTTTCCTTGTTCTTCTTGATGCCCCTTCTCACCTCTCACCAAAGAAAGTCCCGTAGATTCAATAGTTTGAGAGATCGACTCTAGAACGTGCCTTGGAGGCATTTAGAAAAAAATCGACTTAAGGGACTAATTTCACTCTCACTATGTTTGTTAGGTTCATAGAGAATTGAAGTTGCCTCATTCCGGTCAAAAACAGTAAAAACAAATCCAATAATTTTTCGAAATTGACCAAAGAAGGGGGTATTCCTTCTTTTTCTCAATTTCCAAGTTTGACCACTTGTAACATTAGAACAAGTGCACCAATTGGAGTGAATCCAACGGTCTCTTGTTCTTTTTCACCATCTACTAAAGAAAGTCTCGTAAGTTCAATAATTTGAGAGATCGACCACTTCGGAGGTCGATTTTTAGGCACTTTCAGAAAGTGCTCTGGAGGCATTTAGAAAGAAGTCAACTTTTGGAACTAATTTCTGCCTATTACGTTCAGAGGGAAATGAAATGGCCTCATTCCGAAGCAAAAACAGCAAAAAAAATCTCGGCATTTTCCTGAAATTGACCAGAAGGGGAGAGGTATTACGTCTTTTTGTTCCATTTTCAAATTTTATCGTCTGTAGCTTTAAAAGAAGTGGACCAGTTGGAGTGAACCCAACGTCCTCTTTTTCTTTATGATGCCCATTTTTCACCTCTCACCAAAGAAAGTCCCGTAGATTCAATAGTTTGGGAGATCGACTCTAGAACGTTCCTTGGAGGCATTTAGAAAAAAACCGACTTAAGGGACTAACTTCACTCTCACTATTTTTGTTACGTTCATAGGGGATTGAAATTGCCTCATCCGATGAAAAACAGTAAAAAAAAATTCAATAATTTTTCGAAATTGATCAAAGAGGGGGGGTAAGTTTGACTACCTGTAACTTTAGAACAAGTTTACCAATTCGAGTAAATCCAACGGTTTCTTGTTATTTTTCACCGTCTACTGAAGAATGTCTCGTAAGTTCAATAATTTGGGAGATCGACCACTTCGGAGGTCAATTTTTAGGCACTTTTAGGAAGTGCTTTGGAGGCATTTAGAAAAATGTCTACTTAAGGGACTAATTTCACTCTATTACGTTCACAGGGAATTGATGTGGCCTCATTCCGAAGCAAAAACGGCAAAAAAATCGCGAAATTTTCTTGAAATTGACCAAAAGGGGCAAGATATTACGTATTTTTGCTCATTTTTCAACTTTTACCGCCTATAGCTTTAGAACGAGTCGACTGACTCTCGTGGCCATTCTAAAAAACGCAAATAAACCTTTTTTGAAATCGGAATAAGAAAGAAGCAATTCCGATCTCCCTCAACATACACACAAAGCAATCTCGTTAACTGCACAAACAAAGATATGCATTGAGTCAACACTGGTGCAAATGCAGATTCGGATGTTAGCCGCTAAGGTCGTTTAATTAAAAATAAATAGGGTTTTGTGTAGAGGCACTGCAGCTGCTTGGAAAATAGAATCGAGGCCTTAAGGCTGTTTGGAACACCTAAAGCCTGAATGTTGCTCCTGGAAACATGGAAAGGAGGCAAAGTAGATTTATTTTTCTCCACTCACTCATTGGCAATCAGGACATTTCCTAACAAATAATTTACTTTTTAATATGTTGTAAGAATATGCAAGATTGTATGCCACGTGTGTAGACGTGATTTCCAAAAAGCGATTGTTCTGGATTATTTATTTGAGAAAGGAAACGTGTTTGAACTCGGATAAAATTTATCTTGCCATTTATTGTACTTGGTGTATCTACGTGAATTTTACTTATTAATAATATGCACATATTTCTATTAGGAACTTATTTGAACTTAAATTAGCATGTCACCACTATTTATTAAACATATATTTTGTACACAATACGTGTTACCTAATGCTTGATAAGAGATAATTTTATTTATATAAAAATGATATTTCTTTCTGAGTTAGTAGCAATAGAATATTTACTGTTTTTAGTAGTTTAGTATTTGTAGCTATGGCTTTGACAGGAAAATACCAACTGGTACGTGATGATGGTGTCCAAGATTACATGATAGCACATGGTAAGTATCCATTGTTCTCGAACTCCACTTCAAGCTCAGAATTTGACGTTTTCGGAATCCTGTATCTATCAAAAACCTCGGTATAATTTCGAGTGAATTTTATACAGCAGGAGTAATCAACTACATTTTATATTCCTCAGGTCTCCCCGACGATGCAGCTAAGAAGATCCTCGAAGAGTCAAAAAATATTGAAATTTCTGTTAATGGAGAAAACATTTCAATCACTCGGCCAGGTCGTGTGTACAATCTGATAAATAATAAAGAAGTTTCTGAAACCTCCCCCCAAGGTTTTCAGATAAAGGTAACTTCAGTGCCTTTTAGTTCCAAGATATTTTTAAGCAATACCATAATTTGCATTTTCAGAATACTGCTGTTCTAAATGGTAACACTCTAACTGTAAAGTCAACCACCAATGATAAAAACTGGACCAAGATTTATGCCGTTTCGGGTTCTGAGTTGACAGTGGTGAGTATACGCCTTTTCTCAGCTTTAACCTGAAGTTGAATGCAACTTTTGTCTTTACAGACCTCGGTTTCTACGAAACCGAATGTGGCCGATGGTGTTTTGGTGTACAAGAGGTTGTAAAGAGGAGAGTATTATAGTTTTGTGTAAATTAAATTTGTTTGAAGATTAATACAAAAGTAGTTTTACTTTAGTTTAGACAATCCCAAGGACCTAATAGCGCCTTTGTTAGATTGAGGTCTTCCATGAAATTTCGCAAAATATACTGCTGAGTTGCTGAGAAACATAGGTGCAGGAACCCGCACATACCTCTTGCTGGTCAAAAACCAGTTCAGATGAGATCTACAGCCAATTATACTCTATTCAGATTTGGTGCTGATGATGGCTTTAAGCCGAAACCGGTCAGCCTAAAGGATAATAATTTTCCGCACAAAATATACGCTTTTTCTTTCCTGCAATCCACTGGATATCCAGTGCGTTTTTGCATCTTTCTGCGTCACTGGATATCCAGTGCGTTTTTGATGATACATTATGTTTAATTCTCCTCATCAACGACTCAGCAAAAAATATTTTATTGACGTGGTTTCCAAAAGATGCTTATTGCAAATTGTTTACTTAAAAATCGTTTTAAGCTTGAATCAATTACGCCTTTCAATAAAATTTATCTGGCGAATCATTCCACCTGACGATATCTATTAATTACAGGTATTCTTAGCAAATTGCATACATATTATCGGTAATCTACTTGAAAATATTATGACCTTTCAGAATTTAAGGTATGTCTAGTAAAAGATAATCCCTAGTAGATAACACACAGCTTTTCCTATTTAAGAATGAGTGCAGACATGAAGGCAGCTAGCATCTGATTTTCAGCAATGGCTTTGACGGGAAAATACCAACTGGTACGTGATAACGGTGTCATGGACTATATGAAAGCCCATGGTAAGTGTGCATAACACTTTGTGGATAGTAACTACATCTAAACGTATTTCTTTTAGATATCCCTGACGACCAGGCGAAAAAATTACTTGAAGATGCAAAAAGTTTTGAAATTCTATTAGTCGAGACAACACTCGCCCAAGTCGTACTCACTAGTTGATAAATAATATAGTAAAATAAATAATAAAGAAGTTACTCTGATCACAAGGTAATTTGTATATTGACTTTATTCCTAGATACCAATTAGCAATAATTTTATTTCAACTCACAGAGCACTTCTATACTAAACGGCAACACTCTAACTCTAAATATCACGGCTGGTAATGGAAAATGGACCAGAGTCTATACTGTATCTGGTTCTGAGTTCACCGTGGTGAGTAACACATAAAATAATATATCTACCGTAGCTTCAGATTTAAGTTAAAATAGTATATTATTTCATAAGTGTCACTTCTCTGGCGAGGCTGTGTAGTGTACTTGGCGAGCCTGAAAAATTACTTTAGCTCCGAATAAAACACATTATTGTTTCTCCAAAAAAAAGTGGTTGATAGGTGCGAAAAGCGTCAGGTAAAGTCTCGTTTACATGCCGGCAGTTACAAGTTACGGCAGCCAATGTGGCAGAAAGACTTTACCTGCCTGCTGCGAGCGACAGGAAAATGCTGCCGCAGGGATGACAGTTAAGAATTGAAATGTTTTAGCTTCGTCTATTTTGTCCAATAAAATGGTAACGTTTGAAGAAAAAGCAAATTTTCCATATCTTTTTTATATTTACAGATATCAGTTTCAACAAAACCGAATGTTCCCGATGCTGTTTTGGTGTACAAGAAGTTGTAAAGTCGACAGCAATTCACTGCTAGTATAAGTAAAACGATCTTGTGCATATTATCCTAATTTTATCGTTTTATCGTCACTCGTCAGTCATTGGAACATTTTGTTTAGCAATCCACAGTAATAAGAATAGGAAAATCATTTTTTGCAAGCAGTTGCTTAACTAGGGCAAAATCTACCTGGTTTCAAAACTTGTTAAATTAAATATATGTAAAAGAACAAGGCTCTACTTTTTGATTTTTTAGCATCTTTCTAAATATTTGTCATCAATCTCTAAACATTTTTTTTCAAAAAGTGTTTCAAACTGTTATTTATGGTTGCATGTATTGTTTTGAAATTGAAAGGCATTCTTCATGGTTGACTTCTCACTTTATATTTGCTGTATTTTTTCGCCTTTTTATCAGTTGCTGGATTTGAAAAACGGGAATTAGAAACAGTTGATAAGGAAACGCTGTTTTCGACCTTTTAAACGACTGATAAACCATCATTTCGCAAGCTCTAATTGTGTCCACCCCCAGACTAGTTTCGCCGTTTACGGCTCGTCAGTGAGGCTTTGACACAACCAGAGCTCGCGATTTTTGGGTACTCAAAACACGTTTCATGGCAGTACCGAGAAAAGGTTCCCGGTGGCGCCATCTGTCTCCATTTGTTGAACTAACAAGATTCCACTCGTCCAGTATCAACGTCATTGCCCGGTCTAAGGAAAAAATGATGCATGATGCCTCACTGACGAGCCGGAAACGGCGAAACTAGTCTGGGGGTGGACACAATTAGAGCTTGCTAAATGATGGTTTATCAGTCGTTTAAAAGGTCAAAAACAGCGTTTTCATAGTACCGACGGCTAAAATTTGATTTCTGTACTTTACGGAAATCTGCATCAGTTGATAAGGAATTTAACAAATAGTCTGAAAAGAAGAAGGGAGATCAAATGTCGGAAATTTTTCGATGTCAAAGCTAAAGTAAAGACAACATATTTTTTGCATCAAGCATATGCGAAGCTAATCACAATTAGGTCTAAAGTCCCCGGGTCACTCCGACAAATTCCTTGACAATGTGAGCTCTATATTCGTAGCTGTATGGTAGTCTTTAGAACTTTGCCTCTATTCTTCGCCCTCTTCGTTTGACAGTTGCAGTGAGTTATCAGGGAACAAACTTCTGGCTGTGAATTGTGTAGGACAACCCTACAAACCTGACAGTTTGATAAACCTTGAGAGCACGGTTACCACAATGACGCACAGCGTAGCCAACAGAAATTCACTCCTCGTCTCAAAAGCTAATGATGATTTGCAGGAATAATTTTTTTTTTAACCTTCTTAGTGGTCATTCATTTCGTTAGTTGAATTCTCACTTAATATATGCTGTATTTTTTCGCTTTTTTATGAGTTGTTGGATTTGAAAAACGGGAATTAGAAACAGTTGATAAGGAATTGTGCAAAAAGCCTGAAAAATTAAAGGGAGATCAAATGTCAGCAATTCTTCGATGTCATAGCTAAAGTGAATAGATACAGACAACATAGTTTTTGCATCAAGCATGTGCGAAGCTAATCACAATTAGGTCCAAAGTCCCCGAGGCACTCTGACAGAGAAGAGAAGAACATAAGAAGTTGGGTAACCCTGACCTAAATCAAAAAATATTCTGCTTGGGGTTTTTATGCCATTAAATATAGCGTATGTGTGCTTATCTACAAATTCTTGTCTTAAAAAACGCAATAAATCTTAATAATATAAAACTCATGGTGAGGGATTCATTGCAATTATTAACAATTTTACCTACAAGGTTTTAAAATGACAAGATAAACAAGTTATATATATTTATTGAACTAGTATATACGGCTAACAATAAGTACTTTTTCACCCCTCATTTTCTTCAAAAATTGCTACTTTTTGTATGTTAATCACTATCACTTGCACCACTAATTATGTCAAATGTTTCGAAAAAAAAGACAAATGAGGAACTGGTTGAATTGGTTTAGAGCTATAAAAGGGACGGCATATCCCATTCAAATTACTTCTACTTCAAAAGCAGTTAGCAGCAACATGTCTTCCATGGTCAAGCTTTTATTCGCAGTTTGGGCTCTGATAGCCCTTGGAACCCTTTTCTTTAACACCGGTAAGACAAATATCCCATTTTGTTTCTAGTTTTTTGCTACAACTCAAAGATTGTTGCAATAGGTTGCCGAAACTAAATATGTCCCACGTTTCGCTTTTTTTCTTAGCATACGCCATCCTCAGGATATGCTCTTATATAACAATTATTACTTTATAAGACTGTCCCAAAGTTTCAAGACAATATATGACTAGCAATTTCATTACTTTTAGTTTCTGAGATTTTATTGCTTAAAATTTTTATTGCTTTTGCAGTAGCAAAGCCGTTTAGGGCAATAGAACAACAATATCTCAATTAAACGTGGGCCGTCTCAAACACTGCTTAAACCATTTATTACCGTTTTGCTTAGTTTTATAACATTCTCAATGGAAAAGTGGTAAAATTTTATGATAATTGCCTATTTTTTTTCAATTAAACATTATGTCAGCACATCAAACATCGTAGAATTACAAAATTAGCTGATAATTAGCGGCCATGAATTAACTATTGATTGCTGTGCATGACATCGTTATACCATATTTTGTGTCCCAAATATTGAGACATAAGTTTTTTCGACTTTCGATAAAATAGTAGAAAAACTACGTTTTAGGCGCCATTTCTAAGGGGAAAAAAAGCTACTGAAAATTAAAATTAGGTCGCGTAAACAGTTCACTAAATATTAACGTTACTCCGCTACTGAACCATGATACAGTAGTTCGTCTAACACAATTTCTGGTACCCCTATAGGTTCCAAATTTGAGCCATGTACCATCAATAGTATCCTAAAGTCCTAAATACAAACTTTTCTTCACAAAATATTTCTTAAAGGAATGGGATGCGGATTGTTAAAATGTATTGAATAAACTATAAACTGCGTGGTAGGGCCTCGACGTCATCGGGCTTGACGTCATCAGCCATCATGAATCCCGGCACGAAATTTTCAAATCGTCCAGCCTTTGTGAAAACATTTTTGAGGCCTGGGCATTTTGCCAATAATCTTCGTAAAAATGTTCAAGTTTTCACCTGCCATACTTTTTTCCACGGAGCGAAAAGTTCCAGGTTTCCAGGTGCCGAAAAGAAAACATTCCAAGGTATCCGCTGGGATAGAAAGCCATTCGATTGGATGCACGGTCTCGGCACAAATAGACTTCAAAGTGGCAATTTGAAATTTAAAGTTTAAAAATTCGTCAAAATTTCAAAGTTAAAGCTAGGACTTTGATTTTTGGCCAGATCGAGGGCCCACATATGTTGTACCTCTCTGAATTATTTCAGGTTAGTTCAGGTTAGCTTTGCAGCAAGTTCAGTTTTGCTGCAAAATTGTGGAATCTACATGATATAATGTGAGAAAAATACCCCCAAATTGACAAAAAATGGGGTACAGAAAAACTTTTGTAGCTCGCCCGGTTTAAGAGCTAGACCAAAAGTAGCAACTGATTTTTGCTTGAAATCCTTGAGGGGATCGGATTAAAAGTGCCCAAGGATATGCTCTTTCCCCAGGTATCACGCTCATTGGGCCAATCGTCTAACTAAAGGGGTCTAGGGGGCCAATAAGTTGACCACTTCAAAAAACTTTCCCAACTTTACCAATTTTTCTACATTTTCCTATTTGACTGAACTGAATTAGACTTCAAAATTTATCATCTACACATATGAGGAAATCTACCCATCGGGAGCCCTATTCCCCCCAAATAGTGCCGGATCTACGGTTTAAAAGTTATAAGCGTCGAAAAGAAAAAAATGCCAAATAAGTATAACCAAAATCGTTTCTGGCACACTGATTTATATCCTCACTGGCATTCGGACAATGAAAAAAGTGCAAAATTTGTACCTCATTTTTGCATCATGCAGCTTTATTCTTTTGCTTTCTTAGCACTTTTTATAGATTTTCAGTTAGAACTTCATCGAGGTGAGATATAAGCTGTCAGAGGCCGCAATGCACGATTTTCATCTTCGAATTTAGGTTTTCGGGCAGGTTTGCGAGCCCCTTATGCTTAATATGCGAATTTCGATTTTTCCAATATAAATCGATTTTATTTGTTGGCTTTTAGTCAGTAGTTATATTTATGGCCTTGATTTCTATTTCAGATAGTATAGGGTGTCCCAAAAAATGGTGTAACATGCAATTAAAATTGAGTGCACTAGCGTCTTTATGTAAATTAGACTAGATTGGTAGCAAGTAGAGGACAAAAAAACTCTCTATCTTCTATTGTTCAACTAAATTTAGTCCTCTTCAAGGCTATCTTCTATGACGGGAGATAGTCGATCATTATATACGAACAGTCCCTTTAGACCCAGGACAGATACTTTATTCAGCCGAGTAAACATTGTGCCTCTTCGGTAGTACGTTGATGTTAAACTGAAACTGAGACTTCTGGGTCTAAAGGGACTGTTCATATATAATGATTGGTTATCTCCCTTCATAGAGAATAGCCTTGACGAGCACTTGAAAATTAGTCGAAACGTCGGCATTTTTCAATAGAAGAAAGAGATTTTTTGTCCTCCACCTGCTACCAATCCTGTCATGCAATTAAATGTTCTTCATACATAAATCTACACCAATCGATTTTCTTTGTTAGTTTTAAGAGCACATATCGTAAATATGGCGTTAATTTAAAAATTAGGGACTATAGGGTGTACCAAATATTACATTTTTAGGAATCATTAAAGAAAGTGCCAGAAACTTGTGCGATAACTCCGATATGGATATTGGTGATACTTGTTTGCATGTTTTGTGAATTTTAACAGTGTTTTCCCCATTGTTAGAACGCTACTAGACTTAAGAATATGAAATTACGTGTTTGCGACGTTTCGACATTTCAGCTAGTTTTAGGCGTCGTCAGATCTTTTTTACATAATTTTAGGCTAGTTGTATCTAATATGCCTACAAATTGGATTTAATTAAACAAACCTCCAACTTAAATTAATTTGGCTACTAAATTTTTTGTAGCTCTCTTTTCCTATATCTTCTTGAGCTTCTTCTGCTTAACTTACGAATTCTAATATCTCAAGATATGCAAGCGTGAAAGGTTCTTTTAACCATCGTGCTTTAGTGGATTTTCCTAAGGAATAGTTAAGATTTATAACTTCACCCCGGTAATTTAGCTGTCTACTACATTCCAGGTTCCTCGTCTTTCTTTGCCAGTGCCCGTACTCCTACCAGTCCCCCAATTCGTAAGTATTTAAATAAATTTTGATAGAGCATCTATTGAAATTAATATGGCTTGTATTTAGGCGAAAGAATTGACGATGATGTCTTAGCCAGTCTTGTGGGAGGCGGTCTTGGACGATGAGGATGTCGCGGTCTCGTAGAAATATATGACTTTGTGTTTGCTAAGTAGAAATAAACAAGTTGCATATAGAAAATCTGTATTCATTTTCGGGAATATCAACATCAAGTAATCAGCATCATCAAATTAATGTTGATTGCAGCACCTCGTATCCCAAAAGAAGCCTTCGAAGATTCATTGATTTAGCCAGGACTGACTTAACCTTTTCCAGGCCCCTAGCTATGCAATTTTCAAGTTTAAGAAGCAATATGAGTAACTTCCAGACGTAACTTCGATCTCGCCTAATGATTAATCCGGGCCTGGATTTAGCAAAAATTTTTTAGTCCAAAAATAAAATTCTTATTTCTACATAGTTAACTCTTGCTAGATTATTCCAGAAATGAATAAAAATGCATTTATGATTAGAAAAATTGACATGTTTTGAGAAAATTCAAAATTTTGCCTATTGAATCAACAACATTTTACTGTACAAAAACAATAATTAAAGTTGTGTTTCTACCATTTGATTAGCAATTAACACCTCCTTTGTGCCGATATTGCACGAAACAAAACATGAGCTAACAATGTAGTTTCCACAAAAAACTCTTTTATCCAAGTCTGGCAGGCACTACAACAGCCCCAAGACACTTACGTTGGCTCGCATACACTACCTAACAGATGCGTGTTGGTTTTTCTCCATTCCTCCAGAGCCCGATCGAACACAATGTATAATTAATCTTATTTGTTTTTCATTTAAAGCAATCCTTCACCATCTACCAGGATATGCTTTTAGGGAAAATTGTTTCATCAATCAGGGTTGTTAATTATGGTCGGAATATTAAAAAGCGGTTTTTCTAATTAAGGAGAAATTCTACTTTAATTTATTATCCGGCTGCTGGCAATAATTTACCCGCTCCCAGTTTTTGTTATCTCCATTTATTTTTTCGACGAGTTTTTAATGGCCTCCATCTCATTCGGATTCCGATAAGGTTTATGTCACCTGGAAATTCTATGATCGACGTTTTCAATTTGTACGTTTTGCAAAAAAAAAACACCTAAACCCTCTTTTTGAAATTGTTTATAAAGCACAAAACGAGATGCGGGTCGAAAGCTGCTATTTTCAAATTAGTTTGTAAAAAGTGAATGACTGGCTTTGCAATCTGGATAATACCTGACAACCATAAAATCTTATTGTTGAAAGCAATAAAATTGGGTTCAAGTTTACGGAATTTCAGAACTTTTATTACCACATATTTACTATTTATTGCAATATTATTTAAAAAAAAAAGAAAAAAATAGAGAAATGCTTAACAAACATTTTTTAATTTTCTGGTACATCTCACAAACAAAATTATGCCTTCAGAAATGGTAATTATTATGCTTTAAGCCGTTTAATAGATTTTTTCTCTCTCCTAAAAGACTTCCCTCTCTCTTCATTTCTCACCTTCCCAATAATTATCCCGCCGTGTTCAAGAACCCTAATGCTCCAGCCTCCTGTCGTTTAAAAGCTATTAGCGCGCAAAAACTCCCTTCACCACCTAAACGGGAAGAGAAACTTGGCCCTCATTGATTGATTGGACCGTACATACGCTGCACGCAAAAAGTGGACATGGACATTTTCTTGGGACCAAACCCCCGCGAAAACATCCATTAAATCTAATAAATAATTGTTAAAAGCAGTGGCAGACTAGAAATTCCACCATTTTTTTCCGAAGTGGAAGAGTTATGGTTCACCCGACATATAGATAGATACGGAATCGCCACTGTCTTATAAATTTCGATTTCCAGAATTTTGTCTGTTTGTGATGTGAAATTACAAAGTATATAAAATAAGTAAGTTCTTGGTAATAAACTGCTATTAAAACTCCTTGTCATCTAACTTTTAAACAACAATTGACCCCTAGCGACTTCATTAAAACTAATTCCATTATTCAAATTAAAGTGCCATAGTAATAGAATCCTGGATGAATTGGCTATCTGCCGGGAATAAAGGTATTCGAGTAGAATTCCAGATATAATTCAGTTTCTCATTTGGCCCTGATTGGCTGAAACTGGTAGATGTGCATTGATGCGTCCATACCTATGTGTAACGTATAACTGTATTAGTTCGTGGATGATAATGACACCTACTGGGGTTTGGAAATTTGAATTTATTAGCCTGTTCCATTGTTTGTATATAATAATAGTAATAATAATAGTAACTGCATTTGGTCGATTGTGTGCTTTAATTTAACAAGAAAATTTATTTTCAATGTAACAATAAATTTCCTGTGTTTTTTTTTATTGGCGAAGAAATAAAGTTTATGAAGATGTAGATGGACATGGGCCAATATTCCTACTTTTTTTAATATATATTAATATAATATTAATTAGAAAATTAGATTTTGTGGAGAATGGTTAGCTATAGACAGTCGAAAAAATTTCACGAATCCCACTCAAGACTGAACACTTACAGCATTATTTGGGTGGCCGCTCCAGACCACTCCGAGAATATTCCCATCCTTACATTTGTGTTGAGAAAACAAAGGATGAGAATACTCTTAGAGCGCTTTACAGAAGCCACTCGAAAACGATACATGTCGCTGTTGCAGATTTTACTGTCACTGCCAAATTATTATTTAATAGCATGTTCCATTGACCATTCCAGAATTACGTCATTTGGCATATTTGCCCCTCAAGCAGTGTAGCCAATTCGAGCAAAAACGCTCCATTTCGGAGCATTTCATCCTTGATGTGAACGAAGTGGAGAGGAGAGCTTTGAATTGATGCGAGGATGTCAAATGATAACATTGTCGTTTGACGTTCTTTAGTGCTAGGTAATGTAAAGTGTAGACCAATGCCCTAGAAGCTACGGACAGAGCAAACCAATACCGATATTCAACTAAAAATGGTCCCGTTTTTTGGCCGGAAGTCCGCCATTTTTTAAGCACCCACGACATAATTTTATCATCACAGTACATCAATTGATGAATCATAATTTCTAATTATTTGACGTAAAATATCAGGTGACGTCACTTCTGGCGGATATCACCGCCATTTTTTAGGTGTCCACTTTGAACTCCATAGAGTTACTACCTGACAGGGGAGTAAAAGAAAAGTTCGGATTTTGGGTACGCCGCTCTGATTGGCGCAGATTCGTATTTTATACTTTTAAACTCCGTTCGAATCGTGGGGAAATAGCGTTTTGAACTCGTTTTTTTTGGCCGGAAGTCCATAATTTTTAGAGTACCCACGACGCAATTTTATCATCACAGTACATCAAATGATGAATCATGATTTCTAATTATTTGACGTAAGATGTCAGGTGAGGTCACTTCTGACGGATATCGCCGCCATTTTTCAGGTGTCCCCTTTGAACTCGATAGAGTTACTACCTGACGGGGGAGTAAAAGAAAAGTTCGGACTTTGTCGTGAGACCAAACCAGATTTTGGCTACGCCGCTCTGATTGGCGCAAATTTGTATTTTACACTTTTAAACTCCGTTTGAGTCATGGGAGAATCGCGTTTTGAACTCGATAGATTTACCTGATACAGTGTTTTTACATAAAATATTTTTATTTATACTTAATATAGTGTTTTTTTTTTCACATAATTTATATTCGTTTATTTCTCTTTCTGGCATATTCTTAGACTTTTAGTTATTAGGCTCATTAATTCGATTTTCTTTTTTATTTAATGATCCTAAATTTTTGCTTCTCAAATTGTCTGATCTACTGTTTTTTCCTCTTCACGCAAAACATTCTAAAACTCTCACTTGTTTTTGTGATTTTTCACAAATTGCACGAATTATCAATTCTGAATTCTGATAGGAAATGCATGCTGAATTAAAATGAAGAATTGCAAGGAAGTTCAGAATGCAAGATAAAGAATCCTAGACTGCATTTCAGAATAATAATTTGATGATGGATGAAAATCGAAACGTCTGATTTTAAAAATAAAATTCAACATTGCAAAGAGCAAAAAATTATTTTTAGTTATTTCATTAACGTTTTTCTTTGCAAAAGGGGAGTAAAAGTTCCATAAAAGTAACAAAAAAAAGATTAATTTTAAATTTGCAGTTCAGGCGGATATCGTTGCCATTTTTTAGGTGCCCACTGACAAAAAAGTGGAGACAAAACTGTAAAACAGGACAGTCTTTTCATATGTAAACTACTAGCTCGTTGATGTAGCGCTTGTACAAGCGCTCCCTGGGAGGGTTTTTGGTGAATTAAAAAAGCGAATTTAAATTTTCGAATTGACAACACTGCCCTCAAAGCAATATGGCGGACCAACGAATTTAAATGACAGAAGAAACTTAAAACTTAACTGTCAAATTACGCTCCCTGAGGGCGACGTCCCATACAGCGGAATTTGGTTAAAAGCGGAACGGAGCGTAATTTGACGGTTGAATTTAAACCAATCAGATAAAAGCTGAAATAGGAATTGACATGTATAATGACGTTATTGACATTTCTGCTCCGTTCCGTTCCACTGTATGTGACGGCGACCTGGGGCATTATTCTATAGGAGAGAGTGAAAGTGAAAGAGAGAATTGCTGGCCAATGGAATTCGTCAACAGAATTTTTTGACCAATCAAGGTAGTCAAAATTCTCACTTTCACTTTCGCTCTTTCCTATAGAATAAGGCCGCTGAACACTTAAAGCATTATTTGGATGGTCGCTCAACACCACTTCGAGAATATTGCCATCCTTACATTCATATTGAGAAAACAAAGGATGAGAATACTCCTAGAGCGCTTTACAGCGGCCACCCGAAAACGATACATGTCACTGTCGCAGATTTTACTGTCACTCTCAAATTATTATTTAATAGCGTATTCCATTGACCATTCCAGAATTACATCACTTGGCATGAGTACCCCTCAAACAGTGTTGCCAATTCGAGCAAAAACGCACCATTTCGGAGCATTTCATCCTTGATGTGAGCGAAGCTCGAGCTTTGAATTGATGCGAGGATTTTTGGAGTTGGAGCAAATTGTCTTGGAGCAAATTCGTATTTTATACTTTTAAACTCCGTTTGAGTCATGGGAAAATCGCGTTTTGAACTGGATAGAGTTACTTACTACAGTGTTTTTACATCTAATATTTTTATTTATACTTAATATAGTGTTTTTTTTCACATAATTTTTATTCGTTTATTTCTTTTTCTGACATATTTTTAGACTTATTGGGCTCATTAATTCTATTTTCTTTTTTTTTAATGATCCTAAATTTTTGCTTCTCAAATTGTCTTATCTCGTGTTTTTTCCCTCTCCACGCAACTAGATATTATTTGGGCATTCTGCAGCAATTGTCCGAATTTATCCGGGGAATCTGAATCAACGCCCTACCCCCACCCTGCTACCACTGCAGTCTTTTAAAGCCCCACCCCCGATCAAACAAAATCGTTAAACCCCAATCTGGCACCTGTACAGGCCCTTAAGCCCCACCCTCAACCAATCAGAAGCGACCTAACCAGCCAATAGAAGGACGCAAATTTTTCCAAAATGTTAACTCCACCTTTTTCCGAAATGGCTCCACCCTTCTCCGAAATCTGTCCAGGACCGTACCAACCGAAAATAGTTATGGTACCGTTTTGTCTATCAAGGACGCATGGTTTCCGAGGCAGAAGGACTGAGTACGGCCCTGGACAGATTTCGGATTCTACAAATTTACCGGAAAATAATATTCGGAAAATTTTTCAGAAAATTTCCGAAAATTTTACCGGTAAAATAGGAAACATTTGGAATTAAAAATTTGTAGCATTTTTAAATGCGTTTTAATGCTTATTGTGTTTGTAAATTGTGGCTCCCCAAAGCTAGAATTATTTACATAATCATAATTATATAAAAAAATCCCGGAAAACTTTGACGGTTAAGTTTAAAAGAAAGGCATTTGATTGCGGATTGACAATCATTATTGTCGACTTGTGACAAAGGCGGAAATTTTCCCGGAAAATTTCCAATTTCAACACTGCCCTCAAGGCAACATGGCGGACCAACCAATATAAATGACAGAAGAAACTTGATCTTGATCATCATGTTTCAGGTTTGATTTGAGATATATAATTTATAATACATTCCTAAAATATCTCTTTTAGGCGAACTCTTCTTTTAAGAAAATTCTCCAAGGCAGAATTTATAGTTTTCTAGCTGAAGTGCTGAAGAAGATCCTATAACGTCAAAACAAATTTGCTCTTCATAAATAATAATCTGGCCGCGGTGTTGCCGTTCTTACTATTTATTTATAGACTAAGTGGTCACCAATTTATCGATCAAACCATCTGCATACTAGTTTCGGGATCTTTGAATAGGTAGACAGAGGAAGTAGGATCAGGGCGCCGGCATCTGTTACCAGTTTGCTCCAATCTGTCAAGTGTGAAAATGCTAGTGGCTTAGCATTGGTATTGTAGCACATAAAAAAATATTTTATTAAAAATAATAATGGAACTAAATTACTAATTGTAACATTAGTAATATTTTACGTAATATTATTAGCAAACATCGACTTTCTATTAAATAAATAAAAATAATTGTAAATTAATAGTCGTTGATAACCCTGGGATTACATCTCCTACGCCACTGGAAAAACTGCTCAAAAATTTAAATAAAAAAACTGACTACAATTTACAGGATTAGAAAAATATTTCCCAAAATAGCATTTTTTTACTTCACTGCGGTATATACTAAATCATATTTCGAAGATTTGGATGTAAAATAACTGTTTTTTTTTTACCTGTGAAACGTAACTCCAGGCTCCTTTCTATAGCCGCTGCTTTTACAACCGTAAGCTGCACATCCCACCATTGTAACAACACAATTATTTATAATATTAAAGTCTTGCAAAATGCAATTTATTTTTAAAAACACATAGCCAACGAAACGTTTGGTTTTCCTCTTAAACATGGCGTCTCATCATTTTTGGTAACAGATGTCAATGTAGCGGAGAATTGCACGCGCGGATTCCGTTGTCTATTTATTCAAGGTTCGGGGTCTACCCCTTATCAGTACAGCTTTGGCTTGTCGACAAATTGGAGACCGTGTGTCGCGGCCTTAAGCCGAAAAAGCTACGGAAGAGCGGTGAGATATTGTGCAGAGCAGCAGCTTCACACCTCGTTCTGGTTCCGATAACCTGCGAGGTGCAGAGCATTATGGGTTGCTTCTCGAACTGAGAGCCATCTGCCACGCAGTATTAGATCTAATACGCTGGTGGATGTCGCCTGTTCCTGGGCACTTATTCTATAGAAAGGTGCGAAAGTGAAAATGATAATCTCTGACCAATGGAATTGGTCAATAGAACTTTTTGACCAATCAAGGTTGTCAAGATTTTCATTCTCACTCTCGAAACTTCCTACAGAATGAGGCTCCTGCTCTGCACAATATCTCATCGCTATTTATTTATACTTTAATTTATTTATGTGATTATACACAACAGAAAAATATTCTTTGTGTCTGTCAAAAAATTATTAATAATATTTATTTTCAAGGTCATATAATCAGTCTCAATCGACTTTGCACTTTTACTGCACTGACAACGAACTGGTGCAGCCCTTGTGCAATTCTAGTGCAGCACTAATTTTACAACTTGAATAAGCTGTACCCAAGTACGTGAATTTTTGTTGCCTGGAGGGTATATATCATGGAGGTAGGACTGGAGGTAGGTACCAAACAAATGCCCATATTTTCCTAAAATTGGTCCCATTTTTTGTTTTTTTTTGGCCAGAAGTCGCCATGTTTGTGTGACCAAAACTTCACACAAACACATTTTTCCATAAAGTTACTCGCGGTGATAAGTGCATCTGTTTTTTAGTTGCATGACTTAGTTTATTTAGAAACCGAAACTGCGATAGTCTTCTTAAACAGCAATTTGACAAAAAATGGGCGACTGTAGCAAATATATTAAATTGATTCTTGTTCTTTCGGTTTTTATACCTCAATACTCCCTTAAAAAGCTCACGGTTTCAGGACCGCAAATTGGATTCTTCTTTTTCTTTCACACACACACACGCCGATATTCGGATAAAAACAATCTCCTTGTCAACTAATCCCGCTCTCATTGTAGGTCAAACAATCCAATTCGCAGCCGAATTGCAGCGGGTCTTCATTGAAATTCAGCTCGCGTAATCTGGAGGATAGACCGGTCACAGATAGTCCAGGCCGCAGAGAAAACCAGCGCCAATGCCCGAGTGCCAATATCGCCCTCTCTGTTTACAACATACAGATTAACTTGCTGGCAATGTCTCTGGTAACGATTCCAGAAGCCACGGCTCTCAACAGATATTTTCCAGGTGTTAACGTTGCATGCGGAATGGGCGGTTGCCTCTGTTACTCTGCATTTCGGTTTATTGGCATAGGGCGTAGGGGCTTAATGGACGTCCAGCTGTTGATTGTGATTTGAATTTATAAAGCGAGAATAACAGAAAAGTAACTAGTTGTATATTAAAACTATACCTATATTTGATAAAATTATTTATATAACCGGTGCTCATTAATACAGAGAGAGAGAGAGAAAGTGCTTTATTGGCCAAAAACTTTTAAAAACAGTTTTAGTGACAAAGCTATTTCGTATACCGGGTGTCCAGCACAACCCTGGACAAGGGAGATTAACATGGGAAATCGGTTTTTATTTTTTTGCGCCTGTACGGTTGAATTAATTGAAAAACTTTTAAGAGTAAAGTTGTAGAGCGTATGGTCAGCTATCATCCTGTAATTTTTTCAATACCCCAGTTTTGGCCGTTTTTTGATAAAACGCCTCGAAAAGTACAAAAATTTGAATTTGGCGCGTCACCCCCGCCCTGCATGTGCAGTGTCTCCAACATATTTTCACTGCATAATCACGTTAATTACTACATGATAGTCCCTCAAAATAAATAAGAACAAAAAATCGGCTCTGACTCTGACATAAGAAATTATTATGTTGGCAACACTGCACATGCATGAGGGGGGACGCGCCAAATTCAAATTCTTGCACTTTTCAAAACTGAGATATTGAAAAAATTACAGGATGATAGCTGACCATAAGCTCTACAACTTTACTCTTAAAAGTTTTTCAATCAAATCAACCGTACAGGCGCAAAAAAATAAAAACCGATTTCACATGTTAATCTCCTATGTCTAGGGTTCTGCTGCACACCCCGTATATGTCTAACTATTCCCAAAAGAAGGATATTCATATTACTACATAACGAGCTACATAACTAATTTTTCTATCATCTTATCTCTTATTAATAAGATTCTCGAGGCAAACAAACCAAAACAAAGGGGAGATTTTTGGTTTTTAAACTAAATGGGAAGATCATGTCAATACCTCCCGACATTCGATCCTGTATCTGCTTTGCAGGTAATAGCGGACCGGAGCGCTTTGATCCTTTTTATCCTTTTTACCGATAAAAAGGCTTTTAATGGAACGTCAACAGCTGTATTTATGGATTGGGACCCACATCAAAACGGTGTGTACAAACAGAAATAACTGTCAAAAAGTAGCTCAAATTTAATTCGATACCTAAAGCAAGTGGACACCAGTGACATTTTGCTAGCGTAAATACAGACTCCTATTTATATATAAACCATTCACTTATTATTGACATCACGTAGGCGTTGGAAATCTGACTTTGACCTTTTTATCGTGATTTCTCATTACGTGCTGAAAGGAGATAGGCAGAAAACAATAAGAAATTCAAAGGGATCGAGATGTCAAAAACAAAGTTATATACAGTGAGCGGAAATCCTTAAGCACAGATTTCTTAAAAAGGGCAAGGCATAAGTTCATACAAGGTCCATTTTTCACTCATAAATTACATTATCTTTATTTACTGGCTGCTCTATAGTTTACTTCTATCTTTTAAGTTTCCCTTGAGTTATCAAAGGATAGACATACACTAGTGAAGAACGCTATCAGTGTCAATAGACGCCACTCTCTTTGCTATAATACCTTTTTCGAATTACTTTAAACGAGAATAATGTATTATCTTTTTCATGAGTGGCCCGGTGATTCTTAGCACCCTCTGGTCATTTAAGACCTGCCGGGGACTGAGGACCTTGGCCTTTTCTTTTCCAGTCATGCTGATGATTATCCTGGGGATTTTAATGAGGTGGTTTCCGTTGCCTTCCTCATCGCAGCCTTACCGATTTGATCATGTGATGGTCGCCTGTAAGTATTTGGTAACGACGAACCTTTAGGGACGTAAATCTTCGATAGCTTCGTTCCAGGAATGAAGCAGCTGCTTCCCTGTTCCATGCTAGTTTTGGTCAGAAACGGGTAGGTATTTAATTTCCCCGGTACCACCCATATCTGGGCGGCGTTCCCCTATCCGCCACCTGGGGAGGTTCCCGATGGAGGACTAGCAACCTCACGCGGGATTTTTCCTCATTGTCTTTGATAATATCTGCCGCAGCTGTAGACGAAACGTAAGGAAGAAATTCCATTGGACCACGGCTTCAAAGCCCGGAAAACACTTTGTTTTCACCTTCTTCAACTTGCACATGTTTTCACCGGCTGTAAAAGCCTTCACAGTTTTATAAAAAACAGTTGGTTAATAAAAAAAAGTAAATATTTGTGTGTATACATTTTCCAGTGGCGTTGTTCTCGAATCGTCGTGAAGGTTTTATTTTATGATGTGATATGACAGTGGTTAATTGTGTTGTTATCTGGACCACCCATTTATGTTCAACCAACAGTGAGGAAGCGCTGTTTAAAATAAAATACAATCCCCGCTTCGCAATTGCGATATATTTCAAAGTGGTCCACTAAAATTTTATTTATTGTTTGCATTTTTCTTTGGCGATGTCTTCATTCTCCTTCGGCGAGTTTATTACCGTGCCATTATGTCAGATTTATTGTTGATTAAGAGGTTCACGTTACGGTTGCTTTATGGCTGCGGAGCTAAATTATTATTGGAAACTCTGGCACATAAAATAAAACAGAATTAAGGAGCAACAATATTGTTAAAGTATAAGTGGTGCCGTAAAACTTTGATGGCGCAGAGCTTTCGAGTTCAGTTAGCGGTAAAGCTGATGGCGTTTCACTTGAAATCAAATATATTGGCTTATAATGTACCTAGTTATAGAATAATACAATTTTTTATTGTACTAAATTTATTTCATTGTTTAGAAACTTTTACCGTTACTTAAGTGGAAATCGGGAGTAGATCTTACCCGCGGGAAATTTTGAAATGCCGGAAAATTGGAGCAAACGGCTGACGCGACGGTAAAACCATTTCACTAAAAAGAGACTTGTTTCTCAATTTAAGGCCCGGAACCGGCCTCAGTGTGTTCTCTAGTAGACTGAAGTCTTCTTCAAAATCTCATTCAGCACACATTTAAACATTAACGACATTACAAGAATAGCACATTTCTAATAAGCAACAATTTGGATTAATATTAGAGGCTTTAGGGGATATCTTGTAGTTAAATACTTTTATTTCAAATCACACAAGATCTCAAAGTGTTTTGATATGTTGGGCGGCCATATTGGCTTGAGGGGCACACATGCCATGGGACAAAACCAACTGATTTTGACCGTGTTGCCAAATATATGAAATTTTTCGTGTTTCTAATGAAATAGTATGGAACGAGTAGTGGAATAACCATCGAGCTAATCTGCAGACCCCCTCCTGTTTTGCAGTTTTGGCCCCCTTTTTTAGCAGTGGGAACCTTCAAACTTGTGACGACATCCGGAAATGACGTCTTACGTCAAATTATTGCAAAACAGCTATCACGGTCATTTTTTATTATTTATTATTTAATTGAACTTATATCCATCTCCTACGCAGGGTGTGCGATCGCCCCCCCCCCCCCCTGCATCCTCCTATGACCTAAGGTAATGATGCTTTGCTTTTTCTTAGACTTAATTTCCAATTTGTAGGTACATAATACCTAAATCAATTAGATAAGTCGGTCGTCAACACTCGTTTTTTTCTGATTGCTGATTGTCAAAGTATTGGAACCTTCATTTGTTTTGTTTGTAATTTTCAACATGGTTTGCATGCAATTCTTATGGAGTGTATAATGAAAAAACAAAAGACGAGGCGTCAATAACAATTCACGCTGTTTCAGTCCAAAGGTTATAACACACCCTATTATGATTATGCATTTGCAACCTGACACATGGTGACCATGTTCTTGTATAGTCGTGTACAACCTCATACCGTGCGTAGATGAAAAAAAAACCTCAAGCAGGCCACTGAATTAGAACAGTAGGTCTGAGATGACTTTATAAAAACAATTGAAAGTCGTGAAAAATATCATAAAATGTCGCGATTTTCATATTTTTTATGAACTAATCTCAGACAAGAATTTTAATTACATGGCTTGCTTCGAGGCTTTTTATCTTTATCTTATTTTATATTATCCCACTTATTATCCCACAAGTCCCGCATAATATGTGGGACACTCTCAGGTATCTCCCTGTATACCGGTCAGCAAGAATTTTTAACGGGTCAGCAAAAAAATCTCACTTTTAAAGTTTTCCAGGGCCGTAACTTAGCGATTTTCACCCCGATCTTTATTAAATTCGTATATAATATGTAGGACACTCTCAGGTATCACCTTGTATACCGGTCAGCAAGAATTCCTAACGGGTCAGCAAAGAAATCTCACTTTTAAAGTTTTCCAGGGCCGTAACTAAGTGATTTTCGACCCGATGTTTACTAAATTCGCATATAATATGTGGGACACTCTCAGGTATCACCCTGCATAGCGGTCAGCAAAAATTTCTAATAGGTCAGCAAAAAAATCTCACTTTTAAAGTTTCCAGGGCCGTAACTAAGTGATTTTCGGCCCGATGTTTACTAAATTCGTATATAATATGTAGGACACTCTCAGCTATCACCCAGCATAGCGGTTAGCAACAATTTTTGACGGGTCAGCAAAATTTTCCGTAATAATGGATTTCTTATGGGTCAGCAAATTAGGAGTTCCCCCCCCCCCCCCCCGTTTTCCAAGGCCGTAACTAAGTGATTTTCGGCGCAATGTTCACGAAATTCGTACATTATATGTAAGACACTCTCAAACATCACCCTGCATAGCGGTCAGCAAGAATTTCTAACGGGTCAGCAAAAAATCTAACTTTTAAAGTTTTCTAGGGCCGTAACTAAGTGATTTTCGGCCCGATGTTTATTAAATTCGTATATAATATGTAGGACGCTCTCAGGTATCACCCTGTGTACTGGTCAGCAAGAATTTCTAACGGGTCAGCAAAAAAATCTCACTTTAAAAGTTTTCCAGGGGTGTAACTAAGCGATTTTCGGCCCGATGTTTACTGAATTCGTACATTATATGTAAGACACTCTCAAATATCACCCTGCATAGCGGTCAGCAAGAATTTCTAACGGGTCAGCAAAAAAATCTAACTTTTAAAGTTTTCTAGGGCCGTAACTAAGTGATTTTCGGCCCGATGTTTACTAAACTCGTATATAATATGTAGGACACTCTGAGGTATCACCCTGTATACTGGTCAGCAAGAATTTCTAACGGGTCAGCAAAAAAATCTCACTTTGAAAGTTTTCCAGGGCCGTAACTAAGTGATTTTCGGCCCGATGTTTATGAAATTCGTACATAATGTGTGATTCAGTTTCAGCTATCTCCCTGTATACCGGTCAGCAAGAATTTCTAACGAGTCAGCCAAAAAATCTCACTTTTAAAGTTTTCCAGGGCCGTAACTAAGTGATTTTCGGCCCGATGTTTACTAAATTCGTATATAATATGTAGAACACTCTCAGCTATCACCCAGCCTAGCGGTCAGCAACAATTTTTGACGGGTCAGCAAAATTTTCCGTAATAATGGATTTCTTATGGGTCAGCAAATTAGGAGTTCCCCCCCCCCCGTTTTCCAAGGCCGTAACCAAGTGATTTTCGGCGCGATGTTTACGAATCTCGTACATAATGTGTGATTCAGTTTCAGCTATCTCCCTGTATACCGGTCAGCAAAAATTTGTAATGGGTCAGCAAAAAAATCTCACTTTAAAAGTTTTCCAGGGGTGTAACTAAGCGATTTTCGGCCCGATGTTTACTAAATTCGTACATTATATGTAAGACACTCTCAAATATCATCCTGCATAGCGGTCAGCAAGAATTTCTAACGGGTCAGCAAAAAAATCTAACTTTTAATGTTTTCTAGGGCCGTAACTAAGTGATTTTCGGCCCGATGTTTACTAAATTCGTATATAATATGTAGGACACTCTCAGGTATCACCCTGTATACTGGTCAGCAAGAATTTCTAACGGGTCAGCAAAAAAATCTCACTTTGAAAGTTTTCCAGGGCCGTAACTAAGTGATTTTCGGCCCGATGTTTATGAAATTCGTACATAATGTGTGATTCAGTTTCAGCTATCTCCCTGTATACCGGTCAGCAAGAATTTCTAACGGGTCAGCCAAAAAATCTCACTTTTAAAGTTTTCCAGGGCCGTAACTAAGTGATTTTCGGCCCGATGTTTACTAAATTCGTATATAATATGTAGGACACTCTCAGGTATCACCCTGTATACCGGTCAGGCAAGAATTTCTAATGGGTCAGCAAAGAAATCTCACTTTCAAAGTTTTCCAGGGCCGTAACTAAGTGATTTTCGACCCGATTTTTACTAAATTCGCACATAATATGTGGGACATTCTCAGGTATCACCCTGTATACCGGTCAGCAAAAATGTCTAACGGGTCAGCAAAAAAATCTCACTTTTAAAGTTTTCCAGGGCCGTAACTAAGTGATTTTCGGCCCGATGTTTACTAAATTCGTATATAATATGTAGGACACTCTCAGCTATCACCCAGCATAGCGGTCAGCAACAATTTTTGACGAGTCAGCAAAATTTTCCGTAATAATGGATTTCTTATGGGTCAGCAAATTAGGAGTTCCCATAAAGTTTTACTCAATGAGTGGCGTAACAATAATGAGGCAGTTTCCTCCAAAACAGCCAATTACGAGGGAATTTGCTTGTGGTTTACATGTATGTTTTCTTTTCCTACAGGGCCTACTAAATAAGAACCTGTGACTTTACCCACTGAGCCAAGTGAACCAGACACGCATTTAAAACAAACTGTGATCGTTTTGATTAATTCTATGAAAGTGGAGGCCGGCAGTCTGATTTGGTACGATTTATTGCTAAAAAGATCTGTAGAGAATCCTCGAAGGTGTGTTGTTTCGATATCGCCTAATGTTTATTTTTCACCTCTGGTTTGTAGGTCGTTTTGGAATTAAAGTATGCTAGATCTCCAGGTTAGTTCCACATCCGGAGTTTTGCAGCTGTTTTATGACTAAACGCGTATTGGCGCGGGAAAGCGATGGGGCGGAATAAATGTTTTTAATAAAATGACTGGTTAAATTTTCTTTACCAACCATCTTGGAGTTGATCATATTTATCTGTAATTTGCAGAAATCCGATTTCATTGTGGAGGCATCCTAAACCATCTCTTCAAATGTCACAGAGCTCTTACGCAGTCTATCGTGTTTTTTTTTTCGTTTGCTCCAGTAAACTTCTAAGCTCTTCCACCTGCTATTAAGCGAAACATCTTGGACTTCCATTGTCTCTATTGAGTTTTTACACGACGTTTCGCGCAGTGGAATCTTTGCTCGTTTTCAAGTGAAACTGAGCATTAAGCTCGAGACTACTTGCTTATGTACTAACACAGCTGACCACGCCCACTATACCTATTGGCTGCATCGTCGCCACCGTCACGGGTCAAGCGACCAGCACTTGTCCCCCATATCAACAAGTGCCATACCGAAGAGACGTCGCAAGTTGGTTTACTAAAGACCCTCATTGCTTCCAAGGAACACTGCTTCATTAAAGTTTCGTTTCTTCCAGTGCTGTTCCCTATGCACAATTTTAGCTTCCGACCACTTAAAATTAGGTAGTATAGTATCATATTAATATAAAAAAGGTAAATATAAAATAATACGTAATGACCCGACTAAAACAGTTGAAGAACAAATCTACAGAGCCCTAAAAAAAATATGAACGTTACATTCCTGAAGGTACCAACCAGGAGGTCTCTCACTCCACACCATAGTATACCAACACATCTCTATGGGTTACCTAAAATTCACAAAACAACTATGTCCCTAAGGCCAATCACAAGCTCTTGAGACTCGCCAACAAGTTCTCTAAGTAGATTTCTCCTTCAAATCATCCACCCGTTCGCCAGAAAAACAACCTCCTTTGTACAAAATTCTGAACACCTTGTTAGTATTCTTAACGACTTAGAATTGGGTGAAAGGGACAGATTTGTGAGAGTCGATGTAGAAAGCCATTACACCAACGTGTCGTTGGAGGAGTCGACGGATAGCGTCGAGGTCAGGCTGAGGGGGGTTGCATCTTTGAAGGAAAGAACATCGCTGCCTGTGGATCAGTTTTTTGAGCAGGAGGATGGGCTTCCGATGGGTTCATCACTATCACCGGTTACGGCAAATTCTTACTTGGAGTGATTTGAAACACACGCCATTGAAAAAGCTACGCTTAAACCCAGCATCTGGCTCCGTTATGTCGATGACACCTTTATTGCGTGGGACGAAAATGACAGGCAGATGCAAGAGTTCCTGAATCATGTAAATAGTATAAGACCAACTATAAAATTCACAATGGAAACTGAAAATAACTACTGCCTGCCATTTCTGGATGTACTGGTGAGTAAATCGAAGGATCATATAAGAACTTCTGTGTAGTAATTTAAGTCATGTATCGTAAAATCGTGTATAGTAATTTAAGCCCGTTTTTCGTCACTCGTGTAAAATTTGTCTAAAATGAGCAAAGTGAATGAAATAGCAATTTTAACAGACGACAAAGATATTGTTGAATCAATTGAATTAGTAAAAAATGCTGCAACCTCAAAATGTCAAAACTGCTACAAACTGAAAGACTCCTTCATTTGAAGAACAACTTATTGACTAATATACTTTGTATGAGCCCCTAAGTCTCGAAAATACTAAGTTACCCAAACACGAACCCAAAGACTCCAGGCTTAAATTAGCCCTTTGATATCTGAATATTTTTCGTTTCAATAAAAGAGGAAACTTATTGATTAATATGTTCTTGTCTGAGCCCCTAAGTTTCAGAAATACTAACTTATCCAAACATGAACCCAAAGACCCCTGGTTTAAATTACAACTTTTGATTACTATCATTTGAGCCCCTAAGTTTTGCAAGTTGAATTGAAAACCATTAGATGACCCCCTTTGTTATCTGAATATTTTTTGATTCAATAAAAGAGGAAACTTATTGATTAATATACTCTTGTCTTGCCTCTAAGTCTCTGAACTACTAAATTAGCCAAACAAGAACCCAAAGATTCCTGCTTTAAATTACAACTTTTGATTACTATCATCTTTGTTTGAGTTGAGCCCCTAAGTTTTGCAAATTGAATTGAAAACCATTAGATGACCCCTTTTGTCATCTGAATATTTTTTAATTCAATAAAAGGGAAAAACCTTTTGATTAATATACTCTTGTCTGAGCCCCTGACGAAAAGTACATTTGCTTTAATTACGCTTCATCCTTCTCTGACAAAACTTCATAGCCTTCTAGATGACATTCTCTAACGAACACCCGTTGTTTCTACTCCACCTAACAACAAATAGCGCACTTGTAATGTTGATATCTCATTGGTCAAAAGTCTGCACTTGACATTTCAGCCATAACAATTTAAAACCAATCAGAAATCGGCATTAAGGCGACCACTGGAAATGAACCAGTGTGAACGCAGCTTTAGACAATCGGATTTTGACAGATAGTTTCAATAGCAGCCGCTCCGCGGAGCGCCGGCGCTGTATTAAATTTGAAATGATTCATCATTGCCAAATTATTTCAAATGTTTGATGCGAAAAATGAATTTAAGGTCCACAATTGATAGACTATGGGGACACTGGGGTTACCATCTGGGGACTCTACATGCACAAAATGTGGTCACTAACCTGATCTCTGGAATGCGCTGACATGGCTCTTTGATGGTGTCGTAGAGGCATCAAGCGAAGTCAAAATTGGCCCGAAAACGCAATTCGAGCCAAGGAAAAGTAGTATGTGGGGATGCAGGAAAATTTCCACATGCATTCACGTAAGTTTGCACTTTTCCGAAAAAGTTTTTTGAACGAAAAACGTGAAAATTCCACCCGCGAACCACGCACGATGCCAACAAGAATATTCACGACGTTCAACTATCTTCTCATCAAGTGACGTCACGCACTGCGTAATAAATTTTTATTTTTTCTATGCATGCTTGTTGTTGAATAAAACTCGAAAAAATACAGAAGTTGAAGCCAAATTATTAAATACCTGGCAAGTTTATCCAGACGATAATGTTTCCTTCTCATTTTAACTGTGGAGATAGAATTCAGGACCAAAAGAAGTAATTAAAGTACAAGATAATTGGCAAGACATTGTAATTGCTTCATGATTATCTCTATTTATTATCAGTGTCATAATTATTATGACTTAGAGCTTACAGCAGATGATATTTAAAATGTTTTATATACTATGTAGTGCCTGATCAGGGCTCGGGGCTTTCATCGAGGCCTTCTAAGTTAGTTCAGGTAAGCCGTGTCTCAAAATCATCAGGGTTATCTATATATTTATTTTATAATTACATACAAAATAACGTACCCAATGGTACACTGTACCAATATAAATCAGTAAATAAGCTTCAAAATGGACACGTCAGTAGGACCAGAAGACTAAAGACTCTTAGTTCAATTAGAAAAAAAGGCAATTTCTTTATGAAACTGTGATGATTTCTCCTAAACCCACTATTCAACATTTTCATATTAATCCTATTTCTCCACCATTGACACTTGGGGCAGGCTCAGATTCAGCACTCAAGCCAGACTTTTTTATTCACCACCTCAACCTCAACCATTAACAGTTAGGTTTGCATTTATTTATCAAGTTGCAAGATAAATTTTTGTAGGATTCTGTAACTTTTCTTTTTTCTTACTGAGATGTAAATGATGTATCCAAGAATGTATCACTCTAAAGGTGCAAACACATAATTGAAATCAATTGTAAAATGTTATGATTCTGTTTGCAGCATACATTAGAGCAATAACCGTTCATCTACATACGTAGTTTGACAAAGGTCACAAGTACGGGGTGTTCATTATAAAACTTCATCTAGCAGGCTATGAAATTTTGACAGAAAAGGATGAGTCTTTTGACATTTCACAGCCATCTAGATGAAGTTTTAAAATGAACACTCCGTATTATTCTCCACATGTCAAGGATAAAATTTCTTTGGACATGACTGTAAAGCCGAAAAAATACTTGCTATATAATTTAAGGCCCGTGAAAGCCTTTACAGTCTCACAAGTCAAAAAGTTTTTCTGGAAGTATCGACTATCGATTTACCTAATACCTTACCATTAATCACTATCGATCACAAATGATTTATCCATAAGAACTTTATAAAGATGGTCAAAAACTTTACTATGGGAAATAACTGCTTGAGGTAAATGTTGACTTTCGAGACCTCACATCTGGTAGCAAAGCTTTTGCTGGCATTTATTTCATTAATTTAAGTATATCTTAGCTTTGCAAAGAATTTTCATTGCAATAATGTTTTCGCAAAATATGCAAAAAGAAGAAATGTGTAAAAATTAAAGATTTAAAAAAATGTATAGAAAAGATATATTTAATAAATTAATGAGATTTTTGTATACTGCATTTTCCTCCAAGTTGACGTACTCTGACTAATAACCACCCTACTAGCTTTAGAAAGTAATATTTATTCACTGATTGAACTACATTTTATTAAATTCTATACCCATAATTTGTTGCTGACCAGACAGTTTTTAGAGTATACGAACATATGAAGGAAACCATGTGGAAGGTACTTAACTTTAGTGTAGAACCTGTTAGTGGGCAAGAAAACCATATCTGGGCTCACTTTGAAAATTGGAGGCGCATTATATTCTTACAGAATGAGTGAATGATTCTATGTTAAAAAGTCATAATCATTCAAAACGTAATTTCTAATCTTATGCAATATACTAGATCAGATTAGAGATGGGCATAATAATTGCCATATGGTAATACTAAATAAAATGTGTTTTACATTGGAATTAGTTACTATTAAATGACCAAGCACAAAGAAGAACAATCACAGCTAAATGGCAAAATCAACTGTTGGAATCTCCAACAAAACAAACACAGATCATCCATTTTCTTTAGCGACTGAATTGTTGAGTGTTCTGTATGTTTAGTGTCAATATATTAAAACTGGATAGTCTAGTACCTGTATAATCATAGGATGACAAAATAAAAAAGGCGTCTTTCTTCAAATTTAGTAACACACTATGATGTTATGTGCATCAAGAACCATCATCCAATTCAACATACTTTCAAGGCAAATTTTCGTTTAATTAAAGTATAATTGTATTAAGGTGTAATTAAATAAAAAGGATTCGCGACAAAGTGGCTTTTTACGCCAAATTAAATTGTTATATTGAAGTAGTTTCAGCATTTTTTATTAGAATATTGTTAATTAATAAAATAATGCCACTGTTAAATATTAAACGTAAGTCATGATAACACTTGATGGTAATTGTAAAATTTTCACTTCTTGAAAATCCTAAGAAATATATGTAATATTAATTAATCTCATGGAGTTATAATATCCCAGTATAGTTATATAAGTCTAAGCTGTGAATAAATAGTTTTCTTTATAATAAGTATATCTTGCAAGAGTATTTAAAAAAATATATATAGATATTTTAAATTTCAAATGTTGTATCATATATTTATTGTGTTACAGCTCAAAAAATTTGCCTTGATTTCTGAACAACCTTTTGGTCCTAGAACCCAAAAGTGAAAACTACAATTTATTTACTCTTTGTTGGTGATTGATGTATACTAATTGTGTGGTGCTGCTCTAACTTCGTTTGTTGTGAAAGCTGTAGATAATTTATTTCAGCTTTAAATTTCCATGAATTTGTATCTTTTCATTGATACTGGCATGCCAAGGTTGAATTTCACAAAGCAAAATCAAGTCACCTGAATTTACCGCATATTAGAGTCTGCAGCTCGCACTAAAATATTTACGCAGTAAGTATTAATAAATCTTGTAACATGAAAATTTGTGACTGTTTCTCTGGGATTCGGCTTCAGCCATTTCTGAATTATAATTAAATATTAAAGTGGCAGAAATAATTTTGAAACAATAGATTTAGTTCTCAAAATATAGCATGTGCTCACAGTCGGCTTACAGCCCATTGTCCGACTTTCATGCTTTCAATTTCCGCTGACAGACATATATCATGGTCCTGACAGACATATCATGGTCCTGTCCTTGCGTAACTGTATTCCACCTTTCTTTTCTTCCAAAAAGCAAACTTCTTATACATACCATCACATGCATTTTTGTAAGGTGCATATACTGCTGATACCACATTCACACTATAAACTTATTAGCCTCAACTATTATGGTTGTGACAGATTTATTTTTAAAATACATTAATAAAATATAATATTCTTGCTAGCGCTGAGCCCCGGCCCCCGGCCCATTTTTTACTATATTCTAGGTTAGTAATGATTATTATTAAAGGTTTGAACTAATGAAGTCATCTGGCAACTATGTGAGCAAAACAGTAAACAATAACTTTAATCTCAAACTAATTATTAATCAGTGTCACTGTCAGTCATGTTACACCGGTTGAAATGTCAGATTTCCAACGCCTACTTGACGACAGAAATAACTGAATGGATTATATATAAGCAAGTAGCCTCTAGCTTAATGCTCAGTTTCACTTGAACACAAGCAGATGTTCCACGGCTCGAAAGTTCGTGTAAAAAACTCAACAAAGACAATGGACATCCAAGATGTTTCGCTTAATAGTACATCATTGCCTACCATCTACAAACGTTCTCCACCTGCTGCTGCAGATCTAAAATCTAGGTCTAAAAGGTAAATTGGTTTGTGTTGCGAGATACTGTATACTGAGATTCCTACTTATCCTTTGATTAACTTAAATTTAATCAAAGGATAAGATCTGAACAGAGAAGGGGACCTCCTTCTGTAAACCTTTTTGTAAACTGTTGTGAAAGAAGTGACAAATAATTAACACTACTGTTTTAACAAAACTGATAATTTTTCAACAATAGCACAACTTAATTACATATTATAACAATACGCAAGGGATGCAAACAATAAACTAAATTTTACAATGCCTTTAAATTCGAGAACATTTACCTACTGCAGTTTAGCACCTTTTTTGAAATACTGCTGTTCAATTTTCTTCACCAGATTAATGAGTGACGGATGTCTTCTAACAGTTTCAGCCAAATCATTCCTTGGTAAGGGAGTTGTCAATATTGTAAACAGATGACCAAATACCAAAGCATCTAGTTCAGTAGGCCTAAAACAAATAACAAATGAATATTTATTAAAAAAAATATTATAAGAGCTAAGAAAATAGACGAGCGAAGCTATCTTTTGATGTACTTTCTTTTTAACGTCTATCTAAAATAGCACCTAAACACGAGTGGCCTAAATATAAGATACGAATTTAGCACTGTTTTTAATTTTCTCGAAAACCGTTAACGACAGCTTTGTTCTGATGGCTCTATCTTATAGCCTTATTCACATGTGCATCGAAAAGTCTCATCGTTTTCAAGAAAAAGGCAAAAACTGATACTTTTAAAAAATGTAAAAATCACTCAATCTTTTGTCACACATATTGTTAAAAGTGGGGTCAAATCATATAGAAGATGAAATTATGTCATTAAAATGTGAAATAGAAGTTTTCACCAATTTTGCACTCCTCCAAAATGTGGGCTTAAAACGTCATTTTTCCCATTATACCACGGCAGTCATTTTTTTTTTTAAACGGTTGGATTTATAATATGGTCAATTGGCATTTTTTTTCTGATTTTATATAGCGCAAATCACTCAGAAATTAACAAAAGAATAAGTTCTAATGATGTCTAAAATTAGCTGAAATGACATTGTTGTAAAGCCCTGTATTAGGTAAAACAGAAATCAATATTCCCTATGTATCATTAATTATGTATGTATATTGTATATAATAAACGGAATAAATCGATTGTTCAAGCTTTGCATGTCAAAAATGAAAATATGTGTAATAATCGTACTGGGGGGGGGGGGGGCTCTCAAACTGGCTTCTTGGGGATTTTCATTAGATTGTATAAAACAAACCAACATATCATACTTCTCATAATTTTCGTAAACCGCCATTATTGTAACAAAATTAATTTAATTAGCAGCTAAATAGTAAAATAGAAACACCAAAACAACAAGCATATTACTAATAATCAAAAAGTGACAAAACCACAAGTTTTTGACATATTGCCTTTTGTTCCAAATAGCTAGCCAATTAGCCATAGCCTACTACCTACAAATTGGACAAAAAGAAAATTTAAGAAAATCTTAAATTCTGAGCTTTGCTTTGAAAATAATTGCATACAATTATATATTTTTGGAAAGTCCACATTATGACTAATAAACTAAAAAAATAATATACAGGGTGTTCCATTAAAGAAAAAACATATATTTGCTTCGTAATTCAAAAACTGAAGTTGCTAGGAAAGAACTGACTACGCCACTGGATTCTACGGAAAAAATTGTTTATGAATGCGTTTTAACTTCTTCAATATGTTTAAAGATAACTGTGATACGGAGGGTGCCTCAAAAGCGATACTTTTCAATTCCACTCTGTATCTCAAAAACCAAAAGGGCTATAAAAATTCTGCTGACGCCATCTTCAGTTTCACAAAAATGTAGCACACTGTCGCGAAAACCGCAACCTTCTATCTTTAAAAATAAGGGAGGTACCCGGCAAAAGTGCCGAAAATGGGATACCCTGTACTTCTACCTACAAAAGCAACTGAGCAGGGTGGCTAACAAATGTAGCACCTTTTTTTTTTTTTTTTCGATAACTGTGCATGACAGATTTTTTTCTTATTGCTTTATCCTATGCCCCTCAATAGTCTCTTCATACCACCTATTTACATCTGTATCAAAATCTCCCCTTTCTCAAGAAAAAGAAAAAGAAACTGATATTAGGTATCATACATTTCAAAGGGGATGGGTTCTTGAAATTTCAGCTAAAATTGATTGTCACAGATTTTGTTAAAAACTTGTCAAATCATAGGGAGGATAAAATTATGTCTTAAAAATGCCAAATTGAAATTTTCACATTTTTCTATCAAAATTTGTCTCATAAAAATCCTTGGGAATTGGCCTTTTTTATGGAAACTGTTGGATTCATAATATGCTCTGTCGCCTATTTTGCTGCTGCAATATGTAGCCCAAATTAGTACAAAATTATAAAAAAAAAGTCCTAGTGACGTCTAAAATGAACTGAAATATCACTCTTTGAGGCAATCTATATAAAACAGAAATCAACTTTTATATTTCATTGAAACCACTAGAATTAAGTAACAAAATAAATCGACTGGGCAAGCTTTGTATGTTAACAATGAAAAAGTGCATGAAAAGCATACAGAGCTCTCAGACCAGCTCAAAAACCTAAATTTAGGAATCAAAATTGAGCATCGTGGCTTTTGACAACTAATGTCTCCTTTAGATGAATATTTATATGAAATTTATTATAGGAGAGGCTATCTTTTAGTGTACTTTGCTAGCCTCTGACAACAGCAACTGAGCATGGGTGGCTCAAAGATAAAATATAAATTTCGCCTTTTTTTTTTAATTTTATCGAAAACTGTTAAAAACAGCTTTGCTCTGATTTGCTTATAGCCTTCAATGATCTCTTTGTACCATCTATTTACATGTGTATTGAAAAGTCTCACTGTTTTTAATAAAAATAAAAATAAAAAAACTGGAGATGGATCAATGAAATTTCAGCCAAAGTCGCTTCCAGATAATGACTCTAATAAAGCCAAAAATATGTCATCCAAATTAAAATAGTCAATAATTTTGTAAACCTTCAAAATGGCGCCCAAATAAGCAGAAAATTATCAAAAAAAAGTCTCAACAATTGTTAAAACTAGCTGAAATGTCAGTTTTTGCAGCACCCTATACAAAAGGCAACTCACTAGGTATATAACATGAAAACCACTCGAATTAACCATTTATTTAAACCATTTAGTGGAGCTTTGTATAGGTATCAAAAATGAAAAACTACATGGAAAGTATTGAAAAGCATATGGGGCTCTCAAACCAGCACTAAACTTTATATTATTTATATCTTTCATTGCATTTATATCTTTATATAGACACAAAATATTCATGTCTAAAGGTACAGGGTGCAGCAAAAGATAGATTTATAAAAACACCAAAAGTTGATTTTAACTTGAACAAGTGACTTTAAACTTGGGTAAAAAAATAACAGAACTTTAAAGTTTGCAGTTCAGTTCCTGGCAGATTAAATCGCCTAAAAGCTAGTTCATGCATTTAGTCAAATGTTACAAAAGTTAACATTTGCAGATTGACTGTTGCCAGAGACCATGCCATTGCCTTCAATTTGTTAAAATGGCAAATACTAGGACAAATATTCTTGCCAATTGAAACTGTTTCTCCAATGGAAGCTAATTTCAGTCCACAAAATGAATTGTTGTTAACACATAACTTATTAAGAAACAGACAAATCAAATAGTAATAACTTACGAGTCTCCAAAAAAATACGGTTTGTTATCAAGCCTAACACTTAAGGCCTCACAGCAGCTTTCAACTTCTTGATGAACTTCATCCAGAGTTTTCTTATACCAGTCTAAGACCTTCAGTTTCTTTATCACTTGGTTTCTTTTCTCTCGATTTTGAAAATGGTTAAGTGGCCATGGATATACTGAGCCGTTTCTAACGCTGGTTATTTCATTATAAGTTTCTTTATCTATCCAACAAACATATAGCTAAAAATTAATGGTGTTCTCTAAGCTATTCCACACTTTGTTGTTACAAAACTTTAACCTACTTCAGCAATTTCAATAACATTTCTAACTAAAGTCAAATAAGCTCTCAAGTCAGATTTTTGTTCATTATCAAGCCGATCAGTCAAGGATATTCCTTTGCCATTAACAAATTGTACAATGCCTTCCAGTTCTGCAGTGACAAATCGGCCTGCTTTTATAAAAGGCACTTTTCCAGTAGGAGACATTGCCTCAGCGTTTGCTCGAGGCTCAACTTGGAAATCCAGATTGCACATCTTCAGAAAAGCTTGAACAGCTAGGCAATTTGCGTTATCTGGGAGTAGAATTTGTTCTACCTCATAAGGCTGGAACAGTTTTACATCTCTTGGCCACGGTTCTTGTGCTACAAATAGAGATGTATGTGAATGATGTTCTCCTAAGTAAAACACATATTTGAATAAAGTTACCATAGTCATAAAACAGCCTAACAAAAGTTTTATATAAAACTTAATTGTGTCTTATTATTATTTAAAGTATAATAAAATATTTTAATTACCTCCTAGTTCTATAGATATTCTATCTATTAATGGTGATGGCATGGCTCCGTACTCCGCTCTTAATCTTGAACGGTGAGAATTTAATTACAAATACAATTTCTACTTGAATAAAAACGTATTTAAAAAAAATTGAAATATTTAATAATTTCTAAAAACAAAAAAAAAACAAATTTGTCAATGTCATATGAGCCGGGTTCAGTAATTCCATCCGAGCTCACCGGGCACAGACCATCTCCCAAAATCTTAACAAACTAGAGTGAGATAGACTGCTATCCCGAGCGTTCGGGATGTAATTACCGAACTCAACTAAGGAATATGTCAATTGCCACATTACGTAACCATTTTTCTGAGGTGATGTTTGAAGTTGACAAGTGAGGTGACTTTTAAGGTTGAGGAGTATTAACAGTTTAATATTTGAATTTTACAAGTCGCGCAAAACTTGAACCTACTTGCGGAAAAACTTCTGGTTCCTGGTTCAATGTTAAATAATAAATAATGTTAACGTGTCGCCCTGAAACAAAGTTTATCTTCCAACTTCAGAGAATTCAGAGATGGTACCTTAAATGTAAGTACGCTACCATTAGTGCGGGTGTAGTAATAGCGACACTGAAGGTATAGAGGAAGAACATTTAAAGTGTAGATCAAAGAAACCTCATAAATTTTAATAATTATTGTTTCATGTCTAATCCCAGTCTACCAGGTGTTGCTTATCTGGGTTCCTCTGGATGATTGTTTATATTGTACAGGTCTACTACTCAATTATGGAACTCCAGGATAAAAGACGCTTCTCACCTTGATTGATGAATTTGTATTACAAAACTCATGAAAAGCTAAATCCATTTGGTTCAAATAAGTACTGGCATTGCTTAAGGAACTTGGACGTGTAGCTGTTGAAGTTTGAAGTATATACAAATACTGATATTTTGGTAAGTGCAACTTTTGCAACTATAACTTTGTATGTATATTGTGTATTGTGTTCATTTTGCATACTAAGTGAACTTCAACTTTCATATTAATAGGCTATTTCAACATAAAGCATTTCAAACAATGTAAATGGATCTAGGTAAAGCTCGAAAATTACCATCACCCAAATTTTTTATTAAAACAGGAACCTGAAAAGATCAGTTTAGTGGATTTCATGTTCAATAAATGAATGAAGTTATGAAAAAGATGTATCTCCATCCAACATCATCCAACAAAGTTTAGTTGGAATTGAAGATTGAATAGGTACAACATATGAATTTTAATTGCATAATAAGTATACTGATGTCATCTTTTTCAAAACTATCACAGTAAGTCCCAGTACCAGATTGAGAATTTCAAAATGACATTATAGATGTTGTAGAATGTGATTGTGTCTTCTCAAATATAGAGAACCCACTTATCCTCTGACATCTTTAAACTCATTCCTTTAACTTTTCTCCTTTTTGTGAAAAAAAAACACCTTATTAGAAGGACTCAAATAAACTTTTTTTGCTATGAAAGATCGCCCTTAATTTTCAAAAAAGGACATATTTTGGTACCTAGCTACTTGTTAATGTCCAATTTCATAACACATCACATCATATTGATTAAAATTTTCCAGTCAAATTGCCAGTCCCTTAAGTTAAAAGTTGTATTCACATAGTGTGTCATTTCTTATAAAAACATTTGGAAATGTCACAACTTGCTAGCACTGTTAAGCATCATTCACAACTTCATCATAATTAGCTTTAAAATTAGTAATATAAATTAATCGCGAAAGATTGGCATACGCTTGCACTGTAGATTAATCACAAACTCTAAAATTAGAACTTAAACGTACACTTGAATTAGTACTTAACGTAGAACCTTGCCAGAGCCAAAGTTTCGCGTTAATTTACTAATTACGTTAAGTACTAATTCAAGACACTGTAATAAATTACTTAACGTATGACATGGAATTGACGTAAAATATCATGTATTGGGGGGCATGACCAAGTTCAGACACTTGCATTATCGATTTCGGTAGCTTTCGAAGGTTTTTCCCGAGGTAGCAGCAAATAAACTTAGGATATTGTGAATGAGCAAAATTTACAACTTTTGAATTTCCGGAATTGTGTAAAAGGTGTAATTAAACTGACTAATTTTTCTGCTAATTTTCAGGTTGTGAATAAAGCTTTAGAGTTAGAAATTGGGCAGTTGGGCAGTGTTATAGTGACGACATAATCAAAATAAATGGACTTTGTTACTTCACAACTTTTTGTCATTAACATTTCAATCATTTCATAGCCAACTTGATTACCCACTACATAAAGGAGTGTTATGGAAATGTCTAATTTATTGACCAGAAAAAAACTGATTGACTGGTTATTTATTCTAAACAGATTTGCACCAAAGTTGGTACAAATTATGCTCCTGAACTGGACCATACACTGTTAAAATTTCAGACTCGGACGTCCATTTTAAAGGACACTATCCTCTAGAGAAATTTGATAAAAACCGATTGATTGGGTACTTATTCTAATCAGATTTACACCAAACTTGGTACAGATAATGCTTCTAACCCGGGGCATAGACAGTTAAAATTTCAGATTCAGATGTCCATTCTAAAGGTGCATAGAACATTTTTCTATTATTATTTTAGTACAATGTAGTGTCTATTTAGGTAGTGAATACTTACTCTAGTTGTTTTGAACTTATTTATTTTTTTTTTCGATCTGGAATCTTAAAATATCTTATATTATATACTTATAATACGCTCATAATACCAGTTTTCGTTTTGGATTTTTTATTTTATTTTATTTTAGTAATTCTTGTTGTAAAACTTGTAGATAATTCCAGTTTTCTTACAGGTAGCGCTTTTTTGAAAAAGATGTGTGTTGAAATTTTGTAAATGCCAAAAGTCGGTATCGCTTCTCGGCCTTTTGGCTAAGATCAAAGTGCAAATCTGTTCTTATCAGCTTAATATCTGATACGCCCCGCATGCGGGGCCAGTATATTAAACTGATTTTTGGAAATTGACGGAGGTTAGGGGCTTGCTCCACCTCTGTCGCGGGTTGGCCCGGTATTGCAGTACCTCCAGGATCGGCCCATTTTAAAAAATTAAAAAAAGCTTCTAAAATTTTATAGAATTTGTCTAAGCTTTGCCTATAGCTACCTTCAAAGTATTATGTAGGTATATACTATATGGGCTTGGACTCTTAAATATTGTCGTTGCAAGTATATTGCCGTCTCTATACATATATTTTACCATTTTATTCACTTTATTGCAGTTGCGGTTAGTGCTTACCAAATAGGTCAGTAGCACAGCCTGCATCTTTTGTGGCACAGCCTTGCAACAAAAAGCACAAATTCGCTACAGAAAAAAAAGTAGCAGTATTACTGGCAAGGAGATGATCGGCGGAGAATATTTTGATTGCAGTGAAAATATTCCTAGTGGCCAGTCTTCAGTAATAGGTAGGTACCTACTTAATTTAACTACCGATGGAGCTTTTTTGTTGTAAGTGCAGGAGTTGGATTTGTGATTTGCCTACACCTTGAATCCTTGTATTTGTTTCACATTAGTAAAACGTGGTATGATCAGTGAAACTGAACGAAATGACAAATTAGAAAATCGATAAAGAGCGAATGTAGAAGTTGTATAGAAATATTGTGTTATGCCCGGAGTATGATCTATTTTAAAAGGCTACTAAAAGGTGGCGCCGCCTAAAAAAGTACTGAAAGGCCGAGGAAAATGAATTTGACTCATATTTTGAAGGGGACAAAAAAGCATACTTACCTGGCGTAGGGGTTTACCGTGATCAATAAGGCGGTTCCCCCAGGGTGAGGCCCTCCCATTGCACCACGGTTGGGCTGACCCCTGCGATTATCCCTAATGCGGATAACTCGGGCGCGTAATTTTTGGTAGTCGGGACTGCGTACGCGCTGTCCCGGATCAAAGAACTGAAAAAGAATGTGATAGAATAGATGCAGAACGACTTACACTCTCTCTGGTAGAGTAACGTGAAATTTAGGTTGGTTGAGTCCTCGTTATTTTCGCTTTATAGAACAAAACTTTTCTATCCTCTTTGGAAGTGACTTTAGGTTGTTAGTCAATTCACCGATTTTCATTTCAGCAAGTACCTATAGAATATGAAGGGGTTTTCTTTTGCTTCAAATTTTTCCTCAGCACCATCTAAATACTGAAACTGACCACTTACGCCACGCAACTTTCCTTTTTAATATGTACATACTTTATTAAGTTATAATTAAATATACCAATAACTTTTATTAAGTTCCTATGTAGAGTTTTTCTACTCTACATACGAGGGCGAAGTGGGAATGGTGGGATATTGTCTTTGAAGACATTCACATCTCGGATCACATGTTTCGTGCAGAAGATTTCCTTCGCCATAGTATCCACAAGTAAACTAACTTGAAAATAAACTCTTAACGCTTCAACTTCTCTCCCTTGCTCCTACTTATCAAGTCCACCCTGTATCTGTTGGTTAGAACTACTGCCTGCTTGGCAGGGAATTTATTAGAGATTAGTGGTAAGAATAAGTGAACGGGTAATAGGTACCCTATTACCATTTCACTTGTTTTTGTCATCTAGTTACCTTTGAAACCTTAATTTTTTTATACCCATCTCCTTTTAGCACATATTGAGCAGATACGGTAAAACTGTCAAAATGAAATTTCCAAGTTCTACTTGACGACAATAATAAGTGAATGGATTATATATCAGTCACTTACGGCGAATTAACGTCATCTGACGTCCATAATGTCAAATAATTCGTAATCGCGATTCCGCAATTAACGTGCTCTGACGATGGAATTACGTCACAAGTTCCTTAAAAATGGCGGACTTCCGTCCAATAAAACAGGATATTTGTAGGAAAATATGGGGATTTGTTTGTCCTGTCAACTTATCTCGTAAGTCATTGTTTCTGCTTCTTTAGTGAATTGAGTGAACAATGATGGATATATTTTGTTCAAATAAAGTGGATAAATGCAAGCCAACAAATGCCCTAAAGATATTTCCCTAGAAGTAGTCATAAATTCCATTGACCTACTACTAGATTTCAATACCCTGTGTTCATTGAAAAGTCATCTATTAGGAGGCTATACGTAAATTTTTGACATTTGACAGCCAATCAGATGCCCTTTCAATGAACTCCTCTACAATGGCTACAACACTCAACGAGTTAAGTGAGAGGGAGAACTAAAGGAGAACCTCGTGTTTTTTACATTTTTGGCCTTCTTTTTAGAGCGGGTCATAGAAAATGGAGAAGAAATCCGCGGAAAAGTGCTCGGCACTTGTTGTCTTTTACGTCAAGGTAGTCGAAATTCCGATTCGCCAATATGTTTTACGTTCTCCAAGATTTTCGTCGAGACTAACAGCAAAAGTAAAGTGTGTGAGATATACCGGGTGTCCAGCAGAACCCTGGACATAGGAGATTAACATGGGAAATCGGTTTTTATTTTTTTGCGCCTGTACGGTTGATTTGATTGAAAAACTTTTAAGAGTAAAGTTGTAGAGTTTATAGTCAGTTATCATCCTGTAATTTTTTCAATACCACAGTTTTGGCTATTTTTTGGAAAAACGCCTCGAAAAGTGCAAAAATTTGAATTTGGCGCGTCGCCCCCACCATGCATGTGCAGTGTCGCCAACATAATAATTTCTTATGTCAGACTCGGAGCCGATTTTCCTTTCTTATTTATTTTGAGGGACTATCATGTAGTAATTAACGTGATTATGCAGAGAAAATTAACTGAAAACCTGACGATAATGTTCTTAAATTATAGGTAAGTAAAAGTTACGTTTATAATTATCATAATTAGTAAAAGGAAAATCATTCCAATTTGTGTATGGCTGGTTGTCTAATTCATTTTAGTTTAGCAATACGACAACCACGATGACATGACAATTTGTCTCTTGTCACCAATTAAGGGTGTTCGTTGTTGTTGTTGTTATTGAGGTGAATTCATCTATCTCCAAATGTTTTACTTCAAAAGTGTCTATTTTGCAGTGCTGTGTGACGCGAGGCCCCATCCTGCATGTAAAAAACCCTTGCTAAGTGCTGGACTCTTCTATGACAGACAAAATCTCATTGGAAAACCAAATACAGCGCGCCCCAAAATGCCAGTCCACACATTGACAACTTCTCGACGTTGGTCTCGGTTGTCCTGCACTGTATGTGGATTTTAGAGAGTCCAAACTCATTAATTTTGTTGATTTGAGGGACCCATTAATCCAAATTAACATTCATTTGTGGAACAAATGTTTATAGCAAATAAGCAAGACCAGTAAGCAGATAGCGATGGATGTTTGATCTGCTAAGACCAGTTTCTTTCATGTTTTATCTATGTATCTGGAGACTATAGTGCCTGTGAAAAAAACTCTTTTCAGTGACAACAAATCTTGCCAAACTGGCCACAAACAACTTGAAAAACTGGCCAAAAATTGGTTTCATTCCAATTGATTGCTGCTGAATGCAAGACACAGAGGATGGTGTGACGCCCCATCTTGCATGTAAAAAACCCGTTCTAATGGCTGGATGGCTTCTACAGCAGGCAAAATGTCATTGCGAAGCATATTACCAGATTTGTTAGTGTTCAAACTGCAATCAATGAAAAATGGACCTATAACATGGCGCCCCAAAATGCCGATCCACACGTTACAGTTGCTCGACGTTGGTCCCGATTGTCATGCACTATATGTGGGTTTTGGAGTGCCCAAATCCGATCATTTTGTTGATTTGAAGAGCCAGTCAATCCAAATTAGCATTCATCCGTGAAACAAATGTTTCTAACAAATCTTGGGGCTGCAATAATTTTTTCGGTTAGGATTTCACAAAACTCCATTGGGGGGAAAAGGTGGGTCAGTACGAGTTGTTGATGGTTCTCTTGTTTCTAGCTTTCAAAACCTTCTTTTTGCAGATAATTATGGATGGTCGATCTACTAAGTCCAGTTTCTTGGCCAATCTGTCGAATACTCTTGGAAGGATCATCGTTTACTGTAGCAAGAACAACAAGTTTTGCCACATTTTCATCCTCTGGAGCCGCACCAGCTTGAAGTCGTCGCTTTCGCTCACAGGAACATATCGGCTTAATACTCCCAGTTTCCTCAAAACGAGCAACCACCGTCTGAAGTGAACTGCATGCTGGTATTGGTTGTTCAGGAAACAATGTAACAATGTTGTCTCGAATTTGAGCACAGGAATTACCAGCCCAGTATTCTTTTAAAACAAGTTTTCTCTCCTCAAAATTCATAACTAATGAAACATTTAAATAAGAAATAATAAAAATAAAATTTTACACTGTATCAACAAAATGGTTCCTAATTTCCTTACTTTTAATATCAATAAATACAAGGTTTCTGTATACATTACATTTTTATTTCGGGGAAATTGTGTGTGAAAAAGTGGATGCAACAAGTACCAAAATAAGTATATTTCCATAATCAATCTATACATAAATTTTTTAACAGAAGAAATTAACAAGTGGACATGAAAAAGAAATGTAACATAAATTTAGGTAATAACACAGATAACAACAATTATTCCTATAAAAACACTATCACCTTTATTAAGATTCAATTCAATTCAATTCAAATTTATTCATGTTTACAATCACCAAAACAGCAATGTACATACCTCAAAAATAGAATAGTCTACAAATTAAATTTAAATAAATTCAGTCCAGATGCCATTATTTACTTAATACTAAAAGCTTACAGTCAACATCCTAAAATAGACTATACAGAGAGAAGAAAAAAAAATTAATAATTTTGATTAAAATACTTTAAATACTCTTCATCACAATAAAAAACATTTAACATTAAAATTTGCTTAATTTCCTTTCGGAAACTATCCACTGTCAACACTTTAATTTTTATGGGCAGTTGAAATATTTTACTGCCCAGTAGCCAGGACCATTCTGGCACCTTCTCAAATGACAATATGAGGTTATTAAACTTTTTCGGCCTCTAGTAAGGTAAGCATGCATGTCCTCATGAGCAGAAAACAGATACATGTTATTTTTCACAAACAGCAAATTCTCCAATATAAACATGGAGGGCAGGGTTAGCCTAGCTCTCTGAAGTGCGCTCTGCAGTCATCCCTGTAGCCCAGGCCAGCCAACAATCTGACCGCTCTTCGCTGAAGCCCGAACAAACGCTTAGCCCCCGAGGCATGGCACCAAACAACTACAGCATAAGAGAGCCATGCATGAGAAGATGCAAAGCAAGCCGATCTAAGTACTGTACGAGATATCCTATCTGAAAGCTGACGTAGCAGGTACAAACTTGTATTGAGTCTTGAAGCCAAGTTATCAGTGTGTAAATCACATTTGGCACTCTCATCCACAAGAACCCCAAGAAATTTAACCTGGGATACGTGGTCATTTACGGTTCCAATCTCCCTCAATGCAAACACCATCCTCTGTGTCTTGCATTCAGCAGCAATCAATTGGAATGAAACCAATTTTTGGCCAGTTTTTCAAGTTGTTTGTGGCCAGTTTGGCAAGACTTGTTGTCACTGAAAAGAGTTTTTTTCATAGGCACTATAGTCTCCAGATACATAGATAAAACATGAAAGAAACTGGTCTTAGCAGATCAAACATCCATCGCTATCTGCTTACTGGTCTTGTTTATTTGCTATAAACATTTGTTCCACCAATGAATGTTAATTTGGATTAATGGGTCCCTCAAATCAACAAAATGAATGAGTTTGGACTCTCTAAAATCCACATACAGTGCAGGACAACCCAGACCAACGTCGAGAAGTTGTCAATATGTGGATTGGCATTTTGGGGCGCGCTGTATTTGGTTTTCCAATGAGATTTTGTCTGTCATAGAAGAGTCCAGCACTTAGCAAGGGTTTTTTACATGCAGGATGGGGCCTCGCTTCACACAGCACTGCAAAATAGACACTTTTGAAGTAAAACATTTGGAGATAGATGAATTCACATCAATAACAACAACAACAACGAACACCCTTAATTGGTGACAAGAGACAAATTGTCATGTCATGTCATCGTGGTTGTCGTATTGCTAAACTAAAATGAATTAGACAACCAGCCATACACAAATTGGAATGATTTTCCTTTTACTAATTATGATAATTATAAACGTAACTTTTACTTACCTATAATTTAAGAACATTATCGTCAGGTTTTCAGTTAATTTTCTCTGCATAATCACGTTAATTACTACATGATAGTCCCTCAAAATAAATAAGAAAGGAAAATCGGCTCCGAGTCTGACATAAGAAATTATTATGTTGGCGACACTGCACATGCATGGTGGGGGCGACGCGCCAAATTCAAATTTTTGCACTTTTCGAGGCGTTTTTCCAAAAAATAGCCAAAACTGTGGTATTGAAAAAATTACAGGATGATAACTGACTATAAACTCTACAACTTTACTCTTAAAAGTTTTTCAATCAAATCAACCGTACAGGCGCAAAAAAATAAAAACCGATTTCCCATGTTAATCTCCTATGTCCAGGGATCTGCTGGACACCCGGTATATATGTTTCTCGGAAGGTTTAATTAAATCACACGCTCAAGTTGGCAACGTCGCGGCCGTGATGGAGAAGTGAACAGGTCACGATGTTTCATCTGCTAAAAATTTCGAGATGGCTGCAGCCAGCAGTATGCGCACAGGGCAGTATTTGCAACGTTGCCACATATATAATGCAAAATTCTTTGAGTAAAATATTTCTGCGACTCATAGGGCATATTCGTAATCATCGTATATAAATAATAAAGTTTCGCTAGTTTATCAATTGATTTAATTGATGTAGAGAAAAAAAAATACCGATTGCAATAATTTATATACTTTTATGTGACTTTGTCAATTTTGGAGAATGAATGTAGATATCTACTAAACCAGGGGTAACTTTGATCCTCCAACAAGCAAAACACGTTATGTAGTTATGGATTGGTGGTTATATTATGTTATTATGTATATATGGGAGGTTGACCTAACGTCTAACGTCAACTCCTTGTCTTAAGGCCTAACCCATTCCTAATACTCATGTAAGGAAATTATTTGCTGTAAATAATGAAGTACCTACCTAAGTGATATCGCACTTTAAGGAATATGCTATATTCCTTAAACTGTGGTGATACTCTACGCATGAATCTATGCTTCACGTTATAGATATTTAAGGATATCTATAAATGCATATTCATGTTTCCTTTCATTTAGTCAAAATCATCAATTAGAAGTTCTAAATGCGTTTCTTCGGCCATAGAAGTAATAATAGAATAAAATGAATAGAGGATAAATCGTTATAATTATTCTTTATCTACTTTGGTTATTATTATGCCCTTTGCGCGTGGTTGATTAAACATAAAAAACATCACATCGGCAACCTTGCACTGGAGGCGGTCCTAAGTTTCCTCGCAATATCACGTGGTTTTACTATTATTTACTTTGATTTACTATGATAGTAAAAATACAATGTTGACGAAATTTTGAGGTTAGTTTGTTATTATTTTAGCTAGGTTTTGTGCCTTGTGTCCATATTGTGTTTATTCTTTTATGAATATTGGTGTAAAAAAGTAGAATTTTCATCAAGAAATTAAGAAAATAGTCACAGATTCCCAGGTAGTATAATGCCATGTCTATATAGTTTAATTCTTGATCAATCTTGCCATTCTTCATCAGTCCTGATGATCTTCTTCATGAGTTCATGCATACTTTACTTACCTTACCCCTATTTGCACCAAACAAATTTAGGTAAACCCAAAGTTAAGGACCCCTAATCCACAGCTATTAGTCTGAGTAAGCATGGTAATAGGGAAAGCCTTAACTAGGTGTACTGTGTACTTGAAAATTGTGTGGTGCAAATGAATTAAGAGGCACTAGAATATTCTCTGTTCAGCAAAGGTTCAATATGCAAAGCATATTATTAGTTTTTATCAATAATAAAACCACCAGCTAAAGTCAGTTTGACACTTAATGTCAAATTGTCACAAACATTTTGAAATTCTGGATCAATCGTCACTGGCAAAATTGTGAAATGGTTACAAAATGCTGCTAAGATGAAAAGGAACAAATTTTGATATTAGGACTCATTAACTACTTTCAGTGAGAAAAAGTGGCATGAAAAAACATTGCCAGTAGATGCAATGTTCAAGGTAAGTGTCTATTTGATGTCTTTTTGAAGACTAAATGCCCTATTTTTTACCACTTCAACTGACATTTAATCAGAGACATGTTTTTTTTTGTATGATGTTACAATTTATGACATAATATTTAACCCTCGCTGAACAAAGTATAAGTACCTACATGTATATTTGCTGATCTTAGACAATAAGATTTTAATTACTCAAACATGCAACACATATGCATATTGGAGAATAACCCTACTGATAAATATACCTACACTTAGCAACTGGTAGCACTTTAGTTTATTGAAAGTCCACTCTTTATGCAAGAAGCCTTACAATTCATCATCATCCTTATATATAGTTAGCTTTAGCTTTGTTGAAATGAACTTACTCATGTGAGTAAAAGCCCTTTTTGGAAAACACAATTGAAATCACTGGATGAAGCTGATTTACTATCACCTTCAGCTTCGTTCACAGCAGTGTTTGCTGATGAACACAGCAGATTTTCTTTGAATTAACTTGACTCTGCCTTAAGAGTGAACTTTTAGTCAGCTGCGTTTTCTTGATATGTTTAATACTCAGGGCAGAGTGACTTGACTATAAAACTAGGTCCTAGGAGAAACTGCACCCTGGACCCTTTTAGAGTCAATTGTACAATTGTGATTCAACTGAACTTGACCAAGACAATTATTCTATAGAAATGGGTGGAAGTGAAACTGAGAAGTTTTGAGCGTTTGGGGTTGCTTAAAAATGGGTGAGAATCAATTTTGCGTGGTCTCTACCTACAAGGAAAAAGTGAAAATGAAGGCATAAATTGCCATAATCATGTGCAAACACCTAAAAGTCAAACTGTAAACTGTTAAATCAATAACCAAATTCACATTTTCATGTGTTATAAGCATCCTGCTCGTTAAGAATACTAAGGGGGGGGGGGGAGGGGGTCTTTTTTTTATATTATTTTATAATTATATGTCGTTTTTTCTCAGTTTTCAAATTTGTTGGCCTGTAGCTTTAGAACATGTGGACCGATTTTAGTGAATCCAACAGTTTTTTGTTCTTCTCAATGTCCTCCTTTACCTCCCCCCAACGGATCTCCCTTAGGGGTAGCAGACGTCCAACTGGTCAGTTGTGCTGGGTACTACTACACATTATTTTTTTGTGACTATACCATTGTACCATTTTGTCGACAATAAACCTATTAATACTCTAATATGTGCAGTTGTTATTTTAACATCTCCAGTATTGCAAGATGAAAAGTTTTGATTTAAAAAATACCGATGCAAAGGGTTGTCACGCAAAGTAGGTACATTATTATTCCTACTAATCCTACTCAACCAATTCAAACTTTAACAACATTTTTATAACGTAACTGTCTGGATCAATGATTGCTTTTAAAATCAGAACATGTGACTTACTAATACATAACTAAACTATCCCGTTTTTATAAAGATGATTGGTTAATAAACTGGCAAATAAGGCAATTCACCTTGCATAAGGTTATATAGGATGTCAGTTTGAAAACTTTCAATGTAAAAATCTCTGAAAGTAAAAAAAATAGAAAAGCGCCGACTCTGCTGAGATTCGACTACGTGGATATTCTAAGTCCAACGTATCTTCGTGTGTCAAATCTCGTTTACCATCGCTGCAAGGGAGACCCAACTCCCGGAAAGGATCTATCTATTTCGTTGTCCCTTAGGTCGTTAATTATGGGGGCAAAAGGCCGATAATTCATCCGTGACGTTTCATCTTTGTAGCGAAAAAACACTTCCATGGTATTGCCAAACGGATATAATTACCTAATAAATGCTAATTTATATAAGATAAAATTTAATATTTTGGAGATGCCAGCAAGGTTTTATTGTTTAAAACAAAAACCTGCAAAACGCAAAAAAAACTAATAGAGTAATTAGAATAGTAATTAAGTAACAATAAAATTTAAAAAAAGACAATTTTCAGTTTTCTCAGGAATTTGAAATAAAATAGCGGCGGACGTGAACTTTTCGCGATAATCTCTGTGGTTCCCAGAAACGTGCTTGACGGGTACACGATTTTTTACTAAAATTAAAAAATCTACAACATAGGGAACTAAACTAACGAGAAACGACACAGTGTAGAATAGGAAAAGATTCTGCCAGGTTGCTGGGATCCTCGATAGCATGGTGAGCAAAACATTACTATAATATACTAAATATTTCAACTTCTACCTCTACTCTACAAATACTTATTTGCCGGTAGTCTCCTGCGTCTGCAAACTATCCGCTATCTGCAAGAATATGGCCTATTCAGGAAAAGGGCAGAGGTAAGTTGACACTATATGGCAACCGAAAGAACACTCCACGAAACTTTTCGTAGGCGTGCAATAAGCGGTTTAATTGTTTTGGCACTAATTAAAAATAAGAATAATTAGCGCGGCGGACTTAAAACGGGATTCCAAAGGAGGAAAAAATTACGAATTGGCGATAATCAGAACGGCGGAGCCAAGGACTGACTTTTTTCTCGCGGTAAAATTTGAACTTTTCCGTCTTCCCGGTTAGATAATCACTCTTTCGAGTTCAAAGCGTGTCTCCCTTGAGGTCATAACTCTAGCGAGTTCAGAAATCGTCTCTCTCTCTTTCGAGTTTCGAAGATCCTCTGAACCACCCTCTGGGTACTTCTCATCCTCGAAGAGGTACTGCCGAAAAAATCGATACCACCCTGACTACACCATTTCCACATGCAGTTTAGAAAGTATCATTTGTATTTTAGAACAGTCACTTGGATCTCAGAATATATCACTTGTATTTCATAATAGTGATTTTGATTTTAGAAATCGTCAGTTGTATTTCAGAATAGTCACTTGTATTTCAGAAAACTACACTTGAATTTCAGAACAGTCATTTAGATTTTAGAATATATCACTTTTATTTCAGAAGGCGTCACTTGTAGTTTAGAAGATATCACTTGAATTTCAGAAAACTGTTTTGGAAATAAAGATTGTTATTTGCATTTGCGTGGAGTTCTTCGAAAAGGTAAGTATACAGTGCATAAGTGAAGGACTCAAAAACCACTTTATTATTCACTAAATTGGACTTTATTCGCAAAACTTAACTCTTAATGATGCCGTCTTAGTAATGGAGGATATACCAGTTGGACTAAATTTTATATTTGCCAAGAGTAAATTGTTGTCATTGTTAAATTTTGTGTATATCAAGTATAATTTATACAATATAAAAAAAGGAAACTCTATTATAGTTGCATCGCATGCTTTTTCAATCCAATTCTGAAGATAGTATGTAATTCATTCATTTTCTGAAATTTAAATGACGAATTCTGAAATACATCTGCACTTTTATGAAATACAAATGACTAATCTAAATTCCAAGTGATGGTTTCTAAAATACATGTGACGCTTCTAAATTTCAAATGATACTTTCTAAAATACAACTGACTATTCTGAAATACAAGTGATGATTTCTGGAATACAAGTGATATATCTGAAATCCAAGTGACGATTTCTAAAATACAAATGATGCTTTCTAAACTACATGTGAAAATGGTGTAGTGGCGACTATATGGCGCTTCGGAGAGCGCGGGCATAAATTTAGAAAATGAGCTTTTCTGGAAAATCGGTTGAAACAAAGAGATTGAAAGGGTGATCATTTGACAGAGTAAAAGATGCTATTTAAAATGACACCTCACATGAGATAGTTTAATTGACAATTAAAGCTTTTTAGAAGGAAAGTTTATTCAGAAACCTGAAAAACAGAAAAGTTCCATAAGTTAAAGCTTGAAAGCTTCAAAAAGTGACTCACAGAGTTGCCATGGTGCCACACATGCACTCATATGCAAACACTGAGGTCAGTTTGCACAACACTGTTAAATCAATCAATTTTTTTGGTGCTTTAGGTTCAAAATCGAATAAAAAGTAAAATAATAATAATAATAATAATAATAATGACTTTATTGCAGTTCAATCTTACATACGTAAATCTAAAAAAAAAACAATAAACCCAGCAAAAAACGAACTGCAAAGGGCGAAGTCGAATCGCAGATTCCTCACTTAACCCATTAATTACCCCAGAAGATAATATAATTTAGCAAAATAGATATTAATACATAGATATAAAATTTAAAAAAAAAAACACACTAAATTCCCAATTTGACATCTGAAATTTCAAGGAAAGCAGCCGATGCTTGGAACAACTGTGGAGTCGCTGAGAACTATATCAGCTGGGCGATATTGCGCTTTATATAATGTTTGAATTGGCTATTTTGCAGTAACTTGGCGCCGGCGGGTAGCCTGTTGAAATACTTTGCCACGTTGAAACTAAATGACTTCTCAAACTGAGCAGTTGTGTGCAAGGGTGGAGTGACTGTCATTGTATGCCTAAGGTCAAGATTATGCATATCAAAACGAAACTTTATTTTGCTATACAAATAACCAGGACACCTCCTTGCAATTATTTTATTAATCAATACAAAGAAGTGAAGTAGCCGCCTCTCATCCATTCTCAGCCATCTGATACTACGCAATTTGGCCGTCACGCCGCTCTCCCCAGCCCTGATACCTCCGATCAATCGAACGCAATGGTTCTGTATTAACTGAATACGGTCCCTATCCCGCGCAAGTAGACAAGGACCATACACCACATCAGTAAAGTTAAAGTGAGATAAAACTAGGCTATCGCACAACATCCTCTTTACGTTTTGTGAAAGAATATTACGATGACCATAAATCATTTTTAAATTAGCAAACGCTCTTCTTATGCAAAGAGTAACATGTTCACCAAACTTCAAGTTAGTGTCGAGCACCAAGCCCAGGTTTTTGGCTGATTGAACAAAGGATATAGATTCGTTATTTAGAGTGAGTTGAATTTCATTTTCATATCTTTTCTGTAATTGTTTGGGACCAAAAAGCAGAGCCTTCGATTTAGCGGGGTTTATTTCTAAGCAGTGCCTACGTGATGCCCTGGCAATGGACTCAAGATCAGTGTTCATGTCTTCGATTGCTTGATGTATGTTACTAGGAGCAGCCCCAAGATACAGCTGAGTGTCGTCAGCATAAAAGTGACAGGAGCAAAACTGAAGCTCTGAAATAAGCTGTGACGTGTAAATAGAAAAGAGTAAGGGTCCCAGAATGGATCCCTGAGGAACTCCAAACTTTAGTTGACTACTCTCAGAAGTAGAATCGCCCAGCCTCGTTACCTGCGTTCGCCCCCTTAAGTACTCCCGGAGAAGCTCACAAGCGCTGCCATCAAAGCCTACATGCTTTAGAATAGCAATCATGAGCTCATGATTAAGTCTATCGAATGCTTTTGAATAGTCCAAAAGAACCAAGACTGTGAGTTGACCATTGTCTGTCGCCAAGAATATATCATCAAGCACCTTCAACAGTGCTGTAGCACAGCTGTGCTGAGGACGAAATCCCGACTGCACCAATGGCACTATCTGATTCCGGAGTACATACTCCCTCATCTGATTATTCATGATTTTTTCCATAATTTTAGAAATAGTTGGCAAAATGCTCACGGGTCGCAGATCTTTTAGTTCGTTGGGCGGCGACACTTTAGGTATTGGAATAACATTTGCACACTTCCATACATTTGGGAATGTGCAGGTTTCGATACAAAAATTAACAAGATGCACCAGAACCGGCAGAATGATCGGATAACAGTGCAGCAACATGGTGATACTTATGCCATCGGCCCCTATTGCTCTTGAATTTATGGCGAATAAAGCAACCCTAATTTCCTCATCTGCAGCCAATCTGAAACTAAACCCGGGTACATTTTGTTTTAGGTTATTCATGTAATAGTGCAATGTCTCCGGATCAGGTACAACCTGGGCAATCTTAACGAAATAGTCATTCACCTCATCAGCGGACCATTTTGTGTCCAACTCGCCGCGCCCAGACCCTCTGCAAACGCTCAGCTCCCGGAGCAGAGCCCAATTTTTCTTTGGATTGTTAGGTTGAAAACTAAACTCGAAATATGCCTTTTTCTCTCTTTCCACCGACGCCGTGGTGAGGTTACGCAGTTCCCTATACGATTCCCAATTCCTGGGCGTCCTACTATTTCGATACCTTGACAGGGCCTTATTTCTTAGGGTCATTAGATGTTTTATGTTCGGTGTGAGCCAAGGACTCTTTCTCTTTGATATCCTGGCGGTTCGCATGGGTGCATGACGATCAAATAAGTTTGTGATAAAAGTATTAAACAATTCTATTTTTTGGTCGATATTAACAGCGTTGAAAATTCTATAAAAGGGAACAGAATTAAGATCATCAAGAAATGCGCCTTTGTTAAAATATTTAAAATCGCGATACGTATACAAAAAAGGTCTGTGCTTAGGAATGGAAAAGCTCAATCTGCATTGGAGCAACATGTGGTCAGATAGGTCCAAGTCGTGAGCCACACGCACATCCGAAAACCCATCATGTGAACACAGAATCAGGTCAAGGAGAGTAGCACCGTCGGTCCCAAGCCTAGTAGGCTCATCAATTAATTGTTTTAAATTATATGAGTCGAGTATGGATGAGAACCGCAGGGTGTGGCCAGCCTGTAGGTCCAGCATGTTGATATTAAAATCTCCAACACAAGTCACGGAGTCAAACTGTACCAGTTGATTAGCTATAATTTCCTCAAACTCATTACAAAACTCAAGTACGCTAGTACTAGGAGGTCTATAGACAACGCCAAAAGCAATGTTCGAGTTGCCCGATTTTATTGCAACCCACAGCTGCTCCGAATAATCAGCAGAAATGCTGTCAACTAACATACACTTAATATTATTCCTACAATAAATTAAAACCCCACCACCGCGACTACCAACACGGTCAATTCTAAATGTGCTATAACCTCTTATTTGAATAAGTTTGTCAGGCACTGCATCCGAGAGCCAAGTCTCTGAAATCCCTACAATATCAAAATTATTATTTCCGATATAGATCTTTAAATTGTGAAATTTAGGTTTAAATGTCTTGCCATACTATCGCATTCTTTACTGTAAAAGCACCATATATTAAAATATTTTCTATATGTTCTGATACCTACTTATGTTAATTGCTAAGCTAAAATAAGGGAATAAATAAATATAAACATAACATAATTGTAAATATATTATTTATCTTTTATTTAATAAGCTAGGTAGACATAACTATTACTTAGTAACACTTTAAATATAAAATTTGTTGAAAGACGTAACAAGTTTTTTCATGGGGAAACAAATAGTATCACTAAGACTTAAATAGGCAGTCACATATTACCAATAAGCATATTATACTTAACTATTTAGTTCAATAACATCAACGGTAAAACAAAACACGAATTATTATTATCTAAAAATGTGACTGTATAGCAAAGGGTAGGTATATATGTATATTTCTTGCAATGATAAGATGATGATTCAAATTTAAAAATCTTTGAGAAAACTTGAAAATTGACAAGCTCCTATAGCTTTGGTATAAATTCAGATCCCAGTATCTAAATGCCTCTCAGTTTCAATCACCTACAAAAATGTTTTTCAAATATACACATAAACACACCTTGTATGTTTTCTACTTGCCTTCCATATAATCCAGAATAAAAATAGTCCAACATTGCATTAAAGTTTGCATATAATATATATGTATCTCTTCTTTCTAGGAATATATGTTCATGATTCAAATTAAGAACAGTAAAATTTAGTAATCCCTCCTCCAGAGATTCCCGGCAGGAACTTCGCCGATCGATTTTGGGTAACTAAAAGAAATATGAAAGTTTGGTGTGAAGAGTATATTAAAGGGGCTAATAAGACTAAAATATACGTTGTGTTCGTTAGAACAAGTCATCTAGAATGATATGAATTTTCGACATAAAAAAGATGACATAATAAAAGTATACTTTATTCACTTATTTTTGACTTCTTATTACTTTTGAATTTTTTTTTGTTATACCTATTTTTTTTCAGTCAGATTTCCAACACCTATTTGTCCATAATTAGTGAATGGTTTATAAATAAAATTCTGTTCCTTTATCTTTTTCTTTTGACTTTCATAGTCAACTAGATAACGTTTTCACATGAACATCCCCTATTAATTTAATTATATATAGTCTCTATGTGAAACTCTACACAGATTTACTGTATAATGTCCTAGCAGATAGCGGTTTGACGGGTAGATGACGATATACATATAAGTCGAAAAAAATCATTCACCATATTATCAGCAATATGAAGAAAATAGGACGACCTTATATTACTTTTCGTATCCAATTTTCTTGATTTTTATAGTCAAGAATATTTTAAAACGCCCCTTTAACCATAAAGAATATTTTCAAACGCACCAAAACTTTTTATTTTTGGTAATAACATACAATCGAGTTCTATGACATATCGAACTGGGATTGAGTCAAATTGGAACAAGGACTTGAAGCTCGTTGGTTTTAAATAAGTCAGTGACATAATATACACCAAAAAAAATGTAAGAGATGAAAAGTGTACGAATCTTGAAAAAATATCTCCATAGTCATATTTCGATCCCAAGAATATATGACCTTAAAATATGTATATCGAATTTTAAAACACCCTGTAGATGACTTTGTCTTTTCAGGATACACTGTAATTTAGTAGGTTTAAAGTTTAAAGTTAAAAACTATATTAAAGTCTACTGATTTGTTTCATAATTAAATAAAAAGCCTAAAAACAATTTTTTGTTTTCAGGCCTAATAGGTATAATAAGTATCTACTTGAGTGTTTTGCACTGAAAGCTGGAAGTTGGACAATTTAATAAGAGCAGCAGGAGTGCTGCATTTAAATGGAAAATGTGAGCTTTAAACTTAAATATCTGCTAATTTAGAGTGGCAATGCAAGTTTCTGTACATTAATGTGGTACCAATGTGATACCAATATCTATACAGGATGTTTTTTTTTTTAATTGAGACATGACATCTCGAGCACTAATAGGCTAAAAGATTTTGTATTTGAGTGGGGTCCTATATTACATAGAAGGGTCTATTTTAGGAAAGTATTTGTACATATATGTAAAAGTGCAGGATGTGAAGAAAGTGTGATGTCATATAATAAAATATTTTTTAAAAAAGACACCATCTATTTTTTACTACATTTTAATACTAATACATCATATTCATATTGCTTATATACTAGACCCTGAAAATTTGACTGACTTGATTTGATCATTGCCTGCAGTAGTTTCAGACAAATTCATTAATAAAGTGAAAGTATCTCATATGGGGTTTCGCATGTAGGTATATATTATCTATTCAAAAAAGTTTCTTCTATCTTGCTAGACCTGGAAATCTGGCTTGGTTTGCCAATCTACTTGACATAAGCAAAAAGGAAGGTGGCCAGAGAAAAAATAAAAATTCCATGGTTAATAAACGTGGCAAAAAATTCTGAATGGAAAATACACGTTACCCAACAACTGTTGCCAAGATGTCAAATTTTCAGGGATAACTAAGAGCTCCAAGATGTATCAAAACCTGGAAAAAATTAGTGTCCTATTTAAAAAAATTATATTATATCATCACACTTTTCTGGTCCACCATGTGTTAGGTAAAAATATGTGCCTAAAATAGGCCCTACTGTACGATATAAGCCATCGTTGGAAACATTTCTTCACCAGTAGTTTTCAAGATATCTGTCGACTGTCTCAATGTAATAAACTAACTTTATTTGAAATGTATTTAATAAATATCAATTTTGAGGTTATTTATACCTACCTGTTTTTAATTGACCCTTTTACACTTGCATATTCAAGAACTGTGTGGGATCCTATCTTAGTCCTCATCTTGTTTTCTTATGGACAAAAAAACTTTTGCAACTATTGGTGATATTGATTTTAACTAACAAAACCTTGCAAAATATGTGTGCCCTTCCCTTTTATTCAGAAACTAAACACGAACAGGTAGGTAGTAAAAGTTCCTCTCACTATCGCGTTTAGTTCCTCGTCATTCTGCTCTTCCAGGCCCTGTAATAATTCTTTTGATTCGGATGATCCACATTAGCCCAACAGTTCTTTTCATTTCATGATTTTCATAATATGTCTGATGATTTCTATTTCTCTGTTACCATGTACATCATAGAACTATTAACTATTTCACTTATTATAACTTTTTGAAATACGTATTCAATAATATCCACTTTAAAAGAAAATTGATATCTATTAAATAATTATTTAAAAGCATCAGCTGATATCGTTTACATCCTGTCCCCTGCTATTCTGATTGGCCAATATTTTATGAATGAAGTATGCCCTGTGCCCGTACTGCCACGTGTGGTGCTCCCTCCTGATTGGCCAGTAGTTTCATAATGAACAACGCGTGGATTTTATGAATGAAGTATGCCCTGTGCGCATACTGCCGTTTGAGGTGCTCCCAAAATTTCGACTTAAGATTGGTTGGTTTGCCTACAACACAATTCTATCTCAGAATGTCCTCTATATCTTCCGATTGAGCAGGACCCACACCGCTTTGTAGTAATTAATTGGGTAACTAATATCAACTATTTTTTATTTGGATAAAACGCCCAGCAATAACCGGGCTGGAAAAAATTATTCAAGACCCATTTATGTTGACCCTCTCCACGGAAATCTTTAGTAAAAGGCGAAAGATTTATTCGCTTTGAAGAGAGTCCAGGGTAACAATTGAAGCTTCCATACTAGAATATCAATAGGAAAACCAAGGAGCATACCGTCATTGCGGAACCGTGGCGCCATCTTTTAACACACAGAACAACAGTACAAAACGTGGTGAAATCGGCGTCTTAGAGCTCGAATTATCCGCATTAGTGATGATAATCGCAAGGGTCAGCCAGCCCAATCGCAATTGGAAGGTCTCCACTTGTGACAACCGAATTATCCTTATTGGCTATATACTACAGTTGATTGATCGAATTATTTGTATGTATAATGGCACTTCAATTGAAACTATGTTCAGTTTCTCATATAGGAATGGTATTTTAACATATAATTTATGGGGGGCTTGAGGAGCCTTGGGACTGATAATAGCTCACGGTTTAAGATCTTCTGGTCTTTTTTGTATTGCTAACTTATTATATGAACGTACTCATAGTCGTAGTTTATATTTAAATAAGGGATCTCCAAAAACTGAAACACGTTTGCACTGCAACAATCCAGTAAACCCGAACTAATATGAAGTTGTCGATCAAAATTAATTATAAAGAACTGGCCATCCTTCTTTGCTCTCGATCTCTTCAAAAACTAATTTCTCAGGTATTGCTTTTTCTATCCCTTCTCTGGCCCCGTTCCTGATGTTCCACCGTTCCACCCGACCCCATCGTATTTTCCCCGACGGATGCGTTCTTTAATTTAACCCAGACATCAATCATTAAACTCATATTTCGGCTGACTCTTAAAAACCTAACTAATCAAAAGATATTTTTTCTTTAAAATTACAAACAATCTGAAGGCGCCGATTTACGTAACAAGTATCGATGGCCTAGAATCAAAACCTCGTAACGACATTTTTATGTAAAATTGAGATTTTTGCGTCATCACCTTATTATTATCCTTTTCCCGCCTTTGACAATAGCTCGCGAGTGCTAGACCGATAGAAAATCGGTATTGATTCTAGGCCATCGGTATATTTACAGAATTTTATGTAGACAATATGGCGAATTGAAATTGCTGCCCTAAACATAATCAATTCCTTCTTCCCTAGACCAGAGATTGCACTGATAATTAATTTTAGCAGATCGTTTTGGGAGAAGTTAAAGGAAGAAAAAACCCTTCTTAGTGTCTTAGCGCAAAAAGCGTTGGACCTTATTGGCCTTGAAGAGTTAATCGGTTGGTTTAATGACAGAATTTCGGCGAGTTTTGGATTAGTATGGTCACGTATCATGATGAGAACATTTTTTTTTCTGCGTAGCAGTTTCTTGTGAAACGACCCTTAAATCCGTGGATCACGTATAACAGCAGCAACAAGCGTATGTCACCGTGTAAAATAACGTCTGCACATAAATCCAGTGTGTGGAGTGTGCCTTAGCTGACCGTAAGGTCACTAGTCGAGACTATTAATCATTTGACTATTTGAGAATTTTTAGATTATAAATCGCAACTGGCACGGAGCAATAATAGTTATGGAGTCTATCTTATCACATTTTGTCTAAATTGAAACATCCGGTACGCAGCTCCTACTACCAAAAATTACCGCCCGAGTTATCCGCATTACGGATTATCACAGGTGTGTGCAATGACGGCAGGACCTCATCCTGCAGGATTTACATGGAGAAGAAAAATTGTTGACCTTCCCTAGACCAGAAATTGCGTTAAGTTGGCAAATGAGCAATATCCCACCTTCTAGGTAACATACCTTTATATGGGTACGTAACAAAATGTATTGATGCTATAATGAATTTCACTAAATGGTGACAATTTTATTTTCAAGCTACATAATATATGAATTAGGGCCCTTAATAAAATCATTTCTCTGTCGATGGGTATCGCAAATATGCTCTGTGTGTTTCGCCTAGTAAGCCCAATTGAGATATCCCATCTTGTCGGGTACATTCGGCAACACCTTGCATCTAGTCAGCTCATGAGCCTGATCAGCGATTTTTCAGTAGGCCTAGCGACAGGTGACAATCTTTGGTTTCTGCCGTTCCGTATGAAAAAAGTAAGACACACTTCCCTAATTCTGGTTTAATTATCAAACTAATTGTACTCTCTATTCATTCTCTCTCTCTATTCTTTCTCCTTCTTCCTTTTGTCTTCTACTCTTCGCATCAGAATGCATGCTGGGAGGCATCACTGAGTAAGCTCCAACTGAGGATCACTCTTTGGATCATCTAAGTTGATAATCCGTGATACCCTTGGTCAAGGATGTCCTGGGTCGACGTAGAGTACGAATCAGTCTGCAAACTTCCAGAAAACAGTAGACGATGAGGTCAATAGTTCATCTGATTAAGAGATGCAGAGAATGTAAGGCCAGTTATCTCATTGATTTATTTGTACCACTTTGTGTTTGAGTACGTTCTTGCTCGAAAGAAACTACCTAGGGGCCCCGCATCGACAGGGGCCTCTGCCCGCACCAAGGAAAATCGCATTTTATCAAATAAAAATATGGTGGGGTACCTGGAGTCGATCATCTGGACTCACATGTTCACTGCCTTCATCAACTTGAAAAGACCTGATTGCACAGCCTAGCGGACCAGATAGGGTTGCTACGCCCTACTTTATTCAAAAGTAAGTAACCGCGACCATCTACTCTGCAGACGAGGAGCTGCCGCGCCGCAAATTCAAGAATTTACAACTGCAGAAACATTTTAGAAATCTTTTCATAAATATGGTCACAAAATGGTTTTGGGAGAAAAGTTGAAGCTTTACAAGTTTATTTTCAATGCACAGAGTTTAATGTGGACAATATGGCGAAAGAAGAGTGCTGCACGATACTTGGAACACCGCGATATGTAAACTCCTTCCCTACACCAGAAATTACACCGAACTAGCATAAAGACAATATCTCACCATTCCCAATTTCGCCCTCGCAGGTGGAATAGACAAACTTTACTTGGGAATCTATTGGAGCAGCGAGGGCATAACATTTATGAAAAGGAAAGTTGCATAATGTTGTAAGTGTGGTCAATTTCAGTAGAATGATGTTGGGGGAAGATTTAAAACAAAAATGCCCTTCATATTCTTCTACAGGTACGGAAGGGATTAAAACTTTCCAAACCAAATTGAAAATTGGTTGAAGTAATTGACTAAGAGAACCTACTCTAGAAACTTTCAAAACAGGGATAGAATGAAAAGCTTTGTTCTCTAAAGAGCATAAAGCTCTTCTCATTTACACTTTAATCCAGAGAGATTCTTACAGTCACTCTTCATCTATCAAATTTTTTTTAAGTTGTTTTATCCGGGACAGCGCGTACGCAGTCCCGACTACCAAAAATTACGCGCCCGAGTTATCCGCATTAGGGATAATCGCAGGGGTCAGCCCAACCGTGGTGCAATGGGAGGGCCTCACCCTGGGGGAACCGCCTTATTGATCACGGTAAACCCCTACGCCAGGTAAGTATGCTTTTTTTTTCGCTTCAAAGTACAAGTCAAATCCATTTTCATCGGCCTTTCAGGACTTTGTTTAGGTGGCGCCACCTTTTAGTAGCGTTTTAAACTGGATTCGGTTTGATAAATATGGCATCATTTACACTTTACATTTCTACACAATTTTCAAGCATTATTTTTTATTCTTCATTTCATTCTATTCATATTTAATTTAAAACATAAAACAATACAATATTTACAAATCCAGCACATTCAACGTACAAAAAAACAGGCTCCATCCGTGTTTACACCTAGCTATATAGCTATAATAGATGCCCAAGATTTTAATAGTAAGGAGACTAGACCACAAACAAAATTTTTTTCCTATATGCTTTTCTTGTAGCAGATTTTGTGATTTATGACTAGATTGGCTGCATATCTTGCCTAATAAGTGGTAACAATGAGTTGATATATAAAAAAAATATAGGTACAAGTGTAAGAGATAAACCAACTATGACGGACATGCCTACAGCGGAAGGTGAGGGTCTTGTTATGGGTGCATTCATAATCATAAGTTCAAGGTGTAAAATTAAGCAGCGACTGTACCGCGCTATTTCCGAAGGCGCTGCGGCAGAAGTTTGTAAGTTGTAATGTCGTAAGATAAACGTGGGGCGAATTCCAACTCACCAGGTCATTTACCTGGTAGGTAAGTCAGTCACCTGCTTTATCCATTGAATTGCTGCTAGGTAGGGTGAATTCCAAATTCAAAGGGTCATCACCGGTTAAGCTCGTCACGTGATGGTCATCTAGCAATTTAATGGATTAAGCAGGTGACTAATCTACCCGGTAGATGGATCTAGTGAGTTTTGGAATTCGATCATGCATGCATGCCCATCACATGACCAGCTAACCGCTAGGACCTAGCGAGTTGTGGAATTCTATAAAGTGCGACAAACCGTAATAATCAAAAAGTTAACTAATTTTCTATTGTTTAAAATGGGCCGATCCCAGAGGTACTGCAATACCGGGCCAACCCGCGACAGAAGTGGAGCAAGCCCCTAACCTCCGTCAATTTCCAAAAATCAGTTTAATATACTGGCCCCGCATGCGGGGCGTATCAGATATTAAGCTTGATCTCACAAAGCTGTTTTGGCCTCTTTTGTTGTGGGGAACAAGGCAGGAAAGAGACCATATAGAAGAGGAAGACTCTTTACTCGTCTGAATTACGACAGATTCACCAGATGTTGCAATGAGTTCAACTGGATTGCTGGCTCCTTGTCAGATGAAGGTGTTTCCTCTGGTGCACATGAAAAATAAAACTAAAAAGCCATGGGTCACTAGAGGGTTGCAGATTTCTGGTGCTAACATGAGGTCGCTGCACTATATAATGAAGTTTTTCATTTAGAACTGTGTATTTTTATCCTACTTCAAAAAATCTGGTGTATCGACGTACTACTAAGCGTTCTTTCCCTAACTGGTTACATAAATAGCTATTATCATACTTACACAATTAGGTGCGAAGAGGTCTAAGCTGTTGTTTGATTCTTTTGAAATATATAATTTAATTAAATTGATATTCAAGTTTTGTATTTTATCATATATTGGCTTTGAGTAAACGCGTTTTTTGAACGTTTTAGACGATTTGCGTGGTTTAATAGCGTTTTGGATAGCCAGAATAATCTTATACTTACAGTTACGAAATTTACGTACTACGATATGTACGACATCTACAAAAGGTAAAAATGTGAGTTTATGCATTCTCCTACATTACATTTCCCCTAAATTTCTCTTACTCCTACTTTACTTTTCTCCTGCTTTATTTTTCTTCTACAAATCTCCTACTTCAATCCCATTTTATTCCTATCTTTACCCCTCTCAATATACTTTAATTATCAACAAGTTTTAGTTGAATTTAAGACCACAATTGTATGATCAAATGACTTACCTGTAAGGAAATTTGATCCAAATTATACGAGCACTCCTGTCCGAAATTATTACTTACATTGTAGTATCGTCTGTTTTCCCGAGAAAGCGTACACTGTTTAAAGAAAGAATAAGATCCGGCAACTACGCCCCAATCCCCCAGTCCGCTCACCCTCAATCCTTCGTCATTCTTGTTTGTGGCGTCACTTGGACTTCAAGATCACCTGAGGGTGAGGAAGACAATGGGTGGGAGCGTAATAATTTCGGACAGGAGTGCTCGTATAATTTGGATCAAATTTCCTTACAGGTAAGTCATTTGATCATACAATTATACTTCGCACTCCTGTCCTTCAATTATTACTTACATTGTAGAAGTTTAGAGATTTGAGTGGTGATCTTGATGGATAGCCCACTTATCGCAGCAGCGAAAAAAGGTTGGATAGCTATAGGGTTGTGTTGGGAAGTCAAGTAAACTGCTTACAGCTTACGAACTTGTGGTTATAAATTGCTTATGTCAAATGTACATACAGGGTTTCACAGATAATTATTACAAATGTCTATGCGTTACATATTTATATAATATCTTATATATAGTTATATATCTTATAACACACAAAAAATTAAAGAAACTAAACAACAACCAAACACTGACTTAAGCCCAGTCTTTAATTCATGAGGAAAGAAGTTTTATGGAATACCGTGATGTGTATCATGCTAAAGTAGTTGCGATGCATGAAGGATGGCTTTGTAGAAAGTATCCTTTGGTTCAGCTAGAGGTCTATTATAGAATTTTGCAAAAACTTCGGAATTTGCAGTCCACCCTGCCCTTTTCCGAATCTCATCTATATGCAAACCACCTCTGAGAGCTGCAGAGGAGGCGGCGTGACGAGTGCTGTGACTTGAATAAATACTAGTGTCGATGCCACTTTGTGTGAGGGTTGCTTTGATCCATCTGCTAATGGTCTGACTGGTCGCGGCATGGTAGGGTTGTTTGAAAGTAATTAAGAGCCGGGGTTCCCCCCGTGGTCGGAGGAGTTCCGTTTTAGCAACATAGAACTGCAGAGTGCTTGCTTGACATAGATTTTTGTTGTCTTTGAAAAATGGTACTAAAATTATCGGTTGGGAGAAACCTCTTTTTGTGGATTTAATTGTTTCTGGGATTAAGATCTCTAATCTATCTTCAAAAATCTTTATATTCGGTATTGAAATTTTTGAGAGGGTTTGTACCCTGTGGGCCGACACTAAAGCCAGTAAAGTGACTACCTTGTAAGTTAGGGCTTTTAAAGGTAACGTTTCCAGAGGCTGCAAAGATTCAAGGTGACTTAGAACAGGGTGAGGATCCCAAGTAAAATCGTATTTGGCAGTTGGGGGCGATTTATTGAACACTCCCTTCATGTACCTTTTTAGAAGAATGCTGTGTTCTGTTGGAAATTGAAAAATTAGACTGAAAGCAGCCCTATGACAGTTTACTAAGGAATAGGATATTCCCCTGTCAGACTCCGTGTTTAAAAAGATGATGATGTGGGCTATGCTGTAAATAAATGGGTCTATCCTGCCACCAACACAGTATGACCACCACTTGCTGTAGGTTATCCCATACTGTTTGAGGGTTTGGGATGAGACGGATGCTAGCATGGTGTCTATGGCTTGAGGGGGGTATCTTCTGAGAAACGCTTCCCTGACAAAAGGCCCGCTGCCAGGGTAAGGGTTCGCCACTGCGGGTGTGGTGTCCTAAAAGGAGAAGTAAGCATGGATTTATCTGGCGAGAATATTAAAGGTGGTTTTAATAATAACTTCCGGAAAATTGGGTACCACGGCTGGCTAGGCCAGAGAGGAACGACCACAATGCCCTTTGCTTTCTCCAGGATGACTTTCTCCAATACATTATTGAGGAGACAAAAAGGGGGAAAAGCATAGAAAAAGGAGCTTGTCCAACATACGGTAAAAGAATCTACTGCTGTCGATCCTGGCTCAGGCTTCCAGGACACATAGGTTTTACATTTAGTGTTTGAGTATGATGCGAATAAATCAATTTCAGGGACACCAAAGTGTGTACATATAGAATTGAAACAGGTATTGGATAATTCATATTCTGTGTCAATATTTGTTACTCTTGATTCGTAGTCGGCGTGAGTATTGTCGTGTGTGTTAATGTATGTCGCCTGAATTATTATCCGTCTTACTTCGCAATATTGCCAGAGTTGTCTGGCTAGGGTGTGAAGGGCTTTGACTCTTGTACCTCCCATGTGATTGATGTAAGCGATAGCTGTCGTGTTATCTATTTTTAGTAAAATTGAACAATTGTTCTGGGTTTTGGCGAACGATTGTAAACCGTAGAAAGCTGCTAAAAGTTCCAGGTAGTTAATGTGTTTTTCTTTTTGTGGATGTTTCCAAAAACCATGGATATTCTCGCCATTGCATGATGCCCCCCAACCAGAGCGACTGGCATCGGAGTATATTGTTAAGCGAAATATATTTTTTGGCTTAATTAAAGCTTTGGCGTTTTGCAAATTTGACTGCCACCATACCAGATCTGCTGCGGCTGAAGCTGGTAACAATATCTTTTTATTGTAGGTATGGTATTTCTGAAGAGCTCGAGTTTTGATTCGTTCAAGTTCTTTTGTGTACAACCAGCCGTATTGGACTGCGGGGCACGCTGCTACAAGGCAACCAATAAGTTGTGCCAGTAGCTTGATTGTACATTGATTATTTTTTAGAATGTGGTCTATTTTTTGGAGAAGGGTTTCCTTTTTAAGGGTTGGGAGGGACACGTGCATTATGACGGAGTTATAGGTGAAACCCAGATATGTGCAAAGAGTGCTAGGATTCAGTTTGCTCTTTTCGAAATTAACGAGGAAACCAAGGGATTGTAAAAAGGATAGTGTGTTCTCTGTGTCCTGAATGCACTGATCCGATGATGCAGATATTATGAGAAAATCATCAATGTAAAGCACACATGTTATACCTTTTTTCCGGAGGCAAGTGATGACAGGTTTCATTAATTTGGTGAAAATAAAGGGCGCAATGTTGAGCCCGAAAGGTAAAGCATTAAACTCGTAACGTGAGTTTTTAAATTTAAATTTAAGATACTTTCTGTAGGGCTTAGTTATATTTACAAGAAAATATGCGTCCTTTAGATCTATGGTTGTCATAAAACAATTTTTAAACACCAGTCTTGCCACTGTTCTGTGGTCTTCCATTTTAAAATGAGGGGCCCTGATATGTTTGTTTAAAGCTTTGAGATTGAGAATAAAGCGATAACTTTTGTCAGGCTTCTGACGCAGAAAAAAGGAGGAGAGAAATTCACCTTTTTGGTGTTTGCATAGAGATATAGCTCCAATACTTAAGAGATTGCTGATGCAACCCTCTAAAGCTGAAAACTGAGAAGGGGGAATGGGTACTTCTATAAAGGGTTTTTGAACTGGTGTATTTTGGAAGTCAATAGTAAGACCCTTGACCCAGCCTAAAATGGTGGTATTAGAAGTAATTTTTTCCCATTCATGAAGAAAACCACCGAGCCGCCCGGCATATTTTAAGATAGGACCTACCCCAGTTAGTTCCTGGACGGTTGTCTTTTCGACTGCTGACCCCACTTGGTGTGTTGTTTCTTGTATTGGGGAGACCTGGAGCGTTCTCTTCGGTACGATGCTCCACGATGTGGCCGTTTTCGTGTCTTGAATCTCGGGCGCGTGGAGTTTAAACGATTGGCTTTGTTGGCAGAGGCTGATGCTGATGGCTGTTTTGAAGGACCCGCTTTCCCTAAAGCAAGTTCTGTAGAATTTTTCTTCACTTGTTGGGAAGTTCTAATGGCATCTGGCAGATTTTCCCCAAACAGTTTTGTGTCGATCGGCGCCTGGTCCAGTAGCTTTTTATTGGCTGGGTTCAAGTGAGGGTTCAGGAGGTACCGACGATGTAGGGATATGGTGTGGTGCAGGTCTGTTAGGAGCCTAGAAGCATCAACTAGACATGGTATTAGGGGGTTTGAGGCCTCTGTTGGGTTTTCTAGCAGCTTATCCATAGGTTGCGCTAAGGCTGTCAAGCCACAACCTAGTTGGTTTTGCATATTTTGGAGAAAAGCGTCTTGTCTGCTGACAGGACCCTGTAGACATACATGGATTTCTTCATTAAGTGTAGGGGCCTTCAATCTTGGGCAGTTTTTAATGCCGGGGTATGTTGATTGAAGTTTGTCCCTTTCGTCTTTCCCTAGGCCACTCGAAAGAACAGTAGTCCAATTGTTTGCAATTTGTTCATGGATATCTGGGCCTTCTGGTGTCGTAACATTTTGTGGTGGGAAAAGGGATGTTAGGTAATCATTTGTGCTGGCGTTTTCTGATGGGTCTACAATGCCAATAATGGTTTCTTCTTCATTTGAGGGGCCCTCACTTGAAGGCAAAGAGGCCGAAGAAGAAACAGAGGAATCAGAGTCTGGAAAGCCAAAGAAAGAATCAACGCATATACTTTGAAAGAAATAAAAAGAAAAAACCCCCACAGGTTGCGTGTTCTTCCCCCCCCCCCCTTTTTTGTTGTGGTGTTGCAAACTTTCTACTCTACCATACTCCGGAAAAGAACATGGTACAATTCCGAAAGAGTATGGGTGCTGAGCACACTTGGATGAACATGGTCAATCCAGTTGGTTTTCTGCTCAGCGGAGCCAAATAAGGCGCCAGTGCTTTAAGGACTAGTGGCCTTGGCAAACCGAGGAGTGAGTAGGCTCAACAATAGAATAAACATGGCTATTCTATGATGAGCCCTGAATTGGACTCGAAAAAACTGGCAACGTCGCCCATCTATGCAAGGAGCTGGGCGAGCCCATAAAGGAAGTCAATGAGAAGAAAATGGTGTGCGAAAGCGATAAATCGATAAATCGCCGCCGCGTCGCAGAACAATGGCATGTGGGTATGGGGGGGGGGTAGGGTGATTCGTGGTTCTCTCTATGCTTTAATGAAAAAAAAATGTTACGAATATGAATATGCAAAAGATTACTTGCCTGAGCTGGAGAGAGGTGTTCTTTAGTTTTTTAAGAAACTTGTGTTTCTTTTCACGTGCTTTTCTTTTTTCACCGCGTGGCATTGTAATGCACTTTTCTGCAAAAAACGTATCGATTACGGGTTGAAGACGCGGCGACAGGTACGTCTCGGTACACAAACGAGAATGACGAAGGATTGAGGGTGAGCGGACTGGGGGATTGGGGCGTAGTTGCCGGATCTTATTCTTTCTTTAAACAGTGTACGCTTTCTCGGGAAAACAGACGATACTACAATGTAAGTAAAAAGGACAGGAGTGCGAAGTATAATTAAACGATCAAACGAACTTACCTGTTGTGAAGTTCGATCGTAATTATATGAGGGGCCTCGTCCGAAGAGATCACTAAGTAGTAGTGCCTTTGGGTGCTACTCGATCACACAATTTAAAGAAAACTCACGTCATGTCATCCGTCACATGTCGGTTATGTCATTCTAGTTTAAAGAGTGGGCGCCGATGTAATAAATGGGCTTGGGTTTCAAATTAGATTTCTACACTAAGACTTAACACTTTTTATGTCTCACGAAAGAAACTGGGTGGGTGTGATCTCTTCGGACGAGGCCCCTCATATAATTACGATCGAACTTCACAACAGGTAAGTTCGTTTGATCGTTTAATTATATTTCGGGGCCTCGTCCTCGAGATCACTAAGTAGATATTTAAAGCATATCGGCGCCTTGTCCGAAAAAAAAATAAATAAACCGAAGCAATACGCAAATAACACACGAAAAAACTTGGTTATATGCGATATATATGCGATAATAATGAAGGGCAAAAACCCAACACTATTAATGTTATCAATAATTATAAGAAAGAAACTAAGTACTATTAATAAAAGTACAAAAAATATTTTTTAAGAAAAGAAATCCAAATAAACCTCATTCCGTATGAGGTTTAACCACCGCTTGGGCAAAGCTGGATGGAAGGAGAGGGCAGTTGTAAAACTTTCCAAAAACTTGGGATCTAGAACTCCACCCTGCTGTCTTTCTTATGGTGTTAAGTAATAGTCCATTTCTATATGCGGCCGAAGTGGTAGCATGCCGAACCGAATATCCAGTGAACATCTTATTGATGCCGGCCTCCTGCAAAGTTTTATGAATCCACTTACTAATAGTCTGAGTCGATGCTGTAAAATACGGTTTTCTCGATGATAGGAATAAGTAATTCTGCGTGCAGGATCGCAAGGGGGCAGTTCTCTCTATATAGCAAATTAATGCTGAAGCTGCACACAGACTTGGTTTCTCCCGAAAAAAAGGGAGTTGTAGAACGGGTTGGCTCGACTTGGGGGACGAAGTTTTTAGAAGATCGTCGATAGCTATTTGGAGCCCGTCACAATCCATAACAATGTTCTCCACCTTTATTCTGGCTAGAGTTTGGAGTCTGTGAGCGGTTACTAACGCTAGGAGAGTTGCTACTTTCCTGCTAAGTTGAATTAGAGGTAATTTTTCATTGATTGGTAATTTCTCTAAATGGGCTAGAACAATCGCAGGATCCCAGGTAAAGTTGTATCTTCTTTTTGGCGGTCGCATTCTGAAAATACCTTTTAGAAATCTACGAACCAAAAAATCATTTCCTAAGTTGCCTGGAAGAATCAGAGAAAGTGCACTTCTTAATGAATTGAAAGAACCATATGACAGATTGTTCCCAGAATCTAATTGCATCTGTAAAAATTCTATGACCTGGTGAGGATTTCCTTCAAAAGGGGATAATTTGCGGTCCCTGCAGTAGTTCCACCACTTCCGAAGGCTTGTATCATATTGCTTCAATGTTCCTGGTGCTAATGACATCATTAATGTCTGAATGCTGGACGCCGACATTCCTTTGTTTTGAAATGCCTGGCTGACAACAAAGCGGCAACCAGGGTAAACTGGTTGATCTCGTCTTCTCTGTTCCTAGAAATGGGTAATCTTAATAACTCTCCTTTCCGTAACTGATTAAACAGGGGAAACCAGGGTTGTGTAGGCCATAGTGGTACAACCATAATTCCTTCTGCTTTATCAAGAACAATTTTATTTAATGTTCTTAAAATCAAACAAAAAGGTGGAAAGGCATAAAAGAAATAAGGTTTCCAGGACACTGTAAAAGCATCCACTGCAAAAGCCTCTGGATCAGGTAACCAGGAGATGAATTTAGTACATTTGGTGTTCAAGGCAGATGCAAACAAGTCAATGTCTGGGGGTCCAAATGTATTTAATATAAGCTGAAAATTATGTCTACTTATTTGTATTTCAGTCGTGTCAGACAGTCTTCTAGATTCTTTATCAGCCTCCCAGTTGTCTCTGGAAGGAATATAAGAGGCTACAACCCAAATGTTTCGATCCTCACACCACTGCCAAAACCGTCTTGCTTCTGCAGTCAGTGCTGGAAACTTCACCCCCCCCCCCCATTTTGTTTATATAAGAGACGGCAGTAGTGTTGGCTATTCTAAATAGAATAGATACACCTGATAAGGTAGCCGTAAAATGGCGTAGCACTTGTGAAGCAGCCTTTAACTCTAAAATATTAATGTGAAGAGATTTCTCTTCATTATTCCATGAACCATGAATTTTTTTCTTGCCAAAGACACCTCCCCACCCAGAAAGAGAAGCATCAGAGTAAAGCACAATATCAAAATGATCTTGTCTAATGTTATTGACTGCCTTCTTAACTGATGACATCCACCAAGAAAGATCCCTATGAGAGGTATCTGAAAGGTGAATAAGTGTCTTGTAGTTACCCCCACTTTTAGCAAGGGCCAAAAACTTTTCCCTTTCAAGGCTTTTTATATAGAGCCAGCCATATTTCACTGTTGGACAAGCCGCAACAAGGATTCCAATAATCTCTGCTAGGCGTTGTAATGAAATCTTTGTCTGTGAACAAAAAACTTTGAGAGTAGATATTACTTTTTGACGCTTGTCATCAGGAAGTTCAATACTCATGTTCACACTGTCAAGTACAAATCCCAAAAATGTAATGCTTGGAGAAGAAGTCAACACACTTTTTTTGAAGTTCACTATGAAGCCTAGTGAAGTAAGAACTGACACGGCTATTGACGCAGAATTCAAACAATCCTTTTTGGTGTTTGCAATGATAAGCCAGTCATCTAAGTAAAAAACACAGAAAATACCTAAGTTTCTTAAGTAAGAAACTACTGGTTTCATAAGTTTTGTAAAAACATATGGGGCTACGGATAGCCCAAAAGGAAGGCAAGTAAACTGATACCTGATGCCTTGAAAGGCAAAACTGAGGTATCTCCTAAAATTTTTATGTATAAGAATGGAATAATATGCCTCTTTCAAATCAATTTTTGCAAAAAAAACACCTGCATGTATCAGTTTTAAGGCTGTCCTGGTATCTTCTAATTTAAAATGAGGAGGACTTAAAAAAGAGTTAAGGGTTTTTAAATTTAGAATAAACCTCTTTGCTGAGTCATTCTTTTTAGTGGCTAGGAAATATGAAGATAAGAAAGGGTCTTTTGCTGAACAGTGTTCAATTACCCCTCTATTGAAAAGGTCTTGAATGGCTGAGTCTAATTCAGCAGCCCCCTGAACTGATGTATGTCTTTCTCTGGGACAGTAAGATTGTCTTGGTTTATGACTGAAAGGTATCTTATACCCTTGCACCCAGCTCAGGATAGTTTGGTTTGTAGTATACTTTTTCCAATTATCAAGATGAAATGGAAGCAAACCCACACTACAACTTACCATTACTTGCGGTTGCGCTGTGTTTGTGGATATTTCCGAGGGGGTTGCCTTACTGACCGGGATTCCCTCATTTGCTGTCTCGGTCGGCCCCTGAAGTTTAAAGACTTCCTATATGGAGGAGCAATGGGTTGTTTTCCCTGGTGAGCAATTGACTTTGCCAACTTTAGATTTTCACCAAAAGAAGGACCAAATAAGCCGTCTGCAATAGGAATTGAGCGCATAATAGATGTAATTGGTTTGGGCAGGTTGGGAGTAAAAATGTTTCTTCTTGTTAAAGATAGACGATAATGTAAATCACATAAGAATTTGGCTGCATTGCTAAGTGATTTAACCACTTCAGGCTGAAAGTTTTCAGAAACTTTTTCCTGCAATAATATATTTAACCCTTTGCCTAATTGGGAGATGCCTCGGCCCAACTGGGTTTGTCTTGAGCAATACATGCGGTCTCTCAGTAATAGTGGCTGGGACATTGCCAGTAACTCCACATTCAGTTGGGGGCCCTGTAATAAAGGCAAATTTTTGGGGAATGGACTTTCCTCAATAAGTGCAGTCTTTTCTGCCTCTTCAAGCCCTTTGGACAAAATATTTGCCCATCGATTGGCTAACAAACTGTGTAGTAGAAAACCCACACTTGGACAAGTGGGCTCCCCTAAACTACGTAAAATGTCTTCGCTAGGTTTCTGTGAGTCTGTGTTAAGCATTTGTGCTATGGGAACCTGTGAAGATGAGGAAGAATCCTCTGGATTATTTATAACACCCTCTCGCCCCTCTGGGTCTGAATAGTCAAGATCTATTTCTACAGGGCTTCCGCTGACACTCCCTTCTGAAAAAAGGGCATGAGATACTTCTACCTGTTGTTCTGATTCTGTATCTCTTTGTGAACTACCACCACAACTGGACATTACAGGCTTGTGGCTTGATGAAGGTGAAGAACTGTGGTGAGACTTGTGGCTTTTTGAGGTCGAAGACTTGTAACTTTTTAAGGCCGAGGGCCTGCTACTTTTTGAGGCCGAGGGCCTGTCACTTTTTGAGGCCAAGGGCCTAAAGCTTTTAGGAGACCTGGGAGTAGGACTTCTAGAGGTAGAAGATCTGTGTCTTTTTGATGTGGAGGCTCCAGGAGCGTTTGGAGAAGCACTGCGTTGTCTTTTCCTGCGGCTATGATGAGAGGGTCTTTCTTTTCCATGAGATCTCCTCATGTCTTTCCAGCTTCTCTCTGCCTTATCCAACCTTTTCCTAAGCATCTCTATTTCCTCCTGTAATATTTTCCGAGATTTCTCTTTTGGAGGGGAATCTCTCGAAGGAGATATTTTGCGTTTTCGCATAATTTGAGCCTAAAAAATTAATAGATTAGCTGAAAAAAAGATAAAATTTATAAAAAATTTATGTAAAACGTGTTATTTCGAGCACACACAAAGACAGAATGACATAACCGACATGTGACGGATGACATGACGTGAGTTTTCTTTAAATTGTGTGATCGAGTAGCACCCAAAGGCACTACTACTTAGTGATCTCGAGGACGAGGCCCCGAAATATAATTAATAATTACCTTAGTAAATACAAAACACAAACTACACTTCGTGGCCGCCCGTTGTGAATAATATCAATGAAAACATTGATAAGGAACATGACTTTGATATATATATATATAACAACTTTATTTCCAAATTTACTAGATACATTTTTGGCAATATAGTGTTGAAGATTGCAATGCATCCTCCAACATTTGTTGCTTTATTATTTCATTATTGCGGTGGTTCCACCTCCTAGATAAGAAACCTTTATGTGGACATTTGAGGTTAAAATTTAGCCCAGGGGGCGCATTAGGAAAAACAGACTGTTACGAGCGGTAGTATGTCATTTTAGTATTAATTTATTGGGGAGAAAAATTGATATAAAAACCCCTAAAAGATTTCAGGTACTGTAGCGCATAAACAGTTGGCCATAAATCTCTGGCTTTTCGGGAAAGATAATCTGCTGGAGTTAATTGCAATGGATTTCGTGTTTAATCCCTGATGCCCTAGCGGAGTCGAAACTCTTATAAGGGCGGCGGGACTATCCACTATTATCCATAGTCGGAGACACTTGGGTTATGTGTGTAGTTTAGTTTTGTTGGTGGTTTTGTTTAGTTTTAGGGGTTTGGAGGATGATTAGGGGGTAGGTTTTGGTGATATATTGGTAGCCTCTTGTACAATGGGCCGTGAATTCTGGGATTTGCAAGGTCATATCTTTCATTCGCTATGTTGCGAGTTAAGATAGAGCCTTTAATTCCGTGTGTATAGAATTGTACGCTTATGTGGCTGATGTAGTCTGTGATGTATTCCACTGACGTCATGTTATGTAAGTCGGTTATTCTCGTGTTGAATGGTGATGATGTTATTGCACGGAGCGCTCTATTTTGGATCACCTGTAGTCGCCGCCTTTGTCGGTTTGGAATTACTATCCATACAGGCGCCCCATATGTTAGTATAGGGCGCACAATGGTTTTGTAAATTGTCAGTTTATTTTGTGGGCTCAAGTGGGAGTTGGGGTTCATAAGTGGGTGTAGTTTTTGTAACACGGCGTAGGTTTTCTGTACTAAGTGGGTTGTATTCGAATAAAAAGTTAACCTTTTGTCAAAGATGATGCCCAGATACTTCACGTGATTTTTGGGATGTACTGGAATGTTATTTATGATAATAGGGGTGACTTGATTATTAGTCACTTTTTTAGTAAACACTATAATTTCCGTTTTTTGTGCATTTAGTTTCAGTTTCCATTTGTTGTAATAAGGACATAGTAAGGCCATGTGATAGGCGATTTTTGCTTTTGCTGCTTGGGCGTAATAAGATTGGGCATATATTGCCGTATCATCTGCATATAATGCCAGTTTTGTAGTCGGGTATTTGGGTATGTCGGAGGTGAAAAGGGTGTATAATTGTGGGGAGAGGACTGTTCCTTGTGGGACACCTGCTTTTATGTTTTTGGGTCTAGAGATTGCATCTTCCACTTTGACCTGGAAGGTACGATCTGTGATATATGAGTGGATTAGGGTTGTTATGAAGAAAGGAATTCCTAGCATATGGAAAAGTTTATAGATGAGTCCGGCATGCCATACTGAGTCAAATGCCTTCTCCATGTCGAGCAGCAACAGGACGGTGTTCATTTCGCGATCAAAGCCATCATATGCTTCATTAGCAATTTTGGCTGCCAGCATATTAGTATTATGTTGCGGCCTGAAACCGAACTGTTCGGGAGGAATTATTCCGAGACTATGGATTGTCCTGTTGATCCTTTCTAGAAGGATTTTCTCGACGACTTTACCCATTGAGTTAACAAGGGAGATGGGACGGTAGGACTCGGGGAGTGTACCATTTTTGCCTGGTTTAAGGACAGGAATTATGACGGCTTTTTTCCATTGGTTTGGAAAGTGCTGGAGAAGGATGACTGCATTTATAATGTACATTAACTGTACTATTGCCTTTCTAGGGAGGTTTTTGAGGAGCTTGTATGGGATGGTGTCTGGCCCGGGAGCTTTATTATTTGGAAGGTTCCGTAAGTATTTGCGTATTTCACCAGGAGTTGTTTTTAAGGAGAGGTAGGTGTGAGGGGGGATAGGGTATTTTCTTTCTACAAAACTCGCAGTGATACGTGTTATGTTTCGTTGTTCTTCCGTCGTGTCTTCTGTCTCTAGATGTATTCGAGCGAATTGCTCAGCTATTACTTCAGATTTGTTTTGATTTGTAATATAGCTTTGGTTGTTGCTTGTCAAGGTTGGGATTTTTTCATTTTCCTTTCGGAGACATCGTGTCACGTGCCATAGTGAGTTGTCTCTTACGTTCAATTTGTTTAGCTTGTCCGTCCAGCATTTGTCCCTGTATATCCGTATTTCGTGTCGTATTTGATTTGTAAGTTCTGTCACTCTTTGTTTATCAGCGTCTTGTCTGTTGTTTTGCCATCGTTTTCTTATTTGATTTTTAGATTTTATCAGGTTTTTAATTCTTATAGGTAAGAGTTGATGCTTGGCTCTGCATGCTATTTTCGCGGCAAATAGATCTCTGGCATGTTGAATATTTCTGGTGAGATTCTCAACCTCTAGCTCTAGAGCGTCTATGGTCTCGATCTCACCAGAGATTGTTGTCAGCTGGTTTATTTTTTGTCTGAAGCGCGTCCAGTCAAAATTTGTGTAGTCATATCTAGTTTGCGTGGTGTTAGGTCGCCGAATTTCGTCCCATTGTAAATATATCGGTAGATGGTCAGAGTTTAGTGCAGTGTCCGTTTTTAGTTCGGATATATTTGTAAGACCTTTGTTGATTGCTATGTCGATGTATGATGGGGCATGATTGTTGTCCAAAGGATAGTGAGTGGGCTGGTTTGTATACAGCAGTTGTAGGTTATTGTTATTTTCTAGGTAGTTATATAGTAGAAGTCCATTACGATTATTCATGTGATTATTCCATAGCGTATGTTTTGCGTTTAGGTCTCCAAGAAATAAGGTTCGAAAGTTGGGAGGGAAAAATTGTTGTATGTCATAGTCAGTCATGAGAAGCCACGGGGGGGCATAGCCACCGCTGATCAATACATTGTTTTCTAGGGCAATAATGACGTGTTCGATTTGTGATTGCACAGATGGTATTCTTTTGTATGCAACTCCTTTTTTTATCAGCATGGCTACGCCCCCGCCTCGTCCGTAGCCTCTTTCTGGTTGGTTGTTTCTGTCTTGCCTCTCGACTGTGTAATTTTTGACTTTAAGTTGGTCAGCATTACGGAGTTTTGTCTCCAAAACCGCAGCGATGTCAATCTGTCTGGAGTGCAGAAAGTCCGTTAGTTCTCCTAATTTGTTTAGGATTCCGTTGCAGTTCCAGCATATTATCTTGATGTTTAAATTTTATATTGGGGGAGGATATCGGTAAAGAAATGTGTCATAACTTCGAATTTATCTTGGGATGTTTTTCCACCCTCTCGTAACAGTCTTGAGAAATGTTTGACCGCATTGATGGCTTCTTTTAGATTTATAAGTGAATTTAGTTCCTCAAATGCACTGTTAAGGTCTCTTACCTGGTCCATATTGTTTTTGTCTCTGCTGGAAGTTTCTATACTGATTCCGGCGTTTGGTTGGGGCAGTCGTCGACCTCGTAGGCGATCTGGGAACTCCCTGTCGTAGTTGCCCCTGTCCGCTGGTCGGTGCGGTGGCAGGCCTACTCCCAGAACCTCCGATTCTTCATTTGAAGTACGTTGTTTTCCCCAAGCTGGTCGTGCTGGTGGTGGAGCTTGGACGTAAGTTGGCTTTTTCTGCACTTGTTTAGTCGGGAGTTGTTTAACTTTGAATGTGTACACAGGGCAGGTCTTGCTCATTGCTCGGTGCTGACCGCCGCAGTTTGCACACTTAGGCTCGAAATCATGATTTGGGCATTGAGTGATTTCGTGCTCTTCTGCACATCTGCTGCATTTTACTTTCCTGGTGCAGTTGAGACGCGAGTGTCCCCAGATTTGGCATCTTTGGCACTGATTGATAGGTTTTTGGTTCCTCCGAGTTTCCCATTTAACTCGGATCGCCATAACTGTTTTGACCTCGTGTTTAAGCTTGGCCAAAGTGTATTTCGCATCCGTTATGATGAGGAATAGCGGCTGGTACGTGTTCTTCATCTTGTACACCTGGTGCACGGTCATATTATATTCTTGGCTTAGTTCCTCTTTAATTTCTTCCTGTGTTATATCACCTTCTAGTCCACGTAGCACAAAGGCGTGGGTCTTGTTTACTGAGGAAGTATACGTGTGATACTCAGTATTTTCTTGTCGTAACTGTCTGAGTATTGCGTTATAGTCTAATGGGTCTTCCGTGTATACCACCACAGACTTTTTCGCATATTTTAGTGTGACTTGCTTTTTGGTGATTTTCCTGATTTCCTCCATAAATGTTTTATGGGCCTGGAGCTTGCCATTTATAACTATTGGCGGTGGTTTTTCGTTCTTGGCTTTCGTTATTGTTTGTCTTGATTTTTGCTGGATTACCCTCTCCGCAGTTTCATCGTCTTCATCATTTTGTGTTTCCATTTCTTCATGATTGATTAGGTCACTGGTTCGTAGAATGTTGAATTGGTTTTCTACATGGGTAGGAGGCGGTGGTTCGGTGAACAAATGTTTAATTTTCACATACTTCGCTGGAGACGTGAATCCATCTTTTCCATCTGTGTGCGTTTTAAGCGTTTCGGTGGATGTCTTGTCGACTATTTTCTTTTTTGTTGCTATCGGCGGCATGTTGTGGCTGTTTTTTAGGTGTTTTGCGGCCTCGATCAGCTTGTCCTTGTGTCGAAGTTGGTTGCTAGGTTGGCCTAAAATTCTAAGTAGTGCCTTGCATTCAACGCATTTGGTGGTGTTGATGCACTTTTTCAAAAGGTCAGTGGTTTTGGATGCTTTCCTTTGTAGTAACGCTGTCGTGGGGTTTTTTAGCGATTTCGTGGACGAGGTTTCGGAGTGACTATCATCATCTTCGTCGGTAAGTTTTGAAGCCGCTTCTTGCGGTTCTTGGTAGTGGGTCTCCGCTGAGACGGCCGGGGCGTCTATAGTCTCTATAGTGCCTGTTTTTGGTCCGTAGTTGGGCCTGGTCTAATCGGTGAGAAAACTCTGCTATGGTTAGCTAGCGGTCAGCAGTATCACCTGTATTGGCACTTTAAAATCGCGATATACAGTATACTACACTTTGATCTTAGCCAAAAGGCCGAGAAGCGATCCTACACTTTGATCTTAGCCAAAAGGCCGAGAAGCGATACCAATTTAACGTTTTTTCGAGAATTTCAATTCACAAATTTTTCGAAAAGCTGCTACATACAGAAGAACTGTAGTTATCCACAAGCAGTTTCTCCATCTGGAGGCTAGAGCTAGAAGATGTTGAACATTACAATCACTGGAGAGCCAAAAGTGTCAAATGTCAAAAATTGACTTAGCAGTGCAGTTGTGTATACGCACAGTTTTTGCCCCAAGGATGATTAAAGGGAAAGAGCGTGAGCGGGAATAGTAAATGCAACAAACTGCTTTTGAGCTTCCCTATCTTTGTTTTTGCGTGTTCGTATGTGAGTCCTCTTCGCGTTTTATTCGATCCTAGCGAAATGTTCAACCATTAGACTTTTTCCTAAAGTTCGTAAAGGACGCGTTGCATTCACAACTACTGCACTACCAAATGAAATCTGGCAACGTGGCAACCAACTTGGATTACAGGGAACTGCAATTCAAAAGTCAATATTCAATCAAAAAACTAAAGTGAGGTTAAGTTAGGATAAATTTCAAAATATATCCCAAATTACATTTACAAAAAATAAGCTGTAAATTATATTTACAGCTTATTTTGTTACTTTATAAATTATAACTGTTTGAGCTTAAGAAAATTTTTATGTATAGCAAGAAAACACATCTTTCCACCTGCCTACTATTCTTCAACTTCAAGATAAACTTATTAAAGTTTCTTCAGTAGTATCTCTTTGCAGATGGCAGAGTTTTTTAAAGGTCCTAATGTTTCTATTGCCTGCAAGACCATAAACACCTTGAAGAACCACCTTGCCAGAACTAAAGATGAATGGATCAACTCATGAGGTCAGGGGTTTATTTGTTGACATGCAGGGACAAGCTTTTATGTTAGAATTTGGGAAAAAGTTTGCCTACTAGGGTCCAGGAACATGCGGTTGAGGTAAATGAATATAAAGGTAAGAACACAAGGGGAACAAAGTTAGACTTTGCTGACCACATTCCATCGACAGGTCATAACTGGAAAGTTCCAGATACTGTTAGGTTGATTAACTAAGGTCCTAAAAGTTGCATGTTGGTTCTGCTTGAAAAGATGGAGATTCGAATAGAGTAGGGTAAAAAAATCCACTACAATAATGGCCTAATTGTACAGAAGAGCCTAGTTTAGGCACATTTTTTTTACATATCACTCACTGAATGGCAGCAGTGGCACAACTCAAAAAAGTTGAAATTCTAGATGATTAGAGACAAAATGTCCGAACTAGAAATTCCAAGCTCTACCTTGGAACAAAATTGGCACAAAATTATTTCCTTCTCTGATCATATTAGGTATACAAAATTCGAAACTTAATGTCCTATTTATAACCCAAATCTTAATTATTAATATTTAATCACAATCACAACCCAAAACTACATTTTTTGAGTTGTGCCACTATTGCATTCAATAAGCGAATAAGGGATGAACCAGAACAGTGTGATTTCATATATTGGGGGCACCCTAAATTTTTTTCTAGATTTTGGTAAATCTTAGAGCTCTTACTTGGCCCTGAAAACTTGACATGATTGCCCGCAGTTGTTAGGATACATTGTATTTCCCATTTAGCAATATTTACCATTTTAGTAGCCAGAGATTGTTTATCTTGCTTTTGTTCATGTCAAGAATATTGGCAAACAATGTCAAAATCAAATTTCCTAGGCTGAGATGTCAAACTTTTGTGAATAGATAATACATGGTACCTCTACAAGATACTTTAGTTTTTTAATAAATTTCTTAAACTACTGCAGGCATTGATGTGAAATTTTGAGGGTCCAGTACGAGCTATAAGATCTATCAAAATCTAGTAAAATATCGAGTGTGTCATATTTACAAATATTGCATTATATGATGACACACTTTTCTGGGCTGCCATGTATATGTAAAAATAGTTTCCTAAAATAGACCCTTTTGGGTTTCCATTGAAACAAATTTTTTTATCCTATTAGTTCTGGGGATATCTCATCTCAAGTTAAAAAGACCACCCTGTATAAATATCTATGTGACTTAGAAACTTACATGATACAAGAGTACTTAATATATATAAAATGTGATCATTAGGTATATCTGTAATCAAGTTTCTATGCAGTGTCTGTTTTTGTCCTTTAATGATTTTGTTGGTTTGGGTGTAGCCAGCACTTTCTCTCTCGAGGGGGGGGGGGGGGGGCAAAAAAAAATAAAACGCCATAAAAAATAAATTGTTCCATGCACATTCTTGATGTGCAATGAAATGTACTTTCTTAGATTTTAAGAATTTCAATTTTTGCATTTTTTCTCGCTTTTTCAATTAAAAATTTTTATTTTTCCTTTAAGCCAGGGGGGGGGGGGGCAAGTGCGCCACCTTGGCTACGCCCATGCCTACATTTATTGTGTGTTCACACATTTTTAAATTCTGTACCTAACATAGAGTTCAATAATTTAGGATAGCCAGAAAACCTACAGAAAGGAAACACACAACTTCTACTTCATGATGAATTCTTTGTTTTCCATTTAAAATAAGGGAAACAGTAACTAGTCAGTTGGTTAAGGAATCTGTGATGGATAATTTGTCTCCTTTGGTAAATAGTGCATTCTTTACATCATGTTAAGTGTAGAATTTTATTTTTATTTTAGGTCTGGTGATGAGGCCTAGTTATGCAAAACACATGACACGGTGATTATAACAATTTGGTCCGACTATATTCATCAAGTTTAACCTACTATATGTTTGTGAGCATAAATGGACCATTCGATTACAGATGTTTATCCCATCATGTGTATCTAGTTTAGTGCATTCATTATTTATGGTAATTGTTCATATTGGTCTGTAAGATTCCGCACTTACACCACAAATTTTATTATACTAACTAAACACATTTTAAGGTTTCAAATGCTCATTTAACATTAACTCAAGACCACCTAAGCTGTCCCCACACCAGTACCTACCACACAGCCTGGAACACTTCTAGAGTTCAAATTTTATTGACAATTAATTTTTTACTATTGATTTAGAAAGTAACAAAAGCATATTTAGCTTACTCTTCAGAAATTTTTTATAAGGAATACCCTGTACCTAATTGCCCCATACTCATTACATGCTAGGTATCTTATGTTACTAGAAAAATGGGCACGTCTAAAATGCCACTGTAAATTCAACTAACTACCTACTAAATTTCAGATGTGTTTACACTAAAACTTACCAGTGACTTTTCCTCGCCTTGGCCATATGGAGAAAACAACTTCATTAAATGTGTATACAAAAATATCATATTATTTACCTTAAATTCCTCTACATTTCCTATGTGCGTGTACACCATAATTCACCTTAAATTTCCGATATGCAGACACCTAAATTTATCAAGGATTTTTTCCTTCGACTTAAATCTTTCTAAGAAAACACACGCCCTACTTCCCTTGTGTTTGGAACTGTTTATAAGAATTCGTTTAGACTTAGACCTTTTTCTTGCACGTATGTTTACGTTATGGTAGACAATGAGTCGGCCGCCAATGAGATAACAAACGTGCATAACTTCCTTTACCTATGGGCTTATAGGTAGGTACGCCGTGCCTATATTGTACCTAAATATTACTACACTAATACGGCCATCTGCTTTTTATTCTGTTTCAGATATCTACTTCTTTAGAACCGTCAGAAGGTACAACTATAAAATGTCATAATGGGTGGTCGAAAACGAAATCTCATATTCTTTGGTCGATTTTAAGGGGTGTCTGTCATACAATCGTGTTACACACCCTGCATAATTTCATGATTCTTATCTAAACATGTCATATAGGTACATTATGTAATCAGCTGTAGGGAAATAAACGTAGCCCTAGAAGACCAAAGGGGTTTTTACGTCTCAAGAACAATTATCATTTGATTGTCTTATTGTCAGGTTTCGCTATTTCATTAAAGACTTGAAAAACATAGTGAAAGCGTTCTTAGGAAAGCATGGAAGAAAATTTCCTCGTTTGAACAACATTTGTTCAGGTTTTGATTGGGTTTTAAAGCCCAACACATAACAATTTTGTGGGGCATTTTACCTCATCTCGGATGGCATTGTTTTCCAAAACAATATCCCTTCATACCTTATTAGCTCATCCTTGGTATTCCAAGAAGAATTTTGAGTTGACCATGATTTCGTATTCGTTGCTAGAATCGGTGACGATTTGATGCTCATCTATCGTGATTAGTTTTCCCTGCGTTGCCCCCCATCCTTACATACGATATACACACACCTCTATCTTTTTTCTACATATTTGAAAGTTCTTTAATTTTGGAAATAACTGCGTCGAGTTTGAACTCGCTCTAGCGTTTAAATTCTAAGAAGTTGAACGATAAAAACAGATTTTGAGCATATCTAACCGTTTTCAGGATTTCCCAAGACTGTCCCCCTCTTCCCCCGCTTTCCCCTAATAATTTCTTTCTCCCCATGAATATCCTGTTCACTGTTCACTCAACTAATTGTGGTCTTCGAACATATGAATACTCAAAGGACTATAAATTAAAAATAATAAACAAATAACATATTGGATGGGTGGAAGGATATTTGAGGTATCACAAATCTATTTGAGATCTCACAGATGCATTGAGATCTAACATACCCTTCTGAGGTGCATCAGGCGCATCTCATGTATAACAGATCCACCTGGGTATCACAGATACATCTGAGCTATAACAGATGCTTCTGAGATATCAAGTAGTAGTGGTAGTAGACATTGGGGACGCCGAAGCCTTGCGACTAGACCTTAAAAACCCTTTTCACAGTTTTCCGATCTACCCATCCCTACCCCGCTTGGGCACTCATTCCCTCCAGGAATCGACCCATCCCTCTAATGTAGGAGAGTATTTTAGAGTCGGATGCTCCTCTCGATGGTGGAAGAAGGCTCCCAGGGTCCTGTGGCGTAGTCGCGCCCACCTATAGCACACTCCCAGAAAGTGGTATGGCGACTCAGGGGTGCACAGTGGGCTGCAGAGTGGACTGTCCATCAGTCCTAGGAGGTGCATATGTCTGTTCAGAGTGCAGTGGCCAGTGAGGATTCTTATAAGGTCTCCCAGGCACTGCAGACTTCTCTCAAGTACCCACAAGGCCTTGGATCTATCCGGGTTAGGCTCTGTCTACATATTCCTGACTGTGTCCAGTTTGTCCTTGTACTCTCCCATGCCCACTCATTTAAAGTGTGAGAGACGTACCTATTGCTCTTGACATGGGTCCGGTCGGTCGAATAAAGCACGTCTGGAAACCATGCTTGACCGATTCATCGGCGCGCTCGATTCCCTCAACGCCCCTATGTCCAGGAACCTATTCCAGAGTTACCCTTTTTGTTTCTGCCAGTGACTCTAGAGCATCCCTGCAGTCATGAACGAGCTTTGAGCTCGTCCTGTTCCTGCAGATGGCTCGCAGGGCCGCCTGACTGTCAGATTAGATGAAGATGTTCCGTTCTGCTCCTTGTTTGACTTCTTGTCGTGTGGCCATATCGAATATTGCAAACACCTCCGCCTGGAAAACCGTCGTGTGGCTTCCCAAGGGAAAGCTTTCGCCCTCTTCATGATGTACTTTGTATATTCTGGCTCCTGACGACTGAATCAGCCATTCTTGATCCGTCTGTATACCATACCTGGTTATTCTCAGAAGGTTGCTTAAGTAGCTCTTCTTTGAATTCTTCTCTTGTTGAGATGATCTGAGGTGAGATATCATCACTGATTCTTCTGAGATATTTCAGATGCATGTGACGTGTATGTTTCGTCTTTGCCTATACCCATAAAAAAAGTTTTAGTTTTAGAACTTAGGTGGCTAACTTATAAAACTAAACTTTAAAAAAAAACAAATTTGATTCTAAATCGAAAACGAAGCAAGATATGCGCTTATTTACAACTTTTTATTCTTAAAATTATACATATAATTTATCTGACACCCTGTATATTCCTTTCCCTAAGTCGCTAGTAAAGTAAAATTTTTGCTTTCATTACTTCGACCAACTGGAAATAGGAAAATTAAAATCTCGTCAAATCGTTAAAAATCACTTAGTAAAGCAACATTATTGTAATGGTGGTTGGCGCTCTATAAATTAAGAGACGTTCTAGAAGACCTCATTTTAAGGGTAACAAACAAGTCAATTTTAGAGCGATGCTACAAAGTTGTGTCTTGAGGCAATTAAGTGTATCAAGCGCATTTGGAGTGTTTTAGGTTTAATGTTAAACTTTTAGACTTGGAATTGATGTTGCCTAGGAAAGCCCCAAGTAAGAAATCTGAAGTATTACAATAAATAATTAAATCGATATATCATTGTTTAGCTAGAGCAACCATTGTTTTTATATAAGGAATAAGTATTCAATGAGCTTTCTGCAGAGACTCTTGGAAGTCGCCGCAATCGGTGTGAAACGAAATTTTGAATAGGCGTTCAATTCGCAAAATGACGTCAATTTTACGTCTACTTTTCGTCATCTTTTGTTATAAGAGACGTCATAAATTGACGTAAAGGTGACGTTCAAAATAGCGTCACAGAACTTTCACGTCATATTCTAATGCCTCAAAAACGTAACTAATGAATAAAAGGACTTAAATTTCTGACGTTAAAAAGTGGTAAACTTACGGTAAAATTTGACTGCCTTACCATTTTAAAAATTGTCGAAACAAATTTGTTTTGCGTGCAATTAGTGAAGAATAATAAAAATAACATATTAGTGATAGAATTAAAAAAATACGTTAGAAATATAATTTGATTTTGAATTTTTTCCACAGTTCTGTGGAATTCCCCGAAATTCTCTGTGCAATTTTTTTACCAAATAAAAAACAACTTTTTACTTTCTAAAAACGTATTGAAAAAAGGTAATTTCTCATGTCTAAAAATAGAGTCAAAATTACCGAAAAATGATGTCAAATTGACGACAGCTTGCAATTATAACTCTATATTAAATAGTATTAGATTTTTTTTTATCATTTTAGGTGATTTTTTAATCAATGTTTATTGGCTTCTTCGCGTCTTGATGAATCCCCACGTTAAACGCACTATAGCTGGGTTAACATTGGTTAATTCTATAAGCATAATATTGCAGTCGGTGCTCTTAGTAATCAAATTTGATTTTAAATATTTTTTAACGTATTCCTCCTTTTATTTTGGGAACCTTTATGTAAGTATAAGTAGAGGCAATTTCAAATAGATGCTCATCTAGTGAGCTGAGAAATTAACATATAAATGACACGTTTACATGGAAGTAATAGGACGAATCTGTCAATTCCTCAGCCTGTTAGATTAAAATCTATTTGAAATTGACCATACTGTTAATATTGCATAACTTCTAGACTATAGAATTTGACTACTAAAACTCATTTAGGCGCTGATTTTGAATCTACTTTATCTGGGAGGAGCAAGCTCTATCGATGCTCATTTCGAAACCGTCGCTGAACTGCTTCATGGAAGAACTGGCATTAAACACAAAGAATTTCGCTCTATACTCTCGAGAATAGAAAGCAGAGTAAACAAATCACTAACCTCATGCTTTCTCTTGGGGTTTATATCAGTTAATATCAATTTTTTCTATTGGTCCTTTAAGCCTGAAGACAACATGCTAATATTTATTATTATTCGTCAGTATTGTCCTCCAGGTGCTTGTTAAATACTCATAAACATATCTGTTTGCTCAAATTTTTGTTTTAGCATTATTCTTTCCAAAACTTTTCATGGGTATAGTTTTCGCCTCATGCATGGATATCGTCGTATCAGCCCATGTGACTACAAGCTACTTCATGTATCTAGTTTTCCATAACAAAGTGGCACTTCTTCTCTTGATGGACTATGTGAGGAGCCTTAACTTTGAAGTCTGCGATAACGAACGAAAACATTTGGAACATAGGAATAGAGATATTTCAGTTGCGATCAGCACTATCAGCAAACGATATCTGGAAGTTAAAAGGTAGACAAATAATGTGAGTCAAATCAAGAAAAAAACAGTGCGATCGGTACGCACAAACTTTAACGAATATTGAATAGGAAAAGGAGTTTTATATCTGAATTCAGTTGCTGTCTGCCTCAAGTAGCCTGACAATTTTAAGAAATATCTACTTGACATGAAAAATTAAATACTTGACAACGCGGTGCTTGAGTTGACTTGTTTTTTTCACAGTTCAGCTTGACTTGATGTCACGTATTTTCAAACTACTTGATACTTGACCCAAAATGGTGAATGAACAAGATGAACTCAAACCTGGATTTAGTATCAGTTGATTTAAAAACATTCATTGATGCCCATAAGTCTACATAATTAATTGTTTTATAGTCTCACGGTACTATCAACATAAAAGCGTTGCCACGCTCTTTCAACTGGGCCCCTTGTACTCAAAGGTATTTTGGAAATCATCAAAATATACGTATATAGGTTTGTTTTTATGTTTGGGAAGTTTTTATGTTATTACTTAATCTTGGCTTGAGCTTGACTTGAAATCAAGTCAATTCAAGTAACTTGAAAATCAAGTCAAGCCGTGAATACCTAGTATTCTGCTCATTCACTTTATTCTGTATATCTTGTAACTGACACAACAGTATAGGTACCACTTTTTTTCACATTTTTTGAAATTTTAGTTTTCTCAGTGTTATAACTAAAGCAAACGAACATCTATATTTTATATACATGTGGGATGGAATGCTAGTGGCAATGGTATCTGTTTTTGCTTTTTTTTCGGTAAGTATGGTAGCCTGCAGTTAAATCAACAACAGTGCATATCTATTTGCAGCCCTCCGGTAATATCCTTCCCGCACTGGTAACTCTGGTGTCTTTCTTTCATGTGGCATTTACTTTCGCAGATGCTGCTGAAGAGTTGCAATACTTAGTAAGTAACTCTCTCTGAAAGTAAAAAAGTAAAAGCTCTCTTTCTTCGTTATTTATTGACGAAGAATTATAAAGCTGACAAACTTTAGACGATTATAGAAGGCGTCAAGTCATCCAACTTTTGCTTATAAACCCCTATCCGCAAACGCATCTTTTTTGAGGTGAGGAAATATTTTTGAAATTAAATTGTTATTGATGTTTTCAATGAAAAGGGCAATAACTAATATGCAATCTAAAGTGTTTTCTGGACTCTGAAGCCGTGGTATAATGAAATTTCTTCCTGACGTTTCGTCTAATCAAAGGCAATGGGCGAGTAATCTCCCATGCTTCCCGACGTTGACTGATTCGATTGTGGTGAGCTCCGTGGTATTTATTCCCCCGACGTCGCGCCGCAGTATAGGGACTGGAGTGGGGGTATTGGTGGCGGGGGTTTTGCCGCATTTGAAGTATGCGATCTCAAAAAACGGATAGATGTTTAGAAGCAAACTTTGGATGACCTGGCGTATTCCCCTAAAGTTTGCCAGTACCTTTCTGAAACATCCTGTACAGATAGGTTCTTCCTTTTTTAGGGGACAAAACTTCTAACTGAGATCCATAATTTACTGTGGTACAATTGGCATGGGAACTTGCAAAAAATATATCTGATTCTTATCACCCAATGTTCTGGAAACATTAATCTCACATTGTTTATGTTAATTCGGATCGATAGACGCTTGGTGAATAAGGCATGTAACTATTATATGGATAAACTATCTTATATAACTAATGTTGGATGTTTTTTGAAATTTTTAGATGGCTAGAATTATCTTTTCAGTAATAAATTTGCTATCTTCAAGGAGCAAATAGATAAGTAATTATGGACAAAGCGCAAATTATAGATTATTGCGCTTTTACTATTTTAAGAAGGTACAATAATTGCAAAGTGTTTTGATTTCACTCTACTTTCACAATTTAGAATCAAGCAATTTTGTGACTGATTATGAATTTAAATAGATATATAAAAACAGTCTATATATGTATATAAAAGAATTTCTTCATAGCCACTGTTTTGTCTTTTCGACGAGCTATTTTTACATTTAATATATGACGTTTAGTTTTGATACATCCATGATTAACTTCCTTTTTTTTTAAATACGGTCCTGGATTTTTTATATCGAATTCTGAATCTCCTTGCAATTCTGTATTGGTGATATGCAACAATTAATAATTCTATTGACTTTTAGGTTAGATTTTGTGATGTGATTGTTAAAATTTGTTGATAAAATCTTTTTGGTCACCGCCGGCCGACTTTAGACTTTTTTCATTGGCCGAAAATTCAACTCGCAGATTCGATTGACACTACAAATATCAAACTGTTTGATTAATGGTAGCTTGGCCCTAATCTTAACGTGATAATTTCCAAAAACTGCAAACTTGCATTTTTATATGCATTAACCTATTTTGGCTCTAAATCCTAACCTGAATTTTTCAAAAAATTCTAAACTTGCATTACAGACGATTTATGCAATGGGTTTCGTGCGGCACGTGACTACATTGGTTGAAACCAAAAAATATATTGTATTTGTGTGCTTCTGCATCACCATAACCAAATTTAAAGTTTGAATCCCCTAAAAAGGCCTTAGCAGGATTTAAAATTAATGCAAAACAATAAATTTTATTGCAAACATATAATTAATTATTAAAGTGAGGTTATATTTACTAAAATTCTGGTAAAATGACGTCATGTGCACGAAACCCATGCTTAATGCAATTTTAACATTAATACTAACTTACATTTTTTTAATGCTTTCGAAATATGCATTTTTTAGACGCTTTAAATTATTTTTTGTATCAGTTTTGGCCCTAATTCTAATCTGAATTTGTGAAATAAAACCTTGAAAGACACCGTATTTTTAGTTTTACATACTTTGACAGAGTAATTTTTCAACAATTTTTGGCTGTATTTCTAACCTGACTTTCTGAAAAAATACCAAATTTTAATTTTGAATATTTTTTGTCAAACTTCACTTATTTCGGCCCAAAAATTAATTTTAGCTAAAACAACAAATTAGAAGGTTTGAATCACATTTGCCTGATTCTATCCTAAAATTTATTTTCGTCAACAACATCAAACTTTGCAGTTTCCCACAATGTGGGTCATTTTTATCCGATTTTAGACCTAACCTTAACCGGAATTTCTCCAAAAATTTGGAATTTTAGACAGCTTTTACATGATTGAGTCATTTTTTCAAAGATGTTTAGCTCTAATCCTAACCTGACTCTAAAAAAACAAAATTTTGAGGCATATTTTCAGTCAAATTTCACTTATTTTTATTCAAAAATTAATTTTACCAAATAGACCAAGTTAAAAGATTTTAATCAATTTTTGTAACTTGACTATCTTATGTGTGCGTTATTTTTATCGAACTGATTTTAGCCCTATTTTTAACTTACATTTCTCCACAATTTCCAAATTTCTAATTATAAACACTTTTAGTTATATTTAACCGATTTTAAGCCAAACCTTAACCTAAAAAATTTCAAATTTCTATTTTTACATGATTAAGTCATTTTTTCAAGGACTCTTGACCATAATCGTAATCTGCATTTAAAAAAACAAAATTTGGAAGCAAATATAGACAAATTTTACTTATTTTGATTCAAAAACTAATTTAACTTAATGGAACAAGTTAAAAGATTTGAATCAATTTTGCCTGGCTGTGTCTTAAAATTGTGACAAAAAAATAGAAGTTTTTAATTAGAGTTTAGGCCTATTATTAACATTAATTCAAAATCCAGAAGCTCCTAATTTGCATTTTTAGACACTTTGTGCAATTTTTCAAAGATTATGGTCCTAATCCTAACTTAAATTTTTGCAAAAACTCCAAATTTGCATTTTAGGAGCAAAGAATCATTTTTAACCGATTTTGACCCAAATCGTCACTTAAATTTCTTCAAAAACAGCAAATTTGCACTTTTAGATGCCTTGAGTGTTTTTTAACCAATTTTGGCTGTAATCCTAATTTAGCACCCAATCCAAGCACACCAAATCTCTATTTTTACATACTTTGAGTCCCATTTCAACGGGACCCTAAGACCTAACCCTAATTTGTATATGACTCTCCCAAAAAAACATGAAATTCTTCTCTTGAGTCGTTTTTTAGTCGATTTTCACTTATTTTGATCAAAAAATAAATTTTATCAAAAACAATAATTTTAGGATATTTGAGCTACGGTGGTGTGCCGGATATTGTCCTAAAATTGAATTCCTCCAAAATACATCAAATGTATCAAAATGTTAACCCAAACTTTAGTAAAAATCTAACCTAAAAGTTAATAGAATTATTTTTTCTCGCATGTTACTGAATTCGGAATTGGAAGGAGATACAGAGTCCGATATAAAAAATCCAGAACCGTATTTAAAAAAAATAAAGTTGATGGTTGCATGAAAACAAAACGTCGGATTTTTTATTTGAAAATACCACATTGACGAGAGCGAAAAGTGGCTATGAAGAAGTGTCCATACGACTAGAAAAAATAAAAACTTTTTTTGCAACATTTTTATTTTTTCCGAAATCAGTTGAATTTTTTAAATTTGAAAATGCAATTTTTATAGACTTTTTTTTATATGCGTTGTATTTTTACTTTGACTTTCAGTCCCATTTCAACGTCCAAGACCCACCCCTAATTTGTATATGACTTTCTCGAAAAACATAAAATTTTTCTCTTGTGTCGTTTTTACTAGTCGATTTTTACTTATTTTAATAAAAAAAAATTTTTTTTGAAATCAAATTATTATTAACGTTTTCAATGAAAAGTGCAATAACAATCATGCAATCTAAAGTGTTTTCCGGGATTTGAAGCCGTGGTCCAATTGAATTTTTCCCTGATGTTTCGTCTACAGCTGCGGCATTGTCAAAGGCGATGAGGCAATGGGCGAAGTGATCTCCGAGAGTGATGTCGTAGAGCTCGCTTCTCGTGCATTTAAAAACGTAATTTCTTTCTTGCTGTTGAACTTGTCGTGTTTAAAGATCTCAATGGGCTCTCTCGTTAGTCTCGGATAGAAACGCTGCGAGTTGGTAAAGTGTTTTGGGTTTGGATAAAGTGTTTTCCGGCTTCAAAGCCCGGAAAACACTTTAGATTGTATTTTGACCGGCCGTGAAAGCCAGTATTATAGGAATTAATCTATTGTTGCGAACTCAGGGTTCCAGTGTAACGATTTAACACGAAAACACTATTTATTTATCCCACAAATACACACAAGTGCAATTCGACTACTAAATAACTCACGAATGAACAATTATAGCCTTGTATTATCGTTTGGTACTTTAGCTGACCGATTACCCGAGAAACTTGCCTCTTTGTACTTTAGCTTACTTATAGCTCGATTAAATAAGGCTACTACTAACGGCGGCGCTATTCACCTTTTTTTACAAAATCCTAAAAATACAGAAAAGCCTACTAGAACATTATTCGAAGAAGATATATAGTAATATTGATGAGATACACAAAAAAGGTCGTAAATAACTGCGTTCTAAATAAATAGAGCAATCAATCACTCGTGACAGTCCCCACGGTCACAACGCCGAAGCTCCCGGATAGGCCGCGAGGCGCGAAGGTCCAACCTCCAATGTCGCTCCGCCTCCACAGCCGCCGCTCACTATAACACTATTCATGACACCATCAGGAATTACGCGTTTCAATTAGAGCTTTCAGTTACATTGAATCGAATTCCATTTAATTCTCGCGATTTGTCGTGAATAGAAGGGCTTTTTTCGATTTTGGACCTAAGATTGATATTTCATTCCATTCTGTAGGCAACTATCGCTTAGCCAAAAACTCTAATTTTTGGAGTCCAGGATTTTATGCCAATGGATGGCAAATCACGTCAACTTTAGTTCTTTCAGGCGGTAAAAGTTGGATTATGAGAAAATGTCCCTATCTTTCGTCATTTTTTAAAAATTGTGTTTTTTTTTTTGTTATTTTTGATCGGATTGAGGCGATCTCAATCCCCTATATGAACGTAACAAATACACTAAGCCATTAAATGTCTTCAAAAGCATATTCTAAATGTACCTAAAAATCGACCACCGCGAAGACCTATCTCCCAAACCTACGGGGCTCTTTCTGATGGGAGGTGAAAGAGGACATCAAAAAGAACAAAAAGCGTTGTCCACTCGTTCTAAAGTTACAGGCAGTCAAATTTGAAAATTGAAAAGAGAAGATTACCCCTCTTCGTGGGAAAAAGAAGAAGAATAACCCGAGCCGTGGTCCAATGGAATTTCTTCCTCATGTTGGGCTGGGGTGAGGGTTGACAATGTCTGCCGCAGCTGTAGACGAAACATCAGGAAGAAATTCCATTGGATCACGTCTCCAAAGCCCGGAAAACACTTTAGATTAAATTATTATTATTTGGAAAGGGAAACATTTCACGACCGGAGACCTGGTACTTTGTGTAAACGTCGTTATTTAAACGATGCAAAAGTACATTTTAATCAAAACTTTATATTCAAATATCCGTTATTACACGACCCCATTTGCGTACAATAAGGTGGTTTAGACGTCAATAAACATTGTTGAACAATCTAGATTTTAGGATTTACAGAATGATGTGAAATGGTATTATCTGAATCGTTTAGTATTGTCGAAAATATTATTACCCACAATTTGATAAAGCTTTCTGCTAACCTTGCTGATAGTTTTTAGTGTGTGATGGTGTGTATGTGTGTGTCGTTTAACCGTAAAATGAATAAAATAATTTCGACCCGATGTTTGACGATATTGACGTAAGTATAAATTTGTTGTTATCTAGAGTTGGTACATTTTTGTTAAATAATAAAACAAAAAGAAGCTACGAATATAATAGTACTATTGACCATATTATTGTATAGCCGTGGGCAAAAACTATTATTCAACCAAAAACGATGTGTTTTTTTTTGCAAAATACAGAAAGAGCCACTACTCCACTCTCAGCTACATCCACAATCCGGGAAACGAACCGCTACGTCCTCTAACCATAGGAAACCTGCTAGAGCAAACGGCAAATAAATATGGCGACCGTCCTGCTATCATTTCTCCACTGCAGGGGCACAACTTTGCCTTCAGCGAAGTGCTCCGTAGAGCCGACGGTCTGGCAGCTGCTCTTCAAGGTCTGGGCCTCAAAAAGGGCGATCGTGTAGGAATTTGGGCTCAGAACATTACCGAATGGTACATTACCCACATGGGTGCGGCTCGGGGAGGGTTCGTGTTGGTAAAGAGCAGATTGACTTTTTTTGCGTTTGTATTGTACTGGTAAAGCATTAGGTGAACATTAATCCAGCCTATCAACCCCAAGAATTACAATCTTGCATCAATGCCGTGAACGTGAAGGCGCTGGTGTGCATGCATAAAACTGAAAATCATGACTATTATAGGAATTTAACCCAGATTTCTCCAGAAATTCCTGGATTTGCTGCTGGAGAGCTTCAGTGCGAGGCAATGCCTTCGTTAGGTAGCATTATTATGACTGGGAAAAGCGAGAAGTTGAGGTACCTAAATAAACCAGCGGCAGTGGTGCTTCATCACTTAAACTTTTTTCTTATCTCAGGGGCACCTTTAACTTCGACGAAGTATTAAATTTAGCATCGGAAATTGATGTAAAGCAAATAAGCAAAAACCAGAATCTAATAGACCCAGATGATTTAGCTCATTTACAGTTTACCTCAGTAAGTTATTGTTTTATTTTAGCACCAGGTTTTACTCTTTTACCATCAAGTTTTAGGGGACTACTGGTAAACCGAAGTCACCAATGGAGAGCCATTTCCAAATAGTCAACAACGGATACTTTATTGGTAAACGGAGCGAGCTCGACAGGAAACATCACACTATATGTCTCATGGCTCCTTTTTTTCATGGCGTTGGTACCGTTATCACGGTGTCCAGTGCTTTGAACCATGGCGCTTCTTTGGTTATTCCTTCGGCTGGATATGATCCGGATAAAGCTTTGGATGCCATCAGAGATGAAAAGTGAGCTTGGGATCATTCAAACGAGCCACCCGGTATATTTCTTATACCTTGTGGCTGGAAAAAATCCCGAAACATGTCGATTGTTTTGTTTGGGGGACATTTTTTGACGTACATTGGAGGCTTAATCGAGCGATACCTCGTTCGGAAGTCTCTTTACAACGGTGCATGAGAAAAGTTATTTTGGCGAACCATTTACAGAAAAAAAATTTCACACAAGCCATGCAATTTTATATTGTTCGCCTTTAATTTCCACATACTCATACTATCACATAGTAATACAATCTTGTCCGAAAACTGACTATCTCTAACGTGGTTCAGCATAATAGGAGTTATTTGAGTCATCTACAACTACAATTCGTTGGCGCAGTTCGTCTAAAGTCTCGGGCTCAAGCACGAGAATTTTGGACTTAAGACGTCTCCACAAGTAAAAAACGAGACGGTTCAGATCAGGAGATCGGGAAGGCCACACCATAGAACCTCTTATTCCAAACGACCAGAGTATTGCAAATGGAGGTAACTGATGCGGCGTAGTGAGGAGGAGCTCCGTCTTGCTGGAAATGCAATTGCTGTTCAAGCAGCAAAATCAAGAGATTAATGGTATGTTCCAGCATATCGAGATAACCTTTTACCTTTTAAATTACCAGGAACAAACAGAGATCCAATAGATTGTCTCCCAACATTTCTGCCTGAACATTTAGCTTCACGGGAGATTGAGTATGACCTTTTCGGAATACATGAGTATTTGTGTGTCTCCTAAATCTACAGTTATGTCTATTAACCTCCTCATGAAGTTAAAAGGTGCGCTTATCAGAAAAACAAACGTTATATAAGAAGATCGAGTTACTCTTGTCTTCATTCGAAGTCATTATCATTTAATTGTTGAACTAATTTGATTTTGTGTCAATTTCTAAACACGTTAGATTGGGTAGAACACCAGAAGCTGTGTTTGTCATAAGGTGAATAGGTCCCAATACCACCAAAGCTGCTCCCTCATCATCCAATGGGTGCTCTTTTTTTATCGATTGGTAAAAATTTTATCGAAGGTAAACTCGTTGCTTCTAGGAACACAAAATTTACTCAAATTAAAGGAATATTTTGATTTATGTTTGTTGCTTTTTTCCGAAAACGATTCGTCAAAGATACACCATGGTATCTAAAGAGGCTCCCAAGACGTTTTAACTGAGGTATCGCTCGACCCCTCTTCCCTATTCAATTTTGAGGAGTTGAAGCGCCTCATCTTAAGGAGTTGCTCGTTTGAGGTTCAAATGAACGTCAAAAGATGTCCCTCAAACAAAATCAATCGAAGTTTTTGAGACATTTTTTCAGTCGTTACGGTATACGAAATATACGGTGTGGCTCGTTTGAGATTGAACACTCTTGAATTGAACTTGATTGAACAATTGTTTTTTAAAAATTGTACATTACTTTTATGATAAAATGAGATCCTCATAGGTGTACTATGATTATTGGAACACCCACCATGTACGTGGACTTAGTTAACAGGCAGAAGTCCAGAAAAGAAGACATTAATCCGGAAATAGCAGTGTCTGGTGGAGCCTGCTGCTCTCCCCATCTATTCAAAGAGATGAAGGACGTACTTAATCTTAAGAAAGTGAAGGTTGGTTTTATAATAGTTACTGAAACCATATGTCGATCTAACGAAACTTTTTCAGTCGGTATACGGTTTAACAGAAGTAACAGCAGTCGCTTTTCAGTCATTGTACGATGATGATGAATATCAATCGACTTCAACCGTTGGTTACGTGGGCGATCATCTTGAAGTGAAGGTTGTTGATGCAGAGGTAACATGTAAAAAAATAGTGCTGTAGAAAAAGCAGAAAATTAGTGTGTTTTAAGGGTAAAATTGTTCCACGGGGTACTCCTGGAGAGTTGTGCATTCGAGGGTATTCTACTACTTTAGGTTATTGGCAAGATGAAAAGAAAACTAAAGAGCTCATAGGAGCAGACAAATGGTTGAGGACAGGGTAATACCTTACAATATTGTAACAGAATTTTACATTGAGGTTTTCAGAGATCAGTTTGTCTTAGAAGAGACCGGATATGGCAGGGTTGTTGGCAGGCTTAAAGAGATGATTATTAGGGGAGGAGAAAACATATTTCCTGCAGAAATTGAAGATTTCTTAAATACTCATCCTGCAGTTCTAGAAACTCACGTATGGGCCCTTCCAGCAATTTTAAATTTAGGGTTCAACGAGATTTCTGAAATTTTAGGTAGTTGGAGTTCCAGATGAACGATTGGGTGAAGAGGTATGCGCCTGTCTTCGAATTCAACCAAACGTAATGCTGACGCTGGATGACGTCAAAACTTATTGCAAAGGAAAAATAGCCCACTTTAAGATACCCTCTAGGATCAAAATTGTGGAATCGTTCCCCAAGACCACTTCAGGGAAGATACAAAAATATAAACTAGTTGAATCTATATTAGATAAAAACGTTGAATAAAGTGTGTTTTTCAACGTCACAATAGGTGTAAATCATGATTGCCTAATGACTTTTTGAACAATGTCGTGGTTAGAGAGCCAGACGACGTTAATCCAACGTCGATCGTTAATATTCAAACCTATATTAAATAACTGCGTTACTCGAGTTTCGTTCCTGATAGCATCATCAGACGCCTAAAATATGAGGAGAAACCTAATATACACGTAACAGGTAAAAATAAAATTAAAAACTTATATTACGTTTCCTTTAAAATCGACAACACAACGAACATCCACCTACATCTACATACTAAAATGAGGAGCTGAATAAAAGCAAAATTGTGATGAGGTAAAACGTCGAGTCATTCGGAAGCCGACACAGATAGTTTTTGTTATCAATCCAACACTTCGTCCCGCAAATTGCAAAATACCAGATGTGGTTCCCAATTATATGTAATCTTTGCTTGTTAGAAGGAAGTCTCTTTGAGTAAGATGGACTATTTCTTCGAACATAATAACCATTCAAGCCCTCAGAAACATACTCGGAACTACAATGCCACTACATGTGTTGCATTGTATTAAAAAAAAGATGACTCAGAAGGTAAGAAAAATGCACTCTTTGTTGCATAAAACTAGCAGTTTTATAAAAACTCAGACAGGCCAAAGCCAGACCTCACAGCAGCATGAAACCGAGAGAGTTCCTCCAGTGAATGAACTGTAAGGGTAAAATGGAACAAAACTCGATAGCACAAGAATGAAAGTAAAAGTGAGTGATCATTCAAATGTGTGAAGCATAAACTCAATAAAGAGATAGAAGCAAGTAGTTAAGGTACGATAATTATCAAAATTAAAAAAAGACACTAAGGGCAAAAAATGATCGGGACAAAATGTAAAAATATTTGCACCTAAAATATTGCTGGTCAGAAAGGTCTCAAAAATGCGACTAAAACAACGTTGGTATTCGGCCTAAAACGTCGTAGGACAATGACGTCGGCCCGACTAGAAATTGAATTCTTCATTTAGGTATAGAAGAGAGTCTGTACGTGGTGGCGGCAACGTTTTCTGCTGACGTCGGGTTATCTGAAGCGACGTCGACTCGACTTTGAAATGTTATTTGGGGCGGAATAGCTTGTAGTTTGGTGATTCCGTAGCATAAAACCTTGAAAAGATCTGATTTGAATACTTAAATTTAAAAGTATTCTAAGTGACAAAGGCATGCGGCTTGTAAACATTACATAGGCATATTGAGAAAATCTCTTAAGCAATGACGAAAGAACAATACTGTCGAATTGTACACCCAATTTAACTTCTTTAAAGTTTATTTATGAATGATTATCTCCATATTTATTTTTTGCATAAGGTCCTGTTATCACAACGGTTTTAACAATGTAGATAATTTTTATTTGTGCAGTTGGGAATTTCTGACTTCTACTAAAGTACATTGAGTTCCAAAACAGTGGTGCTTATTAAGACTTTACATAAGCTCGAGTAAAATGTCTATTTTAAAAAGAAAAGTGTATCATAGTATTTTTCTTCAAAGGTAAGATAGTGTAGGTACATTATGAAGGAATTTCAGATTGTCTAAAGCAGCGGTTCACAAAAGGCGGTCTGCAGAACCCCGAGGCTCCACGGAAGGGTCATAGGGTATCGTTGCTTTAAAAACAAATCTAAAAATGTTTTTTAGACTGAAAACATTGAACAGAAAAGTTACAATGTTTGTCTCTTCTAAATGGGTTTTTGAAAGAAAATCGATTGCATGTACTTTCAGATGTAGAAAATAACATACATGAAAATTTACTGAACCTCGGAAAATCAAATTAGTGTTCCTTAGCAAAAAAAATTGAAAACCGTTGGTCTAAAGACTAAAGCATCAGTGGCCCAAAAACCATTACGAAGTATTCTGTGTGGTCTGTGTGGCAACATTCAGTCAAGGACAAAAATAATATTTTTGATCATTAAACATAAATTTGTCTGCAAAATTTGTTATATTTAACTTTAGATTAGGATGTTTAATTAGATAATGTTCTGGACTGACATGACATGGACACTTTTTACGAAACATGATAAAATATTGTACTGTACAATTAATACTGTACAATTAATATTCTCATCATAATATGTAAGGTTGTAAGCATAATAAGGTAAATATTAATGTCGAATTGTCGAGTTGATATGAGTTTGTTTGGTAGTTCGAATACAAAGATAAACGGTAAAAAATAATAGGTAAACATTTTTTATTGAAAACATACACAAACTTTTTGAAATACTTGTTTATAAACAACATTCTTCATTTGGGTATTTGGGGTACCTATATAAATACATGGTCTCCCAATAATGTGTCAAAGTCCATAATCTTACTTATTCTTAGATATAAGGGGTGTCCATTTGAAAACGTCGTTTAGTAAGCTGTGAAATGTCAAAAGAAAATGATATAAAGGAATAAAAGTATATTTATTATAATTATCTGATCTTTTTCTGTCAAAAATTCGTTTGTGCTTTTAGGATCTTTGAAAGTGACTGTAGATCTGATACCTGTTTTTGGGTTAAACGTTATATGTTCGAAGCAATATTGCCCCGGGGATACTTGCCAGTTGCAGATCTTATTTGAAATAAGGTTTGTTATGATCGTGAGAACTAAAACTTCTTGCCTGTTGGCAGTTATGAAAGTTGGGCTGTTGCCCATGTTATTGATTTTTAGGTCAACCTGTGTTAGGTAGTTAAGTAGTGACTCAGCCCTTATATTAATTTTGGTGCTACCCCATATACCATGTGGTGGGCGTTCGCATCACATCCATCACATCTCAGTATTAGCTCGGTGTTGTTTCTCCTAGAGTGGTCGACAAGTCTCCGAACCACCTCAGAAGGAAGTTGTTCAGCTTCCGCGTCCCAAGGGAGGTAGGCTGAGCAGATGATTACATCTGGCTTGGTGTTCTGGGTGATCAGCGAGATATACGTGCCGCGGTCACATTTCTAGTGCAGAACTCTGTACCATTGGTGTCGCTTAGGTCGGATACGCAGTCCGTGTTAGAGGTCCATGGTTCTTGAATGAGGGCTATATCCACATCAGTTTCCCTGAACCTCTTCCCCAAAAGGTAGGCTAACCTGAACTAACCTGTAGAAATGTGGTCTTACCTGCCATTCCTACGCTTCCTTCTTCGGGTCAGGTTTGTCTAACCGTTCCACTTGTGAGACAGCGGTGGGTGGTTTGCCACACTTTTGGTTGGACTTTTTTGCTGAGGATATACCAGAGCAGCCAGGCTTATCCACTTACTCTGGTTGTCCGTCAGAGGAGGGTGGTTTGCCAGAGGCAGCTTTTTCTGCTTGGCTAGTTTGTCCACCTTGCTTCGGTTTGTGATGGAATTGAATCCTTCCAAAACCGAAGAAGGGTCTGAATTCTATATCAGCCAGGTCTGCGAGTGGCGCATCGCCGATGGCAAAGGTTCAGGTTTGTCCAGGGCCTGCTTTCACGCGATATAGGATCGTACACTCGCTGGTGTTCAGCCCATGGTTCATTTTCCTGAGCCGAAATTTTACCGTTTCCGACGTTAGTCGCCGGTTGGTGGTGTCATCTGGTATGTAAGCTACACAGATGTTGTTTTTTGGCATATCAGATCCCCTCACGAGTCTGAGGCGACCCCCACCCTAGGGTTGGGTTCCGTCTACCGAAGTTTCTAGCCATGCGGAACTCTTGTCGTCTTCGCAGGTCACTTGTAGCCAGCCGGGGCGATGGGTGCACCCATGGAATCTGTGGTCCATCTTCCGACAGGTTCTCGGCTGCATTCAGGATTGCAGCCTGTATCAGCCTGAGCTGGTCGACACTCAGAGTAGCCTTCGGGTAGTCAGAGTGGATTATGCCAACCCTGACCCCTTGTAGCTAGTCCCCTCGGGCGTCCTTCGCTGCTTTTTCGCAGCTTGTGCGGGTGTGTTAGCCTCCGACTGTTGGCGTTGTGCGCCTTTGGTGGAGCTAGTAGGAGCATTTTTTTGCCCCTTTCTTTCTCATCGAGAACTTGCTTCCGAACGGTGGCGTAGTTCGCCCCCTCGCTCATTAAGTTTTTCAATTGCCTCCGTGCAGATTTTGGGAGCCGTCTTCTCTTGAGAGATAACCCCCAAGAGCCTCGGCCGCCTCACTATCAGGATTGGCTTTCTCATCTCCCGAAGAGGAATCTAGAAGCTTCTCTTCGCAATTTTTGATGTCTGCTATTGAGATGGAAGACTGGATTTCCTCCACCACGGCAGGTTGTGCTGGAGCCGACTGACCAGTCTCCATAGTTTCCTCAATTGCTTGAGGATCAAGGGATGAGTCCCCCTTGTCAGACGTAGAATTTGTTTTCTCCTGGTTTGTTCCCACGAGTAGCAATGGAAATAGTGTGTCGACTGCAGCAGGGCACCGCATTACTACAGCATGGCTATATACTACCAGGGTTCGCTTTCTCCCGGGAGGTGTACCGTTTGTGGCACAATCACTCTTGTGTTATCCATTCCTCAGCACGGTACCCCACCTTGACTTGGGGGAGTTTATCGACCTGCCTAGTCTAGATCAAAAGTTTTCACTATTGCAGCAGGGGCAGCTCTGACAGTATGTGGCTCTTCACCACGAACATTGGTCTTGAACTGTCGTTGTCCCAACGAAGCCATGGATCGTAATCCATAGGCAACGGTGCAACAGCGCAGTCCCTCGTAAATCCGTCACCCCCCCCCCCTGAGGGTATGAGGCAGATCTTCTACCATGTCTTTAGAGCTTCGTAGCAAGTCTGCAATGTTCTATCGATGGCTTCTAGTGATTTCTGATGTGCCATTGTGCATTCGGGCCAGAAGATAACTTTCGTTTATTTGCAAAGGTTACCTTCTTCCAAAGTGAATTAAGAGTAATTGATATACCAAAACTGAAACAAATGCCCGTTTGTTTGGGGGAAGTTCTTATGCCAAATTTCTGAAATTTGGCATAGAAATTTCCGGGTACTGTATCGAATATGTTCTATCTAAAAGGCAAAAAAAGGGTATATTGCTTTCGGGCAAAAGACCAGAAACAGGATTATGATTCTAACAATTAATTTTTCTCTTTAGGCAGTGGAATGAATACTTAAAGATCTACTTAGAAATTGTAATTTAATGTCTGACTTATAATAAGTAGGTACCATTCATCAACCTTTCAGGTTTCGTGACTATTCGAACCTCAGCTATTTTCACTATCCGGGAAAAGAGCCTCTGCGCTCTCTAACCGTTGGACAGTTGTTAGAGCAAGCAGCAGAAAAGTACAAAAATCGACCGGCAGTCATATCCAAGGAACAAAAGCAAACTTTGACTTTTCAAGAGGTGCTTTTCCAGGCTGATAAACTAGCCGCAGGGTTTAGGTCAATTGGCTTGCATTCTGGAGAAAAAATTGGAATTTGGGCACCAAATCTGATAGAGTGGTTCGTTACTGATATGGCATGTGCTCGAGGCGGATATATATTGGTGACATTTAATCGGGTATAACTATTTTATTACTTAGTAGTTTTAACTAACTTTTAGGTTAACTTTAATCCGGCTTTTCAACCCAATGAGATGAGGTCTCTAATAAATTCCATTGAGATTAACTGCCTTGTGTGTCCCCGTGCATTTAAATCTCAGGATTATTACAAACATTTAGAAGCAATTTGTCCAGAGCTTTTAAATATTCCTCGTGAGGAGCTTAAAAGTAATTCTACTCAATCACTGAAGAGTGTTGTCTTAATAGGAGAAGAAAATTTAAGGTATTTTTTTACATTACATTAGGTCAACTGTGTACTCAAATAACGTTTCAAGAGGTACTGTCCTGTATAAAGATTTGCTTAACCTAGCCCCCGAACAAGATGTCCGGAAGATCCAGGAGTATCAATCATCGATACATCCTGACCACATTTGTCACATGCAGTTCACATCGGTAAAGAACTAAATCCATCGCTGAAAAACTTATATTGTGATTTAGTTTTAGGGCACTACTGGAACACCGAAAGCGCCGGTTCAAACCCACTTCCAGATAGTCAACAACTCTTATTATATTGGAAAGCGCAGCGAACTGGATACTAAGCACCATGTGATGTGCGTGCAGGTACCATTTTTCCACGTATTCGGGACAGTGGCTACATTGGGAGGTTCGTTGAATCATGGGACCACCTTGGTATTGCCTACGGCCAGCTATGATCCTGATAAGTCACTAGATGCCCTTAGAGATGAAAAGTAATTTTTTCTTGTTGGTTGTTATGAGCAATAAGTTCGTAAGTTGTAAGTTATTTCAGGTGCAGTGTTATTTATGGAACCCCCACCATGTACATTGACTTAATAGATAGGCAAAAAGTGAGAAACGAAGATATCAACCTAGAAATGGCTTTATGTGGGGGAGCTCCGTGCTCACCTCACCTTGTTAATGAAATGAAGAGAGTTCTAAAGTTGAAGAAAGTTATGGTATGAACACCAACCGAAGATTTGACATAATAATATGACTGATCTGTTTTCAGTCAGCGTACGGACTATCAGAAGCTACTTCTTCAGTATTTCAAACAATGTACGATGATGATGAATATCATACGACGACAACAGTTGGACACCTCGGAGATCATCTAGAAGCCAAGGTTGTCGACTCAGAGGTAGGCGCCATTTAGCATTAGGTGTCTGGCATGTCAAATTATCTGGTACCGGTGGTATCTGAAACAAAAGAAAGTACATGAACCTAAAATTTTCGTAAGAAAGAAAAGAAAGAAATCATGCTTGGTTGTTATCTTGTTTTCAATAAAAAATCAGACACTTTTTCTTAGCTTGGTTCCTTTTTGCAAAGATTTTAAGGACATTTAATTGGTTGAAAGGATAAACAAACAACTTCGAAAATTATAAATTCGCCTGTAAAAGGCGTTACCAATAAGCACTTTTACTATCTAATTTGAGCGGGGCACGAACTTATAAACCTGTTAAGTAATAATAATAATGTACTCAGAGTTTTAACCTTCAAACTTTAAATTCTTAGAGATTAGAATAGCTTTTGCAGAATCAATTTTTAGATTCTTGTCTTTTAAAACTGGGTCTCTTAACGCTGAGAAAGTTGTTATTTTAGGGAAGAATGGTGCCAAAGGGTGTGCCTGGTGAACTTTTGATAAGGGGATATGCAACAACTTTAGGTTATTATAAAAACGAAGAAAAGACCAGAGAACTCGTGGGACCTGACAATTGGTTAGACACTGGGTAAGTTGTCTTAATATTCAGGAGACTTTTAATAATAATTCTCCTGTTTCTATAGAGATCAGTTTATACTAGAAGAAAACGGTTATGGCAAAATTGTTGGGAGGATAAAAGATGTTATAAATAGGGGCGGAGAAAATGTATATCCCAAGGAAATAGAAGATGTTATAAACACTCACCCACATGTTTTAGAATCTCAGGTAGGCAGTTGAACTCTTCATAGCTGTTTAGTCGTTAGGAGACGTGAAAATCTCAGAATTTCTTTGCTTTTTGTTCAAAAGCTTTCTCAGCTTCCCTTTTATGTTTTTAGAATTATAAAGTTTGTTTTGTTATTTTTATTTCAATAGTTTAAGTCGCATATTGTACGAAAACCGTAAACATAACACTTATTTTCCCATAATATAATGAAAACTCTTCAGTGCATATTTAAATATACCTTTAAAGTTTAAGTAAACCAGTAGAAGGGCAGGTTCACTGACTAATTTACCTTAATTTTGAAGAGAGAAGGATCATTTCGATTCAGCTTCTTTTTTTTTAGGTTGTAGGTATTCCCCATGAACGTTTAGGGGAAGAGGTTTGTGCGGTTTTAAGAGTAAAGGAGAAAAAGCTCATCAGTTTGCAAGATATTGCGTCGCATTGTCGAGGTAAACTGGCCCATTTTAAAATTATGTTAATAATAATCATACTGATAAGAAATAATACAAATATATTGTTACGGGATATGGGTTCACCGCACTAACTATTCCATTCCATCTCGCGCGGCTCGCTGGTTTATATACTCTGCCAGAACACACTCTTGTACTTTCGAGAACGGAGGCGACTGTTCCCGGTTCTCGTTTAGTCTAGATGTCTGATCGTCCCGATCAGAGGAATCTCCACCACTGTGTCTTTAACCGTTCAAGATGAACTGATGTGAAGAAGACTCAGCCCATTGACCGTTCTTCTTTTCAAAAATTTCTATTTTTGGAAAGAAAAACAGCCCTAGTTCGGCGTTAAACCGTTTGGTGCTATCAATCTGGTTTAATTTAGCATTAAGTTTAGCTATTAAAGTGACTATGAGGGCAAAAAGGGGCACCGGCCGGCCAATTCGAGTTTCAAGTGCATTTGGGGTTTAAAGGGAGTGTAATTGACGACGATTAGCTCCGATACGCTATACAGCGGCGAGTCAAACGACCGACATTCCCCCAGCTAAGCATCGATTCCAGTCTAAGCTGCTCAACGTAGCTGTTTGCCAGAAAACTGACGATTGGAAGCCGACGTTGCGCTGCATACCAGTTAGCCACCTTTGCCCAGTCCACGTTTGCCAATTGCAACGTACACCGTGAAGAACAATGCACGATGGGGAATACGGGGAAACGATAGCCGCAAAAAAGGGTGGAATAAAAAGCATCCCGAGAACCGCTGTCAAATAAAAGGGGATTTTTTCTCATGTCACATCCGATCAGTTTGTAAAACCGCATCCAAAAGGTACCGACGACGGCTTCAAGGGCGAAGCTTCGCAAGTTGGCAGCAACATCCTTCAGTCACTGAACAGATTATCTCCGGGAAGAAACTTCCAGGAAAAAGTACCGAGCCTGCCGAAGAGTGTGAGCAACTTTTGGCCAAATTGGATCCCTATAGAAGGAGAGGAAACAGGTCTCTCCCAGTCTCTCCCCTTTCATCCCCAAAGAGCAAGAAGAGGACGATGAATGCTGCCTAAACATAAAGGAATAGAAGCAGTACGTTGGTTTTTGAGATATTTTCCATAAAACGTTTTTTAGTTAAGGTTTCAGAAAGGTTTAGCTTTAGATTACAGTCAGGTTTAACCTGGATTTAGAAAAAGGTCAGCCTGATTTTTTGGAGGGTTTTGTAACTTAAAAGGGAATAAACGAGTTTGTTTTGAATTCTAGCGTTTTTAGAAATGAATTTTGTGATAGTGAAGCTAATTACGGCGACCAGGTCGGTACGAAGGGCTTTTCCACCCCACATAAATTTAGCTTAAACTTACCTGAACGGAAACTTACAGAAAGGGGAACAGGCCTTCACCAGAACAGAACTACTTTCATCTTTGCTCTACGGCTACGCGTTTGATGATTATATATCGACTCTCCCAACTTGGAAACAACTTGGGAGACTTTTCTTTCTTTTGATGATTATACAGCAACACCAAGTCCCTTGCTTTAAATCTTGCAGAATTCGCCCTTAGTCATATCTGACTTTCATCCGATCGCTGGCAACCTTTATCTTTGTCCTCACGTTTCGATGGATTTCCTTTAATCTTTCGCGAAGTTTATCAGTATAGTTCTGGACATCTTGCACCAATTCTTTTGGTGATCCGTACACCAAATCTACCGGAAGACGAAGTTATTTACCAAATATAACCTTGGCAGGGGTATGTCCTGTCGTGTTATGCACTGTACCTCTATAAGCCATCGTTTGAAGAGGCAGAAATTTGTCCCAATATTTCTGGTGGTCCCCTACCATTTTGCAGAAGTATTGTTCCATGATTCAATTGAAACGCTCGACCATGCCATCTGATTGTGGATGGAGCGGAATTGTCCTTGTTTTGTGGATTCCCAGAAGTGCCATGATCTTCTTGAAAAGTTGTGATTCAAAATTCCGTCCCTGGACCAAATGAAGCTCTAATGGTTCACTGAATCTACTGAAGAATTCGTCAACCACGACCCTTGCCCCAGTGTTAGTTTCCTGATTTGGTAGTGCATAAGCTTCAGGCCATTTACTAAAATATTCCATGGAAACTAGATGTATTATTTGTTGCCATCGTCCTTTCTGGAGAAGGACCTGCCACGTTGATAGCAACTCTTCCAAATGTCCCCTAGTCTTTCCTTGGGATCCTTTTACGGAGCAGCAGGTATCACTATTTCTGCACCAATCTTCGACGTCATCTTGGGAATTCACCCAGTAGTACCTTTCCCGAATTCTATCCAGGGGCTTATTCACTCCAAAATGGCCTCCAGACACTCCATTGTGCATTTCTCGCAAGACACCTTTCCGTCTACTTTGTGGTACGACAAGCTGGAGCGTGACACTTTTCCCATCGGGGCTTTCCCAGGTCCTCTTCAGTAAACCATTCTGAATCGCCGAGGAATCCCATTGAGCCCACACAACTTTTACTTCCGGGCTTTTATCTGCTATATCCTTTCAATTCAGGTCTCTGATTTTCCAACTTCCATTTAACCCCACAGCATTATCGATTGTTTGTTCTACCCTCATTTGTTCAGTGGTCCAATGTTCGTCGACGTCAATCCTGGTTCTCCTAAGAATACTTGGTCCTTCTCGTTGTTCTACTGGTTGGCAGTGTCGACATTCCCCTTTACAAGGCCTGTGTGATAATGCATCTGCATTACCATGAGATCTGCCTGGACAAAGTTAAATTTATTCAGGGATGGTCAGGGATGGTGAGGCTTTCGTGGCGCCAGTCAGCGTTGGCTCCTTCACAATGACTGGTCTTACATTTCCGGCTGATGTGTCAGTCTGCCAGATTGTCGTCGTGGCGGAGTCTGACTCCTTTCAAAATGGCCCATTCTGCTGCAGTTGACACAAAATCCGGGTTTCTGTAGGTCGGCATTTCGGTCCATATTTCTTCTGTAACCAATGTCTTGTGCCCTGCTTCTTGATTGATCGAAATATGAAGTCATCTGTTTCCTGAATTCACGCTGCTCGTCCAACAATTGCTTTACGATTGAGTTTGCCTGCGGCTCTTCCTGTAGGTCAACTATTCTAACTCTGTGGCCCGTGTTTATTCTCGACGCCTCATACTCCAATGCCCGAATTAATACCTCATTTGCACCGGAAGGACGAGTCAACCTCAGATGGCATTTCATTTCACTGTCACGAACTCCTTCGATAAACCTTTTGGACTGATAGCTGGTCAAGGAAATTAGGAGCCGCAAGATACGCCAATCTTGTCAAAAGCCAACGTTCGCTCCAAATTCCTGTAGACTTTCGCCTGTCTTCGGTTGCCTCATCCGTAGTTCTGTCTGGTAGATTATTTCGCGATGAGCATTACCAAACTTCCGCTCTAACTACACTTTTCAGTGATCAACCATGAAGGCATGATGTCTGCAGCCCTTCCTCTCAAAGTTACTAAAAGTTTGGTACCCTTGTCCGAATCTGTTCATTCATTTTTAACTGCTGCTTGCAATGCTATCCTTTGCCTAATAAGGAAGCAACGACGATAGCAAGAGGTTTTGTAAATAATTTCATACTACGCTACGGCGTACCAGACCGTAAAATTTCAGATCAAGGCACTGAATTTTGAACGTTACAATAAAGGAAATATGTACACTTCTAAAAATAAAACAGCTGTCATCTACCGCTTACCATCACCAATATATATGGTTCTTTCAAAAACTCTCATAAACACCTGAACGCATATTTAAGAAAGAAGACGAAAAAAAAATTCAGTCTCTTGGAGCCAGTGGCTACAGTTTTGGTATTTTACGTATAATAACTTTGTACACACGCAAACAAAATACACACCATATGAATTAGTATTTGGCAAAACAGGTAGTTTACCAACTAATATACTTAATAAAGTAGATCCTGTATATAATTTTAGTGACTATCCAATAGAATTAAAGTATAAGTTACAAAGGGCTTGAACAGATGCTTGAGAAAATCTGATAAAATCAAAAGAAAAAAAGAAAATTGAATTTGATAAGAAATGTAAATTTATAGCTTATAAGACTGGAGATAAGATTTTACTTAGGAACTATGCAGGCTGTAAAAGAGATGCGATTTTTAATGGTCCATATGTAGTGGTTGAAGATCAGCATCCAAACGGTATAATATGTATAGATAATAAATTAGTAGAAGTACATAACAACAGAGTTAGATATTTTACGAATCTAAGGAACCCACATAGCAAAAAGATATCCTAAGAATAACCTAAGTATATGCGTTGTCGCATAAGGATATTCCTGGCGCATATCCTTAGGAAGTTCTCCGATATCCTATGCACTTCCCTAGCATATTCTAGGAAAGTCCGTTTGACCAACAATATGATCGCCCCAGGATATCCCCAAAAGGATATTGATATGCTTTCACGCACATCTAAGGCATTTCCATAGCACATTTACCTCCTATAAGGTATATGCTAAGGATGTTCGTATCAGGTTCTAAGGATATTAGTTGGGTCACCAATAGGATGTTCTCCAGAGGTCCATAAAAGGATATATCAATGCTGGTATTGTGCTATATTTTATCAAGCAAAGAAACAAGTTTTTTATTTGTTTACGCAGAAATTTAATTATTAACATACAAGTTAATATGCATAAGATATTATTTGGGGGTTCGTTGGCATCAGTTATTGGCGGCTGGATCTGAAACAACAAAAAATTGGCTGTTTTTATAAATTTTAAGTTGTTGTAGTTAACCCATTTAAGAAAAAAGAACTATAAACTATATTTATTTCAGAAACAAATTGATCCACCATCATATGATACCTTTTAAAATATACAATAAAGTATTTAAAATGAAAGGAAAAAACTTAAGTTTTATAAAACAAAGCTTTACAACATCTTTAACAAAATAAACATAAGGTGTTCAAAACCCGTTCCGTTTTAAGGAAGACAATATTAAGAACCTACCGAAGAAATTTTTGAGCAAGAATGTTTAATTTTTAATCATATTAAATATTTTTTCTTAAGTTTTTCTACAACAATACTTTTTGTTAAGTTATAGAAGTCTTCTCATTCAGATCTCTATCTTTCAGGCACTATGCTTTCTTTCTATGGAACCTCTCTTTCATAGTACATTATTTAAAAGAATTATACACATTATTTAGAAGTTTATTTAAGACAGCATGGGATGTTTGATTTTCTATGACCTAACTTTTCAAATCTTGAACAATATTATGTTCACCCGAGCGTTCAACTGTTTCATCACATAAAATCTTTCTACTGTAAGAAGAAACAGTACTGATGTGTAGTGATGGTGAGCTTGATGGTGAGTTATTAGTGTCATTACCAATTAAGTGTAAAATTGAATTTCTTTTGGTAACGTCACTAATTGAATCACTAATCAGCATTGTCATCTTCAGACAGGCATCTCAGACAGGTCCTTCGAAAGGTCCTTTTGCTTGTTGCAATACTAATCCCTATCTTTGCAATTTTCATTATTCCACTAATGGATCCACAACTAAGCTACAGTAGTTTAAAGCTTACTGCAGCTGGCAGCTGGTCTGGTTTCCTGCTTTAGCAGATTTATGGCTCAAGGCCTGGGCAAACACCAGGAGCCTCATTCTGTAGGAAGTTGTGAAAGTGAGAATGAAAATCTTGACAACCTTGATTGGTCAAAAAATTGTATTGGCCAATTTTATTAGGCAGAGATTTTCATTTTCACTTTCACACCTTTCTATAGAATAACTACCCAGGACGCTTATTCTATAGGAAAGAGTGAAAGTGAAAGTGAGAATTGCTGGCCAATGGAATTCGTCAACAGGATTTTTTGACCAATCAAGGTTGTCAAAATTTCACTTTCACTCTTTCCTATAGAATAAGCGTCCAGGGTCCAGGGAAGGAACTGTTGGAAGATTTGGAAAATATGAATTGTTCACCTATAATGTTCCTAGAAATTTGAGCTTATGACTTGGAATTTCGAGATTTGAAAAATAATAATGTAAAATCCAACTATCACGTACCCTGACTTAGAAAATTCATATGATTTGTCACGTGACAACCAATTGCGAATACGCATATATAGATCTAATAGTTGACTTCGACATTTGATATTGGGGGAGTTCAAATTCGTCGAGTAGAAGCTCAAACCGCTACGTAGCCGCTAACAAAAACAACTTCCATGTTTTAATCACTAAGTGTCTGTCTAGTAGTGAAATGTGATATCTTCGGTTAACTAAGTTCAGGTTAGAAAAAAAAATTAATAGTACCTGCTAGGTGTGCATTAACGCACATCCCTAGAATGTTCTTATACTCATATCCTTGTCCGAATAAGCTAGAGATATCCGCACAAAGCCCTTAAAAGAAAAATCCCGGTAAGCATTTCCAAAGCATATCCTATGCATATGAATATCCTTTTCTTGCTATGTGGGAATAAATAGATATAATCAACTTTTTTTAAAGTTTTTGTTAGACAAGGTGTGAGGTGTGGTGTAAGCATGTAATTAAATGTAAAATCATAAAGTTCATGCCGACCGAACACCCTGTATATCACATGCACTTGTTTATAATACAATGTTTCCACTATAAATATGATAGCAATAACATCAAGCAGTGGGTTAAGGTGAGGCGAGACTAACTAGAGTTCGCCATGAGAAGAAGCGTTATTATTTAACCGATTCCTAGAACACCCTTTTCCCAGTTAAACTCCCAACATTACACATGGTCCATAAGTAGCCCCAAAAATCGATTCTCCCTCACTCTCCCTATAGGATGTCTCTGCCATCCAAGGTCAGCCTTAAACTTCATGGCACATGTTTTATTTAAATTGAGGGATAACTGATTAGCAATAGACCACTATTTTATTACAGTTATATCTTCAAGGATGCTGCTTCCAATCCCCCCCCCATCCACAAAATGGTCGCACCGTCCGCATAAAGAGTAAACTTTCCCTCTGTATCCAACCCAGCAACATCATTAAAATATATCAGGAACAAAAGAGGCCCTAAAACTGATCCCTGTGGAATTCCCCTTGCAACCTCCAGACTGCATGGAGTTACACCATCATATTGTACCTGTTGTACCCTTCCACCCAGGTAGGACTTAAACCAGTCGAGAGCACATTCTCTGACCCCATACGTCTCCAACTTGAAAATGAGGATATTGTGGTTGACGCAATCAAACGCTTTGGAGAAAAAAAGGGCCACAGCTGAGTCTCTACTGTTGAGGGCAAAGAAAAGAAAAAATAGCATCGTTTGTACTAGTGGGTGGTCTGAAGCCAAATTGATTCTCATTTAGCACGTTATTTGTCACCAGATAAGAGATTGTACCAACTTCTCCACAATTTTAGATATGGTATGCAGTAGCTCGATTGGCCTTGAGTCAATCTTTTAACCAATTAGGAAAGAATAATACTGTCGAATTGTAGGTACACCCAATTTAACTACTGTAATATTATATGTATGCTTTGTGTCCTTTCTAGTACAATGAAAGTGTAGATAGCGGGTGTAGGACAAATAAGAAGCTACTTTACAGTTGCGAATACGCCAACGTTTCGATCTTTATTTAGATTTTCTTCAGGGCTAAAAAAATATGCTCAATGAAAAAATTTACAACACACCCAGTACATAAACAAATCAATAAAGACACAACCATAAACTGCACATAAAATTGCATTTTTATCGGTGTCTCTCCATATCTATTTTCTGCATAAGCTCCGGTTGAACAACCTTTTCAATTAGATAATTTTTTATTTGTGCAGTTGGCAATTTCAAAGGACATTTTTATTCAATTCCAAAACAGTGGTGCTTATTAAGACTTTACACAAGGTCCAGTAAAATGTCTATTTTAAAAAGAAAAGTTTACCATAGTATTTTTTTTCAAAGGTAAGATAGTTTATATTATGAAGCACTTTCAGATTGTCTAAAGCAGAGGTTCCCAAAAAGTGGTCTACAGAACCCTAAGGCTCCATGGAAGGGCCACAGGGGTTTCGGAAATTAATATTGTTGCTTTTGTTTCTGAAAAACAAATCTAAAAATGCTTTTTAGACAGAAAGCGTTGAAGAGAAAAGTTACAATGTTTGTCTCTTTTAATGGGTTTTTGAAAGAAAATCGGTTGCATGAACTTTAAGATGTAGAAAATAACATACAAGAAAATTTATTGAACCTCGGAAAATCATTGAAAGAATATTTTCATTTTTAATACAGTCGCGATAAAGATCCGTCAAAAAATTCGTTCAAATTAGTGTTCCTTAGCAAAGAAATTGGAAACCGCTGGTCTAAAGACTGTAAAGCATCAGTGGCCCAAAAACCATTACGAAGTATTCTGTATGGTCTGTTTTGCATTATTCAGTCAAGCTCAAAAATCATATTTTTAATCCTCGTTTTGCATGAATTTGTGTGCAAAATTTGTTATGTTTAATTTTAGATTAGAATGTTTAATTAGATAACGTTCTGGACTGACATTACACTTTTTTAGGAAACGTGATAAAAGATTGAAGTACTTATTGTTATTTCGTAATTATCCTATATAATTCTATAGGTGCTAATCTTGTTTTGATATATGGATATACGCAACTACAGATTCCATTGTAAAAATAGTAGATTATGTCACTAGGAGTAAAAGTGGGTCTTTTCGTGCTGAGCCCAGAGATTGACGGCCGAAGCGAAGCTGAGGCCTGCAACTGGGCGAAGCACAAAAAGACCTTTTACTCCGAGTAACATATACTATTTTTTTTTCAAGCATGCAATAAATAAGAAATCTATTTAAAAGTGGTTCAGTTTTGCAATTTTCTCTCATCCTCTTTAAGCGGGTCTAGGTACTTACCCAATTGTGTATATTATTTGTAAAATACATAGAATATGTTAGAATGGTGGTTTTCAAGGTTCAATGGTTTTAATGTATTAAATAATAACCAATGATTATGGTAAACTAAGAATTTGTAGCATTATTTTCAATACTAAATTAATAAATGTCACATTGACAGATAAATATGATGACGCGCATGACATTTTACAGACGAATTCAGAATTCGAGAACCTATGCGATTACGACTAATAACGGTTTCGGATGGTGCTCTTGAGTGCTCTGAGAGTATTTCTGTCCTTTGTTTTTTCAACAAGAATGTAAAGATGGCAATACACTCAGATCGGTTTATCTGGTGTCATCTATTATTAAAATAATTTTGGTGAATGAAAATCGTTTATATATGCGCCACCATGACACTAGCGGTGACTTTTGACTTTACTTTTACTGCCTAGGACTTTTTTGCTACTTTTTTGGTCTCAGGATTTGAAAGCCCACTTTAGGTGTGCGTATGGAGAAAACAAATGACGTACTTTTAGTCCGCTTGAAAAAAAAAAAGCTTTTATCCATGGCGGTACAATAATAAACTCATGGTATGTAAGGTTGTAAACACATAATAAGGTATATATTAATGTCGAAATGTCGAGTTGATGTGAGATTGTTTGGTAGTTGGAATAAAAACATAAACGTTAAAAAAATAATAGATAAACATTTTTTATTGAAGACATATACCAACTTTCTGAAATACTTGTTTATAAGCAACATTTTTTATTTGGTTATTTGGGGTACCTATATAAATACATGGTCTCCCAATAATGTTTTATAGTCCAAAATTTTACCTATTCTTAGATATAATGGGTGTTCATTTGAAAACGTAGTTTGACGTCAAAAGAAAAAAATGAAGGAACAATAGCTATTTATGTAACCAGTTACGAAAAGTCCGATTTTGTGCAACGAATGAATGTTTGCGGGACGAGCGCAGCGAGTTCCCGCAATTTGAATGAGATACACAAAAAAGGTTTTTCGTCACCTGTTTCATACAAGATTTTTTCTAATTTTGACTACAAATACCTTCTTAGAGAGAGAATTATTATTATTAAACTTCAATATTTACTTTTAAACCACTTTGTATCTACTTAATACCGTAAAACTATAGCAACGGTGTGCCACAGCCGAAACCTGCAACTGGTGGTGACACCAACTTTTCATCACTAGTTACGAAAGATTTTACTTTTCGTAACTAGTTACGAAAAGTAGGACGTTACGTCACTGTCATCAGTATTGAAAAGTGCCACTTTATATGTCAAAATTAGAAAATTAGCTATTTATGTAACCAGTTACGAAAAGTCCGATTTTGTGTAACGAATGAATGTTTGCGGGACGAGCGCAGCGAGTTCCCGCAATTTGAATTAGATACACAAAAAAGGTTTTTCGTCACCTGTTTCATACAAGATTTTTTCTAATTTTGACTACAAATACCTTCTTAGAGAGAGAATTATTATTATTAAACTTCAATATTTACTTTTAAACCACTTTGTATCTACTTAATACCGTAAAACTATAGCAACGGTGTGCCACAGCCGAAACCTGCAACTGGTGGTGACACCAACTTTTCATCACAAGTTACGAAAGATTTTACTTTTCGTAACTAGTTACGAAAAGTAGGACGTTACGTCAATATCATCAGTATTGAAAAGTGCCACTTTATATGTCAAAATTAGAAAAAAGTCTATTTGGTATAATTATCTGATCCTTTTCTATCAAAGTATCCTTCTAGACGGCGTTGTCTAATAAACACTCTGTAGAGCAAGAAGCTAAATACGAAAGTTGCAAGATACGCTTTATTACCACACAATATAAAATTACACATATACAGGGTGGCGCAAAAAGCGGGGCAGTATGGAATTTTCTTTTGAATATTAAAGTTGATATACAAACCATATTATTTTTAGTGGCCTGAATTATCATCTGAAATAGCCGCTCTAGATTGGTATAATTGCGAACAATGATTGTATAAATTTGATCTATAGTTCATTTTCGAAAAATTGCTGTTGAGTTCAATGAGGCCGGGTGTCTGGTTAGTAGGATATGTCCTTTGGTTTAACTGTATAAGTTTTTTGTGACGTTGTTTTGTCTTTCGATAGTACAATCCTCATATTTTTTGTTAGTGGCACTATTTGTGTTAGAGAAATGTTTAAATGTTTTTTTAACCATACATCGATTTCGTCCGCTTGCGTCTAAGATAACTGGAAGTGTTTGTTGAAAATCTACTGACACCCGTATGCGCTGTATTTCAACTACAATCAGTACAATCTCAGTTGGCTACAGTGCTGCCACGTCTATCGATGTAAAATCGGTAGAATTCGATGTCACAATTCGGTAGATTTCGGTAGCTACCAATTATACAAAAATTCAATAGATGTCGGTAGACACTAAACTGCCGCCGACATGCGTTTCCAGGCATAAAAACTATACCAATACGTGATAACAATTTTACCGGCAGACAAAGCGCTGTTTAATTGGAATAGACTGTAAGTTCTTAATACTATAATTTATGACCGAATACAAGCGTAATATATCAAAGAAGCCGACGCCGACGATATAATTTGGGGTTGAAAACGCTGATGATAGTGATTTGATTTAAAACTACTTCTTTTAAAAAGCAGACATTGGTCTATAGAATTATATATAAATACGAATTTCAGCACAATAATAAAATTGCTTTAGAACAGGTTTTAAAAGGTTTTTGCTTATATTGCAGATTGCAGTATTGCAGTCCAAATAAGGACATGTTAAATTTTTTGTGTTCATTTTCTCCAATTTAAAAATTCGATAGATTTTTTGCCTTTTTGGTAGATCGGTAGCCGAACCGCAATTTCGGTCTACCGAAAAATCGGTAGAAGTGGCAGCACTGGTTGGCTAATCCGGATCGCCCGATCGGAGTGGTTTTTCAATGCACCGTAGCTCGTTTAACTGATCTACTGAGAAGGCATGGCAACACTGGCATTTACTTCTAAATTCCCGTTATCCCAACACATATCTGCGGTTAGTGTGAAGTTATCCATAAAATGCCAGCCATAAAATTTCCGAAGATGCACGAAGCGACGGCGTGGCCTACAGTGTTACAGGCCACCTCCCGACTTTCTTCTAGCCTATTGTACAGACAAAAAATACAAAATTATATTATTTCGGCTATTTAGATGATTCAAAGTTGCAAAATGCTTTGCTCAGTAGTGCTTGGTACGCCACCATTGATGTTGATTGCCACCTCCATAGATTTTTCACAAAAAAATAAAGTTTCCACATGTTGCACGTTTTTTTCAAAGCATGTCGTATTTCTAACCCTCCTAGGTGTCAAGAGGGATGATATGCGTTCTCAGAAAAATATCACTGGTGTTCCCAAATATGTGGAGAATACAACGGTGCTATTGCGGTTGATTGCCACCCCTATAGGTTTCCCACAAAAAAATAAAGTTTCTACTTGTTGCACGTTTCTATCAAGGCGTGTCTCAATAATTCTAACCCTTCTAGGTGTCAAGAGGGGTGATGTGCGTTCTCAGGAAAATACCAGTGGTGTTCCCAGATATGTTGAGAATACAATGGTGCTACTGCGGTTGATTGCCACCCCTATAGGTTTTCCACAAAGAAATAAAATTTCCACCTGTTGCACGTTTCTTTCAAGGCGTGTCTCAATTCTATGTCAAGAGAGATTATGTGCGTTCTCAAAAAAATATCAGTGGTGTTCCCATATAAACTGCTCAACTTAAAGTTCGGCACATGCAATTTTTCATGTCATTTCCAATCAGCTGTAACTTTTTAAGCAATAAATTGTTACAAATATAATTTGTACGGTCTGAAACCTTATTTCCTCTAGATTAAAGAAGCGAATAATTTTGAAAAAAAAAACGACATTATCTTTATTATATAGAGAGTGAAACAAAGTAGTGCAAAAATTGCAAAATCTCCGAAGAGGTGAAAACTTTATTTTTTTGTGGGAAACCTATATGTGTGGCAATCAACCGCAATAGCACCATTGTATTCCTAACATATTTGGGAACACCACTGGTATTTTTCTGAGATCGCACATCATCCCTCTTGACACCTAAGAGGATTAGAATTACGACATGCCTTGAAAAAACATGCAAAAATTGGAACATTTATTTTTTTGTAGAAAACCTATAGGGGTGGCAATCAACCGCAATAGCACCATTGTATTCCCAACATATTTGGGAACACCACTGGTATGCTCCTGAGACCGCACATCATCCTTCTTGACACCTAGGAGGGTTAGAAATACGAGACGCCTTGAAAAAACGTGCAACATGTGGAAACTTTATTTTTTTGTGGAAAACCTATAGGGGTGGCAATCAACTGCAATAGCACCATTGTATTCCCAACATATTTGGGAACACCACTGGTATGCTCCTGAGACCGCACATCATCCTTCTTGACACCTAGGAGGGTTAGAAATACGAGACGCCTTGAAAAAACGTGCAACATGTGGAAACTTTATTTTTTGTGGAAAACCTATAGGGGTGGCAATCAACTGCAATAGCACCGTTGTATTCCCAACATATTGGGGAATACTACTGGTATTTTTCTGAGAACGCACATCATCCCTTTTGACACCTAGAAGGGTTAGAACTGAGACATGCCTTGAAAGAAAAGTGCAAGAGGTGGAAACTTTATTTTTTTGTTCAAAACCTATAGGGGTGGCAATCAACCGCAATAGCATCATTGTATTCTCAACATATTTGGGAACACCACTGGTTATTTTCTGAGAGCGCACATCATCTCTTTTGTCACATAGAAGGGTTAGAATTGAGACATGCCTTGAAAGAAACGTGCAACAGGTGGAAACTTTATTTTTTTGTGGAAAACCTATATGTGTGGCAATCAACCGCAATAGCACCATTGTATTCCCAAGATATTTGGGAACACCACTGGTATTTTTCTGAGAACGCACATCATCTCTTTTGTCACATAGAAGGGTTAGAATTGAGACATGCCTTGAAAGAAACGTGCAACAGGTGGAAACTTTATATCTTTGTGGGAAACCAATGAGAGTGGCAATCAACCGCAATAGCACCATTGTATTCCCAAGATATTTGGGAACACCACTGGTATGGTTCTGAGACCGCCTTGAAAAAACGAGCAACAGGTGGAAACTTTATTTTTTTGTGGAAAATCTATAGGGATGGCAATCAACCGCAATAGCACTGTTGTATTCCCAACATATTGGGGAACACTACTGGTATTTTTCTGAGAACGCACATCATCCCTTTTGACACCTAGAAGGGTTAGAATTGAGACATGCCTTGAAAGAAACGTGCAACAGGTGGAAACTTTATTTGTTTGTGGGAAACCAATAGGGGTGGCAATCAACCGCAATAGCACCATTGGATTCCTAACATATTTGGGGGACATCACTGGTATTTTTCTGAGAACGCACATCGTCCCTCTTGACACCGAAGAGGGTTAGAAATATAATATGCCTTGAAAAAACGTGCAATAGGTGGAAACTGAAACTTAATTTTTTTGTGGATAACCTATAGGGTTGGCAATCAACCGCAATAGCACCGTTTTATTTCCAACAGACTTGGGAACACCACTGGTATTTTTCTGAGAACGCACATCATCCCCCTTGACACCTAGAAGGGTTAGAATTGAGACATGCATTGAAAGAGACGTGCAACAGGTGGAAACTTTATTTGTTTGTGGGAAACCTATAGGGGTGGCAATCAACCGCAATAGCACCATTGGATTCCTAACATATTTGGGAATACCACTGGTATTTTTCTGAGAACGCACATCATCCCTCTTGACACCTAAGAAAGTTACAAATACGACATGCCTTGAAAAAACGTGCAACAGGTGGAAACTTTATTTTTTTGTGGAAAACGTATAGGGGCAATCAACCATTGTATTCCCAACATATTTGGGAACACTACTGGTATTTTTCTGAAAACGCACATCATCCTCCCTTGACACCTAGAAGGGTTAGAATTGAGACATGCCTTGAAAAAACGTGCAACAGGTGGAAACTTTATTTTTTTCTGAAAAACCTATGGAGGCGGTAATCTACACCAATAATACCGTACCTTTAATCCAAAATCTACCTCTCTAACTGATTAATAGTAAATATAAGTGTTTATATGTACCTAACTAATACCTAAGTCTTAACTCCACGAAGTAAGCACTACTGGGTATATGGAATCCAAATAGCTGAAATAATATAATTTTGTATTAAGCATTGTCTGTACAATAGGCTAGAAGAAAGTCGGGAGGCGGCCTGTAACTCTGTAGGCCACGCCGCCGCTTCGTGTATCTTCGGAAATTTTATGGCTGGCATTTTATGGATAACTTCACACTAACATATCTGCATACCACATTGTCGGCTTTGGCCAAAATTTTGAGTTCGGTTTGTGGAGTATTCTGTATTTCACTGTCGCATTTCTTGTTTATCGATCTAAAGTTTGTTTATCCTCAAATCCTGTGCTGCTGCAGAAACATGAGTAATTCAAGCAATAATAATACTCAACGTACTCCCAATTTCACTCCTGCAGAAAAAGAGTATTTATTGGATTTAGTTAGAAAATACAATGGAATTTTTGAGGACAAGAAAACTAATCGTGTTAGTGTGGAAGACAAATCCAAGGCATGGAATAAAGTAGAAGTGGAATTTAACAACAGGGCACCAATTGCATGCTACCGAAGTGCAGGCCAGTCAAAAAGGCTTTACGAAAATAAAAAAAAGGAACACCGAAGAAATATGGTTGTTAAAAAAAAAGAAATATTTGTAGCGGGAGGTGGTCCACCACCAACTAAGATCAAAATGGATCTACTAAATAATACTCTGATGAGTATATTAAACAAAAAAACTATAAGAGGTTTATCAGTCCCATTTGATTCAGATAGCTCCTACGAACCTCTGCCCAAGAGAATTAAAGAGTTTCGAATTGAATTTGAGTTTTCTCCAAAGTCACTTCTACGTAATAGTCATAATAATATGTAAGTAAAAAATAATAAATAAAGTTACATCATTATTAAGTAGGTGCCTAGTGTTGTAAATTATTGCATATTAAATACTTTTGAATTTTACGAAAGTGTAGAAGTTGGGAGTTCTGATGAAGATGATGATGAGACTCAAGTGTTTATAAATAACAGAACGTGTCCTCCTATAGCCAAATTCAGAGTTCTAATAGAAAAAACAATTTAGAAAATATGCCATTCACATCAAAGGTTTGGTATTATCATAATATATAGTTATTTTATACTTGCATGACTCTGCAATGCATTATCCCATATTAACTAAAAATTTGTTTAGGCTAACAATGAAAACATTGAAGAGGATTTCGTTGAGTCTCTAGATTTGCTGCAACATAGGACACACACAAATGTGCGAAACAAGCAGCAAAATACCCCATCAATTTCAAATAAAGTACCTAATGCACACTAATATACCAGCACAAAACATCCCCATACGGGAATACATGTGCTACAAATTTGAAGGTCCGTAGGTACAGAGATTTCGTGTACTTACCTTTGAATTTGTAACACCATGTATTGTGATATACGTACCATATTTGACATCAAACATATATCTATTGAAATAAATTATGTCGACAGGTTGCAAATGAGATCAAAACCCAAAATGAGTCTCAGGAAAAGACAACTTCAATATTGCACAATAGAAATGTCCTATCTAGTAATCGGAGAAGACCAACAACAGGCATCAAGATTTTGACATCCTCAGACGTTTCTGCAAAGTATAATTTATTGCTGGACAAGAGGCTGGCGCTAATAGAGAAACAGCTTGGGCAGACAAGTGAGGATCAAACTTTTGATAGGGAAGAACACAGAGAAAAAATTAAGATGCTGCACATCCAACAGGAGTTATTAAATTTAGAAAAAAATGAAAAGAAACTTAAATACAGTTGCTAATAGTAAAATGTGTATAAAAAATGTAACTTCAGATTGATGATAAAACACCAAACTTGATGTTGTTATATACCTGACAGATAAACAATGCAATGTAAGTTACATCTGTAGTTTTATCTTCAATCTGAAGTTTTACTTGAACTTGTAAAAGAGCAGATTAATTGGAGATACACTGTTGTTTCTATAAAATGTTAATTTTTTGTACATTTTTTAACAGCTCTAATATGGTATATACCTACAAGTCGTTAGTGTATTCTAATTCCTCTTCAATGTCTGCAAGTAGGGCTACTCAAGTCGGTTTAGTCAGACGAAATCTTCGAAAAAAGGCGAGATCATCCTTATCATCAAAATAGTTACTTCTATCGTATATATTACGCGGAAATCCAAACTCGTCTTCAAACTCCATTCTTCTTAACAAAAATCCAATAGATATATATTTATTCACCTTGAATCAGATTTTACCTTAGACTCCACCAAGAGGATCAATTAAAGAATTCCTTTGCTAGGTGAACTGTGGTATACTAAGCATAAAAATCCGAATCTCAAAAACTGATATAAAAATTAAACAAAAGCCTCTGGCACTCAGTTGAGTTTACAGGTTTAGGTTAGAAAGCGCAGCTTAAACAGCCGAGTTTGGTGGATTAGGTTAATCCGGATCGTCTACATCATTCCACGACGGTGCATTGAAATATTTAAACTTAATCGGGATCAGGTCTCCGATCCGGATTATATACAAACGGCGCATACGAGTTTGAGAGTATGAGCTACTGACAGTTGATATACTCTCAGGAGATACATGGGAGGAGCTTTCCTCCCATGTTTCTCTCTCTCCTCTACTACTAGTCGTAGAACGAGTATATGGCAAGTAGAAAACACCAAAGTTCTTGCAATGTTCTTACCACGCAAAATACTACTCGCGCGAAGATTACTTTGTCCGTACAATCACAAATTTGACGAAAATTATCTACTTTTGATACCAGTTGTTACAGGATACGGGTTCCAATAATTTATCGTCAATTAACTACAAATTTATTTACTTTTAACTATTACAACACGATTAAAACACAATAACTCTCTACTAACAATTCGCACTGTTCGCTTGTCCGCTTATTTCGCCTATTTGCTACATTGCACTATCTACTCGATCCCATCTCTTTTCATATTCCCGACCTGAACACACTCTCGTATTTTCGAGAAGGGTCTAGATGGGTTCCCGTTACAAATAAAGTATGTTGACTTTTAAAAGAATTACTGTTGACTGACAGGAACATCACAGTCACCGTCAGGTAAAAAGTCGCTAAATAATTACATACAGGAACAGGCGTTATAAATTAGTATAAATAATTGATCAGACCGAAACCTCATCTCTTGGCAGAGGCCTTATGATTAGTTTCACTTTCAGATAGTTTCTGTCAAGGTCATGGTACATAAGGTAACTATTAAGCTTTTTATTTCCATTTTTGTAAAAAAATAAATAAAAGTTACAAACAATCTTAACTCTTCAGGCTCCCTATTTATTAGGAGATCTTGGAAATTTCACAATTGCCAAGTTAAAAATCATGTTTCCTTAAGACAAATCTTGAAAGAGCTTCTTGCGAGAAATCTTGGAAGAACTTAAAAAGGAATGAAAGATCTTTGGGAACCACGTTAATAACTTTTGAAGATTTTTGAATTTTTTTCTCTAATTAGACTAGGTTAAATACAAAATGGGGAAAGTGATTCTTCGATACATGGTTGCTGACGTCTCACTCTTCTGTTGAAGTCAACTGATGCAAAAGTTTCACCTCAAAACTCGATTCAAGAAAAGATAATACCAAGAGAGTCTTTCCTTACTTCCACGTGCACGACTTTTGGTATCAGAAATTTGTCATTTTTAGTTTTTTTTTTGAGTTTGTTTCGTTTTTTTTTTAAATATTGTTACCTAAAGTCTCGGTTCTAGAGTTGATACTGAGGAGAATTATTTAGTCATGAACCATCTTTTGCTATATTTCAAATACAGTATCTCTGATCACTAATTGAGGGACAGGTTGGAAATATCAAACTTTATCTGAAATATTTAGATTATCCAACTTTAAATTCTGAGCTTCTATCGATGGGTTCACAAAATCAACAATAGCAAAACATCATACTCTACATCCTGATTGGCGATAAATAATGGTTAATATGTGTGACGTTACTAAATACAACCAATTGGAGGACTAACAATAATACTAAGTTTAGTACAAACTTTGACTATTTTGGTACATACAATAATTTCTGGCACAACCTCAGTTTCCTGTTTTTCGAGGGATTTGAAATCTAGTCGTTAGGTTTTTTTTTTTAAGGAGATAGCTCTTGGCTGGCTTGCTGAGTTATAACTTTCGCTCAGCGGATATAAAAGACCAATTATTAGGATCAATCTTCAATTTCATTGGGTTTTATTACCTTTATTTAGGCTTCAGTGACTGATTTTTTTAACTGAAACAGATTTGTAAGATCATAGTAAAAGCATTCGAGTCTGAAGTACCTACCAGAGTCTATATACCACATGGTACACCCTCCATAAGGCCATCCACCACCCTCAGGTATGTACCTATTCATTTCTTTGGAAAAGTTAAAATACAGTGTGCTTCCAGACATGCCTCTACGTTAGAGCTCATTTTTACTTACCTTTGATATCCGTGATTCTCCAAAGGTTGAGAGAAATATCTTTGTTTCAGGCCTTTTTCCTTTTTCTCTTTATCTTACAACCTTGTATGGTATCAACCTTCAACACTTCAGATACATTTATCACCTGCTGCTAAGTTTTGTAAAGTTCCTACCCCTACTACCCTTCGGAACACCTCGACATACTCAAGTGAACTCCACAAAAGGCAGCTGCTGATCCAAGTGGACGGCCTCAACTATCTGCCCTTCTGCCCAGCTTCGAGGCAACTTCCAGGCGACCTTTTATATAGCCTACCTCAGCAATAAACAGAGCTGAACGCAGAAATCACAGGTTTGTCCGTTCCTTATTGTACTAGGTACTGGTTCACCACAAGTAACTCTGCATTTCTGCACAAATCACTCAAAGTTTAACTGCTGTTCTCATTAATTTTTACAAATTAGTGTAAACCAGACACATGACCGGTGTCTGTATGGGAAAATAAACCCCATACTTTTGTCCCTTATCCAACTTAGACAATACATTCACTATTATTCATTGTTGTAATTAGCGTCCTTAAGTTGTAAGTTGCTGGTGAAGTCAGCAGGATTGGGACAAATAATGCACCTCTTCTTTATTCGAAAATGGCCGACGTTTCGACTATTTATTTAGTCTTTTTCAGGGCTATTCTCACTTAGAGAGGGTACTCAGTTAAAAATCTATTCATGATGGTTAAAATAGCAAATTCCATTCGAGTGTTCGGTGACCCTGGTATCTTAGGCTCGACAAACTACACGTCCGCTGCATAAGGTACAAAATTTGCTAATAACTTTATTTGCGTTATTGCGTTATTCGCAAATTTTGTACCTTATGCAGCGGACGTGTAGTTTGTCGAGCCTAAGATACCAGGGTCACCGAACAATCGAATGGAGTTTGCTATTTTAACCATTATGAATAGATTTTTAACTGACTACCCTTTCTAAATGAAAATAGCCCTGAAGAAGATTAAATAAATAGTCGAAACGTCGGCCATTTTCGAATAAAGAAGAGGTGCATTATTTGTCCCAATCCTGCTAACTTCACCAACAATTCACTATTAGGTGAGTCAGCTGTTATTGATTTTGTCGTAATACGACTATAATTTCAGGGTTACCTCTATAAATTGTACAGCTTGTACCGGAAAGCAAATATGAGAATATGACCTGAGATATTGGTAGATCTTGTGTTTTCTTAGTTATTCTCTATATTTTCCCTCTTTTACCGATACTGCAAGGTCATCAGGTGTTGAATTATCCTGAGTTTCTGAGGGGCCGTAAAAGGGGGTGGTGCCTTTAGATTAAAACCATATTTACCCTCGACCGCTTTCCGATTTGAGGGTAGCTTTTGCGTCCTTTGCCCCTTATACCTCAAGATAACTTAATCAATATTAAGTAAGGAAACTCTGGGGAAAACTACACCCAGTTCTGAACTCTGGCCACCCACTTTGAGACACTGTAGGATTAATTTTCAAGAGAAGAAAATTTAGGCTACACGTTTTTAAATGATGATATAGATAATATAGGGCCACGATAAAGTTGCTTGAAATCTTTAAGGTCGAAAGTCGTCATTTCCCTTACATTGAAATTTTATGGTTCTTGTGAATTTACGATTCAGAAAGTTGTTTAAAGATCATTACCATACTGCTATATAGAAACAAACATTATCAATATACCACCACCAAACTAAAGGTTTAAAATAATAGTTATTTATGTATTAAGAGCGAAAAGTACAACTGTTTTGCTCGGAGAGTGAAGTTTGGCAATCACTCGAGAGCAAAAAAGTTACTTTTTGCTCGTAATGCATACAACGTTTTTTCTGCAAACCATCAATTCCAAATAATATGGATCACAACTGAGCATAACTGAAGACAAAATCTGAAAATTTAAATCAAAGTGCAATGACATTTTAAATATTTGGTTGAGTGGTGGTAGTTGCTATTGACAGCAAGCGAAAAAACCTTTTTCTACGAGCCTGCTTATTATGTCACTTTCCCGCACGCATTTTGTTATAGAAAGCAATATATTTCTCTGTTTTGTTTCGTTGGCCCGTGTGTTTGTTGCTTGTCTTTTACGTGCACCGTCTGGATTTTAACAATTTTTCGTTTTTGTTTACTGCCATGACGGTCAGTATAAGATTTGGTGACATTCTTCACTGACTGAAAAAGTCCTGAGGAAGACCTAAAAATAAAGGTCGAAACGTTGGCGATTTCGAGAAAGTGAAGTGGCTATTTGTCCTACACCTGCGATCCAACACCTTTCTAATCATTGATAGGACGCAAAGCGCAATATGATGGTTATAGAAAGCTTTACTTTCCCGCACGGCGTGCGTGAAAGTAAATTTAGCGTGCGGGAAAGTAAATATTTAAAGAATGACTGATTTATAATATAATTTAGACTTTATAGTCTGTTTATCTAGATAGGTGCATTTGCCTTACAGCCGTGACAAACATTTTTATCTGTTTTAAGTAACTATTATGCTTGCCTTTATTGATTTTTGATACAAAATATAGCTGTAATATACATACTTTTTATTCCAATGTCACCAGTTGATGTCTGACACATTACGTCACGCCAACAATCACACCAAGTTTATGTCATAACAAACAATTGATTGTTGATTAATTCAGCTGTCAAACTATTGGCAAAGATAAAGTTGTTTATGTATTGTATGTTTATTCATTGTCTTTGTTACAATGAATTGGCTCGTAGAAAAAATATTGTTCCAAACTCGTGCGGAAAGTGTTTTCCCGCACTCGTCTGCTACCCGAACTCCGCTTGGCGTCGTTCGGATATCGGCAGACAGCGTGCGGGAAAGTATCACTTTCCGCACTAGTTAGGAAAATAACTATTTTAGCTTGCTGTCCTGGGCAACGCGCGGAAAAGTAAACTCACATTCTGATCCTCAAAAAAGGTTAGGTTTTCGTCTGTCTAATGAAAGCGTAAAATGCGTAATTATTTGACGTTTGTAGAAAAACATTATTATTAAACATTAAATTACCAAATATAGATGACAATGGAAATCCCATTGCCATATCTGAACTTTGTTGGAAAATAAGTACTGGTAACGCATAATTCCATGATTGTGTTGATGTTTAATTTGGTACATTCTCCAAGCTTGATGTCATTTTCAAGTTTATTTTTTACAATAATTAAAGTTTAGCCAACAGGTTCGTTAGGCAATAAACTAGAAGCATCAAAATTTATTAACATGTGATTTGGATTAATGTTAATATTCTTTATTTTTTCTAGACAACGGATACTTTATGGGTAAACGGAGAGAGAGTGATATAAAGCATCATACTATATGTCTCCATTTTTTCATGGCGTTGGTACCTACCGTCAATACGGTGGCCAGTGCTTTAAACCATGGCGCTTCTTTGGTTATTTCTTCGACTGAAAATAATCCGGATAAAGCTTTCGATGCCATCTAAGATCTGTTTCGATTCCATCAAAACAAACTCGGAGTCATTCCCTTGCTATTGCAACCAAATTTATTTTTCCCATATTTCTATTTATTTTCACTATTAGTTTTATATCTTGGCCTGATCAAATTTGGTGAGATGTTGTACAGAGCAGAAGCAGGCGACATCCACCAGCGTATTTTCGATCCAATACTGCATGGCAGATGGCTCTCAGTTCGAGAAGCAGCCTATATTGCTCTGTACCTCGCTGGTTATCGGAATCAGAACGAAGTGAAAAGAGTATAGGTGGTCACCGTTTTGTCGATCAACCCATCTGGTATACTAGTTTCGGGGTCTACCCTTCATTGGTACAGCTTTGGCTGGTCGACCGGATTGAATTAGATTTGTCGACCAGCCAAAGCCGAGATGAGGGGTACAGATGGGTTGATCGACAAATTGGTGACCACCTGCACGCTAATCAAGTTCATTTTTTAAATTTAAAACACGTGTGTGATAAAATTAAATGTTCATAAGTGCCCTATTATAATATGTGATATAACAAGTGCATTGAAAATTATCGGTAATTTTAGGACGATGTGCACGAATGCAATTTGGGATAAGAAAAGCTCAAGTGCTTCACGCAGTGCACGAGTGCTTTTTCGTGATCTGAATAGAATATTGGGCAAATATTGAATAACAGGTGGAGAATGAAATTGTCATTGGAATATATACCATGTACGTGGACTCAATTAACAGGCGAAAGTCCAGAAAAAAAAATTTATCCAAAAATAGTAGTTTGTGGTGGAGCCTGCTGCTCTTCCCATCTTTTTCCCATCTTTTCAAAGAAATGAAGAAAGTACTTAATCTCAGGAAAGTGAAGGTTGGTTTTATAGAAACGACTGAAACAAAAAATCGATCTTACGTACGAGACCTTTTCAGTCGGAATTTATGGCTTAACAGAAGTCGCAACACTCGCCTTTCAGTCATTGTATGATGATGATAAGTATCATTGGACCACAATCTTTGAACACATGGGCGATCATTTTGGAAGTGAAAGATGTTGTACGGAGGTAACAAGTTAGAAAAATATTATTGAGAAAAAAGAAGGACAAACATTAATTTCTTATTTAAGATTTAATAGTTCCACGGGGTATTCCTGGAGAGAAAAATTTTATTTTGAAGTTTTCAGAGATCAGTTTGTCTTAGGCGAGACCGAATATGGCAGGGTTGTTTGCAGGCTTAAGGACTTGATTATCAAAGGAGGAAAAAACATGTTTGAACATGAAATTGAAGATTTCCTAAACACTCAACTTGCAGTTCTACAAATTCACGTAGGAGCATTCTTAGTTCAGCAAGCTGTCTGAAATTTTAAGTATATAGTATGAGTTTCAGATGAACGATTAGGAGAGCAACTATATGCCTGTAATCTCATTGAAACAAATGTACTGCTGATGCATATGTCGGGTATTGTCTAATCAAACACGCGTCTTCATTGTCTAAACCTTAATTACATTTCCTGGAAATTTTTAAGGGGTTTCTAAGTGGCAAATGCAATTTTTGTTTGAAAAATGTCCTACACTTATATGAACACTTTGAGCCAATAACGAAAGATTACTATTGTTGAATTGTACACGCTGCTACTTAATTAAGTCTTTATCTGATGAAAGTTTTTTGATAAATAGTTGTTTCTAGCTCTATTTCTGATAGTCCAAGTTAACGTTCATAGTTTTATTGGCAAGTAATAAGTTCAGTTTTCACAACGGTGTTACTAATGAGAATACTTTTTGTTTGTGCTGTTGGCAATTTCTGAATTCATTACCATTGAGTTCCAAAAGAAGGGTGCTTATTCATAAGACTTTACGCAAGCCAGAGTAAGATGTTTGTTTTGAAAAAAAACTTTCATCGTAGGATTTATCAAAGGTAATATACTTCATAATATTAAGGATTATGTGGTGTTCCAAATAACCCTTCAAAATTTGCTTGTTCTTTTTCATGAGGGCTACAATCTTTATTGCAGTACAGATGAAACTTTCTTTTGTTCTCTGAAAGTGGCTGTGGCTTTCATGTACTGTCCACATTCATATTGACATATTGTTTATAAAAAACCAAGTTACCAAAGTTCCTACAAATTCCCTTGTTGGCATCTGTGACAGCTGGCTACAGTAGACTGCCTCTATATAATGTATAAGCGGTTTGCAAAGCAGTGAAAACTTGTTATTATTTATGCAAAATTGGTCTATGGAGTTTGCGTTGAAACAGCCTGCGTGGGTAATGCTCAAAAGAAGCCTCTGCTCCTGCTCTGTAGTGTATATTACAAGAGAAAAAATGTCAAATATTTAACAGCGTCATTATTATTCAAGCGAAAAAATACTGAAACCGCTTCAATATAACAATTTACCCTGGATTCGCTTATAGTTTGTCGACGTTTCGACTATAGTTTTATGTCGAGCTCAAGTGCGACGCAAAAATTTGCGTCGCATAAATAAAGCATTTTCTCTTTTATATATAAATTAAGCATTTTTTTGTAATACGTCATGTTACGTAGGTCCAATTCATGGTGAATCTTCTTCTTCTTCTTCTTGATCTCAGCTTCTCCTTCGGAGGTTGCTGATTATCATGGCTATTCTAACTTTAGAGGCAGCTGTCCGAAATAGTTCGAGAGATGAGAGTTCAAACCAGTCTCGCAGGTTACGTAGCCAGGATATTCTACGTCGACCGACGCTTCTGCGTCTCACCATCTTCCCCTGCCTGATGAGCTGCAGAATTTCAAATTTTTAATTACGCTTAACATGCCCAAGAAACTCTAGTTTTCTTCTCTTAATTGTGAGAATTCCATTCTTTCCAGAACTTGAACGTTCGTAATGCGGCCATCCAGGAGATCTTTATAATTCGGCGGTACACCCACCACTCAAATGATTCCAGTCTCTTCGATGTTTCCTTGTTCAGTGTCCATCCTTGAAGACCATAGAGTAACACTGGAAAGACGTAACACCGCACCATTCTCACTCTCAAAGTCAAAGGTATATCTCGCGCTGTCAGCAGTCTTCTCAGTTTGATAAATGTTATCCTCGCTTGCTCAATTCTTGACAAGATTTCTTGTTTGTGTGCAACATTTTCATTTATGATAGTTCCTAGGTATTTGAAGTGATGGACTTGCTCAACCATCTTAGTGCGTATAGTCAGCTTACCACTGATGTTCCTTTTGGATATTATTAGCATTTTTGTTTTAATGATATTAATATTTAGCCCATAATCTTCGGTAACTACTGTTACTTTGTCTACTAGTCTCTGCAGATTTTTGAGGTAGCTTGCTATTACAGGGGTATCGTCAGCGTACCTCATGTTGTTGATAGTTCTGCCATTGATTGCTATACTCGCCAGTTTCTCTTCCAATGCCTCCCGATAAACAGTACATATTAAATAGCATAGGAGAGAGAACACACCCCTGTCTGACTCCCGAATACTAATTTGTTCTGTCAAAGTATTGTCATATTTCACTCTAGAAGTTTGTCCCCAGTAGAGTTTTGATATTATTCGGACATCTTGGTAATCAATGCAAAGTCTTTGGAGTATATCCAGAAGCTTTTCACGCTTGACATTGTCGAATGGCCTACTATAATCTATGAAGCATACGTAAAAGCCTTGGTTTACATCTAGGCATCTCTGAGACAAGACATTCAAAGGAAAGATGGCATCTTTCGTGCCCTTTCCGTTGCAGTATCCAAATTGTGTGTCTGATATTTCAGCCTCACATTCTTTGTATATTCAAGTATGTATAATTTTTATAAAGATCTTCAGAACCTGACTTATCAAACTTATTAGTCTGTGATCACCACACTTATAGATAAGAACAAAGGTGGAAAGCAGCTATTCTCTGGCAATTACTCCTGATGTATAAATGCTATTGAATAGATCCACTATGACACTAATTGAACGCTCATCCAACAGTTTCAAAACCTCACAATGCACCTCATCTGGTGACTGCTTTACCGGATTTTGAGGTTTTGTGTATCGGATTCTCTGATATAGTTATGTCATATGTCTCCGTTCTTTCGTCATCCAACGAGGACTGAACAGGACAGTTGTTTTCGGAATGGGTTAAATGATATGAAAAAGCAAAATAGCTATTTGTTATGTTCGTTACCGGTGAATCCAAAAATGATACATGAGAAACAATTTAACATAAAATAAAAGCGCTACGGCACATTCTGACATTTTTTTTAAATGGAATGTCGTATTTTTTATTTCATATTTCAATTACTGATATAATTGTTGATATAAACTGTTATTTTTTTTTCTAATAACGTTGAACTTATTCACTTATTAAATTACAAAAACATTCAATCACCGTGCGATGACTTTCTATTAACACGTGGAGTTGCCACTAGTCAGGTACCACTTATAATATACTGCACCTGTTCAGCAAAAGTCTGTCAAGTGAATTTGACAAGAAATAAAACACAAATATTAAAGACTTTGAACAGGTGCACTATTATAAGTGGTACCTGACTTGTGGCAACTCCACGTGTTAATAGGAAGTGATCTCACGGTGATTGAATGTTTTTGTAATTTAATAAGTGCATAAGTTCAACGTTATTAGAAAAAAAAAATATCAGTTTATATCAACAATTATATCAGGAATTGAAATAAGAAATAAAAAATAAGACATTCCATTCATCCTGTTCAGTCCTCGTTGGATGACCCTGTACACAAGACATTATAATTTCCTAAAACATTTGATAAAAATTGAAGTAGGTACTTATTGTTATTTCGTCATTATTCTACGATTATACAGCTGCTATTAGTTGTTGCTTGAGAGTTGCTTTTATACAGGGTGCCCGCGGAAACTAAACAGACAAACAAAGACGACATATTCCAGAGATGTTCTCATGTCAACACCACATTTCAACTAATTGGTTTTTTATTGCCTACTAGTAAATTTAGCAAAGACTGTGCAATTTTGTAATTATGCGGATATAAAACAAAAAAAAACATATTACAAACAAATTACCTTTTTCACCTAAAATACTCTGATGTTTTCGATTTTGAGATTAAAAATACCAAAACTTAAGAACATAAAAAATATTGTTAAAAATATAGTTGAGATCCCCAAATATAACATACATCATAAAATCGCTTATATAAGAGTCATCACACAATCAAAGTTTGGCTTTTCTAGATAAAACAAAATCTAAGAAATTAAAAAAAAAAACATTGTTAATAAAGTCCCATCTTTAAAGCGCTCTAGCTCACGTAGAAGGCTTTTTGTGAATCAGACGATTTACCTCAAATCGGTACGAAAACATCTCTGGAATATGCTATCTTCGTCTGTCGGCTTAGTTCGGGACACCCTGTATGTGGACATAAACAATTACTGAGTCCAACGGAAAAAACCCTTTTTTTGTTCATAAGTACCTATCATTTTGCTCTGGAATAATGCGCAAGATTATAAATTAAGTTATGAGTAACTAGCTGGGGTACGCGATTTCGCTAAGGAAGTTGATAAAAGATTGTGTTGTTGGAATAAAAGAATAAACATTAAAGTACTCAGGTAACCAGTCTGACGTATAGAATGTCGAAAAGACGTCTTTTGTTAGTCCAATTTAGTCATATTGGTCAGCAGAGTGAAAAAAGACGTCTTAAGGACGTCTTAAATATGACATCCAAATGTCGTCACAACCATGACGTCCTGTTGACGTCGCTTTTTGTTCAGATATTTATTATTTTCACTTTCTGAAATCTTTACACCATGTGGGTGAACTTTGTTAACTATATGTTACTTAAATACTTGTGTAGTGTTTTATGAGTGAGTATACTTAAATTGGATAATATTACAAAAATAAAAAAAAATACATAAAACAGAAAATTTGTTTAATTCAATAGGTTTGATGACATATTGTTATATTTCTCTTTACGTGATCTTTTCTTAACACAGTTTATTATTTATCTATATTACATTTTCTATATAACATTTTATTATAAAACTTGCTACTTAAGCAAATAAAAAAAATTTTTGCAAAATTTTATCTGCTTTTTAACTTGTTTTAGGCAATTTTTTTGGTTAAACTGACGTTCGATATGACCTCGTACTTGGGTCACTAATGTTCAGATTTTGTCTTTATATAAGCTCATGCGACGTTTGACAATTAAATGTGACATCTTCTGGATGTGTCTTATTGCAGTCACTAAGACGTCCAATTGACGATCCAAAAAAAGGTTTTAAATATGTTACCTGAGGAGCCGCCGTTATTTAGCAATTGTTTGCTTTATCCTATGTAACATTGGTTACAATTGCTAGAAAAGATTTAATGTGATTCTGTATTTGAGTTATCCATACAATTGAGGACTAGTTTAGTAGCAAAGCCCTTGAGTGTTGAAAAAATGTCGCAGAGCTAAAAATGCACATATAGAGTTCTTGGAGAAATTTAGTATAAATATAGGGCTAAAAACGATTAAAAATTACCCACTTCGTTTCGAGAAATTCAATTTTAGAACTAAATCAGGCAAAATTAATTCAAATATATGGTCAAATTACATTTTTGGACCAAAATTGATAAAAAGTTTGACTTAAAATCTCAGCGATTTTGGCGTTTTATGAGAAAATCAGGATAGGAATTTGAATCAAAATCGGTGAAAAATTACTCGAAGCATGTAAAATATTAATTAGGATTGTTTGGAGAAATCATGTTAAGATAATGACCAAAACCGGTTAAAATTGACTTAAAGCGTTTAAAAGTGGAAATAAATGTTTTCTTAAAAATATAAGCCATGATTAGAGCCAAAATAGGTTATAAATGATTCAGAGTGCTTGAAAATGAAAGTAAGATAAAAGCTTTAAAATAAACTTCTGGAACTGCCTTTAACTCAGCCATTCTACCGGACAAGTGATTTTACTCTACTAATCATAAAGATATTGGAACTTTATATTTCATTTTTGGGGCCTGACCAAGCATGGTTGGAACCTCTCTAAGAGTATTAACTCGAACAGAACTAGGGACCCCAGGAAAATTAATTGGTGATGATCAAATTTTCTATGCTATTTTTACAGCCCACGCTTTCATTATAATTTTTTTTATGGTTATACCCATTTTAATTGGAGGATTTGGAAACTGACTTGTACCCCTTATACTAGGAGCACCAGATATAGCTGTCCCTCGCCTTAATAATATAAGATTTTGGTTACTCCCCCCCCCCCCCCTCCCTAACTTTTCTCTTAATAAGAAGAATTATTGACAAAGGAGCAGGAACCGGATGAATAGTTTATCCTCCTCTAGCAAGAAATAATGCACATGAAGGAGCCTCTGTTGATCTTGCCATATTTAGTCTTTATATAGCAGGGGTATCCTCCATTTTATGGGCCATTAAATTTATTTCTACTGTTACTAATATACACCCTATAGGAATAAAGTCTGAACAACTCTCCCTCTTTACCTGAGCAGTTAAAATTACTGCTGTTCTTCCCCTTTTATCACTTCCAGTCTTAGCTGATGGAATCACCATATTATTAACAGACCGAAATATCAATACCTCATTCTTTGACCCCGCAGGTGGAGGTGACCATTATTCATTATATTATATCAACATTTATTTCGATTCTTCGGAGATCCAGAAGTTCATATTTGAATTCTTCCCGGATTTTGGGATAATCTCTCACATTATTAGACAAGAAAGAGGAAAAAAAGAAGCCTTTAGAGTTCTAGCAATAACTTATGCTATAATAGCTATTGGCCTACTAGGATTTGTAGTATGGGCCCATCACATATTTACTGTTGGAATAGATGTTAATACTCGAGAATATTTCACCTCAGCCACTATAATTACTGCTGTCCCAACAGGAATTAAAATTTTTAGATGAATAGCAACCTATCATAGAGCACAAATCTCCTTTAGCCCCAGATCTCTTTGATCCTTAGAATTTTTATTTTTATTTACTATAGGTGGACTTACAGGAGCTAGTCAATTCTTCAATTCATATTATCCTACATGACACTTATTATGTAGTAGCCCACTTCCATTACGTTTTATCAATAGGAGCCGTTTTCGCTATTATAGCTGGACTAATACAATGATTCCCCTTATTCACTGGGCTTACTTTAAACAATAAATACTTAAGTTTTTATCAATATTTTTAGGAGTAAACTTAACCTTCTTTCCCTAGCATTTCCTAGGATTAAGAAGCATATCCCGACGATACTCTGATTATGGAAGACAATGGAATTGTAGAGCTATTGGAGAAAAAGAAGTTATAATTTAACCACAATTAAAAAACACATCGTCTAATAATGCAAGTTTTGATGTTTTTATGAAAATTCAATTTTAGGACAAAGTCAGGCGAATCTAATTTGTTAAAAAATATATAAAATGTGTAAAATTTAACAAAAATATCTCAAAATCAAAGGTGATTTTCGAGAAAGTTAGGCTAAGATTACGGAAATTTTCAATTTGCAAATTTTTAGGATTTTCTTTACCATGTTTTAAGAGTCTTTTTGGTTAAGCTGACGTCCATATGACGTCATACTTAGGACACTAAAGTCTACATTTCGTTTTTATATAAAGCCATGTGACGTCTTCGATATGACGTCTTCTGCATGTGTCTTACTTACGTCTCTAAGACGTCCAGTTTAGACGACGTGACGTAATATGTTACCTGGGTATAAGTAGTAAACAATTTTTATTGACAATATGTGCTAACTAAATATCTACAATATTTTTTATAAACAACATTTACCATTTTGTTTTTTATCTAACAGTGTGTCAAAGTCCATAATCTATTGGGCACAACACCACAAGATTTAGAAATAACCTGCTGGAAGTCTGTGGATACTATGATAAACCTTAAAATGGTCTTAGTGCTAACAAAAAGCGAAAATTCATATAAACAAAAAAAAAATGGTATCGTGATATACGAAATACGCTGTAAAAATTGCCTGAGTTGGTGAAACTAGCCGGTATCAGGTGTATTTATTAGTATGTAGTAATCATTCACATTTCAGAATCCGAACTTATACGAACCTCAGCTATTTTCACAATCCGGGAAAGGATCCTCTGCGGTTTCTTACCGTTGGACAGTTGTTAGAAAAAGCAGCAGAAAAGTACAAAAATCGACCTTCAATCATATCCATGGCGCAAAAGCAAACCTTGACATTTCAAGAGGTACTCGTCCAGGCTGATAAACTAGCCGCCGGGTTTAGGTCTGTGGGTTTGGATCCTGGCGAAAAAATAGGAATTTGGGCACCAAATCTGATAGAGTGGTTTGTTACTGATATGGCATGTGCTCGAGGAGGATACATATTGGTAACTATTAACAAAGTGCCACTTGTCTACTAGCTGGTAATTTTTACCCCCTTCTAGGTCAACCTTAATCCGGCTTTTCAACCCAACGAGATGAGGTCTTTAATAAATACCACTGAGATCAACTGCCTTGTGTGTCCCCGTGCATTTAAATCTCAGGATTATTATAAACATTTAGAAGCAATTTGTCCAGAGCTTCCAAATAGTCCTCGTGGGGAGCTCAAAAGTAGTTCCACTCCTTCATTGAAGAGTGTTGTTTTAATAGGCGAAGAAAACTTAAGGTATATTACTACTTATTATTAAGTAGTGTGTACTCATATATATACTTTTTAGAGGCACTTTCCTGTATAAAGACTTGCTTAATCTAGCCTCTGAACAAGAAGTCCGCAAGATTCAGGAGTATCAAACATCAATAGACCCTGACCAGATATGTCATATGCAGTTCACATCGGTAACGAACTAAATCCATCTTTGTGCAATTTATAATTTGGTTTAGTTTTAGGGTACTACTGGCACACCAAAAGCGCCGGTTCAAACACATTTTCAGATAGTCAATAACTCATATTTTGTTGGAAAACGCAACGAGTTGCATTCTAAGCACCATAAGATATGCGTGCAGGTACCTCTTTTTCACGTATTTGGGACAGTGGTTACCTTGGCAGCTTCGCTAAATCATGGGGCTACATTGGTATTGCCTGCGGCAAGCTATAATCCTGATAAGTCACTAGATGCCCTTAGAGATGAAAAGTAATTTTTTCTTTTTTGTTATTATAAGCGATACGCTTGTAAGTCGTATTTTAGGTGCAGTATTATTAATGGAACTCCTACCATGTACGTTGATCTAGTAAATAGGCAAAAGGTGAGGAACGAAGATATTAAACCAGAAATTGCTATAAGTGGCGGGGCACCGTGCTCACCTCACCTTTTTAAAGAAATGAAGAGAATTTTAAAGTTGAAGAAAGTTAAGGTATAAAGACCAACCGAAGATTTGATATTTGACTAAATTTTTTTTTTTTTTAAGTCAGTATACGGACTATCAGAAACTACTTCCGCAGTATTTCAATCGACGAACCATGATGATGAATATCACTCGATGACAACAGTTGGACGCATTGGAGAATATTTGGAAGCTAAAGTTGTCGACTCAGAGGTAGGCGCCATTTGCCATTTGCTGGCTGGCACGTTGACAAAATTAGCCATAACAGCATTGTTTTGATTTGTTACGGAGGCGCAATTTTTGGATGGTATCTGAAACAAAGAAAGTATTTTATTTTTTGAAAATACATTCTTAAAAATTTAATTTTTCAGTTGAAGTTTAATAATGCTGTAGCTTGGCAAAAGGAAGAAAGAACAAATACATGTCCATTTACTTTGAGTATGTCATCCTTTTCTGTCAAACATTCACACCTTTCTAGATGACGATTTCTAATGAATACGGGGTATATAACGTACATTACGTATAGAATTGTGAATACCATACAAAAGATACAAATCGACCTCCTTCGACATATTACCGGTCTTTTTAAACTAAGTTCCTTAGTACTGAGAAAAATGTTGTTTTAGGGAAGAATAGTGCCAAAGGGTGTGCCTGGTGAACTTTTGATAAGGGGATATGCAACAACTTTAGGTTATTATAAAAACGAAGAAAAGACCAAAGAACTCATAGGACCTGACAAATGGTTACACACCGGGTAAGTTGTCCTAATATCCAGAAAAGTTTTCCCAATAATTCTCTTGTTGCTGTAGAGATCAGTTTATACTAGAAGAAAATGGTTATGGCAAAATTGTTGGCAGGATAAAAGATGTTATAATAAGGGGCGGAGAAAACGTACATCCCAAGGAAATAGAGGATGTCATACACACTCACCCACTTGTTTTAGAATGTCAGGTAAGCTGGTAAGCAGTTAAACAGCTTTTAGGAGAGGTAAAATACTCAGAATGTTTTAATTTTGGTTCAAAGTTCGTTAATTGCTCCTAGCAATATCCTGCTATATGGTATCAATATATAGCAAGATCAACAGAAGCGCCCCTGTTCTTAGGTTAGGTATTCTTAGGTCCTTCTTAATTATTTTTTTTATTTCAACACACGCAAAAGCCCAAAACCCATAAAAAACACCTACTTTTTCTCTTAACCTGCAGTCAGTCCTTGTTTACAAGATCTCATAAGAATAAATTATTAAACATTTTCAGTGTAGGTTCAAGTAAAGCGAAAGTAAACCATTAGTAAGGCAAGTTTCCTCACTAATTTACTTTAAATTTGAAGAAATAAATCTTTCCGATGCAGACTTTTTTTTTTAGGTCGTGGGAATTCCTCATGAGCGTTTTGGCGAAGAGATTTGTGCGGTTTTGAGAGTAAAAGACAAACAGCCCATCGGCTTGCAAGATATTGTGTCGCATTGTCGAGGTAAATTAGCCCATTTTAAAATACCTTCCAAAGTGGAACTCCTGGATGCCTTCCCCAAAACCGCCTCTGGAAAAATTCAAAAGTTTAAACTTGTTCACCATGTTACTAACTGTATAAGAAATCCTATGTATAGGATCTATAAGAAATCCTATGTATAGCAATGTATTATAATTTCTTTTTGTTTCTCTTGCCTCTTGTTTCTTCTTCTTCCTAAATAAAATTTGTTTAGGAACCTACTTAATAAGGGATATTTTGTAATTTTTTTACTTGAACTTTTATAACTTTTAAATTGTTAAATTGACAGGATTTTAATAAAATATGAAGTTAGTACAGAAATAAAAATTACTTCAAGAAATCTAACCCGCTAGTATATTTAAATGTGCATGATATGTGCGGAAAAGTGAAGTGCCTAAGTCAAAATTTTGTTTTTTTTTTATTACCTATGTATTGCCTACGTATAATATTGGGTGTCCCCGTAGTCGGTTACCCTGCTGCCTACATGACAAGTTTTGAAGTCTAAAGCCGTACTTCCATGCATCCGATGAAAAATAAGCAATTGTTCCAATCTTCACAGAATATTTATTTCTAATTGGTCGAAAATTTGGCAAATGTGTAGTTTTGAAGTTTATCATCGAACGTTTCATTGCATGGAAATCCAGCTTTATTACCATAAGCTTAATAGAAAAAAAAGCCGGTAAAGTAATGCTCCCCCTTCAGGTCCTTTCAGCCCTTCTTCTTAGCTACACACTTTGCACTTCCATCGTGGTATAAAAGTGAAAAAAAAACTTATTTAAGAAAGACATTTTCAGTTGATGTCAATAAGTTAACTGGTTCCTTTAAACCTACATTATTTTCCTATAACTAATAATGACAAAGTAGACAGTATTCTTGACCGACTAGTATTAACAGATGAGGGAGTTCTATAACTAATAATAACTCGACCAGATCGATTGATAGTTATTTATTATATAAGGGGATTAACAAGCCTTTAATCCACGAGAAAAAATTTGCACTTGAGGAACAACCGACATTTTTGCGAGAGGATTTAAGGCCGTTAATCTCCGAATTTAATTCAACGTTTAATCCACGACCACATCTAAAACCATTAATTAGGAGTGAAAATGCAGGCGAAAATTCCTGGTTTTGAAAAATTTCAAGTTTGACAAATTTATTTTTACACCAATGATATTGAGTTGAAAAGTAGAAAGTCTGGAAATCGTTTCTGTAACAACTAGTAAGTTAGAAGACCTTTAATCCGCTAGTGCGTTAGAATGCCTTTAATCCACGTCAAACAGACGTAAATAGTTATTTATTATATAAGGGGATTAACAAGCCTTTAATCCACGAGAAAAAATTTACACTCGAGGCGCAGCCGACATTTTTGCGAGAGGATTTAAGGCCGTTAATTCCCGAATTTAATTCAACGTTTTATCCACGACCACGGCTAAAATCATCAATTAGGAGTGGGGAGCAGGTGAAAATTCCTGCTTTTGAAAAATGTCAAGTTTGACAAATTGTTTGAAACTAGAAAGTCTGGAAATCGTTTCTATAACAACTCCATACACTAATGAGTTAGAAGACCTTTAATCCACCAGTGTGTTAGAATGCCTTTAATCTACGCCAAACAGACGTAATTAGTCATTTATTATATAAGGGGATTAACAAGCCTTTAATCCATGAGAAAAAATGTACACTCGAGGCGCAGCCGACATTTTTGCGACAGGATTTAAGGCCGTTAATTCCCGAATTTAATTCAATGTTTTATCCACGACCACGGCTAAAACCATCAATTATAGGAGTGGGAGAGCAGGTGAAAATTCCTGGTTGTGAAAATGTCAAGTTTGACAAATTTATTTTTACAATGATGTTGTAAACTAGAAAGTCTGGAAATCGTTTCTATAACTACTTAATACACTAGTGTGTTAGAATGCCTTTAATGCACGCCAAACAGACGCAAATAGGTATTTATTATATAAGGGGATTAACAAGCCTTTAATCCACGAGAAAAAATTTGCATTCGAAGCACAGCCGACACTTTTGTGAGAAAATTTAAGGCCGTTAATCCCCGAATTTAATTCGACGTTTTATCCACGACAACAGCTAAAACCATCAATTATAAGAGTGGGAAAGCAGGTAAAAATTCCTGTTTTTGAAAAATGTCAAGTTTGACAAATTTATTTTTCCAATAATGATATTGAGTTTAAAAGTAGAAAGTCTGAAAATCGTTTCTATAACAACTTATTACACCAGTGCACTAGAAGACCTTTAATCCACTGGTGCGTTAGAATGCCTTTAATCCACGCCAAACAGACGAAAATAGTTACTTATTATATATAGGTTTTATACCTTATATAGCCTTTAACCCACGAGCTAAAATTTAATCTCGAGGCACAGCTGACATTTTGCGAGAGGATTTAAGGCCGGTAATCCCCGAATTTAACGTTTTATCCACGGCCACTCCTAATTTATGGCTAAAACCATCAATTAGGAGTGGGGAGCAGGTGAAAATTCCTGGTTATGAGAAACGTCAAGTGTGATAAATTTATTTTTACAACAATGATATTGAGTTGAAAATAAGAAAGTCTGGAAATCGTTTCTATAACTAGTGAGTAAGAAGTCCTTTAATTCACTAGTGTGTTAGAATGCCTTTAATCCACGCCAAACAGACGTATTAAAGCTTCATAATATAGTGGCCGTGGATAAATGAAATTAAAAACTTGATTTTTGAGATTTTTTTTGTTTTTAGCCTTCTTATACGTCACACTAGATGAATTAATAATGACGATTCCTTTATGTCACTTTTATGGCGTCTTTATGACGTGAGCGATGTGACATAATTATTTGGTCACCAGTTTTAAGCTGAACAAAGCGATCTTATATGGACGTGCTACTGGAGGAAAAATTGGCTTCTCAAAGTCTTTTTTTAACTCTCCATTTGCTCGCAATTGTATCTGGATGTGGTAGAGTCAATTTCTGATCTCTACAGCTCTAGCATGACGATTTGATGAGACTTTGTAAGACGATAGAGCGATCATCACGGGCGCTAGTTCTTCTCATGGGACCAATTCCGGATTATATTAAGTTTATGTCATTTTTCTCTGATTTTTGTCCATTATTAGCGTTCTCTATATAACAAATAAATTTTATATATATCATATTGTTTTCTATATGGACTCAGTCTTGCATTATGTCTTTTATATGTGTTTTGCATTCTATTTTTAGACCCGAAGATGACCAAGTATATAGTCGAAACGTCCTCAGATTAGAAAAACAAAAGCTTTTTTTTTAAGAAACGGATTTGAGGTATATCAGAATGGTTAGTTGCTTATACAGCGCTTTGGGAGTACTTTCATCTTTTTTTTAACGATAAGTGAAGAATACTAATCTTAACTGCTAATCAACTACGCTATAAGTGTTTACTTACATACTTATGCATACGAATCAGTTAAATAAAAATACACAAACTCTACAAAAATGAGAAAATCACTACATGACATAATCTAATTCGAGGGTTTCTGGATCTACGGAGTTTCCTCGGCAACAACGTTATCAGTAGTAACTGATCTATATATTTTTACACATACATTTTACACATAATTTTTAAATGTAATAAAAAACGTGGCAATTGGAGAAACAGAAGATTTAATTCAGCTTCTACACACAATAGTTTTCAGTTACATCTAAATTACCATTTCCCCTCCGAATATTCTAAAATTAGATCAAAAGAACATTATTTAAAATTTGCTTGTATATTGCGTACGCTTAATGTTTATTTTAAAATCTGATTAAGTTTTATTAATTCCGAATAATTTTTCTTTCATCTCCAAGAGGAAATTTGATAATCAGATGAATAAGGAAGTTTTACAAGATTAATGTTTGTTCAAAAATGTTGTTAGGTTTTTCGTGGAGGTTAATTCGTTTACATCTGACGTTTTTACTCATCAATTATCATCAGGGTATTTATTGTATAAAACGCTTTATAACTCTGCCATTCATAAACGATTAATTGGTCGCACGTGACAATAAAATGAAACCTACTCTCGTCAATTATATTTTCCGGGATATTTTGTTCAATTTTTTGAATTAATAGCCATTTTGCTGTTTTTTTAGAAAAGTTATTTACAATTTAAAAATGTTGCTTAGTTTTATAGTAGTCCCAAACGAAAGCCAAAAAGTAAATTTCTTCAATTTTCAAAATTTTAAATTTTACCGAAAATTCTGGCGTCTAAACAAATAAATTTAAACACAAGACAAACTAATAATTAGAGCTCAGAAATGGTCTATTGACTGCTGTAAATAACTGGTTTTTTTTAGCCATTTTCAGATTCCGGTTTTTTACAATATATAAAGCAAAAATCTGAGAAAACATCTTAAGACGTTCCAAAATGCTTTACAATGCAAAATTTCACGTTCCGTAGAAAATTTAGTTTGGGGCTAAAACGAATAGACAATATCGCACAATGTCTCAAAATGCTTAAAAATGCAATATTTGACAATTTATAGTGAATTTCAATGTGTGGAGCAAAAATCTAAGAAAACATCGTAAAATCTCCTAAAATGCTTAAAAATGCAAAATTTCACTTTTGTGTTAAAATTCAGTTTGGTGCTAAAACGCGTGGAAAACGTTGTAAAAGGCCTGAAAACGATTAAAAATAAAATATTTCACATTTTGCGGCATAATTCAAAATGTGAAGCAAAAATCTGAGAAAACCTCTTAAAACGTTCCAAGGTGTTTTAAAATGCAAAATTTCACGTTCCGTGGAAAAATTAGTTGAGGACTAAACCGAGTAGGAAATATCACAAAACGTCTCAAAATGCTTAAAAATGCAATATTTAACAATTTATGTTGAATTTCAATGTGTGGAGCAAAAATCTAAAAAAACATAGTAAAAAGTCCTAAAATGCTTAAAAATGCAAAATTTTACTTTTGTGTTAAAATTCAGTTTGGTGCTAAAACGCGTGGGAAACGTTGTAAAACGTCTGAAATCGATTAGAAATAAAATATTTCACATTTTGTGGCATAATTCAACATGTGAAGCAAAAATCTGAGAAAACCTCTTAAAACTTTCCAAAATGCTTTAAAATGCAAAATTTCACGTTCGTGGAAAAATTAGTTCGGGACTAAATCGAGTAGGAAGTATCGCAAAACGTCTCAAAATGCTTAAAAATGCAATATTTGACAATTTATTGTGAATTTCAATGTGTGAAGCAAAAATCTAAGAAAACTTAGTAAAAAGTCCTAAAATGCTTAAAAATGCAAAATTTCACTTTTGTGTTAAAGTTCAGTTTGGTGCTAAAGCGCGTGGGAAACGTTGTAAAACGTCTGAAAACGAATACAAATAAAATATTTCACATTTTGCGGCATAATTCAACATGTGAAGCAAAAATCTGAGAAAACCCCTTAAAACTTTCCAAAATGCTTTAAAATGCAAAATTTCACGTTCGTGGAAAGATTAGTTCGGGACTAAACCAAGTAGGAAATATCGCAAAACGTCTCAAAATGTTTAAAAATGCAATATTTGACAATCTATGGGGCATTTCAATGTGTGAAGCAAAAATCTAAGAAAACAAAGTAAAAAGTCCTAAAATGCTTAAAAATGCAAAATTTCACTTTTGTGTTAAAGTGTAGTTTGGTGCTAAAGCGCGTGAGAAACGTTGTAAAACGTCTGAAAACGCTTAAAAATAAAATATTTCACATTTTGAGGCATAATTCAACATGTAAAGCAAAAATCTGAGAAAACCTCTTAAAACGTTCCAAAATGCTTTAAAATGCAAAATTTTACGTTTCGTGGAAAAATTAGTTCGGGACTAAACCGAGTAGGAAATATCGCAAAACGTCTCAAAATGCTTAAAAATGCAATTTTTGACAACTTATGGTGAATTTCAATGTGTGAAGCAAAAATCTAAGAAAACTTAGTAAAAAGTCCTAAAATGCTTAAAAATGCAAAATTTCACTTTTGTGTTAAAGTTCAGTTTAGTGCTGAAGCGCGTGGGAAACGTTGTAAAACGTCTGAAAACGAATAAAAATAAAATATTTCACATTTTGCGGCATAATTCAACATGTGAAGCAAAAATCTGAGAAAACCTCTTAAAACGTTCCAAGGTGCTTTAAAATGCAAAATTTCACGTTCCGTGGAAAAATTAGTTGAAGACTAAACCGAGTAGGAAATATCGCAAAACGTCTCAAAATGCTTAAAAATGCAATATTTAACAATTTATGTTGAATTTCAATGTGTGGAGCAAAAATCTAAAAAAACATAGTAAAAAGTCCTAAAATGCTTAAAAATGCAAAATTTCACTTTTGTGTTAAAATTCAGCTTGGTGCTAAAACGCGTGGGAAACGTTGTAAAACGTCTGAAAACGCTTAAAAATAAAATATTTCACAATTTGAGGCATAATTCAACATGTAAAGCAAAACTCTGAGAAAATCTCTTAAAACGTTCCAAGGTGCTTTAAAATGCAAAATTTCACGTTCCGTGGAAAAATTAGTTGAAGACTAAACCGAGTAGGAAATATCGCAAAACGTCTCAAAATGCTTAAAAATGCAATATTTGACAATCTATGGTGCATTTCAATGTGTGAAGCAAAAATCTTAGAAAACACAGTAAAAAGTCCTAAAATGCTTAAAAATGCAAAATTTCACTTTTGTGTTAAAGTTCAGTTTGGTGTTAAAGCGCGTGGGAAACGTTGTGAAACGTCTGAAAACGAATAAAAATAAAATATTTCACATTTTGCGGCATAATTCAACATGTGAAGCAAAAATCTGAGAAAACCTCTTCAAACGTTCCAAGGTGCTTTAAAATGCAAAATTTCACGTTCCGTGGAAAAATTAGTTGAGGACTAAACCGAGTAGGAAATATCGCAAAACGTCTCAAAATGCTTAAAAATGCAATATTTGACAATTTATGGTGAATTTCAATGTGTGAAGCAAAAATATAAGAAAACATAGTAAAAAGTCCTAAAATGCTTAAAAATGCAAAATTTTACTTTTGTGTTAAAAATTAGTTTGGTGCTAAAATGCGTGGGAAACGTTGTAAAACGTCTGAAATCGATTAGAAATAAAATATTTTACATTTTGTGGCATAATTCAACATGTGAAGCAAAAATCTGAGAAAACCTCTTAAAACGTTCCAAGGTGCTTTAAAATGCAAAATTTCACGTTCCGTGGAAAAGTTAGTTGAGGACTAAACCGAGTAGGAAATATCGCAAAATGTCTCAAAATGCTTAAAAATGCAATATTTGACAATTTATCGTGAATTTCAATGTGTGAAGCAAAAATCTAAGAAAACATAGTAAAAAGTCCTAAAATGCTTAAAAATGCAAAACTTCACTTTTGTGTTAAAGTTCGGTTTGGTGCTAAAGCGCGTGAAAAGCATTGTAAAACGTCTGAAAACGAATAAAAATAAAATATATCACATTTTGCGGCATAATTCAACATGTGAAGCAAAAATCTGAGAAAACCTTTTAAAACGTTCCAAGGTGCTTTAAAATGCAAAATTTCACGTTTCGTGGAAAAATTAGTTGAGGACTAAACCGAGTAGGAAATATCGCAAAACGTCTCAAAATGCTTAAAAATGCAATATTTAACAATTTATGGTGAATTTCAATGTGTGGAGCAAAAATCGAAAAAGAACATAGTAAAAATTTCTAAAATGCTTAAAAATGCAAAATTTTACTTTTGTGTTCAAATTCAGTTTGGTGCTAAAACGCGTGGGAAACATTGTAAAACGTCTGAAATCGATTAAAAATTAAATATTTCACATTTTGTGGCATAATTCAACATGTAAAGCAAAAATCTGAGAAAACCTCTTAAAACGTTCCAAGGTGCTTTAAAATGCAAAATTTTACGTTCCGTCGAAAAATTAGTTGGGGGACTAAACCGAGTAAGAAATATCGCAAAACGTCTCAAAATGCTTAAAATGCAATATTTGACAATTTATGGTAAATTTCAATATGTGGAGCAAAAATCTAAGAAAACATCGTAAACAGTCCTAAAATGTTTAAAAACGAAAAATATCTTTTGTAATAAAATTCAGTTTGTGTCTAAAACCCCTGAGAAACCTTGTAAAACATCTGAAGACGATTAAAAATAAATTATTTCACATTTTGTGGCATAATTCAATATGTGAAGTGAAAATCTGAAAAAACTTCTTAAAATGCTTCAAAATGCAAAATTTTACGTTCCGTGGAGAATTTAGTTTGGAGCTCTAACGAGTAGGAAATAACGCAAAGTGTCTCAAAATACTTAAACTTGCAACATTGACAATTTATGCTGAATTTCAATGTGTTATCAAAAAACTAAGAAAACAACGTAAAAAGTCCCAAAACGCTTAAAAATTCAAAATTTCACTTTTGTGTTAAAATTCAGTTTGAGGCTAAAACTCGTGGGAAACATTGTAAGACCTCTGAAAACGATTAAAAATAAAATATTTCACATTTTATGGCATAATTCAATACGTGAAGTAAAAATCTGAGAACTCCTCTTAAAATGCTTTAAAATGCAAAGTTTTGCATTCCGTGGAGAATTTAGTTAGAAGCTAAAACGAGTAGGACATAACGCAAAATGCCTCAAAATACTTAAAATTGCAATATTTGACAATTTATGCTGAATTTCAATGTGTGGACCAAAAAAACTAAGAAAACAACGTAAAAAGTCCCAAAACGCTTAAAAATGCAAAATTTCACTTTTGTGTTAAAGTTCTGTTTGAGGCTAGAACTCGTGGGAAATATTGTAAAACGTCTGAACACGATTAAAAATAAAATATTTCACATTTTATGGCATAATTCAATATGTGAAGCAAAAATCTGAGAAAACTTCTTAAAACGATCTAAAATGTCTTAAAATGCTTAAAAATGCAAAGTTTCACTTTTGTATCAAACTTCAATTTGGTGCTAAAACGCATGGTAAACGTTGTAAAACATCTGAAAACGATTAAAAATAAAATATTTCACATTTTGTAGCATAATTCAACATGAGAAGAAAAAATCTGAGAAAACTCCTTAAAACTTTCCAAAATGCTTTAAAATGCAAAATTTCACGTTCCGTGGAAAAATGAGTTCGGGACTAAACGGAGTAGGAATTACCGCAAAACGTCTCAAAATGCTTAAAAATGCAACATTTGACCATTTATGGTAAATTTCAATGTGTGGAGCAAAAATCTAAGAAAACATCGTAAAAAATCCTAAAGTGCTTAAAAATGCAAAATTTCACTTTTGTGTTAAAGTTCAGTTTGAGGCTAAAACTCGTGGGAAACATTGTAAAATGTCAGAAAACGATTAAAAATAAAATATTTCACATTTTGTGGCATAATTCAACATGTAAAGCAAAAATCTGAGAAAACCTTTAAAACGTTCCAAAATGCTTTAAAATTAAAAATTTTACGTTCCGTCGAAAAATTAGTTCGGGACTAAACCGAGTAGGAAGTATCGCAAAAACGTCTCAAAATGCTAAAAAATGCAATATTTGACAATTTATAGTGAATTTCAATGTGTGAAGCAAAAATCAAAGAAAACATATTAAAAAGTCCTAAAATGCTTAAAAATGCAAAATTTCACTTTTGTGTTAAAGTTCAGTTTGGTGCTAAAACGCGTGGGAAATGTTGTAAAACGTCTGAAATCGATTAAAAATAAAATATTTCACATTTTGAGGCATAATTCAACATGTAAAGCAAAAATCTGAGAAAACCTATTAAAACGTTCCAAAATGCTTTAAAATGCAAAATTTCACGTTCGTGGAAAAATTAGTTCTGGACTAAACCGAGTAGGAAGTATCGCAAAACGTCTCAAAATGCTTAAAAATGCAATAGTTGACAATTTATAGTGAATTTCAATGTGTGAAGCAAAAATCAAAGAAAACATAGTAAAAAGTCCTAAAATGCTTAAAAATGCAAAATTTCACTTTTGTGTTAAAGTTCAGTTTGGTGCTAAAACGCGTGGGAAACGCTGTAAAACGTCTGAAATCGATTAAAAATAAAATATTTCACATTTTGAGGCATAATTCAACATGTGAAGCAAAAATCTGAGAGAACCTCTTAAAACTTTCCAAAATGCTTTAAAATGCAAAATTTCACGTTCCGTGGAAAAATTAGTTGAGGACTAAACCGAGTAGGAAATATCGCAAAACGTCTCAAAATGCTTAAAAATGCAATATTTGACAATCCATGGTACATTTCAATGTGTGAAGCCAAAATCTAAGAAAACATAGTAAAAAGTCTTAAAATGCTTAAAAATGCAAAATTTCACTTTTGTGTGAAAATTCAGTTTGGCGCTAAAACCCGTGGGAAACGTTGTAAAACGTCTGAAAACGCTTAAAAATAAAATATTTCACATTTTGAGGCATAATTCAACATGTAAAGCAAAAATCTGAGAAAACCTCTTAAAACGTTCCAATATGCTTTAAAATGCAAAATTTCACGTTCGTGGAAAAATTAGTTCGGGACTAAACCGAGTAGGAAATATCGCAAAACGTCTCAAAATGCTTAAAAATGCAATATTTCACAATCTATGGTGCATTTCAATGTGTGAAGCAAAAATCTAAGAAAACATAGTAAAAAGTCTTAAAATGTTTCAAAATGCAATATTTCACTTTTGTGTTAAAATTCAGTTTGGTGCTAAAACGCGTGGGAAACGTTGTAAAACGTCTGAAAACGCTTAAAAATAAAATATTTCACATTTTGAGGCATAATTCAACATGTAAAGCAAAAATCTGAGAAAACCTCTTAAAACGTTCCAAAATGCTTTAAAATGCAAAATTTTACGTTCCGTCGAAAAATTAGTTGGGGGACTAAACCGAGTAAGAAATATCGCAAAACGTCTCAAAATGCTTAAAATGCAATATTTGACAATTTATGGTAAATTTCAATGTGTGGAGCAAAAATCTAAGAAAACATCGTAAGTAGTCCTAAAATGCTTGAAAACGAAAAATATCTTTTGTAATAAAATTCAGTTTGTGTCTGAAACACCTGAGAAACCTTGTAAAATATCTGAAAACGATTAAAGATAAAATATTTCACATTTTGTGGCATAATTCAATATGTGAAGTGACAATCTGAAAAAACCTCTTAAAATGCTTTAAAATGCAAAATTTTCGATACGTTTGTGTTGAAATTCAGTTTGAGGCTAAAACTCGTGGGAAACATTGTAAGACCTCTGAAAACGATTAAAAATAAAATATTTCACATTTTATGGCATAATTCAATATGTGAAGCAAGAATCTGAGAAAACCTCTTAAAACGTTCCAAAATGCTTTAAATGCAAAATTTCACGTTCCCTGGAAAATTCATTTTGGAGCTGAAACGAGAAGGAAATATGGCAAAACGTTTCAAAATGCTTTAAAATGCAAAATTTCACTTTTGTGTTTTGTTAGCTCTACAATTTTATGCACATTTTTACGAATTTTATTAGATTTTTGGCTTTACCTTCAAAACGGTAAAATTTTTGCTTGTAAATAGGTGCTATAAATAGATCATTGAAGGGGATCATCGTTCTATATTGCTCTAACTCATACGGCAGAGTATCTCAAAATACAGCTTAATACAGCTTAATACAGCTTAATATACAAAATACAGATAATATTAAAATTATAAAAATGCTACCTCATCTTTTATTAAAGTGCATCCATTAGCTAACAGGTGTAATCATTTGACTTAAGTCATTTAATTTACACGTTTTCAAATTGTCTGTACCTGCAATATTGGGCACACAATCTCTTTTCCTTGTGTGAAATGGAAAAAAAAACCTACACTAGAACCGTATATTTAAAGCGGCCACTTGTGAAACAAAAGCACGTTTTCAAGTATTAATTACATATAATTTGTATACATGTGTGATTAGAAAAAATGTTTAGATACTTTTTAAGTGATAAGCTACACCATTATAAAAAGAATTGTTAGGAAGCAGAAACTCTATTCTCTTCAATTATACCTCGTCGAGACTCTAATAAAGTAAATTTCCTTGGGTCGCAATGAAATTACTATTATTCGTGGCATTATTCGTGGCAATAGGTCTTTCAGTGGTAACTCCATTAGGTGGAAACTCAACTTTGCTGGCTAACTATTTCAACAGTTCCTACGACACTGCACTTGCATATGAAATTCCAGTAGACTTCAGCCAATTTGTGAATACTACGAGTAATGAAACTGTAGGTAAGTAACAAGTTAATTTTAGTTCTATCGAGAGTGGATATTAACAAAATGTATGATAATGAATGCAAAACCATTCATTAATGAGTCCCATTATAATACTAATTTTATGTCCCACCAATTCTTTATTTTAAACTAAAATTTTAGATTTTTAAATTAAACAATATTTTAAAAGGAAATAAAGAACTGGTGGGTTAGTTACCAAATATGTAAAAGGGAACTTTATGGCCGCGCAGTCATAAAAGAGAATAATAAGGATCTCATGTTTTTCAATTTTGGTTGTCGATTTTTGGAATTTTTTCCATTTCGACGTTTATAACTTTTAAACTGCTTATTTGACGGGATTTTCATACGAGGGGCGTAGAGACAGAAATGAAATGAACGGGCTATCCACCAAAAGTGTGGTCGCTTTGATGGTATGTGCGGTGGGGGGGGGGGGGGGCTGAGCAGTGGCGTAGCGGAGTCAAAAATGCGTTTGTTTTTCGATTTTACGACGGTTTTACCCTAGATCCGGGGCTATTAAGATTAATTGTGAAGTGTAATTCCGATATGTTAAATAGGAAAATATATAAAAATTCGCAACGTTGAGACGGTTTTTTTTTATTTGTTTGTATTCGTCAACTTCTTGGCCTTCTGAACCCCCTCAGTTAAACGCCTAGCTCAATAGGGATGGTACCAAGGGAAAGGGCATATCCTTGCTCACTTTTAATCCTATCCCGCCAAAGGTGTCACTTTAATACACAGTTTGTATTAATGTAATTAGAGTGGTTAAAAAAATGCCCAAAGACAGTTGGAGCCCCGTTTCGGTTGTAAATGTATAACTAGAAGACGTGGAGAGAAAAAAAAATCCACAATTTCGGCAGAAAACTGGTTTTGGTTCACTTCACGATTTATCACATTCCCCAGCGGAAGCACCCTTTTTTTTGGAAAGTCCAATTTCCTTCAGTCGGATTTTTAACTTTTCCAGAAATATTCTTTTTCTTTGGAAATTTCAAAAATTAAAAATTTCCATTCAAGAAATTTATCAGAGTTTTTGGAAACTTTACTTCAGTCGGATTTTTAACTTTTCCAAAAATATTCTTTCTCTTTGGAAATTTCAAAAATGGAAAATTTCCGCCGTGCCCAACCCTAGTAAATAAAAAATCCTCTCTGTTGTTCCTCTATACTCCAATGTGATTATGGTTAATTTAATTTGAATCAAGAATTTTATCACAGTCTTTGGGAACTTTCCTTCAGTCGGATTTTTAACTTTTTGCAGAAATATTCTTTTTCTTTGGAAATTTCTAAAATGAAAAATTTCCGCATTGCCAAACCCTAGTCAATTAAAAATATTTTCTGTTGTTTCCCTATACTCCAATGTAATCATGGTTAATTTCATCTGAATCAAGAAATTTATCACAGTCTTCAGAAACTTTCCTTCACTCGGATTTTTACCTTTTCCGGAAATATTTTTTTTTTGTTTCAAAAATGGAAAATTTCCGCCGTGCCCAACCCTAGTAAATCAAAAATCCTCTCTGTTGTTTCTCTATACTCCTATGTGATTAGGGTTAATTTAATTTGAATCAAGAATGTTATCACAGTCTTTGGGAACTTTCCTTCAGTCGGATTTTTAACTTTCCAGAAATGTTCTTTTTTTTTGGAAATTTATAAAATATAATATATTCCTTCACTCGGGTTTTTACCTTTTTCGGAAATATTTATTTTTTTTTTGAAGTTTCAAAAATGGAAAATTTTCGCTGTGCCCCACCCTAGTAAATTAAAAATGATCTCTGTTGTTCCCCTATACTGCGATGTGATTATGGTTAATTTAATTTGAACCAAGAAATTGCGTTGAAACCAAATATATCCGACGTTTCGGCTTTATGCTTACTATACGCCATTATCAGGGTTTTCTCTTTTATTACAAATATTGCTTTGTAAATGTGCCACGCCCAAACAGTCAGTTTTTCGTATATGACTGAGAAAATAGCTTTAACGAGGGCCTTTTATCATTTTTAGATTCCGAGATTTAACTGATTAAATTTCTCATTGATAGGGGTAGGGTGACATTTGCCATTTTATCGCAAAGCCATTTATGACAATAGAACAACAGTGTAAAATTGTGTGAAAATTACCTAATGTTTTAATTTAATCGATCGTTATGCCAACTAAATTAAAAACTTGGAACGACAAATTAAGCAGATATTTTGTGGTCGCGAATGCTCAATTTATTGGTGTCAATAGCGTGGTAATACCATGTTTAGTTTTTGAATTATATACATATAAGTATTAAAATGTCGATAAAAAGTGGAAAAATTACCTTTTAGGTGCCATTTTGAAGTGGAAAAAAATTGCTGAAAGTTTCAATTTTGCATATTTTTTACATATTTTTGTCCGCTCTTTCCTATGAGACTATTTTTGATAAAATATATGACAGTTGATTTTGGCCGAAAATTTTGCGACCCCCTTTGAAATTTTTGACATTTTCACATTTTCCTGTTTATCTTAGAAACGGTATGGTTTTGCGATATGCAGGTTTATATGATGTATGAAGAGGTCATTAAGCGCTATCAGATGCGTGTATCAGAAAGAAGCTAGCTTTCACCGTTTTCGAAAAAATTTTAAAAAAGAGCAAAATTTTTACCTTATTTTTGGGCCACCCGTGCTCAGTTACCGTTCTAGGCAGACCTACGAAAATGGGCTTTACGTGTAGCTCTATTCATCTAGTTTCTTAAATATTCTTATAGATTTTCGGATAAATCTTCATCGAAACGAGATATCAGCTTTTAAAGGCCGCAATGCACGATTTTGGTTTCAAAATTTAGGTTTTTGGACCGGTTTAAGAGCCCCATACGCTTAACATAGAAATATCGACTTTTCCCACATAAATCACTAGTAATGAGTTTTATTAGGTTTTATTTGTCGGTTCTAGTAGATTCATGATAAAAAGGGCATATTATATTTACGTTTTAGATAGTATAGAGTGTCCCAAAAAAATGTTGTAACTTGCAACTTTTTGAATTTTTGGAAGCATGTAAATAGATATCAATTAATTTATTGCGTTAATTCGAGTAGTTTTATGATAAATAGAGCATTCATTTCTGTCTTAAATTGTAAGTTTTATTCCCTTATTATAAACAGTGCCTTGATTTCTGATTTAAATACTATAGGGTGTTCCAAAAATTGGCAAACATTTTTAAGAACAATTAAAGCTAGAAAACTGAAATTTCAATTGTAGATTCTTTTTATAATCACAAACAATATGTCATAAATGGGAACCGTCCCAATTAAAAAGCACACCATAAACAAACCAACTCAATCGATACTCAGATGAGACTCAGATATATCAAATTTTAAAAAAGTGCAAAATTTTTACATTATTTTTGGGCCACCAGTGCTCAGTTACTGTTCTAGACAGACATTTGGAAATAAGCTCTAATCTTCTACTTTCTTAGTTATTCTTATAGATTTTTGGATAAATCTTCATCGAAAGGAGATATCAGCTGTTAAAGGCCGCAATGCACGATTTTGATTTCAAAATTTAGGTTTTTGGACCGGTTTGAGAGCCCCATATGCTTAACATAGAAATATCGACTTTTCCCACATAAATCAATAGTAATCGATTTTATTCGTCGGTTCTAGTAGCTTGATGATAAACAGGACATTAATTTACGTTTTAGATAGTATAGAGTGTCCCAAAAAATGTTGTAACTTGATTTCTCAATCTCATTATTTCAAATAGTATACGGTGTACCAAATAATGCTGCAACATTTAACTTTAGTTTTTTTTTGTTTACTAATATATTTTTTTTTGTATGTTTTAGTCCTTTATTATAAAGAGTGCCTTGATTTCTGATTTAGATACTACATGGTGTCACAAAAATGGGCAAACATTTTTAAGAACAATTAAAGCTAGAAAACTGAAATTTCAATTGTAGATTCTTTTCATAATCACAAACAATATGTCATAAATGGGAACCTATTTACGCGTCCCAATTAAAAAGCACGCCATAAACAAACCATCTCAAGATTTCTGCTGACCAACTTGTTCATTTCAGTTATTTAAGGTCTTTTCGTGATAGTTTGAACCTGATGGTGTTACCATTTGCTATGTCTAATATGGTTCTGTTTAGTTTGAGTGTACCACTCATTATTCCATCTAGGGTTAATGAATTTTGTTGTATTGCAGACAAATTTATTGTTATAATGGCTAAGGAAGAGACATTTTTAGACTGGTTTGAAATGCTCTCTATGTCTTGCATATTGGTTCATATTGACTGCAATCTCACGTATGTTTGGAATGATAGTTCGACGACACATAAAATATAGTACAAATAAAAAATACCCTTCTAACTTCGTTGTAAATACAAAAAACAATGGCAATCATTGTTAAAAAATTATTATTATTAAGTAAATATGGACTTACGTCCTAAAGTAGCAAGACACAATACATGTATGTACATACAATATAAATTTAAATTAAAAAAAATAATCCTTTCTATCTTGAGAAGAAAAGCCAAAATAATTATTTTGTATTCATCCGGGTATAGGCAAAACTATAAACAGACTCAGTGTGTTCTTTCTTAGAGGTGAAAAAAAAAGCATATTAAAATGAAAGAGTTAATACTTTTTATGGCATTATACCTGCCAATCGTAACTCCATTAGGTGGAAACGTAACTTTGCTGGCTGAATATTTCGACACCTACTACGATAATGCACTTGCATACGAAATTCCAGTCGATTTCAGCCAATTTTTAAATACTACAAGTAATGAAACTTTAGGTAAGTAACTATGTGCATATTAACACAATGTATTATAATTAATGCAAAACCATTCATTAATGAATCCCTTTGTAATAGCTATTTATGTAATACCCAATAGGTAATGTAAGGTTTTATGAGAGAGATCAGTTTATGGTCGAGCGAGCTTGAAAGCGAATACATAAACAGATGAGTCAAGTAAAACCGCATTACGTACGCGTTGTATACAATATTTTTATGGATATTTACGGAAACGAGATTTTACTGACCAAATATTTCTAAACTTTCGAAGAAATTGCAACATTATTATGTCATTCCAGTTGACTTTAGCCAATTTGTAGAAACTGCGATTAATCTGCGAAACTTTCGGTAAGTAGTTAGCTCTGAAATACTTTTTTTTTCTTTTACGACTGTTTAATAATATGGCTATTGCTCACTTGTTTTTAACAGATAAAAAGTCTATTACCTATCCGTGAGTAATAATTTATTACTTCAACTAATGAAAACTAGTAGATTAGCGACATTATTATAACCAGTAAAATTTATATTAGTTTTCTAAAATTTATGTCAGGAGACCACATTTTTGCATCTGTTTTGATTTGCTGCTTTTCATTCCAAAAAAGAACTTTGACATTGGCTTTAAACAAAGGATTTAGTAGAAAAGCTAACAGTATTCTACACGCTTGTAAAAGCTTTTACCCAATCTGATGAATTACTTTCATTAAACACTTCATACTCGTAAGTAATAGCTATCATTACATGCTTGTTGAATAATACTATATATAAAAGCAATAAAAGTCACATAACATGTTCTCTCGAAGAACATTTCACAAGAAAGAAGAATATCTCACATCCTCACATATCACGCACTTTTCGATATGAGAATATCACGTGACAAGAAAGTTACTGAAAAGAAATTCTAGTAAATGATATGATAAGAATTTTCTTTGAAGAAACTTAGTAAAGTATTATTATGCATTCAAATTTGAAAATTAATCTATTCCTAGTTGTTAATGTAAAATGGCATAAGCAGAGTTAAAAAAATCGACTTTAAACTTAGATGATATCGAAGTTCTAAATTATAGTTTGCACATGAATATCACAGGTTAGGAATGTTTCAAAGCAACATAAAAAGTTCATGTTTATCACATAGCTAAACAATGTGTTGGTCATGTTATAATTACATAATAGGAACGTTCTGATAATATGAAAAGGAGGTCATGAAACACATTCTTCTCATGTGATATTCAAGTTTTAAATGATAATTTTCCACGTGAGTATCACATTTTATCTCCTCAAAGGCATGTTCTTGCTAGATAATAAGAATATAAAATTGCTTTGTGGGGATTTACTTAGAAGATGCAATGATGACGTAAATATGATGTTAAAATGCTAAATTAGTGAAGTGCAGCTGGTAAGTGAAGCATAGACAGGGGTTATGAATTTATCAATGAAAAATGGTACAATGTGCTTATCTGTTACAACTTTCTCCCACTTAGCAATTTTACATTCTTTTCATCTGACAAGAATATGCCTTCGAGGAGATGGAATCTGATATTCAGGTGAAAAATTATCCATTGGAACTTGAATATCACATGACAAGAACCTGTCCCGCGACCTCTTTTTCAAGTTCTCAGAACGTGCCACTTATGTTCCGTCGAATATGATTATTACGTGAAAAACACATTCTTTTGTGATATGATAAACATGCACCATTTATGTTCCTTTTGGACATTCCTAGCACCTGACAAGAATAATTTTTTCCGTAGAAAAACACGTGATATTCATATGAAATATTATCATTCAGAACTTGAATATCATATGAGAAGAACGTGCCCTGTGACCCCCTGTACAAGTACTCAGGCCGTTCTAGTTATATTCCGTAAAGTGCTCTACTTTCACAATAAAATATGTGCGGAATAGGCTTTTTACAGGACACACCTAGGAAATAGTGAGTTACCTATCTTGGTTGCTCCCGCTGCCAGCCCAGCCCCCATTGACTGATTACGTAATTGACAATTTGACACGATAAAGACATTAGCGATACGCCTAAGGAAACTTTTTGATGTAATGCATGAAGTTTTTCAACAACAGAAAGAGATAGACTAAGCAAAGCTTTAAATGTACGACAGTGATAGACCTATTCCACCACACCAAAAAGTTTACTTTAACAACAGGCGAGACAGTAATGAGTAATGACGTAATACGACGTTCGGTTACTGATACTGGGTTTGAATAGTGTTTAGTCAGACCAGTCTGAGCTGTTCTGGAACATGAAATCCTACACTTAGGTGTTATAAAATAACATCTTTGTCGAAAAAGTTTACTAATTCACATTCGCAGGATTAACAAATTATCCTTATCCAATGATACATCTTTGGAGACGATTAATGCTTATAAAATTCCACCTAGATATGCCATGGGCATTTTACGTAATAAGATGTCTCTTTCCAGATGCTTCATTTCGCGTTCCAATTCAGACGGCTCACAGATTCTCTTGGTTCTTATAGATTTTCAGACCCATTCTCTCTCGAGTTGTGTGTCTCGGTTATCATGACCCATTGTAATAAAATCTCCACTCATGACTTTAATGACATGCGACCGATAACATAAAGCATCTATTAACAATGTTTGATGTTTGAGACCAAAATGTTACCATCAGTTTCTAATTTTCAGATTATGGAAATTTCGATTTTATTGTTATTGGTAGCGGTCCAGCAGGTGCAACCGTGGCGACTCGTCTTACGGAAATATCTGAGTGGAATGTGCTCCTTCTGGAAGCTGGTCCCGAGGATACTGACATGAATAAGGTTTTAGGATTATTCTCCTATCCTCTAATGGGAGAGGATAATTGGTTTCACTACACCACCGTACAGGAAAATGCATGTGGAGGTAAGCCTCATTGTGACTACTTTATAATATACAATTGTTTTAGCTTTCAATTCTTTGGCTTGCATTCTTTCTCTAATTTTTGTTTTCTCAGGACTCGTGAACCGTCAATGTGCAGAACCAGCCGGAAGAATCCTTGGAGGAGGTTCTACCGTGAACGGAGCATATTTCTTTAGAGCTCATGAGAATGACTTCGCCAGGTGGGTAAGGTTTTCCTAAATAACACAAAAACTCTTTTTATGAACGAAAACATTTTAGGTTGACATATATGGAGCTACAGGATGGTCCTATGCGGACGTTTTGCCTTATTTCATTAAAAACGAAAATGCTCACTACTCACCCCTGGAGGAGGGTTATCACGGCTTCGATGGACCTATATATGTCAGCAACGACAATGATTCCTTATTGGTAAGTATATCATAACAATGAGCTTTTTACCTTAGCTGCCAAGTTTCCTTCTTTTTCTTTCCGTTATTTCCTAACAAGATTATTCTTGATTGCCTTGATATCCTAAAATTAAGAATTAATTCACAGCGATCGGGGCTGAGATTTTTCACTTTTTTTCAAGTTATCGATGAATCCATATCTATTACTGACAACGGCATGACAAATTCCACTTTTTATCGTTCAATTTGAAGATACAATTTTATTGACTTTAAATAGAGTTGAATGGGTAAATGCATCAGAATTAGTGCACGAAAAGCAAAAAAATTTTGTTGAAGAAAGAGTCAAGTTAACTTTATGATTCACCCTACATGAGAGCCGAAAACATCACTGCCATCAGCATAAGTTGGTTAATTCTTTCCTGTGTCGTCTAAAGTCCCTAAACCACTGTGTAAACCCAAGACAGTTTTTGTGAGAAAATTGGTGAAAAGAGGCTCATAACCAGAGTTTTTGTACCGCTAGCAAGACCATGATCTTCTAAAGAAACCACAGAAGAAGAGGAAAGTCTGGGCCATGCCAGTTCATCTTCCTTATAAGGCTGTAGTGACAAAACTCTGGTAAAGAAATAGCTCCTCATGATTTCTACTCTCAATAATAAGATTGAAAATTATATCAATCCCCTAGAGAGCCCAAACGAGAACACCAAAATATGGGTAAAAGTTTTTCTCATTTTAGTTTCTCTGTCCATTGAACTAGCCCATCATTGTTAGAAAACTGAGGCATAGAAGCTTGAATCTTAGCACATATATCTCTAAACTGCACTAACCAACATTAAGAAACAGTTTGTTCTGAATTAAAAAAAAACTATTTATTTAGACTCCCATTTTGGTGCAAGCTTTCGAAGAAGCCGGATATGAGGAGAACGATCTTAATGGTCCTGCAACTTCTGGATTTGCAAGGACCCCTATCCAGTACAAAGCAAACGAGCGGGTTAGTGCAGCTTCAGCTTTGATTCGACCTGCTCTCAATAGAACCAATTTGCAACTTAGTCTTAACAGCTTCGTAACAAGAATTATCATTGATACCGATACGTTGAATGCTACCGGTGTAGAGTTTGTTAAAAATGGAACCAAGTACGTTGCGACCGTAAACAAAGAAGTTATCCTGTCAGGTAAGTTCTTGTTGAAATGAAACATTATTGAACATGAGACTACGATAATTTCAGCGGGTCCTTGGAACTCAGCTCCAATCTTGATGCATTCCGGTATAGGACCGGCTGCTCACTTAGAGAGCTTAAACATTTCCGTTATAGCTGACCTTCCTGTTGGGCAGAATTTACAGGATCAACCCTTCTTCAATGGCTTGATCTTAAAGTAAGTCTACCTAATTTGTCTATATGTACTACAAAATTTAAAGTGCTTATAATTAAGTGTCTAAAAAAATGCCCCATTAGAAGTTATGTATATTCTGAGGTGGTCCTACGTTGGGAAGTTGAATTCCATGTCTGCAAGCGATAAAATGCAGACAATAAGGTTGCAATAAGAGCATAATTTTTATCATGTTTCTAGGACAAATACAACGTTGTTTGACTACGGCGATTTTGACAACAGGGTGGAAAGGTATACTGAGAACCTAAGACCTTTAACCAGTCAAACCGAAATTATGTCTCGTTCGGACCACGGATCGGATCCAGCATATCCCCGTCCCAATCTGGAATTTTACTTTACGTCCCCAGGTGTAATTTCGGGTACTCCTGCTCAAAAATTCTATAGGTATGTACATAATTAGTTTTTCAAATTTAGTGACCATGTGAAAAGTTTACATTAACTTTACCTGCCTTGGCTTTGAACATTACTTCAGCGATGCATTCTAGGTAATACACATACAAAGAACTCACGAACTTTAGATTTTTTTTGCGTTTCTTTAAATGCAGGAAAATGAATCTATTGTCTTCTGTTATAGATACACCAATGAAACTGTGCAATTCATGGTCTCAAACGGCACGACAGATTCCAGAATCCAGGTGTGCTTAATCCACCCGAAATCAGTGGGAAACATTACTTTGTCGTCCAGTGATCCAAAGGATAGGCCTATAATAAACCCGAATTTCTTAGCGGAGCAAGAAGATATAGACAATTTGTTATACATGATCAAATTTGCCTTGACCTTCAGCAACTTAACCGCTATCCAGAGCATTGGAGGTGAAATTTCTATGTTTGATACTCCAGGATGTGACGATGAAAAATATTCAGATGCATGGCTTGTGTGCTCTATACATTATTGGAGTTTTGGGGTAATGTAGTTTATTTTCTTATGATCTGTTTACTCATAAATTAACCTATGGAAACCTCTTTCACAGAGCTACCATGGAGTAGGGGCTAACTCAATAGGAAACGATACTACCCGCTCGGTAGTAGACCCGAGGCTGAAAGTCCATGGCATTGGAAGCCTCAGAGTGGTAGACACCAGCATTATTCCGGAAGCTCCTACAGGGCACCCCTCATCCACAGCGTACCTGGTCGGTGAAAAAGGATCTGACTTAATCAAGGAAGACTGGGGACAACTTAGCTCATCGAAGAAATAATTTGGTTAATTGTAAATTTATTACGGATTATGTAGCAAAATATTTTTTGAATATATAATTTAACTAAAATTGTGATGTTCTAATTTAAATATTCAGTCACCTCTACCTAGAAATCATACTACAGTCTCTGACTAGCACAAACCAAAATTACCCTTAGGGGCAAGATAGCATAAAAGATAGCAAAAGTTGACCATTTTAATGGCGCAACATGTATCACGCGCAATATAATCAAGTGCAGTAATTGGAAAAGCATAAATTACAATTGAAATTAGTCAATTACATTTGATGCTATAAAAAGAGCATAGTTAAAAAAAGGTTTAATTCAGAATGATCAGGTGCAATTTAGAAAGCAACTTTATTTTTGTTTAGGACAGTCTCATGTATAATAATTGAGAAATCATGAAATGTAATTGAGAAAAATCAATTGTAATTCTAAAACCATCAAATTTAATTCAAAGTAGTCGAGTGTAATTGAGACACCATTAAATGTAATTCGGAATGGTCAATTTTAATTTAGAAATCATCAAGTGTACTTTACAAATTACCAACAAAACTCAGAAGCCGAGAAAAAAATCATGTGGAATAATAACAAACCTTTTAAGTCCAACAACATCTCTGTTGAGGACTTCTTCATGTGTAATAATTGAGAATCGATCAAAAGTATTTCAGATTGGTCAACTATGATTCTCAAAAATCAATGTAATTCTGAAATCATCAAGTTTAATTCAGAATAGTCGAGTGTAACTTAGTCAGCATTAAATGTAATTCTTAATGGTTAATTTTAATTCGGAAATCATTAAGTGTACTTAATTTAAAAAGTACAAAATACCAACATCACTCAGAAGCCGAGAAGTAAAAATTCACGAGGAACAATAACAAAACTTTTAAGTTCGACATCATCTCTATTTCGTCTTTATATGTAATAAATGAGAAAAGATCAAATGTAATTGAGTTTGGTCAACTGTAAATGTGAAATTTAACTCAGAATAGTCAAGTGTAATTTAGAAAAAACCCATCGATTGTAATTTAAAATACTCAATTTTAATTCAAAAAACATCGTCTAGCACAGTAGCAGTCTATTTAGTAAGTCTTCATGTGTAATAATTGAGAAACGAGATCAAATGTAATTGAGAATGGTCAACTGTAATTCTTAAAAATCAAACGTAATTCAAATTACTCAATTGTAATTCGAAAATCATCAAGTTTAATTCAGAATGGTCGAGTGTAGTTGAGAAAGCATTAAATGTAATTCAGAATTCTCAATTTAAATTCAAAAATAATCAAGTTTAATTCAGAATAGTCAACTGTATTTCATAAATCATCCAGTGTAATTCTGAAACCATCAAGTTTAAGTCAAAATAGTCAAATGTATTTGAGAAATCAATGGAATTTTGAAATCATCAAGTTTAATTAAGAATAGTCGAGGGTAACTGAGACAGCATTAAATGTAATTCGGAATGGTCAATTTTAATTCAGAAATCATCAAGTGTACTTTACAAATTACAAAGATAACTCAGAAGCCGAGAAGAAAAAATTCATTTGGAACAATAACAAACCTTTTAACTCCAACATTATCTCTGTTTAAGACGTCTTCTGTACGTAAGTAAAGTTTCTGTAAAGTTTATTCAGAATAGTAGAGTGTAATTGTGACAGTAAGTGTACTAGACAACAAGTGTACTTCAGAAAATACCAACATAACTCAGAAGCCGATAAGTAAAAATTCTAGGGGGACAATAACGTAGCTTTTAAGTCCAACATAATGTAATTGAGAATGGTCAACTGTAGTTTTGAAAAATCAAACGTAATTCAGAGTAGTCAAGTGTAATTTAGAAAGCATCGATTGTAATTTAAAATAGTCAATTGTAATTTGAAAATCATCAAGTTTAATTCAGAACGGTCGCGTGTAATTTCGAAAGGATTAAATGTAATTCAGAATTCTTAATTTAAATTCACCAATAATCAAGTTTACGTCAGAATAGTCAACTGTGCTTTGGAAATAATCTAGTGTAATTCTGAAATAATCAAGTTTAATTCAAAATAGTCATATGTATTTAAGAAATCTGTGTAATTCTGAAATCATCAAACTTAATTCATAATAAACGAGTGAACTGAGACAGCATTAAATGTAATTCAGAATAGTCAATTTTAACACAGGAATCATTACATAAAAAAATTCATATGGAACAATAACAAACCTTTTAAGTCCAACATCATCTCTGTTTGGGACGTCTTCATGTGTATTAATTGAGAAACGATCAAATATAATTGAGAATGGTCAAGTGTAATTCAGAAAAATCAAATGTAATTTAGAGTAGTCAAGTGTAATTTAGAAAGTATCGATTGTAATTTAAATTACTCAATTGTAATTCGAAAATCATCAAGTTTATTTCAGAATGGTAAAGTGTAATTGAGAAAACATTAAATGTAATTTATAATTTTCAATTTCAATTCAACAATAATCAAGTTTAATTCAGAATAGTCAACTGTATTGCAAAAATCATCCAGTGTAATTCTGAACCCATCACGTTAAATTCAGAATAATCAAATAAATTTGACAAATCAACGTAATTCTGAAATCATCAAGTTTAATTCAGAATAGTCGGGTGTAATTGAGATAGCATTAAATGTAACTCGGAATGGTTAATTTTAATTCAGAAATCATCAAGTGTACTTTACAAAATATCAATATAACTCAGAAGCGGTGAAGTAAAAATTGATAGGACGTCTTTATGTGTAATAATTGAGAAAGCATCAAATGTAATTGAGAATGGTCAACTGTTATTCTAAAAAATCAAACCCAATTCAGAGTAGTAAAATGTAATTTATAAAGCATCTATTGTAATTCAAAATACTCAATTGTAATTATAAAATCGTCAAGTTTAATTAAAAATGGTCGAGTGTAAATGAGAAAACATTAAATGTAATTCACAATTCTCAATTTAAATTCAAAAATAATCAAGTTTAGTTGAGAAGTCAACTGTAATTCTGAAACCATCAAGTTTAATTCAGAAGAGTCAAATGTATTTGAGAAATCAATGTAATTCTGAAATCATCAAGTTTAATTCAGAATAGTCGGGTGTAGCTGAGACAACAATGATTGTAACTCGGAATAGTCAATTTTAATTCAGAAATCATCAAGTGCACTTTACAGAATACCAATATAATACCAATATAACTCAGAAGCCCAGAAGTAAAAATTCATGTCGAATAATAACAAATCTTTTAAGTCCAACATCGTCTCTCTTGAGGACGTCTTCATGTGTAATAATTGAGAAACGATAAAATGTAATTGAGAATGGTCAACTGTAATTCCGAAAAATCAAACGTAATTCAGAGCAGTCAAGTGTAATTTAGAAAGCATCGATTGTAATTTAAAATACTCAATTTTAATTCGAAAAACATCAAGTTTAATTCAGAATAGTCGAGTGTAACTGAGACCGCATTAAATGTAATTCGGAATGGTCAATTTTAGTTCAGAAATCATCAAGTGTACTTTACAAAATACTAACATAACTCAGAAGCCGAGAAGTAAAAATTCACATGGAACAATAACAAAGCTTTTAAGTCCAACATCATCTCTGTTAAGGACGTCTTCATGTGCAGTAATTGACATAAGATCAAATGTAATTGAGAATGATCAACTGTAATTCTGAAAAATCAAACGTAATTGAGAGTAGTCAAGTGTAATTTATAAAACATCTATCGTAATTCAAAATACTCAACTGTAATTCGAAAATCATCAAGTTTAATTCAGAATGATCGAGTGTAGTTGAGAAAGCATAAATGTGATTTAACAATACCCAAGTTCAATTCAGAATAGTCAACTGTGTTTCGGAAATCATCCAGTATAACTCTGAAACCATCAAGTTTAATTCGAAATAGTCGAACGTATTTGAGAAATCATTATAATTCTGAAATTATTAAGTTTATTCAGCATAGTCTGGTTCTAGCATTAAATGTAAGCAGAAGCTGAGAACAAAAAATTCATGTGGAACAATAACAAACCTTTTAAGTCCAACATCATCTCTGTTTGGGACGTCTTCATGTGTAATAATTGGGAAGGATCAAATGTAATTGAGAATGGTCAAATGTGATTCTGAAAAATCTAATGTTCAGAGTCGTCAAGTGTAATTTTAGAAAGCATCGATTGTAATTCAAAATACTCAATTGTAATTCGAAAATCGTCAATTTTAATTGAGAATGGTTGCGTGTAATTGCGAAAGCATTAAATTTAATTCAGAATTCTCAATTTAAATTCAACAATAATCAAGTTTAAGACAGAATAATCAACTGTGCTTTGGAAATCATCTAGTGCAATTCTGAAATAATCAAGTTTAATTCAAAATAGTCAAATATATTTGAGAAATCAGTGTAATTCTGAAATTATCAAGTTTAATTCAGAATAAACGAGTGTAACTAAGACAACATTAAATGTAATTTGGATTGGTGAATTTTAATACAGAAATTTTCAAGTGTACTTTACAAAATACAAACATAACTCAGAAACCGAGAAGAAAAAAAAATCATATGGAATAATAACAAACCTTTTAAGTCCAACATCATCTCTGTTTAGGACGTCTTCTGTAACTCTGAATAATCTAATTTAATTCAGAGTAGTCAAGGGTAATTTAGAAAGTATCGATTGTAATTTAAAATACTCAATTGTAATTTGAAAATCATCAAGTTTAATTTAGAATGATCGAGTGTAGTTGAGAAAGCATTAAATTGTTGACAGAATAGTCAAGTGTAATTTAGAAAGCATAGATTGTAATTCAGAATTACTAATTTAAATTCAAAAATAATCAAGTTTAATTCAGAATAGTCAAGTGTATTTCGGAATCAACCTATAGCTATGTTGAGTGTATTCCTTTCTTACAACCATCTCTACCCCAGCCAATAATAGTATCCCCAGCCAATAATATATCATTTCATTTGACGCTATCTAAACAACATTTGACTCTCCTGAATAACATTTTATGTTTACTGAATTGTGTTTCACAAATTACTATTGCTGATTTCCAAATTACAGTTGACGATTCTGAATTAAACTTGATGCTTTCTTAATTACACTTCAAGATTTCTGAATTACAGTTGTCCATTGAATTACACTTGATACGTTCTGAATTAAGCTTGATACTCTTCCAATTAGAGTTCAAAATACTGTAGCGCAGTTGGTTAAAAAAAATGTCCTAAAAATTGAAAGGCCTATTCATTAGGTGGCCTTAGTAACTTATTGTGTCAATTCTTCAATGCTGATGGCTATCTATTCATCATCCACTGACTTACCAATACCTGAGTATTGCTCTGATTTAGTAAAGATTTCGCTAACATCATTCTTTGGTGTTATACTAGCCCACTTTGATTGCGAACACATTTACGTCATTCAAGATCTTGTATGAAAGCTCCAATGCTATCCATATTTCTGTGGGTGTTCCAGCTTGAGTAACATATGGTAAGTAACTTAATTCTAAGATCAAATTGATGGTCATGATGCCTAATCGTGTGTAATGTCGTAAAATCTTCTGTATCTCTCCTTATACAAAATGGTGTATCCAAGCTCAAGACATAAAAGTTGGGTTTAATGAGTCCGAGCAACTGAGGTAGAAAATGTTCATATTTAGCTAGTTAGGTTCGATCGTTTTCCTGAACATGCGTGTAATTTCAATTCTTCACTTCTACATGTAATTATCAAAGTGGTTTTTGTGTCATCGAGAATATGAAACTGGCTACTGTATACGTGACACGAAATATCTGGAAATTAAAAAGTACGTCACTTTTTCTAAAGAACTAGATGTGCTTAGCCTTATCTACCCGTTTTATGAGATCATTTCCCACATCTAGAATCATGAATATGGTAATTTTTATTCCTCCATCAAAGTGGGGTAACATCAGGAGATACATTTTCTGACATTCAAGACTCCATTTATACCACTTGATGTTAAAAATCTCCTGAGTTAGGACTAGACTCTAGAAGTTAAAGAAAAATATCAAACTTAAAAATTAAAACTAAACTGTGGAAATGTATAACTTACCAGGTCATTTCATCATTAACCACGTATTGAGACTATTGGAGACCGAAAGTTATTGCAGTCGATTTGTTTAGAACGTAAACTTCACTTATTATTGACGTCAAATAAGCGTTGGAAAACTGACTTTGGAATTTTTATCGTATGTTCTCAACATTTGCTGAAAGCAATTAGGTGTAAAAAAATTGAGATTTTTAAGTAGCAAATGCTCAAAAATGTACTCTAATAGTGGAGTTCTTTTTGTCATCCATTGTCAACTTAAAGTAACGAAAAATTTCGTGAGAAGACTGGGGAGGATGTAAGATGAAATAATAGTTATTTATGGTACTAGTGTGTTATGTTGAAAATAAGTCACGCTGGAAAGATTTATACCACGAGGCCGGCAGGCCGAGTGCTATAAATTCTCAAGTGACTTAGAAAACATAACGCACGAGTGGCATATAATGTTTTTTCCAACGCATGACAGTTTTGATCCAACAAATGAAAAAAATCGTTTATTTATTAATTTTATTAAAACTTTCTGATCAAATCAAATTTTCTTGCATCTCAGTAACCTATAAATGTCAGAATGATTTGACAGTGACTTTTTTACAGTTTGGTCAGAGTTGGTTGTTTGTTTGTTTGTTAGCAAATGTTTAAATAAATTTTGACACTTGTCAGTTTTCCCTGCAAAAATAGGAAGCTTTTTTGAAGAAAAAAACGTGTAAAAAATGGAAGAAAGCGATGAAAATTACGTTGCTGAGGATATCCTTACGGAAGCAGAAGAAGCAGCAATCAGATTTTGCCAGACAAGTCTGGAGATGCTTACGACAAAGAGTTCATAATGTTTGAGTTTTTGATGAATTTACGGAAGATAAAAGATATTGATGAAAATGTTCTATTGGCTCATTTTTACATTTCCAAAAAAAATTAGTCCCTTCGACACTATGGACCAAATACTCGATGCTTCGCTCGACTATTCACCTTAATAAAAAAATCGACATTTCAAAATGTGGCAAACTAACGGGCTTTTTGAAAAGCAAATCACAAATAAAACAAACCAAAGAAGTCCAAGACATTAGAACGACATGAAATAGAGAGGTTTTTGTACGAAGCTCCCCACGACGAGTACCTGTTGATGAAAGTGACTTTAATAATGGGGATTAGCGGTGCTTGTAGATGCGATGAGTTGGTCAATTTGAAAATAGGAAATATTCAAGACAAAGGAAAATATTTTCAAGTCATTTTGCCAGACACTAAAACCACGAAATCGAGAAGTTTTATTAGAAGAAGGATTTCCAGTCAAACCGATCAATTTGTATAAAAAATACATGTCTTTGAGACCAAAGAATACTAGTTCTAGCCGCTTTTTTGTCTTTTACAAAAATGAGAGGTGTACCAGTCAGTGTGTGTGAATTAATACGTTGTCGAAGATACCTTGAAGAATTGCAATGTTTTTGAAATTGGAGGAACCAGCGTTCTTCACTGACTGAGAAAGCCTGCGGCGACTCTCTTGGGCAATGCAGGAGCTAACATGACTATTTTGAAATGTCACGGAGGATGGAAGTCCTCGACCATAGCAGAAAGATACCTAGAAGAATCGGTGCATAACAAAATACAAATTGCAGAAAAAATACAAAGTTCCAATGCGTCGGCGACTTCTAGCACTTTTTTGCACTATTCAGCAGCTGTACCGATATGGGAGCGTCTGGTTCCAATGAACAATTGAATTTTACAGTGACTTCAAATTCGAATAAATTGTTAGCGATTTCCTATAGTTTCAATATCAAGTTGAGTTCTGCTTGTAAGAGTAATAAGTAAATAGAATACTAATTTATCCATAACTCACTAGTGTGTTATTTGATAGTTTACTTGTCTAATATGACATTAATAATGACAGTCATAGCGGTCATGTGTTGAATAAATTCTCTAAATTTTCGGAAAATGGTCAATGTTTTCATCCCTTATTGCTAAGTACTCTTAGTTAGTTTGACATTGTCTTGAATGTTAGCACATTATAGTCATATTATTGCGATGGTGAGATTTGTCTTGGGAGGCATTTACCAATAGAAAGTTGTATAATAATTGGAGCTTACTAATGCTCCACAAACTATTTAGGCACTAGGTATTGATAGTTTACACGGATTAATCGAAATCGTTGTTTCTTGTAATTTGTATTCCTCGTGTGATTTATAAGTAAGTAGCCTGTCGATTTTTTTTCGAGAATCCACAATCGTTCTCGAGATATTTGCAATAAATATGAAGTGGTTCATTCTTGTGGTACCTTATTCTCTGCGAACGTTGGCGATTATCATAGTTATTCTTATTCCATCAGCTGCCTACCTAAATAATTGTAAAGATGTCATCCCAAACCACTGGCGCAGGTTTTGCAGCCATGAGTTTCTTCACCTTCCTGGTCCTCTCCTACCGTCGACATTTCCGTGGAGGTTAAGCTGCAGTAGTCAATATTAATATGTCCGAAGTACTCCATTTTTCTTCTCTTCACTGTGAATGTCACTTCTTTCGTTTTACCTTCGGTCCTTCGTCGTCCGTCTGTACTTCTTCGTTAGTTACGTTCTCCATCCATGAGAGGCGCATTGACGACTATTGGCTCATATGTCTGAGTTATTATAAGGACTTTGGCACCGAAACAACAGGCACCGTGGGAAACAAACACAAAATGTTGTATTTACCCATAAATTATGTCGAAGATTTGAAAGTAGGAATTAGCCGCAGAGTTCAAATACCGATCTAGACTACCAGCCTATACATCACAGATCCCTCCTCCGTTGGAGGAACTAGAACTCTGTCTACGTCTGTTTAAAAGCTACTCTGGAGCAAGTGGGCCCTTCACCATATTAATCCGAAAGATGACGCCCGAACTTTGTCGAGGAAGATCACCGACGAGACACGAGAGCAGACGATCTCATCCACACATATTGTTTTGTATATGGCCTTAGACTTGGCATGTCCTTCATATGTGCATTGAATTTAGACCTGAAGATGACCAAATATATAGTAGAAACCACTCTTAGTTAGTATAAACGCAAGCGTTTCTTTTGTTTTTAGCTAGAGTTGTTTATTAGCTAGAGCTAACCAAGTGAACTAATGCAGGATACCAAGAAGTAACCATGGAATTTCAAAATAAATTACAGCATATCCGAAGAGACTGCGAGACGCAATCTAAAAAACGCAAAATAGCATAAGGAATCTACTTAGATGTTCAAATATTAATTTTTGTTGTTCTGTGTGTGGTTGCGATAACAGTAAAAAAGGAATCGTCAGTGGCTTAAATGTATTTTGTACTTTTCATTGTTCGAGTTTTAATATAGATGTTAATGTTTTATTAAATACTAAAATGTTGTAATTCTTGTTTGTAGATAAATATTAATAAAAAACATAGATCATTGGAATGATCATTTCAAAATATAAAAGTCTACTACTGTACTATTAAGGTGTTTGAAGAAAAGTATACGCAATGGATTATAAAAACAATGTACGAATTTTGTATGCTCAGTGCTTTGTTAATTATTAAGATTGTAAAGCTTTTTTATCTGAATGAAAAACCCAATTTTTAGAGACTCATCTTCACTTTTGGTTTTAAAAAATATTAGTAACTTTACCTATAGTAATGGAAGGAAATAGTAGATGGAAGCATGCACTTAATCTCATTTCAAGCTTATTTTTTACAATCTAATTTTTCTAATATATTTGAGCAACAACAAACAAGTTTAATATATCCTCCATTTGCATTAGATACCATTACAGTCGTCTTCTTCAATTCCCAATTACAGAAACTGCGGGGTATTCATGAGAAACGTTATACATTTTTCGAATGACTGAAGACATTTTTTTTGAAGACTCCATTACGTGTAGTGCCAGCAGAGAGAGTAGTTTCTCAGAGAGAAACGATGGCTTGCAAGACTCACGGGACTGCAAACGACACATATACCTAACAGCACACTTCTGAAGGACGAAAACCGCGTTAAACAATTGTCTTGAACAACCATCCCAGAAACAAATACCGTACCTTAGACGCAAAATATGCACTTCTAACAATCTTTCGGTTCAACTGTGCCCCCATCACTCTGATGGCAGAGCAAGCGGAGGCCAATTGTGCTCCTAGCGAGGAGACTTGTCCGTCAAACGTCAGGCGTCGATCAATGCAGAGACCCAAAAAGTTGCTCTCCTCCCAATTTTAATACCTTCCAGTGTTACACTAATGGTGCTTTTGAAGTTCTTAATGCATGTTTTGTTTAGATTTCAGGAAAGTTCATTAGCATCACACCGTTTGTTTATTAAGTGTAAGTCTGTGAAAGTCTTTTCACTAAGAGCCTCGTGATCCAATCCTCTCCACAGAACGGTGGCATCGTCCGCATATAATGTAAATCCCGCACTAATTTTCAAGTTGGGAAGGTCGTTTATATACATTAAAAAGAGAAGAGGACCCAAGACTGAACCCTGAGGAACCCCTCGATGCACCATCATTCTATTTGAGGACTCGCCATTGCACACCACATTCTGGATCCTACAAGATAGGTATGCCTCAAACCAAACCCCTGCTCGTCCTCCCACACCTAATTATTCGAGTTTATACAATAGTATCTCATGGTTTACAGAATCAAAGGCTTTAGAGAGATCGCTAAAGGCCACAGCCGCCGACTCTGCATCCTCCTCTAATCCAAGTACCTCAACTTTATTTTTCCTAAAAATTGAGCTTTTCGATGACGACGAAGATGATGAAAGTTTAAATTGTAATATTCATTTAAAAAAAAACCTCAAGCAGGCCATGGAATTAGAACAGTAGGTCTGAGATGACTTCATAAAAACAATTGAAAGTCGAAAATGTCGTAAAATGTTACGATTTTCATTTTTTTATGAATCTATCTCAGATAAGAGTTTTAATTTCATGGCTTGCTACGAGGTTTTTTTTAATATACACCCTATATTTTTTATGGCCAATTAAGTATATATTTTTAAATAGTTTTTACAGTCATTGTAGCGAATAAGTAGTTAGATAAAAATAGATTTAATTATCTTCTAGACTAGAACGTATAAAAAAAAATAAAGCGATTTCAAGGGTATAATTTCAACTTTTGCCTTTTTTTTAAACACTCAACAATTAGGTACTACTCAAGTATCTTATCTGCCACAGTTCATTTCTGTTGCAACACATTATTTAATCTTGATTTAAAAAAAAAGTTTTTTTTTTGATAAGCCATACTGAAACATTATAAAAACCCTCAATAACGAACAGCAGCTACAATTTCGTGCAACTCTTAATAGAGCTTTATAGAATCGATTTTTTAAAATGAGGAGTTTATTATTAGTTGTAGGTTTAATATTTCCAGGGGTCACTCCCTTTGGAGAAGGTGAAAACGTAACAGAATTGGTCGACTACATCACAAACTACGAAACTGTGGCATTGGCATATGAAATCCCAACTGATTTTAGCCAATTTGTTAAAACTACAAGTAATGAAACTTTAGGTAAGGAGTTAAATCTTGAATTATTTAAATGAATAAAGCTTCGTTTAATACCTGGTTTTGAAGAAATTTTACTTTAATCTGCATTTCTCTGTTCTTTAAACTTAATTCAATCAAATTAACCTCATCCATCTAACTCTTAAATTTACTTAGATTCTAAGAAACGATATAATGCAGAAAAAAGTTTCTATTAACCACTTCACACCTTTTATCCAGTATTTGATTGACTTTCAGATTACGGGACTTTCGACTTTATCGTCATTGGTTCGGGTCCAGGAGGATCCTCTGTAGCCACTGGTCTCACTGAAGTTTCTGGCTGGAATGTGCTGGTTCTGGAAGCTGGTACCGAACCTACCGATATGAATAAAATTCTAGGATTATTGAGCTATCCTGTAGCAGGAGAAGATAATTGGTTTCACTTAACTACACCGCAGGAAAATGCCTGTAGAGGTAAGATTTTTTATGAGTAAATTATAGAGATTTTGATTCGGCTCTACTGAGTTCATACCGTAGAGTTATATATAGTAGTTGTTAGGTTGTAGTAGAGTTATATATAGTAGTTGTAAATGTATAACTAGAAGAAGTGGAGAGAAAAAAATCAGTTGTTAGTTTTCGTCTAGGTTTTATACCGGGCGCGCTACAAAAGTTTTCCTGCACCACATTTTTTTCCAACTTTTCTCAGGTTTCACCCTGTAGATTCCAGGTTTTTGCAGTATAAAATCTGAAACAATTCAGAGAGATGGTACACATATAGGCCTCGGACCTAACCAAAAGTCAAGGGCCCAGCTTTGAATTTGAAATTTTGACGAATTTTTAAACTTTAAATATCAAACTGCCAATTTGAGGGATATTTGTGCCGAGACCGTGCTTCTAATCGAATGGCATTCGATCCCAGGGGATACCTTGGAATGTTTTCTTTTTGGGACTTAGAAACCACTTTTTTTGAGATGTCGCAAAATGGTTTTAATTGTATGGCAGGAGAAAATTTGGACATTTCTAGTGTCGTGTTGTAGCAAGGGTAGGTTATATATTGTAGCGAACTCAGGGTTCAATATGTCCAGTGTAGCGATTTAACACGAAAACGTAATTTTGATGTGAGTTTATATTTTTTCTTTTGTCGTAGTGTCATTAACAATTAATTATACAAATCTGGGAATATTTTTTTTTCTTTAGCCGACGTTAACAGTCAGTGCGCAGAAGCTGCTGGAAGGGTACTTGGAGGAGGTTCTTCAGTAAATGAAGCGTATTACTTCCGAGGGCATGAAAATGATTTCGCTAGATGGGTAAATTTGATTTGGCATTACAACGGCATTTTTTTATCACTTGAAATATTTTAGGTGGACATATATGGAGCAACTGGTTGGTCCTATGATGAGGTACTGCCATATTACATCAAAAACAAAAATGCTCAATACTCACCCCTAGCAGAGGGCTATCACGGTTGATGGCCCCATATATGTTATTAATGCTAATGATTCTGTAGTGGTACGTATAAAATACAACCCATGATAACCTGAACTAACATAAATGTTTTTTTCAGACTACCACTTTCTTAGCTTTCTTTGAAGAAGGTGGCCTAACAGAAGTCGATATCAATAGTAATGCAACTAACGGTTATGCCAGGGTGCCTTTACAGTTGAAAGGCAATGAACGGGTTAGTGCAGTTTCGGCTCTTATTAACCCTGTACTGAATAGAACCAACTTGAACATAAGCGTTAACAGCTTCGTCACAAGGATTATTATTGATAATAGTACGCTGAATGCCACAGGAGTAGAATTCGTCAAAAATGGAACCAAATACGTAGCAAGTGTGAATTATGAAGTTATACTATCTGGTAAGTATCTATCAATCCAACATTGTTCCATTATTGTGATTTCTAAAACGAAATTTCCAGTTTTATGACACGACCAAAGCAATTTTAAGCTCTTAACCACTGACATATTAATTTGATCTTCACTTGAATCTGCAGTAAAGTTGATATTTCCTGAAATGTGAACTATTGCAGTTCTGAACTGTCTGTACTGTAATGTTTTCCCTTCTTAATCGACTTACCCTTATTTATCATTGATAAGCTGTTCTAGAGCGACAACAATAGCTTGATCTCATGTCTTTATATATATATAGAGCTAGCGGAGTGTTGTCCTTGGGATGAGCAATGAGTGATATGGCCAGTTGTTTCTTGCATTGCTCAAAACACTCTGAAATTATCCATTAATATTTCTTCTTTTCTTTGGCGAGCAGACAAAGGAGAAGTGCCTGGAGTTGCAGCTGGATATATTTTTGAGAAAACGTCTATAAAAATTGACCTTTGAGGGTGGAGTGATTATTCCGTTTACTGCAGAATTTAAAAATTCCAAACGAGAATCGTTATGGAACTGGTTGGTTCCCATCTCATTGATCAACCAGACAATCTCCTTCATGACAATGTGACACTTAACAACGTTGATGATGACGTCGAAAGTTAAGCAGACTTGCTTCGAATGTTGGAGACGTTCTTCTTCACTTGCTGTTGCTATCAAAATGTCAACATTGTATCAACATACAAAATCCAAACCACGTAGAATCTCATTCAAAAATATCTGAATAGTTTAGGCAACTTCAAGGCCAAAACGGTGCTACAAGAGCAGTTTTTAAATGATATTTAGAAACCAAAGGAATCAGGTATTAAGCCCTCACAAAGCTAAAAACGCTTTGCACTTGGCACGTGTCAGCCAGTTGTTTCTAACATTGCTCGAAAATCTCTGAAATTATTCATTTATCTTTCTTCTTTTCTCTAGCAAGCAGAGAAAGGAGAAGTGCCTGGAATTGCAGCTGGATGTATTTTTGAGAAAACGTCTATAAAAACTGACTAAGAATAAAAACCCTTTTAGGTCGGAGAGATTGTTCCGTTTCCTGCAGAATTTCTAAATTCTAAACGAGAATGGTTAAGGAACTGGTTGTTTCCCATCTCATTGATCAAGCAGACAATCTCCATGACAATGTGACACTTAATAGCGTTGATGATGACGTCGAAAGTTAAGCAGACTTGCTTCGAATGTTGGAGACGTTCTTCTTCAATTGCTGATGCTATCACAATGTCAACATTGTATCGACATACAAAATCCAAACCACGTAGAATCTCATTCAAAAACATCTGAATAGTTTAGGCAACTTCAAGTCCAAAACGGTGCTACAAAAGCAGTTTTTAAATGATATTTAGAAATCAAAAGAATCAGGTATTAAGCCCCCACAAAGTTAAAAACGCTTTGCACTTGGCACGTGTCAGCCAGTGGTTTCTAACATTGCTCGAAAATCTCTGAAATTATTCATTTATCTTTCTTCTTTTCTCTAGCAAGCAGAGAAAGGAGAACTGCCTGGAATTGCAGCTGGACGTATTTTTGAGAAAAGGCTATAAAAACTGACTAAGAATAAAAACCCTTTTAGGTCGGAGAGATTGTTCCTTTTCCTGCAGAATTTCTAAATTCTAAACGAGAATCGTTAAGGAACTGGTTGGTTCCCATCTCATTGATCAAGCAGACAATCTCCTTCATGACAATGTGACACTTAACAGAGTTGATGATGACGTCGAAAATTAAGCAGACTTGCTTCGAATGTTGGAGACGTTCTTCTTCACTTGCTGATGCTATCAAAATGTCAACATTGTATCAACATACAAAATCCAAACCACGTAGAATCTCATTCAAAAACATCTGAATAGTTTAGGCAACTTCAAGGCCAAATCGGTGCTACAAAAGCAGTTTTTAAGTGATATTTAGAAATCAAATGAATCAGGTATTAAGCCCTCACAAAGTTAAAAACGCTTTGCACTTGGCACGTGTCAGCCAGTTGTTTCTAACATTGCTCGAAAATCTCTGAAATTATTCATTTATCTTTCTTCTTTTCTCTAGCAAGCAGAGAAAGGAGAAGTGGCGCTAGATGTAATGGGCCTGGTCATGGACTGCCTTTTCTTTGTTGTACCGTGAATTCAAATTCTGCTTTAGCGATTTTGAGCTTCTTCGCTGTTAATCTTCTGGGCCGTTCTGCCTAAGGTGGGTCTTTGGTCAAAATTAGGAAGCGACCCATTCGATGAAGGCTTTGTAATATCTACAAATTCATTCTGTATGTTTTAAAAAATTGATGTCAGAGAGTTTGCGTCTTTGGTAGACACCATCCTTTTTCTGAAATTTCAATACTGGCCAAGCCATTAATGAAACTAACAACGATTCCTGAAGAACTCTTCTTTATATCGTTTTGTGGGTTTTTTTTTGCTTCATTACATATAGGTATAAATCGAAAAATTCTAACCTCCAACTTCTGGGTCCATAATGTTCTAACGTCGCAACTGAAATTTATGATGTGCGCAATCGAAGGCCTTTGGAAAGTGATAATAATCTGCAGCGATTATATCTTCGTCATATCACCTTAACTCGGAAAATGAAACTGTTCTGAATATTATGTTCGTCAAATAGAAACTACTACATCATTTTTTTTTATGATACAGTTTAAGGCGAGGACATAGGTGTTAAAGAGTGTTTTCTTCTCCCTAGTTCAGTGTGATAATCAGGGTTATTTGAACAGACTCAGAAATGCCTCCTCACCTTCTCTTTCGTCTTCATATATTTATACTGCCTCTGTAGTGGTAAGCATTAATTATAATATTTAAGGAGTAAAGAAATGGGGGCCTCTAGCCTCATACGTTTTTAAGTTTTTTCACTTTTAAATTTCTTTGATCAAAAAATATTACTACACCCAATTTCATACTCGTAATCTGTTGAATGGCTTTACCTAAATAAATTAATTTATCCAAGATTCACACAGTCCTGGAGCTTAAACTCAGAACTTTTGGACAACAACAAAAAAGTGCTTGTTAGTTCCATTAGCACAATCTATGATTGAAATATATGTATTTTGATTTGGACACCCTGTATAATATTTTAGCTGGTTCCTGGAACTCAGCTCCTATTCTAATGCATTCGGGAATAGGACCTGCGGAGCACTTAAAAAGCGTAAACATCTCAGTCATACTTGACCTCCCCGTAGGGCAGAATTTCCAAGATCAACCCTACTACAACGGCATGACAATACTGTAAGCAATTGATCCACCTTTCTTCACCTTTGTATGTTTTTAATGTTCCCGAACTAATACGACCTTGTTCGATTATGGTGACCTTGAAGACGAGTTACAAGTTATACTGAACACCTACGACCATTGGTCACTGCTGCTGAGGTAGTGGGATTCACCGACTATGGACAAAATACAACGTATCCTCGCCCCAATATGGAAATGGTATTCCAGTCTCCTGCTGGAAGTGATCCGCCCATTTTCTGAAAAAGTTTATAAGTTTTAGTGGTTGCAGAATTTTTAGAAGTTTACCAAAGAGCTGTACCAAACAACTTAGATATGTGTTTGGTATATTTTGAGTTTATGCAGACTGAAAATTTCCTTTTTTATAGCAAATGGGACACAAATATACACGTGTCTACTTGGTTCACTATTGTTTTTTTATAGCAGTAGTAGTTTGGTAGTAGATAGTCATAGATACTAAGTTTTTGTACTTGTACTCCATAGATGCTTGGATAAACTTATACACATTCGAAAGAGATTTTGAGAAGCAGGTTTTGATGGTTTATGTTTTTTTCAGCTATAACAATGAAAGCGTAGTTTTAATGAATACAAGCTCTCTAACTGATGCTAACCTGAACGTATGTCTACTGCATCCAAAATCAGTGGGAAACGTTACCTTGCAGTCCAACGATCCGAAGGATAGGCCCCTAATAAACCCAAATTTCTTGTCGGAACAAGAAGATATAGACAACTTTCTGTACGCAATCAACTTTCTCCTTGCATTAAGCAACACAACTGCTTTACAAAGTATTGGAGGAAACGTTACTCTCTTCGACGCCCCTGGGGTGATGCCGAAAAATATACGACCGAATTTATTTTGTGTTCTATAACTTATTGGACCACCGGTGTAAGTATCTATGCAAAACCATTTAGTTTTTTTTCTAACCTCAAGAATTTGTTAGGGTTTTCATGGAGTTGGGGCAAATTCAATAGGAAACGACACCACTAAGTCGGTGGTGAACCCGAGGCTGGTAGTTCACGGGCTGGGAAATGTAAGAGTAGCTGACATTAGCATTGCTCCAGAATGCCCCACAGGGCATCCATCAGTTACGGCATACATGATTGGAACACGAGCTTCTGATTTCATTAAAGAGGACTATGGACAACTCAACGTCACCACGACTAGATAAGTTTTGCTGAAATTGTACTCAAATATTTAGAACGCGATACATTGTACAAATTTAGTTAAATGATATTTTTTTTCTAATATATTTACAATTTTGAAAAAGGAGTCATTTTAATTAATAAGAACTTCCTCGAAATCAATATCTTCTGCTATCAACCATAAATGAGACACCATTCCGTCGAACAATAATCCACCCTGAATCTGACAAACGCAGGGTTGAACACCTCCACAATAGATGTATCCCCAAAGAATTTGTAGTTTCTGATCACAAAACCCAATGCTCTAGACTTAGAGAGAGCCATCTACGAAACGTGAGGTGTGAAGGTAAAGATGCCGTGGAAAGAACTCCAAGATCCCAGACCCCATCGCTTCTGCTGAAGACATAGAATTCGACGTTGTTGGGACACGACCCCAGTGATTTCACTAACCTGACGTCAGCTTGGTGACGTCGGTTTAGAAATGGCGTAACTAAGAAGTCAATTTAATAAAATTTTGAGCATTATCATCGGTTTTCAGCTCACGAACGAGACCTTAAACATGGGTAAATTTGACTTTAGATTAAACAGGTGGACATATTTCTAATAGAGTGAATACCTTTTTCGTGTAACTGCTTAAGTCGAAAAGACTGTCCCGTTGACAACATGAAGGCGCGCATTTACTTGTGAAGCAGCTTGAGTTCTTTGACATTGAGCAATGATAAAAAGTCTGGAAGGCTATAAATTTTTCACAGAAAAAGATGGCATAATTACAGTAAATGGACTTGTTTCTTTTCTTTTGACATTGCACAACATACTAGATGACGTTATCAAATGGACACTCCCTATATCAATCTTCTTTTTTTTACCGACCACAGCATTCACTCCATCCTTACTCGGAAATAATATGCCATTCATAACAATTATTATTGTCATGTATTAATAATTTAATAGATATCATCAAGCAAGTGCTCAAACTTATGTCGAAAGTACCTAAATTATACCAGCAAGCATGATTTTTATTTTATACAAGTGCATAAGTCCACAGTTTCTCAAGTGTGTAGCACCTAACAACGTTATCGCACGTGGTTAAGTGAGTGTTTTTTTTTAATTATTTTTCTCTCCAATAGATAAAAGTGTAACCAGGAGAAATTGTGACAGATCTTATCAGAAAAAAAACTGCCCGAAAAAGCATAGTGAATACATGCCAAAATAGGTCCTGGCTCATCATTGAGCCATCAGGAAAACAAAAAGTCCAATAGATTGATGTTTGAATTAACCCATCTGTTTTACTTTTTTTTAATTATCTGAAGAGCTCTTGAAAACTAAGCTATTATTTTGGGACTAGAAAATGAATCAGGTTACACTTTCATCATCCATATTTTTCTAAACATGAAGCTTATTTGATAAGCTGCGGTTTATGACGTCACTTGTGCCTTATAGATAGAAGATAAAATCGACACTTAGACTGAGAATTCCAGAGAAATCAATGAGCTCTTTTTTTTTAAACTGTTCGAGCTCTTGTTGGAACAAAACGATAAAACTCTTGAAAGGAAGAGACTGTTAAAAGTTTTAGGTGCCAATTAAAAGTTAGCGTTAAAAAATCCACCATATCAAATGGATAATTCAACTTTATTTTGTATTTCGTCGTTCCATTTTGTTTTTACTCCATGTTTCATATTCTCATGGTCGTCCTACATCTTCTTTTCAAAACTCCGTTTTGTTTAGATTTGAGAGTCGTCGTTTCTATTATCCACATCGAACTTCGCTTCACATAATCTTCACATTCGCTTCAAATGTTTTTTCTTTTCGGGTTTTGTTCCACGTTTTGTTTTCTCCCTCCCTTTTTGTATTTTTCTGTTTTTTGCGCATATTGGAAATTTGCCCTTTTCTTATCCATATTTTCCCTATAATTTATGATTCTTAAGATTTAATTCACTAATTCTTCTTGACTTTAATTGGCAAAAAATATCTAACTTCCTCTTCATATTAATTTCTGTTATTTTGTATTCTAAACAATTAATTTTGTTTCGGTGTCCAAAAAGCTTTGAACCTTTTAATTTAGTTTAAGCTAAGTCTAATCAGCTGTTAGCTCTCCCTTCCTTCTTTTACTTTTCATAATTTGCAGTATTTCCTGGATCGTCTTTCAAGGTTGCCTGTTTTCTTAATTTAACCTATTTTATATGTGATTTTTTATTCTTAGAGACTTATAAATACTTTCTTTCCAAAGTTTCCCTAATTTCTTTTTTCAAACGTTATTTAGTTTTGCGTTTTATATTTTTTATTTATTGTGAGCTAAAGTATTCTTATTTTTCTTCTATGAACCGTTTTTTAAATTTTATTTATTTAAATTTATCTACAATTTTTAAGTTTTTTCAGCGTTTAGTAAGACTTAGTGTGACTCTTGAAGATTGCTGCCAAGTACAAAATCGTAGACCTCTCAATTTTATGCCAACCGTCCTCTTCAATACCCACTCTATTATCAATAATCCGATAGGTATCTATTACCTCATTAAGGCACTTGAATCAAAACGTCGACATTCCTTTTTAAGGATACTTGAAACTTGGAATGATCATAAACCAACTTATTATTATCGAGGGAGGTTAAGTCGGCAGATTTTTTTTCAAAGTACTAATAATAGTAGGCTATGTCACTGTTTCATTATGTCTTGTCTCAGAGATGCCTAGATGTGAACCAAGACCTTTACGTATGCTTCATAGATTATAGTAAGGCGTTCGACAATGTCAAGCATGAAAAGCTTCTAGATATACTCCAAGGGCTTGGCATTGATTACCACGATGCCCGAATAATATCAAATCTCTACTGGTGACAAACTTCTAGAGTGAAATATGACAATGCTTTGACAGAACAAATTAGTATTCGGAAGGGAGTCACACAGGAGTGTGTTCTCTCTCCTATGCTATTTAATATTTGCTCGGAGTTTGTTTTTCGGGAGGCCTTGGAAGAGGAGCTGGCGGGTATAGCAATCAATGGCAGAACTGTCAACAACATCAGGTACGCTGACGATACCGCTGTAATAGCTAGCTGCCTCAAAGATCTGCAGAGACTGGTAGACAAAGTAACAGTAGTTAACGAAGATTATGACCTAAATATTAATATCAATAAAACAAAAATGTGAATAATATCCAAAAGGATCATTAGTGGTTAGCTGACTATTCGCAATAGGACGGTTGAACAAGTAGGTACCTAAGAACTATCATAAATGAAAATATTGCACACAAACAAGAAATCTTGTCAAGAATTGAGCAAGCGAGGACAACATTTATGAAACTGGGAAGACTGTTGACAGCCCGAGATCTATCTTTGTCTTTGACTTTGAGAGTGAGAATGGTGCGGTGTTACGTCTTTCCAGTGTTACTATATGGTCCTGAAAGATGGACACTGAACAAAGAAACATCGAAGAGACTGGAATCGTTTGAGTGGTGGGTGTACCGCCGAATGTTAAATATCTCCTGGATGGACCGCATTACGAACGAACAAGTTCTGGAAACAACTGATAAGAAAATGGAAATTCTTTTCACAATTAAGAGAAGAAAACTAGAGTTTCTTGGGCATGTTATGCGTAATTCAAAATATAAAATTTTGCAGCTCATCATGCAGGGGAAGTTCGTGGGACGCAGAAGCGTGCCACGTTAAGGACGACAGCTGCCTCTAAAGTTTGAATAGCCATGATGGTCAGCAACCTCCGAAGGAGAAGCTGAGATCACGAAGAAGAAGAATGTTACTAGATTCTAGTGTAGAGTAGTATCCTAGTGAGACATAATCTTCTAATATTTGTATTTAGTACGCCATAAGAATAAGAAATTCCCATTTTCAAGGCCTTATGACGGACAACTCGAACTTCGTGTCGTCTGAATGTCATTGAAGATGCTTTTGATTTTCTATTTCGAACCCACTTATCAACTTACTCATTTCCATCTTTAATTCTTCTTCCAGTTGTGATTTCAAAACACTTTATTAATGTGGAGTTCTCTGAGCGTTAAGCCAGATGTTAAATTTATTTTAGCCTTGAAGAAGGCTCAATGGAGAAGTCAAAACGTTGGTACTTTCTTTAAAAAGGAGAGTTATTCATATTTTTCTGATTTGAAACCGTCTCTCAACTTCCTCATTTTCACCTTTTTTTTCTACCTGCTGTCTACTAAATTAAGAACATTTTAAAAATGTTTAAACATAAAATTAATGTGGAGTTGTTTGAAGGTTAACCTGAATGTTAAATTAATTTTAGTCTTGCTCAGAAAAAAGATAAAATATCGAGGTTCTTTAAGACGAAAGAGATTGGTTAGTATAGTTATATCGTAGATACTTTGGCATCAATTTGTATCGCCAGGTTGATATCTACTAATACGAGGTCTCTGCCATGATTATAAATGCTTTAAATATATTATTTAGTACAATTGAATAAAGATTGTGTCGCAGAATTAAATTACGATGTAGGGGAAATCGGCGGAATGAAGTTAGACGTTAGACGTTAAAGGTTAGACGAAGAGGTAGTTGTATGTTTTGCTGCCTTGTCCCAATTCCGCCTATTTCCCCTAAATCGTATATTATTTACATTTAGGTTTTGCGTATAAGTATTTTCAAATATTGCTGAATTGTAAAAAAATATATTTATTTTTTTTTATTTCAAATAAATCACTGTTATATTTACTATTTAGGTACATGATTAAGCAAATTCTTAACTAAGTGAGTAGCTGGTTCGTCTGCAAACAGTTAACAATGAAAGAGCGCATTTTTTGTAACCAAAAATTTAAGGCAAATGTATATAGATAGACTATAACCAGAACGTTGAATTTCACTGTGAGTCCGAGATATTTAATCATTAAAAAATACAATAGACTTGACTTCACAGATAACCTTGAAATAAGCCCTAACTTAGTTTTCATAATTAGCATACATTTTAGCATTCTAAACCCAATGGAGTGTACTCCAAAGGTTATCGGGAACAGGACCAAAGAAAATTTCCACAAATTAAGCAGAAACTGCAGACGTTTCGACGTTTATTGACGTCTTTATCAAGGCTATTCTAAAAAATCTAAATCTAAAAAAATTATGATATTTTTATCACTCACAGTGCGTACTCAAGGTTTTGTCGTAATTCTAATTAAAGTATTTTTAATTAAGCAGGTGAAACTGAGAAACGTACATAGTCATACACTCTAAATAACAAAGATTACGTACGTGTAGTTTTGTGTTCTTGCACAGTAACTATAACTAAGAGAGATTGCAGGTGATTGCAGGTGAGGTAACCTTTTTTTGCAGTAAGGTATACATGTAGAGATTCAAAGCTCTCAAATTAAGCCTTAAGCGACTGACCGTTTATGTGAGTTGACTACTCCATCCGAGACTAATGAGAGATGGCATTAAGATCTTTAAACACGATAACAATTTCAACAGGAAGGAGGAAATTACGTTTCGAAATGCAGACTGAAAGCGAGCGCTACGACATACTGCAAGTGCGCCAAAACACCGCGCCACCACTACCCCCTCCACAGTCCCACCACTGCAGCGCGACGGCGCGGAGGAATAAATACCACGGAGCTCACCACAATCGAATCAGTGAACGTCAGAAAGCACGGGAGATCACGTCGCCCTGCTGTAGACAAAACGTGAGAAAGAAATTCCATAGGACTACGGCTTCAAAGCCCGGAAAACCATTTAGATTGTAAATGTAAGAATGTTTACAAGTGCTCTATATTTAAAAAGCTTAAACGATAAATAAAAAAAAATTGTTGGTTGGTTGATAAATAGGGTCTATGGTTACAATATTTTTACTTTGAGGTGGTATATCCTGTATATATTGTCACGGATAGCGGGCGCTGGGAGGCGGAGCAACATTAAAAGTGGGACTTTCGCGACCTATCCGGGCGCTGCAGCATCGACAAGGGAACTGACACGAGTGATTAATTGCTCTGTTTACTTGGAACGCAGTTATTTACGACCTTTTTTTATATGTCTCTTAGCAATTATTTTCTTCTAAGAATATTCTAGGCTTTTCTGTATTTTTAGGATTTTGTATAAAGGCGAATAGCGCCGCCCTTAGAAATAGTCTTATTTAATCGAGCTATAGGTAAGCTAAAGAACCAAATGATAATAGAAGGCTAAATAGTGAGTTATTTAGTAGCCGAATTGTACTTGTGTGTATTTGTGGATAAATAAATAGTGTTTTCGTGTTAAATCGCTACACTGGAATTATTGAATCCTGAGTTCGCAACAATATTATTCAACATTTTGCTACTTGCTTTGCACGCGTTTCTTACATTACTTTTATTGACAGAAACAACATGAATAAATATCTAATCGCCTACATTTGCCTTGCAGATGGAAAAAATCTTTGTTTGCAATAAGCTAATATATTTCTTTTATAAATAAGTCCGTAGATTTGGTGTAATATTACATATTTTTACTTTTTTTTTGTTGAACATTGTCACTGTGCACTGAATATGTTCGCAAGTTTAATACTAGTTTTGATAGTGTGCTTTCTGACAGGGGCTTCCTTAGGGAATGGTAAGTATTTATATTTATATTATAATAAGCAAACATGTTGAAAAAAATCTTCAAAACTTTCGTGGCTTTCTTGTTATATAGGATGACTCCTTTCAGCAGCATAAACCTTTTGATAGACATTAATGAAAAATAGACCTACAAGTTCTCCATAATATGTGAAATAAGCTAAAAATCTGTATTGGAAATTGTATGGCAAATCCGCAGCTTCTGTGAACTAAAGCAAATTTTCAAAGTTGTTAGTTACAATAAGGCCAAAGTGACAACAGAGAGATATGTTGTATACGCAAACAAAAAGAAAATAGTTTTTTTTCCAACAAGCTCCATAGAGACGATAGTAGGTAGTACAACTAACCAACCCATTGAACCATATAAACCCTCCGTCCAAAAGTTAATAGTTTCAGCGAGGAAGAGGGTGTTCTGGGAAATCCTTATCTTGTGCTTGATAAATAGCTTTATTTACTTTTGGAAGACTTTAGCTATTCAACATTTCATTAATGATTTGTGTAAATCACTGATTAGCTGCTTGCGACCTAGCCAACGCATTCGAGTGTGTTTCACATAGTCTCTTACTTGAGGTATACGATTGTAGTGGTCCAAAACTAAAATGATTCAAATCTATCTGGGGATCGTTCTCAGGTTGTCGAGTTTCGAAACTGTCTGATCTGGTAAGAGAATGGTAGACGCTGGGGTTTTGCTAGGGCTCAGTTTTTGAGTCGATAGTGTTCTTTATGTATAATTATGACCTGCTTAAAGTAATTAAAAATGGAAGATGTATACCCTTTGCTGATGACACCATCAGTGGGGATTCACATAGAAGCCCAATAGTACTTGCCTCAATGGTGAATAATGACCAAAATAAATTAAGAAAAACCAATTTATTACATTTTTAATGCAATTTTTGCATATCGATTGAAAATAACTTGATCAAGGGTCTGCAATTAAACACTTATCTGAGAGTGCATGGGTGTGGACGGCTTGATGCTCACATTTTGACGTTGAGATCGAAATTGGTTTCCTGTAAAAAGAAATGTGTATTTTTCATTTGTAGATCCACATGTAAGTTACGGTATATGCTTGTGGGAACTAATCGTCTATCATCACCAGTCATTATCGATTGTTCATTAAGAACCACTTTTTGACCTCAAGTTAAATTCCATGTAAACTCCAACAAAACATTCCTCCAAATGACCAGTTTACTATAGATCAAATCCTGAGTTCAGACCTCAAGATTTACAATTCAAACTTGAGATGTAAAAGTGACTAAATGTTTTCGCTTTAAGGCACACCACTGCTCAATTATGGTACTTCTGACAAAAATATCACATTATATAGAATTTTTAGTGACATTGCCCACGATACAGAAATCCTTTTTGTGTACGATAAACTGAAACCCAACAACTATAAAAAATTTAGATAAAACAAAGAAAGAGCCATTTTCTCTAAAAGCTTTTGTTATATGAACATTACTTAGAAGAAACAAACTGAAAAGCTAAAGTTATTATTCATGTTTTTTTTACCGTCCAGCGGAACCTCCATTTGGTGGAAACGTAACACTACTGGCTGACTATATTCAAACTTCCGAGGAAGAAGCATTGGCATATGAAATTCCTGTTGACTTCAGCCAATTTGTAGAAACTACAGAAAATGAGCCTTTAGGTAAGTACTTAAATTTTGCCAAAATTGCGGTGGTTAAAAGCAATCACTCACTCACCGTTACCTGAATCACATTAAAACATCGCAATGACATAGCAAATCTTTTTCCAGATTACGGAACATTTGATTTCATAGTAATTGGTACTGGTCCAGGTGGTTCAGCCGCAGCGGGTCGTCTTACCGAAATCTCCGATTGGAACGTACTCGTTTTGGAAGCTGGTCCAGAAGATACTGAATTCAACAGGATTCTTGGTTTATACCCCTATTATGCACTGGGAGACAATAATTGGTATCATTACACTACACCACAGGAAAACGCATGCAGAGGTAAGTTTGTGATACCAATAAAAGAGTACCAACATTTGCAACTTTGTTAATTAGTCTGAGCAGCAGAATATTTTGACTCTTTGGAAAGCTGCTCATCTTGAATATCGTTGTCCTATGGATGCCTAGATGGTGAATTATTTCTCTTGTACGAACTCAGTCTCTCTACATGCAAATCTTTCGGTTTTATTATGCCCGGGATGTCTTCTCGGGTTGTCGTCCTTTAATAGGAGAGAAGAAACAATTTTCTTTCTTAAACTTCATAAATGTTAGACGCTACAATCCTGTTTAACGTCTTCATCCGTAATGATACAAACATATATTAGTAACATATATTAATGAACAATTTCTAAAAGTACTTCGTGCCTTGAAATTACGCTGTTCAACAAGGCTTCAGACATTGTTACTGCTTGTTGGATTGGTAGAGGCCACTTTACAAAGCAGTCCATAGGGACCACGAGAAGATTGACTGAAGTAGTAAGGGGAAACGGATCTGCTTTATCCAATGCAACTATTTTTCAGGGACTGCCAAAAAGGATCTGCATCCTAAATAAGTTTTTGAACCTTTCATCGATCAATGGGCTTGCGCCACTTTTGTACATTTTTCGTGCAACTGATCCAATAGAATCGATGTCGAATTTGTGAAATGGCCTCCTCCTCGTCTATCATGCAAATAATGTTGTAGAACACTTTCTTTACAGGAACTGGGCACTATTGCCTGGTACTCAATGACTTTACCAACAGGTATTTCCCATTTAAGAGTGAGGTAGTGGTCTCGCAGATCAAAGGGACTCCATTCTAACAAGGAATCGTTCACCTTGAGGCTATATTTTGATATATCCTGCCTAACCTGAATTAACCATTCCTTGATCAGTAGCAAATCAACCTGTGATTGCTGACTATCTAGAACCATTTTCTTGGTGAACGCCATTATCCAGGCGATTCACTTTTCATAATTGTTTAACACCCTTCTTGGTGAAACCAAGAAAAAACGAAAAATAAACGCATTCTAAACGATTTCAAACAGTAAACATCCCAAATAAATCGTCTGTTTCTATGCAAACAAAAAGGCAAGAAATCGTGCTGAATGTCTTCATAAGCAAAGATAGTTTGTTGTAATAAAATCTAAAAATAGCTCAGACCACAGTTTTATTAACGAAGATATCGGTATGCGTTTGCTGATTTTCCCATTGGTTGTGCAGCGTCTCGGCGGATTATTGGTATGGATCGTTGGATATGATTGGCTGATGTCCCCCTAGGGCGCGGACGAAAAATAAATAAATGCATTCGCTCACCCGGATGAAACAAGTTGAGATTTCGTAAGTGAAACATCTCCGCCTCCTGAGCGAAAAGTATCAATCGAAATGTATCTGTGTTAGTAGGTCAGCGAGTTAGCTGAGGGTTCGATGAAGTAATCGTTTGGTGTTCGTTCGGCTTAATCGCAGTCTCGTGTACTAGATTAAGTGTGTTTCTGATATGTGTGCATTATCGAGGGTGTGCATTTTACTTCCTCGTAGTTTGCAATAAATTGCATAAATAGTGTTCCTGTCTCTGTGTATCCAAGTAAAGTGTAATTGTTGACACACAACTGCACTACTTCCTGTTTTGAACTAATTATATTTCAGGATAAGTATTCCAAGGAGACTTTCCCATGTAAGTTGTGCTTTAGTCAGACATTTACTCTCAAATTTGAATCGATTAGTAACAAACACGTTTTGTGTTGTTTTGTTGTTTTTTGCGTATCGTTTGTTTCTGTTTGTTCGTTTGGATGAATCCGGTGTGGAAGGCAGTACTTGGTTCAAATCACATATCTATACAATATTGAGTAGTAAAGATTGCCGTGCGTTGCACTCTTTGTTTATTGTTTATATCTGCATAAATTGTACATGCACATGTGGTAGTTCGAAAAACTATAATAACCTTCCAGCAACATATGCTTTCTGTCCGTTCAAGAAATCAATCACTTTTAAAGAGGTGTCTTAGCCAGTTTTGTATTCTCGCCGTTCTCTATATACAGTCTCTTGTTGTTCACAAAACTTATAATGTTTGTAATCAGTTTCAGGGATCAAACGTTGCTTACAGTTCCTTACTGATTAGTCCACTTATAGTCTCTTTTATACTCCTGCTGAACTGTTCGTTCCATTTTTTTCCACATACTGTTGGCCACTCTTCAATTGTTCATTGTGTTGTTTGTATTTGCTTCTAGCCCTGAAGAAGACGTAAATTAAACATCGAAACGTTGGCCTTTATTCAAACGACAAGGGAGTTCTATTTGTCTTAAACCTGCAAAACCATTGCATCTGTTAATTAAGGGGACGCAATACATTATCATCATTTCCACATACTGCACAATGTCATTAAATTTCTTCACTTTCAATTTCGTCTCCTCATTCTAATCAAATTTGATAGGTAATCGGGGGATAAGGAGATATGGTGACAAAAAACACCGACTTGTCTGTGGTGCGACGTTTCGTGACGAAATTGTCACTTTCTCAAGCACTATAATTTAATAAAAAAACAACGCATGTCAATTACACAGTTTAAAAACATATTACAAACTAAAACATACCTCAGATGTTACGGGTATTTCAAATGTCGAGTCAGGAATCTTATTAAAAAGTTTGATCTGGATAGAAGAGAATTGAGATCTCTAGTCCCTGAAGAAATATTTCTAAACAGTATGAAGTTGAATAATGTAAAATACACCAGGCAATTTCTGCGATTAAAACTACAATCTCCAGAAATTTCGAAACTTGAGGATTGACAGCGCAGATATTTTGGTTAACAAGAGCAACCAACATGTTTGCAATTACTCTGGATTAACTCTACCTACAGAGATTGAGTAAACTTTGGCACTTGGCCCTAAATTTGGACTACCCCTTACTCCAGGCGAAGTCCACGTTCCCACCATAATTAAGGATTTGGAACACTGCATAAAACCCCAATCGATAACTGAAGACCTGAAAAGAACCAAATAAGGGCAAAATCCGTAAACATATTTACCAATTTTCTCAACAGTTACCAGACTCCTAAACAGTGCAGGATCCTCGTTAGTAATGTCAAAACTACCAGACAGTTCTTGAAGGATAACCCTCAAATAATGGTGGGAAGATAAGACAAGCGAAATTCCACGGTGGTGATGGAAAAACAAGAGTACGACATGCTGAGTGACAATAAAGTGTACATGGTCGTTAACAGAGACCCAACTAAAAATTTCAAGATCGCGCCAATGAATTTGTGAAACAACTGGAGGAGCTGGGATTTGTTGATGGAGTCCGAGCTAAGAGGCTAAAAATAGTGCCCTCAAAAATGTATGGGTTACAAAAAACACATAAAATGACTTTTAACTTGAGACCTATCGATAGTTGTATTGGATCTCCATGTTACAATTTGGCTTCTTATTTGCATGAAATTCTTGTGCCCATAGTTTCAACGTTTCCATTCAATGTTAAAAATTCGTTCGAGTTTGTTGATTTTTCTATATCCATAGTTTTGCCTCCGGGCTACAAGTTAGTCTCTCTCGACGTGGTATCGTTGTTCACGAATATCCCAAAAAGTCTTGTAGTTGAAATTGTTTCGAGGAAATGGCCATATATTTCTGCATATTTCGACATACCTAAGAGTGTTTTCTTGGATATGATACTGCTTTGCTTTGAATCAAGCTACTTTACATACAACACCACCCTGTAGCTTCAACTTGATGGGAGTGTTATGGGAAATCCTTTGAGTCCGACATTGGCAAATATCCTTATGTCAGATTTGGTGGAGGTGTGTCTAAAAAAACTGCCATTCACTGTACCATTCTTTAGGATATATGTGGATGACTCTATAACGGCTGTTCCACAAGACCAATATGCCACTGATTGCTTCAATTCATACCACCCAAATCTAAAATTTACCATGGAGGTGGAGAGTTCTGACAAAATTCCTTTTTTGGATACAGAAATATGCCATAGTCTTGATGGTTCGCTAAGAACCAATTGGTTCCAAAAACCTGGCAGCTCAGGGAGACTTCTAAATTTCCACTCAAACAACCCCATATCTCACAAAAAAGTAGTAATAACTGGACTGCTGCATAGAGCTACCAATTTGAGCCACCCGTCTTTTTGCGGTGTGAAACCAAATAAAGTACTGAAGTAAGTTCAATTCAATTCTTTATGTGTTGTTGTGTTAGATTGGTTCTCTTAAATTACTATATTTTCACTTTTGTATCTAAGTGTTCGATGTATGTTCCTTGTAAGTGCGGCATTTCACCAAAAACCCCTTTTGAAAGGGACTAAAATTGACTTGTTCACTTAAGGAGACCTTTATAAGGTATTGCTGAGGGTTACCTTCACCTTAAGACATCTAAGGTTTGCCAGTAATTTGAGGCTGATATCAAGATCTTCTGTGAAGTCAAGTCTATTAAATATTTTTTTATGTAAGTGCTCTGTTAACCGGGTATAGAAAAATTAAATTCTCTTTTGCAAATATGAGAACATGCGATCGTGGCAATTGAGAAACACAGACATTTTCTGATGTTCTAATGACGTATTGATGACGTTCTAATGACAAATTGAAGAAATGATCACCGAGATACACTGGTCAGCAACAAAATGATATAGAACATACGAAGCAGTCACAAGCCACGAGCACAATTGGAATGGAATAGCAAATGGGACTCTAGTTTCTTCATATTAGCAAATGGGACCCTGGTATCTTCATATTGTGATTCTCCATGTAGCTGAGACCAAAAGTAACTTCATCGGGTATGTCAGCCACGAAGACTTTTTGAACAAAAACCGAACCTTGGATTCAAATTTTGGCTTCATGTTTTCCTTTCAATGGGAAATTTTCTCTATTTACAGATATAAAAACATGGAGTATCCGAGGTTACATATCGAACTGGATTGCAGACCACTTGCAAAGATCAAGTCTCATAACTGTGAGCGATGAGCATGTATCTAAGACCATTTCACAAACTTTCCACAAATTTGCAACTAGACTAGAATTTAAATTATGCACTTGAGAGGTTGATTTTTGCAGTTCTTAGACTCCTCAATTTTACAGTTTTTACAGGTTTTCTTGATCAGTTTTTGCCTCAAAAATTTTCTGAAGCGTTCCTGATTTTAAAGGAACTCATCATGTCTTTGAGCACCATGCCTGGGTCTTTGGTAGTCATTTGGTATGTGAACTGGTTCGGCACAACTCCATGTGATGATAATTGAGATGTTGTATAGAGCAGAAGCAGGCGACATCCACCAGCTTATTTTATATCCAATACTGCATTGTAGATGGCTCTCAGTTCGAGAAACAGCCCATATTGCTCTGTACCTCGCTGGTTATCGGAACCAGAACTGAGTGACGGTGTGAAAATCAAACAAATGTTGAAGAAAAACAATTATCACTCTGGGTTTGTAAACAAATGTATCAACGAATATAACAGAAAAGCCGGAACAACACAAAATTTAAATTTTACAAATTTCCTTACATGCAAGGCTTCTCAGAGAAAATTGATCGCTGCTTCAAGAACACGATCCTGTTTGGCTTTTTACAACCTTAAATCTATAAAACAAATTTTTAGACGTACTAAGGATCCCATACCACTGTCTCAGTAGTCTGGGATAATCTATAGCATCCCATGTTCTTGCATTAAGTTCCATATTGGCCAGACAAAGCAATTTCTAAAGAACAGACTCAACCAACACAAAAGCGATTGTGGGATTCGTAATAAAAAAAAAAGAAAAAACGGCTTTAGCTATTCACCATTTTGACACTGGACACATGACTCTATTAGAGTTTTAGATAGGGAGGCAAACTGGTTCAAACGTAACATAGGCGAAATGATCCACATTAAACTAAATAATATTGTTAATTTGAGGTCTGATACTCAGGGATTAAGCCATAATGCATGCGGTTCACTAGAGTATATTTTAACTCGTCCATATCTGTTCCGGTATCTCAATAATGTAAACATTCAACAATTTTTATGCAAAATAGCTTTATCAAGGTACTGTTATTAGTTGGTTTGAGGACCTTCTGAAGGACCATAAATCCACAAGTACGATATTTTAATCAAGTCTTTGTTGGTCAGTGTTCGTTTTCGTTGAAAATGTGTGTTTTTTATTCAATATGTGAGACATTTGAAATACTCGTAACATCTGAGGTACGTTTTCGTTTGTAATATGTTTTTAAACTGTGTAATTGACATGCTTTGTTTTTTTATTAAATCATACTGCTTGAGAAAGTGACAATTTCGTCACGAAACGTCGCACCACAGATAAGTCGGTGTTTTTTGTCACCATATCTCCTCATCCCACGATTACGTATCAACTTTGATTAAATTTCTTGTCTAAACCTAAAGTTGCATCGTTATCTTGTTTCTCTTGAAAGACTCATTCCTTGCAGCTCAAGACGATCAAGGACTTATGTAAGTTTTGAAAACTGCCGATGCCAAGCTTGGTATCGATGAGGTTCCCCAAACTGACCCTGACTCAAGAAGCATTTAGAGATTTGCAGTAATGCCAGTATAAGTGTTCGATGACAACACCAAAGTCTTCTAATGTATCCAAATTTCTTTGCTTTTTAGTTAGCTGGTATACTTGCAGGGAATTAGGTTGGAATTCCTAAGTAAATTATTAGCAATCTTTTTGTCTTGCTTCTGGAATAATCTGGAAAATTTCAAGGGTTTTGCCTCGCTAGCTTCTTGTTTTTCAGCTAATGTTTTTCCAGTGCTGTGGCTTCGAACGTAGATCAATGAGGTCTTCTCCTTCAAAATTTCAAACGTCTGGAGCCAGAATCAGATTTACTATCAGGACATTCTGTATTGTGTGTTATTCACCGGTTTTCCCCAGAACCTGGGCTTCCATTCTCTGTGTTTCCTATTGCATCTTTTCTTTCAGTATCTCAGATTTTTCATTTTTGTCGTCGATTCAATTGTTTTGTTTAACGTAATCTACGAATTCTTCCTCGATTACCATTTAGAGTTTGCAACTTGGTGTTGCTTGCCTTTGTCCTTTTTCAACTCTTGAGCTGGTTAAAGATTTTCTTAAATTCGATCTGGTATTGCTCATCTACAGAGAAACACTTTCCTTACTTTATTAACCACTCGAAACTTCCAAGAAACTTCTTGGACCATTTTAAAGTTGAAGCATTAAAAAATAATTTGACCAGCTGTTATTGGTGATCTCAGATATAGATGTTAAGGTGGATGGTTTGGTTTGGATCAATAAAGCGACTACGAGATGTAAACCGTTATAATTATCGACGTTTTGGCTTTAAAACAGAGCCATCCTCAGGACAATACAACACTTGCCACTCCTTGTGCGTCAGACTCAAAAAAGCTATTGTAGGCCATCTTATATATAAAGCGAATATTGATATTTTCACTATATTTCGTTAGTGTAGTTTGAAAGACGGAGAAGATGTGTAGACAGTATCACAGCTAAAGCAGACAGAGAATGGCAAGTGTTGTATTGTCCTGGGAATGGCTCTGTTTTAGAGCCGAAACGTCGAAAATTTTAAGATTCACATTCCGTATTTCGTCGCTTTATTGATCCAAACCAAACCATTCACCTTAACATTAAAAGATAATATTTTCTACAGGAATGGTTGGCTACCAATGTGCAGAATCGGCCGGACGAGTGCTCGGAGGCGGTTCCTCTATAAATGGAGCCGTTTACTTTCGAAATCACCAAAATGATTTTGCTAGATGGGTAAAATTTTAGTAGATAACTTTCTAAACCAACTAAGAGGGACTTTTAGGTCGATATATACGGAGCAACAGGATGGTCTTACGAAGAAGTCCTACCTTATTATATTAAAAATGAAAATGCGCAGTACTCACCCTTGGAGGAAGGCTACCACGGTTTTGATGGCCCTGTGTATGTCAGCAATGATAATGATTCCCTACTGGTAAATAATAGACATGTATTTGTCTCACGTTCATTTAGAGTGATAGAAGAAGTGACACAGCAATGTACAGTCAAGTAAAGTGTACTGTAGTTTTTTAATGTGATTTGGTGTTTTAATGGTATTCTGTGAGACAATTGATCTGTTGAGCTGTTTTGTTACTCGTGTTATACAAAGGGCTGAGGAAGTGCTTAAAACCTATAATTTCCTACTATTGTAGCAATGTCTATCCTTAGAAATGACAAAGTAAACCTAGGTTGATTGAGAGGTGCATATATTAGGTAGGGTGGGTTTGTAAAATACAGGTCAAAGTGAAGAATTTTCTTACTGAAAATCTCTTAATTTACGAACCAAGCAGTTTTAGGATTATAAACGTTGTTAGAGTGAATCTGTTGGCACCTTTTTTTTGGTTCTTAGCCCACTTGAGAATATTCGGCAACAATAAGTGTAGCAATGAAATAATATCATATTGTGTTGCAAAGTTTGCATTAAGTAAATTGAAATTGCATTGAAATTGAACTGAGATGACTTAAGGTAGATTTATAAAGATTTATCAACGATTATCCATCTAGTGATTCTGACTGTTGTCCTCATATTATTATATTTGCACAGCTCAGAAAATTAACTATTATTATTGTGTTTCACTTCTCTGCTTGTGGCCAATCTTCTGAGTTTGGGGATTGGATGAAATTAACAGTACAAATCATTTCTCATTTGAAACGTAAATTTTCGCAAATATTATAATCTGTTGTGCCTGTCTCGCGCCAGTTTTTTTTTTGTGTTTTTAATTTTGAGTTTAAAACTTCAGCGTTACAGTTGAACGAAGACACAGAAGAATTTATTAAAATTTCCTTGACTTGACTCTGCCTGTCTACAAGAATTCCCTTGTCTCTGGGCACTCGGCAACCCCGCTCCTTAATATAAAAATTTCCTATATAACCACTAATAAACCATTTGCTACTTATAATAAAGCTCTAATTCGTATACTTTTACACAAATCAGTAGGTTTTTTTTCATAATTCCAACCTAAATCTTTCAGACTCCAATTTTGCTGTCTGCATTTGAGGAGGCAGGTTTTGAAGAAAACGATATCAATGGACCTGCAACCAGAGGGTACGCAAGGACTCCCATTCAGTACAAACCAAATAAGAGGGTCAGTGGAGCTTCGGCTTTTATAAGGCCAGCACTCAGTCGACCCAACATGCGCCTTAGTGTTAATAGCTTTGTAACAAGAATTATTATTGACAAGACTACTCTAAACGCTACTGGTGTAGAATTCGTCAAAAATGGAACGAAATATATTGCGAATGTAAACTACGAAGTAGTTTTGTGCGGTAAGTTCTGAAATTTTTATTAATAAATGAGATAACCACCAAAAGCACCAAGAGTTCGTCGGAACTCTGATTTTAATAGTCAGTATTTTTGTAATTAAAACAAAATAATACCATTAAGGAAAATTTTGCGAGGTAACTAAAAGCATACCAAGTAACCAAGTGTGCCAATATTAAGAGGTTACCACATTTTTGCGATTTCTCAAGCTTACCATGACGTCAGTTATGACGTTGACCTTACCATACCCGGTAACTATCTTCTGAGGATAGTTACCTTGAATAGTATGTTTAGTGCATCTCTTTTTAAATGTTAAAAAAGAGTGAAACAATGTTGCCGAGTAGACAATTTTAGTAATTTGATTTGACTTGACATTGAGGTCTAAAGGATTTTCTTGTATTCGTTTATTTCGTTTTTCAAATTTAAGTTTTTAACTTGTTTCGCAGTTTTCCAGTGCTAGTTATCCGACTTAAATAAAGCAAATTCCAGTTTAGCAGAAAATCAAATCAATCACAAATAACTTGGGTTGAGAAGATTCATGTTTCCTTCTGAAAAAGTAAAAAGTGAATAGTTTTTCATCTGATATAAAAAGATCATGGAGCGGTTTCAAGTGAAGTTGAATGGGGTAGGAATATATAACTTTTGAGACCTATAAGTCTATGGTTGACATGATGAAAAATGGTGAGTCCATGGGTTCCACATACCTACTTTAACAATGAAAATAATATTTCAATTATCATTTGTTCAATAACAAATGGTAATTGAATTTTCTTCTTATTACTACTACCTCCAACTAAGCATACAGTTTTCAAAACCATAGACATTTATTTCGAATAACATGTCCAACTAATTGATGTTTAAGTGTAAAACCATCAAATTGCGGTGAAATTGAGCACTGTGTGGAAAATGGAGTTAATATCAATAATAATAAGCAACTTACTTTTAGATGACCAAGCTCTTATAGAGTTTGTATGTGATAGTGTGAGGGCTGGAAAAATAAGTTTTTTAACAGAAGAGGACCTGCCAACCTCGGAAATACGCAGACTTAGACATGTTAAGTGTACCAATAACCGTTAACCTGGTTCTAGTAATGAATCAGTTGAATGGAATGTAAAAGATAATGTTTGGGAAGTTCTTGAACCCGAGTTAAGAACACCTGAGGGAGCATGTAATATTCAGCCTGATTCACTAGTGATGGTAAGTGCATATACCCTAATACAGCATAATTTATATTGAAAGTAAGGCTGGTATTTGTATTTGAATTATTCGAAAATTCGAATAGATCATACAGTGAAATTCAAATATACTCAAATTTAATAATTCGGATAGTAATGACAATGACTATTTGAATTTAATTCGACAAATTATCTCCATTCGAATACTCTATTATCTACATATTCACTTAATTTCTTTTAAATAAGTACTAACTTATCGAAATTATTGTGTATTTTGCACTCTCAGATTGCAAAAACTTTTTGAATATTTTTATTCATAGTATTATAATTGCTAGTATTAATTTTTTTGCTTGCAGGATCATTAGAAAAAAGTATGGCATGTAAAAAAACAAATCTGGGGTCATAAAGGAAAGCCCACTGAACATGAAGAACTATTAAAGAACTATGAAAAGATTTTCTGATAAAAAAAAACTCAAAGTTAGGTTTTTGGAAAGAAATAGCAAACAGCTTACAAATGAAAGGCTATCCAGTTGACGCAGACAAAAATTTGCAAATCTACAAAAATAATACATTGATTGAATACATTGACAAGAGATCCTCCTAAATATTATGACTTTCTTAATGTGATATTGGGAACAAAGGATAAAGTTACTTTGAAGAACATTTCTGATACTTTACCTGAATTTTCATCCACATTGCTCCCTGGAACCTATGATAAAACAAAGTCATCTTGCTCAAGAAATATTACCATTCAAGAGAACAACGATTCAGACAGTGATGGAATTAATGCAGTTATTATTGATACCATTAACAAGTCTTAAAACATCCAAAGTCTCAAAACAAAAAACAAAAACCAGTAGGGCTTCTGTAGCGATAACTAAACAAGATATACTATCAAAAATAAAGAAACAAGAAGAAAGGCAGGAAGTTTACATGGAAAAAGTTTGCATTATGTTTGAGGAACAAAATAAACAGAGAGACACATTCTTGTTACTTATGCATACGAAAAAAAGAAAGAGGCGCCTTTCAGAATCTTCAGATAGCGATTAACTCACTCGTGATCTTTTGTTTTTATAAGTTTATTTTCATGAATTATTAAGGTCTTTTTCATGTGCCAAGCAACTGTGCCTTATGTTAAGTGCTCAGAAGTGTTAACATATTATTCTGAGGTTAAGTGAGATGATGAGATTTGCAGTATCTAAATTAGAAAAAGGTGACTTAAACTTAAAAATTTGTTATATTGCTTCTTTATCATTACTTGTTTAGTGGAAGCAATAGCCAATGTGTAATATTATAAATATTTGTTGATAATATCTGTAACGATTGTGATATAAAATTACTCTTTTTAGTAGCTCAAGAGTTTAGTAGGTGTTAAATAATTAAATGTTCCTGTGAAAGTTGAAGAATATTACTTTTCTGACAGGTTAAATAAATATTTTTTTTTTCAAGCGGACTAAAAGTACGTCATTTGTTTTCTCCATACGCACACCTAAAGTGGGCTTTCAAATCCTGAGACCAAAAAAGTAGCAAAAAAGTCCTAGGCAGTAAAAGTAAAGTCAAAAGTCACCGCTAGTGTCATGGTGGCGCATATATAAACGATTTTCATTCACCAAAATTATTTTAATAATAGATGACACCAGATAAACCGATCTGAGTGTATTGCCATCTTTACATTCTTGTTGAAAAAACAAAGGACAGAAATACTCTCAGAGCACTCAAGACCGACCAGTCACCATCCGAAACCGTTATTAGTCGAAATCGCATAGGTTCTCGAATTCTGAATTCGTCTGTTAAATGTCATGCGCGTCATCATATTTATCTGTCAATGTGACATTTATTAATTTAGTATTGAAAATAATGCTACAAATTCTTAGCTTACCATAATCATTGGTTATTATTTAATACATTAAAACCATTGAACATTGAAAACCACCATTCTAACATATTCTATGTATTTTACTTATAATATTCACAATTGGGTAAGTACCTAGACCCGCTTAAAGAGGATGAGAGAAAATTGCAAAACTGAACCACTTTTAAATAGATTTCTTATTTCTTGCATGCTTGAAAAAAAAATAGTATATGTTACTCGGAGTAAAAGGTCTTTTTGTGCTTCGCCCAGTTGTAGGCCTCAGCTTCGCTTCGGCCGTCAATCTCTGGGCTCAGCACGAAAAGACCCACTTTTACTCCTAGTGACATAATCTACTATTGTTATAAATATTAAAGTATTTTTTGTATATAATGTGGGTATTTTATATTAATGTTGTTCCACCTCAAGGTGTATAATTGACACTCTTAGGGAGCTAGTATATGTGTTTAAAGTTAGAACTGTTTTTAATGTGATAATTAGCTTCCTTCTTATGGATGGTTCATTTCAATCAGATATTCCTCTGTAGGCTAAGAAAATGATAGACGCTACAACAAATTTTAGCTATGTCAACATATGAATCTATCAGCCTGTTGGATGAGTATCTATTTGAAATGGCCTGTACTAGAAGCTCTTCAAAAAATTAGATTATATTTTGTAGTATTTGGAACAGCAGAGATTCATATCTCACGTGAAAGTTTCTACTCGAAAATTCTCAACTTTTAAGATTTTCAGTTTGTTTGATGATTATATGAATGTTCATATAAATAAATTTATAAAATAGCAATTGAATGATAACTACCAAATGTGAACTGAGAAAAAACAAGACTGTTTAAGTTCTTGCATATGTACAAGCAGGTATTAGTTTGAAATAAAAAACACTTTTATAAACAAACTTTTTTATTTACCTTTCTAACAAAATTTTTATACACCTTTACCTATTTAGATATTCACAGATTCTATGTCTTTTAGCTAGTCCTCTTTCTGTGTCTATACCCTGATAATTAAATATTTCTTCGAGTTCAATATTGAAATCAGTATCAGGTTGAAATAATTCATTGTTAATCAAACAAAAGTTGTGTAATACACAACAAGCTCTTATAATTTCAGTAGTACGTTTTGTTGAATAACCATTAATATATTGGAGAATTCTCCACCTGCCTTTCAACTCTCCAAAAGAATTCTCTATTTTCACCTTTGTCTTTGGCAGTATGTCTCCTCTGTTCTCTTCTGAGATGTCCATGGTCTCTAAAATATAATATATTATAACAGCCAAGATAAATCATAAATGTTGAACTTCAAATTAAAAAAAGCACAAAACTTAAATAAAATATGTAATGTTAGGCTGTGTTTATTCACATTCTTTGTCATATTCATAAACTTAGTTTTTGCCTTAACAGCCACTAGCTATGGGTATTTCTTTTACATGTGTTGTTATGGGCAAAAAGTAAGATTACAAATCAAAATAAGAACAGGACTAACCCTATGTTAAACAGTACCACTATGTTATAATTTACCAGTATCCTGGTAATACTTACTTATATGGAGTAATAAGCAAGGGTATGCTGAATCTCCCAAAAGGTGGTATTTTCCGAAAAATAAGGAATTTATGTCATTTGTTGCCAACTTGTAAACATTTGACTCCTTCAAAATCTACCAAAATAAGTTAATTATATACAAAACATGAGATAATTCATATTTGTTACAGGCATACCCGGGCATCATGGAGTGAGCCTGGAAATCCCACTGCTATATTTAAAAGGAGCATCCTCGCATCACATATCCTTTGCATTGAGATTGAATGCTGAAATCTTCTGCTGATCAATGGGAATTTTGCTGTTAAAGTGAGAACCATCAATTGCTCCAGTTACCCCTGAAAGATATATAAGTATAAATGACAGACAGATCTTTTAAGTCATTCAAATATAAAACCTACCTGGATAACCACCTAAATTTCGAAATTCTGCCTCAATCTGAATGCACTGTTCTAAAGTTGGCCATTTTACATATTTTATTGAAAGGTCATGGAGAAGTGGAAGTACCATTAATATGGCCGAGAAGACAGTAGACTTGGCTAAGTTAAATCTATCAGCCACAGACATCATCACTTCACCTTTCGCCATAGAGTACACTAACACCAGTTTGTCAAAGGCCCCTGGCAGAAACCCTCCTCGATAATATCCGAAAATGACAAAAAAAATCAAAATCGAGATATTTTGTTAACCATTCTTCATAAAAATATGGATTTCTTATGTGCTCATCTGGTAGAAGCAAGCACATTTTCATGGGTATATTAAAGTTAAACTGCTGTATACTTTGCAGGAAAAAAAATCTGGGGGCCCTAACATTATGTCCTCCATCGCACTGTACAGACAAAGTTTGATTTTCTTTGAAAACATTATGTGCACTTATTCGATAAATTTAGAAAAACCAAATTATAATACACTTCAAACACAGCCTACAATAGTTTTCACAAATTACGAAAAAAAAATGTAGTCAATTCAACAGTGCCAACTACTGTCATTAGTGGCATTTGCACATACCATGACGTCACAAACCGGTATGTTGCAATCAGAAAATGGTAACCTCGCAAAAATTTCCTTATTGTCTTGTTATATTAACCATTATGCCCTGTTGAAACTATAGGCGAGTTTCGGTAATTCCATCCGAGCGCTCCGGACACAGACCATCTCCCAAAATCTTAACAAGCTAAAGTGAGATAGACTAATATCCCGAGCGCTCGGGATGTAATTACCGAACTCAAAAAGACTCTGTCACTTGAGACTAATGCTTGTTTCAAATTAACCACATTTTTACAAAATGTATTTCAGCTGGTTTAATGTCGGCTCCTATCCTAATGCACTCAGGTGTAGGCCCCGCTGCCCACTTAGAAAGCCTGAACATTTCGGTCATAGCGGACCTTCCTGTTGGACAGAATTTTCAAGATCATCATTACTTCATTGGTATGTTCTTAAAGTAAGTATTTGACGTCCAGTGGTTGGTTTATTGAAATATTTTCACTTATTCTTGTACAACTCTAGGACTAATACAACATTTTTCGATTATGGAGATTTTAACAACGAAGTTGAACGGTACACTGAAAATCTGAGGCCATTGACTACTGGAAACGAGGCGTTGGTACTTTCGGACTATGGAACAAATACTACGTACCCCCGTCCAAATCTGGAAATTTTGTTTTCATCTCCAGGTGGAAGCAACGCCACTGTTTCTGAGAAGTATACTCGGTAAGTGCATTTTTATTAAAATTATCATTTTGATTTCATTTTGAGTCTCAATCTTTTCTGCATCTTGCAAATGAATTACAAAACTTAATAAGCATCTCAACTCTGCTTATCATCAACAAATTCAATCAGCGGATCTAAATTTATTAAGTATTTTAATTTTGTTTTAGTTATACCAGTGAAACAGCCAGTAACTTGAACTCGAGTGCCTTAACTGACGCCTCAATTTTGATTGCTCTTCTCCATCCAAAGTCAGTTGGAAATATCACTTTGCAATCAAACGATCCAAGTGATAGACCTTTAATCAACCCTAATCTGCTTTCGGAGCAAGATGATATTGATACCATGTTTTATCTAGTCAACTGGGCCCTCAGTTTTAGTAATACAACTGCTTTCCAGAACATTGGCGGAGAAGTAACTATTTTTGATACACCAGGCTGTGAGGGTGAAAAATATTCACCTGAATGGATCTTGTGTGCTATAGCTTACTGGACCAGCCCGGTTAGTTTCATCAGGACTTAGGATAACTTTTACAACTATCAGTAAAACTTCAGACATCAGTAAAACTCCAGATATGACGTAGATTGCATTGTTTGTAACAATGCAATCGACGTCATTACTGGTGTTTTAACTTCAAACTGAGGTGTTACTGATAGTTGTAAAAGTCACCCTTAGTGTAACTTTTAGAAGTCAAGTTTCTATATAATTTTAGTGCCCTTAGGATGACTTTTGCACGTTCAGGCTTCAGTTCGAAGATAAACGAAAGAATTTAACAGATAAATTTGCAATATACCTCTAATTTGGAGTTTAAACTTCAAGTAATGTTCAAGTTGATTTGTAAAAGTGACACTTATTAGTCATTTTGCAACTCCCCTAGACTTGAATATGTTGTCACATTTTCACTTTTCTAGGGCTTCCACGGCGTCGCAGCAAATTCAATTGGAAATGACACCTCTAGATCAGTGGTAAACCCTCGACTAAAGATTCACGGTTTTGGAAACCTACGAGTTGGAGATAGCAGCATCATTCCAGAATGTGTCACCGGACATACATCAGGTACAACTTACCTGGTTGGTGAACGAGTGTCCGACTTCATTAAAGAGGATTACGGACGATAAAATTCTACAGCTACAAGAAGTTCTTGTCGATACAATAATTATGTTTGTATTACTGTAAGAATCTTTCTATGATTAAACTGTTATAAAGGTACATAATTAATGGTAATTTCCTTATTTAAATACAACTTATTTATAAAGAAAACCGAAAAAAACTCTTCAATAAAACGTTCAATAATTCCAGTGTAACAATTTTTACACGAAAACACTATTTATTTATCCCAGAGATACACACAGATACAATTCGACTATAGTCGCGTGGGTTCTTAACTGGCGGGTCCGACAAATTATCAACAACAAACTTCAAATTTTTGTTTCTTTTTATGGCATTTATTGGTACCGACCAAAAACAAGCCGTATGATAAAAAAGACGGATATATACAACTTTAGATAAGAAAAAATAGGATACACTTACATTTGTCTCTGGCTTAAAGTGGTCACCAAAATGTGTATTTTTTCCCGTCATTTTGATTTATAAATGTCACTCTGACAGTCTAATTAGGCAAAATAGTAGATTATGTCACTAGGAGTAAAAGTGGGTCTTTTCGTGCTGAGCCCAGAGATTGACGGCCGAAGCGAAGCTGAGGCCTGCAACTGGGCGAAGCACAAAAAGACCTTTTACTCCGAGTAACATATACTGTTTTTTTTTAAGCATGCAGGAAATAAGAAGTCTATTTCAGAGTGATTCAGTTTTGCAATTTTCTCTCATCCTCTTTAAGTGGGTCTAGATACTTACCCAATTAGTGGAGTAAATTATTTGTAAAATAAATGGAATGTGTTAGAACGGTTTTCAATGTTCAATGGTTTTAATGGCATTAAATCATAGCCAGTGGTTTACGTGGTTTATGTAAATTATGGTAAACTAAAAATTTGTAGCATTATTATCAATACTAAATTATAAAAGTCATATTGACAGATAAATCTGATGACGCGCCTGACATTTAATAACCAATGACAATTAACAGAAATCGAGGACCTATGCGATTTCGACTAATAACGGTTTCGGGTGGTGCTCTTGAGCGCTCTTAGAGTATTCTTATCCTTTGTTTTTTCAATAAGATTGTAAAGATGGATACACTCAGATCGGTCTATCTGGTGTCATCTAGTGTTCAAATAATTTTGGTGAATGAAAATTGTTTATATATGCGCCACCAGGACAGCAGCGGTGACTTTTGACTTTACTTTTACTGCCTAGGACTTTTTTGCTACTTTTTTGGTCTCAGGATTAGAAAGCCCACTTTAGGTCTGCGTATGGAGAAAACAAATGACGTACTTTTAGCCCGCTTGAAAAAAATAATATTTCTAAGCAATTTTCGGGTTTTGCATTTTTAATCCAAGCAAATAGTGTTAAATTTATTATATTAATTCGGGAATGAAAGAAAAAGTGGAAATTTTCCAACCAATATCCAGGAAACTGTACTGAAGACATTGAGAATCATCTTAAGGGCTATGTAGAGAGAATAATGCCGAAGAATATTAAAAGATGAGAACAAAGACTCTTGATTTACCGAAAGCAGTGATATTGGATGTGAAAAGTAACTGCTCGGAAATTTTGTCAGTGGCCAGAGCTCTAAAAAAAACAAAAATCTACGGCACAAACCAAAGATTGTGCGAACATGGACATGATGGTTTTCCCAGTTTACCACAATAGAATTGATATGAACTGGAGCAAAAGGGTATTACCACAAGCATAAAGATGATGCGCTTAAATCGGAGCATGTATACCTAAAAATTTGGCAAGATGTATTGGATTACACTACTGTAAAAGTAGGTACTGCAAAAATTCCTTATAACACACCGAAAAATCAATAAAGGATTGGTGGGAGAGAGAAAAAGTAGGTACTAGTTATGTCATAGCGCAGTACCCCCAGTTGCGCTTCTCATGTTAACTGATGATATTGCATTTATTTGATTAAAAGCATTTTTCCACTTAATATTGTGCTCAGTAAGATAATAAACGTCGTCTTAGAATTAACATTGTAGTTTTTAAAAACGGTCTTCACCGATCCAAGAAGTTAAGTGGCGCAATCGGTAGGATCCACTAAAAACTTATCTATCGAAGAAAGTTTTTCGTTTAACGATTAGTTGGTGGATCGAACTAGCTAGGTAGTCTGATTTCGGTTGTTCGAGAGTATATCGAACAACATTTCGATCTGACTCTAAAGCTAACATCGTGGTGAAATAATAGGTACTCAATCGTTGAGTACATATCACGGGAAGTGTCACAGCATCGGGCGCTTTCGCGAGGGGCTACGGCGCAACGTTGGAAGGACAGCATCGCCATCCAGCATCCAGCAGCAGTTACCTTATAGAAGAGGACATGGTGAAGAACATCCCTAGGATTATGTAAGTGCAATTCTCTAGATGCCTGTTTTTAATGACATTGAACAAGATTTAAATAATTGTTTGTCAAATAATCAACCTTCAACTGACTCCGAAAGTATCGCTGAAGATTCGGAAACATTATCAAGAAATCGATTGTTTGAAATAGAAGACGAAAACTAAGTGATCAACTTTTTAGTACTATTAATATTAGCGATAAAAGTTTAGATAGCAAGCCGAGTGAAATAATAACAATGTCACAATTCAAGCCGGAATACTTAAAATGTATTTCCGAATTTGATGGTAACCCCAACGATTTGAATCGTTATTTGTCAGTTTGTGAAACGTTAATTAACACATTTTATAAAACCTCAAACACGAACGATTTCCAAAATATTTTCCTTTTAAATTCTATTATAGGAAAATTAACCGGAAATGCAAAAGTTGTTGTAAACATACAAAATGTAAGTACATGGGAAGACCTAAAAAACACCTTACGTAGGAATTTCGCGGATCAACGAGACGAATCATGCCTTAACAGAGACCTAGTTATGCTGAGACAAATGATAAACGAACAACCAAGTCAATTTTATGATAGGGTATTGAATATTTTAAACTTGTTATGCTCTTATATTGATCTTCATGAAAATTCAATCACGGCAAAAACTCTAAAAAAAAATCTATACAATGAACTTGCACTAAAAACATTCCTCTCTGGTTTGAAAGAACCTCTAGGAACCACCATACGTTGCATGCAGCCTAAAACACTAGCGGCTGCTTTGCAATGCGTAACACTCGAACACAATAACCACTATTTCCAAAATTTGACTAAGCCCAATATAGTTCCCCGACATATCACACCAAACTTGAGAGCCCCAAACCAAAATAATATGCCATTCTCTTATGGTCAATTTAGACTAGAAAATTTAAAACTTTTACAGGCTAATATTGATTTCAAGGGCGGGTTTTTAGTAACACCATACACAAAAATAAAACTTAAATTCCATACCACAAGTCATGAACTTAATTGCATTACATTAGAACCTCGCACCGAATAAGTTATTAGAATAAAAACCTCGATCGAAAAAAGGGGGAGGTCATTGTACCCCACCAAAAAATTCACAATTGTGAAATTCCCCAATGCTTGACTATAGCAAAAAGTGGTTATGCGTTAACCACTATTTTAAATAACACATGTGAGCCCGTAACATTAGACTTTTCCGAACCAATCGAAGTAGAAAAGTTTAATCGGGAAGAAATTCAGAATATCAACTTGAACCATTTTAATGACTCACGTATACCAGAACTAGACTTAACCAAAATTAGAGTAGACCATCTTAACTCTGAAGAGAAAAGAGAAATTCTAAAGGTTTGCAAAGACTTTTCCGACATATTTTACAACGAGGATACACCACTGACTTTCACAACAAAAATTAAACATCATATTAGAACAAGTGACGAAATTCCGATTTACACTAAGTCATACCGATATCCGTTCATTCATAAAAAAGAAGTCGAAAATCAAATGCAAAAGATGTTAGACCAGAATATCATTAGACCCTCTAACAGCCCTTGGTCAAGCCCTATCTGGGTTGTACCCAAGAAAATGGACGCCTCGGGTAGGCAAAAATGGAGAATGGTCGTAGATTATCGGAAACTTAACGAGAAAACGATAGACGATAAATTTCCCCTTCCAAACATCACCGACTTATTAGATAAATTGGGGAATTGTCAATATTTTACAACGTTAGATTTGGCTTCCGGGTTCCACCAAATAGAGATGAACGAATCTGACATTCCAAAAACCGCTTTTAGTACGGAAAACGGGCATTTCGAATACACCAGAATGCCGTTTGGCCTCAAAAACGCGCCAGCCACTTTTCAGCGTGTTATGGACTCAATCCTAAGGGGGATACAAAACGAGAAATGTCTTGTATACCTTGACGATATAATCGTTTTCTCAACTTCACTCCAGGAGCATATAGATAACCTCAAACAAGTGTTTAAACGACTGAGAGATTCAAATTTTAAAATTCAACTAGATAAAAGTGAGTTTTTACGCCGTGAAGTTGCTTACCTTGGACACATAGTTACCCCCGACGGAGTCAAACCAAACCCTGACAAGATTATGGCAATAAAGAAGTACCCAATTCCTTCGACTACCAAAGAAATTAAAGGCTTTCTCGGACTACTCGGGTACTCTGGAGATTCATTAATAATTTTGCAAGAATAACCAAACCCCTAACAAAATGTCTCAAAAAGGGTGCAAAAATAGAACACAACCAAGAATTCTTAGAGTGTTTTGAAATTTGAAAAAATCTTCTTCTAAACGAGCCTATCTTGCAGTACCCAGATTTTTCAAAAACATTCAATTTGACCACGGATGCCAGCAATATCGCATTAGGTGCTGTATTAAGCCAAGGACCTCCGGGAAATGACCTTCCGGTGGCATACGCATCACGCACACTCAACGAATCGCAACAAAATTACTCGACAATTGAGAAAGAGTGTTTGTGTCTTGTGTGGGCAGTAAAGTACTTTCGCCCCTATCTATTTGGACGGAAATTTAAAATCCTAACAGATCACAAACCTCTTCAGTGGCTGTTTTCGTTAAAAGATCCCAGCTCTAAACTACTTCGTTGGAGGATTAAATTGGAAGAGTACGACTACACAATTATCTATAAGATAGGAAAAGCCAATACTAATGCTGATGCTTTGTCACGTATGTCACTGCACACGAAAGAGGATGAACAGTTTTCTTCCCTAAAAGAGTACATGGAAGAATTCGAAAAAGAACTGGAGCAAGAATCGAGAGAACATCATGTAGAACAAGAAAACGAATCCGAACATCTATAGTGGCTCAACCCGATGAAGAACAAATGCAAGAACCAATTGATGACGATGATGGTGACACCGTGCACACGAATAACGAACAAGACCCAATCGTAGGCATCCCAATAGGGTCGTTCCGATTTTTTTTTAAATTTCATAATTGAAAAGTTTTAATAAAACAGACTTAAATTCCAAAAAAAAAAAAAATCCGTCGTTTTATAGTAGCTTAAATTCGTCATTGAAAGCGGTAGCGCGGAGAAAGTGGGCGTGTCTATGCGTGACGTCACACCACGGGACGGTCTCGGCGCCTGGCCGGTAATGCATGGGCTTATGCGTTGTTTAGTATTCACATCTTAGTTTCAAAAGGTATCGTGCCTGCTAAGAAACCTAATTTAACTCCAATTTCGCAATGAGTTCTAAGAGGAAACCAATTTTCAAAACATGTGTAGTACCAAATTGCAAAAACACATCAAATACTGCACCAGATAAGCTTTTTATTTCCTTACCGGCTGATGTAAAATTAAGAAAGCAATGGCAAATCGCTATGCGCCGTGCTACTTTTGTATCGGATAAAGGTACAAGATATTGCTGTCAGGATAATTTTGATGTAAGTGAGATATATTATTTTGTGATTGTTGCGATGTATTTGCACAAAAGCATTTTATCTTTCTTTAGACTGAGAAAGATATCGAAAATTACTTGTATCTTAAAATGATGGGCGAAGGAAAAATTAGGGTAAAACCTGGAATCATACCACATATTTTTGATTGTCAGAAAAACTGAACATCTAAGCATAGTTCAACACCTAGGAAGCTTGTTGAAAAAATGAAACAAAAGCAAATAATCAGCAATATAGAAGACCATGATGCGACAACTAGTTATGACAGTGAGAGTTTAAATTTTATACAAGAAGAGGAACCCGTTTATGAAAAATACCAAAACAAGGGGATTCAGGTGAATTTAAAATCTGCCACTGTAAGATCAAAAGCTACCCATTGTTTGCTACTTGAAAATGCGACAGTAGGCAAACCCGCTGCAAAAAGAAAACATTTTACTTTGGGTATGCCATCAAGTTCATCGGATCAACAAATTTCGAAAAAAAGCAAACTGTTCAAAAATCAAGATGATGAAAAATCTAATCATTCCTCGAGTTTGTCGGTTTCTTGTAGCGGTTCAACGTCAAATTTTTCAACATCTAGTTGGACAGTTGATTTGTAGATAGGTAATAAGGAAATTATAAATGTACTTGAGAAAACTATATACGTTATTGAGAAGAAACCTAAGCTCTATCTGGGTATTCCATTCGAATCTTTATTTATTGTTGAAATGTTGGCTGAAAAATGCGCAGTACCAAACCTTCATATTTATGTAGTCTTAAAGAAAATCAAGCTAGATTTACCCTATAGAATTTTAGCTGATGATTGTTCACTTTCAACGACCACAATATTTATCTGGATAATAATAATTTATTATCCAGAAAACAATGCCCAAGATGGCGCGCTATTTAAAAGCATTTATTCAGTGGAAATCGATGGAAGAAATTAAAAAATACCTTCCCATTTCCTTTCGACACAGATATAAGAATGTGCAATGCATTATAGACTGTTTTGAAATTTCAATACAAAAACCTAGTAATCCTATATTGCAATCACTCACATGGTTCCAATATAAAGGTTGCAATACTATAAAATAATTGATCAGCTGTACACCGGACGGGACCATTTCTTTTATATCAAACGGATTTGGAGGGAGAGCCAGCGATATAACTGTGGTAAAAGAGTCAAATTTTCTGGAGCTGTTGGAATGTGAAGTACAAGTAATGGGTGACAGGGGCTTTAAAGCTTTAGAGCAGGAAAATTTTCCACTGATGAAGGCCTCGGAAAGAAGTGACTTTTTCCAATAGCATATTGACTCCGTAGGGGACGGATTTTCACTTCGACGATGAAGCCACATTAGCAAAGCTACTGCATGCTTACACCCCCCCTCGGGGTGTAAGCATGCTCGGGGTGTAAGCATTCTAACACAATATTTTCAGTTGTGTTAATCTTGCAAGAGACAGCGCAGTTTTTATTTTTTATTTTGTGTTCAGGGGTAACTCTTGCTTCTATGGTACAAATTGATTGTTGTTGCATTACTTGCACGTAATCAATAGCATTGTCCCCATAAGTAAGTCTTGAAGACCTGAAAGAATTAGAAATAACTAGAATCCTCAATAACAATTTTTCTTTATATCTATCTAATTGTTTTGACGATCTAGAACAATGTAGTAATTATCAAAGCCCTATTATCAAAACCCTAGGTTCTCTGTTGATACCCTTTATCTAAAATATATGCAAGAAAATAAAAACTAATTATCTCGTAACTAGTCTTTTATTTTCAATATTTTCCAGTAAAATAATAAAATCATAATAATAATAAAATTATAAAATCGATTTCGTTAATACAAGCTGAGAAGTGTCCCATTCGAGTTGCTTACATTCCCATCACCTATTCAAAAAATCCTTAACCATAACACAAAATATCATATTTCCTATAAGCTAAGAAAATAATCCAACAGAGCTTCCTATAAATCTTCTAAATTAGAAAATCAAGAGCGCCATTAAGCAGCTCGGAAATTAGATAAGGCAAAGCTTTCATTAATTGGGCCCTCCAAAATTAATATAAAGTTATTATTTTTTTATGTATCAGCAATGTCCTTGTTTGGGTTTGGTCTGTAACTTAATGAAAAGCTCACATACATACCTTTGAAGTTTAACACATCTCATTTCACTGCTTATATAGTTATTATTCTTATTGAAATAGTCCATAACCATAAACATATTCACTTCTGGAAGGTTATTCGAGTCTCCTTTGGAAAATCCTTGTTTCAAGTGTGTCCTCGAATGTGCCATATTTATTTACACGCTTACACTTTATCTATTATATGTCAGCTTAAATTACAAGAGTACAGATACACATTAAACTCTACCAAATAATTTAAATAACCGAGAAACGACTTGCTTGCCCGTCTAACCAAATCTGGCAGCCGTCGCCTCTTCCGTGTTGTGACGTCATCGCATTATGTCGCGACGTTTTCCCGCGCCGTAAAGTTTAAATCTCTCTAGTTTAAAAACTATTGAACTTAGACGTGTAGGATTTTTAACATAGTTCTATTTTACTATGTACTTTCAGAATATAAGTAAATTAATCATGAATTGTTTTGTACCGAACGACCCTACAAGTTCTACATTCCCCTGCACGCCCAAAAATGACTATACTGTTTGAAAAGAAGAGAAGAATAACTACGCAAGTCAGTAAAAACGACTTTGAAAACGACGTTTTAAAAATAATTAAAGAATACGTAATTCCAGGTAAACCATATTACCTATACTTTGAGGAAGACGGAATCTACGAACCATTTTGTGAAGTTGTAAGAAAATACTTCCGATGGCCCTCATTACAATTCAAACGCTGCCTTAGAAGACTACTCGACGTAACAAACAAGAGCGATATTGCGGAAATAATAAAAAATTACCACGAAAGTAAAAGTAATCATAAAGACATCCTGTAAAAATCGAAATAAATCTGACACCTACTGCAAATAAACCATTCGAAATAGTACACTTAGACACCTACACACTAGAGCAGACGAAGTTTCTAACAATCCTTGATAGTTTTTCGAAGTACGCCCTAGCATACCCACTTAAATCCCTGACTGCCACGGAAATAACAGATATGTTGTTATTCTTTTCCCACCATGGCATACCCAAACAAATTATTCTAGACAACGGTACTGAATTCAAAAATACAGTCGTCACCGAACTGCTCCAACTTCATAAAATAAAAGTCCATTTTATTTCGCCCCATCACCCTGATTAAAATGGTGCAATAGAGCGTTTCCACTCGACCATAGCCGAGCATGTACGACTTTTGAACTCCCAAGAATTCACCAAAGCTTCCATTACCCAAAAAATTACGTACGCTATAATGGCTTATAATCATTCGATCCATTCGGCAACAAAAATGAAGCCGATAGACGTAATTAACGGACACATTAGCGACGGCGACCCATATGATATTAACGTAGACCAACTTTTAATATCAGATTACATAAGTAATCACAAAGACAAGGTTAAGCTCCTTTACTCAAAAATTAATGAGAAACTTATTCAGTGCAAAGAACACGTTCTCACTAGGATGAACAGGAAACGCGAGAATCCCGACAATTTCAAAGCCGGTCAAGAAGTTTATGTGAAAAAGCACGTTCGGCAAAAACTTGCTGAGAAGTTCTCAAAACCTGTGAAAATCTCCAAAGTCAATAAAAAACGCAAAACTGTTACAACTAATTCCCACGGAAAAATTCACATGGCAAATATAAAACGACCTCTTAGAAACACGTACAGTTTCGATTAGTAAGCATTTTATTCCATTCCATTCGGGTTTGGTAATGCAATCCTTTAGTTATTTAGATATTTACATGTACGTTTATTCGCTTAACAAGCTTTTAATCTTTAAACATGTGCCTGTAAACTAAGTTCGGCAGATAACGTAATATTCAATTGTAATTTTATTTCAGCCTGGTGGTAATCAGCCTCCTACACCAGCATGCCACTCTCGGGTTACAGAATAAAATAGTGCCCAGAAAATTGGACGACAATATTGGGTTATTACCGATAAAATTGGGCAACGCAAGAATGCGCGAATACGATTACACGCTTATTCACTTCTATGACCTTAATCCGATAATTGTCGAAATCAATAAATTACATATAAAATCTCTGAATATTACAAGTTCAATAATAACGCATGCCGAATATACAGCAGACGCGGCTAATTATCTTAAGTTGTTAGAGTTAGTTCAAAATAGGATAGAGAATAAAATTAAGGAAATAATCCCTCATCCTCTGCGAGTCAGGAGAGGCCTAATTAATATGTTAGGGTCTGCATTCAAAGCTATTTCAGGGAAGTTAGACGCCTCTGATGGCGAGCGCTATGATCAAATAATCAAACAGCTTCAATCAAATCAGAATAAATTAAAGGAAGGTATTTTGGCACAAAACTCCATTTCTTTACAAGTAATTTCCCGATTTAATGACACCATTAGTCAAGTTGGCAAACATGAACAAATCTTGGACTCAAAAATGAAACAAATAGCTTGGATTGTGAACAAAACCACTTATAGAGAGAATTTGTCTTATATCAAACATACACTAAATGAAATCATTAATCTCTATGAGTTCATCGACTCATCGCTGCAAGATATAGAAAATTCAATTACATTTTGTAAATTAAGAACCTTACATCCAAGTATTATTAAGACTGAAGACCTTCTTACTGAACTAAGTTCATTAGAAAATCGCGTCGGTACCAAACAAATGCCAATTACGAAATTGGGAATAGATAACGTTCATCTTTTCCAAAAGGTGATTGACACCCACTGTTTTATTCTTAATAATAAAGTTACTTATCTCCTGCGGGTACCAATAACCCTCCAGGATGATTTCAAAATGTTTCATTTATATTCGGCACCAATACTTTCAAAGAGTCGGTTTAAGGCTATTATACCGCGTAGTAAATTCTTAATAAAAAATTAATTGCACTACACATACTATAACCAAGCCTGCCAAGAAACACTACCCGAACAATACCTGTGCGAGAAAAAGGAACTCCACCCAGTACAAAAGGATAGTCCCTGCGCCGTAGTCCTCTTAACGGCCCCTAAAGACGCTTCTACATGCGAGTCAATCGAAATACATGTTGATCGACCCGTAATAGATCAGATGGCCATGACAGACGAATGGCTATTCATCTTCCCACGCAAAGAAGTCATTAAGCTTCAATGTCCGAATCAGATGGAAGTGCTAAACGTAATAGGCACCTACATCATGACCATTCCAAATGGGTGCCAAGTGAGCACCACCGATCGTGTAGTTATCAACACCAAGAAGACTGTCAATGGCAGCATCCAATCGATGTTATTTCCTGACCTAGACAAAGACCAGAATGCAATACCTTCACCAACGCTGGACTCAAAAATGGAAGACATCAAGCTCGATAACTTGCAAGGGTTAAGGAGCCAACTCTTATCATTAAAGCCAACCTTTGACCCGGTACCAATATCAAGGAGCCCATCAATTTGGACAGTTTTAATATATGTGCTGCTGATGGTTAGCCTCATGTGCCTGTTGTATTACAAGTTGCGAAACAGCATGTGCCAGAAGAAAGAAGAAGAAGCCACAAGCCACGATAGCCGCCAATCCATTCAACTTCCCGGAGCCGTAAAGTTGAATCTAAGGGATGGAGGAGTTATGTCATAGCGCAGTACCCCCAGTTGTGCTTCTTATGTTAACTGATGATATTGCATTTATTTGATTAAAAGCATTTTTCCACTTATTATTGTGCTCAGTAAGATAATAAACGTCGTCTTAGAATTAACATTGTAGTTTTTAAAAACGGTCTTCACCGATCCAAGAAGTTAAGTTACTAAATTTTGAACTAGCGCCAATCCTTCATTTCTACAGCCTACAAAGATCATTTCTACAGAAGATGACTGCAGAATCTAAAAATGAATATTAGCTAGAGACTTTAGTCAACATATATAAAACATTTATTATATCTCAATATAACCAACCTATCTAGAAATAGTATACAGTTGCTTTATTGTTATTATGATGCTTCGTTCTTCGTTGGGAATTCACAGCTTGATATTTAGTTGGCAGTTTAAACTGATTAGGTGTGGTATTATTTCATTTCAAATATGTTTTATGAGGTGTACAAGTTCTTCTTGTGTGTTCAAGATGGTCGCATAAAGTTTCCCTTTGAGAAAAACCCTCACAAAATGTGTTGAAAAAGTGCATCGAAAGCAATAGTTACTTGTTTGCCCTCGAGCATCAAAATATACAAAATGGCGGATGCAATTCCTCCCAAGTACCTTACCTCAGTCTTTTTATTTTAGTAATTATTAACACGTATAGGTAGGCAATTAAAACGTAAATAAATAGGAATTTAAAAACAAACAGTAAATCATTTTTACTTTCATTGTTTGGGTTTCTGGGTGAAGAAGAAAATATAAAACCAATATTTTACATTATAATTAGTAAACCAGGATCAATAAAACCCACTCAATAAGCACTAAAATCAAACACAAAATTTGTGAACTAATTGGCGGATGCAGTTTTTCTGTTAACAAATATATTATTAACACCTCGATTAACACATAGGTGGGCAATTTAAACACACAACAAACAGAAATTTAAAAATAAAAAAATCTCTTTTACTTTCATTCTTATTGGCTTTGTGAGAGGAGAGAAAAATGTAAACCAGTACTTTAAATTACAGTTAATAAACCAGGATCAATAAAATGCCCGCAAGAATCAAAAACAAAATTTGTGAACAAAGTGGCGGATTCAATTACTACTATTCTCAGTCCTTTGGTTTTGATAATTATTAATTACTAACATATAAATGGACAATTTGAACACAAATAACGAACTTGAAACGAACACATTTCCAAACACATAGAAGAATTATTCAGTTATTTAATATTTCAATTAACGGTGCATCGTACGAAAAAATACGTACAAACTGAACAAACAGTTTACAAATAATCTTGACATATAAAGTGGCACTTTTCAATACTGATGACAGTGACGTAACGTCCTACTTTTCGTAACTAGTTACGAAAAGTAAAATCTTTCGTAACTGGTGATGAAAAGTTCGCTTCACCACCAGTTGCAGGTTTCGGTTGTGGCACACCGTTGCTACAGTTTTACGGTATTAAGTAGATACAAAGTGGTTTAAAAGTAAATATTGAACTTTAGTAATAATAACTCTCTCTCTAAGTAGGTATTTGTAGTCAAAATTAGAAAAAATCTTGCATGAAACACATGACGAAAAGCCTTTTTTGTGTATCTCATTCAAATTGCGGGAACTCGCTACGCTCGTCCCGCAACATTCATTCGTTACATAAAATCGGACTTTTCGTAACTGGTTACATAAATAGCTATTTTCTTCAACCACATATGTAATGATGAAATTTCTGTATTTTTAAAATCTTGGAATTGTCTCATTACTGGTCTAGGGCGAGAAGTATTTACTTCCCGTCCTATTACTAGTTACCAGCAATGAGATTATTGTTTTTGCCAGTAAACCCTGAGTGTTGATTTTATATTTGAGATTTGAATATTATATGAATAAGTAAAATTCAAGCACATTTTTTGATGTCATTCAGAAAGTGTGGTTGAAAATAAAATAGTATACATATACTATTATTGTAATATACTGTTATTGTAATATACTATTATTAAAAAAAAAACAGGAAGCGCTTTTTCAACAAAAAAGTGGACTCGTATTTTGTTTAAAATAAAAAAAATAAAAAATAACCAATTACCAAACAGCTACGCGTACCAGTGTTACGCGACAGTCAAAAAAAGCCTTTCGTATTGCAAAACATGAGTTTCGCTTCACAACTTGAGTCTTCCATTGCTACAGTAGCAACGGTTCTTAACTGGAAGTCCGATGATTAACAAAAGACAAACTTTTCAAGGGTTGTTTCATTTCATGGCATTAAATTGTAACGACCAAAACAAGTCGTACGATAAAATAAAAAAAGGTATACATAACTTAGACAAGAAAAAAATAGGATACATTTACATTTCTATGTAGCTTACACTCCTTCGTACCGACATTATTTACGACAGGCTTAAGCTAAATTTTGTTCTGAATGTGAAACTATTTTACATACCTTGACTGGAGGGAAGAATTCTACGAACAAACTGATGGTGTAGCATCGGCAGCCCCCTTAGTGTAGTGATAGACAACTACTTTATGGAAATTTCCCAAGCAAAAGTAAGGCCAAAGAAAGACTACTGCAAAAAGACTTCTGTTATGGTGAACTTTAAGACTTATTCTTCTTACACCTCAAGTTCTTAAACACAAAAATTCAATGATTTATGTAGATGAAAAAAGAAGAACGTCTACCGTTTTTGGATGTTTTGGTATCAAGGAAACAAAATAGAAAACAATTAACAAATTAAATGAAGCATCTGGAAAAGGCCTTCTGTTTGACCGGATATAGCAAGTTGGAGTTCGACAGGGCAGCCTATCCAAGAAATATTGGTCGCCAAAAAAAAACAACGGGAGGTGATGAAGAAAAAGGTGTCAAGCATCAGAGGAATCCTCTATCAGCATCCGGAGTTTACGAAGTTTCATGCAGCTCTGGCTCGGTATAAATACATTGACACCACAAAACGTAGTATTATCACGAGAACTACGTTAAATAAAATACACATAATTACAGATAACATAAAAGAAGTTGCAGGCTGGAACAAACACAAAAGTCAGCATTAGTAGAGCACGCTCTCTCTGAAGGTCACGACATCCTTCTTAACGAGTTACTATCCGAGACTAAAGAGGAAAGTCATTGAGATCTTCAAGCACAACTTGAAGTTGTTGAACAGGAAAGAGGAAATTACGGCCCTAATTTAGAGCGTAAGGGAGTTCTGCGACATATACATTATGTGCCCTAGAGCTCTGCTCTAACCCTTCCCCAGTCCTTCCACTTCAGCATGGCCTTGGCACTAAAAATACCACGAAGCGTTTAGAGCTAAAATCAGTCAAGGTCGAGATGCAAGGACGCCTATTGACTCATCGCAACTGATAATGTCCGAGATAGTTATGGGCGAATCGTCTAGAAAAAATTTCACTGAACCGCGGCTTCAAAGCCCGGAACACACTTCACACAAAAATGTATCTTTAGTTAATAGCTATAAAGCAATTGTGTTGAAACATTATAAAGCATCTTTATCTTTTATTCCCAATCTAAAATTTAGTAAGTTTAGCCGAGTTTCGGATTTGTTCTTCTTTAAAACATCTATGGTTAATGAATAAATTACCTACTTAATGTTTTCTGGAGAATATTCGTTTTTTGCTTAGGAACGCTTAGAATCTGTTTTTGAATCCTATATTTTATAAATTGTTTCCTATTTCTTCCAGTTTTTCTTCAAACTTGGTTTTGCTTCTAAAGCACAGATTGCTAATTGCCTCAATCTACAAAAATATACATGGATGGAAATGCAACATAATATAATACAAATTACTACATTAGTTATTATATTGAAAATTTTATTTGTGTCTTCTTTCCAAATTCTGTAAAAGAATACAAATACAAAAAGAAAGTATATAGATGCTTTATATACTTTCTTTTTGTACTTGTAGTCTTTACAAATACAAAAAGGTCTTTTTAAAAAAACCTTTTTATACAGGGTGTCCCGTAAACCTTCGACAATACTCCGCCCGATAGAAGCCCCATCCTTGACAAATCAAAAAATGAAAAAGGGTGTTAATGAAAGTATCATGGTTTCCAAGATATTTGCACTTATTTTAAAATCGACAAAAACTGACATCACTTAATATTTCGTACATTTAGTCTTCCACAAGACCATGTAGAAAAATAATGTTTTCAGTTTTAGTTTCGCGAATGGTCGTAGTACAAAAGCTAATTTACAGATTTTGAACGTATGCTTTGGATTTTTAAGAAACAACTTTATTTTAACCTATTTCTTATAACTCCATTTCAGTTATGCAACTTTTGATCCCTACTATAGCAAAAGATGAACAGCTATCTTGATGCTCTTAAGTGCAAAAAGTAGCGTCGTTCTTGTAGATTCTGAAAGCGTATAATAAGTAAATATTCCTTAAACAGTAAATATTTTTATGACCGTTAAATGCATCAAGTACAATTTTTGGACCCGCCAGTTAAGAACCGATGCGACTGTACTAAACAACTCAGTACTTAATACTTTCACTTAACTCTTAACACAGCATTCTATTATCTTTTGTTACTTTAGCTAAACTTTAGCTCGATTAAATTGAAACTACTACTACGGCGGCTTTATTCGCCTTTTATACAAAATCCTAAAAATACAGAAAAGCCTAGAACATTCTTAGAAGAAAAATAATTGATAAGAGACACACAAATAAAGGTCGTAAATAACTGCGTTCTAAATAAGGAGAGGAATAAATCACTCGTGACAGGTCCCATGCCGCAGCGCCCGGATAGGCCGCGAAGGTCCAACCTCCGATGCCGCTCCGCCTCCCGGTACCCGCTTAACTTAACAGTATACGATCGAACTTCACAACAAGTGCCTGCAGTGGCACCAACCAACATGAAAGAATATAAAGTTACAATTACACTTTTCTTTGTTGTCTGCATCTGAAGTTGCCTTGAGCTTATGTACTTTCAGTGAATTCAGTATGTTTTTTTATTCTAAGAGCTCGAATTTTTCTTAGGTTTCGAATTACTCGCTTTGCTGATCGCCAGACCTGCATTGTTGGTTTAGCCATAAAGGGACTTAAACATGCTCATTTGATTCATGGTTACTTTGCACCAATCACTGGCGAATTTCCGGGGTAATTTTCACTAATGCAATTATCGAGTAGTTGCAATAGTGCAATTATCAATTATTGGAGGCGTAATTTTTCATTAAGTTTTTGTTTCATGTTTCTCTAATCGTTTCTATTATTCTTCACATTTGCCTCAAACGTTTTTTCTATTTGGGTTTCGTTCCATGTTTTGCCTTTTTGTATTTTCTGTTTTTGTAAATAATGAACATTCGAGTTTCTATATCATTTTCTTCAGCCATTTTCTTGTCCATATTTTTTTTCTAAAATTTGTGGTTTTTAGGACTTATTGCTTCATTAACTCTTCTCGATAAATTGAGATACATTCTTTCCTATGAATTTCGGTTAATTTTTCTTCTAAATTTCAAGCCATTGATTTTGCTTTTGAACCTTTCAGTCCAATTTAATATTACTAAGTTTGTTGGTTTGCATGAAGAAGACAATATGCAAGGTTGCATATTTTTCAATGAGTAAGTTGAGAGGTGGATTTAAAATAAAAAATCAGAAGCCAAAATGCAAGTTTGCATATTTTCTTTTTCTAACCTATTTCCTATTTCTATTTTTTTATTCTTATATACCTTTTCATAATTTCTTTGGAATGATGATAAAACAAATTATTATCGCTGGAGGATAAGTGGACAGTTTCTTATTTTTTCAATGCATGTTAGATCAATTCTAGACCTATGTGAATAATAAGTTCGTGCATAAGGCCTGGAAAATATTAATTTCCTAGCTTTATGATGAACTAAGTACAAATAATAGTAGATTGGGCAAATGATAAAAAGACCTTATACCCCTAGGGACATCATTTTGTATTATTTGTACTTAGTCCATCATAAGGCTAAGAAATTCTTATTATTAAGGCCTTAAACTCGACTTGAATTTCACATATCTGAACGTCATTGAAGATGTTTCTGATTTTCTATTTTAAACCTACATATTAAATTACTCATCTCCACCTTTTTCTTTTTTTCTTCCATCTTTAATTTCAAAACACATTATTAATGTGGATTTCTCGGAACGTTAATCTGGCTGTTAATAGTATATTACATACCGGGGTGGGAAGTCGTTCATTACTGTCGAGAGATTTGATAGTTTATCGAGACGCGCAGCGTCGAGATGAACTATAAAATCTCGACACGGTAAGGAAACTTCCTACCGAAGTGTGTATACTATTTTATTTAGAACCTACATAATATGAATTTATATTTTTCGTATAAGATATTATACATATATAGTTCGATGCTACTAGGGACACCTTTTTAATTCTATAAAGACATTAAATTAAATTTTAGGGGCCAAGAAATAAGCATGGAAAATAAGGGTTGACAGAGAGGTAGGTAATAAACCATTACCGCCCTTGGGTGGTAATGAATACCCATTACCTACGTCTAATTTAGAGGTAGGTAATAGGTAATTTCCCACACTCCTATGACGTTTGTAATGATAGCATTACATATATGGTTGTAAATAAATCAATGATAGCTTTGAGAAAAACTCACTAAAGAAGTCAAAACGTTGGCATTTTTCTAAAAAGGACAAATGTTTCATATTTAAATGGCTTGTACCCGCCTATCAACATACTCATTTCCACCTTCATTTCGTCATGTGCATAGTAAATCAAGAACATTTTACACAATTTCAACACACTGTATTAATGTGGAGGTCTTTGAACGTTATACAAAATATCAAATTAATTCTATCCCTGAAGAAGACTCAGTAGAGAAGTCAAAACGTTTGCACATTCTTAAAAAGAAAACTTTAATATTTTCTTCTATCTTTAATCAGTCTCTCAACTAACTCATTTTTACCTTAATTTCTTCTTTCAACTTCCTACTCAATCAAGAACATTTTCAAAATACAGTATTAATGTCGATTTCTCTGAGCGTTAATCTGGATGCTAACTTGCACTTCCCAAAAGGAGAAATTTTTCGTATTTTCCTAACTTTAACTCGTCTCTCAACTTAACGTTATTCAACTAACGTCATTTCAAAATCCAATATTAATGTCGATTTCTCTGAGCGTTAACTTGGATTAATTTTAGCCTTGAGGAAGACCCGGTAGAAAAGTCAAAACGTTGGCACTATTTTGGTTTTCTTATGTCATCGTTGATGTTTACGAATTACGATTTTTCTCAATGAGTGGTTTTGCCAAGTTGGGATCTTGTATTTGACATAAGAAAAGGCACTGGGTACAAACACTAATATTTGTACTACTATAGAATATTATTTATTGAATAATTATTTATTGTACAAAAGATCATATTATTGAGTAAAAACTCCAATGATGCTTCGATCAAAATTTAATATTCGAACAGAACTGACTTCTCCCATTTTTCCGCCGTAATACCGCATAACACAAAGCAGGAGGCTAGAACCGGCAAAAATCCTCGATCACACTGGAGAAGAAGAGAAAGACAATGACGTGTATTAATTTAAAGTAATAACCGAAAAACATAAACAATTTATGTCTCGTTTTGGTCAACAATTTGTATATGAACAGACATTACAATATAAGGAGCTGTACCTATTTGCTTTCTCTCGAGAAACTTTACTAACTATAAAAGACCTAAATAAAGATCGAAACGTCGGCAAATTATTGTATTATGTTAATTCTTATATTATATATCGTATTTAGGTATAAAAACGATGTGCCAAAATTTGCTTGGAAGTTTTCAATAAATAGTTAAAAAACTGGGAAAATTATATTGTATGCTGCATTCAATTTTTTTGTGTTAATGCCAAATAATTTAAAATGTGTATGTGGTTCCATCTGTCGATGGTTGGTTCTTCCACAAAGGGCATGCAAAACCATATGTGCAAATGAACGAAAGAGTTTTCTTTGAAGCCGTGGTTTAATGAAAATTTTGTTCACAACTCTGGAGGACATTATTAAACGTGATGGAACAATGAGCAAAGATATCCCAGGCAAGTGAAATCCATTTCGCTTGCCTTTTTTTCTGTTTAAAAATAAAAAAAACAATAAGAAATATAGAATTTGTTAATGATCTTCATCCTGACCTTTCGTTTACAACTGTGGCGGACTTTATTAAAAGGATAGGGCAATAGGCAAAGTTATCCATCTCACACAAGTGGGATCCTCAGTCTACACGCAGAAGTTATATTTCTCTTGACTTTCTAAAATAGGAAAAAGGTATTTTACATAAGAAAAAAGGTTGGTTATTCACAATTGCAAATAATTTTTTTTTCTCTTGAGTTTATTTAAAAAAACAATTAAATTAAAAAAAAGTTGTTATTGGTAATAAAAAACCGAAACGTATTAAAATGTCAACTTTTATCTTTTTATTGGTGTTTTGCTCTCAAGAACTTGCTTTAGAAACGTTTTCACAAATGTCGATTGTTTTCTAAAATAAAAAAGTTATTATGCATCAGCTTCTTATAGATTTTTTCCAAAAAAAACTGTCTTTTCAGGTTTTTCAACCCAATTTTGCCATTACGTTACTAAGAGAATTCTCTAAAACCTATTTAACCAAATTCATAGCTCCTAGGGTTTCCGAGATTCCAATAAATGGAAGACAAATTTGGGACACACCGTATTGTCGTGTGTCCCAAATTTTACGACGTTTAGCAGAATATCAAAACTTTGGCGATACAGTTAGATGGCGCCACATACAATTACACGTAGCTCCTCTTGAAAGAGCAAGAATCAAACATTATTGTTGCAAACTCAGGGTCTGATAATTCCAGTGTAACGATTTAAACGAAAACACCATTTATTTATCCCACAAATACACACAAGTACAATTCGACTACTAAATAACTCACTACTTAACACTTTATAGCCTTCTATTATCGTTTGGTTCTTTAGCTTACCTATATCTCGATTAAATAAGACTGCTCCTAACGGCGGCGCTATTTGCTTTTTATACAGAATCTTAAAAATACAGAAAAGCCTAGAACATTCTTAGAAGAAAAATAATTGATAAGAGACACATAAAAAAAGGTCGTAAATAATGCGTCCAAATAAACAGAGCAATAAATCACTCGTAACAGTTGCCATGCCGCAGCGCCCGGATAAGCAGCAAGCCGCAAAGGTCCAACTTCCAATATAGCTCCGCCTCCCAGTCATCGCTCCCCGTAACAATATGAAGCTAAGGGAGGACTCTGGTGGTCATCGCCGGTAAAATATGAATGATCCTGAGGGCCCTTGTAGAAAGTAAAGCCAATTGATGTAGTGCTTTGCTATGTCATCGTTGTTCTCGTTAATTGGCTGATGGCCCGAAAAGATAAACTAACGGAGTTCTTTAAAGCAAAAGAGATGGATTAAAAGAATTATATCGTAGATACTTTGGCAACAAGTTGTATCGTCTAGTTGATCTTTAGTAATACGAGGTCTCTTAAAAGCAAATAAAAATATAATATTTAGGTGTTCGTTAACCATAAGTATTTGCAAATATTGCCAAAATGTAAAAAAATATTTTTTCTCTGTCTGTTGCTGCGATCATTTTCTTATTTGAGTACATGATCAAGAAAATTTTAAATTAAGTCAGAAGTCGTGTGCAAACAGCTATATTTAAAGAGCGATTTTTTCTTCCACTGTGGACCCAAAATATTTCACCATATTTCATTAAAAAATATGGGGTGTTCATTATAAAACTTCATCTAGTGGGCTGTTAAATTGCAAAAGAAAAGGATGGAGAAACCAAAGTCCATTTACTTTGATTATGTCATCCTTTTCTGTCAAAATTTCATAGCCTGCTAGATGAAGTTTTATAATGAACACCCCGTATAATAGACTTAGCTTCACAGAGAACCTTGAAATAAGTACAAAAATGACAAGGGGTACATACAGAAGCGCATCTGTCAAATCCAAAAAGATAATTTTCTACAAAATCAGACCCCTTTTCTTTAATCATCAGTAACTTTAATCGACAGTTTTCATAATCAGTTAACCTTCATTTTAGCATTCAAAACACAATGTAGGGTATTTTTATATACACCACAATGTGTTTTGAATATACTGTGTGTTATTTTCTTAATTATGATAATAACATTTTTGTCGATTTTGTCGTTTTACGACTTTGTCGTAATTCTAACTTTTAATTAACCACGTGAAACTGATAAGCAGTACATGCTCTGCAGGGTAATGGTTCTAATCAACAAAGTTTATCTTTTGTGTTCTGTTTTTGCACAATGACTACAAAATCTGCAGTTTAGAGAAGCTGTCAGATATTTTTGTAAAATGCGATAAGGTAAACATGAAGAGAGTCAAAGCTCCCAAGCTAAGCTTGACTTAAACCTTAAGTATTCTCTCCATTAAAACTTAAGTGTATGATGGTTCATGTGGGTTTGAATTTTCAAAGAATAATGTGGCATCAACTGATTTCATTTGAATGTTATCAAATTTGCCATTTTAGGTTAATGTTTTTAAATGAGTGGCTGAATGTATAGCAGAAGGATAATTCAGTTAAACCATAAACTCCGACGGTATTATACAAGGTGACCCAAATCAAAGCGAAAATATTTAACCATCGATTTCATTAACAGAATTGACAAACAAGTATTTTGCGTTTTTGTTCAAAAGTCAGTCGTTTAAGTACTAGGGCGAATATGGGGCCCCATTTGGGTAAAATAGATTTCTTTCTACAAACGTGTTAAGAATGGTATTTTTGACACACTAAAAAAGCCTTAAACATAATGTTGATGTTTTTGAAGATGATGTTTTAAAGTGCTTCAAAGTAATCTTTATTTATTAATATTAACACTGATAACACAATTTGAACAGTTCTTAGTTTCCAAAGAATCATCGGTGTGTCCCTCAGCAACGGTAGACCATTTCCATCCCCCATGGCACTTAATTGTGGTAAAATTTGCTCCAGCATCGGCAAGAAACTGCGCAGAAGGGCAGCGAGAACAATGTCCTGTATCTTCTTTTTCTTGTGGTCCCTCATTTTCTGCGAACGTTGGCAATTATCATGGCTATTCTTATTCTAGCGGCTGTTTGTTTAAATAATTTGTAAATATGTCATCCCAAACCACTGGCGTAGGTTTTGCAGCCATGAGTTCCTTCTCCTTCCTGGTCCTCTCCTACCGTCGACCTTTCACTGTAGGATGAGCTGCAGTAGTCGATATTTATTGTTCCTCATAATATGTCCGAAGTACTCCATTTGTCTTCTTTTCACTGTGAATGTCACTTCTTTCGATTTACCCATTCCTCCAAGTACTTCTTCGTTAGTTACGTGTTCGATCTATTTAGTTCAGGTTAGTTCAAGTTAGTTCAGGTTAGTTCAGGTTAGTCTGAACATTCTTATGAGGTCATCTGAACATTCTTATTTTCAATTTTAGACTAAGGTTTCTGTTGACGAAACATGTTTTCATTCAATTGAATACAATTCTTGCTTTCTCAATTCTGCACCTCACTTCTACGGATTGATCTCAGTTTGCATTCACCATTGAGCCCAAGTAATCGTATCTCTCGACACGTTCTATAGTTTCTTGATTTAAAGTCAAAACCATAGGAGGCTGGGGGTTTTGCTGATGGTCATATGTTTTGTCTTGGTGTTCAGGCTAAGTCCATATTCCTCGCTCGTTGTATTGATTTTCTGCAGAAGTTCCTGTTGTGATTTTCTTCCGGGTATGTGTCATTTCCTTTATCTTTCTGCGTGTATTTAAATGGTTATGCTTTCTATCTAGTTCCTCAATCTCGCTACATTTCCCTGCCAAAAAAAAACATAGATATACGTGAAGTTTCTACGTTTTTTTCAGAATACCGTGACATATTTTAGAGTATTCTTTTAAGATTTATTTCAGAACATTTTTAAATCACTTGAAAACTGCTAAATATGATCACATCAATTGATGAATTTGATTTTTTGGCTCTCAGATTTTAAAAAGAAACAAGGATAAACAGAGCACTCTCAGAAAACAAGGATAAACAGGGTGTCTTATTTGCCAACGTCTGTATTTTTAGAACTACGGTGCCAAATGTTAGAATTCTTTTAAAATTCATTTTGGAATATTCTTAAATGACTTGAAAATTGCTAAAGGTAGTAAAAAATAATAATTTACAGAACAAGCACAGATTTCTGTGTTTTTTTTTGAGAAAAACGGTGCCAAATTTCGAGTATTCTTTTAAAATTCATTTCAGACTATTTTTAAATCTAAAAGCTAGAGCTTTCTGTGTTTCTTTCGGACTCATTTTGAAAGATTCTTAGATGACTTAAAAATTGCTAAAGATATGTAATGAATGTTTGATTCAGTAATTGTTATTCTGGATCTGTAGATTCTAACAAAACATGAATATCTAGGGCGATCAGTCAGCAAATTTCTATGTTTTCGAGGAATACCACTCAAAGTTTTGGGTAATCGTTTAAGATTTATTTCAGAATATTTTTAAATCTAAAACTGCGATAGATAGTTATAGGACATTCCATTGAGGAATTTGTTTCTCTTTACTTCCAGACTGTAAGAAAACAAATTCTTCCTTTGCAGCCATGATTTCCCTCTTTATTGTCTTGTGTATTGATCGACACTCCTCCCTGTTTTTGTTTTTGATTATTCATCTCTAGTTCGTTAGGGTCAGGATCTCGTCTGTCCTTCTTCTTCACAGGTGTCTTTTTTAGGTACTTTTCACTGGTGTTTCCAATAACTTGGGCGATTCTGTTCCATTTTTGTAGGGGTTCTTCTGGGGTTGCCACTATTTCTTCCAATCCGGTTTGTAGTTCTTCTGTTACTTTTTGTTTAACTGCGTCTTCCCTGAGCCTTCGAATATCTATTTTGTTGCTTTGCTGAGTCTTAGTTGTTCTTTTTAGTATTGTTTCAAATTTACAAATCAGTGGATTGTGGTCTGACGCAACGTCTGCACCTGGGTATGCTTTGATGGCATTGGAGAAGAATCTTTTGGAGACGGTTATATAGTCAATTTAATTACGTACAATGTGGTCCGCTGTGTCGCCTGGTGCAGCCCACGTATAGAGTCTGCGTGGTGGAAATTGGGAGAAGGTGCTAATATTTAGCAATTGCTGTTCTTTGCAGAATTAAAGAAGTCGATTTCCTCTATCGTTTCTTAGTTCTAGGTCATAATCGCTTACTAAAGTTTCTTCATTCCCTTTTCCAATCTTAGCAACCTCCAATTAGCATTGTGATCTCGTCGCTCTTTGTTAGTTTAATGGGCAAGTTTAGTTGTTTGTAGAATTCTTCTATAATTTGCTATTCTTTATCGGCTGTAGGGGCTGTAGACCTGTATTATTATGTTTATATCCATTAGACTTGATTTTAGTTGTAAAAGTAACATTCTGTTGTTGTAGGGTATAAAATGTTTGACTGAGGCATTGATTTCTTTTGCGACCTCCATTCCCACTCCGTTTCTGTGAGTTGGGTTTTTGTTTCCAGAGTAATACACCATGTGCTCTTGAATTTGGCATGAACCTGTATTTGGCCAGTGTGTTTCACTGATTCCCATGACTTTAACGTCTAATCTTATCATTTTTTTGACGACATTGTGAATTTTGCCGCCAGTATATAAATATGTGCCTATTTTGAAGCACGCACGCGGTGATTCTTCGTACCCTCTGCCCATCGAAGGACTGCCGGGGACTAAGGGCCGTGATTTTTCTTTGCCTATCCATGATAATTTTACTAGGGAATATATAATGAGGTGGTTTCCCCTTGCCTTCCTCTTCCCGTATCTTAGCCATACTGTAGATCCAACTCTGCCTAAAGGTATCTGCTCCTATACCTTGCCAATATAATTTATTTTCAGCTATATGGTAGTACTGGGATTCTGCTGCTCAACCCCAGGCTAGTTTTGGTTCACCCCGAGGATTTGATTTCATCGGTACCTGCCATATCTGGCAGGCTTTCCCTTATCCACCACCTGGGGAGGCGCCCAATGGGGGTTCTAGCAACCCCACAGGGTATAGAGGGTCCAATTTGGAAGTTGCAGGTATTTTGCTGCAGCAGCAGGTATTTTTCCAATCGTATTAATGCCTAAAGGATTTCTCGTCCACGATTTTACGAAAAGTTGACGATGTCCGGCTAATGCCGGACATCGTCTGATCATCGTGTTGATCATCGAGTAATGCGATCACAGGGATGAACTTTTCCATACCTTCGACTTTTCCTCAAAATATACCAGGAACCTTGAACTCCTTTCTCCTCATACCTTTTTACAAACTTACTGTAAACAATTTCATACTGAAATCTTGCCTTCCTCCTCCGCTTCATTTATGCCATTAAATGGTTCTCAGCCATCAGTCACATTAATTTTCTGTCTATTAAGTAGGTGATTGCTTAATTAACTATACCCACTCACTATCAAATCCAATTGTTATTTCCGGGTATATCCGTATCTGCATTAGTTAGCTTTTGTTGACGCTATCAATGCAGTACTCATAAAATCGTGTTTATACAGTGTATCCGAGATAAGGATGTATTGCATGGGGTTTTTCAAAACGGTAGGAGATACGAAGATGGTTAAATTACAAGAAAGATGCGCCATCAGGAGAGCTCATTGTTGAATTGAGTATAAGAATGTATTGTATTGTAAGTATTTTTCGGTCCATGAAAAAGTAATTTTGATGATGATCGTTCGGAAATGAAACTTTAGAACAAAAATCAATAAATGCCATCTTGTCTAGCTTAAAAAGGTCCAACGAAGAAGGGTTTTTTATTCAAATAAAAACAAAAAGTCATTGCACAACGGTTTCCCGTTATGCAACTTTGTTCTAATTCAACCAGATTCTTATCCGTTCATCATTACCTTGGACACACGATAAGGAAACTTCATAATAATCCGGTGAAGGGTCCTACCAAGATAAATTAATTTATCCTATATTCAAAATGCCCTACAACTTAAACTATGACGTTTTGAAGAAAAAGAAAAAATAGTTGTTTGTTGATTTAATTAGTGGAATCTACAGTTGGAATATTTTCACTTTGATGTGGGACACCCTGTATATATTATTATAAAACAATCTTATCCAAAATTTCGCTATTTGTTTTGCACCGCTTTTTACAATTCAATTATTGACAAAGACAACCTGAATAAATAACTGATCGTTGACTGAGATGATTTGCTGCTAATATATTTCTATTATAAATGGGCCCGAATACTGAAATTTCAAGATTTTTTTTGTTGAACATTTAAACCGCGTACTGAAGATGATCGCCAGTTTGCCAATATTTTTGATAGTGTGCTTTCTTACTGCGGCTCCATTCGTGGATGGTAAGCATGTCTCAAGATTGATTTGACAATTTAAAAAACTATCTAAACAGCCAAAAATAGTATACTTAATTGTCAAAAATGTTTTTTTAAAAAGCAATTTCTTCAAAACTTTTGCAGCTTTGTTGTTATATAAGATGACTCCTCCAACAGCATAGAACTCGTGATAACCAGGCACTTATAAAAATTATAGCTAGAAACTCTCTATAATATACAGTAAAATAAAGTAAAAATCTGGCCACACCCCAACTTCTGTCACGTAAAGCAAATTTTCGAATTTGTAAGTTAAAATAAGTTCAAAGTTGTTAGGAATATGTGAAAAAGAAAAATTATATTTTTTTTCTAAGAAGCTTCATAGTGGGTAATTAATAACAGACAACACAACCAAAATCTGTGGATATAGAGGATGTTTCAGAAAGGTCTGGAAGTCTTAAAAATTGAGATACTAGGGAGCAAAATAGCCATAGACCTTCGTCTAAAAGTGAATAATTTCAGAGTTTTGTTCAGTTTTGGAAGTCTTTAGCTGGTAGCAATGGACAAGAATTTTATATAATTTATTCGCGAAGGAATTGTGTTCAATGCTTTGCTGGTTACCACGCCAACTGTAATGGAAGAAGCGGTAATGTCATGAAGCTTGGAGGCAATAAAATATATTGCTGAAGAAGTCATTTGATTATAAATTTCCTGAAAAATTAAATTGGCCACTTATAAATTTGCTTAAACAGCCACCAAAATTTCACGAATAGAATGAAGGGTCAGTAACAAGAATTTGAAATTGCCTTCTGCGAAGTACAAGAGTCTTACGAAAATCAAATCCGCACACTCGAGATAATGGCCGATGCAGTTTAAAACTTTGAATAAACAAGCAACAAATTCAAACCCTCTAGCAAGGAAAGGTGAGAAGCTCGAATTTGAACTTCAGACACCACAGAACAGAGAAACGTTCTTAAACAAAAGAAAGCAATAAGAGAACCGCTTGATCATCAAGCCACAAACCAACTATATTGCAGAATTGAAAACCTAAATTCTCATCTGAAAACGTTTACTAGCGATGCAATTGAGGATAATACAGGAACTCAGATGGAGAATGGATATGAGGTCCAGGCTGAAATGCTGCATTCCCCAGTTTTCAGGTAATAGATCTTAAAACAGCAAAAGTTCTTTTTTCTCCTATCGCAATTACCAGCAGAGGCTGTGTTTAAAAAAATCCAAGGGTTACTGGAAATGGTGAGGTAAACCTCGAGGCAGTGTCATTATCAATAACATTACTGAAATACTTGATTCTTTGTTCATTCGGTTGAGTGAGCACCATTTCCAGAGTCGGGATATGCACGTGCCACAATTCTGGCTTAAGTGCCTGTGGAGTGGTGGAGTTAAAGCAAATGTTCAAAAAAATAGTCAGGCCTCTCAAATTTTCAGCCAGATATGTGTCATACTTGTATCCGTATACGTAATTGTATCCGTTGAAAAATAGAAAACGACTTATACATCAGACTAGTCTTTTGATGGCAAGGAATGAATTCCATATCTCCCTGGGGCAGAACAAAAGAGCTAGGGAAAATGACTGGAGTGTCTCAAAAAAGGATGTCAACATACAGACGCTTAGATAGGCATTGGGTTCATGCCAACCATTTAAGGCGCCTAGTGAAGATGATAACCAGAACCTGTAGAGCAAGCTTGGATTGAGGATACCTCCCAACCAAGGTTAAAGCTGGGCCAAGGTTAAACCGTATACCAAAAGCGAGGGGTAACGAAGCGTTACTCGTCGAGAAGATCTTACATTACCTCAAGGAGGGGAACATAGCGGTAGGGATATTTCTGGATTGAAGGAGCTTTCAATAATGCCCTCCCCGACTCTCTCTGTAAAGAGCTTGGTGCTAGAAGGGTAGAGAAAACTATTTAGAACTGGACGAGCAGCATGATGAATAACAGAGCAATCACCACAGCCCTTCAGAACTTAACAGTTTGCTTCAGAGCCGCAAGGGGGTGTCCGCAAGGAGGAGTTCTATCACCTCTCCTGTGGTCCGTACTGATGGATAAACTGCTTGCTGTGGTTGAACTATGGAATGTAGATGTTCAGGCGTATGCAGACGATCTTGTGATCCTGATTTGAGACTATCATGGAGGACGCATAACAGTAATACTCCAGGAGATTATCAGCATCATTTACGAATATGTTTTGGGGAGAAGGTCAATCAACCCTGGCAAAACCGTGGTGATTCCGTTCACAAGGAGGAGAAAATTGGACTCTTTGAGGCCACCCTCCTTGCTGGGCAAAACTATTCTATTTGCAAAGGAGATAAAATATCTGGGCGTCATACCAAATAAGAGACTAAACTGGAATGCACATATGTAAAGAATGATCAGCAGGCAAAAAGTACTGCGGAAAAAACCCAATTAACCCAAATTAATGCACCGGCTGTAGTGACGGTCATTAGACGAATGACCACATATGAATCCAATGTCTGGCAGTCCAAGGGAGGACAAAGAAGTGCGAGATGCAAAGTAAGTAACTTGCAGCGTCAAGCCTGCCTGACCATCAGTGGCCATTTGGCACCACTCCAACATTGGCTATGGAAATGCTTTTCGAGCTAATTCCGCTCCACATTCTGGTGGAGTAACCAAACCCACTGCAGGCTGAATTAACCGGCCATGCTTTGCTCGGTATGCCTTCGGACATGATGCCCCCTGTCGCTTACACTTAATTAAGTTTACAAGGTAAACCTCCCTGCATATAAGGAGTGGGACCAGAATAAACTAAGGCTACTGAGCGGGCACCACTTCTGGTATGCAAATGGCTCGAAAATTCCCGAGGGAGTGGGAGCTGGGGCGTATGGCGGTGGACAGAGATAGAGACTCCAGGAGAATCTGGGAAAGCACGAACACTATTTCAGGCGGAGCTCCAAGCCATTAAAATATCTGCCAGGTCGATAAGCAATCAAAACTGAACAAACAAAAATATCAAAATATATTCGGACAGTCAAGAGTGCACTTGGCAAAGCACTTGACTCCAGCAGAATCCCTTCGAGAACTGTCTAGGAAGTTCGAAACATACTGAACCACTTTGGGGAACATAATATGCTAACAGCTCAAAGCCACTATCGGTTCATACATTGGGCACTGTCGATTAAAACACCACATGCATAGAATAGGCCTGGCAGGCAATGTCGAATGCAGACTCTGCATGTAGGATGTTCATGGACTGTAGTACACATCTTGAGTAAATGTCCTGCAGCTGAAGGACTTAGATTTTCGACCACTTGACCACCGGATCTCTGGACTTCCACAAAATCTCACTCAAGAAGATAAAGAACGTTCCATAGGGACTGGGTCTTCTAAGTGAACTTTAATTGATATTGAGGCACAATAGATCTTGTAGGTCGCGGTGCACGGGCTTTCCTCGTGGGACCACTCATTTAGAATCAATCAATCAAATAAATCAAACTCAATAGGCGGCTTGCATATCTTCCCCATGATGTCGTGCTAAAGAGGACTTTAAAGTTTCCCATGTAGAATATTTTGCTATGGATATTTTCCATGTGGAATATTGCAGATCGTTTATCTGTCACTTACCAATTTTGTAACTGCAATGAATTTTATATGGAAATTTTAAGTTCTACCTTAGGTGAATTTTATGGAGTCGGTGTGCAAAAGGCCCATAACCCATGTCCATTGAAACTACTGTCAGTTTGTCTCGATCTGACGCCCGAAAAAATATGTTGACTAAAGTGCCAATAAGGGATATACCCAATAGAAGATGCTTTCATGAATATGCTCAGATATTGATGCAGAGTTTCATCGTCACCATGGCTTGGCAAGTTTTTTTGACAGAAGGTGACTGAAGGTGATGACGACGTTTTTGGTGGCGACGATTGGTATGGCACTGTGGGCAGCAAGAAGAAGCTGAACTGAAATTGTGACTTGTTTGACAGAATATTTCATCCCAAAATGCTGCTTCGCGTGATTCTTCTACCTTTCCAGCCACTAGATACTAGATATAGGCTTCAAGCTCCAGGGTTTCCTCAGATACCATGAGCTGCCTGCAAAATATTTTCTGACTGCAATTTTATTAATTCTCGAGAAGATTTAATGGAGTTGCGAAGACAATGATAGTATTAATAGAGCTGCAAGTAGATAGAGAAAGATATGATGCTCATCATCATTGACGAATTCAGGGGAGACCGACATTTATCAACATTCATTGCTCATGATATAAAATGCATTTTTCTGTTTCTTCGTCGGAAGCCTCTTTAAGGCGTCAGCAGATGATTGTTGCATTGATCACCTAATAAAGGTGTCCCCTCACAGAGTTGCTGGATTCTTCTATTTTCTTCCTGTAGATCTGCATAAACCGATATCGGTCTTTAATAAAATAAAAATGGTAGAGGAGGTGACGAAATGTCAATTAGGGTGTTTGAAACTTTCCTGCATGTAACGGTTACTCTCCTGTCGAATGCGATCAATTCTTCCATTAATCACCGTAACTTCCACATATTTTCAAATTAGCCAAGGTTGAAATTGATATTTTTAGTGGCGTTTCGGATATATTAATTTATACTAAAAATAATCAATCTTCTGCTGGAAATCGAACCCAGAGCTTTCACGTGCCTGGTTAGAGCATCCGCCCAGCGAGTGGAAGGTCTGGGTTCGATTCCCAGCAGAAGTTTGATTTTTTCTTTAGTATAAATTATTCATCATTTTCAATTCTTATAAGGACGTTAAACATTAGCAACATTAATGGCTCTATTTAAGAAAAGTGATAGAGCTGTGCCTCAAAATATGTAGACACCTTTCCATGCTACGAACACTAAGTACAATTATTAGAAAACTTGTTTAAACTTTACGAGTTTCATAGAAGCGCATAAAATCTTGATTTCATTGCAGTTTGACTTTCGTCATTGCACGAGCTCAAGTAGTGATTGAATGAGGTGTCAATGGTGGTTTTTCCGATCTAGCCAAGGCCTTTGACTTTGTTTCCCATAAACTCTTACTTGAGGTGTACGGCTGTAGTGGTCCAATACTGGAATGATCCAAGACTATCTGAAGCATCGTTCGCGAGATTCTGAACTGGTCTGGTTTGGTAACAGAATGGTATAGGCCGGAGCTTTTTCAGGGCTCAGTTCTTGATTCGATACTGTTCTTGATGTATATTAACGACATGCTTTAAATCATTAAAAAAAAAGAATCTTTGAGTGTTTTTTGCCCATGACACAATCATAGTTTGGATTTACAAAAAAAGCCCAACAGTGCTTAACTTAATAGTGAATAAAGATCTAAATGAGTTAAGATTATGATGAAAAACCAATCTAATACACTGGATCGAGCGCCTACAATGTTTTATCAGTTTTATCCTCTTCCGGGAAAGAGTTGGTTTTGCTGCGGGACGGAATGTGCATTTCTCACATGTAGATCCACATTTAAGGTGTGGCGTCTGGAAATCTGTCAGCAGTGATTACAGATTGTTCACTTAAGGACCTTTTTCATCTCAAACTTAAAATCCATGTAAGTTCAAACAAGACGTTCTGCCAAATAAACAGTTTCTCTATATGTCAAATCCAGAGTGCCTACATAAGATAGCATTCAAACTTGAAATGTAAAAGTGGTTCTTAGTTATTGTTTTATGACGCATTTCTAACGTAAACCTATAATATGAAGAGATATCTTTTTATTTACCTTAACATGCTATTTCTTAGTTCTTTGCTAGTCACGCGCAACTGATAAGAGATTAGGATGTATGATTGCTAAAGTAACTTGAACTTGATAAGAGCAATTTATTCCCGTATTACATTGTATGTTTTAAAAAAGAAAATTGGAAACGATTATTTTATTTACACATAGGAACAATATAATTATACATTATACATTTTTTTGCTTATTTTCTAAGCAGTTTTGGTAAATGGGGATAGACCCTTAACCGCTCAATTATGGTACTTGTGACAAAGTTATATAACGATATACAAAAGTGTGGGAATTTCTACTCACATTTAAGTTACACACGATACAAATATTATTTATTTGTGCGATAAGTTTTTATCTATAAAAATTATAGATGAAGCAAAAAAGGAGCCATTTTTCTTAAAACATTTCAGTTAGATCAGTCAAAAGTTATTATTATTCGTGTTATTATTCGTAGTCTTTCAACTTCTAGCGACCGACCCATTTGATGGAAACGCAACACTACTGGCAGACTATATTGAAGCTAGCGAGGAAGAAGTATTGGCATATGAAGTTCCCATTGACTTCAGGGAATTTGTAGAAACTACAAATGATGAGACTTTAGGTAAGTACCTAATTTTTGCCAAAATTGCGGTGGTTAAAAGCAATCACTCGGTCACCATTACCTGAATCACATTAAAACATCGCACTGATACAGCAAATCTTTTTCCAGATTACGGAACTTTTGATTTCATAGTAATTGGTACTGGTCCAGGTGGTTCAGCAGTAGCGGGTCGTCTTACCGAAATCTCCGACTGGAATGTGCTCGTTTTGGAAGCTGGTCCCGAAGAAACTGAACTCAACAGGATTCTTGGTTTATACCCCTATTATGCATTGGGAGACAATAATTGGTATCATTACACTACACCACAGGAACACGCATGCAGAGGTAAATTTGTCATACCAATAAAAGAAACCACCATTTGTATCTTTGTTAGTTAGTCTGAGCAGCAGAATATTTTGACTCTTTGGAAAGTTACTCGTCTCGAATAGCGTCGTCTTGAGGATGCCAAGGGGTGATATAGTCCTCTGGTGATTTCGGTTTTATTATTCCGGCGGTATGTTCTTGGGTTGTGGTCCTTTGATAGATGAGAAGGAACAATTTTGCTTAAACTTCATAATGTTTAAGAAAGAAAATTATCATATTAATTGTCAAAAAATTATAAGTCTATCCAAAGAAAAAACACGGCCCTTAGTCCCCGGCAGCCCACGATGGGCAGAGGATGCGAAGAATCACCGGGTGCTTCAAAATCAGCATATGGAACTGCTTGGAAGAAAGCTTATATAAGCCTTCTTCCAAGCAGACCGAACAGCATCATAAATCGCCAGATCTGCTTAAATTTTACCAGATATGGCAATAGTGATCAGTGTTAATAGTAGAATTTGAGCAGTTGACAGCTGAAGATCTTCTTCACCTAATAACGGATATACAAATTCTGTAACAAGTAACAAATTATAGAATGAGTTCAATTTGGTTCAATGAATAGGTTCGTATTGGTCACATTCCGACGTAGTTAGCCAAACATTATACTCGAAGCCAAGCAGCAAGTGGTTCTATTTCGTCGAAGTTGTTTTCAATAGATTATTGGTTTTCATTAGATTATGGGTGACTAATGGTAACACACATTTTGCCGCCAGTATATACTGGCGGAATAATTTACAATGTCCTCAAAGAAATTATAAGATTAAACGTTAAAATCATGGAAAGCATCGAAGCGCACTGCCCAAATACAGGGTCATGCCAAATCCAAGAACACATGGTTTATTACTCTGGAAATGAAAACTCAACTCTCAGAAACGGAGTAGGAATAGTGGTCGCAAAAGAAATCAACGCCTCAGGCAAAAATTTTATACCCTACAACGACAGAATACTACTCTTACAACTAAAAACAAGTCCAATGGATATAAACATAATAGAGGTCTACGCCCCTATAGCAGATAAAGAAGAGAAAACTATAGAACAATTCTACGAACAACTAAACTCGCTTATTAAACTAAGAAAGAGCGACGAGATCACAATGATAATTGGCGAATTTAACGCTAAGATTGGAAAAGGGAAAGAAGAAAATTTAGTAGGCGATTATGGCCTAAGACTAAGAAACGACAAAGGAAAACGACTTCTTCATTCTGCAAAGAACAGTAATTGATATTAGTAACACCACGCAGACCGTGGGCTGCACCAGGCGATACAGCGGATCACCGGATCACATTATACATAATCAAATTGACTATATAACCGTCTCCAAAAGATTCCGCAATGCCATCAAAGCCATTAAAGCGTACCCAGGTGCAGACGTTGCATTTCGACCACACAGAGAGCACACTGATCTGTAAATTTGAAGCAAAACTAAAAATAACAACAAAAACCCAGCAAAGCAACAAAATAGATATTCGGAGGCTCAGGGAAGACGCAGTTAAACAGAAACTAACATAAGAACTACAAACCTGGTTGGAAAGAATAGTGGCAACCCCAGAAGAACCCCTACAAAAATGGAACAGAATCGCCCAAGTTATTAGAAACACCAGTAAAAAGTACCTAAAAAAGGCACGTGGGAAGAAGAAGAAATGGATGACAGACGAGATCATGACCCTAATGGACCAGAGACGAATACTTAAAAACAAAAAAAGGGAGAAGCATCAATCAATACACAAGACAATAAAGAGGGAAATAATGGTTGCAAAGGAAGAATGGCTGGCAGGGAAATGTAGCGAGATTGAGGAACTAGATAGAATGCATGGTCATTTAAATCCACACAGAAAGATAAAGGAAATAACACATACCCGGAAGAAAACCACAACAGGAACCCTGGTAGACTCAGACGGTAAACTTATAACAGAAATGACACATAAACTAAAGAGATGGAAACAATATATTCAAACGACATTCTCAGATGATAGACCAGAACATGACATCAGTGGGCGAGCTATCCAGAATATGCAAAACAATAAATAGCTTGGACCTGAAGAGGTCCGCGTAGAACTGATAAAAATATTATGTAACAGTAGCACGGAATTTCTCAATTCTCTGGAAGAAATCTTCAATCTCATCTATGATACAGGAAAAATACTTTCTGACTGGTTAATGTCTTCCTTCATTACCCTCCCTAAAAAACCTCGAGCCAATCACATCGTCAAAGTGATTCTGCTGTGGATGATCTTCGTACCATTTGTATCTCTCATTTCTTCTTCTCGCTTCCTCATAAAGGCAAAATCTTGCATAATGGCATTTGACAAATTTTCCAATCTGTTCAGTTCAATTTCAATTGGTTTTAAGTTTGCAGCATCTTCCAACTATAAAACGTAAGGTGATGTTATGTTAGGGAGCGTCGCTAAGTTAATAAATGGAATGCACACAGTTTGATAATTTTTTATTTCAATCCCATGTTTGGTGACTACAGACACCAATTGTGTAATACTCTTTTGGTCTGCAATAAAACTGCCGGTATATTAAAAAATGGATACTGAATAAGCAAAGGCTACTTACGTTGGGGTACTTTTGAGATGAAACAAATTTCGAACATATCATATGTTTCAGTGTTAAAGGAGAACTTTCCCTTCGATATGTCTATTGCCTTTAGGCTAGAATATGCCCTTTTAAATCAGTCATCTACAAAGCAAGCTTAGTAACAGCTTTTTATCAACTAAATCATCCAAGCGAATCTCAATTAGGATTTAGAAATGGTCTGGGAACTAGAGAGGTAATATTTTAATTACAAATCCTAGTAGGCTTTTGACAGGGCAAAACACACAAAGTTGGTGGAAGTAATGAGGGAGGTAGGCCTAAACTTCAAGGATATACGAATTATAGGGAGTTTATATTGGAACCAGTCAGCTTACGTGAACATAGGCGGCAACAAAACAGAGGAGGTGCAAATCCAAAAAAGCGTTCGGCAAGGGCTGTCCTGGCTACTCTGAAAAAATATTTCAGGAGGCACTGGAGGATTCTCCTGAAAAGATTGAAATAGATGGCGCAAACTTAAACAACAAAAGATACGCAGATGATACTGTTATCCTCGCAAGTAGCCCGGAAGATCTTCAAACTCTTCTGGAGAAAATCAATACAGCGAGCGAAGAATATGAACTTAGCCTGAACACCTCCAAGACAAAACATATGACCATCAGCAAAAACCCTCAGCCTCATATGGTTTTGATCATTAAATCAAGAAACTGTAGAACGAGTCGAGAGATACACTTATTTGGGATCATTGTTGAATGCAAGCTGGGATCAATCCGTAGAAGGAAGATGCAGAATCGAGAAGACTAGAACCGCACTTCGTGTCTTAAAATTACTGTGTTGTTCTGAAAACTTTAAATATGAGTTCTTAGGGACCGAGAGATATCTATTAGCTGAAGTCGTCAGGGAAAATGGATCTGCTTTATCTAATGCCACTTTTTCCTAGGTACTACCACCTTTTTGAGTTTTTGCACCTTTCATCGATGAACGTGAGTCACAAGGCTTGCACAACTCTTCTACATTTCTCGTGCAACTGATCCAATAAAATCGTTGTCGAATTTGAGCCAAAATGGCTTCCTTCTTGCCTATCATGCAATTGTAGAACACTCTCTTTGCTAGGAGTAACTAGGCACTATTGTCTGGTATGCAAAGGCATTACCATCAGGTATTTCCTATATTTAAGAGTGACTCACACTCTAAGGCTCACTATTGCAGCTTCAGTTTAAATTTTAGTTTGAAGATAAGTAAAAACTTTGACAGATAAACAATGCAATACACATCAAATCTGGAGTTTAAACCTCAAACTAAAGTACCAAGAGAACTTATAAAAGTGGCACTTACTCCTCTCGCAGATCAAAGTGACTATTTTAACAAGCCGTGGGCTGATACTTTGGAATATTTTGACCAACCTGAACTAACTATTCCTTGATCAGTTACAAGTCAAACTGTGCCTGCTGCCCATCTAGTATCATTTTTTGGTGACACCTCTTTCCAGGTTTATTCAGCATTTTTTTGTCATCTATTTTTATCACAGTTCTGTTATATAGCGTCCTGTTGTTCATAATACTTATAATATTCCTGCACTTTGTGCTGCGCAATGTTCTTGCACTTTCTCATTAATGTGTCTTAGTTTTCCCCAGTTGTAGCCATTATAGTCTCTTGTATAGCTGGACTGTTCTTCTTAGTTTTTTCTACATACTGAAAAATCTCATTAAATTTCTTGTCCACACCTGGCCTGTACACTCATGCTGGTGATTTCCTTTGTCATTTTAAGACACATTCCTTGCAGCTTTAAACAAGACTGTAAACTAGGGCTTCTACTCTAGTAGGTTTCTAAACCACTAAGTTTTTAAAACTGCCATTGCCAAGCTTATTACGGACTCCATAGATGAGGTTCTCCAAACTGACCTTGATTCAAACAAGTATTGGATGGATTGCAGTTCTGCCAGTCTAGGCGTTCCATGTTTGCACCAACTCTTGTAAGGTTTCCAAAGTTCTTTGCTACCTACTTTTTAGTTGGCTGGTACACTTGCATTGGGTTCCAATTTCAGTCTAAGCGTAGTGATCCGTTGGCCTTGCCTGCAGCGTGGAGCCTGTGCCCGTGCCTGTGTCTGGATAATTTCAAGGGCTTTACCTCAGAGTGCAAGAACTAACTGGGTAGCTTCTTCAGTCTAACAATTCACCAGAGCGTGGCTTCGAATGTAATTCCCATGAGGTCTTCTCCATCAAACTTTGTTGCTTTTAAATGTCTGGTGCCGGAATCAGATTTACAATATCAAGACATACAATTTTTCTTCTCCAGAATCTGAATTTCCATTCTTTGTGTTTCCTCTTGCACTTTTTCCCTCAGTATGTAGAGCTCGCAATCAGATAATTTGAATTGTCGTCAGTCATTTTTCTGTGGACTTGCCGCCTTGGTCCTTTTTGATCTGGTATTCGCGTAGAATACTTCGCTCACACTTATTGACCACTCAGAATCTTCAAGGAACTTCTTCGACTTTGACGTCATCTCGACATTGTGGTTCTCTTAATTAGGAGTTTAAACAGTAATTAAAGTTGAAGTATTAAGAGATATTGTTTTCTACAGGAATGGTTGACTACCAATGTGCAGAACCGGCCGGACGAGTCCTTGGAGGAGGTTCCTCTATAAATGGAGGCGTTTACTTTCGAAATCACAAGAACGATTTTGCTAGATGGGTAAAGTTTTAGTAGATAACAAACGTTTAAGCCAACTAAGAGGGGATTTTTAGGTCGATATACATGGAGCAACAGGATGGTCCTACGAAGAAGTCCTACCTTATTTCATCAAAAATGAAAATGCGCACTACTCACCCCTGGAGCCGGGCTACCACGGCTTTAATGGCCCTGTATATGTCAGCAATGACAATGATTCCTTACTGGTATGTATTCTCTGTTCAGCGAAGGTTCAATATGACGTCACATTCCTCATCTCATTTCATTAGAAAAAGATCGTCAAAAACCAAGCGTATTATTAGTTCTTATTAATAATAAAACCACCAGCTAAAGTCAGTTTGACACTTAATGTCAAAATGTGCATAAAAATTTAGAAATTCTGGATTAATCGTCACCGGCAAATGAGTATAAAATTTTGTGAAATGGTTACAAAATACCTTGGCGCTACGGTGAAAAGGAATAAATTTGGATATTAAGACTCATTGACTACTTTCAGCGAGAAAAGTGGCACGAAAAACATTATTACCAGTAGATGCAGTGTTCAAGGTAAGTTAATATTTGATGTATTTTTGAAGACTAAGCACCATATTTTTTACCAGTTCAACTGTTATTTTATCAGAGACAGACGTTTTTTTTTGTATGACGTTACAATTTATGACGTAATATTTAACCCTCGCTGAACAAAGTTATAATATACATTTATATGTTTTACGTTCATTTACACTCAAAAATGTAAGATCGATTAAAATCGCTTTGTGTGCCTTAAGGCATTCAGGGTTAGTCGCCATTGGTTCTCAGTTAATTTGAAAATCCTTCTTGAAGTCAAGCTTACATTTTGATATTATTTGCTGAAATGTTTTTTTAGCAGCTGATCTGTTAAGTTGTTTTGTTATTCGTGTATTTCTTAGTAATACACGAATAACTCAGAAAGTGTTTAATTTGAGACAACGAGTTATCTTGAGACCTACTAGGTTACTAAGGTGACAAAAAATCCTGAAGGAGAAATACAACTGTCGGCAATGATGTCAAATTTTCAGGGCCAATGAAGAGCTCTAAGAACTATCAAAATCTAGAAAAAAAAACATCCTGGGGTCCTTTTTAAAATATTATATTATATAACGTCACACTTTTCAGGTCCAGTCTATATACATAATAATATGTGCTTATAAAGGGCTCTTCTGTACAATGTACCCATTGCCACAATTGCAACACATTTTTTTTACCCAACTTGGTTCTCCACATTGACAATGGAGTAAATAAATAGACTCCACGAGTTATTCATAAATTGGCATTTGTTTACTTGGCATGATATACAAACCGCATACTTGTAGGCTTGCGGGTTGTTCGGGTAGAGGGGAAGCAGAAAATCGCCAACATTGCTAAAAACAATATGGCGCAATTTGAATCTCCAAGGACAAATCTCCAGATGACATAAGCACATATAGGCGTATTATTTTTCAAGGAAACAAGTATACGATTTTTACGCAGCATGCGTCTGCATTTTTACGCAGACCAAAACTTTCAAATATTTTTATATTTAAATGATTTTTGATACATACCTACTATAACCATTTATTGAGTTTTTTTAGATTAAAGATTAATAATAGAATAACAATACAAACGACGCCAATGGCTAAAGGCCAAGGGCCGAGTAACACCATAACCACAAAACACAAATGAGCATACCGGTGAAAACAGAATTTCCTAGATTTGTTTTTATAATCCCAAGTTTTACACACAAAGCATTGTCTCACCATGTCTAACAAACAAATTAAAACACAGAACCGATTGCTAAAAGCGAAAAAGTCGGCGAAAAACTCTTAAAACATTCAGGAAACCAGAAAAAAAATCGATGAAATAATTATCATAAACTGACATAAACCACGTGTCACAGGATTCTGCAATGTTGCCGATTGTGACCAGTTGGCCATCTTAAACGTATTTTTTTTTTCTTTTATGGTCATAAGTGTTCGCTATTAATCAGTATTCAAAAATTATTTGGTCAGCAATAGATATTATAGTACTCTCGTGGTGTAACGATTCGCAAGATATCATTCAAAAAAAGGATGTGCGAATTTACTAGCAAAGTCATCTTGTCAACACTGTATGGAGGGTTTGTTTATCACGCCAATATTGAAAAATGTAAATAAAGACCTCCACCTTGATGATTCCTCTATGGTTCTCCAGATCTGGCTGTCTCAAGTTAAAAAAATCAGTTTGTACAACGTAAGGTTTTAGCGAATTTTTGGTTGAAAAAAGATACATAAGGTATCGGCTTGTTTGAAGGAATATGGGCCAAATTGGAGAGTTCTTTTTGCATAAATCTCCTAATTCACGTATCCAGGAAATTTTAGGATCGTATCCATGGTTGTCTAAGGTGAAACTGTTGGCACATTTTTTAGGTTTTTTATCCCACTACTTGGGAATGTACAGCGATCTCTGAATATGCGCTGAGATGATTTAAGCACCCTGAGATGATTTAAGGAAGACATTTAAATAAAGTTTAATTTTATTCAATATTTTAGTGTCGGTAAGACACAAAGATATAGATATTAAAATTGCAATTTATCAACGATTATCTATCTATCTAGTGATTCTAACTGTTACCAACCTGTTGGCCTCATAGCTATTGCGTTAGAAGACATTATACCTGCAGAACTCAGAAAATTCACTATTATTATTGTGTTTCACCTCTGCGCCAATGTTGTGATGGTAACTGCTTTGAATTCGAGTTGAAAAGGACAGTATCAATCGTTCTCATTTTAAACGTAATACTACGAGTGTTTGGCGCCCCAATAAACTAAGTAGTAGGTTGATTAGCGGGATGGGGATAAATAAAGACAATTCAGCTTTTATCAATTGCCAACGTTTCGACCATATATTGTGGTCTTTATCAAGGCTGTAAAGACAAGAAACATCGCTCAGTTTATGGCCAGCGGCATGACTAACTTAAAATTACAATTAAAACTTTATATAGATTAGAAAAATACAGATTAGAAAAAGAAAATTAATAATTTAATTTACAAGATTTAAGAAATTTACACGCAAAACAACAAACGAACGTAACATTTATGTACACAAATTGGTACCTCTTGATATACCGAAGTCCTGTACATTCTATTCAAAAACGTGTCCATTGTCCAAGTCATGGGCAGAGCTTCCGAACCTCTGCCCATGCTGTCATGTAGTCATGCCGCTGGCCATAAACTGATCGATGTTTCTTGTCTTTACAGCCTTGCTAAAGACCACAATATATGGTCCCCATCCCGCTAATCCACCTACTATTTAAACGTAATTTTTCACACCTAGTAATCTATTGTGCCTATCTTATGGCAGCTTTTTATGTCTTTTCAATTATGAATTCGGTACTTAAGTGCCACTGTTAAATGGCTCGATACTCCAAGACTTATACATAAAAATTCCACGTAACCACTAATAAGTTATCAGCTGTTTTTAATAAAACTTGTTTACGTATACTTTTACACAAATAAGTAAATGTTTCCTTATGATTCCAATCTAACTCTTTCAGACTCCAATTTTACTGTCGGCTTTTGAGGAGGCAGGTTTTGAAGAAAACGATATTAATGGACCTGCAACCAGTGGGTATGCAAGAGTTCCCATTCAGTACAAACCAAATAAGAGGGTCAGTGGAGCCTCGGCTTTTATAAGACCAGCACTCAGTCGACCCAACATGCACCTTAGTGTTAATAGCTTTGTAACAAGGATTATTATTGATCAAACTACTCTGATCGCCACTGGTGTAGAATTCGTCAAAAATGGAACGAAATATATTGCGAATGTAAACTACGAAGTAGTTTTGTGTGGTAAGTTTTGGTGTTTTGTTTGAAATTTTTATTATTAATTGAGATTACCACCAAGGCTATCGAGAGTTTGTCAGAGCTTTAATTCTAAAATACAAAATGGTACTATCATCTCATTATATTAACAATTATTATTTAAGCACTGCTGAAACTATATAATCTCTGTCACTTAAGTGTAATGTTTGTTTCAAATTAACCACAATTTCACAAAACATATTTCAGCTGGTTTCATGTCGGCTCCTATCCTAATGCACTCAGGTGTAGGCGTCGCTTCCCACTTAGAAAGCTTGAATATCTCGGTTATAGCGGACCTTCCTGTTGGACAGAATTTCCAAGATAACCATTTCTTCTTCGGTATGGTTTTAAAGCAAGTATTTGGTGTCCAGCGGTTGGTTATATTTTCACTTATTATCGTACAATTCTAGGACAAATACAACTTTTTTCGATTATGGAGATATTGACAACGAAGCTGAAAGATACCTTGAGAATCTAAGGCCATTCACTAGTGAAGTCGAGGCGTTGTTACTTTCGGACTATGGAACAAATACTGTACCCCCGTCCAAATCTGGAATTTTTGTTCTTATCTCCAGGTGGAAGCAGCGCCACTATTTCTGAAAAGTTTTCCCGGTAAGTGCGTTTTTATTGAAATTTTAATTTTGACTTGTGTTTGAATCTGATTTTTCTTTGCATCTTGCAAATGAATTGCAAAATATAATAATTATTTCAAGCCTGCTTTTCGCCAACAAATAATGCTTCAATCAGCGGATCTAAATCTATTAAGTATTTTAATTTTGTTTTAGTTATACAAATGAAACGGCCAGTGGCTTGGACTCGAATGCCTCAACTGACGCTGGAATTTTGATTGGCCTCCTCCATCCAAAGTCAGTTGGAAATATCACTTTGCAATCAAGCGATCCAAGAGATAGACCTTTAATCAACCCGAATTTGTTGTCGGAGCAAGAAGATATTGATAACATGTTTTATCTAATCAACTGGGGTCTGAGTTTTAGCAACACAACTGCTTTTCAGAGCATTGGGGGAACTGTAACTATTTTCGACACACCAGGCTGTGAGGGTGAAAAATATTCACCTGAATGGATCCTGTGTGCTATAGCGCACTGGACCGGTCCGGTTAGTTTCATCACTACTTAATAGTCACTTTGCAAATCACCTAGATATGGTCTCACCTTTTCACCTTTCTAGGGCTACCATGGCGTTGGAGGAAATTCAATTGGAAACGACACCTCTAGATCAGTGGTAAACCCTCGACTAAAGATTCACGGTTTTGGAAACCTACGAGTTGGAGATAGCAGCATCATTCCAGAATGTGTCACCGGACATACATCAGGTACAGCTTACATGGTTGGTGAACGAGTATCTGACTTCATTAAAGAGGACTACGGGCGAATAAATGCTATAGTTCCTGAACGTTTTCGATGACAAAAAAGATATGTTTGTATTACTAATAAGAAACCTTCGTAAAATGTTCTATAAAAATATATAATTAATGCTAATTACCTTGTTTAAATACAACTTATTTATAAAATAAAACATTAAGCAATAAGCTTACTTACTATTTTTGGAGTCCTCTTTTTGTGAATTTATATCTAGGATAGGACGTCACAACAACTTCCTGCGTGCTGAGGGAATTGGTTCTTTCGCTTCATTGACGTCGATGCTATGCTGACTATGAAGAATGCAAGTCAACTTGGTTTACCAGCATCAAAGAATTCAAAGTTACAATTCACTTTTTCTTGTTCCTGCATCTGAGGTTGCCTTGAGCTTGTATACTTTTAATGAATTCACTGTAATTTTTATTCTAAAAGCTCGAGTTGTTCTTAGGTTTCAGAGTAATCGTTTTGCTGATGACCAGGCCTGCAACGTTGGTTAACCCAGAATGCAACTACAACATGTGAATTTCATTCCTCTGTCAAACAATGCCGTTTGGGTACTTCATTGTTAATTTATGAAGTTCCTGGGTTGTTGGTCTGGATAAGAACATCACAAGTTGACACATTTTTCGGTCACGAACATTCCTTCCTTTTGTATTTCGTTGTTGCTCTGCATCAATCACGGGCAAATTACCACGGTAATTTTCACTAGTGCAGTTATCAGATAATTGCAATGGTAGAATTAGTAATGACCGTTGAAACATACGGAGGTTCATATATCACTAAAACTATCAGTGGTCAAAATATATCGTTATTACGAGGGTACTAAACAAAATACGATTCACAAAATTCTCTTTTGACATCTATAACTATGACAAGTTCGTGCAAATATTTCAAAAATTATCGATAATTTTAGCATTTTATAAATATATATATTATAGCATTTGCTACAATAATGCAACATCTGGTTTAGTCTCGTAATAAGTTGTAGAAATTGGCTTTATTTCGTGTAGCAACATTTCTACATTCTTCCATTGCAAACTCTTTACACCAAGGTACTGTCTACAATCTTTATTGCCGAGTTGAACAAATTAGACCAAGGATCGATTTAAGTACCTAGTCTAAGCAGGTGCATTTATAGTTTTGACAGAGAACAGGTGCGTAGGTTGTGAATGGAAGGTTTGTTTTACAAAACATATGAAACGTCAAATGTCCCTTAAAATTAGGTAGGTAGTCGAAAGTACCGGTATATACAAACTAAATCTTCTTCTTAGTCGCTATCTCGTATTCGAGAATCGTGCGTTCAAGAGTTGCTCTTCACAATATGTCTCCATTCCTCCCTGTTCTCTGCCATCCTAAATGTGCAGACTAGACTTTGTTCTATGATGTTAGTGATGAGGTCCGTATATCTAGTGGGGGATCTGCCTCGGGGTCTTTTTCCGGCTACCATGCCCTCAACGGTTAGTCTTTCTTCGTACCACGTGACCAAAAATTTTAGAGATGTTTTCAGCTACAATGGTTCTTGGTCTCTTTTTTGGTTTTATTTGTTGAATTATTGATTAGGGCAGGGTTATTAATCGCAGGGTTATTCCTCTTGTCGAGTCTTCCAATGCTCTCCTCATAACCCATTCGCCGTAGATGTTGAACAAGAGAGGACTCAGTACGCATCCTTCCCTGACACCCTTCTCTACCTGAAACGATCAGCTCATTTTCCATTCTTACGTACGCTCTGATATTTTCATAGAGATTCTTGTTGAGAGATATAAGGTGCCTTGGTACGCCCATTTCATCTAAAATATGTCAAAGATTGTGCCGTTGAACGCAGTCAAAGGCCTTGGTATAATCTATAAAACATAAGTATGTTGGCACATTGAACTCACTTACCTTTTCTAAGATTTGCCTGATGTTCAATCAAACCAAATACTTAACTCTTATTTTGTTTATTTCTTCCAAATGCATTAAGATGGAAGAATTTTTTTGACTCATAAGCTCAATGGTGTTAACAGAATGTTTGTAAACGTGTGTCCATTTTTAAACGAAAAATGTGCAAAATTTGTTAAAAAATGCACTAAGATAGAAGAATTTTTTTTAATCAGGAGTTCAATGGTGTCAACAGAATTTTCGTAACCCCATTTAATAAATGTACTCCATATACACTCCGTATAAATATACCAAATAAACCCCATATAAACGAAAAATGTGCAAAATTTGCTAAAAAATGCAACAAGATGGAAGAAAATTTCAGGAAAAAGTTATTCTTCGACGCTAAAAAGATGCGAATTATATTTGCAAAGACCAATTTCATTCAAAAAATAGAATTTTGCATTTATTACCTAAAATTATCATAAAAACTTTTTTAATTTTTTGAGATAAATACGGGAAGTGAAACCTCATTTTCAGCTATTTTCAGTCAGGAATTTAATGGTATCATCAGAACTTGCGTAACTGTATTTAAAACCGAAAAATGGGCAAATTTTGCTAAAAAATTCACTAAAATGGAAGAAAAATCAGTTAAAAAGTTACTCATCATCACTAAAAAAACCCGAATACTATTTTCAAAGAAAAATTTCATTAAGAAACTTGAATTGTATTTCTGTTGAGATAGATAGGAGAGGTGACAACTCATTTTTAGCTATTTTTAAATTTTGCTAGAAAGTGAACTAAAATGGAAGGAAAATCAGTTAATAAGTCAGTCTTTTGTCACTAGGTGCCTTGGTAGGCCTATTTCATCTAAAATACGCCAAGGGTTGTACCACTGAACGCAGTCAAAGGTCTTGGTATAATCTATAAAACACAAGTATGTTGGCACATTGAACTCTCTTACCTTTTCTATGATTTGCCTGATGTTCAATCAAACCAAATACTTAACTCCTATTTGTTTATTTATTATTTCTTCCAAAGACTGTGGCATAAGTACAGGTAGGTAACATAAAGTCTGAGTTCTTCGACGAATGGAAAACTTTTGAAACATACCTGGACTTTTGACTTTACAAAAGTGACGACATAGTGGAGTTGATTAGCGTCCTTCAGGAGAGTAGATGGCAAATGGTAGAGCGGGGTGAGGACAATGAATAAAAAACTTCTACTTTACGCAGAAATTGCCGACGTTTCGACGTTTATTTACGTCTGTATCAAGGCTAAAAACAGACATTAAGATCAATATTAATATTTGCATAAAATTGGTAGAAACAAACTAAAATACATAAAGCTACAATTTACACATTACACTGATCTATAAAATAAACATAACTATTAATTAGAGCTCCCTTACCTATTCTGCAGAATACGCCGAAGTTTTCATGTCATAAGCATGGAGATACATTTCTTGCCCAAGAAGAACCACGGGAGACAATGACAATATACGCATTAGAACAAACACAATCATAAGGCGCCGTCTGAACCCCAGACAATAACTCAGGCCCAGCACACATACAATTTTAACTGTGTTTGCTCCACAAGGAAACAAATAAAAATCTTTCATATAGGTGGCAAAACGCGTCCTAAGGGAGCTCTAATAAATAGTTATGTTTATTTTATAGATCAGTGTAATGTGTAAATTGTAGCTTTATGTATTTTAGTTTGTTTCTACCAATTTTATGTAAATATTAATATTGATCTTAATGTCTGATTTTGACATTTTGTGGTTATCATTGTATGATTTCATTTTATATTTACAAACGCTTACGCACGTCTTCCTCCGTTTTTAGCCTTCATAAAGACGTAAATAAACGTCGAAACGTCGGCAATTTCTGCGTAAAGTGGAAGTTTTTTATTCATTGTCCTCACCCCACTATACCATTTGCCATCTACTCTCCTGAAGGACGCTAATCAACTCCACTATGTTCAGAAATGGGGGTTTCTTTCGACACGTCCAGAGTGTCTACGGGGAAGACGTGTTGGCATTGCTCAAGACTTACACAAACACCACCAAAAAATTGGCATCGTTAGGAAATAGAAGAATCTTTTTGCTACAGTGCCGCTCAAAAAAGGTGATACCTGCACATATTTCAAATAATATCCGCTGTTTACACTCGCTAAAATCGGAGAACCATCCCTACTTACATCTCATAGATAATACTCTTACTAGGTTTCAAAAGTCTGTTCTAGATATTGAAATAAAAATCACTTTAGGAATGGGGGGGGGGGAAAGGAAAGTTAGAACGCTCATTATGTATTATTAAGACCAAAGTTTGTGATGTTATACCCCAAGATATGTTGACTACATGTATTAGTTTAACACAGAGAAATTATGAAAGGTTATTTTATTTAATTAAACGTAACAATATAAATAAAATGATAAATCTGTGTAATGTCCAAAGTACTTTCCACATACAGGCTCATAAAAAATATTTGTATAGTTTTACAGACGTTGTTATACCCAATGAAGTTAGTAGATTGTTATGTGCAGGTCCTACATTTTCATTACCTCTTAGTTGTAAAGAGCTCCCTATACCTAATATTATTAAGGACCTGGAATATTGTTTAAAAGGAACAATCCCTGACGAAACGTTTCAAAATGAAGTTAGGGGTGACATAATTAACATAGTCACTAATCATGTGCACCGTATAACCAACCGTAGCGCACGAGATACCATTAGTTCAGATTATAAAGTAAGTCAAGCATTCGTGAAGTCACATCCCGAATTGGTGATTATGAGATCTGATAAAGGAAACTCCACGGGGCACTCCACTAATGCACAGGGATGAGTATCTTACCGGAATGAATTCATTGTTGAATGATGACGTCTATAGCGTTCTGACCGCGGACCCTACCTCCCGTTTCCAAAATCGTGCCAATATGCTAGTAAAACGATTGTATGACTAAATCGAAAGCGCTTAAGGTTTATAATAGCGTATTTCCTAAACTTTATGGGCTACGTAAAACCCATAAACAACAATTGACGTTGAGGCCGGTGGTGAGTTGTGTAGATTCAACGTCTTATAAGTTGGCAACGTTTGTCCACGAAATATTAAACCAAGTTTCTACAACTTCACATTTCAATATAAAAAATTCTTTTCAGTTCGTTGGGTTTATCAAAGATGTGGTATTGCCTCCTGATCATGTCCTGGTGTCACTAGATGTTGTGGCCCTGTTCACTAACATCCCCAAGGCGCTAGTGCTTTCCATCATAAAGAAAAGATGGTCGTACATTTCGGCATATACAGAGATACCCCGCGATTTATTCTGTGAAATCATTGAGTTTCTTTTTGACTCAAGTTACTTCAAATTCCATGGAGTTTTCTACCAACAATTGGACGGAACAGCTATGGGTAACCCAGCCAGCCCAGTTTTATCAAACCTAGTTATGAATGAGCTCATTGGGGATGTTTTGGTCGCATTACCTAATAAACTCCATTTCATTAAATTGTACGTGGACGACACATTACTATCTTGCCACAAGAATGAGACCCAACACATATTAAGCACTTTCAATCAATACCACCAAAAAATAAAATTTACAATGGAAGTTGAAACCAACCGCTCAATACCATTTTTGGATACCTTGTTGACGCGTAATACGGACCAAACAATAAATACTAATTGGTACTTGAAGCCTACATCATCTGTCAGTGTACTAAATTACTTGTCATCCCATTTGACCAAACATAAAATATTAACCATAAAAAATCTCTTATTCCGAGCAATTAGACTCAGTTCTCCTGAATTCCACCGATAGGATATTTACAAACGCTTACGCACATCTTCCTCCGTTTTTAGCCTTGATAAAGACGTAAATAAACGTCGAAACGTCGGCAATTTCTGCGTAAAGTAGAAGTTTTTTATTCATTGTCCGCACCCCGCTATACCATTTGCCATCCAAAAGTGACAACTTGAGGAAATATCGAAGGAAGTAATTCACGTCATTCTTCAAAATAACAAATAAGTTTCATAGGCAGCCATGACGAATTCTAATGACCACATGGTATGTTATTGTAATATAATAAATTCTTTATTGCCAACAAGATCACAAAATATGACACAGCAACGTCAAACAAGAGTAGCCTTATAGCTTACTAAAATTAATTACTCAAAATAAATATTAAATTGAAATGAATAAACAGTTTTCTCAAGCAAAAGAGCCTTGACACGTTGTTTGAAAACCGTATCATTTTGAAGACGCTGCAAATCAGCGGGTAACAAATTGTATGCTTTAATGGCTCTATATGAGGGCCCTCTCTCGAAAAAAGTAGTTTGGTGACGAGGAATGTTTAACATTTCCCTATTTCTTGTTAGAATTGACATACTTTGAGAGTACCCGTCAGCGTTCCTTCTGAATAATGCACTGTTTTTTCTGACAAACATTACCAATGACATAAAGAATATTGAAGGGACGGTAAGTATTCCCAATTTAGAAAAATAAGGGCGACATGAATCCGTCGGTCTCAGACCAAAAATACACCGAACAATTCTTTTTTGAGCTCTAAAGATATTCATTGGGGTGCGTCCCGATCCCAAAAATAGTATACCGTAACTTATGATTGTAATGACAGAGATTGCGTCTGAGGAAAATTGAAAAAAGAAAACTATGAATTAAGAAAGAACTACTAATAAGGAAAAACCAGGCAATCAGCATAGAGACGGATATATAGATTTTTCTTCTTAGGGAAAAGATGTCAAAAAATTGTAGGTACTTGACATGAGGGCCGAAGGGCCAATGTAATGCAGACCGCGTAGATCTCAGGAGATTGACGATGCAGTTGTAGAGAAGTAGTCAGAGAAGAATATCATTTGTTGTTTAAGAAAAAATAGATTTTGTGCCTTGCAAGTTGGAGAAAAACAGTAAAATATAATATGTTATTGTAATGACAAAGATTGCGTCTGAGAAACACTTGAAAAAGAAAAACAACATGAAACTTGAAAAAAGAAAACTTGAAAAAGGAATTAAGAGAGAACTACTCATAAGGAAGAACCAGGATCTTGGGGCAACCAGCGTAGAGACGGATGTAGAGACTTTAGTTTTTAGGGAAGAGATGTCAAAGACTGTACTGTGATTTGTGAGCCAAAGAATCAATCTAATTCAGAAAGCAGCGCAGAACTTAGGAATGTAAAGAGGAAGTTGTGGAACGTAAAGAGGAATATCAAGAGGAAGTGAGGAATATGCTAAAGTCATTTGCTGGTACTAGAAAGAAAATATGTGCGTTTCAAGGTTAGAGAAAGTCACTAAAACAAAATTTATCATTAAAACTACAAATACTTACTAAAGACCTCTAGAAAACCAGAATAAAACTACCAAAATTGCTGTAAAAAAATCTGGTTATTTGGTAGATACCTATAACTGAATAGGTTATGTATGAGGATTAGTTCATATTACATACTTGAATTGCTTCTACGTCTTGATTGTTACTATCTTAAACACACAGTTTTTGCTCATGTAGCTCCAACGGCCGCAAATCTTCAGTTTGGAGAACACGATAGGTAGTAAAACGTAAATTTTGGCTAACCAGAAGTTGTGTGAACGTCAAACTAGAGTTTAAATCAAACTCGCAATAGTGGCCCTCACCCAGATCAAATTATGGGCCAAAAGAAAGTCAAAAATCAAACTAGATATTTGATCTTCAGTGTTCAGAAATTAATACCTTTAAGAAATTACTAGTGAAGTCATTGGCACTTGGACCAAACTCCGTTGCTAACCGTTGTTGTGTTTTGATAACCACATGACAAAAAACACTCAGAGAGATAGAACTTTATTGCATTTAAGAAACTTGACAAGTTTCACAGTATTTCTACAGTTAAGAGTTCCGTTAACAAAAGTTTTTGATACCAAATCTACCCTCACATTATTATTAATTTACAGTAATTCGTACAGTTTTAGTAATCTTTCATACTCGCTGAATAAAACCCACAAGGACCGGTTTCGAAGCTGTTTTTTCTCGGCAGTTGTGTCTCCATCTGCTTATCCTTGGACTTCCCTCTACTTACAAGAAGGAAAAAGTCACTCGTGGAGATAGAATTTTATTGCATTCCTTGACAAGTTTTTTTAAAGTTATCAGTTCCTTTAACGAAATTTTTTGATACCAAATCTAATTTCAGATTTTTATTAATTTATAGTTTTCTCATTATCGGTGCAGTTTATGTTCTCTTGCAGACTCACTGTATAAGGCCGACGAAGACCGGTTTCGAGGCTGTTTCCTCTTGGTAGTTTTGAGTCCACTGGCATATCCTTGGAATCCACTCTACTTACAAAAATAGATTAGCGAATTAATAGACTTTTGTACCCAAAAATGTAAATATTTTGTCACATTTACTTAATATTAAATGTTGTCTGCAAAGCACTTTTACAAGACCTTTATTCACCGCATCCTTCGGACAAAAGACCAATGGCACTGTCGCTAATATAGAGACAAATTTGGGTCATTTAATGCTCAATTTGCTTACAGCTTTATTTTATTTAGTGTTGGATTTTGGAGAACTCCGCAGTCCCTAGAGTGCCCGGTTCAGCTTTTCTCAAAACTAGTATCAAAACTTTGAGCTGCTTCATTCTAAAATTCCATTTCAAAATGCGGTTGGTACATCTATATGAACTTTCAATTCTTATGGATTGTAATTGAAATCAAAGAAGACTTTGAGGTTCTAAAACTCCTCTAACCGGGTTAACGGCATAGGTCACAAAAACTCGTGATCTCTTTGTCCTAGTTCGAAAAGTTTTGATCGTGATCTTTCAATGTCAGTCAGATTCGATTGTAAATAAAATTTTAGTCAACTACGAGAGCACGAAATTTTTGGGAATGCACCTGAATTCTATGATTGACAGGTCTAGGGCCTCATACATGGCCTGGATTCACATGAGGTTGTCTACACCATTTTCACATGTAGTTTAGAAAGTATCATTTGTGTTTTAGAACAGCCACTTTTCAGATTCCAGAATATATTACTTGTATCTCAGAATAGTGATTTTGATTTTAGAAATCGTCAGTTGCATTTCAGAATAGTCACTTGTATTTCAGAAAACAACCCTTGAATTTCAGAACAATCATTTAGATTTTAGAATATATCACTTGTATTTCAGGAAGCGTCACGTGTAGTTTAGAAGATATCACTTGAATTTCAGAAAATTGTTTTGGAAACAAAGTTTATTTGGGTTTGTGTAGAGTTCTTCAAAAAAGTAAGTACAGTGCAAAAGTGAAGGACTTAAAAACCACTTCAATGCAATATATTTTCTAAAAAAATTGGACTTTATTCGCATAACTTAGCATTTCTTTTAATGCTGCCCTCTTAATAATGGAAGATATACCAATTGGACTAAATTTTATATTTGCCAATAGTAAATTGTTGTCATCGTTAAATTTTATGTGTATATCAAGTAAAATTTATACAATATAAAAAAAGGAAACTCTATTGTAGCTGAGTAGAAGATAGTATGTAATTCATTCACATTCTGAAATTTAAATGACGAATTCTGAAATACATCTGAACTTTTCTGAAATACAAATGACTAATCTAAATTCCAACTGATGGTTTCTAAACGCTTCTAAATTTCAAATGATACTTTCTAAAATTCAACTGACTATTCTGAAAAACAAGTGATGATTTCTGGAAAACAAGTGACTTTTTCTAAAATACAAATGATACTTTCTAAACTACATGTGGAAATGGTGTAGTTGGCCAAACGACAAAGAACGTCTTGTAGGCAATAACTTCCAGAACAGAAAATACTAACCCTAACCTCTCTTTATTTCGCCTTGCTGAGTTTGTCAAGAGTAATACTGGATTGTTCCCTTCTAAGAGGGAACTCTATTCGAGTGACATGCGTATGGTCATATGAGGTTCTGACCAGCTGAGCTTACCACCTCCTCATAGATCTGCATTTTTTAAGAGAGGAACATTTTATAGAGCTACCACTGCATAACAATTACGACTTCATGAAATTCAAAATAAATTTATGATTTTTGACCACATCCAAAACTTATTTTTCATATTAAATTCGACACCAAGCTCTTGTGAAGCATTTCCTCAAGACAATTCTTTATGGGAACTCCTCTCTTAACCAGTGTTCTTAACTCTTATAGTTGCTTTGTGGATTGAATGATTACATGTATACATCAGGATAGAATTGTACAGTATGGTCTTATTGACTCAATAAAGCAAGTGGTAACTGGCAACTATATGTCTGATTATCAATCAGCGATTCAAGCGACGCAGATCATCGTTAGTTCTGGTTAAAGCGTCTCGAAAGAACACTGGTACCTGACGGCTGTCACTTTTTCCTTCATTTTTAACACTTTTGGTCTTGTATATAGTCTGTAAAATCATTGCCGTCACGTTCCCACCCTCTAGCCTTCTCGGTACTTCCTGCTCTACTGGCACTCTACTACAGCATATCTGGTAAGTACTCATTTTCTTCCGAATCACTGCGTACTGCCTCAACAACTGATACATCGTTGAAGCTCGTTGAATTCAGTTTAATTTCAACTTGAGAGAGTTGAGAACTCCCATTGGAATTCCTGTCACTTGTTATCGTATGGACTTCAAAAAATCGATTGACCAAGTTGCCAATTGAACAATAACTCAATATACGTCAAACTTGGAGGATCAAACCTCAGGTAGCGTTTAACTTGAATATTTAAAAGTGACCCTTTTAAATTTTCAAGCCCGTAGGGACAATCTTGGCTCACTGTGTACGTACCTTAATTCCTTGTATTAATTTTGCATTTACTATTATGCGTTCATTTAAGAAAAACCTCAAGTAGGGCATGGAATTAGAACACTAACATGACTTCCGATTATCATTTGTTTTATGAACTTATCATAGACGAAGCGTTTTAATTCCATGGCTTGCTACAAGGTTTTTTTTAATTGTTCAGTTTTTTGTTAAAGTCACGCTCAATTGATAAGATAATTATATTTTTGTTTCCAAGGTAATAAAAAAAAATAGTTCAATACCAGATAAACCATAAGGGGAAAAAATGTAATTCTTTACACATGGAATTCAAGATAAAATAATTAATTAATTTAATTTGTTTACGAGAAGTTTAATTTCTTCTTTGCATATTTAGACCGTTTTCACAAATTATGGGCATATGTGAATTATGGCAAGATACTCGTAGATACTTGTGACAAAATTATATAACAATATATATTTTTAAAATACAGGTGTACATAAATAATTTTTTTGTGTAATAAGCTAAACCCAAACAATTATAAGTGTAACATTTAATCTACACAAAATATAAAAATCATTGTTTGTGCGATAAGCGGACATTGAACAACTATAAAAATTATATAAAAAGCAAAAAAGGTGCCATTTTTCTTCAACATTTTAGTTAGAAAATTATTCCTTAGAGGAAACAAACCGAAATGCAGAAGTTATTATGGTTCGTGGTGTTTTACCTTCCAGTATCAACTCCATTACGTGGAAACGTAACTCTATTGTCTAACTATATTTCCACTTATGCGGAAGATGCATTGGAATATGAAATTCCTGCTGACTTCAGCCAATTTGTAGAAACTGCTGATAATGAGACTTTAGGTAAGTGCTTTAAAATGACTCACTCAATGTCAGCTTATATTATGAAACCTTTCGAGAACCTTTATGGTTACCAGAAAGACATTACAAGATTGGTGTTAATATAGGTAATCTCTTTCCAGATTACGGAACCTTCGACTTTATAGTAATTGGTACTGGTCCAGCTGGTTCCGCCGTAGCGGGTCGTCTTACTGAAATCTCCGGCTGGGAGGTACTCGTTTTGGAAGCTGGCCCCGAAGACACTGACATGAATAAGATTCTTGGTTTATACGCCTATGCTGCAGTAGGAGAAGATAATTGGTTTCATTACACCACACCACAGGAAAACGCATGCGGAGGTAAAATGTCGTACCAACAAGGGAGTACCTACCTACATTTTCTGTCTTCGTATATTGTTAGTGTAAGCAGATGTACTCTCTGCTTCCTCTTCTCTCTGGAACATTATTTGTCCCCAATAGGGTTGTTCCATATTTTCCATTCCAGGTTGATTCATCGTTCTGAACTTTGTGTGATTTACTGTCAAAATTCCTTGAAAAATCTATAAAGCATGCGTACACATCTCGGTTCATGTCCCTACAGCGTTGTACTAGGACTTGTAATGAAAAGATTGCCTTTTTGGTTCCCAGGGCATTTCTAAATCCAAATTGAGATTCTCTGGTGTGTAAGTCACCTTTTCAATATATTCGGCTGTGGATGAGCTACTGCGGCTATGGGCGACTAATGAGCCTGCATTGGTCGCAGGTATTGGCTCTAGGTTTTTTAGGAAGGGCAATAAAGGAAGACATTAACCATCAGAAGGTATTTTTCCTGTATCATAGATAACATTGAAGATTTTTTCCAGAGACTTGAGGAATTCCGTGCTACTGTCACATAATATTTTTATTAGTTCTACGCGGACCTCGTCAAGTCCAGGCGATTTATTGTTTTGCATATTCTGGATACCTCTCTCAATTTCTGCTTTTGTTATGCATGGGCATGGTTTAGAATGGACACTGATGTAATGTTCTGGACTATCAACTGAGAATGTTGTTTGAATATATTGTTTCCACGTCTTAAGTACGAGGTATACAGGTAATTTTATTTCACGCCCAGAGACTCATTTTTTGAAATGCATTAAGCCAACCAAAATGGTAGTACACATTCATCCCCATTTTACATTATAATACTGCTTCCTGATTTGGTAGGAGCTTTAGGGCATTTTAAAAAGGAACTTGCTACATCTACTGCTACAAGCTCCCATGACCCCTTCAAGTGATTCAACAAAATTAATCTCTAACACAGTCCTGTTTACTCCAAAATAGCTTCCTCCTCAACTCTCATCCAACGTCTGAGACCTAGAGGCTTTACCATCTGGCCTTTTCCATTTACCAGGATTAAGTCGTCATATAGATCAATTGAATACCTTCTTAAGAGGTATACTTGCACTGTTGGCTCGTACGTTGATATATCTTACCATTCTGCTTTCCAACATCCCCCAACAATTCATTGATCACTTGCAGATCAACATGTCGCTCTTGTTTTTCTAGTACGATTTTTTTTTATATACAGTTCCTAATGATGTGTTCTCTTTTTCCACAGTTGTAGCATTTATCATCTCTTTTAGTAGGTAGCTGACTGCTACTGCCACCACACATAAAACACCAGAGATATCTTCATCTATAGGAGGATATATCTGGTGTTTTATGTATAGGGGCACATTTTCTACAGTATTTTCCAGTATCCAGGTTACCAGATACCAGTAACCAGATTTCCAGTATCTTTATCGCCTTATAACACTTTTTTCGAGTTCATTCATTGTCTTAAACCTGCTAACCACCATAACTACCGGTATTCTTAAATCTTTGTGGGTTGTGATTTATTTACTATATACATACAATAATACTAACAATCTACAGTATCTCGTCAGCTAGTGGTGGCAGGTACGGTTGCCCCACCATCTGGCAGGTTCTAAAACAGCCCAAGGGTTCATGAGCATCAACTGGGGTTGCAAAACTGAGACTCAATCTGGCGGTGGACACGTGTAGGGAATACCCACATGAGCGGGTTAAGTTTGTAAATGTAAATTTGGTTGTGTGAAGGTTACTGGTTGACCCACAAGGAGCCACAGAGGCCACCTCTTTGCACGAGGTCTGGAATCAGAAAAGCCATCCCACAATTCCCCCTCTTTTCGAGAAATATAAAGGCGAAATGAATACTTCAATTGCCATTTGTTGTTGTTCATTGTCACTAACCAATCCAAACCTTCCAGCGGCTGATAGAGCGGTTACGTCATCGCTTTGGTAACACCTCGAGGCAGGTTTCTTGGCACTGTGATAAACGTGAACTTCTTTTGAATAGGAGATTCGTAACAGTCTTATCAACCAGTTTAAACAGTAACTAAAAGTGAATAGTCTCCCGAATAAAGGGGGAGTAGAGGAAAGAAAATGTTTCTAATGGTTCGTCTTTCTAAAAAACCGAAATTTTTAAGATGAAATTTAAAAAATTGTATCTACTTCCTACTGTCGCAAAAGTAAATAGTTAAAACTCGTATTAATTTAAAAATATCAAAAAAAAATAGAGAAAAAATGTGTTTTCCGCGAAATAATATAAAACTCAGAATTTTACGTCAAACTTCATCGGCACAAAATCAGTTCAATAGTAAAATTGTGCAAAATTTTGTACTATTCCTCACAACAATATCAACCTTCCAAATTCGTCATAAAAACGAAATTTTTTGAATAAAACTTAACATTTCCTCAGTTCTAGATAAGGTTTTAATGCAAATTTTTGTAATAATAGATGTTTTATTATTAGTCTTTGTCACGTTTTCTGTTTTTTTTTTTTTTTTGTTTTTCTTTTCTCATATATTTGTTTTCAATGATACTACATTTTTCTATTTTATTTATTTATTTTTTTTTGATAACTGGCTTTTTGTTTACTAATTTTTTTTATTGTATTTATTGTCTCTCCTGTTTGCTGTGGCAGTTCTGCGTTAAAAATTCCGGAAATTTAGTTATTTGTTTATCCTGTCACCAACAAAATACCGAAACAAAATTTACTGTTGTTTGGAATTGTTTGCTTTCTGTTTTACTATAAACATTTCTGCCTTCTCTTTCTTGTCGTAATTTTTCTTTATCCTAGTTTTTATGTCTTACTCTTCATTTTTCATATTTTCGTTGTTATGTTTTGTACAAATGTTTTGTTCTTTTTTTTTCTTCGATCTAAGATGGATTTTAGATGGTAGAGAAGATATCGGTTTTCATTCTTTTGAGAGAATTTTGACCCAAATTGATTTTTTTTTTATTACTGACCAATTGGAATGTATGCTACTTTGTAATAATTCATATTGTAATAAGAAAAATTTGGTACAAAACTAGAAATATTTTAAATCTATTCCTTTTTTTGTATTTTTTCACTTTTCTTCTTCTAATTTTTCTTTTCAACTTTATATTAATTTTGTTGAAATACTGTTAGTTTAAATTTTGCCAAACACTCCAGATTTGTATTCTTACACAATTTAAGAAATTTTTCACGTAATTTCTTACACACTTTAAGAAATTTTTCACGTAATTTGGCTTTAATCGTAGCCTGACCTTTTCAGAAAACATTAAAATTGTTATTTTTAGGTAAAATAAGTCCTTTTCAAACAATTTTAGTTCTAATTCTAATCTGAATTTTTCCAAAGACAACGCTCTGTGTAAATTTAAAATCTTAATGCTAACTTGGATTTGCTTAGAAACTTTTATTCTTCATTTTTGACGCTCTTATTAATTTTTAATTGATTTTTGCCATAATCTTTGTTTGATTTTTCCGAAATTTCCAAATTTGTATTTTTGCACACTTTCAGTCATGCTTTGACCTTAATCCTAGCTTGACTTTTTCAAAAAATGTCAAAGTTGTCACTTTTTTGATGAAATGAGTTACATTTAAACAATTTTAACCCTAATTCTATTGTAAATTCCTTGAAAGACACCAAATTTGCATTTGTAAACGCTCTGTGTAATTTATTAACCTGTTTAAGCTTAATTTTAACGTGAATTTGGCTAGACACTTTTAATCTGAATTATTGACGCTTTTAGTAATTTTTAATTGATTTTTGCCATAATCTGTGTTTGAACTTCGTCGAAATTTCCAAATTTGTATTTTTACTTACTTTGAATCATTCTCTACGTATTTTGATCTTAAGCCTAGCTTGATTTTTGCAAGAAATGTCAAAGTTGTCATTTTTTTGATGAAATGAGTTACTTTTAAGCAATTTTAGCCCCAATTCTATTGTAAATTTCTTGAAAGACACCAAATTTATATTTTTCGATGCTCTGGGTAATTTGTTAACCAGTTTTGAGTTTAACCCAAACGTGAATTTGGCTAAAAATTGTTAATCTGAATTTTTGACGCATTTAGTAATTTTTAATTGTTTTTGCCATAAACTGTGTTTAAATTTCTTCGAAATTTCCAAATTTGTATTTTTACATACTTTGAATCATTCTCTACTTATTTTGACCTTAATACTAGCTTGACTTTTTCAAAAAATTTCAAAGTCGTCATGTTTTGATGAAGTGAGTTACTTTTAAACAATTTTAGCTATAATTCTATTGTAAATTTCTTGACGGACACCAAATTTGCATTTTTAGACGCTCTTTGTAATTTGTTAACCATTTTTGAACTTATCCCTAACGTGCATTTGACTAGAAATTTTTAATCTGAATTTTTGACGCTTTTAGTAATGTTTAATTTATTTTTGCCATAATCTTTGTTTGAACTTTTTCGAAATTTTCAAATTTGTATTTTTACACAGTTTGAGTCATTCTCTACCTATTTTGCCCTTAATTCTAGCTTGTCTTTTTCAAAAAATGTCGAAGTTGTCATTTTGCAATTGGCTAGAAACTTTTAATTGGATTTTTTTGAGAGTTTGATTAATTTTTAACTGACTTTAGCCGTAGTCATAATTTGGATAACGTGAATTTGACTAGAAATTTTCAATCTGAATTTTTGACGCTATTAGTAATGTTTAATTTATTTTTGCCATAATCTTTGTTTGAATTTTTTTTAAATTTTCAAATTTGTATTTTTACACACTTTGAGTCATTCTCTACGTATTTTGACCTTAATCCTAGCTTGACTTTTTCAAAAAATGTCAAAATTGTCATATTTTTTATAAAATGAGTTACATTTAAACAATTTTAGCCCTAATTCTATTGTAAATCTCTTGAAAGACACCAAATTTGCATTATTAGACGCTCTCTGTATTTTGTTAACCATCTTGGAACTTAATTCGAACGTAAATTTGTATTTTTACACACTTTGAGTCATTCTCTACGTATTTTAACATTAATCCTAGCTTGACTTTTGCAAAAAATGTCAAAGTAGTCATTTTTTTGATGAAATGAGTTACTTCTAAACAATTTTAGCCCTAATTCTATTGTAAATTTCTTGAAAGACACCAAATTTGCATTTTTAGAAACTCTGTGTAATTTGTTAACCAGTTTGAAGCTTAATCCTAACGTGAATTTGACTACAAACTTTTAATCTGATATTTTGACTCTTTTAGTAATTTTTAATTGATTTTTGCCATATTTGGAATTTTTCCGAAACTTACAATTTGTTTCTTTTTACATTTTGAGTCATTCTCTACGTATTTTGACCTCAATCCTAGCTTGATTTTTTAAAAAAATGTCAAAGTTTTTTTTTTTTTGATAAAATGATTTATTTTTAAAACAATTTTAGCCCTAATTCCATTGTAAATTTCTTGAAAGACACCAAATTTGCATTTTTAGACGCTCTGTGTTATTTGTTAACCAGTTTGGAGCTTAATCCTAACGCGAGTTTGGCTAGAAATTTTTAATCTGAATTTTTGACGCTCTTAGTAATTTTTAATTGATTTTTGCCATAGTCTTTATTTGGATTTTTCCTAAATTTTCAAATTTGTATTTTTATCTACTTTGAGTCATTCTCTACGTATTTTGACCTTAATCCTAGCTTGACTTTTTCAAAAAATATCAAAGATTTTTTTGACAATTTGATTAATTTTTACTGACTTTAGCCGTAATCATAATTTGATTTTTTTCAAAGCCTACAAATTTATATATTTAGCCTCTTTGAGTCATTTTTCTCGTAGTTTGGCTTTAATCCTAGCCTGACTTTTTCAAAAAACATAAAAATTTTTATTTTTAGGTAAATTGAGTTTTTTTTTCTAAAGCACACACAAATAAATAAACAATACACAAGTCACAATCACAAATAAATAAACAATAAATCTTACCTATTTTTCCGATAGAGCAGGATCACATTTTGACACTCAATCAAAAGAAATTTGCAGCTCCGTGAGCTTTATTGGTGCAAAAGACTAATAAGAACAAAAAAGATGCTTCCGCCCTTCTTTTTACTTTAGAACAGACTTGTTGCGTTTACTGGTGATCTTCGTGTTTAATGCTGATCTTTCGTCCTTCCGGCGTAACGATACCCTCAACGTGACTCTTTGGCGACTACTTCGAAACAAACTTGTTGCGTTTACTGGTGATCTTCGATGATGATCGGTCGTCCTTCTGGCGTAACGATACCTGCAACGTGACTCCCAACTCTTGGCGACTTTTCTTTTGCGACCTCTTTCACAAGTCCCCCAACACTCGACACTCAACAAAACGAAATTTGCAGCTCCGTGAGCCTTATTGGTGCAAAAGACTAATAAGAACAAAAAGATGCTTCCGCCCTTCTTTTTGCTTTAGAACAGACTTGTTGCGTTTACTGGTGATCTTCGTGTTTAATGCTGATCTTTCGTCCTTCCGGCGTAACGATACCCCCAAGGTGGCGACTACTTCGAAACAAACTTGTTGCGTTTACTGGTGATCTTCGATGATGATCGGTCGTCCTTCTGGCGTAACGATACCTCCAACGTGACTCCCAACTTTTGGCGACTTTTCTTTTGCGACCTCTTTCACAAGTCCCCCAACACTCGACACTCAACAAAACGAAATTTGCAGCTCCGTGAGCCTTATTGGTGCAAAAGACTAATAAGAACAAAAAGATGCTTCCGCCCTTCTTTTTACTTTAGAACAGACTTGTTGCGTTTACTGGTGATCTTCGTGTTTAATGCTGATCTTTCGTCCTTCCGGCGTAACGATACCCCCAAGGTGGCGACTACTTCGAAACAAACTTGTTGCGTTTACTGGTGATCTTCGATGATGATCGGTCGTCCTTCTGGCGTAACGATCCCTCCAACGTGACTCCCAACTTTTGGCGACTTTTCTTTTGCGACCTCTTTCACAAGTCCCCCAACACTCGACACTCAACAAAACGAAATTTGCCGCTCCGTGAGCCTTATTGGTGCAAAAGACTAATAAGAACAAAAAGATGCTTCCGCCCTTCTTTTTACTTTAGAACAGACTTGTTGCGTTTACTGGTGATCTTCGTGTTTAATGCTGATCTTTCGTCCTTCCGGCGTAACGATACCCCCAAGGTGACTCTTTGGCGACTACTTCGAAACAAACTTGTTGCGTTTACTGGTGATCTTCGATGATGATCGGTCGTCCTTCTGGCGTAACGATACCTCCAACGTGACTCCCAACTTTTGGCGACTTTTCTTTTGCGACCTCTTTCACAAGTCCCCCAACACTCGACACTCAACAAAACGAAATTTGCAGCTCCGTGAGCTTTATTGGTGCAAAAGACTAATAAGAACAAAAAAAATGCTTCCGCCCTTCTTTTTACTTTAGAACAGACTTGTTGCATTTACTGGTGATCTTCGTGTTTAATGCTGATCTTTCGTCCTTCCGGCGTAACGATACCCCCAACGTGACTCTCTGGCGACTACTTCGAAACGAACTTGTTGCGTTTACTGGTGATCTTCGATGATGATCGGTCGTCCTTCTGGCGTAACGATACAACGTGACTCCCAACTTTTGGCGACTTTTCTTTTGCGACTTCTTTCACAAGTCCCCCAAGACGACTCCTCTCGTGAGTCCCCCAAGACGACTGCCCGTTTCTCTGTCAAAAACGCTTGTGCTAACATTGTTTATCGTCAGCAATTGAAACCTTCTTTTTCATGACGTCAATTGACATTTCATGACCCAAGGAGCGGGTTGAAGTAGGACTCACTTGTTGAGCAAATTTGCGAAGTATGGTTTTTAAATTTGGGTCAACTACTGCTTGGTTACTAAACCGTTCTACGAATGCTGCAATTTGTATGTCTTTTTTTTGTGACAATAGTAAGATATGTTGTCTGCAGGAATGGTTGGCCGCCAATGTTCAGAAGGTGCTGGACGAGTCCTTGGTGGAGGTTCCTCTATAAATGGAGGTTTTTTCTTTCGTGGTCACAAGAATGATTTTGCTAGATGGGTAAAGTTGTTGTAGATAAAAATTTCTTAGAAAATATGTATAAACTTAGGAGGTGATTTTTAGGTCGATATTTATGGAGCAACAGGATGGTCCTACGAAGAAGTGCTACCTTATTACATCAAAAATGAAAATGCAAACTATGCCCCTCTCGAGGACGGCTACCACGGCTTTGATGGCCCTGTATATGTCAGCAATGACCATGATTCCCTTCTGGTATGTAATAAATATTGGTTTCACGTTCATTTACAATGGTAGGAGTAATAACACAGCAATGTACAATTGATTAAATTTGATTCGTGTCCCTTAAGATATTTAGGGTTAGTGGTGCCCGGTTAATTGCAAGATCACCCATAAATTCTAGTTTACTGTAGTTTTGGAAATCTGGTGATGAAGTGTTCTGAACCAGACTAAGAATAAAAGTTATGACGGTATTCTGCCAGGCCGTCGTCGATAAAGGACAGAAAATTGAATGTTTTCTTGTTTTAAGAAAAGTATTTGACCTTTGTCAATATCGTGAGGATCACTGTTTAAGCTCATAAATAGTATTAAACGTTTTAAAGGTAGTTTTCTACAAAAAATTTAATCTTTTGTCTCTGTGTCCACTGCGAGTTTTTTATGAGTTACAATTAAAAAAAAATGTTGAGGTGTGACAAATATGAAAAAATTACTGAAGCCTCACTCTTGTATGTCTTCACAATATAAAATTTCTCTATGAAACACTCAGAAGGTAACTCTATTAAAAAAAAACTTATGAACGCATACTTTTCACAAAAAAATAGGTTTCTTCATATGACCAACCTAACTCTTTCAGACTCCGATTTTACTATCTGCCTCTAAGGAGGCAGGTTTTGAAGAAAACGATGTCAATGGACCCTCAACTACTGGGTACGCAAGGGCCCCCATTCAGTACAAACCAAATGAGAGGGTCAGTGGAGCTTCGGCTTTTATAAGACCAGCACTCTGTCGACCCAACATGCACCTTAGTGTTAATAGCTTTGTAACAAGAATTATTATTGATGAAACTACTCTGATCGCCACTGGTGTAGAATTCGTCAAAAATGGAACGAAATATATTGCTCATGTAAACTACGAAGTAGTTTTGTGTGGTAAGTTTTGATTGAACGTTTTTATTAATAAGTGAAGTAACCACCAAGACTACCAAGATTTTGTCAAAGATCTGATGTTAATAGTCAGTATTTTTGTAGTTAAACTAAAAATAGTACCATTGTCTGTTTGTATTGTGAAATAATATACAACAAATTAACCACTTCTCCACAAAATGTGTTTCAGCTGGTCCTTGGAACTCGGCTCCTATCCTAATGCACTCAGGTGTAGGCCCAGCTGACCATTTAAAAAGCCTGAATATTCCGATCATAGCGGACCTTCCTGTTGGGAAGAATTTTCAAGATCAACCCTACTTCTACGGTATGGTCTTAAAGCAAGTATTCAATGTGTAATTTTTAGAATCACCTTCACATATTTTTATACCATCTAGGACAAATACAACTCTCTTTGATTATGGAGATTTTGACAACGAAGTTAAAAGGTACATTCAGGATTTAAGGCCATTTACTAACCAAGCCGAGGTATTGATACGTTCGGACTATGGAACAAATACTACGTACCCTCGTCCTAATCTGGAATATATATTTTTGTCTCCAGGAGGAAGCAGCTCCACTATTTCTGAGAAGATTTCTCGGTTCGTATAAACGCTTTAATTAAAATTTTTATTTTTACTTCATTTTGAGCCTAACGCTCTTTCTCTTAACTGCTAAATTAAGGAAGCGTTTCAACGTATCTAGATACTTACATGTTATAATATTGTTTTAGTTTTACTAATGAAGCAACCAGTAGCGTGCATTCAAATGCCTCAACTGACGCTACAGCTGTCATTGGCATCCTCCATCCAAATTCAGTTGGAAGCATCACTTTGCAGTCAAATGATCCAAAGGATAGGCCTTTAATCAACCCCAATGTGTTGTCGGACCCAGACGATATTGACACCATGTTTCACCTGGTCAACTGGGCCCTGAGTTTTAGCAATACAACTGCTTTCCAGAACATTGGCGGAACATTAACTATTCACGACACACCAGGATGTGAAGGTGAAAAATATTCAACTGAATGGATTCTGTGCTCCATAAATTACTGGAGTGGAGGGGTTAGTTTGATCAATTTTATACTTAAAAGCTCTTCACACTTTGCCTGGATTTTTACTTTTCACTTTTGCAGAGCTACCATGGCGTCGGAGCAAACTCAATTGGAAATGACTCCTGCAAATCAGTGGTTAATCCTAGACTGATGGTTCACGGTATTGGAAACGTACGAGTGGCAGATAGCAGCATTATTCCCGAATGTGTAACCGGACACCCATCAGCTACAGCTTACATGATTGGTGAACGAGTGTCTGACTTCATTAAAGAGGACTACGGGCTAGTTACATCAAGAGCAAATAAGAAGAACAGAAATTTTAACACTTAATTTGCTGATTATTTTGGCGAATTTTAAGAAAAAAATAAAAGTTATATTTGGTACACATTGGTGCTGATTCCTATTAAAAACATAACTTTTTTAATCCCTTGCATGTATCACTACATTGTGCACTATTCATTAAATTCCAACTGCAAATGCTGAAAAAGTTCGCTTACCTCGCTTCAATGGCTCCTCAACCAACAACACCAAAGATACACTGCTCTTAACATAAAGACAAAAGTCATATTGGGATTTTTTTAAGTTCATTCGATGAAAGTTTTCAGCTTTTTGGAAAACTTTCATCGAATGTGGGGAAGTTAGGGAGAAGTTAGAAAGTTAGGGGAGTACCCTAAAGCAGCTTTAGGCAACTTTCCTTAATATCTAAATTTTCATGGCTACCGTGGGCGTCGATCTCATCGCTCCCGTGATGGAGAGACATATTTGTTTTTGCAGAGAAGACAGTTTAGCTTTGATGGAGCTCTGTCTGCTCTTTCGATGCCAAACTATGGCCCCATACGTGATTATCGGTCTTATTACCGTCACGTATAGCCACATAGTTTGTTGGGGTATATCGAGTAGCATGTGGGGTCCATGTGTTTGATTTGTCCAGGATGACTCCTAGAAATGTTGCTTCGTTGATAAACGGAATTGTCGTCTCGAACAAAGAAGGCACTTTCAAGAAGTCCAGCCTCCTTCTTCGGGTAAATGTCATAATCACCGTTTTCCTAGGGTTTATTGCTAAGTTTTCCTTTGAACACCAGCGGAGTACAACATCCAGCACCTCTTGCAAGGTGCTGGAGATTTGTTGGTATAGGTGATTTCTCAGGTGCCTTAATATATTTGTCTTTATCTACAATACGTTTAAAAACGCATTTGCAACATCTATATTATGCAACATTCAATTTTTCTGGATTAGAATCTAAATCAGAAAATTTTTTAAGAATCTGGAACGTCTCCAAACGACCGGGTACACCACCACACACTCCCCAAACCTTTAAGGTACTTGACGATCTCCAGATTGACTTTTCTAAAAGCTTTGTCGATGTCGCCGAATTTCTTGGCCTAGTCAGGTATTTGTCACCTAACGACTCCCTATTGCACGAAGATTCTTTCCAGATAAAACCATTACCCTTGAACCGCCAGCCACAGACTACCATTTTTGTACTTTTTGATAAAACGGAAACATGCACATAGAAAGATACAATTTAGACAGTTTCAAACAAGAGTCTACACAATTCTGGTAAAAATCAAGGCTCGCTGCGAAATTGGAAAGAAGAACTAGGGAAGTTGCTAGTACAGAAGCAAAATACCAAATAATTAAGCAATGCGTAAATCAAGCAGCCAGCGAAACGCTGGGATACCAGGAAACGAGGCAAAACCAGAAGCCGGAATGGTGGTGGTCAGGAGAGATAAAGGAAAAAATAGAGGAAAAAAAGAGGGCCTACGGAAAGTGGCTACTCACCGGTGATGCGAAAGATAGGAAATCATATGCACGAATCAACAGAGAAGTTAAAAAAAGAGGTAAGAAGGGAGAAAAACGAGATGTGGGAAAGGAAATGTGAAGATATTGAGAGCTGTATGGGGGGAACCAAAGTAGCGCAAGTGTGGAGTGCGATAAGAAACCTCAAGAAGGAGAAAAAAGGAACGAAAGGCTTAAATTTAATAAATGGAGAAGAATGACAAAAGCATTACAGACAATTATTAACTGAAGATAGAGCACAATTTCAACAACAAATAGTAGTAAAGAAAACATCTGAAGGTATAGGACTAGAAGAGATAAGCCTAGGGGAGGTTAAATGAGCGTTGAAATTTATGAAATACGGTAGGGCTCCAGGAACAGGAAACATTCCCATTGAACTAATAAAACATGGAGCAGAGACTTTATTAGAATATCGAACAAACCTCTTTAACGAATATCTGATTAGAAGTGAAAACTTTCCACAGGACTGTAATGCGTCATATATCAGTCCAATATATAAGAAAGGTGATAAAAAGATTGTGGGAACTAAAGAAGAATAAGTGTGACTAGTACAATGAGAAGGTTGGATGGTAGGATAATAAAGCAGAAGATAGAACTGGAGTGGGAAGAAATAGAGGAACAAAGTGGTTTTCGAGCAGGAAGATCGTGCCTAGATAATATCTTCACTCTACAACAGATAATATAAAAACGGAAAGCTCGTAATCTACCTACTCACCTCGTATTCATAAATCTGGAAAAAGCTTACTATACAGTGCCCTGAATAGAGCTTTTTAAATCATTGACAAAGATTGGCCTCAGTGAGGAGTAGATAAGTGCAATTTGGAATATGTATAGGAACTCAGAGAGCATGGTAAAAATTGGCAAGAAGACGTCCGAGCCATTTAAAGTTACGAAGAGTCTTAAACAGGGATGCTCTGTAAACAGTGACGAAGATGTAGATTACATGCTAAGGAAGGTAGGGGAAGAGTACGAAAAGTGTGGAATGAACATGAACATGACAAAAACTGAGTATATGAGCATAAGACAAGAGCAAGAGGATCCGACCCTGCAACTCAGAGACACAAGGAGATGCAGATAATACAAATACTTAGGATGCATAATATCGGAGGAAGGAACATCAACCAAAGATATATAACACAGAGTACAATTAGGACAGAAATGCGTATGCATACTCAATTCACTACTTTGGTCCAATCAGCTCACACTAAAAACGATAATTACAATCTACAAGACAACAGTAGAGCCAATACTGACATATGGAGCGGAGTGCTGGCTATGCAGAGGGTCCAGGATGGAAAGGATACGAAATGAAGAGATTAGGAGACGCACAAATAGAGTCCACACGACCGCTGAAAGTATTGAAACGAGACAATTAATATGGTATTGACACGATGAATGGAGGATAGCTAACAGAGAACGCTAACATCAAAGGAAAAAATAGCACTCCTTAAATAAAAATTTCATCAATAAATACATATTTTATGCATATGGAAAAGTCTTTTTTTTCTTTTAGGAGGATGTCAAAGCACATGTTGAGTAGAGACCCGGGTTTCTCAACTCATCCATGAGGGCGTTAATTTCATTTAAATTCAGCAATTGAAAGAGATCTGTTTTCGATTCCAACACTAGACAACCTCGATAAATACAAAAACTTCCAGTCTCTCTCTGTTTGAGGAAACATTCAGTCTTTCTCTAGTCGATAAGCCAAAGCCTCGTGCATCGGGTCAAAACTTCATGATATCCTTGAAACTGTCCAACATTTTGATATTCATTTTCACCTTCATATGCAGATGTTCAGAGACTTTTTATTCTATATTATTGCTGTTTGAAGGGTCTACGCAAAACGCTTTGTCATGCAGTGCAGTGGTGTTCACCAAGGGACTCAAGATCAGCCTTGTGATAGACACATCCATCCAACATCTGAACGTTTTTTCAAATTGGTTTGGAAACGTTTCTGTATTCCTCAAACGGACCATTATCATTGCTTGCATTCTTCAACACCTCAAACAACAAAGGTCTTAGTGAACGTACTCAATCGTATCATATCAAGACAGATAATGCTCGTTCATCATCACCAAGACCCTACAAGTCGTCACTTGTATCCACTCTTTGAACTAAGAAATTCCTAGAGTTAGCTGGTTTTAGCATGAAAGGGTGATATAGTGGGACTGCCTGTATACAATGACAATAATTTTAAAATGTAGTTCCAATAGACCCTCATCCATTGCATATACAAAACTTTTTTAAAATCTAAAAGTTTAGCCATAATCTTCCGTGTCGAATAACGTGAATCATCCTGTATACCATATTCCATTATTTTCTGCATCTCACATTGCCATGGAATTTACATGTATAACATCGACGGCAATTGTCGTTTACTTATCGTCAAAACAGATACGATAAATACAGAATTGGAAGGTGATAACTGAAATCGGCAATTTGAAAGCTGGCCAATAAGATCGTTTGACATGTTTTTTTAACCGATACAGTCCAACTAATTACTAACTGGTATTTCTATTAGTCGCAATTGTCTCCAATAAGATTTAAAATTTTGTCAAATTGAAGTTGCATCGTTGTCAATTTTCAATACGTTCATCAACATTTTAAGTGGATTAAAGAGTAAAAGAATTCCAAAATGCCGAAAATAATCGACAAGAAAATTCGATTATTTATAAAAAAGTGCTTTCCAAAAAAAGTTTGGCAATGTTTTTGAGGTAAGTACGCAGATAAGTATAAATTTTTCTTGTATTGACTCTAGGACCTAGTTGAGGACTGGAAATACTACTAAATGTCTTCACTCATAAGCTGTCAATAATGATTTAAGTATAAAAGTATTATGTGCTATTCTGGTGCTTGTAAAGTTTATGTCATCTCGATTTTCAATGTTTTTCCTTTTTTTAATAGTATCTTACGGTCTATAAAACAGATTTAAAGAAAAATATTCTTGGATGAGCCACTTTTCACTGAGAAACAAGAAAATAAAAATTGAAAATGTTTGACAAAATTAATGCGAAAACTCTCGAATCTGACAGTAGGGTCAGAAATATATTTACAGTGATGCCAAACGTCGTAGTTCATCATTAAGTGCAATAAAATTACGTGGTCGCATCTAGAAAAAAAATTACATAACTGATAGTAGGAAAATTTAAGAGGTATTAATTTAACACATAACGTTTGCGAATATGCCCAACGAAATTGCAGAATCGACTCGTGAGTTCTTATAATTCTCTAATTTTGACATAATGAGATAAACGTAAAAGTGTAACTGAACCAACCTAACCAGGAAATCTAGAACTGGACTAACCTGAACTAATCAGACCTAACCTGAACTAACCGAAAATTAACCTGTTTTAAAAATTAAAACGGGTCTAGTTTTCATATTATTCTCTGCCCCTAACATAAAGAGTAGAACTGAACTAAGCTAATCTAGTCTAACCTAAAAGTCAAAAGTGTAAATGAACTAACCTGAACTAACCTAACCACTGAAGTAACAGAAAGTTAACCTGTTCTAAAAATTAAAAAAAGCGGGCGTTAGCTAAGGCTAACCTGAACTGAACTGAACTGAACTGAACTAGCCAGACCCTACCTGAAGTAACAAAAAGTTAACCTGTTATAAAAGTTAAAAAAAGCGGGCCCGAAAGGGCCCGCTTTTTATATTATTCTCTACCTCTAACATAAGGAAAAGAGAACTGAACTAACCTGAGCTAGCCTAACCTAAACGTAAAAGTGTAACTGAACCACCCTAACAAGGAAAACTAGAACTGAACTAACCAGACATTACCTGAAGCAACAAAAAGTTAACCTGTTCTAAAAATTAAAAAAAAGGGGCCTTAGCTAAGGCTAACCTGAACTGAACTGAACTGAACTAACCAGACCCTACCTGAAGTAACAAAAAGTTAACCTGTTATAAAAATTTAAAAAAAGCGGGCCCGAAAGGGCCCCCTTTTTATATTATTCTCTACCTCTAACATAAGGAGTAGAACTGAACTAACCTGAGCTAGCCTAACCTAAACGCAAATTGTGTAACTGAACTAAACTAACAAGGGAAACTAGAACTGGAATAAACCTGAACTAACGAGACCTCAGCTGAAGTAACAGAAAGTTAATTTGTTCTAAAAATTTAAAAAAAGCGCATTTTATATTATTCTCTACCCCTAACATAAAGGGTAGAACTGAACTAACCTGAGCTAACCTAACCTAAACGTAAAAGTGTAACTGAACCAACCTAACAAGGAAAACTAGAACTGAATTAACCAGACATTACCTGAAGTAACAGAAAGTTAACCTGTTCTAAAAATTTAAAAAAAAGCGGGCCTTAGCTAAGGCTAACCTGAACTGAACTAAACTGAACTAACCAGACCTTACCTGAAGTAACAAAAAGTTAACCTGTTCTAAAAATTAAAAAAAAAGCGGGCCCTTTCGGGGACCGCTTTTTGTAATATTCTTTACCCCTAACATAAAGAGTAGAACTGAACTAACCTGAGCTAACCTAACCTAAACGTAAAAAGTGTAACTGAACTAAACTCACAAGGGAAACTAGAACTGGACTAACCTGAACTAATGAGACCTCACCTGAAGTAACAGAAAGTTAACCTGTTCTAAAAATTAAAAAAAAGCGCATTTTATACAGGGTGTTCATTATAAAACTTCATCTAGTTTTCTGTGAAATATCAAAAGAAAATGATGGAGAAACAAAAGTCCATTTATTTTGATTTTGTCATCCTTTTCTGTCAAAATTTCATAGCCTGTTAGATGAAGTTTAATAATGAACACCCCGTATTATTCTCTACCCCTAACATAAAGGGTAGAACCAACTAGAACTAACCTAACCAGGAAAACTAGAACTGAACTAACTAGGCTAGCCTACGTAAAAAGTGTAAATGAAAATTAGAATTGGACTAACCTGAACTGATCAGACCTAACCTGAACCAACCGAAGTTAACCTGATCAAAAAAAAATAAATTAAATTTTAAGTTGTAATAATCGAATATTTTCAAGAAAAAGACTTTGCAACACTGCCTTTAAAAACGTCAACAAACTTCATCTTTTATAAGCTACCTGCTAACTTCATTAATCATTCGACTAGCAACTAATACAATGCAAAATTTGTAAGTTAAATAAAAATTTGAATTTATGAGACGTTTGAAACTTGTATTATATCATACAAATCGAAAAAACATTAATTTTATAAATGTAATGTGTATTACAAAAGAAGATCGAGGCAACTTCCAAATATGAGTAATCTATTTCCATACCTTCATTTTTCTATTTTTTTCTTACAAAACTCGACCATCCAAGAATGTTTTTACTTATATCTGCTAATCGTAACATAAGCTTTCTAATGATATGAAAATTAAGGCAAAAATCGCGATGACATTTTGTTTACAATCACCCAGTTAATCGCTTTTTGTAGTCTCGGCCCTCGCACAAATTCACCTTCCAGCTGCCACCTATTGAAGAGATGACTATCAGACTTGAAACCTCGAGACGCAAACATTACAAAAAGTGCGCCAGGCGAAAAGGAAAAATTATAGAAGAAGACATTTTGAGTGGTAGTAGATGCTTATTATATATTATATATACAGAAAAGCTGAAAGTTTCCTGACCCGCGATAAATCGCTGCAAAGCGAGTCATTTCCAGAAGATTTCCTGGAATAGAAGGCTACTAACACCAAAAACACGACCTGTAAGCAAACTACCAGGTACTCATTAATTATTTTGCAAAAGTCTAATTTTTCATATACGAGTATATATTTCGCTTGGGTTTACAAAAGACATTATCACGTTCACTCAGTGCCACTGCGCTATTATATACTGGAACCTTAGTTTTGCAAATCGTCGTGGATATGGCAAAAGGACTTATGTCAAAAAACTGACATTTTCAGGGGAGCAAAAATTGTAATTGCACTTTACTTGGCGAGGAAGAGATTTTGGTCAATTGTGCATTAGGGATACCGAATTATATAAGCAATGAACTTTTTGTAAAACATGACCTCAGTATTGTGATCATGTGACATAAATTTGTTTGTCTTTCGTGACATAAGTATTTTCATTAAAAACTAATATCTCTAATTCAGAAAGATTGAATCGTTTTAGTTCAACAAAATATTTATTAACAATACCTAGGTTGTGGAGTTGATTAGCGTCCTTCAGGAGAGTAGATGGCAAATGGTATAGCGGGGTGAGGACAGTGAATAAAGAAAACTTCTACTTTACGCAGAAATTGCCGACGTTTTGACGTTTATTTACGTCTTTATCAAGGCTGAAATGGAGGAAGACGTGCGTAAGCTTTTGTAAATATAAAATTTAATCATACAATGATAAACACAAAATGTCAAAATTAGACATTAGGATCAATATTAATATTTGCATAAAACTGGTAGAGATAACTAAATACATATAGCTACAATTTACACATTAAGACACATTACAATGATCTATAAAATAAACATAACTACCTATTAGAGCTCCCTTACCTATTCTGCAGAATACATCGAAGTTTTCATGTCATAAGCATGGAGATACATTTCTTGCCCAAGAAGAACTACGGGAGACAATGACAATAATACGCATTGGAACAAACACAATCATAAGGCGCCGTCTGAACCCCAGACAATAACTCAGGCCCAGAACACATAAAATTTAACTGTGTTTGCTCCACAAGGAAACAAATAAAAATCTTCCATGCAGGTAGGTACAAAAAACGAAATTTCGCGCGAATCTATCGGGCAAATCTGCATTCTCACATGCTTTAAATATGACCATGCAGGCTATACAACTGAATTACTGCAAAACTATCAATTAGAGATACTTATTAATTTGAGGTGTGTGCATTATTGAACAACACCGGCGATTTAGGCATACCATGAATTGTCTTGTATTGGTGCAACAGATGACTATACTGAGTACTAAGTCCCTGTGTGTCCGTGCGGCCGTTGTCCGTCCTATTGAGTGAGATATGAATCATCTCACTTATGTTTCTTCTGTAAAAATTACGTTCTCTATCCAATACCTCTACTTCGGAAAATTGAAAATCATGTCCCGTTACGAAATGATGCTGCGCTAGTGCGGTTTGTTCCCTTTTGTTCCTATTTTTTTCTCTACAGTCATAGTCATGCTGGTAGATTCTATTTTTTAAATACTGTTTAGTGGTACCTACATAACAAGAGGCACATCCCCCGCACGGAATTTTATAAATAAGATTAGATGACATATCTTTGGAGGTAGAATCTTTTAGTTTACTAAACAAGGCACCGACTTGCTTGGTGTTATAAAAGGCGAAACAAACGTTGGATGATTTCCGTTTAAGATGCTTTTGTACTTTTTCAGAGAGGCCCTTGACGTAAGGAAATCTGAAATAAGTTTTTTTCAGGTTGAATATCATTTACAGTATGATTGGAGTTTAGGATGGACGGCATACTATTAGTGATTACACGATTGATGAGTTTCAGGGGGTAATTATTATTCTTGAGTATATTTTTTACTGTAGTTAAGTTTTCACGGTGGAATTCAGGAGAACTGAGTCTAATTGCTCGGAATAAGAGATTTTTTATGGTTGATATTTTATGTTTAGTCGAATGGAATGACAAGTAATTTAGTACTCTACCAGATGATGTAGGCTCGAGTACCAATTAGTATTTATTGTTTGGTCCGTATTACGCGTCAACAAGTTATCCAAAAATGGTATTGAGCGGTTGGTTTCAACTTCCACTGTAAACTTTATTTTTTGGTGGTATTGATTGAAAGTGTTTAATATGTGTTGGGTCTCATTCTTGTGGCAAGATAGTAATCTGTCGTCCACGTACAATTTAATGAAATGGAGTTTATTAGGTAAGGCGACCAAAACATCCCCAATGAGCTCATTCATAACTAGGCTTGATAAAACTGGGCTGGCTGGGTTAACCATAGCTGTTCCGTCCAATTGTTGGTAGAAAACTCCATTGAATTTGAAGTATATATATATTGATCAGTTCACAACGTTCTTCGACGTCCTCTGATTTCCAGCCTCCACTTGTCTCGGTCCTCCCATAGGTTTTCTTCTATGCCCCTTGATCTCATGTCCTTAGTTATTCCCTCTCTCCAACTCAATCTAGGTCTTCCCCTTTTTCTTCTTCCATCTGGCATCCACTCCAGGACCTGCTTCGGCAGTCTATCGTTTCCCATTCTCTGGACGTGCCCGTACCACCTCAGTTGTTTATCTCTGATGTCGTCAGTAATTCGATGTTCAACTTTCATTATCTCAAGAATTCTTTCATTCCTCACTCTGTCTAATCTACTCTTACCGGCCGCTCTTCTCCAATAATCCATTTCCATAGCCTCGAGTGAGTGGAGAGCCTTCTGTTTTAATGGCCATATTTCACTACCGTAGGATGCTATAGTTTTGACTATGGAATCGTACACTCTGTGCTTGTTGTTTTTTGAAATTGATTTATCCCATAGTATTCCATTCAGTTGCCTGATTGCTGTTCTTCCTAGGTTGTTTCGGTGTTTTATTTCTTCATCCATACTTCCGTCGTTTCTGATCTGTACTCCAAGATATTTGTATTTGCTGCATTTCTTTATAACTTGCTGTTCCAGTACCAAGTCCTGTTGTTCTCCGCCAATACACATATACTCTGTCTTACTGATGTTTACTTCTAGCCCCCATTTGTCGTACTCCTCTATAAGTTTCCGTGTCATGTACTCTAGATCTTCGTATTCTTGGGCCAAGACCACCTGATCGTCGGCAAAACACAGAGTGTAGAGAATTGTCTCACTTAATGGTATACCCATGCTCCGACACTTCCTCTTTCATATCCTGAGAACCTGTTCTAGATAGATTTTGAACAGAGATGGTGAAAGACAGCAGCCCTGCTTCAGCCCCTTGCTCACGCAGAATCCAGTTGAAACCATTTTTCCTCTTTTTACTTGACTTTTATTGTCTTTGTATAAATCCTTGACCGCCTTGATGAGGGTTAAACTTATATTAGTTCTTTCAAGGGCTTCCCACAGTTTTTGTTGGGGTACGCTGTCATACGCTTTTTTGAGGTCTACGTAGAGTAAATGAATTTCCTGGTTTAGCGCTCTTTTCTTCTCTATTACTTGCGTAAGAGTGAACAGATGGTCGATTGTCGATCTACCGGCCCTAAAACCGGCCTGTTCTTCAGCTTCCATGTCAGAGAACTCCCCTTCCATCTTTTCCAACAAAAGTTTTCCGTATACTCTGGAAATACTACTCAGCACAGCGATACCTCGAAAGTTATCACAGATTTCCTTGTTACCCTTTTTATGGATTGTTGTTATGTGGGAGGATCTCCATTCCTCAGGGACGCTTTCTGCATTGAGACATTTTTCAAACAGGTCAGCAAGACATTCGAACAATTTGTCTGTACCATATTTGAGTAGTTCTGGGGGTATATTACCTGGGCCCGGGGACTTTCTATTTTTCAGTCCGCGGCATATCCTTTCGACTTGCTCTTTAATGACTCTTATAGGGGATCCAGTAGTTGTAAGGTGATCATTCTCATACGGTTGGTTGTACTCTGCCCTGTCTTCCGCCAAGAGTTCTCTGAAATGTTCGTCCCACTTCTGTAAAGAAATTGGTGAGACAATGTCTCTCTTCTTGTTCTGCCGAAGAGCTCTCAATGTTCTCCAGCTCTCTGTGCTCTTTGTACCTCCTATATATGAATTGATTTTTTCGCAGGTTCTTTCCCAGCTTTTGTTTTTCTTCGCTGCTATTGCTCTATGCACTTGTTTCTGTGCTGATCTATATTCCTTTCTGCAGTGTTCTGTTTTCGTACTGAGGTATATGTTATATTTTTTCTTTTTAGCTCTGATTATCTCCTCGACCTCTTCGTCCCACCAATACGGTTTCCTTCTGATGCTCCTCTCTTGTTCTCCCAAAGCCTCTAGCGCTGCACCTGTTAAGCATTCTTTTATGTAATCATATTGTTGTTCCGTGGTCTCAAAATATTCTTGGGTGAGTTTGGCGTTTGGCGTTTGGCGTGATTATTTGAAGTAACTTGTGTCAAAAAGAAATTCAACGATTTCACAGAATAAATCTCGGGGTATCTCTGTATATGCCGACATGTATGACCATCTTTTCTTTATGATAGAAAGCACTAGCGCCTTGGGGATGTTAGTGAACAGGGCCACAACATCCAGGGACACCAGGACATGATCAGGAGGCAATACCACATCTTTGATAAACCCAACAAACTGAAGAGAACTTTTTATATTGAAATGTGAAGTTGTAGAAACTTGGTTTAATATTTCCTGGACAAACGTTGCCAACTTATAAGACGGTGAATCTACACAACTCACCACCGGCCTCAAGGACAATTGTTGTTTATGGGTTTTACGTAGCCCATAAAGTTTAGGAAATACGCTATTATAAACCTTAAGCTCTTTCGATTTAGTCTCATCAATAAAGCCTGAGTCATACAATCGTTTTACTAGCATATTGGCACGATTTTGGAAACGGGAGGTAGGGTCCGCGGTCAGAACGCTATAGACGTCATCATTCAACAATTAATTCATTCCGGTAAGACACTCATCCCTGTGCAATATTACCTTGGAGTTTCCTTTATCAGATCTCATAATCACCAATTCGGGATGAGACTTCACGAATGCTTGACTTATTTTATAATCTGAACTAATGGTATCTCGTGCGCTACCGTTTGTTATACGATGCACATGATTAGTGACTATGTTAATTATGTCACCCCTAACTTCATTTTGAACCGTTTCGTCAGGGATTGTTCCTTTTAAACAATATTCCAGGTCCCTAATAATATTAGGTATAGGGAGCTCTTTACAGCTAAGAGATAATGAAAATTTAGGACCTGCACATAACAATCTACTAACTTCATTGGGTATAACAACGTCTGTAAAATTATACAAATATTTTTTATGAGCCTGTATGTGGAAAGTACTTTGGACATTACACAGATTTATCATTTTACTTATATTGTTACGTTTAATTAAAGAAAATAACCTTTCATATTTTATCTGTGTTAAACTAATAAATGTAGTCAACATATCTTGGGGTATAACATCACAAACTTTGGTCTTAATAATACATAATGAGCGTTCTAACTTTTCAATATCCCATACAGTGATTTTTATTTCAATATCTAGAACAGACTTTTGAAACCTAGTAAGAGTATTATCTATGAAATGTAAGTAGGGATGGTTCTCCGATTTTAGCGAGTGTAAACACCGGATACTATAAGTCGACTTTACTCTAATAAAAATGTTCATGTCTTATGAACTAATCAGCGGAAACAGTGATGTCCAAAATGTTTTAGCAAGTTCAATATGGCGGCCAACATACAGCTGATTCATAGATGTGTAGATGCTAATTTCCGCTCCAAGGTTAGGTCGTAATTGATATGTGTTTCGAAGTTAAGAGCATGTTCCTCGGTTTCAAAAAAGAAGGGACCAATCAAGAATAGTTTTTTTTTTATGGAAAGGATTTTCTTTTCCAAATCAAACCTCCTTTATGATAGGAGGATTAAAAGACGGAAATTAAAAGGTAACAAATATTTCTTTGTTACCTTTTATTGAATAAGAAAATAATTTTAACAAAATTCACTGGAAATATTCACTGGAAGAATTCCCTTTAACGTAAGTAATTTGCAAACAACTTAAATAGGTCACCCACTTGAAAAAATATTAGAAACATTTTCCATAATAGGTGACTGAGATACCACGGAATTGAAGACTCCCTGAACATATGGTGGTGACAACAGATATGCGATGCAATTTGTAATATTTATGATAAGTTTACATCTGCAGTGAATGCAGCTCTGATGTGGTCAAAAAAATCCTTTAATGAGCGATCACTTTTGGCTCTGCCTAAGTTATTCTTACCTTGTTCTCAAACCAGTCGTTGTGTAAAGAATTTTACAAGGTATTGTTGTTACCTACCTATCGTAATCAATAATGTTACTTATGGTATCCAAACTGAAAACGTGGCGACGCCCAAAATGTTTAGATATTTTTTGTTATTTTATTAAGTTTGTAGTTTTCCTAATTTCAATTCAACTAAGATGGTTTACACGTTGCAAGAAAGAATCGAGATTGTGGCTTTTATTACCAAAACAATCATTCTGTGTTGGAATCTCACCCTTACCTATCTAAATTGCTAACAAAATTCTAAAGGATTCCTTACGTCCAACAAATTAAACATGAAGTTGTTCTCCCAATGAGAAATAAAGGAGTCCAAATTGAGGTTCTGGGCTACGTTCAAATGGACAACAGAATGTCTGTGCGAAAGAAAGGATCCGTAGTTTTGAAAACTACTGTTCATAGAATTCTGAAGAACGTAAAATTTCATCCTGACGTCATCAAATTAGTATAAGAACTAAATGAAAATGACTTCGATTGACGCTCACAATCTTGGAAATCCATCAGTAACACGATACTTCTAAACATAAGTTTATTGTATAACACTGCTGTTCTAATGAATCTTTGTTGAAAAAGTTAATAGACACAACTGATGCTAATACCCAGCACCCTAAAAAATTAAATGTTTGGGGGGGGATTTTGGGGTAATAATATTATTGGTCCATTTTGGAACCAGTCTTTGCGGCTCCACAATGACATCCAAAACCTGTTCTCTATCCCACCACTTTCCAATAAGTTCTTCTGTATGTGCCACAGGGTGTGTAGATATTGTTCTTGATTTATTAGGTCAAGGATATGTTCCCACACCGTTTCTACTTCATCTTCAACCCTTTTTTTCCTCCTCCCATATTTAGCTTTTACACGTGTTAACACATATTAATTCAATTGCATTAAATTGGCAGTGATAAGGCGGCAGGCGCAAAACGTCGTGGCCACAATTCCTTAAATTCTGGTCAACCGTATATTCTTTTGGCTGCTGGTTTCTTTTTGCTATTGCGAGGAGCTCACACTTCAACAGATTTGTCGATGGATTTAAATTTTCTTTTTGAAGCCAATAAAAAATTTCGTTTTCTTCCAATTAGAAGTTGGTTGTTTATTCAGGAGATGGGAGTGGTATGAAGCATTATCCGTAACCATGTTTCGTCCAAAAAAACAACATGTCTTAATTGTGAATGTTCGTTTCCAATATATTTTTTTTTAAATTGTATTCGTTTACTGGCAACATACGGTTACCCACATAGGTATCTTCTATTACAATCTTTTGTGTATCGAAACCCCAAACTTTTCAAAACTTTCGATAATGAATGTAACCCAATATCCAAAATACAGCGTTTTTTTTTAAACAGTTTTCAACTTATTTAACAACACGTATCTCCATCTTTTGACTTTCTGGCAAATCTCTAGTTTTAGGTTTCTTCCTTTTCGACTTGCCTTGCTTGTATATTTGAATTTTTTTCTTTAATTACTGTTACACACTGACTCCTAAAGCTTCTGACACCCTCTCATCGATTTTTGTTGTAAAGTTACCATTTTCTGGAAGAGTTTTGAAATAACTTACTAGATTTAATATATTTTTTTTGGCTTGAGGTGGGTTTATACACAAAATAAAATAAAATAACGAATAAGATAAAATTAGAAATAAGAGTGGGTTTCATGTATACCCCTATTAGCGTTCATGCACCAAATAATATAAATCCTTATTTTGTGCATGAACGCTAATAAGGGTATACGTGAAACCAACTCTTATTTCTAATTTTATTTTATTTGTTATTTTATTTTATTTGGTGTATAAACTCACCTTTAGGGGTGTAAAAACCCGGCAAAACGCTTTTTGCTTTCTCATGATTTTGAAAGAAGTAAAATAATTTTGACACTGACGGATTGACAGGGATTTATTGATCAGTTTGAAAGACATTTGTAATTGTTTCCAATGATGAATTCACCGACCGGTAGCTACAGAAATCATTCTTTCTTTTTTATAAAGTTTGAATAAAAGAAGGATAGACGCAATCTTCGTTCCAGCAATTGACACATCAATTGCATTAAAATTGCATTATTAAAGTTAAACTTTTGATGACCTCTGGAAAGTAACGTGGTTTCTCTCTTCAAGTTGCATTAGAGTGATAAACCCATCTTCTTTTAACATACCTAAGCTATTGCTTGGATACATTCTATTCACAATGATGAGAGTAAGAACATTTCAAAAGTTTGTCGCATATTTAATCATAAATATTTTTATTAGAGTAAAGTTGACTATAATTGAAATATGTGCAGGTATTACCTTTTTTGAGCGACACTGAAGCAAAAAGATTCTTCTATTAATGGTATAATGCCAACACGTCTTCCCCGTAGACACTCTGGACGTGTCGAAAGAAACACCCATTTCTGAACATAGTGGAGTTGATTAGCGTCGTTCAGGAGAGTAGAAGGCAAATGATACAGCGGGTTGAGGACAGTGAATAAAGAAAACTTCTACTTTACGCAGAAATTACCGACGTTTCGACGTTTATTTACGTCTTTATCAAGGCTGAAATGGAGGAATAATAAGTTCCTAATAAACTCCATTTCATTAAATTGTACGTGGACGACACATTACTATCTTGCCACAAGAATGAGACCCAACACATATTAAACACTTTCAATCAATACCACCAAAAAATAAAGTTTAAAATGGAAGTTGAAACCTACAAAGGCGTAGAAGGGCCAACAAGATTTTTTTTCCTAAATTCCGAGTTTAAAGTCGGAATTTAGTTAAATTCTGAGTTTAAAGTCGGAATTTAGTTAAGTTCCGAGTTTAAAGTCGGAATTTAGTTAAATATGATTCACAAATCAGTGGCGTAGACGCAAGATTAATACAACGTTTGTGTTCCGTGTTGCACAAGGACGGCAAAAAAAAATTTAAAAGACGGATCAATATTTTGTTAACTACGACATCATGGTGGGTGTCCTAACTTTAAGACTCCGCTAGTGATTACATTTAAGAGCTGCGATCGATATCTCGGGACGTTTTTTTGCAGTTTTTTGTTTTCTTTTGTCGACAAGAAAAGTTACGGAACGTTTACAAAAAGTTTTGCACTTTTCTATAAGTTACAGTGTTTTGCGGGAATACCCGCGTCAATAAAACTAATAGACTTTAAAAGTTCATTGATTTGAAAATCATTGGCGTATATTGACAGTTAATAATGACAAACAAATAAAATCGTAGAGATAATAAAATAAAAAAGTAAACTACTAACGAAAAAGATCCATACGACCTAATTTTTGGTAATTTTCAAGGCGTTTGATCTCAGAAATCATTTATGAAAAATTCATAGTTTAAAAAGGCTCTGAAAGAACTTTTCTTCTAGAACTAACTACCTGAACCAATCTTTAGCTAAACCAGTTTTATCATTGTGATACGGCGCAAAAATTTGAACTCACTGCGTTATTTGATATCTACGGTAAATCTTAACTTTTCAATTTCGTCATGTCATTTTATAGGCTTAGTAGATATCTCGGGACATGTTCGGCGGTTTTTGTTTTTATGCTCGAGAAAAAGTTACAGGGTATTTTCAGAAAGTATTGAGTAATTTTATTTTTTGCTCTGTATAGCAGTGTAGGTCACCTGATTTTAATGATATAAACGAAATTTAAAAGTTCATTAAGTACAAAATCAGTGACGTAGAACTCTAGTTCATAAAGATTGCTTCGGATGTTTTCGCAAAACTTTAATATTACTTCTGTGACATCATCACTGTTAATGATTTCCCAGCTCCTTTGCTGCAACTTCAAAAGTGTACTACCGGGTGTCCATCTGAACTCTGGACATAGGAGATTAACATGGGAAATCGGTTTTTATTTTTTTGCGCCTGTACGGTTGATTTGAGTGAAAAACTTTTAAAAGTAAAGTTGTAGAGCTTATGGTCAGCTATCATCCTGTAATATTTTTAATACTTCAGTTTTGGCTGTTTTTTGAAGAAACGCCTCGAAAAGTGCAAGAATTGCCATGCATGTGCAGTGTCGCCAACATAATAATTTCTTATGTCAGAGTCCGAGCCGATTTTCCTTTCTTATTTACTTTGAGGGACTATCATGTAGTAATTAACGTGATTATGCAGTGAAAATATGTTGGCGAAACTGCACATGCATGGTGGGGGTGACGCGCCAAATTCAAATTTTTGCACTTTTCGAGGCGTTTTTCAAAAAAACGGCCAAAACTGGGTACTGAAAAATTATAGGATGATAGCTGACCATACGCTCTACAACTTTACTCTTAAAAGTTTTTCAATCAATTCAACTGTACAGACGCAAAAACATAAAAACCGATTTAGGGAGGAATGGCTTCCCATTCCTCCTTAAGTGCCACTGCCAATTCGTCCAAGTTTTGAAATTCTTGCTCTCTTTCTTTCAGTTTTAGTTTCATTCTGCTCCACACTTTATAACATTCATATCGGGCGACCTAGCAGGCCATTTCATGCCCTCGATGCCATTCTCTCTCAGAACTTCATTAACAATTTGAGCCCGGTGTGGACATGCATTATCGTCAACTAAGATAAAACCATCTCCAAAGTTCTGAGCGAAGGGAATAACAATTTCATTCATACAGAAATATCGATATCTAACTACTTTCAGGTTAGTTCAGGTTAAAATTAAAATCAATCAAAACCACTAAGTCAGTCTTTCCATTTCCCATTACGCCTCCCCATACGCTGACATTTTCACCCCCAAATGGCACTCTGGGTTCTATATTTTCTTGCAAGTTTCGTTCATTCCGGCCTCTCAACACTAAAATCCGTCCATCTGATGCATACAACAAAAATCTACATTCATTTGTAAAACTGCAATTATTGTTCCACTCTGCCATTCCCCAGTGCAAATGTTCTTCTGCCCAACGCCAATCAAATGGAGTGAGTTCAATTTTAAAGTTTTACACCGTATCACATTGATAAAATAGTAGATTATGTCACTAGGAGTAAAAGTGGGTCTTTTCGTGCTGAGCCCAGAGATTGACGGCCGAAGCGAAGCTGAGGCCTACAACTGGGCGAAGCACAAAAAGACCTTTTACTCCGAGTAACATATACTATTTCTTTTTCAAGCATGCAATAAATAAGAAATCTATTTAAAAGTGGTTCAGTTTTGCAATTTTCTCTCATCCTCTTTAAGCGGGTCTAGGTACTTACCCAATTGTGTATATTATTTGTAAAATACATAGAATATGTTAGAATGGTGGTTTTCAATGTTCAATGGTTTTAATGTATTAAATAATAACCAATAATTATGGTAAACTGAGAATTTGTAGCATTATTTTCAATACTAAATTAATAAATGTCACATTGACAGATAAATATGATGACGCGCATGACATTTAACAGACGATTTCAGAATTCGAGAACCTATGCGATTTCGACTAATAACGGTTTCGGATGGTGCTCTTGAGTGCTCTGAGAGTATTTCTGTCCTTTGTTTTTTCAACAAGAATGTAAAGATGGCAATACACTCAGATCGGTTTATCTGCTGTCATCTATTATTAAAATAATGTTGGTGAATGAAAATCGTTTATATATGCGCCACCATGACACTAGCGGTGACTTTTGACTTTACTTTTACTGCCTAGGACTTTTTTGCTACTTTTTTGGTCTCAGGATTTGAAAGCCCACTTTAGGTGTGCGTATGGAGAAAACAAATGACGTACTTTTAGTCCGCTTGAAAAAAAACTGCTTTACTTAAAGATTGTCCAAGGTAGTTAGTTCTAGAAGAAACGTTCTTTCAGAGCTTTTTTAAACTATGAATTTATCATAAGTGGTTTCTGAGATGAAATTCTTTCAAAATTACGAAAAATGATGTCGTATCGACTTTTATGGTAGCAGTTTTTTTTTAATTTTATTATCTCTACAATTTTATTTTTTTTTCATTATTAACTATCAATATACTCCAATGATTTTAAAATCAATGAACTTTTAAAGCCTATGTGTTTTATTAGTTCACGGACACACAGGGACTTTGTACTCAGTATAGCCATCTGTTGCACCAATACAAGACAATTCATGGTATGCCTAAATCGCCGGTGTTGTTCAATAATGCACACACATCAAATTAATAAATATCTCTAATTGATGGTTTTGCAGTAATTCAGTTGTATAGGCTGCATGGTCGTATTTAAAGCATGTGAGAATGCAGATTTGCCCGATAGATTCGCGCGGAATTTCGTTTTTTGTTTGCCACCTGTATGAAAGATTTTTATTTGTGTCCTTGTGGAGCAAACACAGTTAAATTTTATGTGTGCTGGGCCTGAGTTATTGTCTGGGGTTCAGGTTAGTTCAGGTTAGACGGCGCCTTATGATTGTGTTTGTTCTAATGCGTATTATTGTCATTGTCTCCCATAGTTCTTCTTGGGCAAGAAATGTATCTCCATGCTTATGACATGAAAACTTCGACGTATTCTGCAGAATAAATAAGGGAGCTCTAATAGGTAGTTATGTGTATTTTATAGATCATTGTAATGTGTCTTAATGTGTAAATTGTAGCTGTATGTATTTAGTTATCTCTACCAGTTTTATGCAAATATTAATATTGATCCTAATGTCTAATTTTGACATTTTGTGTTTATCATTGTATGATTTAATTTTATATTTACAAACGCTTACGCACGTCTTCCTCCATTTCAGCCTTGATAAAGATACGTAGTAAATAAACGTCGAAACGTCGGCAATTTCTGCGTAAAGTAGAAGTTTTCTTTATTCACTGTCCTCACCCCGCTATACTATTTGCCAAATACCTAGGTTATAATATTAGAAAATCTTAAAATACCTACCTAAACAAAATGTAAAAGCATTTCAAAACAAAGACCTTTTGTAACTCAACTTTTGTACTCATTAATTCAAATGCGGGCAGTCTATTTGTAAGGCGCATCCATATTTTAAGTTGTCGCAAAACGGACGGTATTCGGAAGGTATGAACTGTTTCAACTCTTGCAATTGAATAAATTTGGAGGTTTCTATGGAAGGAGATTCTTGGTGAAGTGGCGTTTTTTAACTGCTTACTAACATTGAGTAGAGGACGGTGAGATAGTTCGCTCCAATCACCTTCAAAGCTTAATTTAAAATGTATTTTCCCTTCAGGGACACATTGGTAGGCAACTACATCGGTTACGCAAGGATCGTCCTTCTTTTTTCCAGGTCGGATCGATGAGTAGTACGAATTACCACTTTTGAAGAAGTGTGTGTACTCCAAGGAATCTGCGTTGTATGGCGTGGGCTTCTCCCTAGTAGATCTAATAATATTGAGGTAGTTTGCAGGAACATACAATTTACGTCGTTTTCCAAGCTTCCTCTCAATTGAGTTGTGGATTGAATCGGCCTCCATTTGTGTGTGACCAACTGTCAAACGTTTTTCTCCACAGCTATTTTCAGAAGTTTATTGTTTTGGTAACCACAGCCGTCGCTCCATATCAAGATCCGACTAGGCCGATATTTCTCTATTTCTCTCGTTAGGAATCTGTTTGAAATAGAGGCAAACACTTCACTCTCCAATCGTCCTGATGCTTCGTGCCAAACAAAGCACGATACATGTCAACAACATACAAAACAATACCAAACAACAACAAAACAGTAACATACGCCATTTTGCCGCAGCCAACTATTGGTTCTAAACACATACGACGTAATGATATTATTGCATATCTGATTCTATTGGGCATTCACATACGTCGCTTTTGCAGCTAATCCGGAAGGTAGAATTTGCTACAGCGAAATAAAAATCTAAAAATTGATATTTTGTGACATACATGTGAGAAAGATAGTGCATATTCTGGTTGCTTTGGTAAAGATAAAAATATTTAGTAGCACTTCCAGTTTAAGATAAACAAAGAAAATTATGGAATCTAAATTAATAAATAGATGGGTTTTCAATATACTTTTACACGTTATTTATTTTTAGGTGAGTACCTACTGGAACTGTACAAAACATTGTATAAGAACAAGCCCTCGACAACGATGAAGGAGACTATGAGACACCCGTAATAGGTAGACGTAAAAAAAACTAAAAATTTTGAAAAACTGAATAAAGACGACTAAAATGTATCACTATGGGAAATAACTGCTGATTTAATCATTGTTTTACTACTTACAATAATAATTATAGAATAAATTATCATAGCTTCTTTATTTTTTTCTCAGAATGTTAGTGTTGAACATAATATTACGTAAATAATGTTGATACCTCATGATAATTTGTAAAACTGTAAAAATTCACTTTTTAGAAGGCTCAATATACGGAAAAAGAAATAGGCTCACGAATTTTATTGTCTTAGTGTATATCACATGATGATGAATGACAATAAGCTTAGAGTTTTGGAATTGAATGAAAAGTAGCAAAAAGTGAAGAAAAGTCTGTTATATTCATTTATTGCTAATAACCGTCAAAGTTCAATAATTAAATTAACCGTTAATATCACATAAATTAGTTATCGCAAGAGTTAATAACAATGAATAAATTAGTTGCCTTAACATCTTGAATAACTGGAAGAGTCTGGCATCTATGTAGCATTAAGAGTAAACAATATTCATAACCTTAAAAGAATGTATCAATCACTGTCAGTGTCAGTTTTATATACTGGGTGAAATATGACAAATTTCCAAGGCTAACTAGATGCAAAAAAAACTGGAACATATATATACTGTCATACCGAGCAGCCAACAAATTGGCTAGCTATGGATCCGAGGGCGGCCTTAGATGTCATACGACCCTTATGTATCAAATTTTTTAAAATTGTAACAGAAAAGCTGCTAATCGAGTGAGCGACTTAAAATGATATCCCTGTACATACATACTAGTTCAGAGTAAAGGCTTTGATCAACAAAGTTTGGTCTTATAGTGTTTCATTCTTGATGACAATAACCTTAATTAATATTAACTGAGGGTTAACGAAACTATCAGATATTGTTATAACATGCAATTAGGTAAACATAAAAAGAGTCAAAGCTCTCAAATTAAGCCTGACTTAAACCTCAAGCGCATCAATACGGTTTATATGGGTTTGAACTTAAGTGCATAATGATGAATCAACTGGTTTCATTTGAAGGTTATCAAATTTTCTATTTTAATTTTGTTTTTTAGTTGGTGGAGTAATACTCTCAGCAGGAATAATATAGTTTTGTTAAACCAAACACTCGACTTTGTTTTTTTACAAGGTGACCCGGACAATCAACCATAGACACCACTAACAAAATTAAAAACATTTTGCGTTTTTGTTCGAAAGTCAGTGGTTTAAGCAATAGGGCGATTTGAATGTAGGGCCCTATTTGAGTAAATTATATTTTTAACATGATTTTAGGAAATTTGGTATACCGATGTTTTTGTTCGCAGCAATTGAAAGATAAAAAAAAATAAACGCAGCTGTGCCACTAATGATTTGACGAGATTTAGAAGTATTGCGCGTAGGTACAGAAATGAACGGTCTGGTCTTTCCAAAAATGCGGTCGGTTTGGGAGTATGTGCGGGGGGACGGGGGGCTGACCAGTGGCATACCAAAGTCAAAAATACGGTTTTTTAGATACCCAAATTTACGACTGTTTTACCGTAGATCCAGGACTATGTGGGATATAGGTCTCCCCTTGGGTAGATTTCCTCATATGTGTAGATGATAAAATTTTGAAGTCTAATTCCGATAGGTTAAATAGAAAAATCTAAAAAAGTTTCTCTCTCTGTTTTTTTTTTTTATTTTTTTGTAATGGTCGACTTCTTGGCCTTCTGGACCCCCTTAGTTAGACGACTGACCCAAAAAGGATGGCACCAGGAGAAAAGGCATATCCTTGTGCACTTTTAAACCTATCCCCCCAAAGACATCACTTAGTATAGTCTGAGTAACAAATTTCCAAAGACCGTTAAAAAAAAGTATCCAAAATAGTAGTTGTTTGCGATTTTTACGAAAACTACACCGTAGCCCCTTTTCGGTTGTAAATGTGTAACTAGAAGACGTGGAGGGAAAAAATCAGTTGTTAGTTTTATTCTAGCTCTTATACTAGACGATCTACAAAAGTTTTTCTGTGTCACGTTTTTTGCCAAATTGACTGTACTTTTCTCACATTTCACCTTGTAGATTCCACACTTTTGCAGCAAAAAATCTGAAATACCTCAGAAAGGTAGTACACATATGGGCCCGGGCCCTGACCATAAATCAAGGGCCTAGCTTTGAATTTGAAATTTTGAATGTTTAAACATTAAATTTCAAAATGCCACTTTCAGGTATATTTTGTGTTCCGAGATCGTGCATTCAATCGGATGGCTTTCTATCCCAGGGGATACCTTTGACTGTTTTCTTTTAGGGACTTAGAAACCACTTTTTTGTTGGGACAAATGGTCTTAATTGAATTTCGAAGAGAGATGCAGATTTTTTAAAATTCTGGCCAAAAATCCCAAATGGTTTACGAAGATCGCCACTTAACTAGGATATAGGAAGCATTCCGAATTAGGCTCCTCCTACTGAACGTCAACTGACAGCTAAGATTTTCCGAAATGTAAACATTAACTTTAAAGGCTTAAACCAAAGAAAATCGGCCGCAAAGCGTGAAAAACTGCGCAGCAGGAGTAAATTTAAACATTTCTAGGAAGATTATTGGCAAAATGCCCGGTCCTCGAGAACGTTTTCACAAGGACTGGTCGATTTGAAAATTTCGTGTCCGGATTAATGTAAAAAAAATCTCCTAAATCAAAGACCCTCTTTTTCAGATGTAGAGTTTCAACTTGAATGTAAAAATGTAGACTAGATATAACTTTCATTAACATACCGGCCTGACATAAGCGATTAAATTTATCACTGATATCTTTGAAACGATTAAAGTTAGAAAGCTGAAATTTGGTATGTGTCTTACCATGGTTATATGATGCGATACGACGTTCATCATCAGGCTTTCATATTACGTCCGTTTACCCGTTGGTTCTAATTTGAATGGTGGGTAACCTACTGAGATGCCATAAAATGTGAATAGCTGATGTAGATATTTTAATATATTTTAATTTGATCGAACATTATGCTAACTAAATTAAAAACTTGAAACGGCAAATTAAGCAGGTAGTTTGTGGTCGTGAATGCTCTATTCATTGGTGTTAATAACATCGTTCTATCATGTTTAGTTTTTGAATAATATAGAAATAAGTATTAAAATGTCGGTAAAAAGTGAAAAATATACCTTTTAGGCGCCATTTTGAAGAGGAAGGATGTTACTGAAAATTCTAATTTTGCATATTTTTTACATACTTTTGTCCCCTCTTTCATATGAGACTATTTTTAATAAAATCTATGACTTTGGCCGAAAATTTTGCCAACTACACATGACACACACCCTTCGAAATTTTTGAAAATTTCACATTTTCCTATTTATCTTGAAAACGCGAAGGTTTTTCGTAATGCATGTTAATATGATGTATAAAGAGGTCAATGAGGACTATCAAATACATGAATCAGAAAGAAGCTGCCTTTCACGGTTCTCGAGAAAATTAAAAAAAAACTGCAAAATGTGTACCTTATATTTGGGCCCCCCGTGCTCAGTTACTGTTCTAGGGAGACCTTCGCAAATGGGCTCTCCTTGTAGCTCTATTCTCTTTCTTCCTTAGCTCTCCTTATAGATTTTCGGTTAAATCTTCATCGAAACGAAATATAAACGGTTAAAAGCCGCAATGCACGATTTTGATCTCAAAATTTAGATTCTTGGTAAGATTTGAGAGCCCCATATGCTTGACATAGAAATATCGACTTTTCCCATAGAAATCGGTTCTATTCATTGGTTCTAGTAGTTTTATGATGAAGAGGGCATATATTTTCATTTTAGATAGCATAGAGTGTCCCAAAAAAGGTGTAATATGGAATTTTAGGATTTTAGCATGTAAATCTATATTAATAAATCTATTGCGTTAATTCGATTAGTTTAGTTAGAGCGTTGTATTTTATTGTAGATGTTATAAAGCGTCCCAAATAATACTGTAACATTTAACTTTAGATTTTTGTTTGTTTACCAATATATTTTTTAAGTTTTATTAACTTTATTATAAATAGTGCCTTGATTTCTGCTTTTAGAGCGTCCCAAAAATTTGCAAATACTACATTTTTAAAAACCATTAAAGTTAGAAACCTGAAATTTTGGTTGTTGGATCTTTTTTTTTAGTCCCCAAAAAAATTGTTTGACTTAAAACCGACCAGAGGATAAGAGATTTCATTTGCGACCACCCACTATGACCCACCCTGTATATATTTTGATTTACGGTGAGTGCAGGTAAAATTGTCACAGTGTTCTTAAATTTTTTAATATACGACTTCCAAATGTCTTAAAAGTCTACAAGTGTTCATACGATATTGAACAAAAGTGGTAGTTTTATTCCTCAACGAGAAGTATTTTATTATTCTTTATACTGTGTTAATACATCCTACAACCAGCCTCTTCCTCAACACCCAAAATGGAGTTTTTAGTTTCGAGCCGAGCACCCATAGAAATTTTGAAAAAACCAGCGCCACTGCTTGTATATACAACGCTTTCTACATTTAAATTACTGACAGATAAAACATGAATAAATAATAATGAACCGGTTGTTTGCAATAAGCTAAAGTGTTTTTATTATAAATAGGTACGGATTGCAGTATAATATCACATTTTTTTGAATTTTTAGTTAAACATTTACACAACGTAATGAAAATAATCGCCGGTTTAATACTATTTTTGATAGTGTGTTTTCCCACTGTGGCTCCATTATGTGATGGTGGTAGCAAAGTTCATGGTAAGGATGTTTCAGGATTATTTTGACAAGTTCAAAAACTACCTAAACAGTAAAAATAATTTACCTGTCTGTCAAAAATGTTTAAAATTTTTTTTAAGAACTTCCTCTGCGTTCTTGTTATTCAGGATGACTCCTTTAAGCAACCTAGAACTCTTGAGAAATAGACATTATTAAAAAGTAGAGGTAGAAGCTCTCCATAATAATATTTGAATCAAACTAAAAATCTGTGTTGAAAATTGTTTGGGAACACCGCAACATCTGTCAACTAAACAAATTTTCGAAGTTGTTAATTGCAATAAAGCCAAAGTTATAAAGCTGTGAAGGCTTTCACGGCCGGTCAAAATTCAATCTAAAGTGTTTTTCAGGCTTTGAAACTGTAGTTCAACAGAATTTCTTACTGACGTTTCGTCTAGAGCTTCGAAAGATCTCCCGTGCTTCCCGACGTCCTTCCAAGTGATAAAAGGGAAAAACTTCTAACTCCGAAAATGATAACAAACCGAATCCAAGACCTACAATCGAATACGATGCGAAAGATAAAGGTCCTTTCATTGTATACATTGAATCAAGTAAAAAATCGAACAATAACATTGGCAAAGTTTCGCACCTGAAACTAGCAAAGGCAATATTTGACCTTCACCTTTCGGATGTTAAAAACATTAAAAATAAGGGACTTAACCGCATAGCCGTGGAATTTTTGAATTTTAAAACTGCTTGTTCACGTTTAAAAGTACCACGATTCCAAGAGAAGTATTTTATTGTGGCATGGCGATGAGGACCGCAATTTATGTTTCCCCAGTGACTCAATGTTTCTCATGTTTGCTATACGCACACACAAAAAAGAATTGTAAAGGTAAAGCTAAGTATTTCAACTGTGCCCAGGATAAACATGAGGAACAGGAAGAGAATTCTGTTAATCATTCATTTTCGTGTGAGACAAAGTGTCATTTTTGTAAAAATGAACACAGATCTACAAATAAAAAATGTCAGAAATACCAGCGGCAAATAAGCATTAAAAAACTTATCGCATTTGAAAACTTAACATATCACGATGCAAATAACATGTATAAGAGAACTTACGAGGCCAAAGATGAATTTTATTATAACCACTCTGAATTCCCTGCAATACGCAAAGAGCAACAAAATATACATCTGACAGAAGATATTGCGCCTAGTCAAAGAAGAACCGAACATTTTAATGGAAGCGGATTCAAAAGATCATTTCAGCAGGTGGTGGAAAACGAACCTATGAAAAGAAGAATTATACAAAAAGGATATGATAAAGAAAAACATAATGACTATTTATGTTTTCCTAATTCAAGACCTCGTATGTCTTTGGAGAAAGTCCAGCATGGAGAAAGACGAGGACCCCATCGTCCACAGAGACCTAAACTCATAAACAAGCCCTCTGGTGCCACTTACCGCAATAATAATATACCAAGAAGCGAGAAAACACCTAGCACAGATGTTTTTCTCGCGAAATTTTTAAATAATACAGAAGGAAAAAATCAGAAATCTTTTGATGACCCACTTCAATTCCCAAAATATGGAAATGGAAGATGACACTTGGTAAAAATGAATAATAGCACAATCAGGAATATCAGAAGTGTTAAATATAATAGGGGAAATCTTATTAATATTATGAGGGAACAAAATTCAGATATAGTGTTTATTAATGAAACATGGCTCAAGGAAAGCGACAAATTATATATTCAATACTTTTCGGTATTAAGACAGGATAGAGAGGACGGCTTTGGAGGTGTAGCATCACTTATAAGAAACAATTTAATTTTCCAAGAAGTCCAAAAATTTAACAATGAAACCATTCATTATATAACTATTAAAATTAACGATATTTTCTTAACTAACATATATTGCAATTCAGGAAATGGTATAAGAATGGAAATTCTGGAACAAATTTTGAATTTGGGCACGCCTTTGGTTATTATGGGTGATCTAAATGGACATTTCCCAACATGGGACGATATGCCAATAAATAGGGCTGGGAGAATCATGAATGAGTTGCTTATAGAACAGGATTTAGTAGTTATGAATAATGGATCACCTACAACATTCCATAGATCTTAGGTATGTAGCGCAGTCGACCTAACAATGGTGAGTTCTTCCCTTTCACTCTCAGTGGAATGGCAGGTATTACCAGATAATAGGAACAGTGATCGGGAGCCGGAAAGCTGAAAACTCAATTATGAAATCGTACTCTATAACAAATTTTCGTAAAGCAAATTGGGAAGAGTTCCAGGATTGCATTAGAATTCGTAATTCGGATAACATGGAGATTCGGGACTTCATACATGAAATTAATAGAGCGGCACAGGATACTATAGCATTACAAAAGGTTAATTCCCCAGGACGACCAAGGAAACCATGGTGGGACAAAGAATGTAACAAATTGCTCGAAGAACGAAAAAATGCTGTTAAACACTTTCAAAATTCATTCAGTACTGACAACTTCCTTAATGCAAAAGGATTACAGCAATAGTGAGGCGAAAACTGCAGGAAAAAAAGGAAAGCATTTATTGCATACTGTGAATCACTGAATAGACACTTCAACCCTAGGGAAACTTGGACAAAAATTAATAAATTTAGCAATAAAAAAATTAAAACGAAATATAACATCGAATATAACTTAAAACTGGAGATTTTGGATAGACTGGCGATTTGTAACATTCTGCCAGAAAGGGATATAGTAAACATGGGGGGCCCAATTAAAAATTTTTCTATGGAAGAACTGAATAATAGTCTAGAGGACAAAGGTATATCCGCCAGAGGTCTAGATGATGTAGCATATATTATGATTAAAAAACTACCTATAGCAGCCAAGAAGGTTTTGCTCGATATATATTGTAGGCAATTAGTCTGGAAACTAAAAGTCAATTTTATGTTTAATGTTTAAACAAATGTAGGTATAGGGAAGGCTGTAAAAATATGTGGTAGGAAAATATTTTATAAGTATTTTCTTCCCGAAGAGAGAGGGGTATGTAACGAAGTTACTAAAATCTATCTTTAAGAGGAGACCGAGGAATGGTTTTAATAAGAAAATGTAACTAGTTCAGTTTACATGTAACCTATTTGGTGTCAAATTTAGATTAGAAGGTTAATAGTTTTTGGTTATTTAGTATTTCAATGTTGTCAGTTTTAAATTTCAGTCATTATATATACCATTACATTACAGTACATTACATTACATACCCGATAATACAGGACCAGTTTCTAGAAATTAGGCAGTAGGCTTGTCAATGTCGTGCGCATGCTCGAGTCGCTGTGTACCATTATGGACTCCTATGAAGAGGGAGGCTATTGTCTGTCCCAATTTTGCGACCTGAGTAAAGCTTTTCACTGTGGGTCTCCCGCACTCCTGGTGTCCAAAATTAGGAGGTATACTTTCTATGAAAATAGTGTGGATTCCTACCTTGCCGGGAGATCACAGGTGGTGAGGGTGAGTGGGGTGTTGTCGCGTGAGGAGGCTATCGATGTCGTGATGCCACAATGATCTATTTTATCACCCACTTCTTTTTATCATCTGCATAAACGATTTGCCTTATAAAAACAGTATGGGCAAGTACACACTCTTTGCTGATGATACCACACTCACCCTTCGAGGTGCAGACCTGTTGGACTGTGAAATGAGAACAGCTGAGGCCAAGTCAAAAGCAGAGGAATGGTTTGTATCAAACGAAATTTATAGAACCAAGGCAAAAAAGACACTATGACTTTCACCTTTCACCTAGCTAAATCCAAAGTTGAGTTGTCCTCAGGAGGATGGCTTGTCTGGTAGGCTTAGCGGAATTATATTTATGCTCAGAGTGGTAGGATGTGTTTCACATGCGACAATCATGTCAGTTTATGTTGGTGTATTTCACTCTAATATGACCATAAAACATCCCCATTAGACTTCAAAACGTTAGACGGTTGGCATCGAATGCAATTGAGGCCTCTTAATTGGGAACTGATCGCATTTTTGTTATTTTATCATACACCAGCACTGATAAAGACTAAAAATTTTCGAACCTTTGGAAGTCTAGGAGTTTTAATACCTAGTCGCCCAGATCAATTAGCCAAAAATTTTAGCACTTGGCAATCATTATAGAAAAAGCAAAGAAGGAACCATTTTCTCTAAAAATTTAAGTTAGAAGAACATTACTCAAAAGAAACAAATAGAAAGGCAAAAATTATTCGAGGTCTTTTACCTTCTAGCGTCAACTCCATTTGATGAAAACGTAACGCTACTGGCTGACTATATTGAAACTTACGAGGAAGAAGCATTGGCATATGAAGTTCCCGTTGACTTCAGCCAATTTGTAGAAACTACAGATAATGAGACTTTAGGTAAGTACTTAAATTTTGCCATATTGCGACGTAATCTCTCAGACACCAATTTTGACTACCTGAACTACCACACTAAAATACTGACACAGCAAATCTTTTTGCAGACTACGGAACTTTTGATTTCATAGTAATTGGTACTGGTCCAGCTGGCTCCGCCGCAGCGGGTCGTCTTACTGAAATCTCCGACTGGAAGGTACTCGTTCTGGAAGCTGGCCCCGAAGACACTGAAATGAATGAGATTCTGGGTCTTTGGTCTTATGTTGCAGTGGGAGATAATAATTGGTTTCATTACACGACACCACAGAAGAACGCATGCGGAGGTAAAATGTCATACCAATAATGGAGTACTTAGCTACATTTGTATCTTTCTAAATTAGTAGTTTATGCACCTGAACTTTGTCCCCTTCTCTTGGAAACACTATTCGTCCCGAATAGGGTTGTTCTGCGGATTCCAAGATAGTTGATTGTTTCCCATGTACGCATTCAGCCCAACTTTCGGTTTTGGACCTTAGTGAAAACTGCATCTTGAGCAGGAGACATTTTTTTGATATTCTGTACGGTCTTTCTCAAGACATAGAAGACCTAAGCATTATTTATACTAATCTCATTAGCAAATGCAAAACATAACAACCTGACATTGCAGCCTCAAACTCAAGTGACTCCTCACTAGATTCCCTTAGATTCTAATAACCATCTTTTACATATCAACCGACATACCGACATGCATGCCTTCACGAGAAAGAAGAATGATATCAGGTGGAATTCCTTACTGAATCGTTTGCTTAAGTTGGCAAATTCGATTTAAACGTGGCGATGGCTAGTCCACTTTGACTATTTTTATATGTTTTGTTCATCGTGCTGTATCATGTGACATTTGTGTAAGAATCTTAATATTGACCTACATATCTAAATGTTTTCTCACGGTTTCTTGCCTTCACTTCATAAAACAGTTAGCAGTAAGTATATCATTGTGCAGTTTTTTGTAATTCGCTCTGACATGCAAATAACATCTTTGTAGCCCTGAGGAAGATATTAAAAAAATATCGAAAGCTTAGTAGCTGAATAGTTTTATTCCACACTGCCCAGACCGAATACCCAAAAACACTATCACCTGTTCACACTAATCGGTCAAGAATACTGTCTGCTTTGTCTGCTCTGCTTTTCTCAAGCTTGTTATAATTTCAAGCTTAAACCTTTCTTCTCTCGAGGTCATACAATGAATAGGATTCTTCCTTTATACTTCTATCACCCTTCATTAGATGAAGATAATTGATTTTATTATCCTACACCATTGGCTTATGATCCAATCTCATCTTCATTGGGTCATTGTTAATCTTTACAAATTCGTGGGCAGCTCTTAAATCTCTTTTCGAGGTCGGCGACGTTGGCCAGCAAAACATTGATTTGCCTTAAGAATAATCAGCTGGATCGAACCCAACAGGGAGATTGGGAGCTCTCCAAAAAAGTGATCAGACCAACCCTGCTAAAATCCACGATTATGGCTTTTCAACCATACAAATCTCCTGGGGAGGATGGAGTATTCCCGGCATTATCACAATAGGGCCCGGATCAACTCGCACCTCTATTAACAAAGCTCTTTCGAGCGATCATGGATCTTTATTCCAAACTGCTGGACCCGGGGTGAGGGTCGTCTACATACCAAAGATGAGATGTAGGGAAAAATATCCTAAATCGCTCAGGTCAATCAGTCTAACCTTGTTCCCGCTGAAAAGCTTGAAAAAGCTGCTAGACCTATACATAAGGGAGGGAGCGCTAACCACTTATCCCCGTAATACGGAACAGTATGCATACTAGGCCAACGAAGCAATAGAACTAGCACTCCACAACCTGGTGGAGAAAATCCAAGATACCCTGGATTCAATGGGTGTCGCAGTTGATATTTTTATAGACAACGAGGGGGACTTTAATAATGCACCTACGTACTTCTTCCTCAACGCCAGTAAAGCGAGAAGGATAACAATAACCAACTGGATTCGCAACATGTTAAAATCCAGACTGATTGACCAGGGCAGAGTCCTTTTACCACTCCTGTGGTCCCTACTTGTGGGCGACCCCTTGTGGCTACTTTGGAACTATGGGGAGTCGAGGTCCAAGTATATGCGGACGACATCGTTATCTTTATAAGAAACCACCCAGACCAACAAATCTCCAGCACGTTGCAAGAGGCGCTGGATGTTGTACACAGCTGGTGTTCAAAGGAAAATTAGAAATAAACACTAGGAAAACGGTGATTGTGCCATTTAGCTGAAGGAAGAGAGAGGACTTCTTGAAACCGCCCTCTTTGTTCGGGTCGACAGTCCCGTTTATCAACGAAGTAAAATTTCTATGATCACTAGACACACTCTCAGCCTAGGAATTCTAGGATCACTAGACAGACTAGACACTAGAGACAACTCATCCTGAACAAATCACTCACATGGACCCTACATGTGATTCGTACCGTTAGGAGGACACAGCTCTCTCTTTGGTCATGCAAAAACCTGTTTCGAAAATCATGGAGGATGGGACCCCAACAACCTATGTGGCTATACGTGACGGTAATAAGACCGATAATTTGTCTGAAGCACCACAGTGTTTCATACATGCCATTGAATTGGGTGCCCGACACCTATTAGAGGAAGGAGGGCACAATAGATCAATAAAGATCTGCTCGGATAGTCGGGCAGCACTTCTAACGTTTATGTCTTTGCACCGCAATTCCAAAACTGTCTGGAACTGCCACAGGACGCTGAACACCCTATCGCAGAAGAACAACGTCACACTGGTATGGATCGCGGGTCATCGTGGTCATGAAGGCAATGAGAGGGACAACTCTCTAGCTAGGAGGGCGGCGGGCTTTGCATTTGTAGGCACTAGGAGTCCCATACTCTCTGGCCCAAGCTGAACTCCAGAAATGGAGCAATGCCAAGTCGCAGGACTGGTGGGAGAACCTGGACTAACAAACTCCAAGAAATTTATCACGGGAACAGGGAGGGCAAGAGCCGAAACATTCCTCAGACTAAATAGGAGACAAATCAGAGTGGCCACTGCAGTGTACACAGGACGTAGCCACCTAAGATTTCACATGCACAGACTCAGACTGTCCGAAGAGACGGAGGTGAGGCTATTGCCAGATCGAGATACTCACTGTGCGGAAACACGATCATTGAACCTCAAGATGCAAACGCAGTGTCGCCGTAGAGACTCATCAGATTCGTTGAGGGTCTGGGCATAACGGAAGTGGAGCTAGCAGGGGCAAACCTTGCTGGCAAAACTTCATGTGAACCACAATAGATCGCAGGTCGCGGTGGAGGACTGTACAAGTCCACTCACATTGATTACAGCACAATGACTATGAATGATTGATGATTTGCAAGAACAGGGTATTATTAGAGAGAGTACTTTCCCTTATTGCAGACCTATTGTAATAGTGGCCAAGAAGAATAGTAGCGAACGATTATGACCCTATTCCTCTGATTGCTGACCAATTTTAATCAGATCTTCTAAACTCTTTTTATCAGATCAGAATGTCTAACGACTCTATTATATATCTCAATTTCAATTTATTATGATGAATGGTAATTTTATATCATTCCCAGGTATTGATAGTACCTACATATAGCCTTGACACATTTTGTGAAATGGGAAAAGGCACAAAAAATGGTAGTACAAATTCATCCCCATTTAGCTGTTTTTTGGTCGACTACACCGTACTTTATTCGATACTGATTTTATGATTATGTTATGCCTCCCGACCCATCACATAAAGGAAGCCGTAGCGTTGTCCTCGTTTTCCTTATTCTCAGGACATCCATTAGTCAACCATTTTCAAGTATCTGATTCGACTCCCGTCATTATCCACATGGATTTCCAAAGGCATCTGGCAATTACGGTGTTAGACTCTAAAACTCGTTTTTAATTTGGTAGAGATGTTCTCCTAAAAATAAACTTCAATTCTATTTATAGAATATATAAATAATATAATAAATGTACTACTTACAATCTATAGTACCTCGTCCGCTAGTGGTAACAAGAAGTGTAGCATGTACAGTTGTCTCCTCTATCTGGTAGGCTCTAGAACAATCTAAGAGGACCTGAGAATCACGCGTGGTTGCAAAACTTTACATTGCTGCCTGATATGATGATATGAGTGGTGTCCTACATTTCTGGATAAACTGGCACTCAATCTGGTGGTGGAATAATTGACACGTGAAGGGACCATATGTGCGGCTGAAAGTTATAGATGCCCTTGAATTGCCCTTGGTGGTTTAGAGGTTACATGGTTACTGGTTGGTCCACAAAGAGACATAGAGGTTACCTCTTTGCACGAGTCCTGGAATCAGAAAAGGTCGTTAGCCATCCTACAATCCCACCACTTTTAAAAAAAAATAAAGAAGAAATGACTACTTCCATTGTCATTTGTTTGTTGTTTATTGTCACTAACCAATCCGAATTCTCTAAGGGCTGATGGAGCGGTTACGCCATCGCGTTAATATTGTGATGACCAGCCTTTTGTTGGATAGGAGATCCGTAGCAGCCTTATGAACCTTTAAACAGTAATTAAAGTTGAATAGTAAAGGATAATGTTCTCTGCAGGAATGGTTGGCCGCCAATGTGCAGAAGCTGGAGGACGAGTTCTTGGAGGAAGTTCCTCTATAAATGGAGGGTTTTTCTATCGTGGTCACAAGAATGATTTTGCTAGATGGGTAATGTTTTTGTAGCTAACAAATTTTTAGATAATATGTACGAACTTGAGAGGCTCGTAGGTCGATATATATGGAGCAACAGGATGGTCCTACGAAGAAGTGCTACCTTATTTCATCAAAAATGAAAATGCAAACTATGCCCCTCTCGAGGACGGCTACCACGGCTTCAATGGCCCTGTATATGTCAGCAATGACCATGATTCCCTACTGGTATGTAATAGACATTTATTGATTTCACGTTCATTTACTGTGGTAAGAGTAGTTCAGGTTAACAATGTACAGGGTGTCTCGACAAGAAGGTAAGCGGATTTTTCTACAAAACACAGGACGAAAGAAAAAAATTGATAGTAAATATGTCCAAGGAAAATTGCTTCACTTCTCTAAGTCTGCTTCTAAAGGGCGTTTCACCACTACTACCAACAACTTACAACCAATTTTTTATAACTCTGAAATTTGGCTATGAGATGGCTATATCAAAAATACCATAAATATTATCTCCCATTGCCAACGAACAACTTTGCCTTTTCATATTACGTGGTGGTGGTGGGCTAAACTTTGCTCTAATTAAAATTGAATATCTCAAGAACTGGTAATAGAAGATAATTCATCTTTGTGTTAATTTAAAGGGCACATTTCGCACCATTAGGTGCGGCTGAGAAAAGACAAATTACGTTTTGAAACTTGACAGTAGAAGGTGTTTTTTTTTTCAAAACTATGGTTTGGAAGTAACGTTTTGGAAGTAACGTGGTTAAGTGTTTTATCAAAGAGAATCAAGTTTTGATGGATTCTGCCAGGCAGTCGACGATATACGACAGAAAATTAAATGTTTTTATTGTCTTTTTTTAAGATTTGTACTTGAGCTTTGCCAATGTCGTAAATATTTTAATTTATTGTGCCTGTATCAGGCCAGTTTTTTATGTGTTGAGGTTAGTGACATGAGGCGTGACAATTATGATAACACTCTGTTATATGTATGGCTTCTTAACAAAAAAAAAAACGCTAAGCAACTACTCACAAGTTAATTGCTAAATAAAAAAATATTATTTCACAAAAATATAGGTTTTTCATGATGTGTCCAATCTAACTCTTTTCAGACTCCAATTTTACTGTCTGCCTGTGATGAGGCAGGTTTTGAAGACAACGATATCAATGGACCTGCAACCAGTGGGTATGCAAGAGTTCCCCTACAGTATAAACCAAATAAGAGGGTCAGTGGAGCTTCGGCTTTTATAAGACCAGCACTCGGTCGACCCAACATGCACCTTAGTCTTAATAGCTTTGTAACAAGGATTATTATCGATAAGACTACACTGAATGCTACCGGTGTAGAATTCGTCAAAAATGGAACGAAATATGTTGCAAATGTAAACTACGAAATAGTTTTGTGTGGTAAGTTCTGGAGTATTGTTTGAAAATTTTTATTAATAAGTGAGATAACCACCAAGACCACCAGGATTGTTATCAGTCAGTAGATAACCACCAAGTGAGATAACCACCAAGACCACCAAAATTGTCATCAGTCAGTATTTTTTAAGTTAAAGTTGAAGTTAAAAAAACAATAGCACTATTATCTCGTTATATTAACAATTTTTACCGAAGCGAATTGTGTACAATGAAAATTGTACACAATTGTAATTGAACAAATTACACAAAGTAATCACTATCACACAAAATGTATTTCAGCTGGTCCCTGGAACTCGGCTCCTATCCTAATGTACTCAGGTGTAGGCCCCGCTGACCATTTAGAAAGCCTGAACATTTCGGTCATAGTGGACCTTCCTGTTGGGCAGAATTTACAAGATCACCCCTACTTCTACGGTATGGTCTTAAAGTAAGTATTTTGTATCCACTCTGTTTCCTGAAACCGTCTTTACATACATTTATACTGTCTAGAACAAACACAACGTTATTTGATTATGGAGATTTTAACAGCGAAGTTGAACGGTATACTAAGAATTTAAGGCCATTCACTAACGTAGGCGAGGTGTTGGTACGTATGGACTATGGAACAAATACTACGTACCCCCGTCCAAATTTGGAATATATATTTTCATCTCCAGGTGGAGGCAGCGCCACTGTTTCTGAGAAGTATTTTCGGTACGTATAGACAGTACACATTTCTTAACGTTTTTAATTGATTTTGAGTTTCATGCATGAAATCATTTCAACCCTTTTTCGAATAACAAATAATGCTTCAATCAGCGGTTCTAAATCTACTACATGTTCTATTATTATTTTAGGTATAGTAATGAAGCAGCCAGTAGCATGAATTCGAGTGCCTTAACTGACGTCCCAATTTCCATTGGCATCTTCCATCCAAAATCAATTGGAAACATTACTTTGCAGTCAAATGATCCAAAAGATAGGCCTTTAATCAACCCTAATCTGTTGTCGGACCAAAGCGATATTGACAATATGTTTCATCTAGTCAACTGGGCCTTGAGTTTTAGCAATACAACTGCTTTTCAGAGCATTGGTGGAACAGTAACTATTTTCGACACACCAGGATGTGAGGGTGAAAAATATTCAACTGAATGGATCCTGTGCTCCATATCTTACTGGGGTGCAGGGGTTAGTTTCATCACTCTTACACTTAATAGCTTTTCACACTAATAGCCATTACACTTTTACTTTTCTAGAGCTTCCATGCCGTCGGAGCAAACTCAATTGGAAATGACTCCTCCAAATCAGTGGTTAATCCTAGTTTGATGGTTCACGGTCTTGGAAATGTACGAGTGGCAGATAGCAGCATTATTCCAGAATGTGTTACCGGACACCCATCATCTACAACTTACATGATTGGTGAACGCGTGTCTGATATCATTAAAAAGGCCTACATACAATTAAACTCTACCGTAATTAGCTTATGATGTAACTTTTATTATGAACAAATAAAAAATCATGTTATGTATAAACTTAGTACTGATTCCTTGGAGAAATGCAACTCATTTAGAAAATGAAAGCCCTTAGCAATATGTGGACTCCTCTTAGAGCTCTCATGTGAATTCATCATTAAGATAAAGCTCAGATAACACATATAATAATGATAATTCTACTTTATTACAATCTGTCACGTGACTTTTCAAGTTCATACATTTGACTGGCGCAAATGGTTTCAGTGCATTCTGCGCTTTCATTGATCAGTTGGTTTACCAGCATAACAGCAAACAAAGTTACAATTATTCCACTTCTTCATCTGAGGTTGTTCAGTGTGGTGGTCATTCTAAAACCTCGAATTGTTTTTAGGAATCGAAATACTTGCGCTTGGCTTGTTTCAAGGTTTCTTTTACATGTTGTTGCGAACTTGGGGTTCATAATTCCAGTGCAACGATTTAATACGAAAACACTATTTATTTATTCCACAAATACACTCGACTACTAAATAACTCAGTACTTAACACTTTATAGCTTTCTATTATCGCTTCATAACTTTAGCTTACTTATAGCTCGATTAAAACACGACTACTACTTAACCGCCGCTCTATGCGCCTTTTATATACAATCCTAAAATTACAGAAAAACCTAGAAAGTTCTTTATAAGAATTCTTGAATAATCTCACATAAAAAAAACGGTTGTAAACAACTACCTTCTAGATTAAGCCAGCCGAGCAATAAATCACTCGTGTCAGCCATGACGCAGCGCGGATAGGTCGCGAAGCTCCACCAACCAACACGCTCCCATGCGTTGCCCCGCCTCCCATGCGGCGTTGCTGCGAATCGTAACATTGCCCTCCTCTTAAGGCTGTTCGTCCCGAACAGATAGAGTTCCATGGTATCGTGCTAATCGATCCAAATGAACGACCTTCATCTTTGACCTGGGGGTCCGCTGGATCCTATACACCACATCATTAATCTTCTTTATAATTGTAAAAGGTCCTTCCCAATTTTGGCTAAGTTTGGGCGACTTCCCCACCTTTCGCCTCGGATTGTATAGCCACACCAAATCACTATCCTGGAAGCCGCGGGAGTTAGCTAGTAAGTCATATCTTGCTTTGGCTCGATCACTGGATATCCGCAGTTTATTCCTGACTTGTTCATGAACATTGTCCAGCCTCTCCTTAAGCTCCTCCACAAAATTCTCAGAGTTGAGTGAGTCTTTTTCTGGTGTTCCATACATCAAATCTGCAGGAAGCCTCATTTCCCTTCCGAACATCACTTTCGCCGGAGTATAACCAGTGGCTTCATGCGTAGAGCCTCGGTATGCCATCAACATCAGAGGTAGATGTTGGTCCCAATCACGCTGATGATCTGCCACCATTTTAGACAGGTAATGTTCCATGGTCCGATTAAACCTCTCCACCATCCCATCCGACTGTGGATGCAAAGGAGTTGTCCTGGTCTTGCGAATTCCGAGAAGTTCCATGACCTTCTGGAAAACAGCCGATTCAAAATTTCGGCCCTGATCAGAATGAAGTTCGAGAGGGACCCCAAATCTGCAGAACATTTCATTTACTAGCACCGTTGCCACAGTCGTTGCTTCTTGATTCGGTAGGGCGTATGCTTCAGGCCATTTAGTGAAGTAATCCATGGCGACCAAGATGTATTTGTTGCCCGACTCAGTCTGAGGAAATGGTCCCGCGACATCAATTGCTACCCTCTCGAATGGAGCACCTACAGTGTACTGCACCATTCGGCCGCGTGATCGTGTTCGAGGTCCTTTTGTGGCACAACAAACTTCGCACTTGCGGCACCAAGATTCGACGTCTTCATGATAATTCACCCAGTAGAACCGCTCTTTAATTTTGGCCAAGGTTTTATTGACCCCAAAATGACCTCCACTTGTTCCGTTGTGCATTTCCTGTAGTACATCTGATTTTCTGCTATCAGGAACAACCAACTGACTGACTACGGACTTGCCATCCGGACTCTCCCACGCTCTCTTCAGTAGTCCATTTTCTATTTTAAGAGAGTGCCACTGGGCCCATAGCGCCTTCAGGTTTGGACTTTTACCAGCGATTTCTTGCCATTCTGGTCTCTTGTCGCCAGTCTTTGCAGAGAGGATGGGTCCAATATCTGGATCGTTCATTTGTTCTTCTCGAAGCGTCTGTGTGGTCCAGCCATCGTTTATTTCTACCGACGTTCTCCTTACAGAAGGAAGTCCCTCACGCTGCTCAGTTCTTTGACAATGCCGACAATCCACTTTACACGGCCGTCTAGACAATGCATCCACATTTCCGTGAGACCTCCCTGGTCGATGCTCAATTTGGAAATCGTACTGCTGCAAGCGCTCGATCCATCTGGCTATTTGGCCTTCAGAGTTTTTCATCTGTAATAGCCATTTCAAGGCTCTATGGTCAGTTCTAATCAGGAACCTTTTTCCATATAAGTAGCGATGGTAATGTTCGACTGCTTTAACGATGGCCAACAGCTCCTTTCTAGTGACGCAATAGTTTCTTTCTGGCTTACTTAAAGTCTTACTGTAGTACTCAATGACCTTCTCTTGCCCGTTTTGTCTTTGAGAGAGTACTGCACCTAGACCACAGTTACTTGCATCCGTGTCCAGAATAAACAGTCCGTCCTTTATAGGGTAAGCCAAGATTGGACTAGAACAGAGGGCAGCTTTAAGCCTTGCGAACGCCTGACTGCAATAATGGTTCCACATGAACGGTGTTTTCTTTTCTGTTAATTTGTGCAGCGGTTTTGCGATGTCGGCGAATCTCTCTACAAATCTCCTGTAGTAAGTACATAGTCCCAAAAAACTCCTTACTTCGTGTTTGTCTCGGGGAACTGGCCAATCTTCAATGGCAGATATTTTACTTTGGCTAGTTTTAATGCCTTGTTCTGAGATGGTATGCCCCAAGTACTCGACTTGCTTTTGGAATAGGCTGCATTTCTTGTAGTTTAACTTCAGGTGAGCATTCCGTAACTTGCTGAAGATTTCTCTTAAATTCTTCAAATGCTCGTCAAAATTACGTCCCATGACAATTATGTCATCCAAGTATACCAGGCAAGTTTTCCAAGTCAGCCCCCTCAAAACAAGTTCCATTAGTCGCTCGAAAGTTGATGGAGCATTGCACAATCCAAAAGGCATAACAGTGAACTGGTATAGCCCAGAACCAGTAGAAAATGCAGTCTTCTCTTTGTCTTCGGGAGCAATCTTTACTTGCCAATACCCACTTTTTAAATCTAGAGTGGAAAACCACTTTGATCCCGATAAAGTTGCTAAGGTGTCGTCTATACGTGGCAATGGGTAGCTGTCCTTCTTGGTCACGTCATTAAGTTTCCTGTAGTCAACACAGAACCGCGTTGAACCATCTTTCTTCTTAACAAGAACCACAGGCGACGACCATGGACTAGATGATTCTTCTATGACGCCCTCCTTTAACATTTCATTCAGCAAACTGTTAACTTCTTGTTGTTTAGCCAGAGGGACCCTTCGTGGGTGCTGTCGTATTGGCTGGGCATATCCTGTGTTGATCTTATGGACAACTAAATCAGTTTGACTGAGTGTTGCTCTTGAAGTTGAACATATCAGATTCATCCATAGCAAATTTTATGGCAGATTGAAGTTGTTCCCTTGACAGATGACTCCAATGTCGTTTGAAAGCATCAATAACCTCTGGGGAAGCTTGGTTAGAAGATTTAACTTTGGATGTCTCTGCTTCGACACAATTGCATACCCATTGCACAGGCTCATAATTGGCAAGAACTGTTCCTTCTTTGAGCTTGATGGTCTTTTCTCCAATATTTGCAACTCGTACTGGCATAGTCTTCTTCGTGTCGGTCAAAGTTCGTGCTACCATGATTTCATTCGTCAAATCCAGGTTAGGTTCTATAAGTCCTATGGACCACCCAGGATCATTTTCAGAAGTCACTGTGATAATTTGTTCTGAATTTGGAGGAATTTTCACATCTTCCACCACCAGTAGACGGACACTAGTTTCCACATTTCCATTGGTCAATGCAAACTCCTCATCTCCAAATGTGAGAATATTCCGTTTGTGATCATAGGAGAATCCATGTTTCCTGATTAGATCCATTCCCAAAATAAACTCGTCTTTGATCCTGGCAACCAACACTTTATGCCGAACTTCGAGTCTTTCTCCAATAATGATGGTGACATCGGCTTCTCCGTCTATAGGGCAAGACTCTCCAGTGACTGATTTTAACATAATAGGATTGGGCAATGGTTGTATGGTATATCCGACAAATTTATCTGGCCTTACAATGGTCACATCCGCTCCTGTATCGATGGTAATCTGGATTTTCTGTCCCTTAATGCGTCCGGCCACTGTAAGACTTTTGCCACCCAAATTATTGACTTTAAAGATCCTGGGGGTCTTAACGGGCCCGGTCAATTGCCCCCTTGCATTGACCGGAATTAGTTTTCCTGGGACCTAGGGCGTTCTTGGTCGCCGCTCGGTCTTCTAAACGACGGCGACGGACTTCTTGCCCTATTACGGCAGTTACTCTTGATGTGACCCAGTTTACCGCAGTTAAAACATTTTATGCCCCGATTGTCTGTTGATCGAGGCGTCCTTCCCAACAGGGCTTGTATATTGACTGCCATATCCTTAATCGTTTTATGTAAATTGGCCATGGATTCAGTCCTTGACGTATCCTCCTCGTCATTGCAAGTTGCATTCTTACACGTGGAGATGAACTAGATGACACTCGCGACGCCTCGAATTCCAGGGCCCGAACTAGTGCTTCGCTGATATCCTTGGGCCTTACTAGACGTAAGTGGTATCTCATGTCACTATCGCGAACTCCCTCAATGAACCTTTCGGCGGCAAATTGCATTTGAAAAGATTCAGGGGCCGATGGATATGCCAGGTGAATGAGTCTGTCTATGTCCGCCTCAAATTCTTGTAAGGATTCACCTGACTTTTGCTGTCTCATCCTCAGCTGGGCCTGGAACACGGTTTCTTTGTGCTCATTTCCAAATCGTAGTTGCAGAGTGTGTACTAAAGCCGCATAATTACTTTGATCCGCTGCCGACAGAGATTGGAGTAACTCAGCCGCTTTTCCACGAAGTGCTACCACTAATGATGTAGCTTTCTGGGGCTCGGACCAACCATTAGCTTTTGCAGCTGCCTCAAACTGAGTTTTATAAATTTCCCATGCAGTAGTACCGTCATAATCGGGAGGCTTAATTTTAGCGTTGGCTGTGCTAAAACTCTCTGTAGACACGTTGTCGTCCTCAAGTTGTTCCCGGAATTTCTTTTCTAGCTCGAGAACCCTCTGGTTGACAGCTTCGAGTCCTTCGTTAACGCCGTTAACGGATTGCGTTATTCTTTCTTCCAATTGTTGCTCCCTAGCTGCGAGATGGGTCACTAATTCTTCTCTGAACCGTTCCTGTTCTTCCTTCTGTTGTTGATGACGTCGCTCCTGTGCTTGATCACGTTTTTCCTGCTCTTCCTTCTGTTCTAGATAACGTCTTTCCTGTATTTGATCACGTTTTTCCAGCTCTTTCTTCTGTTCTAGATAACGTCTTTCCTGCTCTTCCTTCTGGTGTTGATAAGGTTGCTCCTGTACTTGATCACGTCTTTCCTGTTCTTCTTTTTGTCCCTTATAACGTTTTTCCTGATCTTCTTTTTGTTCTACATAACGTCTTTCTTGCTCTTCCTTCTGCTGTTGCATAAGGGACATAAGGGACAGCAAGTTGATCCTCCATCGCTTGATGCTGGCTTCTGGTCACTGGCATAAACACGTGTCCGGCAATGAAGCACTCACTTACAGTTCAGCAATATTAGTCCTCAAATTCCCACTGGAATCGCACTTCTGACACCAATTGCTGCGAATCGTAACAATGTTATATAGTCTTCCATTAATCGTGAACCTTCTCCAGCTCAGGCAAATGGTAGATCTATACCCTCGATGATGCTGCAATAATTGTCTCTAACACGTGTTTCCTAGTGTCATGTGTTTCAATTTGGTTGGATCATACCATGGAATTAAAAGAGACAGGAAGGAACATTGTGCTTTTCTGTCAAAATTTGATTTTTGGGTTGAATTTATAAGCTAGGTTCTTCAAGATGGTTGCATTTCCGGTACTCATTATCGTGCTTGTAAAAAGTATTTGTGAACGGTCTTTCAAGATGGCGGATAAACATTTCCAATAGTCAGTCATTGGCGTCCTTGTAAAAATTATTAACGATTTTGATTGTATATTTGTATATTTTTCGTTGTTGCTTGATAATTCGTTTTATATTATGTTTTGTATATTGAAATAAATAATTTGGGCTTGCTTAGGTATTAGGATTGGGTGTCTTGATTTTCTTTAGAAATAAACATATAATATTATGGGTTTGTATATAAATGTTTGTAGCAAGAATAAAACGAACTCATTTTATTATTTACATTACATATTACAAAAAGTTTATTAAATCAGATAAATATCCATGCATTTCTAAATTATCTATAATTAGTAAAAACAAGTAATTACTTATAATTATTAAACTTACAGTAACAGTAAAGGACACAGTTTCACAGGCTTATTCGTCCTGATCTAGCCTTTATGTAGTAGTTACAATACCCACCTATATCATCCGTCAATCGTAAATAGTTAATAGTAAAGTTTGTGGAGTATGCGAGGGCTTCTTCAGGCCAGTATGAACTGCAAACTTTGAACGTCTCCGGTTACATCTGCTTTGTTCATAAACTGAATCCAAATTCGTCTTCTAGCTTTCTCTAGTGGAAATCTATAATAATATAGGGACTATTGGTAAAACATGATCGCAATTATCGAAATTCTACTGACTATACTCAGCAATTTTTAACTACTTACTTACGTGGTACCTACTTAGCAAAAAAAGTAAAAATAATATACTTACCCATGGAAAGTGGTTCCCTGCAATTTAGAGGCAGGAATAAGTAATACAAATGATTTAAAAACGATTAAAATAATAATGTTTTTGTTGTGTATGTTGAAAGGCGCGTCTCTTTGCTGACAGAATTGTCACATTACAGGTCAGGTATGAAAATTTAAAAAGGTAATTTTACCTGAAGTAGGTTTTTCATGATGGCGGAACTTCCGTCGTAAGTCATGTTAGTGCAAATTAAATGGAAATGTCATTTAGTGTTCCTTCCTGTTATCTTTTAATTCAATGGATCATACTCATGTTTTCTCGTCAAATGGAATTCAATGATTCCACAAACAAAAATTCAACGGATTTAAGTCGGATGATCGAGGATAGGCTGATTTTTTCTTCATATTTATCCTGAGGGCCAAAATCAGAATCCGCATTTGAGAACGACTTGAGGACTACATTAATCTAGATTTGACAATGGTGGTTTGTGATCTTAAGCTCTTACAACTCTTATTAGACAACAAAATAGGTATAATAACAAAGTAATGAAGCCTGTAGATTGAACAACCGTTAACGTTTCGACGATTAATTCACGTCTTCTTCAAGGCTATTTCCTAACAACAAAAAAAAGTTAGTCTTTATTTACACTTCCATTTAAAGGAAGTCAACAATAATATTTTCCATTCACGAACAAAAGCCAAGAACATCGAAGAGAACAAAAACCAGGGGCGGATCCAGGGGGCGAGGGGAGACGGCCCTCGGGAATTGCCCCCCCCCCTTTTTTTTAACTACTTTTAGATTTCTTTGTGATTTTTGTTCGATTCTAAAAATGCTTAAAAATCGACGTCCCAAGGGGTCTATCTCCGAAAATATTGCACCTACGGAACTTCCGATGGTAGAAGGTGAAAGCGGACATCAAGAAGAAAAAAAACAGTTGGATTTACTCTGATCCGTCGAGGGGTTCTTAAATTACAGGTGGTAAAAGTTGAGATGTAAGAAAAAAGTCGTTACCCCCACTTTAGACATTTTCGAATAAAATTCGGAAAGTTTTTTTTGGTCTTTTTGATAGGAATGGCACACTTGCAATCCCCTAAGAACGTAACAAACTCAATTTGAATGAATTTTAGCCTGTAAAGAGGTTTTTTTTTAAAAATGGTTAAAGAACGCGATTTAAAAAGTGCTTAAAAATCGACCTCCCAAGGGGTTTCTCTCAGAAAACATTGCACCTACGGAACTTCCGATAGGAGGTGAAAGAGGACGTCAAGAAGAGGAAAAACAGTTGAATTCACTTCGATCGGTTGAAGTGTTCTCAACTTACAGGCGGTCAAAGTTGAAAATTGAGAAAAAAGTCGTAATACCCCCCCCACCCCTTTAAACAATTTCGAAAAAAAATCAGAACTTGTTTTGATTTTTCTGATTGGAATGGCACGCTTGCAATCCTCTAAGAACGTAACGAACTCAATCCGAATGAATTCAACCTCTAAGGAGGTTTTGTTAAAAATGGTCATAAAAGGCGATTCTAAACGTGCTTAAAAATCGACATCCGAATGGGTCTATCTCCGAAATTATTGCACCTACGGAACTTCCGATGGTGGGAGATGAAAGAGGACACCAAGAAAAGGAAAAACCGTTGTTTTCTTTTTGATCGGTCGAAGCGTTCTCAAGTTACAGGCAGTCAAAGTTGAGAATTGAGAAAAAAGTCGTAATACCCCTTTGGACATTATCGAACAATTTCAGAAATTCTTTTTTTGCTGTTTTTGATCGGAATGGCACGCTTGCAATCCCCTAAAACGTAACGAACTCAATTCGAATGAATTTGACCTCTAACGAGGTTTTTTTTAAAAATGGTCAAAAAACGCAATTCTAAAACTGCTTAAAAATCGTCCTCCGAAGGGGTCTATCTCCAAAGATATTGCACCTACGGAACTTCCGATGGTGGAAGGTGAAAGAGGACATCAAGAAGAGGAAAAACAGTTGAATTCACTTCGATCGGTCGAAGCGTTTTCAAGTTACAGGCAGTCAAAGTTGAGAATCGAGGAAAAAGTCGCAATGAGGGGTATTGCGACTTTTGGACATTTTCGAAAAAATTTCTGAAAAATTGTTTTGTTCTTTTTGATCGTAATGGCACGCTTGCAATTCCCTAAAACGTAACAAGCTAAATTCGAATGAATTTATATGTTTATTTGAATTTATATTTTTATATTTATTTTATATATTTATATTTTTTATGTTATTTAGAAATTTTTTTTTTAGAATTTTAGTTTTTTAGAAATAGTCAAAAAACGCGATTCTAATAGTGTTTAAAAATCGACCTCCGAAGTGGTCTGTCTCCAAAAGTATTGCGTATACCTACGGAACTTCCGATGATGGGAGGTGAAAGAGGACATCAAGAAAAGGAAAAAATAGTTAGTAGGTGATAGCGGAGATTCCGCTTTGCCTAAATAACGGTTAATTTCCCCTGGAATTTTTTGAAAATTACACTCATTTTATGGAGAAAATATTCGTCAAAATTTAACAAAAAGTGAGCGTGGCACCTCAAAAAATGTTCGCGCTAGTTTTTTCTCTCCCCCCCCCCCCCCCCACTTCACAAAAAGCTAGATCCACCACTGACAAAAACATTTTCCGAAGACTCGTAGATTCAAGATTCTAGTTCTTCTGTGTCTGTTAGAGATTCTTGATCACGTTTCTTAAATTCCTTCATCGGTGTGAAATTCAAGATTGACATCACCTTGTTATTAGCAAAATAGGTCTGGCAAAATACCTGAACTAATAAGAACATTTTTAGATTTTCAGTATTCTTTTAAACAATGCACAAACATCAAAATTTCTTCTTCAGCTGGTAATTAAGTCGAATAACATCCAGTTGGCCCATAACAGTTTCTGTTCTAAATTCAATATTTTAAAACACATGTATGCTTTATTTGTTTTATTATTAAAAACATATAAAATGTTATAAACCAAAATTTGTGCTAGCAATTATCACACCGTTTATTAATAAGGCAACATTTGTTTAAACACATAATAGTACCTATATAACGACATACATAAAGTTACTTTGTAAAAACTCGATAAAAAATAAAGCTCATTTCCATGTTACACATTATTGCGGAATTACATAATGACTTTCAGCTTATCGAATTTTATCACTAGTATATTATATTATTAAACGTAAAAAATTAGGTCAGAAATAGAAAAAAGATTTAAAAACTCCTCCACCATGTGTTGTACAAATACCTATAATTATTTGAGATAACGCTTTACTCTTTGTGTACATGCAACTTTTGAAATACAAAGTAATCAAGATATCGACCTATGTAGTATTTAAACAACTAAAAATTTCAAAAAACTATTAAAGTGACTTGTAGTCGGAGGTGTCTATAGTTGAATCATGAACACACTAAACTTCAGTCTGCTGCTGCTAATAGCAGCTTTATGTGTTCCCAGTGTCATTTTGTTAGGAGATGAAGAAGATGTTCCAAAACTCACCAATTATATTGAGCAAAAGATTAACGAATCTTTAAACTACGTATTTCCCAAGGACTATTCGGGTTTTTTGAATACTACAAGTGGGCAAACTGAAGGTAAGAACATACGTATAAGAGGGAAAGTAAAAATATAATTTTGGTGTTTCTATGAAGCAAAAATAAACATTAATTAACATCTGAGTTAAAGCGTAACCTAAGCGCAATGGTTAATTTTCTTCTTCTTCTAGCTAGATCTCTTGGTTTAGTTTTTTTACACCGTACCCTTCACAAATCTTTAAAACACCAAGTTTATTGTTATAAGGTCCTACTGGCCATTCTAGCAAACTTCGCCTCCCTCTATCTACCGATTTGAAAAAGTGAAGACGAGGTACTGCCGCACGTGCTGGTCGTGCTGGAACATACTAATTAGCTGAATCTAGTGGGTTTTCGTAGTCAAGATGTAAGCTGGTGTGGTGCCACATTATATATCTTAAGAACTTAGTTACCTGAACTAACCTGACTATGGATGAGCCCTTAATTACTCACAAGGATTACCTTCATGCACTTTTGGAAAAATTATCTAGAAGACTCAACAGCATATATATGCTAAAACTCAAAACAACGGTGGAATCAACAGGGCAGTCAGAACGATATACCAATTAATGAAGCGAAGCAATCAGTTTCAAAATTTAAAGTCAGTCAATGCCAGTTCCTTCTCATATCCTCAATCGTACATACAATTGGGGCTGGTACTTAAATTTGCACTTAACATTATTGTCAAATTTGTACCGTCTGTGACATCAATACCATTCTCCTGAATCGATCAAAATACTACTACTAGGTTTAACTGAACCTGATTGGCCTCACAAGTGGTGACGTATTTTTCTGAGCCTTTAAATCGAACCACTATTCTTAGCCAAAAATACTAGCTACCACTGGCGGATTCAGGACTTTGAAGTCGACCTCCGAAGGGGTCTAAAATATTGCACCTACGGAACTAGGTGGGAGGTGAAAGAAGACATCAAGAAGAGGAAACAGCAGTGTAATTCACTCTGATCGGTCGAGGCGTTCTCAAATTACCGGCGGTCAAAGTTGAGAATTGCCCCCCCCCCCTTTCAATCAAATTCAAAATACTCTTTTTGCTGTTCTTGATCGGAATGGCACGCTTGCAAACCCCTAAGAACGTAACAAACTCAATTCGAATGAATTTAACCTCTAAAGAAGTTTTGTTTAAATGGTCAAAAAACGCGATTCTAAAAGTGCTTAAATATCGACTTCCGAAGGGGTCTATCTCCTAAAATATTGAACCTACGGAACTTCCGATGGTGGGAGGTGAAAGAGGACATCAAGAACAGGAAAGAACACTTGGAGTCACTCTGATCGGTAGAGGCATTCTCAAGTTACCGGCGGTCAAAGTTGAGAATTGAGAAAAAAGTCGTAATATCCCCTCTTTGGACATTTTCGAAAAAAATTTAAATAATTTGTTTGCTTTTTTGATCGGAATGGCACGCTTGCAAGCCCGTAAGAACGTAACAAACTCAATTCGAATAAAATTAGAGGTTTTTTTTAATGGTCAAATAACGCGATTCTAAAAGTGCTTAATAATCACCTTCAAAGGGGTCTATTTCCGAAAATATTGCACCAAGAAAACTTCCGATGGTGGGAGGTGAAAGAGGACATCAAGAAGAGGAAACAACAGTTGGATTCACTCCCATGGGCGAATGCGTTCTCCAGTTACAGGCGGTCAAAGTTGAGAATTGAGAAAAAAGTGGTAATACCCCCCTTTCGATGGACGTTTTCGAAAAAATTTTAAAATAATTTTTTTTGCTGTTTTTGATCGGAATGGCACGCTTACAATCCCCTAAGAACGTAACAAACTCAATTCGAATCCTTTTAACCTCTAAAGAGGTTTTTTTTAAATGGTCAAAAAACGCGATTCTAAAAGTGCCTAAAATTCGACCTCCAAAGGGATGTATCTCCGAAAATATTGCACCTACGGAACTTGTGGTGGTAGGAGGTGAAAAAGGACGTCAAGAAGAGGAAACAACAGTTGGATTCATTCCGATCGGTCGAGGCGTTCTCAAATTACAGGCGGTCAATGAAGTTGTTATTGACTTTCTCAGTCAAAATTACACTCCTCTTATGGAATAATTTATGCATGAATGAAATATTCGTCAAAATTTAACAAAAAGTAGGCGTGGCACCTCGAAAAATGTTTGCGCTATTTTTTTTTGTCTCCCGCCCTCCCCGCCCCCTTCACGGAAGGCTAGATCCTCCACTGACGGCTACTCATTTGTGTGTAGGCATCGTAACATATATAACATAAACATAGCACCAACAACCTTAAATGACCCTATTTACCGTTAAGTACCTATGTCATGTTTTTTAGATTATGGAACTTACGACTTCATTATCGTCGGCTCAGGACCAGCGGGTTCAGTGCTCGCAAACCGTTTGTCGGAAATAGGATCCTGGAAAGTCTTACTGTTGGAGGCAGGATCTGATGACAATGACTTCAATAAACTGCTATCAACGTACGGATATCAAGCTGTATCCGATCAAGAGTGGGGAAACCATGTTACGCCTCAGAAGAATTGCTGCTTGGGTAAGTTTGTGATTCGAGAACTGCAACTTCGCATACCCAGATAGCAAGATATGTTCCTGGAATATTCTATGAATAATCAAAGAGGAAGGTGGTATAATCTAGGGTTATTCCAAATAAGTATTCCAGGAACATCTATTTTAAACTTTTAGCGTCTGTATATAGGATATTCCCGGAATAAACTTAAATATTCTAGTTGCATTATAAGAATAATTGATTCATTATCTGAGAATAACTAATTTGGATGATTCAATTATTTAGCTGAAATCAGTATAAATGTAAGTACTAAAATCACTACTAGTGTACCTTTGTTTTCGACTAGTGGCTTTAGACTATTTCCATTCTCTTAATAAAAATTTAACGAAATAAACAATCTCAGAGTCACTAATCGAAAACGTATCAAAATTACCAGTGAAGCACCGAAGGTATTTATATCCCAAATTATTGAATCTATGGGACTTTCTTGGTGGGAGATGAAAGCAGAGGACATCACAAAGATAAAAAAAAGATGCGATGTCAATCTCCTATGAAAGTAGCAAACATAATAAGAGGAAAATTAGTCCAATAAGTAAACTTTTGTCTAAAAACCTCCAAAAGCACATTCTAAAAAGTACTAAAAAAATCGACCACCGAAGGGAAGTAACTCTCAAACTATTGTATGAGATGTATCTCATATATATAGATATATATGAGACTTTCTTTGGCACAGGGGAAAAAGCACATAAAAAAAAAATCGTTGGATTCACTCCAATTGGTCTACTCATTTGGGCACTACAGGCGGTCAAAGTTTGAAATGGAGAAAAAAATGAAAATCCTTAGTCCTTAGTCCTCCTTACTCAGTTTCCGAAAAATGACTTCCGAAAATTTCTATAATATTTATAAAAGAGTATTCTCTATGGAAGATTGTAAGAATATTACTAGAATATTCAGTGTTATCTGGGAAATATTTATCTAATCCTTGCAGTACAGAATACAATTTTGTGTAAACCCCAAGGGAAATTTTTGTAGCGTTTATTTCTTTATAGGTTGCGTAAACAATCAGTGTACTCAAAAAGGTGGAAAAGTGATTGGTGGAGGTTCTTCTGTCAACGGAGGATTCTGTATAAGAGCCCATAAGGGTGATTTCCAAAGATGGGTAAGTCCCTAGTCTGAAGAGCCTTATTCACAAATTGTGGCTCTCATTAATGTTTTCTTATACAGAGTACATCATGCATCCAAAAAGAACATGACTTTTCTATCCATCTAGTTCCTAGTTGCATGATGTTCTGTGTATAAACCCTTTGAGACAGAGTATATACCATTAGTGCTGTGTCACTTATCAATCGGTCTGGATGGACACTTGTGGACTTAGATGAATCAATTCCAGGTAGATGTTTATAATGCTACAGGATGGTCATACGAAGAAGTTCTGCCTTACTTCATAAAATCAGAAAATGCTACATATGAACCACGTGCTGAAGGCTACCACGGTGTTGATGGTTATTTGACTGTCAGCAACGACCGCGATTCTCCACTTATAGTAAGTATCAATTTCAAGTTTTCTCGTTTGGTTTCGCCTTAACTATATCTTTATATGCAGACTCAGGCTTTACTGGATGCTTACTACGAGTTAGGATACGACTACAAAGATATTAACGGCCCAGATGCCCTTAATGGCGTAAGCAGAATACCCATAGCTTACAAACCAAACGAACGTGTCAGTGCCGCCACAGCTTTCCTGAAACCCTTTTTAAACAGGACCAATTTAAAAATTAGCCTCGACAGCTTCGTAACAAAAATAATTATTTCTGAGAAGTCATTGAATGCCACTGGAGTCGAGTTTGTGAAACACGGAAAGAAGTATGTGGCAAAGGTGAAACATGAAGTCATCGTTTCTGGTGAGCGTTCAAAACAGACACAATTTTAGTTTTGACCATTTTTACTTTCTTTTTGCTGAATGTCATAGCTGGTCCTTGGAACTCGGCAACACTGCTCCTCCTTTCGGGGATTGGACCGAAGAGTGACTTGAAAGACTTAGGGATCAAAGTCGTCGCCAATCTACCAGTTGGAGAAAATCTGCAAGATCACCCTTATTTTCAGGGCTTGATTATTAGGTATGCATATTATAGTCACTCCTAACCCACTCAAAATGGTTCAGTTTTGATTAGCTCGGAATCGAATAAACTTAGTAAAAATTTTACACCAGATGTATGAACACCAAGTGCAAGAAGCCGGCGACTTGGTGCTGGTACATCATATTATTGCCAACTTTTGGTTAAAGATGAGGATCAGAAGCTTTTGGGGGTGATTGTACCCAAAAATCCTGAGAAAATCCAAGAATCCTGAGAATATCATGGTAATATAGGAGACCAGGTAGATAAGGAGAGAAACAAAGTTGAACAAGAAAGATTCGAGGAGTGAATATGTATTGGCCTCATACTAGTCAGTCAATAGAAGTCTGAAACGTTGGCAGTTGCTGCTTAAATTGTGAAGATTTTTTTGGTCTTGCTCAAGATAGCCATTTGCACATCTTCAGAACGACCAATGATTTTGAAGGGCAACTTCTTTAATAACAGTATTAGCACATGCTGGTGAATGGTTAAAGATGAGGATCAGAAGCTTTTGAAGTGTAATCGTACCCAAGAATCCTGCAACAAAGTATTGGCTTCATACCAGCCAGTCAGTCAATATAAGTTGAAACGTTGGCAGTTTCTGCTTAATTTGTGAATGTTTCTTTGGTTCAGATCACCATAACCACTAAAGATCTTCAGAAAGATCAGAAGCTTTTGAGGTGTGGTCATACCCAACAGCTTCAAAGTTGTATTTGGCCAAAGTCGTCAAAATGAATCTCTTCAGATATGCGTTTGCGTTTATCAGTCAGTCAAACAAAAATCCCAAAGAAATCTAAAAGGAGTCGAAAAAAAGAGGCCAACCCCCCCCCCCCCCACACACACACACCCGCCACCTCTCTGGGTCCGCCACTGCTTTTGAGATGTGGTCATACCCAAGAATCCTGAGAATATCATGGATAAATAAAGAGACCAACAAAGTTGCACAAGAAAAAAATGAAGAGCTGAATATGCATTGGCTTCATACTAGTCAGTCAGTCAGTCAATAGATGTCAGCTGCGTGTGTCTAAAGATCTTCAGAAAGTTCAATTATTTTAAAGAGCATGTTCTTTAATGACGGTTAACCCTTTAGCACATGCTGGTGAATGGTTAAAGATGAAGATCAGAAGCTTTTGAGGTGTGGTCATACCCAACAGCTTCAAAATTGTATTTGGCAAAAGTCGTCAAAATGAATCTTTTTAGTTGTGCGTTTGACTTTATCAGACAGTCAAACAAAAATCCCGAAGAAATCTAAAAGGAGTCGAAAAAAAAGAGGGAGGGCGACACTCCTCCCCCTAGTTCCGCCACTGCTTTTGAGATGTGGTCGTACCCAAGAATCCTGAGAATACCATGGATAAATAAAGAGACCAACAAAGTTGCACAAGAAAACATGAAGAGCTGAATATGCATTCGCTTGATACTAGTCAGTCAGTCAATATAAACCATTCACTTATTATTGCCGTCAAGTAGGCGTTGGAAATATGACTTTGACATTTAGATCGTATCTTCTCAACATGTGCCGAAAAGAGATAGGTATAAAAAAAATTAGGGTTTCAAAGATAACGAGATGCCAAAAATAAGTGAATGAGGTATAGATGTCAGTTTCTGCTTAATTTGTGAAGATTTCTTTGGTCCTGCTTACCATAACGACTTGCATGTGTCTAAACATCTTCAGTAAGTTCAATTATTTCGAAGTGCATGTTCTTTACTGACGGTTAACGCTTTATCACATGCTGGTGAATGGTTAAAGATGAAGATCAGAAGCTTTCGAAAAGGGGGAAGGGCGATCGCCCTTCCCCCCTAGATCCCCCACTGCTTTTAAGGTGTGGTCATACTCAAGAATCCTGAGAATACCATAGATAAATGAAGAGACCAACAAAGTTGCAAAAGAAAAGAATGAAGAGCTGAATATACATTGGCTTCATACTAGTCAGTCAGTCAATAGACGTCAGTTTCTGCTTAATTTGTGGGTATTTCTTTGGTCTTGCTCACGATAACCACTTGAGTGTGGTCGAACACTTTCAGAGAATTCAATTATTTTGAGTAACAGGTTCCTTTATGACGGTTAGCCTTTTAGCACATGCTGATGCTCAAAAATGCAATATTTCAATTACTCATTGTTCAATGTAATTTTATGTGTCAACAGGGTTTGTTTGCTGATTAAGTTTCTTGTATTCCTATAGAACAAACCAGTCGTTCTACAACTATACCACGGAACAAGAAGTGGAACGTTACGTTAATGACTTGCGCCCATTGACGAATCTAGCAGAAATAGTGGCCTGGACGGATTATGGTCAGAATACCACCTATCCTAGACCCAATCTAGAAATGCTGTTCCTCGCTCCCACAGGAACTAGTCAGCCCACTCAACGACTTTGGAAGTAAGCTTAATGTCAACATATTATGTTCTTATAATAGCAAATGAATCTTTACGCAGCTTCAAGGATGAATATGCCGCAAAAATAAATGGTAATCCCATCTCGGACATATATGCATGTCTGTCACTTTTCCACCCCGTGTCACGAGGAACTATAAAATTGAAATCAAGAAATCCCGCAGACAGGCCTTTGATCGATCCGAATATATATGGTGTCCAAGAAGACCTTGACAATATGATAGAAATAATTAACATAATGCTTACCCTAACGAACACTACAGCTTTCAAACAGCTTCAAGCTGTAGTTGACATATATGACGCTCCAGATTGTACTGATGAGAAATTTTCGCAGGCTTGGATCGCATGTGTCGCTAAATATTGGGGAACTACAGTAAGTCCTTGTAAAAAGTAATTCAGAAGTGTTCTTTGTTCATTTTATTTTTATAGGGTTACCATGGAGTAGCAGCGAATTCTATGGGCTCTGACCCTAATAAATCAGTGGTGAATCCTCGGTTACAAGTGCACGGTATAGGAAATATCAGAGTTGCAGACACGAGCATCATTCCAGAAGCAATTACTGGACATCCACATTGCAATTCTTATATGATTGGTGAACGTGCATCTGACTTTATTAAGGAGGATTATGGAAAACTGGATTAAAATCGGTTACTTAAGAAAAAAACGCACGGTGTTTACGGATTATGATAAATACATAATAATTTATACATTATAAGAGGTTTTTTTATATCCTTGTTAGGTATGATGAGTATTACTGATCCATAGGGGAAAGCTGTTTTTCGCTCTGTTAGTATTTTATAACAAGTTTGATAAAGCGCCATCACTTTTGGGCTAACACCCAATAGTTGGGTAAAAATTTTTGATAGAGTTAATAAAAGAAGAAAGCATTTTTAATAGTCCATCCTCTTTAGAAACTTATAGTCTTTACATACCTTCCAATAAATGCCCCCCATTTTGCGTTGTTCAAAATACCAAAAACCAGATTATTCTATTCACTACCCCCTTTCGATATCCTGTAATTAAGTTTTTCAAAGAAATCCACAACCTTGCAGATATTGGCATAATTTGAGAGCGACAGCACTAATAAGTGTTCAATTAAATAAAGTCATCAAGCCAGCTATGCATTATTATACCATCCTTTTCTCTGAAGTGGAAACCAACTTGATGACTTTTTTATTATTACAGCAAAGTTACCTATTATTGTTTAGTCAATTAAATAAAATCAACAAACAATAAGTGTATTTTATATTTAAATAAAGGGAAAAATCAATAACTTTAAGCAATGCTGCTGGCATTTGACGCTATCCTAGGCCAAAGATCCGCGCATTCCTTCGCCACCGGCCCCGTAATCGCCGATCCTTTCATTTCCCCTTTATTATTCACTATTACTCCGGCGTTGTCCTCGAAGTAAATGAAGACGCCGTCCTTCCTGCGGAAAGGTTTTCGCTGCCTTATGACTACCGCAGGCATTACCTTTTTCCGGAGTTCAGGCTTTCCCTTTTTGACGGTGGCAACGATCATGTCTCCTGAACCAGCAGCTGGCAGACGATTCAATCGTCCACCGATTCCTTGGACAGCGATAACATATAAATTTTTCGCTCCTGAAACAATAGGAAACAAAAGTTAGAATCATATTAAAATAATAAATTAGTTGAATTATAGCACATTTGACATTTATAACCTTAATGTCCGACCGGTCTATTATTTCATAATAATTGACTTCTATCAAAATCATTTATACCTTTATTGTAACGTTTTATTAAAAATAATGCCCTAGGACGCATAAACAAGAAAATAACGCCCTTGGGCATTATTAATTTAAATTGACAGTAATTTGATAAGTAATCGTTTAAAAATCGTTTATAAATCAAAATAATCATTGTTGTGTGTTGTCACCCTAAATGCCCGGCTAGGTATAACCACCTATAATTTATATCAAATCATAAAACATAAAAGTTAATTTTTTAAGTACAAAATGTCGGACATTAAATGTTGAAGACACCATGAGCATTAAAAGACATAATGCCTTTGGTCGAAGCATATCCCTTGGGCCAGGGGCCCTCAGGTTCTACACTATCAACCTCATGCGTTATTACCCTTATAATGCTCTAGGTATCTTAATTACTATAAAACTTCATTCAGTATCTAGTTATTATCCCTAAATTGGTATAAATATAAAAAGTAATGCAACTTCTCATTGTATAAACCTAGTTTTTGAAAATTGTGTGTGAGAGAGGAAGAAAACTGAAAATAATTAGCAGTTAACAAAAATTGTCCTTTTGATCCCCCCATCAAACTTTATTATTCTTTCGCCAATAACTTCTAAAGTGTGTCTCCAGATCGTTTTAGTTCAAGTTCTCCATTGCAGAAAACAATTAAATTTCTGTAACAGAGCCCCACAATGTTACTTCAGGAAAAGTTCAAAATAATATTTTCTGTACTCGCTTGCGCGAAAGTTTTCTTTTCCGCACGCATTTGAGTGCGGAAGTTTTAGTTTTGCAAAAAAGGCAGGATATCGATCTGGCATTTTTTAAATGAAAAGGCAGGATATCGATCTGGCATTCATCGCGCAGCTGGGACGACTTTTACAACTTAGTTTGAAGTTAAAACACCAGACATGACGTACATTGCATTGTTTACCTGACAAACTGAAACAATGCAATATAGGTCATATCTGGTATTTTAACTTCAAAGTGAAGTTTTATTGATAATTTTAAAAGTCGTCCTTACTCATAGAAAAAATATTGTTCCTAACACTTGCGGAAAGTATCTTTTCCGCACTCGACTTCATGGCCGAACTCCGCTACGCGTCGTTCGGCCAACTGCAGTCGCGTGCGGAAAAGGATCACTTTCCGCACTTGTTAGGAAAATAACTATTCCCTACTCGTGTGCGGTAATGTTATTTTTCCGCACTCATTAAAATAAATTAAAAACATTTACTCAGGTCAAAAAATGATAAGTTTATAAAATGCACGTCAGATCAAACTACTAAAAATAAACTTTATTTTTTCATTTTTTCTGTAAATTTTAATTCTATGTAAAGTAAACGGATACTCGAAAGAAACATTTTGTACTTAACACATGTTGTACCACACCAAAACAAAAGTTGCAGAATCCTACATTGAGAGATTCCCTTGAAAATAAAAAGATTGCAGCAAATATACTTAAAAAAGGGCAAAGCAGCAAATCTCTTTCAATGACGTCATTATTAAATGGCTCGCCTAGCAGTCTTAAATTAACATCAACAGCAGCGACTTCACAGGAGGCTACTAATATCCAGTGTACAAACCAGGGTGAAATAACATCTATGTTTGCAAGTCAGATTCCAGCAGGAGACCAAAAAGAGATGGATTCTATAGTAAAGCTACAATGTGCTAGGAATTGTACTTTTAATTTTAATATTTATTGGTCATAATCTCCCTAATAGTGTTTAATGCTAATTGTTGATAACTAATGTTTAGTGCTAACTGTTTTGCGTTTAAAAACAATAAAATAAATTTTGATTATTGAAGTTTTGTTTATGGTTTAGTGTACTAAGATGGAATACTTACATACCTACTGATTGCTGACAAACCAAGAGCTATTCTTAATGAGATTGCTCTATATTTAAAACACCCAAGTCGTTTCCAAGATATTTTTCTACACTGAGTGTGGTAAAGTTACTTTTCCGCATTCATTAAAATAAATAAAAAAATTCATCTTCTGAGGATCTACAAAAAGGGTAACCTCATCACCTTTGAATATAGTAGCGCAATGTTGGAGGAAGGAATGTAATGCCTTGTTACATTCCTTCCCCCATGGTGCTGTAAAGCACCATGCCACAAATAATTGAACACACTACAAATAAATAATGAACATTTATAATAAAAAATGTAAAAAAAGAGTTGTAATGAATATTTGTGCAGATAACCTATGACCATTCATTGTTTGTATATGCCCTGTGATTTACCTACATTATCTGCTGAGTAGCGTCTGTTCTTTGTGAGTTTGGGCTGTTGTATGCTGTTATTACTGATGCTCCCTTCTAATGGGGAAGTTAGGTAAGTTTTGATCTGAGTAGTCTGTTTCTTCTAAGATAGCATCATCATGATATTGTTATAATTGTTTCCTATCTTTGTTCTTTGTATCTTGTATAGATGTAGTTTTTTTCTAATTTATTTGAAATATCTATCAATGTGTATTGCCTGATAATTAAAGTGTCACTGGTGTTTGTTCCAGTTTGATGAAGACTGAAACCTCAGTCGAAACTTTATCAATTCTTCCATAAAAAAAAGCGTTTCACTTGTTGTCCTTCACCCACTACCATCTATGTGCTCTAGCAGAACAAGGACCCTACAAATCCATACCATGATTCAAATTATCCTCTAATCATCAAAAGACACCAAAATCTTTATACTCCAATCTTAAGTCTACTCAGAAGGAGATGATTTGTAAAACCATCAATGCCTCCACCCTATATCTATCCTATACACTGAGTTCGGTAATAAAATCTGAGGGCTCTGGGCACAGTCTTTTTTTCAACACAACACAATAAAATTTTATAATATTTGAACCAAATAAAAGTGAAGCTCTAATTAATTAATGTATGTTACCAATCTTTAAATGAGCATCAGCTTTTGCAGGTTAAAGTTACAAGTTTCGGCGTCAAATTTTATGCTCTAGTAACACAAATAATGAAATTACATTCCAGAAGATTGGAGAGGACTAGTAAGAAGAGAGGACTAGCCATATAAGATGATAAGGCCGAGGCTTCCAAGCAATAAGACGGTATTAAGTTTTAAGTTAATATTACCAATATTAAATGAAGATAATATTGACCAAATCTAAGCTATATGAAATTAGTACTTACCAGTGTTATCCGCACAATTTATTACAGCTCCTACTGGCAAACCCAGGGAAATCCTGAATTTGGCTCCCGCGGAACCACCACGTCCTAAAATAAACAGTCATTTAAAAACAATGAATTATATGTTGTAAGTGGAAAATACACTAAAAAACTCAGACAGGAAAAGAGGCTTATACCGTGATTTGGAGATTATCATGCACATTTCTTGAGATGTACATTATTTTTTAGGATTTTGTAATAACATTTTTGGAAAACATACCTCTCTTGGACATTTTTGTAGAGAAAAAGAAACTTGTTTGTCTATTTGACAACCGACAAGTGACAGGATAGTAAACGTCAGATAGGTGACATACTTTTGGCAGTTCCGAAGCGCTTTGACGTTGACACTTGACATTAATAATTGAACTCTTAGAGTAAAACGAGTAACTACAAAGAAGTAAAGATTTTTGTTCAAACTTAACTCTTTATGTAGTTGGTGAAGTTAGCGGGATTAGAACAAATAATGCACCTCTTCTTTATTCGAAAATGGCCGACGTTTCGACTATTTATTTAGTCTTCATCAGGGCTAAAACCAATAAGTTCAACAGTAACAAATCCCTGGGCCCAACATAAAATTGTAAAAACTGTTGAACTTATTGGTTTTAGCCCTGATGAAGACTAAATAAATAGTCGAAACGTCGGCCATTTTCGAATAAAGAAGAGGTGCATTATTTGTCCTAATCCCGCTAACTTCACCAACTACTTACAACTTAAGGACGCTAATTACAACAATTAACTCTTTATCTACATATGGGTTCGTGTGTGTCCGCAGGGCAACCCTGTAAGCCATTTTTCGAAGCTTTTAAGCTTTAACTTATGGAAGTTTTTTCTGTTTTTCGGTTTTCTGAATAAACCAGTCTGATAAGGCCCTAAATGCACATATGGTTGCAATATTTTTAATTTTCGTCGAAGAGCATTTCTTTTGTATTTGTTAGTTTTTGGACAGGCACTTTCACAATTTCTTGGGAATTTCGGCCATAAACATGAGACCCTACAATTGCCGTTTTTCTTTAACCGGCAAAGCCGATTTAATGGTAAAGCGATTTGGCGAATATCGTTAATTGAAATTAAAATCTTATTATCTCATTAGATAGAGCTTTGAATTTCCCATCCTATAGATGTAAATTCGAGTAATTAATTTATGTTTTAATTGACTAGGCCAGGAAATTAACGGTCAATTTAAATAAAAAGCCTTATTTGTCAATTAAACTATGTCATGTGAGGTGTCACTTTAAAGAGCATCATTTATTTTCTCCAAAGATCATATTTTCAATTTCCTTCTACCAGCAGACTTTCCAGAATAGCTCATTTTCTAAACTTGTGCTCGCGCTGTCCGAAGCGCCATATAGTCGCCCAGGCCAAGGTGGTATCGATTTTTCTGCAGTACCCTTTCGAGAATAAGGTACCGAGGGGGTGGTTCCGAGGATGTTCGGAAAAAGAGAGACGGTTTTTGAAATCGCTAGAGTGATGAGAATTACGACCTAACCGGGAATAGGAAAAAGTTAAAATTTTACCGCGAGAAAAAGGTCAGTTCTTGGCTCCACCGTTCTAATTATTACCAATTCGTAATTTTTAAAGTCTTTAAGTCCGCCGCGCTAATTATTTTTATTTTCAATTAGTGCCAAAACAATTAAACCGCTTATTGCCCGCCTATGAAAAGTTTCGTAGAGTGTTTTTTCGGTTGTGCCATATAGTGCCAATCCACCTCTGCCCTTTTCCTGAATAGGCCATTTTCTTGAAGTTAGCGGATACTTTGCAGACGCAGTAGACTACCGGCAATTAAGTATTTGTAGAGTAGTTGTAGAGTACTCGAATCTCCGCAGACATGGCGGCGACGGCAACACCGCAGTCGCGAACATAGCCGCTCCCACGTAACGACCGATTATTAGCGGCGAGGGGAGGGGGCGACGGGGGAGCGACGGGGGGGGGGGCAACAAGGAAAAAGAAAACAAATATTCGTAATTTGCGATTTCCAATATAATTTGGCGTAAGACATCAAGTGACGTCACTTCCCGGTGATTTCGCCGCCATGTTTTTGTGTTCCATAGCTAAAAACAGTGACTTTGAAATACTAGATCCAAGTATGACTATATACTTCGCCGCAATACACGCTGTTGTGAAAACCTCCAACATTATTTTTTCTAATCATCTCTTTCTACATTACGGTATCTGCGTTAAGTTTATCTCTCTTGTGGCACCTTTTTTGCAATTGAAACAACGATTCAAGCAGGGACATATACGCTTGGCATAAAGCTTTCTTATGCCATCGTTGATTGGCCCCGTGCCACGACAAAGATAAAATATTGGGAGTTTTGTTACGACGAAAGAGACAGGCTTATATAATTACGTCGATACTATATTTACAACAAGTGGTGTCGCCATACCTGGGTCTAGTATACAAAGTCACTGGCTAAAAATGATATCACTGGTTCTATAATTGAATATGAAGCCATTTTGATAATTGACTATTCTAGAATTTCGGACCAACCTACTTAAATATAAGATGGAAGACGGATCATGTTTGATATGAGATATATTTATAGTATATTCCTAAATTGTCACTTTTAGGCCAAAACTTTCTTTAAGGCAAAACTTATAGTTTTGTAGCTGAAGAAAATCCTAGAGCATCAAAACTTATATGTTCATCATAGTTAATGAAATGGCTGCGGAGTTGCCGTTCCAACTATTTTTTTTTAAACTTTAAAATATTTATGTGTGATTATGAGTTATATAAAGGATAATGTTAATAAAATGCAAATAACAACAGAAAAATACCACGACGCTTATTCTATAGAAAAGAGTGAAAGTGAAAGTGAGAATTTTGACAACCTTGATCGGTCAAAAAATTCTGTTGACGAGTTCCATTGGCCAGCAATTCTCACTTTTACTTTCACTCTTTCCTATAGAATAATGCCCCATGTGTTCATCAAGTCCGTTATTTGTTATTTTGAAGCATGTCCTAAATTACTTCCTTCGATATTTATTAAGTTGTCACTTTTGTAAAGTCCAACGTCCGGGGATGACACTGACGGCTCCAGAGCGCTTTGAAAGTATCCTCATCCTTTGTTTTCTCAAACCTGTCTAGTGCTGCCACCCGAAATGACAGCTAATAAATAAGTGACAAATATCAACAAGTGACAGTGACAAATAATAATGGCGAGTTAAGTTACAACGCGGCTTTCAACCTCTCTTTTTTTTTCTATCAAAAAATCATAGCCAACTAGATGACGTTTTATAATGAACGGCCTGTATTGTTTTAATGAAAAGATATTATTCGAAAAGAACACACGACATTGAATTGTCGATTCTTAATCCTCATTTTTATACACACAGAAAATTCGGTATGTTTGACTGCGCTGTTTGTATGCCCCTCAAAAAAGTATGTCAAAATTAGCTGCGGCCTTATTCTATAGGAGAGTGAAAAGTGAAAGTGAAAGTGAGAATTTTGACAACCTTGATTGGTCAAAAAATTCTGTTGACGAATTCCATTGGCCCGCAATTCTCACTTTCACTTTCGCTCTTTCCTATAGAATAATGCCCCTGTTCTGAAATGGTCACTTACGTCTACAACGTACGAGACATTCTTTGCTGACCTTGATGTCAAAATATCGGTGCACGGATCCGATATGTGGATTTAACTGTGCGACTTCCAAAAGGGCACGTTTTTTTCGGCATGTGGAGAAATAGAAATATACAAAGTATTGTTTCCATCCCCTCCTTTTGTATCCAAGACCAGCTATGTAAAATATAGACAATGTACAGTAAGTATGTGGTTAAAACTGTGGTTAATCATCAGCGTTTGCTAGTATGTTACATCTGGAGAGACTTTCCCGTTTTATAGTTTTAACTCCCCTTTTCAGCAATGGGTACCTTAAAAATGGCGGCGATATCCGTTGGAACAAACGTCACTTGACGTCTTACGTCAAATCATTTGAAGTTATGATTCCCCAACTGATTTGCTCCTGACGGTGAAAGAATGTCATGGTTACTTTTAAATGGCGGACTTCCGGCCAAAAATCCGGACCATTTTTGCATTGGCATTTGTTGGTACTGTTCATATCTCATAGATCATTGGTAGCAACCGTCATGGCGAGCGCCCCCCTACAAATTTGAAACGTGTACCCATTATTTTGTATGCAGTTATTTCACCTTTATTATTTAACTGGCTTTGTAAAGTTTGTACGACTCCACTACGAACTAGCTGCAACTTGGCATTTTCTATACTCGTCGGATAGGGCTGTTTTTCAGTACTTTATGTGGTGAAGACGCCTACACCAAGCCGTCTTAAACACATAAAGTTTTTTCGTCACTAATTTCCGCCATTTTGTTTCTCTTTGCTAAAAAGGGAGGCATAACTGTAAAAGATGAGCGTTTTTACATAAATCCTATCTCGTTAAAGAAAACAAAGGAGTAGCAATAGAGTGCCGTCATCCGAAAACGCTAATTCTAATTGACATTTTATTTCACAGTGACATATGACAGGTCTCTTGCAAGGCAACATGGCAACCTTCAAAAGTCCAAAATAATTAGTTGTCAACATCAAATTCACAATTCACCAAATTTCCCAACCCAATTTAACAACAACAGAAAGTTTATTTTCATTAATTATCTGGAATTAAGCAATTAACCAGCGGATTTCTTTAGTAAAATTGCATTTAAAAGTGTCCACCCTCACAGCAGGTAAGCTAAGATATAATTTCCTGCTCTTTGTACTATGCAAATGCAAATTACAAATTTAACAATGGCAATAAAATAAAGTACACCACATCCACATCGGCTTGACTGCGTTTAACTTTTTTTTTTGCTTATCTTTATCACTTTTAGTTTAAGAATTTTGATGTGGTGGGGAGAAAGTTATTTAAGGACTATTTTTTTTTATGTTGAATGTACCTCTTACGTGGGATTTATCACAATTTTCAACCATTTTATATATAGGCGATAAAACGCAAGTAGTTTCTGTCTTCTGTCAAACTCAAAACTCAGTTCGTTCTATCCTTCAACTCAAACTCAAGCTTTTGTTTGTATTTAGGATCAGTTTCAACTTCTGTATGTTCCCAATTGGTGTATTTATTTGAGGTTTACCCTCATTTCCTTATGGGAATTACAGGGCTTAATCCTTAATCAGTGTCCTATAAAATCAAGCTTGAATGAAAGTTGTGAGTGAAGTCAATGTTGAACCTTTGTAACGTGGTGCAATCAATTTACGTTTTTTATTACATACGCGGATCAAGATCGAGAAGCTGTTATAAATCTCTCTGAATATGATACAGTTGGTAAGTCTAGTTTTTTTCTATATTTGCAGGGGGCTGTTGTCAACCACTATACTCCCCTAACAATCAATCAACCCTCCAGGCGTCGATTCATACATTAAATGTTTCAAATGAATATTTACATGCTGTGAATCCCTCAGGTTCTTCAAGTCACAAGAAACATGCAAACAACATACAATGTTTTAGCTTTCAAGAAAGTATGTTAGTTTAAGATTTATTGTGGTTTTGGAAAATGCTGCTACCAGTGTCAGCAAGAACAAGTTTTTATATTTTTTCGCAGCACTCTTTGCCGAATTTTTGTTTATGAAATTAACTATTCAGTGTTATGAGAAATGAACGGTTTAAGTTTTAGTGAATTTTGTTGCCTATTTTGTTGCCCGCCTTGTCCCAGCAGAATAGCAGCAAAATTAGCATTCATGCCTCCAGAACCAACATACGAATTTGTGTCAGAAGACAATGGAAAGTATAGTTTTGCTGTTACTGATCGGGCAGAATGGCAGTTTAGTGATAGAGAGAAAGATCTCATAGATGCTTTTCATGCCAGAACAACTAGGGGCAATAAAATAGCTTGTATGTTTGTAAGGTGCTGCAGTACTGCTAGGTTTACTATACTCTTTTCACATGCTAATGCTGTGGATCTTGGCCAAATGAGTAGTTTTTATTGGGGTCTAGGTACCCGAATGAACTGTAACATATTTAGTTACGATTATTCTGGTTATGGTGTGAGCGGAGGAAAGCCTTCAGAAAAAAATCTCTATGCAGATATTGATGCAGCATGGCAGGCCCTTAGAACAAGATATGGAATTAGTCCTGAAAATATTATTTTGTATGGTCAAAGCATAGGCACTGTCCCTACAGTTGATTTAGCTGCTAGGTATGAGGTTGGAGCTGTGATACTTCATTCACCCTTAGTATCCGGAATGAAAGTAGCTTTTCCAAATACTAAAAGAACATGGTTTTTTGATGCCTTTCCAAGTATCGATAAGATTCCCAAAGTTACATCTCCAACATTAATTATTCATGGAACACAAGATGATGTTATAGACTTCTCCCATGGACTGACCATATTTGAGAAATGCCCAAAAGCAGTGGAACCTCTTTGGGTAGAAGGTGCAGGTCACAATGATATAGAGTTATATCCTGTCTACTTGGAAAGGTTAAAAAGGTTTATCACTGTAGAATTAGAAAACTGACAATTGCACAATACTGAAGTTAGGACATTCCATGCAGAACCACCAAGTGCTTAGCTTTGTGGAGCTGTGCCAGTGGGAAAAGTGCAACAAACAATTGGGGTCTGCCCTGTACATATTAATGTTCAGCATGGATTTTTTATTGTGTTTTATGATGGGTCAAATTTATCAATTTGTAATTAATTAGAATTTCAAAGTTCAATTTTGAGTTTTTAAATCTACCAGCAGACTACCTATACATCTCTTGAGTGGTTGGTACTGTTGAACGTTGCTGGACAAAATTCAATAGCTACAAACAAAAAGACACTACTTAAGATATAGAACAATTTCAGTTGTAGTGAATCAGTTAGGTAGGTACTTATGTTTTTATGATTTTTATATGTTTATATTAAGGTACAACTTTTTGTGATGAGATTTTAATGAAAAAGTTTTTTTAGCTAGCCGATGTAAAAATGACATAATATTATAATGTGTAATTGGCAACTTTGAAATAAAAAAATTTTGTATAACATTTTTGTACATTTTTAAAAAAATGTTAGCAAAGAACTCAACCAAAACATTTTAAAAATTACCTTAACTTCTTTGTTTTGAGGCTCCAGGCACTCATGGTATTTGAAGAATTTAAAGGTTCTGTGAGGTTAATGTGTTTATTTGAGGTGCTTTGTATAGGGTGATTTTCATGTTTATATGTCTTTTGATCGAGAACTAAAGCTCCGTTCTTTGTCATTTCTTACTTTTCCAAATTATAAAATCTAACAGAATTACAGGTTCAATTTTCTAATTGCAAAGAGAATTATACAGTGTATCCCTGGATATACGGAAAACTTTTTAATTTATGGTTTAGCTTGGTCAAAGACAAGTTTCTGGCATAATTTAAGTTTTGAAAAATCAAGGAGGTTTTGGCTTTGGAAATTATCAAAAAACCTATTTTCAGGTAGAATAAAGTTAACTTTCTATGAAAAATATGACGGAAAGTTGCCTACAATCAAAAGGTATGGCAATATACCAACTTTCAGAAATCTTAGCTTACTATGATTTTTCAACTTTTATCAAATTTAAATTTTTTTTTAAGCTGTTCAGTGGCAAAAAGTCATTTGTATATGTTGTTTAAAAGAAAAATTAAGAACCAAACCACAAATTTAAAAATTCTCTGGCAACTTTGATCACGCTTTTTTAATAAAAAGTTGAAGAGTGATAGTCTGTCAATAATTCTGAATATTGGTGTAGAGTCTTAGGTTATGGTTCTCAGCAACTTTTCTTAATGTTTGTCTAATAGGATGGAAACTTTAGTATATCAAAAAATAGTATATTGTTTAACGAGTGACGAAAATAGCATTTTCTCTCACAAGAGAACAGTTTACAAACCGAGGCGAAGCCAAGTTTGGTAATGTTCTCGAGCGATAGAAAATGCTTTTTTGATGAGTAAAACACTATACTTTTTCTTCATTAAGTCTTCATTGAAAAACAATCTTTATAGTTTTTTTTTCAAAAATTAAGGGGCGTCATTGTCAACATGACACCTCGACTGTCAATGAGTTTAGTTTGGTGAAATTTCAACACTTTGATTCACTTTTCTGAGGCCCGAGCAGGCAAAATATATATGTTTTTGTATGATATCACCATTTTCCAGGGTGTTTTATAAGATTAGACCAGTTAAATCGCATTTTATTGGCGATATACAGACGAAATTAGAACAACTTACTTTCTTTACCAGAGACGAAAGTTAACGTTATGGGATTTTCTCTCACTAGAGACGAAAGTTACGTTTTCGGCTAGGGCAAGGTATGACGAAAGTTGTTTATTTTTACATGGTTACATGGTTACAAAGATGTTTTTTGACAATTTCCAATTTTTTTTTAATTTTTAAAACTTGAATTATGAAAAAAATCATCATCAAAGTCAAAAATTGGACTAAGCAGGGCAAGACCCCAAAAAATTAAATTTTAAATTGGCATTGTTTTTACATGAATTGTTTCACCTATTTGGGGACCCACTGTAAAGGAGGTAATTTGAAACCGAGAAAGCAAACCTTTCTCGGTTTCAATTTTGTGCAGAGTCCCCTAGCAGTAAGCAGTATGAGATTAGTAGATAAAGGTAGAAATGGATTATTTTATTTCATATCTTACCACTTACTGAATTGGGTGCCACCATTTGTGTGCCTTTAAGCCTATGTTTCTGTTATATTACTTATACACAAGTCATTGAAGGTTTTGAAGTTTTCCATTGCATCTAAAACTGCAGAAGCCCCTGAGAGAGATTCTCTCTTCCCCCCCCCCCCCTTCCCGTTATAGTATTTGTTTTTGTTTATGTGATTTCTAGTTTTGTCTTGCTGGTTTAGAGGTTTAAATTATTTTGGGGCCTCTCAGTATATTCTTCAAAATGCATTCTAATTGATCGTCTTTCCTCTTGTAAAGACATTGTAACACAATGAACGTACCACCTTCAAAAATATCTCTTCAAATTAATACTAGTTAATATTCTTGCCATGCAATGGGCTTAACTAAATTTCATTACCTTGATTATGTAACAGTTATAACCTATTAACTACGAGAATGGTTTGGTAGTGTGTTTAATGATAACCAACCATCTCTGCTCCTTTCCATGACTAAAAAAACCTTAAATTATTCAAATACCATTTTTAATAGAATACCAATTTGCAACCTTGTGCTCACGTTTTGAATTTGCCTTAAACTTCACAGCACTTTTTGCTATTTGTTGTTAAATTCGCGCTACCGTAGTTTCCGCATGTTGGAATTACTTGCGGTTTAATTCCAATGTAAAATCTCAGACTGATTAAGAAGAATTTTCTGTTTGTTCAAGCGAAACACTAGTGTAGAATAAAAAAACAGGTTACGGTTTCAGTAATCTAGAAATTAAAAGTATTTTTGATAAATACAAACCGTTCATTTCGTTTGTCAGGTTACTTAACAATTTATTGTAATATGTATGAGGGTGTTCATTTGAAAAACGTCATCTAGTTAGCTGTGAAACGTCAAAAGAAAAGAGTGAAGGAACAAAATTCCATTTAGGTACTTTTATTATGCCATCCTTTTCTGTTAAAGATTAATTACCTTTTAGATGACTTTTTCAAATGAAGAACCCGTATTTTATAAGGTGTAAAATATATGTGTATAAGCCATAAGAATCCATTTTTTTATAAACATGAACAAAGACCAAATTTTATTAATTGCTTGAAACAGAAATTTAGCATTATCTCAGTAATAGGTATTGATTGTTATAAACCCCAGCTAGATATAAGTTCTACGTTTGAGTAACAGGATTCTAACTGCACTGGATTAACGGACTTTAGATAGCAAAATGTTAATTTTATGCTTTTGTTAAGTTGTAATCGAACCGATATTCCCTACCGTTTGCATGTAATACTCAGAAGCAATTTAATATATTCGCAGAAATATTAACTGCTACACTATCGGACTCCTGTTATTCTTATACCCATGAATTATATTCGACTGGTACGGATTAATGATAGAATGTAAGAGTAAGAATTGTCATCAAACATTTATCTTCCTGTGTGCTAGTTATAATGAGAATTGTGTTATCAGAATTATGTTATTAAAATAAAGTAAGAGATTTGGATTAAACATTTGCTTAATTTGGCCTTTCATGACAAAGTTAGTGATTTAACCAACAATAATCAGATAATAAAAAATTTCTATATGAAATGCTACAAAAGTCCACCTATAAACTGGTGTAGTTGGGTTAATGTGGGTAAACACATATTTTTGGTCTTCATTAGGATAACACCTACCTACTTGCTTACTAGAAAAGCGTTTTAATGTAGGTAATCAATAATTAGTACACAGTAGGTACGATATGCCCACGATGGTAGATAGATTAATAATTCTTTATTAGGTACCCAGTTTGGCTGTGTTATCTATCTCACCCTCTCACATGAATTCGTGTGAATCTGTCCACCAGCTCCCAGCAACCACCAGCAACTTTTCCGCCGATCGCGGCCGAAGGTCCAGTGGTGCGCGCCGATATGTTTCTCTTTTTATGTGTTATTTAAATATTATTAAATGGAAAATTCAATAATTTTAAATTAATAGAGCGAGTAATTTTGTTTCTTTTTGTAAAAATAGTTGAATATAATAGTTGTGTCATAAGTAGTTGTTTTAATCGTTATAAATGCATTTGATTGCAGCAACTGTTACAAACATACTCTCGGCACGGCATATTCTAAGTTTGCTGGGTTCAAAGGTCGTGTGTCAAAACGGCACCTTATAGGGATGATAGTTGGACCCAGTCCACACCATATGTATGGGGTGAGAACGACTTACATGCCGTCAGAGGGGCGGTATAGAGCCAGCAATTTTTACGTACTCTCGGCACGGCATAATCTAAGTTTTCTGGGTTCGAAGGTCGTGTGTCAAAACGGCACCTTATGGGGATGATAGTTGGGCCCATTCCACACCATATGTATGGGGTCAGAACGACTTACATGCCGTCAGAGGGGCGGTATAGAGCTAGCAACGTTTACATACTCTCAGAGCACGGCATATTCTAAGTTTGCTGGGTTCAAAGGTCGTGTGTCAAAACGGCACCTTATAGGGATGATAGTTGGACCCAGTCCACACCATATGTATGGGGTGAGAACGACTTACATGCCGTGAGAGGGGCGGTATAGAGCCAGCAATTTTTACGTACTCTCGGCACACGGCATAATCTAAGTTTTCTGGGTTCGAAGGTCGTGTGTCAAAACGGCACCTTATGGGGATGATAGTTGGGCCCATTCCACACCATATGTATGGGGTCAGAACGACTTACATGCCGTCAGAGGGTCGGTATAGAGCTAGCAACTTTTACATACTCTCAGAGCACACGGCATATTCTAAGTTTGCTGGGTTCAAAGGTCGTGTGTCAAAACGGCACCTTATAGGGATGATAGTTGGACCCAGTCCACACCATATGTATGGGGTGAGAACGACTTACATGCCGTCAGAGGGGCGGTATAGAGCCAGCAACTTTTACGTACTCTCGGCACGGCATAATCTAAGTTTTCTGGGTTCGATGGTCGTGTGTCAAAACGGCACCTTATGGGGATGATAGTTGGACCCATTCCACACCATATGTATGGGGTCAGAACGACTTACATGCCGTCAGAGGGGCGGTATAGAGCCAGCAATTTTTACGTACTCTCGGCACGGCATAATCTAAGTTTTCTGGGTTCGAAGGTCGTGTGTCAAAACGGCACCTTATGGGGATGATAGTTGGGCCCATTCCACACCATATGTATGGGGTCAGAACGACTTACATGCCGTCAGAGGGGCGGTATAGAGCTAGCAACTTTTACATACTCTCAGAGCACGGCATATTATAAGTTTGCTGGGTTCAAAGGTCGTGTGTCAAAACGGCACCTTATAGGGATGATAGTTGGACCCAGTCCACACCATATGTATGGGGTGAGAACGACTTACATGCCGTCAGAGGGGCGGTATAAAGCCAGCAACTTTTACGTACTCTCGGCACGGCATAATCTAAGTTTTCTGGGTTCGATGGTCGTGTGTCAAAACGGCACCTTATGGGGATGATAGTTGGACCCAGTCCACACCATATGTATGGGGTCAGAACGACTTACATACCGTCAGAGGGGCGGTATAGAGCCAGCAACTTTTACATACTCTCAGAGCACGGCATATTCTAAGTTTGCTGGGTTCAAAGGTCGTGTGTCAAAACGGCACCTTATAGGGATGATAGTGGGACCCATTCCACACCATATGTATGGGGTCAGAACGACTTACATGCCGTCAGAGGGGCGGTATAGAGCCAGCAACTTTTACGTACTCTCGGCACGGCATAATCTAAGTTTTCTGGGTTCGATGGTCGTGTGTCAAAACGGCACCTTATGGGGATGATAGTTGGACCCAGTCCACACCATATGTATGGGGTGAGAACGACTTACATGCCGTGAGAGGGGCGGTATAGAGCCAGCAATTTTTACGTACTCTCGGCACACGGCATAATCTAAGTTTTCTGGGTTCGAAGGTCGTGTGTCAAAACGGCACCTTATGGGGATGATAGTTGGACCCAGTCCACACCATATGTATGGGGTCAGAACGACTTACATACCGTCAGAGGGGCGGTATAGAGCCAGCAACTTTTACATACTCTCAGAGCACGGCATATTCTAAGTTTGCTGGGTTCAAAGGTCGTGTGTCAAAACGGCACCTTATGGAGATGATAGTTGAACCCAGTCCACACCATATGTATGGGGTGAGAACGACTTACATGCCGTCAGAGGGGCGGTATAGAGCCAGCAATTTTTACATACTCTCAGAGCACGGCATATTCTAAGTTTTCTGGGTTCAAAGGTCGTGTGTCAAAACGGCACCTTATAGGGATGATAGTTGGACCCAGTCCACACCATATGTATGGGGTCAGAACGACTTACATACCGTCAGAGGGGCGGTATAGAGCCAGCAACTTTTACATACTCTCAGAGCACGGCATATTCTAAGTTTGCTGGGTTCAAAGGTCGTGTGTCAAAACGGCACCTTATGGAGATGATAGTTGAACCCATTCCACACCATATGTATGGGGTCAGAACGACTTACATGCCGTCAGAGAGGCGGTATAGAGCTAGCAACTTTTACATACTCTCAGAGCACGGCATATTCTAAGTTTGCTGGGTTCAAAGGTCGTGTGTCAAAACGGCACCTTATAGGGATGATAGTGGGACCCATTCCACACCATATGTTTGGGGTGAGAACGACTTACATGCCGTTAGAGGGGCGGTATAGAGCCAGCAACTTTTACAAACATACTCTCTCTAATTGTGTATATTGTTGCGAACTCGGGGTTCGATAATTCCAGTGTAACGATTTAACACGAAAACACTATTTATTTATTCCACAATACAATTTTCCTTCAACGAAACTCGTTCGTTCCACAAACGAAATTATTCCACAATTTCACACAGGTACAATTCGTATACTAAATAACTCACTACTTAACACTTTATAGCCTTCTATTATCGCTTCGTACTTTAGCTTACTTATAGCTCGCTTAAAATAAGACTACTTTACTCTGCGCGTTCTATGCGCCTTTTATATACAATCCTAAAATTGCAGAAAAACCTAGAAAGTTCTTTATAAGAATTCTTGAATAATCTCACATAAAAAAAAGGTTGTAAACAACTGCCTTCTAGATTAAACCGAGCAATAAATCACTCGTGTCAGCCATGACGCAGCGCGGATAGGTCGCGAAGTTCCACCAACCAACACGCGTTGCCCCGCCTCCCATGCGGCGTTGCTGCGAATCGTAATAATATTTAAATATACGTCAATATTCTAATATTCTTTCATTTCCCAAAGTTCCAATTGTCAGTGGTTTAGTAACACCGACTTTTACATCACTTTTAATTGGAGCAATTGCTATAAAAACTTAAAATCTTAAAATATTGTTTGAATTTTGTAGATTACTTTATTATCGTCTAAGATGGTGAACTATGCCCATTACTAGGGTTTTATTTTAACAAATCAAAAAGTGCGCAACATTAATAATACTATACTATTATTAATGTTGCGTAAACAAGCATATAATACAAATTCGCGAATGTGCTTAGAGCGAAATTTAGTGAATAGCTAATAGTATACTTTGTCCACGGCTTAATTTACAATTTTTACATAATAATCAATTAGATAACTCGTCGTAAACACGCGTTTTGTTGTGATTGTCAAAGTCAAAGTGACGTTAAAACCATTATGTTGACCATCAAGGCGACTCTAATAGTTGGAACCATCGAGCAAATCTAGAAATCATCTCCTGTTTTACAGTTTTGCCCCCCCCCCCTTTTTATCAGTGAGAACCTTTGAACTGATGACGACTTGCGCCGGAAGTGTCCTTTCGGTGACGTCATGACGTATTACGTCAAATTATTGCAAAACAATTGTCACGGTCATCATTTATATTACTTCTAATTTCCAATCTAATCTAATATCGAACTTATATTCATCTCCTAGCTAGAGCGCTAGGGCTCCTAGCCTTAGCTGACCTAGTTCCAGGTTTTCTAACACTTAACTTCTAGTCTAATAAAATCCAAACACCATTGACAGTCAATATTCGGTCCGGCTTTAAGTTCTTATGACGCTTTTATGACTTGTGCTGACGTCAAAATTACGTCAAGGGAACCTTTGAAGCGAAGGACTTCCGGCCAAAAAGGGGGGTCATTTTTAGGAAAATATTGGCATTGTTTGGAACCTAAATTTGTTTTGTTTCTAATTTCCAACATGGCGGAGTCTGCATGCAATTCTTCTGGAGTGCGTAATAACAAAGCAAAAGAGGCATTGTGCGTAATGAATATTATTCACGCTGTTCCAGTCCAGAGGTTGTAACACACCCTATTCTGTGGTTACAACCCGACAAATGATCATATTTTTGTACAGCTGTGGACAAATTTTTAGTAGTATAACATTAATATTTTGATAATAGTGATTGATATACATTCTTGCTGAGAACATATTGTTACACTCTGCATATATTACCCATTTAGTTATTTTTCTAATTTTGACATATAAAGTGGCACTTTTCAATACTGATGACAGTGACGTAACGTCCTACTTTTCGTAACTAGTTACGAAAAGTAAAATCTTTCGTAACTAGTGATGAAAAGTTGGTGTCACCACCAGTTGCAGGTTTCGGCTGTGGCACACCCTTGCTATAGTTTTACGGTATTAAGTAGATACAAAGTGGTTTAAAAGTAAATATTGAAGTTTAATAATAATAATTCTCTCTCTAAGTAGGTATTTGTAGTCAAAATTAGAAAAAATCTTGTATGAAACACGTGATGAAAAGCCTTTTTTGTGTATCTCATTCAAATTGCGGTAGCTCGCTGCGCTCCTCCCGCAAACATTCATTCGTTATACAAAATCGGACTTTTCGTAACTGGTCACATAAATAGCTATTCATGCATGGTATTGTTACGATCGCAGCAACGCCGCATGGGAGGCGGGGCAACGCATGGGAGCGTGTTGGTTGGTGGAGCTTCGCGACCTATCCGCGCTGCGTCATGGCTGACACGAGTGATTTATTGCTCGTCTGGCTTAATCTAGAAGGCAGTTGTTTACAACCGTTTTTTTTTTATGTGAGATTATTCAAGAATTCTTATAAAGAACTTTCTAGGTTTTTCTGTAATTTTAGGATTGTATATAAAAGGCGCATAGAGCGGCGGTTAGGGATAGTCGTATTTTAGTCGAGCTATAAGTAAGCTAAAGTTACGAAGCGATAATAGAAGGCTATAAAGTGTTAAGTAGTGAGTTATTTAGAAGTCGAGTGTATTTGTGGGATAAATAAATAGTGTTTTCGTGTTAAATCGTTACACTGGAATTATCGAACCCCGAGTTTGCAACAGTATGTTATATGTAATTAGATAATAAGGGTTGTAGAAAGCTTATATTACGTACAAATGGAATATTTGCAATTTGTAATTACATGAGTATCTATGTAAAGCTTTACAAACAGAATCACATTAATTTTTTTTTCTGGAAGAAAAACTATGGAAGTTTGCAAATATCAATTGATTTCACCAATATGTGTATTTGATAGCCATATATGTACATATGTACTTACTAATTTTTTGCTAATAATCCAGTTACGCTCCTTGTATTTTTTTTACGCTCCTTGTATTTAATTGTCTATAAAATTTTTACATAAATATCTTCAAGCTTCTACATGTGCATTGTCAATTTTCAATCTACGAGAAGCGCAAAAGGAAACAAAGAAAAAAACGTGAGATAAGATCACCTTACCGCAAGTTAACAGGAAAAATAACTGACAACATGCTAAAGTGTTACTTTCAGCTTACTAAGGAGACCCTGATATAAGTATCGATAAATGACGTAGCACGAAAAATTGTTTTCGTAACTTAGAAAATAGCAATAACGACTTCATATATATCTACAATTTTGTTGAAAACTGATTTATTCTTGAGGTAAGCTTCTGTTGAAGTATTGTTTTATATTCTATTTTGTTTTATAAATCAAATTAATTTATTATAAATCGTTTATTCTAAAAAAAAGTAAAGTACTTTGGAACAAGGTCGCCAAAACATGTTATTAAGAATTATAATGAAACATTCTATAAATAAAGCAGATTCCACAAATAATATGGATTATTTTCCTAGATTCTCAGAAATATTTTACTATGGTGAAAGGGAATATACAAGACCAACTGGAGTTGCTCTTATGTTTAAAATGCACTTATGATTGCTGAACTTGTTTACAGACTTACTATGTATGTAGTAGTTCTTAAATTACTTAAAAATATAAAAATATATCTTTATCTTCACATCTCTATAAAAAAACTTTAATGCAACACATAAGTCATAAAAAGTAGTAATTTTTAATAATTATTACTATTTTATAGTAATAAAAAAAATAGTTAATTTTTCCGCTACCTTCTGCTAATCCGCATATAACTTGGTTCTTCAAAGTTTGGAGATTAAAATAAACATTTATATAGATATGTATATCACATTAAAAAGAACCATACCTTGTCTCAGTGGAATAACAATTAATTCACTACCAGATAATAGTAGGCAGCAATAAAATCGGCATGGCCTACGACTTTGATTAGAAACAGCATGTTGGGCACTTCTCCCCCTAGGAACAACAGCTAAGGATATTGTGGAAAAAAATAACCAAATTATTGTAATCTTACATTGCTATATAGTTTGTCACTTTTCATGATTTCATGAGTCTCACTTTTCTTTTAATATCATCTGGATACGTGGTAGCTTTTTGACTGGTTCTCATGCATATTGTTACGATTCGCAGCGACGCCGCATGGGAGGCGGGGCAACGCGTGTGTGGTTAGTGGAGCTTCGCGACCTATCCGCGCTGCGTCATGGCTGACACGAGTGATTTATTGCTCGGTTTAATCTAGAATACTGTGCTAGAAGGCAGTTGTTTACAACCTTTTTTTTATGTGAGATTATTCAAGAATTCTTATAAAGAACTTTCTAGGTTTTTCTGTAATTTTAGGATTGTATATAAAAGGCGCATAGAACGCGCGGAGTAGTAGTAGTCTTATTTTAAGCGAGCTATAAGTAAGCTAAAGTACAAAGCGATAATAGAAGGCTATAAAGTGTTAAGTAGTGAGTTATTTAGTAGTCGTGTGTATTTGTGGAATAAATAAATAGTGTTTTCGTGTTAAATCGTTACACTGGAATTATTGAACCCTGAGTTCGCAACAAATGGTGTCAGAAGTGCGATTCCAGTGAGAATTTGAGGACCAATATTACTGAACTGTAAGTGAGTGCTTCATTGCCGGATATTACGTGTTTATGCCAGTGACTAGAAGCCAGCATCAAGCGATGGAGGATCAATAACTTGCCGCCCTGCTGTCCCTTATGCAACAACAGAGGGAAGAACACGAAAAACGTGATTAAGTACAGGAGCGACGTTATCAAGAACAGGAAAAACGTGATCAAGTACAGGAGCGACGTTATCTAGAACAGGAGAAACGTTATAACGAACAGAAGGAAGAGCAAGAAAGACGTTATAAGGAACAAAAAGAGGAACAAGAAAAACGTGATCAAATACAGGAGCGACGTTATCAAGAACAGAAGGAAGAGCAGGAAAAACATTATCAAGAACAAAAGGAAGAACAGAAACGGTTTAAAGAAGAATTAGTGAACCATCTCGCAGCTAGGGAGCAACAATTGGAAGAAAGAATAATGCAGTCCGTTAACGAAGGACTCGAAGCTGTCAACCAGAGGGTTCTCGAGCTAGAAAAGAAATTCCGGGAATAACTTGAGGACGACACCGTGTCTACAGAGAGTTTTAGCACAGCCAACGCTAAAATTAAGCCTCCTGATTATGACGGTACTAAGGCGTGGGAAATTTATAAAACCCAATTTGAGGCAGCTGCAAAAGCTAATGGTTGGTCCGAGCCCCAGAAAGCTACATCATTAGTGGTAGCACTTCGTGGAAAAGCGGCTGAATTACTCCAATCTCTGTCGGCAGCGGATCAAAGTAATTATGCAGCTTTAGTACACTCTCTGCAACTACGATTTGGAAATGAGCACACAGAAACCATGTTCCAGGCCCAGCTGAGGATGAGACAGCAAAAGTCAGGTGAATCCTTGCAAGAATTTGAGGCGGACATAGACAGACTAATTCACCTGGCATACCCATTAGCCCCTGATTCATTGAGGGAGTTCGCGATAGTGACATGAGGTACCACTTACGTCTAGTCAGACCCAGGAATATCAGCGAGGCACTAGTTCGGGCTCTGGAATTCGAGGCGTCACGAGTGTCATCTAGTTCTTCTCCACGTGTAAGAATGGCAACTTGCGATGACGAGGAGGATACGTCAAGGACTGAATCCATGGCAAGTTTACATAAAACGATTAAGGATATGGCAGTCAATATACAAGCCCTGTTAGAAAGAACTCCTTGATCAACAGGCAATAGGGGCATATCATCTGGATACCTGGTAGCTTTTTGACTGGTTCTCATGCATATTGTTACGATTCGCAGCGACGCCGCATGGGAGGCGGGGCAACGCGTGTGTGGTTGGTGGAGCTTCGCGACCTATCCGCGCTGCGTCATGGCTGACACGAGTGATTTATTGCTCGGTTTAATCTAGAAGGCAGTTGTTTACAACCTTTTTCTTATGTGAGATTATTCAAGAATTCTTATCAAGAACTTTCTAGGTTTTTCTGTAATTTTAGGATTGTATATAAAAGGCGCATAGAGCGCGCGGAGTAGGAATAGTCTTATTTTAAGCGAGCTATAAGTAAGCTAAAGTTCCGAACGATATTAGAAAGCTATAAAGTGTTAAGTAGTGAGCTATTTAGTAGTCGAATTGTAGTCGTGTGTATTTGTGGAGTAAATAAATAGTGTTTTCGTGTTAAATCGTTACACTGGAATTATTGAACCCTGAGTTCGCAACACTACTTTTTATTCTTAAATTGGAAACCATTTATATCCTTACGTTGTTGTGATTCGATCCGTCACCTACCGCCATTCATACTAGTTATATGGCGTTATAGGGGTGTTCCTATGAAAACGTCATATAGTTGGCTGTGAAATGTCAAAATAAAAGGATGAAAGGACAAAAGTCCATTTACTTTCATCATGCTATCTTTTTCTGTCAAAATTTCATAGCCTTTTAGACGCCGTTTTCTAATAAATACCCTGTACTACCAGCGCCAATCTCGTGCAGTCGTGCCAGGTTGAAAGTGCAGCCTCGAGTGACCCAATGAAACCAAAACCAGGGTCGAATTTTTGATAAAGCGCACATCTTTATGCGCAAGAATTCTCCGCCAAGCAACAGTTTTGCGGAGAACCGCGCCCTTCGTTTCCTCAATAATAATATAAACATGGCAGTTACTCTCAGAGTTTCTCAAAGTTAAGAGGTGGAGCTGGATGGAGCTTGGCAGCCGGCACGTACGCAAATTTTGACACACGAGCTTTGAACCCAGCAAATTTAGATTATGCCGGGTCGAGAGTACGTAAAAGTTGCTGTTTCTATACCGCCCCTCTGATGGCATGTAAGTCGTTCTCACCCCATACACATGTTGTGGAATGGGCCCAACTATCATCCCCATAAGGTGCCGTTTTGACACACGACCTCTGAACCCAGCAAACTTAGAATATGCCGTGCTGAGAGTATGTAAAATTTGCTGGCTCTATACCGCCCCTCTGACGGCATGTAAGTCGATCTCACCCCTTACATATGGTGTGGAATGGGTCCAACTATCATCCCTATAAGGTGCCGTTTTGACACACGACCTTTGAACCCAGCAAACTTAGAATATGCCGTGCTGAGAGTATGTAAAAGTTGCTAGCTCTATACCGCCCCTCTGACTGCATGTAAGTCGTTCTGACCCCATACATATCGTGTGGAATGGGCCCAACTATCATCCCCATAAGGTGCCGTTTTGACACACGACCTTTGAACCCAGAAAACTTAGATTATGCCGTGCCGAGAGTACGTAAAAGTTGCTGGCTCTATACCGCCCCTCTGACGGCATGTAAGTCGTTCTCACCCCATACATATGGTGTGGAATGGGCCCAACTATCATCCCCATAAGGTGCCGTTTTGACACACGACCTTTGAACCCAGCAAATTTAGAATATGCCGTGCTGAGAGTACATAAAATTTGCTAGCTCTATTCCGCCCCTCTGACGGCATGTAATTCGTTCTGACCCCATACATATCGTGTGGAATGGGCCCAACTATCATCCCCATAAGGCGCCGTTTTGACACACGACCTTTGAACCCAGCAAACTTAGACTATGCCGTGCCGAGAGTACGTAAAAGTTGCTGGCTCTATACCGCCCCTCTGACGGCATGTAAGTCGTTCTTACCCCATACATATGGTGTGGAATGGGTCCAACTATCATCCCTATAAGGTGCCGTTTTGACACACCACCTTTGAACCCAGTAAACTTAGATTATGCCGTGCCGAGAGTATGTTTGTAAAAGTTGCTGGCTCTATACCGCCCCACTGACGGCATGTAAGTCATTCTCACCCCATACATATGGTGTCGAATGGGTCCAACTATCATCCCTATAAGGTGCCGTTTTGACACACGACCTTTGAACCCAGCAAACTTAGAATATGCCGGGTCGAGAGTACGTAAAAGTTGCTGGCTCTATACCGCCCCTCTGACGGCATGTAAGTCGTTCTGACCCCATACATATGGTGTGGAATGGGTCCAACTATCATCCCTATAAGGTGCCGTTTTGACACACGACCTTTGAACCCAGTAAACTTAGATTATGCCGTGCCGAGAGTATGTTTGTAAAAGTTGCTGGCTCTATACCGCCCCACTGACGGCATGTAAGTCGTTCTCACCCCATACATATGGTGTCGAATGGGTCCAACTATCATCCCCATAAGGTGCCGTTTTGACACACGACCTTTGAACCCAGTAAACTTAGATTATGCCGTGCCGAGAGTATGTTTGTAAAAGTTGCTGGCTCTATACCGCCCCACTGACGGCATGTAAGTCGTTCTCACCCCATACATATGGTGTCGAATGGGTCCAACTATCATCCCCATAAGGTGCCGTTTTGACACACCACCTTTGAACCCAGTAAACTTAGATTATGCCGTGCCGAGAGTATGTTTGTAAAAGTTGCTGGCTCTATACCGCCCCACTGACGGCATGTAAGTCGTTCTCACCCCATACATATGGTGTCGAATGGGTCCAACTATCATCCCCATAAGGTGCCGTTTTGACACACGACCTTTGAACCCAGTAAACTTAGATTATGCCGTGCCGAGAGTATGTTTGTAAAAGTTGCTGGCTCTATACCGCCCCACTGACGGCATGTAAGTCGTTCTCACCCCATACATATGGTGTCGAATGGGTCCAACTATCATCCCCATAAGGTGCCGTTTTGACACACCACCTTTGAACCCAGTAAACTTAGATTATGCCGTGCCGAGAGTATGTTTGTAAAAGTTGCTGGCTCTATACCGCCCCACTGACGGCATGTAAGTCATTCTCACCCCATACATATGGTGTCGAATGGGTCCAACTATCATCCCTATAAGGTGCCGTTTTGACACACGACCTTTGAACCCAGTAAACTTAGATTATGCCGTGCCGAGAGTATGTTTGTAAAAGTTGCTGGCTCTATACCGCCCCACTGACGGCATGTAAGTCATTCTCACCCCATACATATGGTGTCGAATGGGTCCATCTATCATCCCCATAAGGTGCCGTTTTGACACACGACCTTTGAACCCAGAAAACTTAGATTATGCCGTGCCGAGAGTACGTAGAAGTTGCTGGCTCTATACCGCCCCTTTGACGGCATGTAAGTCGTTCTCACCGCATACATATGGTGTGGAATGAACCCAACTATCATCCCCATGAAGTGCCGTTTTGACACACGACCTTTGAACCCAGCAAACTTAGATTATGCTGTGCGGAGAGTATGCTTGTAACATTTGCTGCAATTAAATGCATTTATAACGATTAAAACAACTATTTATGACTTTATATTTTCTACAAAACTATTATTTTCAATAATTTTTACAAAAAGAAATAATGTTACTGACTATTAACTTAAAATTATTGATATATATTAGCATTTAATAATATTTAAATAAATATATAAAGAGAGAAACATATCTGCGGACGCCACTGGACCTTCGGGCATGATCGACGGGAAAGTTGCTGGCGGTGGCTGGGAGCGGGTGGACAGATTCACAACCGTCTCACATGATGGTTATTAATTAGTTTTAGATAAGATTGGAATTAAGTAAAATGAAACGAGCATTACCGAGACATACCTGAGTTAAAATTCGACTTGTATCTTTATTTATGAATTTGCGTTCAGATCTTTGTGTTTCAACGGGTCATCTTTTATTTATAGATTGCTATCGTGTCGCAGTTAATTAAAAAATTATCGATATTCGCATGTAGTACCTATGTGAGGCAGACTTTGTTCTTTACTAATGACTTTTGGTTCTTTTGTCATAAATCATAATATATTTAGATACCTACCTATATTCACGACACATTTTCATTAAGTAGGTACACAACGATTAGGTAGTTGATTGTTGAAAACTACAGACACTTTCGGTGTTGTCAAATTGTCATTAGAATAAAATACTTAAGAATAATAAAGAAAACAATAGTTTGGAGTTCCTTCTAAGTTCCTAATAGAGATTTATCAAGTCAAGTAGCTTGACTTGATGTGAAGATTTTAAAACTACTTGATATTTGATGGAAAATAGTTAATGAATAACAAGACGAACTCAAACATGGTTACGTAATTTCCTAGCAGTCGATTTGACAACAAAGTATTAACCTATAGTTGTTCCATAACTGAATTGGCCACTCAGTCTTAAAGAAAAATTGTATAACATACTACATCCCTATCCGTCTTGTCCTGTCGTGTTTTCTAGAGATATCTAGTTGTAAAAACTAGAGGGACATCATTTTAAGAGTCTCACCCAATTTGCTCCTTTCTTATTTCGAATAAAAAAGGATTTAATTGCCCTTTCTACTACCGTATTTAGAAAATTGTTAGAGTTGCAAGAATCAAGTCGTTGAAGACATATATTGAGTTTTTGAGTCATTTTTAAACGATTTTGATCCTAATCCTAACCTGCATTTTTTTACAAACTCCAAATTTGCATCTTTTGCTTTAAGTCATTTTTAAGAGTTTGGCTCTAATTCTTACCTCATTTTCTACAAAGTCCAAATTAGAGTTTTTAAACTCTTTGCGTCTTTGTAACCGAATTTGCATTGATCCTATTCTGTGTTTTTCCAAAAATTCTAATCGCTTTGACTTATTTTAAACCGATTTTGGTTTTTAAATTCATACCTCAATTAGTCCAAAAACGAAAACTTCAAGTATGCATTTTTTGATGCTTTGAGTCATTTCTAATGGATTTTAAACTTAAAAAACTTGAATTTTTCCAAGTATTTATAATTTGCATTTTTAGATTGCTTTGATTATTTTTAGTCGGTTTTGGTCCTAATCTTAACCTGCAATTGTCAAAAAATGTTTAATTTGTATTTTAAATTTAAGTGATTTTGGTCCTTATCATAACCTGATTTTCTTCAAAAACTTTTAATTTGGGTTTCTAGCTGCTTTGATTAATTTTAAACAGATTTTGGCAATGTTCCTAAAATTAATTATGGCATTAATCCTAACCAGTCTATAGAAACATTACACAAATTTGGATTTTTAGACGCTTTAAGTCATTTTTTAACTAAATTGCCTTAATCATAATTTGAATTTTTCACGAAACTTCAAATTTGTATCTATTTTCTTCAAAAACTTTTAATTTGCGTTTTTAGATGCTTTGAGTCATTTTAAGCATATTTTGGCAATATTCCTAAAATTAATTTTGGCATTAATCCTAACCAGTCTATCGAAACATTCCACAAATTTGGATTTTAAGACGCTTTAAGTCATTTTTTTTACTAAATTGCCCTATTTATAATTTGAATTTTTCGTGAAACCTCAAATTTGTACCTTTACATGCTTTCAATTATATTTAATGATTTATGACCCTGCTAACCTGACTTTTCCAAAAAACACCACATTTTTATTTTGCGTTATTTTCAGTCCAAATTTACTTACTTTGATCAAAAAATTAATTTTACTAAAAACAAGACCTTAGAAAATCCACTTGAATCGATTTGACTTATTTTGTAATTGTTAAATTATAAAGAAAAATTGTATAACATACTACATCTCTATACGTCTTGTCCTGTCTTGTCAATTTGCCCCTTTCTTATTTCGAATAAAAAAGGATTTAATTGCCCTTTCTACTACCGTATTTAGAAAATTGTTAGAGTTGCAAGAATCAAGTCGTTAGCTTGAATGAAGACAATACATATATTGAGTTTTTGAGTCATTTTTAAACGATTTTGACCCTAATCCTAACGTGCATTTTTTTACAAACTCCAAATTTGCATTTTTTGCTTTGCATCATTTTTAAGAGTTTAGCCTAATTCTTACCTCATTTTCTCAAAAAATTGTGCCTCTCCAACGATTATGCTCCCAATCCTACCTTGAATTTTTCTACAAAGTCCAATTTAGAGTTTTTAAACTCTTTACGTCTTTGTAACCGAATTTGCATTGATCCTATCCTGTGTTTTTCCAAAAATTCTAATCGCTTTGACTTATTTTAAACCGATTTTGGTTTTTAAATTCATACCTCAATTATTCCAAAAACGAAAACTTCAAGTATGCATATTTGATGCTTTGAGTCATTTCTAATGGATTTTAAACTTAAAAAACTTGAATTTTTCCAACAAGAATTTATAATTTGCATTTTTAGATTGCTTTGATTATTTTTAGTCGGTTTTGGTCCTAATCTTAACCTGCAATTGTCAAAAAATGTTTAATTTGTATTTTAAATTTAAGTGATTTTGGTCCTTATCATAACCTGATTTTCTTCAAAAACTTTTAATTTGCGTTTTTAGCTGCCTTGATTAATTTTAAACAGTTTTTGGCAATGTTCCTAAAATTAATTTTGGCATTACTCCTAACCGGAATATCGAAACATTCCACAAATTTGGATATGAGTTATTTTTAATGATTTTTGTCCTTGATCTACCCCAGACTTTTTAAAAAAAAAACACCTTTTTACTTTGAGGTATTTTCAGTTCAAATTTACTTACTTTGATCAAAAAATTAATTTTACCAAAAACAAGAACTTAGTAGATCCATTTGATTCGATTTGAGTGATTTTGCAAATATTAAATTTAACTTTCGTTCAAAAAGCGCGACAGTGTTTTAGCTCTAATTCTAACCTCAATTTCTCCACGTTTGTATTTTCCATCATGTGGACAATTTTTTTACGATTTTGGCCTTAATCCTGACCTTAATTTCTCCACAAACACCAAATTAGTATTTATAAACCAAATGAGTCATTTTTAATCGATTTTGGCATTATTCGTAACCTGTATTTTTCAAAAAATTCCTACTTTGCAGTTTAAGACGGTCTAAGCCATTTTTAACCGATTTTGACCCTAATTCTGGTCTAGTTTTTTCAGAAAAGACTATACTTGACATTCACTGCCTCAAACTTGACTGAAAATCAAAAGACATTCTAACTTTCTGGGCTTTTAAGCCGTTATTCGATCGAGTTTCTTCCTAACGTTTCATGCACAACTGCGACGGACATTATCGAAGACAACGGACAAAGCGATTTTTTTGCGTTTCGGCGTTGATTGATTCGACCACTGAACGCTCCGTCGTATTTATACTTTCGATGGTGACGTTTAACGAAGAATATCATGACCGTCAGAAGAGAGGGCGTGCTCTGCTGCTGCTTCACCAGAATGCAAGTCCGTTTGTGTTCCGTAATCCTCGTATTGCTACTGTTACGGGAAGCGGATTCCAATAATTTTTTGTCAATTAACAACACACTTTTATTTACTTTTAACTATTACAACACGCTTAAAATACAATTACTCTCTACTAACAATTCGCACCGTTCGCTTGTCCACTTATTTACTACACTGCGCTATCTATTCGTTCCCATCTCCCGCGGTTCGCTGGTTTATATACCCGGCCTGAACACACTCGTACTTTCTACAACGGAGGCGACTGTTCGCGGTTCTCGTTTATTCTAGATGGGGTCGCGGTCGGCGCTCGGCGTTGCCGCTTCGGCCCGAATCTCTGTGGACCGACGGTCGGACGTAACATTGGTCCCCTCTTAACTCTGATCGTCCCAAATAGAAAAATCTCCACGACTGTAAGTCTTAACCGTTCAAGATGAACCACTTTCTGACTGTATATGGACCCTCCCAACTTGGAGGCAACTTGGAAGACTTTCTTTTTCTGTGGATTGTACAGCCAAACCAAGTCACCTGCCTTAACTCCTGCAGAATTCGCCCTTATTTTGTTGTGGACCATGTGAATTGTAGAAATGTTTGAGATTATTAATACTGTTGACGAGTTTGAACAAAATAATTACTTGTAGTAAATAAAGTGAAGCGCAACTTTTATGTACCTTGATTCTTAGGGCCAGCAATTGTTGTAATGACGTTCAAAAGTTCACGTAGGTCGAGCATTGTTTCTAGTTGTAGATGTCGACAGGATTGTATCTTGTTTGAGTTGTAAAAGTAAACGAAGCAGGCTTAGGACGACCACTGATTGAAATCGCTGGCCAACCCGTCCCTGTTTGATACAACTGGCCCCTGACAAGATATTGTTGAGAGAAGACCTTTGAATTTGTTATAAAATTGTGCAGTTTGGAAACACGGTATTGGGGCTGTTCCAAACCGTGTCTCAACCTCGGAACTCAACACTTTGGACTTTTAGATAACTAAGAGATCATCATTACTTATATACCTTGGTAGAGCATGTGATACCATTACTTTTTATGATGTACATTGGTACGCTTCGAAAATGATTTGGAGAACGTTCATAGGATTGGTGGAGATGAAAGAACTCTTCTAAAGTATAAAAATACGTTTAAAAGTAAGTCAATGGAATAGTGTTAAACAATAGTTAGTGGTTTTTAGTACTTCACGTTCGTGTAGTGTGTTTTGTCTCTTTAAAGTTCATGATATGACATGAAACGTCCTTGTATAACTGGAGTAAATGGATAGTAGGGAGTTAAGGACAGGAAATCAGAGGTCAAGTCAAAAGAGACAATTACACAAATTTGGACCAAAACTCACCAAGCGTCCTAATTAGAAAGTATACAACCGCCTAGACACTACTTGGTAGAATTTGTACATTCTTTGTAAATAGGCTGACAAAAAATGACCTTAAGTGCATTGCAATACAAAACAACAAACTATGTTGAGCCAATTGAACTAAAGTGTATCCGATGCTTGTTCCACCCTTGAAAAAGGCTGAATCGCAGTCAAAACGTCGGCAATTCTTCCACAGAAGATCTGGTTGTATTTCGTTCTCCCACTACCAACTATTTGCTCTTTTTTGTTGAGTTTGGAAGTGTCATATCTTGGCCAAATGGACCAACTTTGAGGCGAAGGCTGGAGGTCAAAAAAACTGAGTTTCCAAAGAAATTACTGAGTTTTCTAAAAGTTGAGTTTCCCAAAAAATAAAACGAAGAACAAGAAAGGCATTTGGAAGTGTGACAAGTGCAGTAGAAGAGAGGTCTAGAAAAGACAAAATCAAATCCAACAAAAATCTTATTACAAGCACTCGTCAATTAGATGGGAAAGATTTTTTGCACTTTTCTGCATAACTTTTGTAACATTCCGTTTGGCAGACCGGTTGCAGCACTCGCAGTACCTTCGAGAGTACCTAGTCTGCCTGAGAGACTTCATCATTAAATTTGTCTTTGGAACTCCGTTGTTCGGGGATAAATCTAAGATAGTGCTTCACACAAAGTTCTCTGTTTAACACAAATGAATAATCCTCTCTCCCTGGGAAAGAGTCCCAATGCAAAACAACATTTGACGTCTAAGAGACCGACGATATCCCCCGAGTCTGCATCACATTGATGCGGATCAGCTCTTTGAGCTGGATCTTGTGGACTATATGACTCTAAAACTGTCCAAGGTACAGCTTTGGAAACATGTTTTAATGGGAATAAAAAAGAAGCTAATTGGAGTAGACTCTTAAAATGATGTCTTTGTACTTTTTACAACTAATTAACTCGAGAAAGACAAGATGTTCTTTAGAACTACGTGGCGAATTCAGTTTAGTTCAAGTTAGTTCGTTGTCGTCAAACCAACCGATACAAAATTACATTACCCTGTTTGGGTTCATCTTGTTCTTTCACCTTTTTGTATCAAGTGTCCAGTAGTTCGAAAACACTTAACGTCAAGTCAAGCTCTAATGAAAAAAAATCAAGTCTACTACCGACTTGTCAAGTAATTAATTTTTCATGTCTTGTCAAGTACATCTCAAAAATATTAAGTTTCTTGACTTGATGAATCCGTAACCGTTATACAAGACAGGAACACCCTGGATTCATGTCAGGAATTTGAGTACTCTACTTTGCTTGTTTTGAGAGTGACTCAGATTTCAAAACTGATGGTCTGTTGTGTTCCCATCCACGAAGACCTTGTGGGATATTATCCACTAATAAAAAAATAACAGAATGACCCACTCTCTGAAAGGTGTTATGTGTCTAAAACAAGTTTTATACTTCTTTGTGGACTAGAATCTGAAATATGATTTACTAACGTTACCATTAGGGTTTTCATTATAGACTTAACAAAATTTGAGTTGACCCATTGTCCCAACCTCTACCAACTAAAGTACAGCTACCTTGGAAAGAATAATAGATTCGTCGAGAGTAGTTTTTGTTAAGCTAATGACATATCTGATAATCTACCTCGTAAACTTTATAATTGTTTTGTTTCCCTCTAGAACAACTAAAAATTGAAATAGATGTGAAGTTCGACATTCCTGTCCAGTGTCAGCACATATCTGGATGGAGCAAATCACCGTCGACCGATGATACAATTCTACAACAATGCTGTGGAAGTGAAGTGGTTTGCCTGACAGTCAGTAATTCTCCTGGAATGGAAACACAGTCCAGCGTTGATGATCCGATGGAGGAAGTTTTTGGTATGTGTCTTTTTTAAAGAATTTCTATGCATGGCGATGTTGTAGACTTGACATCGTCGTGTTTTGTATGCCTTATAAGTAAGTACAGCTATATTATAATATTACATTTACTGGATTTAGAAATTGATGCTATTATGAAACTAAAACAGCAACTACCACCTCATATAACGCTTCGAGAACTCACTCTTCAAGATGCTGTGTCCGTTATTAATGATACCACTACTAAGGTCAGTATTTCTCTTAAAGTCAATTTATTTGTATTAAAAGTAAAAGAGAGAATTTTACAGAAACAAGTTTTATTGCTTTACCTGCACAATTCTGAGGACGAATTCTCGCAGCGTTTTCTCGCCTACACCTACGACGAAACTATCGAGTCCATTTTAAACGAAAATTGTATCATTATCGGCTGGGAAATTGGAGATACTGCTCACCACAGTGCCTTAATACGTGCGGTGCAACCTTATCCAGAACTGTCTTTTGTGCAAGATTGGATCCCTAGAAGGCTAGGCGGGCTCATATGCCTACTTCCGGCCGATTCTGGAGTAACTTTGTTTTTCTGTTTGAACAAACATAAGAGTTGTGATTTTAACACTTTCAAAGAGTATTTAAGGAACACCCAGACAGAATGTGGGGAGAGTGAAATGTCTGAAGGTGCTTCAGGACACAGTAATTCTGGAGGTAAGCAGAAAAAAATAGTGGAGTTTAACGTGAAGGGCAACGCAGTGTGCAAGCAGAGTTTCTAGAATTGTTCTATTTAGTTGCATTCATGATTAATGAAAATTAATTCTTAAATTCCGAAACTTCGATGTATCCTCTCTCTCTAAACCAGTATAATGATTTAGTGCCTTTTAGTTCCTCATATTCAAGGCTCTGTATTAGTTTGGTTTCGATATCGTGTGAACATATTGTTACCATAGGGAATTTGCATTCACCATAATGTCAAGAAATACTAAACTAGTAATTGGATAAATATTATCTGTCACCTTCAGTTAAATTTCTTGAAAGTGTATTGGAATACTTTTGGTGTATTGGAAAACTTACAAGCTGGACGAATGTTGCAATTACAATCTTTGTTTTAGCGAAAGAAATTGAGGCAGTCGAGAGCTTAAGGAAGAAATTGCAGGGCAACATTTCAGTCACCTTCCGGCCGTGCACGTTGGATGATGCACTTAGTGCCATTTGTTCGCCGCAAAATAATGAGGTAAGTGCTGATTTAACTCACAACGATTGCAAATTCACAACAACGAAACTAGTGTTACTTAATTAGGTAACCGTTCCATAAAAGTCCGCTACAAAAAAGAGTGGTTTTAGCTATTTATATGAGTAGTCGAGGTATCAGAACATGATAAAGTGAAACATTTTCATTTTATTTCTTGCTCTCTTAATGTAAATATTTGTATGTTAATATTCCATAAAGGTGACTAAAGTTTGTAATTTTATCGATTTATATTATTAAAGTAAGTTTCAAAACACGATATTATGACAGAATTTGTTGGCGCTTCTGACAAAATAAGGCTAATATTTGATATTTATATAGCCAAACTGTTCTGTACACGTGAAATCAACTCGTTTTTTTTTACAACTGCTGGATCAGGTTAATTCTGATTATCCCTTTGATTAGTTTAATTTAGTTCAGGTTTGTTTCGTTACCTTTTATGGTTAGTTTAGGTTAGTTCAGTTTTTTCTAGTTCAAGTTAATGCGAAAAGCAAGCCCATATGGATCCGCTTTCGCCCGTACGGCTCCGTTTTCATTTATTCGTCAAGACAGCTTAATACTGATTAGTTCCGGTTAGTTTGGGTTACATCAGGTAAATTCAGATTAATTTAGTTTTTATTTTGGTTATATAGTTTAGTTATGTGCTTGGTTAGTTCAACTACTTGTTTGGCCTGTTTAGTAATCTGTTATGGTTAGTTTAAGTTAGTTCAGACCTCGTTATAGATTAGTTCGTGTTAGTGCGAAAAATTTTGCCCCCACGGTCCCGCTTTCATTTTGTTGTCACGGCAGTTTAACTCTGAATAGTTCAGGTTAGTTTGGGTTATTTCGTAAGTAAGTTCAGGTTAATTTAGTTTATTGTTTTTGTCGGTTTGGTTATTTGTTATGGTTAGTTTAGGTTAGTTCAGGTTAGTTGTCAAGGCAGCTTAATACGGGTTAGTTTACGTTAGTTTGGGTTACATCAGGTGAATTCAGGTTAAATTTGTTAGTGTTTGGTTAGTTGAGGTTAGCTCCTGTTTTGTCTGCTTCCTGTTTTGTCTGTTTAGGTTAGTTCAGGTTAGTTGACAATATAGAAGAATAGACAAGTTTCTTGATGCTACCCTGGATCCGGGACTGCTCTGGCACAGACATGTGGATGCCCTGTGCGGAAGGTTCTCCAGAGGTTTATATATCCTTAGAAACCTAACGAATAATGTGTCATATGGAGTGGCCAGGTCGTTCTACTTTTTATTGTTCCAATCGCATGCCTCGTATGTCATTCTTGCATGGGGCATTCTGCGGGCATGAGTAGGGTGTTCGCTCTGCAGCGGCGGGCTGTGAGATTGTTAGCAGGCTTGGGTTTCAGGGATGAATGCCGGGCTGCTTTTGTCCGGTGCAGTTTGTTGACGATACCTTGCATTTATATCCTCGAATATCTGATATATGTGAAACAAAATACTGATCGATTTACCACCCATGAAGGAGTGCATGGCTATGATACTCGGGCAAGAGTGTCGCGCGTTTTGTCCCTGAGTATTGCCGACTGAGGAGGTGTCAGGATGGTTGGAAGTATTGGGCCATAAAATTTTTTAATGTCTTACCTTCTGTCTTAAGATCATACAGCCTGAATAGTTCTAGTTAGTTCACCTCTGATTACTTTAAGTTAGTTCAGTTAGTGCACCTATGTATTCTCAATTTAGACCGGCATTATTGGCATCAAAAACTTACCAAAAAACACTGCATGTTTTTTAGCATCCATATTAATCAATAAAATTGCAGAATTTCAGTGACTGACATCTACGAAACCTTAATTACTTCTTAAAGAGAGTTCTTTAAGTTTTAGTACCTACATGAATTTGGCAAAATTCCTATTTAAGTAATTTTTTTTTCGTTGTACACAATAATCAGTGTCAAATTTTTAGTAATAATTTTAATTTTGATTTTTCATTGCGAAGATAAAACAAGTAAGTATCAAAAACCCTTTCTTTTGGGACTGTGGTCTTAGTAACCAAACATTTCACCCTATACATGTATTAAAATAAAAAATAGGAATTATAAAACTTATCGCCATCCTTTCAATTCATTAATTCGCTAAACGTGTTTTGGACTAATTTCTTTTTTAAGGAGAAAGCTAACAATTAAAAGCACCTAACCAAGGTGAAATGCAAATTTTCAGTAAAAAACGCACACAGTTAATGACACGCTTAAACATTCGTACCGAAAGCACAATGTCTATAATAAAACTTGCAGGCTGCTTGCTATATTATTAACATCTTTTTTTTTTAGAGAAAAGCTCTACTTCTTTACCTGCACAACTCGAACCATCCGTTTTCCCAAATGTTTGTCCAAAATTTAAAAGACGGTGTGCTTCCAAAAATCCTCAACCGAAGTTTTTTGATCTTGGGTTGGGACGTTGAAGACTCCGAATTCCACGATGCTTTAGAATGTGCCTTAAGTCGCCACGTCAATCTGGCTATAGTATGCGACCTTGTGCGAAACAAGGTCGCCGTTGCCTTATGTATACTGCCTGTTAATGACACTATAAACCTATTTCTGTGCCTTCGCGGTAAAGTGACCTTAAAAGACTGCGTAAAAGGTATAAAGAATGCGGAGGAATTTTTCAAAGCGGAACTCGAAAATGAGCGCGATCTTCGGAAACTTGAAGCCGAGACCAAAAGCGAAGCTGATATCAGTGCTGAAAAGTTACAGAGCATTTGGGCTGACATGTTGGGCGACAGGGATTACGACAGCTTTGAACATGATGAGCACGAATATTTGAGAAAGAAAATTGGTTTTGGTATAAAAGGGCTTCCAGAGAAAGAAACTGGATATGATGAAAATACCGAAAAAAGAATTTCTGAACTCTACAACGTCATTAAAGAGCAATCTGGTAAGTTTAAAACATTTAGGTTATGCAACTTTGACTTCTATAAACTGGTAGTTAATTGCTTTGCAACCCTTGATTTTTTCATCAAGTTTGAGAGACCATAACTTCAAAATGGACAAAGGGATTGCTTCGAACGAAAGGGAATTTGAGTAGACCTGTCTTTTCACTAATTTCTGTCATGAGACATTGGCAGTTACTTGGGCATGTTTTTCGTAAAGCATTTTAAGGAGCATCGCAAAGGTTTTTAAAATGCTGTTGCCATGTCTCTATTAGCACTCCTTTGGTCTGCACGAACTCGTTAACTTGTTTTCTTCTATTCCGAACCATTTTTCATACTTTCCTTTGAGCGCCATATAGGTCGTAGTCCATGTCACTAGTAAATTTAGCCCAATGTTCTCTTTTGATTGATTTTATTCTTGCGTTTACTCTGTTTCTTACTTAGACATATTCTGCGTGAGTTTCCTCCGACGGTGCGCTTTTGTATGTCAGGTAGCATTCAGAGAGTTCTTTTACTTCTTGACAAAACCACGGTTTGGTGTGGTTTGTCGTATTCATATTAATTTTACACTTCTCAATAGCTTCTTCCACTGCCCTGTTGATGCATTTCTCAATATTTTTCCAGCTCTCTTTTACTCCCCATTCTGGTTTTAAATCAACCTTTTTAATTTGTCAGTAATCCTGTTCTCATAGAGAAGTTTTGTGCTCTCCGTTGTTAGTGACTCCATATTGTACTTTTTGATGGACTGAGGGGGTTTCGTCTTTTGTTGAGGACGTTTTAGAAGTATCTTGCATAAAACAAGGTTGTGATCAGTCCCCAGGTTGGCGGATGTTAGGACTCTGACGTCGAGTACTTGTGAGGGTGTTATCACTCGATTTGTGAGTATGAAGTCTATCATCGATCGCTGGCCTCGATTATTATTGAAGATATATTTACGTTGCTCTTTACGTGGGAAGTACGTATTGTTGATCTTCGTTTCGTTTCTAGCGACGAAGTCTAGTAGTGCTTCGCCGTTTTCATTAATTATGGCTTCGTTATACTTTTGCTTTATATACCTGGTATGCCATCGTTGCCGATCCGAGCATTAAGATCCCAAGATCACCAAACAACGATCGTTTGGTAGTGCCAACGACCACTCCTTGTGCTGAACGATATTAGTACTGTGATGGTGCTGGCGTGCGTAATGTGTGACGTGCATCATGGATGTAATTTTGTTTATTGACGTGATCCTTTGTCGCCGAATATAGCCCTGACGAAGACGTAAAATTAAACGTCGAAACGTTGGCCTTTATTCAAACGACAAGGGAGTTTTATTTGTCCTAAACCTGCAAAACCATTACATCTGTAAGTTGAGAGGACGCAATACATTATCATCATCCCCAAGTATGATAATTTCGTGTTTAGTATTGATGTTGTTTATGACGTTTTGTAGTTGCTGATAGAAGTTTTCAGTTTCCGCTGTGGGCTTAGATATGTCTGGGGCATACGTGCTTATCAACTGTTTTGTGGAATTGTTTATTTTTAGGGAGATTTTCAATATTCTGTCGTTGATGTATTCGATGTCTTCCGATGCTGTGTGTATATTTATCGTGTCAATACCTGAGTGCGATCTTTCTGGTTTTTCTTTTCCACTGTATATTAGTATGAATTCTCCATACTTTGATGTTCCTTGTCCTTTTTTTTTTGTCTCAGAGATCCCGCAATATTGTGCTTCTTCATTTCTATCATGATCTCTTTATCTCTTCCGTTCCACGACGTTATGTTCCAGCACGCGATTCGTGTGATGCGGTGTTTAGGTTTTCTTTTGCCAATTCGTTTTTCCAATGTCCTGGCGTGTGTCCCCATGTTATAGTTCTGTCCGATTTCCGAGGCTGTGTCTTCAGTTCTGTGAGCCAATATGGGTTTTTTTTACCCCAGGTAGGTAACTAACCTCACCTGGGAACCATCCTCCTTTATCCGGGCTTGAGACCAGCAATGCCACCCGATGAGGTCCTCAATCCGCCCATCGGATGACTCAGGCGGAGTTATTTAAACATATCACGTAAATTAGTACAAGAATGGGTCTACACAAATTGGTTTCGATCAAAGAAATCCATTGGTTCATTTTAGAGTTATGCTCTCTCAAACTTGGTGCAAAAATGGAGTGTTGCAAAGCAATTGGCCAGCAGTTTATACACTTTTGTTTCTGTTTTGTTTGGTCTGTTTATTATGTAATTAAAACGGACAAAAGCAAAAAATAGATATAGAAATTAGGGTTAGGCTTGCTAGACGACCCGACTAATATACAAAACAACGTTTATTCATTGAAACAAAACGTATATAAAAAAATCTATTTCCAAACCCTAACTGACTATATACAGAGTGTTGACATAATTAAAGTTAATGGACTTTTGTTCGTCCCTCAACTACTACCCTTACTGCACCTGGTAAAAATACCATGTAGACTGAACCGGATGCAACAATCCCCACACAACCAACTAGTAGTAGCTTTGTATATGAAATAACTTTTTTTAGACCTTTATGCCCATTTTAAAGACCACGTTGAAGTGGCCATTATTTTCAACTGTCTGGTACCACTTCCCGAAGAAAAGCTTAAAAGAGCTAAAATGCACACCGATTACAACCCCAACACGGACGTAAACCCGGTACCCGTGTTCATCTTGAGAAAATGCCGAGGAAGTGTAAACCCGTGTAGGATTTTTATCGATGATAGTGGCCGAGTGTATCAAAACTGGAACGAATACTTAACAAGGAACAAATATCCGCGGGGTGAAATGATTGTTCCTCTTGAAGGAAGGTAGGTCAATATTATTCAATGATTCATTTATAAAAGGATCATAAAAGTTGCTTTTTTTCTATTCTTGATTTGATTAGGAAATTTGCCTTTTGTGCCAACTACATAATAAAATCTTGGAAATAAACAACAACAAATTTTGCGCCTGGTTATTTTCAATCAATCTTGCTCTCTTGGTAGCTAATTAATTAACAACCAACTCTTAATTTATCGAAATATGAGACTTAGGAATTCATCACACACACATTTTTGAGATATACTTGACTTGACTTATGAACTCAAACAGGGTAACGTAATTTCGTAACGTCCAATTTGACGACATTGAACTAAACTGAACTAAGCTGCTTGTTTTTCATAATTGAATTCGCCACGCCGTTCTAAAGAAAAATCGTCGAGAAAACGTAAAAAGACAAAACAAAAAAATCTTTACGCTTTGTCTTTTTAGATATATCTAGTTGTAAGGAGTACAGGGGCCTCATTTTAACAATTCGTAATAATTACGAAGACCGTCCTCTTTTACAGATATCATGTATTAGATGACGAGGTTCTTCTAGAAAGGCACTTGACACCAGCTTGCCAATTGGACACAAAACTTCTTAAAATTGGGGACATCGCAAGCACTGTTGCAGGTGTCGCTTCGGGCGGCGTATTTGTAACCGCCTCTGTGGTTAGCGCTGCGGCTCTACCTTTAATGATTGCGCCTCCTGTACTGATTGGTGCTGCCGTAACGGCAGCGGCTGCGGGCGTCTGGGCGATCGGTAGAAGCGCTTACACTTTGTACGACAGAAACAGACATAAAGAGGTTAATGCCCAGTGATTTAGGAACCAAATTCAGTCTACAAGTTTCTTACGATTATTTTAGTCAATGAGCTTCCTAAATTCTGAGGCTCGGGGCGCCTACTTGAACATCGTAGCAGGATCTTTAGGTTTTGTGGGAGCAGGAGCCAATATGGCTCTTACACAGTTTGTACAAAACGGTGTCAATATTGGCAAGGTAATGAATGCTCAAATATATCGAAGAAAAGTGATCTGTTGTTATTCATATTATTAATAAAACACAAAAATATGAAAACCATATCTTACTCCTACATTCAGGGTGCTACATATACCGTGAACGCAATCGGGGTGCTAAATGTGGGTGCTGGTGGAGCTAGTTTAGCTAACTCGAGCTACGATGTTCTGGATCGGTGGATCAACAATAAAGAGGCTCCGTCTGCATTGACTATGTTGCAGTTAGGCACCTCCATATTGTTCTTCGGACATGCTGTTTACAACTTTCGAGGCGCTCAGACCATCATTGACGAAACGCAGGCCAAAGTGCTACAAGATTATCAAGACTCTTTGAGAAGCAACAGACACAGGTAGAGATTCAGAATAGGCCTTAGGCCAGATTGTACAAGTCACCCTCAAAGGGGGTCTCGCTAAACGACGCTCGGGGTCAGCTAAACTTGACTGGTACTCGAACCCGCCCATAAGAATCCCATTGCTGGCAAATTAATTTCATTTGTCACACTTGCGGACATCAATGCTTTTCTTATGGGCGAGTTCAAGTACTAGTCGAGTTTAGCTGAACCCGACTGTGAGGGTGACTTGTACAATCGAGCCTTAATTAACAAAATAATCCAAATTCTTAGATTTAGGGGTTGTTGTATAGTTACACATATATTCCATTACTATCAAAATGATTTATTATCGAAGTGTACATTGAGTCGGTACGAACAGTATACCGGGTGTCCAGCACAACCCTGAACATAGGAGATTAACATGGGAAATCGGTTTTTATTTTTTTGCGCCTGTACGGTTGAATTGATTGAAAAACTTTTAAGAGTAAAGTTGTAGAGCGTATGGTCAGCTATCATCCTGTAATTTTTTCAATACCCCAGTTTTGGCCGTTTTTTGGAAAAACGCCTCGCAATGTGCAAAAATTTGAATTTGGCGCGTCACCCCCGCATTGCGTGTGCCGTGTCGCCAACATATTTTCACTGCATAGTCACGTTAATTACTACATGATAGTCCCTCAAAATAAATAAGAAAGGAAAATCGGCTCTGACTCTGACATAAGAAATTATTATGTTGGTATATTATACTGCACATGCATGGCGGGGGTGACGCGCCAAATTCAAAATCTTGCACTTTTCGAGGCGTTTTTACAAAAAACATCCAAAACTGAGGTATTGAAAAAATTACAGGATGATAGCTGACCAAAGGCTCTACAACTTTACTCGTATAAGTTTTTCAATCAAATCAACCGTACAGGCGCAAAAAAAAAATAAAAACCGATTTCCCATGTTAATCTCCTATGTCCAGGGTTCTGCTGGACACCCGGTATAAAGAAGTTCAAGTACACAAGAGCAAAGTTCACCGAGTGGACGCACCCGACGTCACCGTCAAACAGCATCGCCGGCCCTCGGTAACCATCGGGCACGCATGTAGGTTGATTAGACCCATCGACCTTCAAACTAGATGACTCAGTGAGTCAATCATAAATTGTCAGGTTTGTTTACTTCCAACATGTATATGGACCAGAGCGGGCGCGCGTCGCGAGGTGAATGAAAAAATGGCCGCCGAGTCGGGTAATCGGTGAAAACATGATACATGCACCTGTGATATGAAAGATTTCTGTCCCACTTTTATAACTAGAAGTCTCACATATGCCACAATATTTCACCATAATGATAAAATCTTTAATAAAACACCAAAAAATCGCACAAAACGTTCGCAAGCACTGTCTCAACTTCAAACACAAAGGAAACATGTTTTGACGTTTTGTGGTTGACATTAGTTCAATGAGGTTGACACATACATTGAATTGACAGCACTGTTGCCAATTCGTCAATTAAGAAGGTTTTCTGCCTATGTTTTGATCGTGCTGTACGGCTACGTTTGGCTACACAACATATAAACATGTGGGTTGTGTAGATGGACCCTGAAAGCGGGCAAAATCGCACTGAACCTTTAGAAATGATGCCAGACAAAATTTTGTAAATAAAGGACTCTAGTTAATTCTTCCTCTGTGATTAGACCACATACTTCCATAACATACAGGACATTGCTTATCTTTTACATTGCTGGCCTTGGACTGCAAAAGAGGATAGAAACATAATACCTCGTATATTGCAATTTCTGCACATACCCAAAAAATGAGCGGTCTTTTGAAAGTGGCACAGTAGATCCACGTGCAGTTAGATTCACGTACTCTCCACGAATCACGAACTAGGCCGAAAGCACTTGGTTCGTGATTCGTGACATCCATTGTTGCCGATACTTTCACGAGTTACTCCGGTTACTCGACGTAAATGCGTGTAGCGGAAAACTATTCGATACGGAGGTATGTTATTCTAACCAAGTAAGTTTCGAGATTTGGCAACAACCCACGCACACGCGCATAGCAAATCGGATCCGAGTCCCCATATTTTAGCCTCAAGGTTACTAAGGAATGTCCTGTACTTTACGTACTTTGATTAGACGAGAGGAATCTTTGTCGCTTAGTCGAGGAGGTTTACAAGCGCCAACAAAGATGTTTAAAACTCGCTTGATGCCTAATATTTTTGTTTATTCCGTAATAACACCACTGCGTTGAATATATATGACTTTTTTTTCAGGAAAACATTCAATCGTCTAATGAAGGAAACTGTAAAGACTCACGGAAATGAAGCCCAAGCAAGAGCAGAAGTCATCTCAGCCTTGAGGAACATTCCCAACAAGGACGAGGTCTTTGCAGCTTTGACACGGAACACCAAAGCCTTGAGCAAGGCGGGGGTGCGTTATTCTGCAGACGGAGGCTCAATCACTTTAGGTGGTATCCCTGTAGACATGAATGAGTTCATCGGCGTAAAAAAGCATCAAACGGAAGTCTTTCTCAGCTCTCTCGGCCAAGAAAATTTGGCGGAGCAGCCAAATTCATCATTAAACTCTAATGGTATTTCCTTGAAGACGTCTATTGGCAAGATGATGAAAGACCTAAATTTCGATGTCTCTCAAGTTAATCGAAATCAAATATTTAGTTTAGTTTTTGAGCTGTTGACATTTTGCAGCGGAGATGTAAAAAGTAAAGTTGTCGATGCCGTTCATCAAGCTGTTCACTATATCGTAACAACAATTTCAAAATCCTTCTTAGAAGAAATTGACCAGGTGATCCCAAAGGACAGGCAATTATTTGAGTTTCTTCGCATAGGTATTTCGTTTTTCAGTCAAAAAGTTGATGACTGGGAAATGCAATACAGACTTTATGAACAGACGCGCGATGTTAAATACTACGACCCATTGTTTGACAAGGTTAATCCCGTGTACGCCAAGCGGGCTGTAGAAATCTTCGAATTTGTAGTTAGGGCCAGTTTCTCCGGGCAAACCCTGTCCTCTACAGTTCTAACTGAGATTACGGGATATCTGACCGGTTGGATTACACGGAAATTATTCGAGTTTTCAGAGTCGCGAGAAAGGGAACGAAGACGTGTCGTGCATTCGGCCGCTTTCAGGCCCAGGAAGGTAGATTGTCCAGTGTGTAATGGATATTATTATCAGCACACAATAACTGTTAAAAAAAAAGACTAGGAGTTTGACTAGGAGAGTGTGATTAAAACTCTCCTTCTGTCTGCTGCAATCTGCAATCTGCCTTTCATGCACTCAACCTTTAGTTTCCTTTCTTTGATAAAGATAATTTAATGAAAACAATATTAAACCACAAATATCGAAAGGTGCTTTAGTAATAATTGTTGTTTTGTATAGAGGATGTTTACTTGAACATGTCATCTAGTTGGCTGTGAAATGTCAAAAGAAAAGGATGAAAAAACAAAAGTCCAGTTACCTTGATTGTCATCCTTTTCTGTTAAAAATTCATAGCCCTCTAGATGGCGTTTTCTAATGAACACCCCGCATATTTGCCTATAGTCTATCCGATAGGTAGTAAGTAGTAAGTGATAAATTTTAATATGTATTAATTATTACTAGACTGAGTTAAACAATAATACCGTTAATTTAAAATTGCTTATAATTGCATAAAAGTAATTGTTGAGAAAAACTAACGCACCCCATTCAATGTAGCATCCTCTAACTTTAGTGGATTGTGAGGTCATATATTGCCATTCTTTACTACTTATTTTTACTTACTTTACTTGCCACTCGTTGTGGGGATAAATAATGTTAAGAAAATTTCCTAATAACAAAAAATGATTGCCTCAATAAAGAGATATCATCTTAAATCTAAAAATGGCATTTGAAATACAAGTAATAGGTGTTAAATTCGCATTTGTGGATTTTTTGCTCTGGGAGTGTTTAATTTAATAACTGGCAATATATGCAATATAAGTGGTCTTTTGCATTAATTTGAATTAAGGCCATTTTGAGTCAGATAAACTTTAGATTTAGTTATATTATTGCAGAATCACAAACATAGAACACTTTAGTTGGATTCCCAATGAAGTCACGTGCTGCACGAAATCAACAATCAATGACTCAAAATCGCGACTTTACGTTGCAAGTTATTACGTGTTTTGTGTTTCAAGCTTTTGATAAATCTAAAAAAAATTCGTTCTTGTGAGTTCCCTATAAATAATGAAAATTCCGTATACTTGACAACAGGTGTGGCTTGGCTTTTCCGTGCCCCCAAGACAACATGGCGGTCATTTCTAAAGTCACGTGTTCTGGGCCCCCTTCATACATTTGCCGGGCGGGCCATTTAACTTTAGTTGTCGTTCATAATTCAAGGGAGACATATACGGTGTATTCATTAGATAACGTCATCTAGAAGGCTATGGATTTTTGAGCGAAAAGCTGATATAAAGAAATTGGGCTTTGGTTCCTTCATTTTTTTCTTTTGACATTTCACAGCCAACTAGATGATGTTTTTCAAATGAACACCCCCTATAACCGACATGTTACAACTTCACCAAATAGAACTTACTTTTAAAAAATTAACTCGTTGAATTTAATAATTATGAAAGCGCCCCAGAAATAGTCAGTGTCTGGGATTGAGTCCATTGTCTCCTATACAGGGTGAACCTTAATGAGTGGTCGAAAATTAAATCTCATATTCTTTCGTCGATTTTAAGGGGACTACGTAAAACATTGTGTTACCTATCGAGGTTCGTTAAGCGTAAAAGATATTTTAATGAACATTGGTACGTTTTAACTGATATGATAAGCGCACATTCTGCAATAAAATTATTTTTATTTCCGACTGTGGTGCGCATAGCAGCATGTCGACGGTTTTTTGAAATTAATGCAGCCATTGTTTCGTTTAGCCGACATTTCGAGCTTAGATAGGAAGCTTTCATTTTCAAAAAACATTCGCTTTTCTAGCTGTTCTAAATTTCACTTCGCCAGGATATCAAGAAACCTTCAAACTTCCAATTGACCTGATAGTATCTTTAACTTCTCACTTTTAAATGAGACACCCTGCATATATATTTTCCGATATTTCCAGCTTACATATAGGGAACTTTAATTTTTCAAAAAAAAACAGTAGTTTTTGAATTTCATGTGGTAAAAAAATATTTTTAGTGCATAAATTTAACTATTTTGGCGCATTCGCCAAGATATCAAGAAATCTTCAAGCTTTTAGTTTAACAGAAAATGTCCTTAACTTCCCACTTTTAAATGAGACACCCTGTATATATTTCCCGATATTTCGAGCAGGACGCTCGAAAAGAACATTTGATTTTCAAAGGAAGGAATTTAATTTCACAGGAAGCTTTAATTTTCAAAAAAATTCGTTTTTTTTATGTACTAAAAAAAAATTGAAATTTAATGATTATAAATTTAGTTTAGCCAAAAATCTCCTTTAACTTCCCACTTTTGAATGAGACATCATGTATAGATTTTCCGATATTTCGGGCTTACATAGGAAGTTATAATAAAAAAAAACAGTAATTATTGCATTTTTATGTCGTGATTTTTTTTTTTAAGTTATATTACCTACTGTTCCAGTCTAAAAGTGTCTCACAGACCCAATTGAAGTTAAAAAGACTTTTTTTTCTTGTAGTTTGTTTAAATGGGGCGCGTTAAGTCTTTCAAATGGTTTCCTATCGGTGCAACTATCAAAACCAGTCGAAGAGTATATCCGTGATAATAGATATTTTTACGGACAACAACACAATTAAATATATTATAAGTAAATTGTTATATGAATCCTATTACATATCAATATATTTAAAATCAGAAATCTACAAAACGTAGCACTTTTTTTGAACATATAAATCTATTGCAAAATGTAAAACAAAACTATTTTTATAAGGCACCAAGCATCTTATACAGTATTATTAATAAGAAACAGATAGAAATTTTGGCTAAGAAGTTGATAAGATGCGCTAACTGGTTTTCTTACTTATAGTATAACTATTAAGAGTTTATGTAGAATTGTTCATATTCAATTATGAGAAAGTGGTACAAGTTTTGCTGAATTCACCCGTTTTAGTTCACTATCAGTTTATATATTTGGTTCGAGTAGCATTTTTACCAAGTTTAGTTTAGGTACTACAGGACTATTACTACAGCACGAGCTGCGTCTTAGTACTGTAGTGATGCTCTTTGGGTTTTTGCGAGGAAATTGTTGGTTTAGTAAAACGAACAAAGATGGACACGGAATGAATTTTCCATTGCAAATGTTTGCGTAATGATTTAATTAATTCCCAACCTAACAAATTCTCTGCTGAATAAAGAAATCGCCTATAAACAGTTTGAAGGCAATTTCTGACTAATCACGGATTGACTGCTGAAACATGCCTATATATAAGGAGGTGAAATGGGTCTTTTAAAATCAGATAAAATAAAAATATTTATCGTTGTCTTCCTTTGTCAACATTAGAGAAGAAATTTAATTGTAGGTGACATTTGGCTCATGTCGCATTTTATGTTTCATATATTACACAAGATGGTCACTTTAATATGTTTTTAATCATTGTAAACAAATATTTTGTGCACTTACATATTTATATTTTAGCCTATAGGTTTTAATCTTCTGTGTATTTTTTTATTCAATTAGTACAAATACTTTATATTATCAGTAATTAATATACCGAAGCAGCATAAAGCACTTATGTGATTAAAACAAATGCTAATATTTAATAAATACTACTTTCCAGCCAATATAAAAACATTGATGAACTTAAGTTTGGCTTTTAGAATGAATAGTTATTGTACATCCGAAATTATATTTATTTGGTTCTGATATTTGATTGTTTTTTTACTGGAACAGTGCTAGTTTCAAGGATACCTTTGATTCAACAAGTGACATTAATTATTATCTGAAATGATTGAGTTACTGAACTATGTGAATCCGCTTCAGCATATACTCACATTTATTTTGAAAATTTAAAAACAATACAAGTTACTTTTTTATTAATTAGGAATGAAATAGCGTAACAGGTTATTGGCTTTAACTTGAAGAAGTCTTTATTCCAGAACACAATATAATATAATTAAAAACTAGACCTTCACAACCTTTCCCTTAAATCAAGAAACAAGGAAAATCACAATACTACATGTTGTTTTACGTGTTATTATTAGAATCATCTAATATAAGACGTTGGTTTACGTACAGATTGTACCCTATTTCCTTCTTTCCTTGCCTTGGACCTGTCCGTATTGTGGCTTCTAGATGATCGATTATAAATTTCATTTCAGTTCCATCTTCCACAAATTCCCGCTCAACCTCAACTGCTTTGCCATTTACCCAAATTTCAAGAGTATGTTTAGCTGGAAATGCAATAATAGTTGTCAAACCTTTCTTATACCGGGCATTAGGAAATCCTATGTTTTAACACCCTCTAATATGTATTTATCTCCCTTGGTTAAGGGTAGAATTACTGTTTTAAACCAAAACGACAGTTTAAGAAAACTGGTAAGGAGAAGAAGGTTCAGAGAGAGCAGGTTTACGGGTATAGGAGTGAATAAAACCATCTCTCGTTAAAAAATTGCCGATGTGTCGATTGTATATTACAATCTTCTTCAGGGCTTTTTTTATATTGAGAACATAGTTGTGTCAATAGAGTTTAGTGCACCAGTACTTTTTCTCGTCGAGCATTCCTTCAAGAAAGACGCCGCTTACAATTATTTCGAGACGGCAGTGCCAATTTTGGTCCATTCCAATTCCTCCATTATATGTACTGGTGCACTAAACTCTATTGACACAACTATGTTCTCAACATAAAAAAAAGCCCTGAAGAAGATTGTAATATACAATGGAAACGTCGGCAATTTTTTAATGAGAGCTGGTTTTATTCAGTCCTATACCCGTAAACCTATTCCTATTCATTGGCAACAAGGACGTTAACCACACATAATGTTCAGAGAGAGATTTCTTGCTCAAGAATCAACACCTGATTGCCAAAAGGCTATACATTTTTGACAGAAAAGGATGACATAATAAAAAGGGACGAGTCGACTCGTGGAGGGAATGAGGGCCCGGGCAGAGTAGGGGTGGGGGAATCGGGGGACTGTGAAAAGGGCTTTTAAGGCCTAGTCGCAAGGGTTTGCCCCCCCCCCCCCCCCCACAAAAAAGCATTGGCACGAAGTACCTAGACATTCATTTGCCAATTATGATGCAGGGCAATTTCAGTTTAAACATAAGAAGTCACATTTTCTATTACCTTTAGTAATGAAGTGCGGTACATATTCAATAGTATAATGTGCAATTAGTGTCGAAAATTACACTTTTCACACGAGTGTGACGGAATGGACACGAGCCGTAGGCGAGTCACAAGAGTGTGAAGAGTGATTTTCGTACGTTTTACACACTATACTTTTTTCTACGACTACGATTTTGCTTCATAAATCATCATTCGTATTAAAAATATATGCAAGACGTGTGCAAAACACTCACAAGTGGCTGTTTGCAATATATGCGATTTTCAACGGTAGTTTGTAGGGCGCATTTGTTCATTTTCGAGGCAGTCGCAAAAAAAAACATGTTTCAATAGGTGAAGGGAGAAAGTCAAGAAGTATCTATGAAAAAAGTCAGTTTACCAGGGTCACTAATTTTAGTTAGTCAAGAACGCAGCTTACGAATCTTGGGGAGAGGAAGGTTTTGATTACTCATAAGGTCAAAAGTGGGATGTCATATAAAACGACGGTACCACTAAAAAGTTTAGCAAAAAATCTAGTTTGAGTTACAGCGGTGTGTGTACCAGATTTTAGGTGTAATTTACATAACTGATTTTATACCGTTTTGACATATTTTATTAAAAAGAGAATAACTACGTAGATGAGTTAGTTTAAGATAAAACAGTTTCATAACAGAAATATCGTACCGAATACAACTGCATATCTTCTGTTATTCTCTACGACGTTCCAAGACTTCATAGATTCGAGCTGTTTTTCGGCAAATTTTTCAATAGGTTTTCCATCGACCCACAAAGTGTAGGAAAATGAAAATGGTGGAACTGGATCTACCCTCAATTCACATTTGACATTTCCTTTTCCGAGGGAGAATTTTATGTCGCCCACCAGTTTGAACATCCATTCTTTACGAAATACTTCCTACAAAAAAAGTGTATTAGTTTGTCAGCTATTAATTTGTGTGAAACTAAAATCGCTTTGAGTTCAAAGGGCCAGAAAAGGGTGAGCACGACTATAAGGGGTAAAACGTTTTATTATCAGTTCCAAAGTTAGATACATAGCGATGATAACCTAATGTCGTGCTGTTTTTGTGAAAAACAGGACATTGTGATGAAAAGATTCTGTATTGAGAAGCAGAGTGGAAATTGCAAAAAAAAATAAAAAAATTAAAAAAAAAGAGAAAATAGCCTTTTTTGGGCATATGGGAAAAAAATTTGGATTTTTTATTTCTGTTTTTGATCGGAATGAGGCAATTTCAATCCCCTGTGAACATAACAGACACAATTAGAGTGAAATTAGTTCAATAAGTGATTTTTTTCAATGCCTCCAAAGTACCTGAAAATCGACCACCTAAAGGGTGAAGGGGTCTATCTCCCTAATTTTTGAACCTACGAGACTTTCTTTAGTGGGGTGTAGAAATGACATCAAAAGGAATAAAAAACCGATCTATTTCAATCCAATCGGTCCACTCGTTCTAAAGTTACAGGCGGTGAAAGTTGGAAATAGAGAAAAGAGAGTTATTAATTTCGAAAAACGTTGGTTTTTTTTTTTGCTGTTTTTGATCAGAATGAGGTGACTTCTATCCCATATGAACGAAACAAACATAATAAGTGCGAAATTTGACTAATAAGTGAGAGGTGAAAGGGCACATCAAAAAGAACAAGAAACCGGAATTTAAATTTGAATTTTGGAAAAAAAAGAAAATACTGAACAACAGAATAAAACCTTAGACACAAAAGACTAAAGGGTTCTTGCAACCTAGAAAAGAATAGCAATTTTCAATATACAAAGTGCCGTGGGTTACCAGATTTAATATTTAAAAAAAGTATCGAAACATCTCTTTCACCATTTTATCCACAATTATTTGAACACCAGTGACGTAGGCGAGCTGCCAGATATGAGACCGGATGATCGTTACAACATTTTGATATTGGCACAATCATGTTCACTTCATATGAATGAATATATCCTTTAGCAGTTATTCGACTTAGGAATAATGACCTCTTTGCAATAATGTCGTATGATTAATATGGCTTAGATTGTTTAAACAAATAATTGATTGCAAACTCTTATAGGTGGATAAGATACTACAATTAACTTATTGCTTTTGAAAAGATGATGCAGCAAAAATGAATTACCTTTCCATCTAAGCGCAACACTCTTTTGCCTGTAGTGGTGCCATGCTCAAACTCCACAATATGAACTCCATCAAGAAGTGGTACGCTCCAATATGCAACAAGATCTGATCGATCTTGAGAAGAAGCCTTTTCACTAAGGTGCATTTTTGTGGGAATAATGAAAAATTGCTATCTAAAATAGGAAAAATTGAATAAAAAAAATATATCAATGCTATTTTACGATAATTTTAAGTAATTTGTTATATTAAATCACTTGTACAGGGTGGCGCCTTTTCGACTCCGAATAAAGAAAGAGTGTGGTGAATGTTCAGCTGAAATGTTGAATACTCTAGTAAGCTTAATAATTAGTGTGCAAATGGTTGCAGAATGATCATCATTGAAGGCATAAATGTTGGCATACCATTATCCATGCATTGTTGGTTCAAAAAAAAGTGATAAGTAGGTTGTAAAAAATCAGAGTCCTGTTATCAAAAACACAAATCTTACTAAATTCAATATTAAAATAGCTTCAACAGGTAAGTAAATATTATGAATGGTTACACGCCTACTTACCAATTACCCTGAGCTCCCGAGAAACACCTCTGCACATAATCACTGCCACACGGGACTTACCATTAAAACTACGTATTGGCAATCGATTGGCCTTCATAAATTTTTAGGTGAACATCAAATTATTGGGTGATTGATAGATTTTGCCTTTTTACTGTGTTTAGTTGATGTGAAATTATTTATGTTTATATCGCGGTTGCTACTAGAAACGTTTCATTAGCCTCAGTTAAAAGGGAAAATAGGTAGTTTTCGCAATCTCTTTGCACCCCGTTAGAATTTTATAGTTTTGATAAACATTGATCGATATATATTATGAATATGCGGTTTTGTGTAGATGTAAAGGATCGTAAAGTGGCTTTGCCAGTATTGTTAAATGTGCAAGTACAGGTACATTGACCTATGCTTTCTAGCATAGGTCTGCAGGTTTTTAAATTTAAGTACATGCCTGAATTAAGCTATGAGAGCTAGAGCCCTCTGGTTATTAAGAAGTTTTGGGATTTTTGTGAGCTAAAGGTGGACCTTCAAATAGGGATTAAATGAAGCAATTTAAAATAAATTAGAAAATTTATAAGAATTGTACCTAACAGTTTTAATAAAAAAATACACAATTTCAGAGAGACTCACACTTATTTAGTTTACAGTAATGAACAATTCCTTAAATATGCTTTCCTTCTTGGGTTTACAGCTAACAATGCGGCAGTTTCAAATATAGGTCGAACCCCTGAGCAGTATTTAGCGGAACATTCCATATATCCGTCTGCATTGATTTGCTTTGACACTTTGAGTGCATACTCTGGTTTTACACACTTTTCTGGTACACGATCCCGACGATCCTGTTTAGTTCCGATAACGATATAGTGCACATGCGGCAAGAAATGTTTTATTTCTGGATACCACTTTAATTTTACGTTTTCTAGAGAGTCGGGATTGTCGATGGCAAAGCAGATGAGCACCACGTCACAGCTGGAATAGGAAAGTGGCCGCAGACGATCGTAGTCTTCTTCACCGGCGGTGTCTGAAAGCACCAAGTTAAACTGTATCTCACCTACGGTGAAATATTTGATGTACGTATCGAATATGGTTGGGATATGTTCCTCCGGGAATTCATTATTTGCGAACACCGTCAGTAAACAAGTCTTGCCACAACCACCATCACCAACTGTCACAATTTTTCTTCTTAAAATTTTGTCCATTATTGTCACTTGCATACGCAGTTGCTAATAACCTATTTTTAAAATAATTATATGTATAGCACTTGGGAACTTAAAATTTGGCTATCTGCTTATCAGCAAAGAGAGCAAATAAGTAAAAGCTTATCAACATCAATGAATGGGTGTTCCACCAGGTGTTTCAATCATAAAAAGCCTTGCCGTGTCATTTTCGTATTTGCTTATGTATATTTTTGATGAATAGTAGCATGTAAAAAATTATTCGGTATATTCAATTATAGCAAATAATGCGTGTATGTACCTACAATTTCTGGCTAACGTAGAAATTTAACCAGCGCCTGAGCACTAGATCCTGTAAATTAGTAAAAAAACGCTAAAATGCTTTGGAATCTCGATCGAGTAGAAGAAAATTCATAAAAATTCGTTTTTCTTTCTGTAGTTTGAAATAAAAAAATGTGGTTATTAAATTGAAAAAATGAAGTTTTCGTGGCTACAACGCCGTGTATATAGAAAATGAAAAAACACCCTGTATAAACGTTACTAGTAAGTAAATGCTTCCCGTCCTAGACCAGCAAGCTTTAGCAGCTTGACACTTCCAAGTTTTTAAAAGGACAATAATGTCATCTTACATATGGGGTTGAAAATAAAAATTTTATTGGGTTGAAGCCCAGGTCCAAGCCGCCAATAAACCATCTGAAGCCATTCCAACCTCCAGCGAACAAGCGTATTACACATTTAGTTTCCTTATTGCGAAGATTCTCGTATCATAGCGAAGTAGAACTAAGTTAATTACGTCGAAACACCAATACAATAATGTGACACCGATATACTGAGTAAAAGCGCAAGTATGCTAATCACCCTACACTTGAAAATAAATTAAAACCTACCTATTTATAATACTGCACTGCCATGACGTCACGGCGAGTCCACAAATCGAGGCAATTGAGCCATCTTCAGCCGCCTACAGTCTTTGTCAATTTTAAACCTGCGCTCGCGCCTTGCTACGCGCTGTCATCGGTCACCGCAAATAATTATAGGCGGCCATGAAAAACAATCGAAAGCTATACTTATGGCGCCCTGTCAAAGACGCCGTTTTGTTTTCACTCTCTTGCACCTTGCAGACATTTAGGACATTCTACTTCTTGTAGTATTTAAAAGCCAAATATAAAGAAAAATTCAAATATGGAACCCTCAGCCAATAGCCTCCGCTCTGTTGAAGAAGTGCCGCAGCCTTATAGAAGCGTTTTTCGTGAATTTCCTTGTTTTAACGTTGTACAATCAAGAGTGTTTGATGAAGCTTTTAGAACTGGTAAGAATTGAATACTGTTTAAGCACTTAGACTACTTATTACAAACTGTAGTTGAACAGAAATCTGACTAATCTGAGTAATAGTAATCAAAGAATTTATTTGTAAAACTATTATGCAATTAAACAAATCGCTTCCGGTACATTTTGAATGCGGCTAATATAACGGTTTTAGTTTCAAAAAATTATAGTATCTGATAGATTAAACTTACCTCTTTCATATTAAGTCGGAAAAATGTACTTTCGTAGCTTTGTTTCTTGTTCTAAATCACAAAACATCCCGATATTCCCGATGTAGAACGGAAAGAGAAATGTTAATGTTACATCTTGAGCCGAGTTCGCTAATTTCATCCAAGCGCTCCGGACACAGACCATCTCCCAAAATCTTAACAAGTTAGAGTAAGATAGACTAATATCCCGAGAGCTCGGTGATGTAATTACCGAATTCAACTATAGAATCTTGGCGGTATCTCTTACAGCGCCATCTGTTAATAGGGAGCCATAGTTTCAGAAGTCCTGGCGCATTCACCATTTTATCCCGATTTTTATCTATTTAATTTGTAGAAAGGGCATAAATTTATGGTAACATACTAATATTCATTAATCCTCAGGTTAGTTCAGGTTAGTAATTTATAGACTAATTTATAGATATGTTCATTCCTCAGGCTATACTTGATGAATAATTCATTTGAAATTAACTAAAAAAACTCTAGAGCTTCAGGGTGGTTTGCAAACAAGTGTTAGGGCTCTCCAATAAGAAAAACAAATGATAGCTTGACGTACAAAATAGGGGCTAGGCCTTACCTGTCTTTAAAGTAACATGTAACCTGAAATTTTTATAGTCGAAGTATAGATGTATCCATAATGCTTCTTTTTGTTCAATTACCCTAAACAATTACGACGAGAAATCGAATTTAAATTTATTTGTCGTCCAAAGAAAACTAAATTTAACATGAGAGAGGGAAATGTTCGAAGTGCTCTTTAAAAAGAAACCGGTTTTCGAAACCGGTTCCTGAGTACGTAGCCTTTCACCTAAACCTAATGTTATGATTAACTAGGCAATTTACTTTTTTACGAATTGATTGACTTTTTCAAAAACTACATGTGCAACCCACTAATGGATCATACAATCATTTAGCTCAACTACAAATTGTATTATTGTTTTAGATAACTCATTGGTGGTTTCCGCTCCAACTGGATCTGGAAAGACTGCGATATTTGAAATGGCCATTATCAGACATTTGATACACTTGAAAGAAACTCCAGATGCGTCAAATGATAAAATAGTTTATAGTAAGTATCATAGTTTTAATAATCTTTAACGATCTGTGACTTTGAAGTTGGTTTAGACAAGATTGGCTTACGGCGGCTCGCACATCTTCCTTATGAATTTGTGCTAAAGTTGATCTTAAAATTTTTCCATTAGTGTCAAATGATCCATCACTTCTCAATTTTTTGTCAGAATAGTAATTTATGACGTACAATATATCCATACAATAGTTTTTCTACAAACGCTACTTAGACTTTTAATATCTAATATTTACTTTTAACGACCATGTTAAAAGTAACTTACTTTTAAAACGTGTACCTTAAAACACTATTTCTAACAATTCATTAGCGTGTTAAAACTTTTAATGCGTTTAAAAAAAGTATTTTATATGACAAAGTTTAAGCTCCTCCTTAGTTGAACTTTAAGGAAAAGGTGTGCAAACGGCCTTCCATTCACTTTACTTTAAGTGATGTGGTGGAGTCTTCAACTACCGCCTGGATCAACTTTTTGCTAAATATTCCCTAAGAAAATTGTGAGAAGGAAAATTAACTATTTTTTTAGTATCCCCAATAAAGGCATTATGTCAAGAAAGGCTGGGGGACTGGTACAAAAAGTTTATCAACTTCGGCGTAACCTGTATTTCCGCTACAAGTGATAGCGATGAGATAGACGTTAAGAACGTTCTTCAGTACAATCTGATAATGTCAACACCAGAGAAATGGGACGTTATCACCAGAAAGTGGAGAGAAGATAGCCGATTAGTGGGGTCGGTTGGTCTATTTTTAATAGACGAAGTGCATTTGTTAAACGTTGGATCCAGAGGATCTACTTTGGAAGTTATTGTAAGTAATCGCCTCGCTGATTATTAATAAGATTATGAAGAAAGTTTCCAATAAAACTTGAATTTAGCACTTGAAAAAGTGGGCTAATTGTCTTTCTTCTAGGTAAGTCGTATGAAAACTGCAATAGAATGTCTAAAGCTGACTTGTGGAGGAGACAGTATTAGATTTGTAGTATTGTCCGCTACAATACCAAATATTGAAGATATTGCTGATTGGATAGGCCCTTCAAAAACTACAAAACATTTTAGGTAAGTATTGACAAAAGTATATTCAGTGTAGAGGTTGACTTCTGCTACTAATCGTAAAAATGGTGCTACATCGTGTCTCTTATCGTTAACTGAAATAGTCGTTGAAGAGTTATCGCATTTACAAAATACTTCCTATTGCTGAACAAACTGATGCGGCAGCAATCGATAGCCCGAGTTAAGTCTTTCAGTGACTAACAGTTGTACGGAATTTTTTGACAAAAGAAATGAGAAAATTCCGAAAAACCGTGGCAGAGCCGGTTTGCCATTCATACATGCGTAATGTTATAGAGAGAAGTTTCGACATGCTCTTAAAAAAAATACATGAATTCCACGTTTAAGCCAACACGCACTTCAGTTGTTCAGCCTGCTAAATGCTAAAGACAAAGAGATCTCTTGTCTGGAATCCCCATGCAATCTCGGGGTTTTAAGAAATCGCTCGTATTTGGTTGCCTTGTATATGAAATTCAAAGCTGAGAAGAATTTCCCACAAAGGAAACACATCCAGATGATGTGCTGCGGCACGGCTCTGAGATGTTAAAAAAATAATAAGAGCGAGTTCCAGAGAAGACAGGTTGTAATAGAGACTCGGGCTCCCCAAGCACATGCCTTTCTTTAGTGGAAAACCTCAAACGTAGTACAGGCTGTCAAGAGTCTTATTTCAGTTAATCTTGGGAGATCCGGTAATTTCACAGGTGGGACGTCATTACGACGGACATGTGTGTGGTGACCACAGTATAAGGAATAATATATCACTCATTGTCTGCAATAGTGGCACAACTCAAAAAACATTTGTTTTGAGAAAATCAATAATTAAGATTTGGGTTATACATAGGACACTGTTTTGCCTTGAAAGTGAATTATGTATAATACGATCCTAAAAAGAAATAATTTTGTGCCAGTTTTGGCTCTACGGTAGAGGTTGGAATTTCTAATTCAGACATTTTGTTATCTAGAATTTCGACTTTTTTGAGTTGTGCCACTATTGCAGACAGTGAGCGATATTGTAATGTATTATTCCTTATACTGTGGTCACCATACACATGTCGGTCGTAACGACGTGTGTGTCCACAGTATAAGGAATAATACTGTATTATTCCTTATACTGTGGTCACTCTGCGTACCAAATTTCCTCCAGTCAACCCTTACTTTATATATGTTCGTATAGGTACTTATCTGAGACCATTGGACATTTAACTAGCAGAATTATTGATGTATTCAGATTCATTTAATTTGCTTACGTCCGGATCATTTTACAGATTTTCAGAAGACGTTAGGCCCGTGAAATTAAATAAAATAGTCCTGGGCTACCCATTTAACGCTCAATCACAGTCAATTTTTAAATTCGACATGTCGCTGAGCTATAAAATTTCCAGCCTTGTCACAAAATATTCGGAAGGGAAACCAACCTTGGTAAGCACCTTCCTCAGAGATCAAACATTACATAACAACGCGACAGATTTACAATTTCGAGCGTTTTATAGATATTTTGTAATACAAGAAAAAGCGTGGAAATGACTGCGACTCACTTGGTCTCAGCCTTACAAATCCATTTGTCCACTGAGCAGAAAAATACTTTAGTCAGCATTTCTGGGCAGTTACGAGATGCTAAGTTGAAACAGTACGTAATACACGGCATCGCTATTCATCATGCTGGGATGGTACCGGAAAACCGACACATTATCGAGGAGTCGTTTCGGAAAGGAAGTATTCCTGTACTGGTAAAAACTACCTACTTATCTACTCCAGCATGTAGGCTGCTTTTAAATCTTAACTTTAAACTCCATCCGAAATTTAATCTGCGGATTTGACGAAATGTATCTGTACAAATCTTTCGACATTGGAGTTTAAACTTGAGATACAAAAGGGTTCCTAAAACCCACAAAAGTGCAGATAATAAAATTGACAGGTCGCAACAAGTACACTTGCAATGGGAGTAAACCTGCCCGCTCATTTGGTTATAGTCAAATGTACCAAGTGTTTCTCAGATGGAGGTTATAAAGATTATGACGAAATTTCCATCTTTCAAATGATCGGCAGAGCTGGAAGGAGTCAATTTGACACGTCAGCTACCGCTTTAATTCTCACCAGTAGTCAAGACAAAGTAAGTAAAAATAACTCTAATAGTTCCATCTTTCTAGTCGAATAACATACAGGGTCACCGTTTTTCGAGTTTAGCCCTGGGAATCTTGGTTATTTGAAAAGATACGAAAAAGGAAAATTAGGTCAAAGTTGCCCAACTATATAGAAACCTATAAAACTGAGGTTTTCAAATACCTAAAAGTCATACTGGTTTCGGCAAAATTCGAAAAAAAAATTGAAATTTTCAAAAAACGTTTTTTCCTTTAGTCTTAATATAAACAGGTAAAGAAAATAATTGTCACTTCTTCATAGGCACCTTTTGCTCTCTTCAACGTGGTACTTTCAAATTTATATTCTGACGTTTCGGTTTTATATAACCATCATCAACTTAATTCTTTTAAGATATTTAGATCGGAGTCTGAAACTCCTTGCAATTGTGCTTTCGGTGAGGTGCGACAATTAATAATTCTATTCTTTTTTTTTTGGTAAGATTTTGCTGATTTTGTAATGTGATTGTTAAAATTTGTTGATAAAGTGGGGTCACGATTATTTTGGCGCCTGTAGATTACAAACTTTTTCATCGGCCCATAGTTTAGTGGGATTGGGCTAAATCTTCGCACACTACAACTATTAAACTGTTCCATTGGATTAAACGGCTTGATTGGTATTAGGTACTGTTGGACAGTCTGCGAACCTACCGCCAATCAGACATTCGTTAGTGTGCGAAGTTTCAACCCAATCTGATTAAACTATCGGCCGAAAAAGTCTTTAGTCTGGGGCGGTAAAAAGGTCGTGATCCGACTTGATCAACAAATGTTAACAATCACGTTTCAAAATCAGCTAAATCTAACCCGCATATTTAAAGAATTACTTATTGTCACTTATCACCGAATGCAGAGTTCCAAGGAGATTTAGAATCCGATATATAAAATTCAGGACAGTATTTTAAAAAAATTAAATTGATGGTTGCATGAAAACGAAACGGATTTAAATATGAAAATACCACGTTGAAGAGAGCAAAAAGTGGCTATAAAGAAGCGGCAACTAATTGTCTTTTTAAAATTAAAACTCTCGTCAACACTAGAAAGGAAAAACATTTTTATAATTAGGAGTCTATAAAAACGTTATTTTTATAGACTTCTAATCGCGCAAGTTTGCTCTGATTAACCTTTTTTGTACCTTGTTTGGTACCTACCTATTAACCTTCAAATAATCGAGGTACCCGTGTTTAAAGTCTAAAAACGGTCATCCTGTATAAGACGAATTTTGGAAAATTGACTAACCTGTATTATCCTAATTAATGGGGAATTCGATTGTTGCTCGCAATAGCAAATGCTAAAATAATTTTTCCACTATTAACTTTAATATACACCATATATATTTTTTACAGTACATACATACTTTAATATACACCAGTATTAGGTCTGTTAAACGAATGTGGAATAGGTTTTGGTTTCGAACATAAGCGGTTAGGCTAATAATAATAATAATGTTATGGCCGATTATTTACCTAGAGAGCTTAAAACGTCTGATTTCAGGGTGTTTCCAGACGCATTAGGTTTCGTGATGCGTCATACTGGCGGTTTTGTTTATCGTTTTCGAAGATATCGTATCGTTATCGAAGCCTCGATCTGGATTGAAGACCCGCTATCTTCCTAATTTAGGCAATTTTCTAGTGTAGCTTTATAGACTCTAGTATTGGAAAAAAATTATAAATACACCGTGGTTGTAAACTATTTATAACTCTCTTAAAGTTAAATTTGACATTGTAATAATACGGGGTGTTCATTATAAAACTTCATCTATCAGGCTATGAAATTTTAACAGAAAAGGATAATGGATGACAAAATCAAAATAAATGGACTTTTGTTTTTCCATCCTTTTCTTTTGACATTTCACAGCCAACTAGATGAAATTTTATAATGAACACCCCGTATTACTATTTAAGTACACATAAACATGGGCAGTGTCTATACGTATTTAGGAAAGTTTCTGCTCCCCAAATACGAAGAATTTTTCCATTACTGTTTTTGTTTTGGTAGAATGTTGCAAAATTCATTTTTTTTTATTTAGCAAAAATACGAACAAATGTTGCATTGTCAGCAAATGATAGAGTCAAACCTGCACAAACACCTCAAAGAGCACTTAAATGCTGAAGTTGTGCTACGAACTATTACGGACTTAGAGGTGGCAATGAGGTGGCTTTCGTCAACTTTTCTATATGTCAGAGCCAGCAGATCTCCGGAGAAGTACAAGTTACCCAGAGGTCTCGATAAAGAGAAGATAGATAAAACCTTACTTGGTGAGTTCATTTAACGTCTCAGTGGGCGACCCAAAAATAATGAACTGGCCACCCAAAAGTAATGAACCAAACAAGGTTGTATTATGTAAAAAGTTCTTGATTTAAAGGCCAATAATGTAGTGTTGCTTTTATGTAGAAACTCGACCATTTCTAGAGGAGACAAAACCGACTAAAACTTTAGGAAAAGATGATTAAGGTGTTATAAACGCTAGAAACTGTTGCAATTTTTAATATACAGGTTCTGAGCTAAGCAAAACACTCTGGAGAATTACGTATTTTCCATTTCAATTATCAAACGATTAGACTTGAAAAATATGTAACTCGGGAAAATAATTTGTGGTGAAATTACTGTTATTTACAATACTTTTGAGTATTTGAAATATATTGGAAAAATGAAACAGTAGAAGTATTTCAAATATCCAAAAGTATTTCAAATATTGCTGATTTCACAAAGTCTCAAATACTTTAATTCTACTTATTTCAAATTCTTGTATTGTATGTTTCAATATTTTTTTCAGTAGCACTATTCTTGACTGAATAGATTATCCACATTTCTTGAAAATGAGGGGTAATCTCAATACTTGCTATTTTTGGCATGTTTTACTTGCAAATTTTACTTGTCCTGAAGAATATAAAATTATATAAAAAATGCAATCGTAAAAATTATCCGATTTTAAAGCTCTTGTGGTATTACCTAGTACTTGGGTTGCATTTTTAGACGCCTTGTGACTTGTTTTAACTCTTTTTGACCCTAATCCTAATCTGAATTTGTCCAGAAACTCTTAGTTTGCATTTTTACACAAATTGAGGAGTGTTTACCACTTTTGGCCTTAATTTAAGCCTAACTTTCTGAAAAAAATGTTAAAATTGTCATTTTTAGGTGAAATGGGTAATTTTGAAACAATTTTAGTCCTAATTGTAACCTGAATTTCTAGGACTCCAAATTTACACTTTTAGATGCTTTGTGAAAATTTTTAGCCTTAATCCTAACTTGGATATACCCAGAAACTTTAACTGGCATCCTTTTACGCTTTGAGTAATTTTTAACTCATTTTGGCCATAATCTTAATGTACATTTCTCTAAACCTTCCAAATTTTTACTTTTACACGCTTTTGAGTTGTTTTTTTACCGATTTTTACTTTATAACTTTTGCTAAAATATATATTATATTTTAGCCGTGAAAGCCTTCATAGGCTTATGAAGGCTTTCACGGTTGGTCAAAATACAATGTAAAGTGTTATGCGAGCTTTGAAGCCGTGGTCCAATGGAATTTCTTCCTGAGGTTTCGTCTACAGCCGGGTCAGACTTTCCGACGTTGACTGATTCGATTGTGGTGAGCAGTGTTGCCAGGTGAATAAAAAATAAAATTCACCAAATGATAGAGAAAAAAGTTGCCTGATTTTCACCAATTTTATTTTTACCCTCGATGTTGCCAAGCCGAAAGAATTAACAGCGTTTTGACGAAAATTAATTGCGCATTCGCATCACTCTCTTGTCGACGCGCGAACCAAAACGCGTCAGTACTGCGCACCCACGACAATTTTAGATCATATGACTTCAGATCATCAGTACCAAATAGCAAAAGTTAGCATGTGCAACGTCAGAATTACGTCACAACTGAATTTTTCGACCTTGTCAGTGTTACCATATGCGCGCTTGCATACCATTACCACCATCGTGGTTAATACTATATTTCAAAAAAATACCGTGTACAAACAAACAACAAATTTACAAAGTCAGCCTTAAATTTACTGGAAATAACAGAAAACTTCCGAGATAAAAACTTAAAATCTTATAATTATATATCTAAAAAACTACAAAAACAACAATTAAATAAAAACAACAAAAACAACAAAATAATCTTAATATAGCAATCACCAACATAATACTGACAGATTATTTACAAAAAAAAACATATTGGAAATTGGAAAACAGAAATTATGAATGACACATTTCATTATTATGATCCAGTAACTCTTGATTAATGATAAAATCATAACAGTTGGCACTGTTTTCTGATATCAACTTTTTGGTATGTAAAATACTGCTTAAAAGGCATATTGGCATTTACAAAATATTGATGAAAGGTCCAAATCACCAGGTTTGTGGAAATTTGCAAAAGTTTTCACCAAACCACCAGATTAACTTAAATTTTACCAAATCTGGTGAAATTTTACCAAACCTGGCAACCCTGGTGGCAACCCAGTGGTGAGCTCCGTTTCGGCGTACTTGAAGTATGTCGTAGAACTCGCTTCGAGTCTGCATTTAGAAACGTATTTTCAATGGCCTCAATGGATCTCAATGGCCTCTCTCGTTAGTCTCGGATAGAAACGCTGCGATTGATATAAGATATCCACCTTGTTGAAAAGGATGTCGTGACCTTCGGAGAGAGCGTGCTCTGCTACTGCTGACTTTTGTGTTTGTCCCAGCCTACAATGCCTCTTGTTGTGTTCCGTAATCTAGCTGGGACAAACACAAAAGTCAGCAGTAGCAGAGCACGCTCTCTCCGGAGAGTGGTGGATCACGAGGCGAATATCTTATATCAATCGCAGCGTTTCTATCCGAGACTAACGAGAGAGGCCATTGAGATCTTTAAACACGACGAAAATTTCAACAAGAAGGAGGATATTACGTTTCTAAATGCAGACTGGAAGCGAGAACTCCACGTTACCACTTTCCCTACCCCAGTTCCTCCTCTGCAGCGCGTCGGCGAGGGAATAAATACCACGGAGCTCACCACAGTCGAATCAGTCAACGTCGGGAAGCACGGGAGATCACTTCGCCCGTTGCCTGCACTATAAGTGACTTTGTAAGAATGCAAAAAATGGCGATTCTTATACTGACATAAAGTATTTAAAACGTTATTTTCAAATACTGTCCAGCTTTGTACAAGGTGCCGTGGTTTGGGAGGTTCGACTATATAATTAAAGGATTGCTTTTTATCTAGAATTTGGACCTTGGATGAACTTCTTATTTTTACTAGTTAATGTTTCATGTTTTAGATATGTGCCAAGCGGAATTGAACAGACTAGTTCAGGCTGGTATGATTAAAATGAATCAAGCCATTGAAGTGAGTCCAACAGTTATTGGAAAAATTATGGCTAAATATTATGTGGCTTTTGAGTCTATGAGGCTAATAACCGAGGTGTGGTCAAATTAACTATAAAAGATATCTTGAAATCGTGTAAGATGTATTCTTGTAGATTTCCGGTACAGAAATTATGATTCAGCTATTGTCCATGATATCAAAATGTAAAGAATTTTCAGAAATTTTCTTGAGAAATAATGATAAGAGATGTTTGAATTTATTGAATAAGAACTCCAGTAAAGAGTCTATTAGATTTCCTCTATCCGGAAGGATAAGAAATGTTGAAATGAAAGTAAATGTGTAAGTACTTTTATAAATTTAACTTTCTTTAGTAAATGGCAAGGCAGAGCTAAGTTGACTACAACATTTGGGTTGACTTTTATTTGGTCTCTAAAAAGCAATAAAACGCATTTTATTAAAGTTTGTATCCTGGGCAAACGTCTGTTTTAGGATAATACAAGCAGTACTGGGAAACCTAGAAATCTCTGATCAGTCTTTATTATGTGACTCGGTGAAAATAATGCGCTGCTGCGAACGATTGTCAAAATGTGAGATACTTGTCTAAATTAAAAAATACGTGCTGTTGGCATTCACCATTATAGGTTTGATAGAGTACTTGGAGACTAGAGATAACTCCTACCCGGCACTGCTAGATGCTACCATTTTAGCTAAATGTTTACGAGTCAAATTGTGGGAAAACTCTCCGTACGTCTCAAAACAACTCACAGGGGTGGGAGTGGTTCTTTCGCGTTTGTTGGTGAAAGCTGGATTAACGACATTCAAGGAAATTACCAGCACCAATCCTCGACATATTGAAATGGTAAGTACACTGCTCAAACATAATCGTTGTCTTTCAATCTCTTTTGCCATTACATAGTTGCTTGTTTAGGTCTTGCCTAAATATGTGCATTTTAGATTTCTGATAAGCAGAAAAAGTTGCAGTAGAAAACTTTCTAATAGGTCGTTATTTCCAATTTAGGTAAAATATTCACAAGTTTCTATAGTATCTCTGGTTATACTGGAAGCCAACGCCATAGTTGTTTTTTCAAATCAACTGTTTTTGAGAAAATGCAGCCTGAAAGTCGGACTTTTCGACTTCAAAAGTTCAAAAATCAGAAACATGTAGCCGTGAACAAGAACATACATTAATTAAAACTTCTGACTTAGATTTCAAAATTTCGACCTTGGATTTCTATCGATCTCTCTTTGAGAGAAAAATCGACTTTTTCTGTGATTTTAGGACGCCTTGTATTTTTAGATCGTCCACAGAAAAGCCCCTTTTGGAACTACACTGATAGAAGAAGCATCACGGCTGCCCCAGTATGACATAGACGTAGTTAAAACGGGAGACGTAGTTGAAATTAAAGTTCAATTACTAAATCCTCGTGATATTGAAAAACAGTCAACGGTTGACCGAAATTCCATGATGATCCTATTAGTCGGGGACAGCAAAAATTCAATTTTGCTTTATGAGAAGTACACGTGAGCTCTAGTTTTGATGTTGTTGTTTTAATGCCAGAATGTAAACTCAATAGAGCAATATGTTGGTTGTATAATGTTACTGACAAACAGTCACTAACTTAACTTAATTGAAAAAAGCTAGTTTATAATCTCCAACATTTTACTACACTTAAACCACATAGTGGTTCAGTTTAACTTCTTTGTTTTTTTTTTGGATTAGAATCAGCACAAAATTATTAAATTTTATGTGCATATTAGGTATATTCTTTCAGCCATGCATACATGTTAGAATGTCCCACAGTAAAACGTGTTATCGATCTCTTGGACCCAAACGTTGAATTTATCAAGTCCAATTTCATAAGCGAAAATTGCGGTAGGTATACATTACAATAACATTTGTTTGCCAAAGTGTATTATGTTGTGCCAATCACGTGTCATGCGTAGGTTAGGGAGGAAAAACTAAAAATTCGATTTAATATAAGTCACAACGTCGGCTTTTTTCACAAAGCAGAAGTTTTTCAATTCGTGTCCTTAACCTACTATACGCATTTTTTGTTTGTTTTTGAGTGTTACTACATTGCCAATGTGAAGTGAAACCAAGCCAGTTTTCTGCCAGAGTTGTCGCTTCCCACAGACAGATGGCCGACATTTCGAACCTATACCGTCCGAACCGGGGTCGACGTCCAGCAGAGTATCAAACTCATTTCTCTATCAGGCAGAGGAACCATAGACCGGTTTCGCTCTTATTAGAGCTCATCGGTATGATAAACCTCAAACTTGATAGAAATACAAATTCGAGTTTGACTTGGTTTCCTCTATTGCTCAGGGCACTGTGCATGTATGCAAGTGGCGCCATCGGACGACGGCATGTGCCTCCGCTAGGGCATCCGATATAGTGGAAACCAAGTCAAACTCGAATTCGTATTTCTATCAGGTTTGAGGTATACCATACCGATGAGCTCTAATAAGAGCGAAACCGGTCTATGTTTCCTCTGCCGGATAGAGAAATGAGTTTAATACTCTGCTGAACGGCGTCCCCGGACGGTATAGGTACGAAATCTCGGCCATCTGTCTGTAGAAAGCAACAACTCCGGCAGAAAACTGGCTTTTCGTTTCATTTCACATACATCTCGCATGCCCTAGTGGAAACACCTGCCGTCGTCCGATGGCGCCACTCGCATACATTGCCAATTTTGCTATATTTGATTTTAGTTGGCATAGATTGCAGTAAAACGTTAGAATTTACCGGTGTCAAAGTCTCATCTTTCCCTCAAGAGAAAGACAAACAAAACAAGAAACAAACGTTTTTGGACATGTATATGTGTGCAGTTAAGAAGGCAGTTACTAACAAAAAGGTTCGTAGTTTCCCTGTTGCGAGTTACGTTTTTGTTTTTTCATAACGTACTTATAATTTATAGAAACTTCAAAGCAAACAATCCAAGACGGCAGAACTGTCAGTAGAGAAGAACGGTTGTAAAGGAATTAGAGCAACAGAGAATAATGCTACGTTAGAAGCGAATTTACCCTTTTATGGGGTAGGTGGTAATGAAATTCTAGAAGAACACAATCAAGAAATATCTGCTCCCACATCTAACAATTTGGCCTTAGTTTCGGGTAAGGAGAATTATGCGTGTAACAACAGAAAATGAAAAATTAAAACTGGATTGAAATTATCCCATCTTTCATAATGAAGGGTAAAATAACAGATTCACAAACTCTATTTTTGGTAATTTGAGATTTGTACAAATTTCCTACCGTTGTAACAGACGGAAGATGACATCATTTCCAAAGAAAAAAAGACAATCACTTAAAGATGACGTCATAATCACGTCAGTGAAGGTCATCTTGTAATTTGCGAAATACATATCACTACGGATGATGATTATTCATATACCTATATTGCACTACAATATCTAATATTGGATTTACAAATTTTGCAGATCAGAAAGCCGATTGGCAGACATCATTATCTGTAGATTCGACAGCAAACAACAATCTAGCCAGATCATCAATGTCAAAACCTAAGGTTTTCAAATTTGCAACCGCAAAAACCAACAGGTTGGAACACACAGGTGATTCCTTGTTGACCAAAGCCCATGTTTTTGAAAAACCTGGCAAAGAGTCGACAATGGCCAAACAAGAATACGCTGGAAATTTTACAACGGCCAATGACCCGTCATTTCAAGTTATTAAATCAACGAAAGTCAATAATGACAACTGTGTCAATGATCGTAGTAGCAGTTCTAGATGTGGCAGCATTGAAGAGGACGAAATACCATTTTCGAAGTTTCAGCTGGATCAAATTGATGAAATTTTAAAGAATGTTCATAGCATTTCTAGTCCCACAGACACTACCAAAGAGGATATCGCAGTAACTGACAAAGTAGAAAAGGTAAGTTGTTAGAAGCTGCATGTGTCACATATCCATGGTGGTCGTTTTGAAATTTATAAGTAGTCACGATATAAGTCCTCAAATATTGCCCCTACGGAACTTCTGATGGTGGGAGGTGAAAGAGGACATATTAGGAAGAGGAAAAACAGTTGGATTCACTACGATCGGTCGAGGCGTTGTGAAGTGACAGGCGGTCAAAGTTGAGAATTGAGAAAAAAATCGTAATACCCCCCTTTGCACATTTTCGAAAAAAATGTGTTTGCTTTTTTTTTTGCAGGGTTGCAATTCCCTAAGAACCTTCAAACTCGATTCGAATGAATTTAACCTCTAAAGAAGTTTTTTTTGCATGGTCAAAAAAACGCAAATCTAAAAGTGCTTAGAGCACGGGCACCTCCGAAGGGGTCTATCTCCGAAAATATTGCATATACAGAACTTCCGATGGTGGGAGGTCAAAGAGGGCATCAACAAAAAACAGCTGGAGTCACTGCGATCGGCCGAGACATTCTCAAGTTACAGGCGGTTAAAGTTGAGAATTGAGAAAAAAGTCGTAATAGGATTGGCCTTTTGGACATTTTCGAAAAAAATTTTTTGTTTTTTTATCGAAATGGCACGCTTGCAATCCCCTAAGAACGTAACAATTCGAAAGAATTTAACCTCTAAAGAGGTTTTTGTTTTGAAAATGGTCAAAAAACGCAATTCTAAAAGTGCTTAAAAATTTACCTCCGAAGGGGTCTATCTCCGAAAATATTGCATATACACAACTTCCGATGGTGGGAGGTCAAAGAGGGCATCAACAAGAGGAAAAAACAGTTGGATTCACTGCGATCGGTCAAGACGTTCTCAAGTTACAGGCGGTTAAAGTTGAGAATTGAGAAAAAGTCGTAATACGCCTTTTGGACATTTTCGAAAAAATGTTTTTGTTTTTTTTATCGAAATGGCACGCTTGCAATTCCCTAAGAACGTAACAATTCGAATGAATTTAACCTCTAAAGAGGTTTTCTTTTGAAAATGGTCGAAAAACGCAATTCTAAAAGTGCTTAAAAATTTACCTCCGAAGGGGTCTATCTCCGAAAATATTGCAACTACGGATCTTTCGATGGTGGGAGGTGAAAGAGGACAATAAGAAAAGGAAAAAATAGTTGGATTCACTGCGATCGGCCGAGACGTTCTCAAGTTGCAGGCGGTTAAAGTTGAGAATTGAGAAAAAAGTCGTAATAGGATTGGCCTTTTGGACATTTTCGAAAAAATGTTTTTGTTTTTTTTTAATCGAAATGGGACGCTTGCAATTCCCTAAGAACGTAACAATTCGAATGAATTTAACCTCTAAAGAGGTTTACTTTTGAAAATAGTCGAAAAACGCAATTCTAAAAGTGCTTAAAAATTTACCTCCGAAGGGGTCTATCTCCGAAAATATTGCATATACAGAACTTCCGATGGTGGGAAGTCAAAGAGGGCATCGACAAGAGGAAACAACAGTTGGATTCACTGCGATCGGTCGAGACGTTCTCAAGTTACAGGCGGTTAAAGTTGAGAATTGAGAAAAAAGTCGTAATAGGATTGGCCTTTTGGACATTTTCGAAAAAATTTTTTTGGTTTTTTTTATCGAAATGGCACGCTTGCAATCTCCTAAGAACGTAACAATTCGAATGAATTTAACTTCTATAGAGGTTTTTTTTGAAAATGGTCAAAAAACGCAATTCTAAAAGTGCTTAAATATTGCACCTACGGATCTTTCGATGGTGGGAGGTGAAAGAGGACATTAAGAAAAGGAAAAAATAGTTGGATTCACTATGATCCGACCACATGATCGGTAGAGGCGTTTTCAAGTTACAGGCGGTCAAATATGTGAATTGAGAAAAAAATCGTAATACCCCCTCCTTGGACAGTTTCGAAAAAATTTCGTATTTTTTTTTTGCTGTTTTTGATCGGGATGGCACGCTTGCAATCCCCTAAGAACGTAACAAACTCAATTCGAATGAATTTAACCTGCAGAGAGTTTTTTTTAAATGGTCAAAAACCGATTCTAAAAGTGCCTAAAAATCGACCTCCGAAGGGGTCTATCTCCGGAAATATTGCACCTACGGAACTTCCAATAGTGGGAGGTGAAAGAGAACATCAAGAAAAGGAAACCACAGTTGGATTCATTCGAATCGGTCACGGCATTCTCAAGTTACAGTCGGTCAAAATTGAGAGTTGAGAAAAAAGTCGTAATACCCCTTCCTTTGAACATTTTCGAAATAATTTCTGAAAAATTTTTTTGCTCATTTTGATCGGAATGCACGCTTGCAATCCCCTAACAACGTAACAAACTCAATTCGAATGAATTTAACCTCTAAAGAGTTTTTTTCTATATGGTAAAAAAAGGCGATTCTAAAAGTGCTTAAAAATCGACTTCCGATCGGGTGTATCTCCGAAAATATTGCACCTATGGAACTTCCAATGGTGGGAAAAGGGTTGAGAATTGAGAAAAAAACCGTAATACCCTTTGGACATTTTAGAAACATTCTTTTGCTCCTTTTGATCGGAATGGCCCACTTGCAGTTTCCTAAGAACGTAACAAACTCAATTCGAATGTATTTAACCTCTAAGGAGGTTTTGTTAAAAATAATCAAAAAAGGCGATTCTAAAAATGCTTAAAAACTATCTAGACAACGTGGAATTTCGGCTGAATTTTTTTGAAAATTACGCTCCTCTTATGGGAAAATTTATGCATGAGGAAAATATTCGTCAAAATTTAACAAAAAGTGGGCGCGGCATCTCAAAAAAAATGTTGCGCTATTTCCGTTTTTTTACTAGACTTATAGAGATCAGATGACAGGAATTTTCAGTATTTTGGTAGCCAAACCTTGAAAAGTGAGTTCCCAGTTAAAACAGCGTCTTACGAGAGGCGATAAATCGCAGAAAAACCGCATTAAAAAAAATTGAAAAACTCCGCTAATGGCCTAGGAGGTATGGACAGAGTAAACAAATGCCGATATTTTCCTGAAACGGACTAAAACTTGGCCGGAAGTTCGTCATTTTTAAGGAACCCATAATGTAATTTCATTGTCAGAGCACATCAATAGGGCCAATCGTGATTTCGAATTATTTGATGTAAGAATCAGGTGACGTTAATACGCCGGAAGTGACGCCGTATTTTTTTGTACTCACACAAAAAAGGAGCTCGAGATGTAATATACGGGTTGTTCATTATAAAACTTCATCTAGTTGGCTGTGAAATGTCAAAAGAAAAGGATGGAGAAACAAAAGTCCATTTATGTTGATTATGTCATCCTTTCCTGTCAAAATTTCATAGACTGCTAGATGAAGTTTTATAATGAACACCCCGTACTAAGTCGCCCCACATAAAAACCACAGGAAAAATAATTTTCCACTGTCTTTAATGTTATATTTCTATTCTTATAGTAGGTGAATTAGCGGGATGGGGACAAATAACGACAATTCAGCTTTTACCAATTGATAAAAACTGAATTGTCGTTATTTGTCTCCATCCCGCTAATTCACCTACTACTTAGTTTATTGGGACGCCAAACACTCGTAGCATTCTATTCTTATATTTTGCTTCGGTTAACAAAGGATACAACTAAACTTACGTGAACCGGGTGAAAAATGTTTAATAAAATAACAGGCCGCTCCCTCCGCTTTCGTTCGCAAATCGCGCAAAATCTAGATATCTGTGGAACAATTGTTTTAGCGGCCATTTTGAATTGAGACGTCAAAGTTTGAAAGGTGCGCTTTGTTTCCAGTTTGAAGTGGTCGGGCCAGGTGCGTTTTAAGGTATGTAATATTGGATAATGTTATGGAAATTCAATGGTATAAAGAGGTTTAAATTATTTGGATTATTAGAAAAAGGGAATTTGCGCACTGATGTGTGGTACATGCGGCTTCGATTAGTAGCGGAGGGCTAAATTATTGTCCAATTCGGCTTAATGCAAATGTACTGAATTGGATTACAATTAAATTGCGTACGACTTATTTAGGTCGGATCTATAAAAACGTCACCCACCACTTAAGTTAAATGCTTCGATATACGATTAAAGCTGGAGTCCCATGCATCTGTAAGTCCGATGAAAAAAAAACGAATAAAAAATGATTTTGACAAATTTTTATCTAATCACAAGTAGGAATTTAGTCAAATTTACTGACATCTGATGTTTTTTTTATCTGACTGATGGATGCATGGGACTCCATCTCAAGGTCTTCGATCAACTCAACAAGATTTGGACTTGAACTTGTGCATCTAAGATCCTTATAAACGTGTTTCTTATACTAATTATGACGTCATAACAGTGCGTAAAAGCACTGTTATGAGTTGCACATTGATACCAAAACAGTACATTAAAATACAAGGTTTCATAAAGAAGCTCATTGTGGCACCAGTCCAAGTTTACTTTAAGAAATAAGACGTTTTCAATCTTCTATGAGACTAAACAATTCTACTAAAATTAGTCACATAAATATGCATTTAAAAATGGCTAATGAATTTATTGCGTTTTCGGATGGTCGCCCTCCTAGAGTTTCCTAACTTTACAATTTCATTGACCGCAAAATTATGAAAATAGCGTCACGTAGCACTACAGAACCAGCAACCGGAAACTGTTAAAGTGTAGTTAAATGTTTTCCCAACCCCTTCCCTCAAACTTAAAAACTACTGAAATATCCTTATTTTTATTTTCAGTTCGCCATGGAAAATCCGGATTCAACTGCCGAAAATTTTCACGATTTCTTCTCGCCCTACCCTAAAAAACAAAAAATAACCGACGACAACCCATCTTCTTCCGATCTCTTCGGACCGAAAAGCATCAAATGGAGATCACCTTTAATCATTCGGTCTCCTGTTGAAAAGTATTCGCCTAAAGGTACCAAAGTCGGACTGCCCTTAAACTTCAATGGAAGGAATTTCAATCAAGAACTCAACAGCAGAGAGCGATTTATTGAGAAGAAATACTGTTCCATGTAAGTGCTTAGCCAATTCTTGACTATATTTCTTTAAAATTTCACAAAAAATTGAAATACAACTCAAACTTCTGCCAATTCCATGCCCAAAACATTTTTCTGTTATGTATAATTTCTCATGTTATGTTGGTTACTCCAAAGATAAACTCACAGACTCAAAATCTACCCCACCCTTTGCGAGTCATCTAAAAAACAAGTCCATTCATTCGCTCTATTTTTAGAAGGTTATTTTCAATGGCGAGGCAGATCTTAATGGTCAAATGATACAATTTGTGAATATTTTTTCAGTCCTCAAAACAATTCCTCATCCAGCCTCAGTTTCTCCAAAAATCCAAATTTTGCTATGTCTGAGATGTCGAGAAGCAACGATGTGGATTGTAATAATAAATCGTCCTCTAAAAAGAAAACCAAAGGTCAATTTCCTTTGAGTGACCAAGACTCAGAAGTTTACATAAGTGAATCGGTTAGAAGACAAGACAAAGAACTAGACGATTGTGTATCTAATACGAGTCACGATTCGGCTGGTCGCTACTATAGCCAACTAATCGGCTCGAATACCAAACTTGGCAAGAGTCGAGTAGAACCTGAGAAGCCGGTTAAACCTACCACCGTGGCAAAGCCTGATTTAAAAATCCATGAAAGGGCTTTGCCCTCGCCAGAACTTTTCACGCCCAGTGAGATTTTGCCTAGACCGCGTATAAGGAACGAAGAATTTGCGTTAAAAAGTCCAGTTAGGGGACAGCCCTCTTGCGAAATGTTTCTGGAGAATACTAAAACTGATTTCAGTTTGAACTGTCCGACTGATGATAGATATTATGCACACTCTATGCCAAGGATTAGCCATCACGATGCCATGGACAGGAACTATGCAGAATCACAGGGTTATGATATTAATTGCTCTTACCCTACTCTCTATAAGCCTACTCCTAGAAGATTTTCCAATGTTAATAGTGAAGCTTCGTGGTTTGGTCAGCAATATCCTTTCCGATGCAACTCTTATCCTTACGGTGACCGTGGTAATATACATGACTTTCCTGGACCCAGTTTTTCCACACCAATGGACAACTTCTCAGCATATACATTTCCATCTAATCATATGTGCTGCACCATGAAGCCTTACTATTATCCCCACGTAGAAAGAAGAGAACATCCTTCTTGGATGTCGCATGAAACACCAAGGCCTTACGTGTACCATCACGGTACGAGAGAAGCCCCTGAGGAACCTATACGTGACTATGTGCCTCCAATAGAGATGCACTCAAGGAATTATATGCAAAACGGACTTCCTAACAATCTATATTCAGATGAATCCTTTAATGCGCGACAACCCTTTTTTTCTCAGCCCTTTTTGCTGCGGCAAAGTAGTTATGAAAAGGAAAATACACACCCTCATTATTATTCATCCATGCGCCATAGTAATTTCGAGGATACCCATCCTTATCCTGCAATCCACAACAAACCACCAGGTTTCGGTCGGCCTACTCGCAATCCGTCACAGCAACCACAACTATCGCCGGAAAATATTCCTCAAGTTTTTTCTCATACTCCCAAACCGAGAATGCAGTCCTTCAAACCAAAACCTACTTGCACAGCCACATCGCAGAGAACCCAGATTGACCATCGCAGCTTTGAAGAAAGGTTAAACAACTACATCGAGCCGCAGGAAGTTGATTATTCTTCAGCAGTTAACAGGAATCCGTCATTCGAGCAGCCGAGGGCATCTGAGATGAACTTATTTCAAGACCCGCGAAGAGACCACCCAATGGAGAAGTTCATGCTGCCGAAGGACTATAAGAATAATTATGGGCCGTAGGTAAGTTTTTGATTTATAAGTTTACTATATAAGGGTCAGCTGATTGTTTAGTGAAGCGTCACTGGCCATCAACGGGCTCATCAACAACAGCTCTGTAATGAAAATTGCACCGCTGTTGTAATGATAAACAATAATATATTTAATTTGTTAATAATGAGGAATTAAAAGTGTTGTACTGGCAAACACTGCTACTCTTTCTTCAAAATATGTTTACGTTTACTTAAAAAGTGTTCTTAATTAACAGAGACTTCTATAGTTAATTTTTTTCTTGAGTTTTTGAGTTATTGTTATATTGTAAGAGAAAATTATTGTGTTAATTAAAATGTTGAAATTGTAATTTTCATCTTATTCACATGATAAGCGTTCTTAGTTTATTACCTACTAAGAATAACTACATAATCTGCTACCGCAGCGAATATTTGAAAGGTTCAGAGTTGTTATACCTCAGCTACCACCGATTCGAAGTATTGGTAACAATGTTCCCTTAGTATTACGATTTGACTTATTTAAAAAAGAATAAGTTCATTTAACTACGCAATAAAAAGGATACCTCCTAAATCTTTGAGGCAAATTGTGAATTTTTTTACTAATCACTTATGGGTATTTCGTCCATGTGATGATCTTCAGGGTCTCCAAAGTCTCATAAATTCTGTTAGTGCAGTCGGACAGGAAATGGGACTGAAGGTGAATGTTGCTAAGACAAAGTTTATGGTCTTTAGCCGTCAGCCATACCTCAACGCGTCACTACACATGAATGGACGGAACGTTGAGAGAGTCTCCAATCGGACTAATCGGACTAAGGCAATGGCTAATAAGAAGCGGAAAGTCTACGTTTGCTGTGTATGCAGGAAAAACATCACCAAACTTCAATACAAAATACAATGCTCTGGCGACTGTGGTCAGTGGTTCCATAAGGGCTGCTCAGGCCTTAGCAGTGAGGAGTTTTCAGCTTACGAGTCGCGGAAAACTGTAGAGAAATGGGCCTGTGAAGATTGCCGCGTGTCCGAAAACTCTGGTGAAGAGGAGGACTTCGCCTTAAGTAGCCATAGCCAAGGCTCTACGCACCGTGCAAGTAATGTGAATGGGCACCCTGTGCTCCAAAATAAGAGGGCCTCAGGGGTTCACAGCTCTGGAGGCCAGAATTCACTTGACAGCCTTCTCCGCCAGTCGGATTTGTCCAATCGAGAGCTCTTGCATGCAGTGAAAAAATTGATTGATGACCTAAAACAGGCCGTATCATTCAATGGGGCCATGATGGAGCAAATGAAAGCAGACATGCAGGTACTCTCTAACGAGAATAAACATCTAAGAAAGGAACACTCCTTGATCAAATCCAGAGTCGACCAGCTTGAAAAGGAAGTGTCACATATGAAGTGTTTTGGAAGGGAACAACAGCAAACTGTTACCAGAGGCCGTAATATTATCATGGTGGGTCTCGAGAATGGAAACGAAAACATCGAAATCCGTGTGGAGAGGGTGTTGCGGGTGCTCAACAATGGGATCTCTTGTGAAGATTTTACGGTAAAGCCCATTCCTAGCAAAAAACCAACAAAGCCTCTGCTAGTCTCCTTCCATCGAGAAGAACTTCGAGATGACGTCATGCAAAAACGCAAGGAGATTAGATTGGATGCGGAGATGTGTGGTGTCGGTGCCGGCACAGGCGGCGGCAGAATCTACATTAATCCGGACCTGCCTCGGCATACGCGTGAACTTTTTATGAAGGCCAGGGAATTGAAATCGGCTGGGTTCAAGTATGTTTGGTGCAAGAACGAAAATGTGTTAGCTAGAAAAAAGGAAGGCGATCCAATTGTAAACATTATCACTTTAGCACAGGTAGAGAGTCTGAAGGGTCTCATTGATAAGTCCTAAATACGTTTTGATTATTTGCATGGAATTTTCTTTTCCTTGAATTTTTTTTTTTTTCTCTCAATGGCTGTTTGTCACTTAAAGATTGCGCATTTAAACGTTCGCTCAATTGTTCCTAAATTTCACAATTTAAAGATCTATATCGGAAATAATAATTTTGATATTGTAGGGATTTCAGAGACTTGGCTCTCGGATGCAGTGCCTGACAAACTTATTCAAATAAGAGGTTATAGCACATTTAGAATTGACCGTGTTGGTAGTCGCGGTGGTGGGGTTTTAATTTATTGTAGGAATAATATTAAGTGTATGTTAGTTGACAGCATTTCTGCTGATTATTCGGAGCAGCTGTGGGTTGCAATAAAATCGGGCAACTCGAACATTGCTTTTGGCGTTGTCTATAGACCTCCTAGTACTAGCGTACTTGAGTTTTGTAATGAGTTTGAGGAAATTATAGCTAATCAACTGGTACAGTTTGACTCCGTGACTTGTGTTGGAGATTTTAATATCAACATGCTGGACCTACAGGCTGGCCACACCCTGCGGTTCTCATCCATACTCGACTCATATAATTTAAAACAATTAATTGATGAGCCTACTAGGCTTGGGACCGACGGTGCTACTCTCCTTGACCTGATTCTGTGTTCACATGATGGGTTTTCGGATGTGCGTGTGGCTCACGACTTGGACCTATCTGACCACATGTTGGTCCAATGCAGATTGAGCTTTTCCATTCCTAAGCACAGACCTTTTTTGTATACGTATCGCGATTTTAAATATTTTAACAAAGGCGCATTTCTTGATGATCTTAATTCTGTTCCCTTTTATAGAATTTTCAACGCTGTTAATATCGACCAAAAAATAGAATTGTTTAATACTTTTATCACAAACTTATTTGATCGTCATGCACCCATGCGAACCGCCAGGATATCAAAGAGAAAGAGTCCTTGGCTCACACCGAACATAAAACATCTAATGACCCTAAGAAATAAGGCCCTGTCAAGGTATCGAAATAGTAGGACGCCCAGGAATTGGGAATCGTATAGGGAACTGCGTAACCTCACCACGGCGTCGGTGGAAAGAGAGAAAAAGGCATATTTCGAGTTTAGTTTTCAACCTAACAATCCAAAGAAAAATTGGGCTCTGCTCCGGGAGCTGAGCGTTTGCAGAGGGTCTGGGCGCGGCGAGTTGGACACAAAATGGTCCGCTGATGAGGTGAATGACTATTTCGTTAAGATTGCCCAGGTTGTACCTGATCCGGAGACATTGCACTATTACATGAATAACCTAAAACAAAATGTACCCGGGTTTAGTTTCAGATTGGCTGCAGATGAGGAAATTAGGGTTGCTTTATTCGCCATAAATTCAAGAGCAATAGGGGCCGATGGCATAAGTATCACCATGTTGCTGCACTGTTATCCGATCATTCTGCCGGTTCTGGTGCATCTTGTTAATTTTTGTATCGAAACCTGCACATTCCCAAATGTATGGAAGTGTGCAAATGTTATTCCAATACCTAAAGTGTCGCCGCCCAACGAACTAAAAGATCTGCGACCCGTGAGCATTTTGCCAACTATTTCTAAAATTATGGAAAAAATCATGAATAATCAGATGAGGGAGTATGTACTCCGGAATCAGATAGTGCCATTGGTGCAGTCGGGATTTCGTCCTCAGCACAGCTGTGCTACAGCACTGTTGAGGGTGCTTGATGATATATTCTTGGCGACAGACAATGGTCAACTCACAGTCTTGGTTCTTTTGGACTATTCAAAAGCATTCGATAGACTTAATCATGAGCTCATGATTGCTATTCTAAAGCATGTAGGCTTTGATGGCAGCGCTTGTGAGCTTCTCCGGGAGTACTTAAGGGGGCGAACGCAGGTAACGAGGCTGGGCGATTCTACTTCTGAGAGTAGTCAACTAAAGTTTGGAGTTCCTCAGGGATCCATTCTGGGACCCTTACTCTTTTCTATTTACACGTCACAGCTTATTTCAGAGCTTCAGTTTTGCTCCTGTCACTTTTATGCTGACGACACTCAGCTGTATCTTGGGGCTGCTCCTAGTAACATACATCAAGCAATCGAAGACATGAACACTGATCTTGAGTCCATTGCCAGGGCATCACGTAGGCACTGCTTAGAAATAAACCCCGCTAAATCGAAGGCTCTGCTTTTTGGTCCCAAACAATTACAGAAAAGATATGAAAATGAAATTCAACTCACTCTAAATAACGAATCTATATCCTTTGTTCAATCAGCCAAAAACCTGGGCTTGGTGCTCGACACTAACTTGAAGTTTGGTGAACATGTTACTCTTTGCATAAGAAGAGCGTTTGCTAATTTAAAAATGATTTATGGTCATCGTAATATTCTTTCACAAAACGTAAAGAGGATGTTGTGCGATAGCCTAGTTTTATCTCACTTTAACTTTACTGATGTGGTGTATGGTCCTTGTCTACTTGCGCGGGATAGGGACCGTATTCAGTTAATACAGAACCATTGCGTTCGATTGATCGGAGGTATCAGGGCTGGGGAGAGCGGCGTGACGGCCAAATTGCGTAGTATCAGATGGCTGAGAATGGATGAGAGGCGGCTACTTCACTTCTTTGTATTGATTAATAAAATAATTGCAAGGAGGTGTCCTGGTTATTTGTATAGCAAAATAAAGTTTCGTTTTGATATGCATAATCTTGACCTTAGGCATACAATGACAGTCACTCCACCCTTGCACACAACTGCTCAGTTTGAGAAGTCATTTAGTTTCAACGTGGCAAAGTATTTCAACAGGCTACCCGCCGGCGCCAAGTTACTGCAAAATAGCCAATTCAAACATTATATAAAGCGCAATATCGCCCAGCTGATATAGTTCTCAGCGACTCCACAGTTGTTCCAAGCATCGGCTGCTTTCCTTGAAATTTCAGATGTCAAATTGGGAATTTAGTGTGTTTTTTTTTTTTAATTTTATATCTATGTATTAATATCTATTTTGCTAAATTATATTATCTTCTGGGGTAATTAATGGGTTAAGTGAGGAATCTGCGATTCGACTTCGCCCTTTGCAGTTCGTTTTTTGCTGGGTTTATTGTTTTTTTTTTGAACTGCAATAAAGTCATTATTATTATTATTATTATTATTTATTAATTTTAAATACCTCGGATGCTACACCAACGAGCAACTCGACCCGGATAGGGAAATAAGATGTAGGATTGAAACAGCCGGAAAATGAAATCACTGTTTTGTAATGACAGCCTGAACCTAAAGTTGAGACAAAGAATGATTAAATGTTACATTTGGTCTGTGCTGTTGTACAGAGCTGAAGTCTGGACACTGAAGGCTGCCACAATCAACCGTCCAGAAGCATTTGAAATATGGTTACAGAGGCGGATGCTAAGAATACCATCAAAGAAATGAAGCAGTCGTAGACAGGGCAAATACTGTTCGTAAACTTTTGACAACAGTTAAATGCCGAATACTGGCATACCTTGGGCATGTTCTCAGAGCAAATCGCTACTGGATCCTACAGCATATAATGAAAGGCAAAATAGAAGACCGCAGGGGCGTAGGAAGAAAACAAATCTCCTGGTTAAAGAACATCCGGGAATGGACAGGCATATACATAGCGTCGAACAATTGTTTAGAGTGGCTGAATACAGGAATCAGCACGCCATCGTGATTGCCAACGTCAGGGGGACCTGACAGGGCACAATAAGAAGAAGATTTCGTCCAAATACAATGCAAAATTCGGTTTCCAACATAAAAAAAAAACACCCAAAAAAATGTAATGAGGCAAAATACAAAAGACATTTTTGTAGAAAAGATTGTACAAATATATTTAATACAATAAAAATCCATTTTAACTGGCATCCCTAAAACGCAATCTGCTTTGTCGGCAAAAGTTGACCCACACAAGAACCAAATCCAACGTTGTAACCATCCCCTTCACAAAACGCTCGCATAGTCACGGTGTCTCCGTCCTGAAGGAACTTCCTCTGAGTCCCGTCTTGCAATGTTATTGGTTTGGTTCCTTTCCAAGAAAGTTCCAAGAGTGATCCAAACGAATCAGATGTCTGAAAAAAGATATATTACGTTCAATTGTCTAAAATCTTGTTTCTTGGCTTACGTCTCCACTAATGGTACCACTACCCATTAAGTCGCCAGGATTTACGTTACATCCGGTGATGGTGTGGTGAGTGAGTTGTTGTTTGACTGTCCAGTAGAGGTATTTAAAATTTGATCGGCAAACTGTGGTTGAGATAGTGGAATTCTTCGCTAAAATTGTTAGTTTTGAGAGCACCATTTGTGCCAAATTAATTTGCTTCAAACTAGCTTACGTGTAATATCGACTTGAAGGTTGATATCAAAATTGAAGTTGTCAGCATGTTTCAAGTACGGAAATGGTTCTGGATCTTGGGGATAATTATCGCATATAAAAGGTTGTAATGCCAAAGTGGTTACCACCCAAGGAGATATTGTAGTTCCAAGATTTTTTGCCGTAAATGGGCCTAAAGGAACATATTCCCACTTCTGAATGTCTCTGGCTGCAACAACAAATCTCTAGAATTTTAATAGAAAATTTGTCTCCCACCCACCGCTCCAATCGTTCATAATGACGAATCCGAAGATATGTTGATGTGCATCTTTTATGTTGATCGGTTGTCCTAAATTGTTGGAACCCCCAACGAAAAATGCCATTTCGAGTTCGAAGTCCATGAGCTTGCAGGGTCCAAATACGGGCGGGGCACCTTTAGCACAATGTAGTTTTTACTGCGTAAATCTTGGAAGACTTACCATCAATAACTAAAGTTTGTCCATAAGGGCGATGTATTGGTGTTCCAGAAATTACAACAGAACTAGCCCTTCCATGGTATCCTACAGGGAGATACTTCCTGAAGTTTAAAAAATTGTTTTCTCTCTTTGGCACTAACTTCTTTGCATACATACCAGTTTGGCATCAAGGCATTATTCTTGTCTCTAAACATTATTCCAACATTCGTGGCATGATGAATTGAAGAATAAAAATCAGTGTAGTCCCCTATTTTTGCTGGAAGGTGCATTCTGGCATTGGATTGTAAGACAAAGGCCCTACACGCGATAAATTATCATTATTAGCCCTTACCTTTCAGTTAAAATCTCATAAAAATAATTGATAATTTCTTCACCTCTGCCGTCATTCTGGTGTTATATCTTTATGATAAAAGTAGGAAGCAGAAAGCAAAGACTAAAACACGTCTTTTTAATCGGAATTTGTTTACTTAATATCCTTCTTTAAAAAATTGAAAATGATCAAAAGTGAATTTTTTGTCTGTTACGTTGTACCTACAGTACAGTTTTTACACTAATAAGAAAAAGTATTACTGAATTTACCGTTCACGCAGTTCAGCGTTATCTCTTAACGTAGGTTCATCTTCAGATAAAAGATTCTGAAGTCTCGCTCGAGCCTCTTTCCATTCTGCCGGGCCGAGGGCCATAAATCCGTTTAAAGTGCTCTATAATAAATTAGCGGCTCATGTGGCAAGAAACATTACTCCTAAATCGATAGTTAGTTAGGTACCTCTTTAAATACATGATTTTTGTCTTTCAAGTATGGTCCATCGAACAGATGAGCAACTTCTTGCAAACTCAAAATGTAATCGCCAATTGCTACGCCAATTCTTTTAGTGGCCTAAAAAAAAGTAGATTTGATTAAGCACAAGCTGTATATGAAACGCTTCACTCTCCCCTCGTATTTATAATAATATAAAACCGGTCATTCAGTGAAACGATAGTTCAAGTTATTGCGATCCGGTACCACCGTAATTTTAGTTTAACCTAACCAAACAAATGCGTCATTCTATTATTTGCTTATGGTTTCTACTTACATCGTTTGCAGTTGAAAAGACACCATATGGAAGATTTTCAATGGGAAACTCGCAGTATTTGGGATATTTAATGAAACTCTTCATCCTGTAGAACACGACAACAATACGACGAGAATGATCAAACGAATGTGTAAGGTTAATGCGAAGGTCTCGATCGTACGATTTCAGTATATGTTGTTGTTTTCAATCTTTTAGCCTCTTATAAATAAATTATAAATAACAGAAACTAGTTAGTATAAAATATGCAAAACCATACAAGAGGAAAATTTGTTGTTTTCCTAGTTCATGTTGTTTAAATAGCTAGAAATGTTAGAATGTACCCGCTATAAGTGGGGTACATTGCAGCGTAGTTTAAAACTCAGGTAGGGTTTAAAAGTGGCCCTCAAACCTAAAACATCTTGACGTGGAACTACGAAAAATACCAGGGCACGATAAGAAGCACGGAAGTAGAGTTTCAGAAATTATTGTTCACCATCAAAAAATTGGAAAGCGGTAAACTAACGAGAAAATTCTAAGATTCAGAAGTTTAATTGACAAGATGAACTTTGATTATAATTTAAATTGTCAATTAGACTTTGTTTAATATGTCTTCATTCCGTAAGGTTGTGTTTAAGTGTTTTCCATATTTAGCAAACCACACCACAGCATATGTCAAGGACTTTTTGAGAAGGGAACGTTGTCTGCTGAATATAATGATTATTCTCTTTTTCTAAAGAACCTTTACTCAAGCTATCGATATGTTTTTTTCTTGAGAGGGATAATCTAATATATCTAACAATAATCTAACTGAGAACATCATTATACAGAAAGAAATTGAAATATTTTACTTCAGACAATAAACTGAAATTTGTATTTGAAAGTTATTTGGAAACAGAATGGAAGGGAACCTTGAAGGTAACCTTGAAGGAAACGGCTATACAGTGCGAGTTTCTAAAATGGAACAAAAACGCTTGGACCCGTCATTATACAGGTTGTCCCAATCTGGAGATATGACGTCATCAATTGTTTTTTTAAATAACAACTGCTATTTTTTGTCAGCTATTTTCATAGTGTACATCAAGTTATACATAGTAGCCAATTTTCAAATTTTTATAAAGTGCCAGTCGCAAGATAATTAACAAAATTTATTTTATTTCAATCATCAATTCATATTAGTCATTTACCTAGTGAATTTACCCCAAGCTACCCTTTCACAGATTACCTTAGACTTTCTGGTAACGATAATTTCTACCAGCATTAGGTACATTTCATTAATGTCAATATCAAATGTACAATTGACAGCGTTTTACTTTTCTTAAATATCTTTGCTTAAATACTTGATAATAATAACTTAATAACTCGTTCAACGTAATGTCTTACTTAACTGAAAGTCACAAGATTGAAATTTTAATGATGATTGGACACGGAGATAGAACACGAACACAAAATGAAGTAGTTCAATTATTCAGAGACAAACATCGTGATTTGCCACTCTTATTTCGAAGAACTGTAAGTAAGATAGAAAAACGGTTTCGGGAAAACGGACGTGTAAGGAAAACATTAATTCATCGAAAGAGTGCACTAAGGGAGGATGTCAAAGTTAATGTACTATTATCTGTTCAACAAAACCCTAATATTTCCACCAGGGAGCTAGCTAATCAACAGGAAATTAGCCAAACTTCAGCAGTAAAAATTCTCAAAGCCCAAAAGTTGCATTCTTACAAACTAAAAATTCTCCAGGAATTGACCGAAGATGATCCTGATAGAAGACTTCAATTTTGCGAGCAAATGATGGATCTCCTGAACAGAAACATTGTGAACACCAACAACATTGTGTTCTCTGACGAATCGACGTTTACGCTAAATGGTGAGGTAAACCGACAAAATATTCGTTATTGGGCAGACGAGATTCCCCACTGGAGAGAGAAGGTCACAGTCAACGCCCAGAAAAAGTCAATGTTTGGGCAGGAATTGTCGATAATCGAGTTATCAGACCAATCGAGTTATCGGACCAATCTTTTTCTTCCTCTTCCTTTATAGGAAGAGGAAATAATTCCAAATTTGGTTACTCTATTTCCTTGTCCTATAGAAGAAGATGTCCTCAACAGAAATATCTGGTTTCAACGAGATGGTGCTCCTCCCCATTTTGCCACACTTGTTCGCCAATATCTGGATGAAGTATTTCCGGACCGATGGATTGGTAGAAGAAGGCCCCATTGAATGGCCACCCAGGTCACCAGACCTGACCCCATTGAATTTTTTTTGTGGGGTTACTTAAAAAGCGAAGTTCACCAAACGAAACCAGAAAATGTTCAGGAGTTGAAAGCACGAATAAGGCATGAGTGCAGACTAGTTTCTCCCGAAGTAATTGCAAACGTGCAAAACGAGTTTCAGTTACGTTTAGTAGGGTATTGCCAACTAGTGAATGGACATCATTTTGAGCATTTATTGTAGAATATTTATTAATATGAATTGATGTTTGAAATAAAATAAATTTTGTTAATTATCTTGCGACTGGCAGTTTATAAAAATTTGACAAATTGCAACTATGTATAACTTGATGTACACTATGAAAATAGCTAACCCAAAACTGTAATTGTCATTTAAAAAACAATCTATGACGTCATATCTTGAATTTGGGACAACCTGTATAATAGTTTAATTTTACAAAAAAAGACGGCAATCTAAAATATAAATTGACGGATCCGAGCGTTTTTCCAAAAATAAACGTTTTTTTTTTTACAGAATTTGTCCCATTTTAGAAATTCACACTGTATATAAATATATGGAAAAACATTTTAGGTCAAAGTCAATCGACACTGGCGAGAAAAAGACATACAACTCTTTATGTGAACTTTGGAATGCTTATATAGGCATTTATCAGTTTTTTCGAACAATATTGACTACGTTTATCTCGGGCAGATTGAATCTGCTTTTTTAAATCGGATTGAAAAGCCAATTACTGAATCGGGTTTTTACCATAATTATTTTATTTGAGTCGACGAATCAGCATAGACAATTCGAAAAGATGCAAAAGAGACAGAGAATATAAATAAAAAGAGAAATAAGATGTTTTGTATTGACATCTGTCAATGTGTTTGTAGAAATTTTAAATTTAGTAGAATTTCTTTTGCTAGTTAATATTTTTATTTATGTATATCATTCGCTAATTAGTTTACCAATGATCAGTCAATTTAAAATCTCGATCCCGTTTATCTCGTTTCTCATTTACAGTTTTAATCGGATTCAGCATTTCAATCTGGTTTTATTTCAGGATTGACTAATCAATCCTAATCGTTAATCGAAAACCTTTATCTCTCCATTTTTGCCGCAGTTTGCTCGATCTGATTGAACAAGCCGATCGAACCTGCCCGAGATAAACGTAATGATAGTTACGCCCGACCGTCGGTCCACAGAGATTCGGGCCGAAGCGGCAACGCCGACCGCGACCCCGGTAACGCATATAGACTAAACGAGAACCGGGAACAATCGCCTCCGTTCTCGAAAGTACGAGAGTGCATTCAGGCCGGGTATATAAACCAGCGAGCCGCGCGAGATCGGATCGAATAGATAGTGCAGTGTAGTAAATAAGCGGACAAGCGAACAGTGCGAATTGTTAGTAGAGAGTAATTGTATTGTAATAGTTAAAAGTAAATAAAATTGTGTTGTTAATTGACGATAAATTATTGGAACCCGTATCCCGTAACAATATAACAATAGAGAGGAATAATTTGTGCAGTCAACCCTTTAAGTGAAATGCGTAATATGGACTCACAACTATAACTTTATTATACTACTCCATTATGATACATCCAATGAATTTATCGGTATTCAGTACTCAGTATTCGATGCCTATCAAGCCATAAATAATATGTCTCTGCTATAAGTATATTTGAGTTTGAATTTTTTACACATATTTAACATTTGCAGTGAAAATATACATATTTCATATTATACATACAAATGTGTTAACATTTTGACTAGAGCTTCTACGTAGCATTTATTCAACAAAGTCCTAATAATAAATCTAAGAATAATATCAATGATGATCATAACCAATATTTTCTAATTTTTATTACTTTTTTGTACACATTGATGCAGATAAATAAATTCTATTCATTAAAACACAAAAACATTACATTTTAACACTTTGTAAATTATGTAAATCAAGTCAAGTGAAACAAGGCTTCACATATCATATTTAATTTTACCCAATAAAACAGTATTACTTAGCTAACTTTTAACATTTTTTTTTCACTTATTCGTACATGGCGTTATGAAATGTTTTTAAATGCGTTGGAAGACTACTGATTTTGCTGCAGTTTTACGTAAATACGATACTTAAATATTTTATTTTCAAGTCACAACATGTCCTTAATCCTGGTACAAGTATTGTTGTCTACTGCTTAGCTGGTTGATCCAATAATTAGAGTTATGCCAAAAGATTTCGTAGAGTGTAGTGTAAACAATGATTTTTCAATAGTATAATAATTTATACAGGGTGTTCCGAAATTAGCGTGCAATAATCTAACAGTTTATTCTAGACCAAAAAAGATGACGAAAAGTTTATATAAACGTAAACCTTAAATACAGGGTGTTACACTTTTTTTTCCTATAGCTTGTCCAGTTTCCGAGATAATCACTTGAACCACTTTTTTCCACCACAAAATTTTTTATTGTAGGCCTCTGATAGTTTTTTTTTAAATATTTATGCTCACTGTTCAATGTGGAAAAAAAGTTGGTCTTTTCAAAGAATTTCGTATTTCCAATCGTTTTCAAGATATTTGTGAAAATATGAATAAAAAGGCATAACTTTGAGTTACAAAAGGGAGAGTTTCCTTATGACCAAAGAGATAGTATACGCTAAAAGAACTACGTCTTATAAATTTGGCAACAAGTTGTATAGCAAAGTTAGTGTCTATAGGTAAACAGTTTGACCACAAAAATAATAATACACAAGTATGGTGTATAACCTTAAAGCTCGTGAGAAATCTTAGACAGATGAACGTGGATATCAAACATACCATTAAATGTGTGTTTTTTTTTTAAATTGATACTCAAGGGCAATGCAGGTATTTAATTCCTACTTTAAAATTGGTTGTCATGTGTCATTTTCTAGATTGCTTGAATGGGCTCACCAGACAAGTTGGTGAGCATAGGAACTGTTACAAAGCACATATAAAAACCATACAAGAACTATTATATCATTCACCTGGGAAAATTTGGTCACGACCTTGTAAGTTCACCTATAAAACTCATCAAGCAACATTCATTACACCAACAGACATTAAAAAGTTGCGTATAAGCATAGTTTGTTTTAACAATAATAATTATAATAAGTACTATAATTTTTATTCTATATTATTTTTTTAACAAGTATATTTTTAAATAAACTCTGCTTCGCCCATATCATACATAATTATTGCGTCATCTACACATTTAAACTATCTAGGCTCAAATATATATTTTGTTATAAGTTTCAATATTTCTGGTATTTATTTATCTTTTTATTAACATAAATAAGTAATAGAAGATAGGTACCGGAACAAGTTGTGAATGTGATATTGATTCAACTAAACAACAGTCCTGTTCGTGAATGTTGTCCATATTCTGCCCTGTTAATTTTAAAATTTAAAATATGAAGAATATAGATACAGCAGAAGACAAGTTTGAGATCTTTTAAGGACAAACAAGACAATAAACTTATTCTATAGTTGTCACAGGCTTGACTTTCTAAGAACTCTGATTTTTTTCTAATTTCCGTTAGTAAGGCCGATTTCGATTGGGTCGTATTACAGCTGCCCTAGTCAGCTACTCCAGAGACAAGAGCCCTTTTCGAAAATCGCAATCCGGATCTGGTTGAACACTATCAGCTGATTTTCGATCAACTAACTGGTATTGCATCGGGTTGCCTGAAAATCAGCTGTAGGGGTCAGTCTGATCCAGGATCACCATTTTCAGAACTAGTGTGGCCAATTCGAAATCGTTATTTAGTTTTTTCCCAGGACAAATCTCCATTGATTTTCGCTTTTTCCATCCTTAATTTTCCTATACCCGCACCTATGCTTTGGGGCATAAAATGGACATACCCTAGGCGTAAGCGCATGTCATACCTAGAGTATGAAATAAAATGGCACCTCATTCTCATAATATTTTGATATGTTTATATATATGATACTGTTGGTTGATAAACACTAAACTGGCCTCAAATTTCTTATAAAACATTTCACCCCCCAATAATACCCTTTCCCCCTAAATTTAAGTATATATTGTATGTAGAAGCATAACTTATCCGTAAATAATGATTTTGAGGCGGTATGTAAGAAAACTTCTAATTTTTTTCTACTCCATACATTCAGGTTTGACCTTCTTACGAGATTGTTTATTCTAATAAGAATTCAGCCCTATTATTATTAATAATAAATACCTTCTAGTTTGAATAGACATTTAGGAGTATGCAACAAATGCATAACAAGTAATAACATCAATTGACAAGCGTCTCATTAAATTGACACTATTAATAGACTTTAAAGATGCATTATAACAAGCTCTATATTTCCTTATTAAAGTATTGTAAATAATAATTTTAATCCAACTCAACTAAGACTTATAGAGCATGGGGACTCTATCTAGTACTCAATGTCGTGCTAGACCAATAATTGCGCTTAGTGGATCGGTGACGTTTCGTACCAGGGCGTTTCATACCAGAACATTTCAGACCATGGATCTTACATACCAAAGAAAAATTGCAGTAATTTCAAATTTCCTTTATTGCACACTGCGATATGCAAAAACTCTTCTCCTACAAATCAGTTGCAGCGTTGCCAAATGTAACCTAAATTAAGAAAATGAAGAAAGAACTAGTCTGAGCCATTACAGAAGAGGAGTGTAAGAATCAATAGGACCCGTAACGGAATGTTACAGACCGTTGCGGGACACGATCCAATTCAGGTAAAACGCCTATTGTTTCTGAATATTGATAAAGAAAAAAAGTTACTTCATTGTTATGAGACGTCCTTGGCATGAAAGGTTCCTGGTACTAAACGTCCAGGTATTGATACGAAACTTCCTAGTATGAAACGCGTCGAAGTCGCTTTTGGTATGAAGCTGAAATCGACGGATAACAAGTCTTTTAGGTTTCTGTAAAATGTTAACCAGTAAATAAATCTTTGGTTATATCGGTTCCAAAATTTGAGGCCAACGCGAAGCTACCGCGTACGATTTCCTACAACCTAGACACCTAATAAGACATTACATGAACCAGATGCACGCCATTTACACACAGAAAAATGTCTTCCCTACTTGACTCCCACTTTTCGTGACGTTTTTCGGGAGAATGAATAACAGACAACTATTTAAAGGTCTACAATGGCAAATCGGATTGTATTTATAAGTCGTGTCCGAGCCGGTCCATTTCGTTCAGCAGGAAGTCCACATCTTTCTCGGTAACAGCGGCCGAAGAAATAATGTTCCTGAAGAAATTGGGCCGGCGGTCGTCCGGCTGGTAACCGACCATGATGGTTCCAGCCTGCATCATTCGGCCTTTTAACACAGGACACAGCTGAAAATTTAAAGTTACTTGCTTATTCGAACTCTGAGATTTTGCAACTAGTGTCGAAAATTGCACTTTTCACACGAGTGTGATGGTTTGGACACGAGCCGCAGGCCAGTGATACTACGTCACAAGAGTGTGAAGAGTGATTTTCGTACGTGTTCACAAATGATCATTCGTATTATAATAGTATATTGTGCAACTAGTATCGAAAACTGCACTTTTCACTCGAGTGTGACGGTTTGGACACGAGCCGTAAGCGAGTAGTAAAGAGTGATTTTTGTACGTGTTGCACACTATACTTTTTCTACGATTGCGATTTTGCTTCATCAATGATAATTCCTATTACAAAATATACGCAAGGCGTGTGCAAAGCAATCAGAACCGTGTGCAATGTCCTTTTGTTTTTGTGTGCTTCTGTGTGAGAGCGTGCGCAATGTGCCAGACGTAGAAAAACTATATGCAAGGCGTGAGCAAAGTGCACTTTGCGCAAGCTTCTTGCAATATGCGATTTTCAACGATGGTTAGTAGTGCGCGTTTGTTCATTTTCCAGGCAGTCGTAGAAAAATTTATTTGCATTTCACACATTTTATCTGGACTAGAAACTATAGTTGCTAGATCATTCATTTAGATCTGTCGTAGATATATACGGGGTATTCATTATAATACGTCATCTAGTTGGCTATAATTTTTTTATAGAAAAAATGGGAGTTATAAACCCAGGCGGGAACATGACGTCATTATAACGTCAACTTTTGCTGATCATTCGTTATTCGACGTCACCTGACGAAAAAATGACAAATAAATGACGTCAATTTTTCGACGTGTTAATGACGAATTGTAGTGACGTCATAATAACGTTATGTTTAGTAGAATAATTATTGTGTATATATAATATACCTAATAAATATACACTTAACATATTTAATTGACTTATATGTAATAAAACAATATATTTGATGACAACATCATAAAATAAAATTTTTAGCTTCTTTGGCAAAAAACTCTAACATAAATATACAAAATATTGATAAAATTATTCTTTTTGTATATTAAAAATTGGGATGTAACCGCTTCACGTCACTAAACGTCTAAACTCACGACTAAAGTCAAAATTTTTAAATATCATGTTACTTTTAGATCAAATTTTCTTGTTACTAAGTCAATATTTAAAAACTTCGTGTTACGATTTAGATTAAACTTTTGCGTCACCAAAGTCAAAACTTCATGTAACTTTCGGATCAAAATTTCTTGTTCCTACGTACACATTTTTTAATTTTATGTTATGTTTAGAGTTACATTTAGACGAAAAACTTCTGTTACCAAAGTCAAAATTTTTTAATTTTGTATTAATTTTAGATCAACGTATTTCCTGTTACCAAGCCAAAATTTAAAAATCGTGTTACGTTCCGACTAAAAATTTTGTGTTACTACCGTCGAAATTTTTAAATTTTGTGTTACTTTTAGTTCACAATTTCTTGCTACTAAGTTAAAATTAAATGATTTTTTGTAGATTAAAATTTCAAGTCAAACTTATGAAAAATTTTAGAACTTCTAGATCAAATTTTCGTGTAACGTTTTTATTAAATTTTCCCGTTACTAAAGTTAAAATTTGTAAATTTTAGGATTTTGTGTTACTTCCAGACCAAAATTTCGTGTTACATTTAAGCAAAAATTTCATGTTACCAAACTCGAAACTTAAAGATTTGATGTTACTTTCAAAACAAAATTTCTTTTACTAAACCATTTTTTTCTATATATTTGTAATACGTTTAGACTACAATTTCGTGTTTCTACAGTCAAAATTTAAAAATGTTTTCTTTATTCACTCCTTTTACTACCTAATGTCAAAATTTTATAATTTTGTGTAATTATTAGAATAAAATTTTTCGTTGCCAAGTCAAAATTAAAAAAATTAGTTGTACGTTTGAACTAACATTGTAAGTAAAAATTATATTTTTAGTTACTTTTAGACCAAAATTTCTGGTTTCTAAGCAAACATTTAAATTTCATGTTACGCTATAGACTAAATTTTCGTCTTACTAAAGTCCAAACTAAAAAATTAGCTGGTACTTCCGGATCAAAATTTCTTGTTACTAAGTCAAATGTTTTTATTTTGTGTTACGTTTAGACTACAATTTCGTGTTCCTACAGTCAAAATTCCAAAACTTTGTGATACGTTTGACTAAAATTTCCTGTTACCAAGGTAAATTTTTTTAAATTTTCTGCTACTTTTACCAAAATGTCTTGTTAGGAGAACAAAATTTAAAAAAAAATTGTGCTATGTTTAGACCAACAATACAAATCAAAATTTTGAGATTTTGTGTTACTTTCAGACCAAAATTCCTCATTCCTAAGTAGAAATTTTTAAATTCCGTTGCACCCTTTAGACTAAATTTTCGTCTTACCAAAGTCAAAACTTAAAAATTTGATGCTACCTTCGAATCAAAATTTCTTGTAAGTAAAATTTTTTTTATTTTGTGTTACGTTCAAACTACAATTTCGTGTTCCTACAGACAAAATTAAAAAATTATGTGCTACGTTTAGACTAAAATTTCCTGTTACTAAGGCCAAAATTTTTAAATTTTCTGTTACTTTTAGACCAAAATATCTTGTTACGAGATCAAATTAAAAAAATTCATGTTATGTTTAGACTAACAGATCAAGTCAAAATTTTGAGATATTGTGTTACTTTCAGACCAAAATTTCTCATTGCTAAGTAGAAATTTTTGAATTCCGTTTACCCTTTAGACTAAATTTTCGCCTTACTAAAGTTGAAACTTAAAAATGTAATGTTACCTTTGGATCAAAATTTCTTGTTACTAAGTAAAAATGCCTTAATTATGAGACACGTTTAGACTAAAATATCGTGTTACTACAGTCAAAGTTTTAAATTTTTGTATTACGTTTAAAATAAAATTTCCTGTTACTAATGTCAAAATTTTTTGTTACTGTTAGACCAAAATTTTTTGTTATCAAGTTAAACATAAAAGGATTTCGTGTTAGACTAAATATTCGTCTTACTAAAGTCAAAACTTAAAAATTAGATGCTACTTACGGATCAAAATTTCTTGTTACTAAGTAAAAAAAACTTTTTCTTTTTTATTACGTTTAGACTACAATTTCGTGTTCCTAGAGTCAAAATTCAAAAACTTTGTGTTATGTTTAGACTAAGATTTCCTGTTACTATGGTCAAAATTTAAAAAATATCGGTTAGTTTTAAACCAAAATGATTTGTTACAAGATCAAAATTAAAATATTCGTGTTATGTTTAGATTAACAATTGAAGGCAAAATTTTGATATTTTGTGTTACTTTTAAACAAAAATTTCCCATTGCTAAATAGAAATTTTTAAATTCCGTTTTACCATACTAAAAGCAAAACTTGATGTTACCTGTGTATAAACATTTCTTATTACTAAGTAAAAATGATTTAATTATGTGATACGTTAAGACCAAAATTTCATGTTACTCTCAAAATTAAAAAAAATTATGTTACGTTTAAACTAAAATTTTCTTTACTAATGTCAAAATTTTGTGTTCCTGTTAGACCAAAATTTTTTCGTGTTACGCTTTAGGCACAATTCTTGTATTAAGTATCTACTATTTAAGTTTAAAAATTTAAATAGTATAAAAAGTTAAAATTTAAAAATTTGAGATTACTTTCGGATCAAAGTTTGTTGTCGGTAAGTAAAAATTTATTTTTTTAGTCACGTTTATACTACAATTTCGAGTTACTACATTTAAAGTTGTTATACTTTCAGATCAAAATTGTGTTATTACGTCAAAATTTAAAATTTTGTTTAAAATTTAAAAATGTCGTGTTTTTTTAGGCTAAAGTTTTCTGTTACTAGAGTAAATTTTTTTAAAATTTGTGTTACTTTTAGAGCTTATTATTTCTTGTTACCAAGTCAAAGTCAAAAAGGTAGTAAGAAAATTTGGATTCTAGAAGTTTTATAACTCTTTGACGTAGGCAAAAATACATAACTCCGAAAAGAAACCGTTCGTAGCAAATAACCTAGAATAACGTCAGTTTCATGTCGCAAAGTGACGTGATTTTGACGTCACAAATTAACGTAGTTTCACGTTGCAAAATAACCTCATCGGCCTGTGACTTAAGCCAGTCATTATGACGTTATTTCGACGTCATCTCATGACGTTATTGGTCACAAATGCTTACCAAATAAATACGTCAAATGACGTCACCTTCCCGCCTGGAAAGGCACGTCGTAACTTGACCTGCTATCTACTAATTGTCAGTGTCACTTGTTGATATTTGTCACTTACTTGTTAGCTGTCATTTTGGGTGACAGCCCTAGACAGGTCTGAGACTATTCTCATCCTTACATTCACATCAAGAAAACAAAGGAGGAGTATACCTTCAAACAAAGCGCTCTGGAGCCTTCGGGCCGCCGTCACATACAGCGGAACGGAACGGAGCAGAAATGTCAACCCAATAACCAAAAAAACGCAGAACGCAGAATTGACATGTGTAATGACGTTAATGACTTGTGTAACGAAGTTATTGACATGTGTAATGACGTTATTGACATTTCTGCTCCGTTCCGTTCCGCTGTATGTGACGGCGACCTTAATGTGGTCCACAGATTTTGACATTTGAGGAAAGTGGCTACTAAAATATTCAAAGAGTAAGTTACGAAATACTTCAAAAAAACAAATAAATTTCGTAGGTGACTAGATGACGGATTCTAATGAACACATTGTATAGGCCGGCCCGATCCTAAGAAAGTTGGAACACATACCACTGATCTGCGAGTACTGCCACCGTTGGAGCTATTGATTATCATTCTTTCCTAACTTACCTTTCCTAGTTCTTGTTCCCGGTGCTTGCTATGAGGAATATTCCTCAAGCGAACGGGGATGTACCAAAAGCTGACGTTCACCATTTCTGGTTCCATAATCAGATAAAACTTGTCGGGCTGCTCTTTGATTCGTTTCACTAAGTACTGCGACAGTTCCATCAGGCGATCCATGTGTTTTTCAAATCCTTCGTCTCCCTGCGAACATGAAAACCACCACTCGTTCAAACAGTTCCACCAATACTATGTATGATTCGTTCAATTATTTTTGAGACCTGGTTACTTTTGAAATCATTTTTTGTTTATACTTAAACTAAAATACGATAAAAAAGTGAGGTTTCCAACGCCTACGTGATGTCAATAAAACGCATACAGTGATACTACAAGTGTTATAAGAAGAAGAAAAAGATATACGGATTTATCATGGAGGTTGGACTGGAGTTAGCACACAAACGCTGATATTTCTTTAAAATTCGTCCCGTTTGTTGGCCGGAGGTCTGCCATGTTTGTGTGACGTAATGTCAGGGGTCACACAAACATGGCGGTCACGTTGGCGAATCGCGATTTCGAATCAATTATCTTGGGTATAAGCTGCTCTTATACTTTTCTCCCTAACCCTAAGTTCGATATTGAATTGGATTGGAAATAAGAAATAATAAAAATAATGACAGTGACAACTGTTTTGCAATAATTTGTTCCGGCGGATATCGTCCCAGATTAAAAGTTCCCACGTGCTAAAAAGGGGGCCAAAACTGTAAAACAGGAGGTGGTCTCCAGATTAGCTCGATTATTCAAAATTATGATCCGCCACCGCTTGAGGGGTATCTAAAAAATTGCAGACTTGCAGTCAAAAAAATGGGACCAGTTTTGGAGAAAATCGGCATTTGCGTGTTCTGTCCATTCTCCTAGGTCATTGGCTCTGACGATGATATCACGTCATGGGTCCCTTACAAATGGCGGACTTCCGGCTAAAAAACGAAACCATGTTTATGAAAATATCGGCATTTGTTTGCTCTGCCCTCAGAATAAGTGGACTAATGGAATCCGCGCGCGCAATTCTCCGCTACATTGACAGCTGTTACCAAAAATGATGAGACGCCATGTTTAAGAGGAAAACCAAACGTTTCGTTGGCTATGTGTTTTTTTTTGCAATAAATTTAAGATAAAGACTTTAATATAAATAATTGTGTTTTTTACAATGGTGGGATGTGCAGCTTACGGTTGTAAAAGCAGCGGCTATAGAAAGGAGCCCGGAGTTACGTTTCACAGGTAAACAGATAATAGCGTTTTTCAGTAACAATTAAATTATCTCAAATAATTTTAAAACCAGTTATTTTACATCCAAATCTTCGAAATGTGATTTAGTATACACCGCAGTGAAGTCAATAATGCTCATTTGGGAAATATTTTTCTAATCCTGTAACTTGTTGACAGTTTTTTAATTTAAATTTTTGAGCAGTTTTTCCAGTGGCGTAGGAGATGTAATCCCAGGGATATCAACGACTATTAATTCACAATTATTTTTATTTATTTAACAGAAAGTCGATGTTTGCTAATAATATTACTAATGTTACAAATAGTAATTTAGTTCCATTATTATTTTTAATAAAATATTTTCTTATGTGCTACAATACCAATGCTACTTCACTGTCATTTTCACACTTAACAGATTGGAGCAAACTGGTAACAGACGCCGGCGTCTTATCCTACTTCCTCTGTCTAACTATTCTAAGCTTCCGACGGATATCGTTGCCATTTTTAAGGTTCCCACTGCTAAAAAGGAGGGTCAAAACCGTAAAATAGGGGGGGGGGGGGTCTCCAGATGCAATATACTACCTCGTTGGATCATCCTATAGGTGCCATAATTCTTGACGTTGATAAGGTCCTCCATATTTTTGTGGAGGGCAACCAAAACATAGTCGAAATTTTTTTAGCAGACGAAATACGCAACCTGTTCACTTCGCTGTCACGGCCGCGACGTTGCCAGATTGAGCGTGATTTAGCCAAACCTTCCTGGAAATATATCTAACTACACCGCGACAGGTTTTTTTAAATATCGAAGGAGCGATCTTATTTTTAAAGTATAGTGCCCTCATAGTACGACCTGTCTTGTGCCATTAAAAGGTAGTGTAATAAAAAAAACTACAAATATGTTAAAAGTGCAACTTTTAAGACCCTTGTGTCGCATTAAAAATATTACTTCAAAGCAATGCCTTAAAATGATCACATGGGTACGCATGCCCTGATGCAGTGTTGCCAAGTGAAGAATTTTATCCTTAGGTCTAAGGATTTTTAGGGACGTTTAGGCATTTAGGAAGATTTCGTAAAATCTGTAAGAGTCTGAGGATTTTCTATTGCATAAGGATCTTTACTAATCAAAAGGGACAAATACGAAGCCTGCATAAAAAACACAACGCATAATAAAATTCACGAAACTACACTACTATTACTACTGGAGCTGATGTCAAGAGAGTAAACAGAGCACTTTGAGCAAAGCTGCATGATCTCGGTACAATACGCTGCAAGAGTCAGCCGTCAATTGTCAAATGGTAATAAATGTCATTGAGTGAATGATTCCGATGATTGGATGTCGTGTGCGTAGGTCAAAGGAAAACAGTTGATATTATGGGAATTTTAGTGCAAGTGAAAATCGAAAAATATTTGTACAAATTTTGCAAAAAATGGGCGTGGCAGCGCTCCACTTAAAACAATTTTCGCGTGTGGCGCAATTTTTTTGCTCGCTTTCATTTATTTTACTGAACATATTTCAATCACTCAATTTAAGAAGTTCTAAGGATAAATCGTGCTTTCGCTTCCAAGGATTTTTTCACATGACATGTTGGCAACACTGGAGGGTTTTTGACTTAGGTGAATTTTATGACATCAATTCGGACACGAAATATTCAAATCGACCAGTCTTGGTGAACACGTTCTCGAGGACTGAGCATTTTGCCAATAATCTTCCTAAAAATATTCAAATCTTCTCCTGCCACACAGTTTTCCATGCTTTTCGACCGATTTTCCTTGGTTTAAGCCTTTAGAGTTATTATTTACATTTCGGAAATTCTTAGCTGTCAGTGGAAGGAGCCTAATTCCAAATGCTTCCGATACCCAGTGTTGCCGAGTCAAGGATTTTATCTTTAGAACTAAGGATTTTTAGGAACGTTTAGGAATTTAGGAGAATTTCGTAAAATCTGTAAAAATCTGAGGATTTTCTATTGCATACAGATCTTTACTAATTAAAAGCGACAAATACGAAACGTGTATAACAAAACACAACGCATAATGAAATTCACGAAACTACACTACTATAGTCGTTTTCAGGAAGATATTCATCTAGCCAGCCATGGAAATATCGGTTTTGTAGTGGCAGCCCTTCTTCAAAAAATTTTTCAACTGATATCTGGGGATATTCTTATTTTCTGTTGGTATCTAAGACATTCCGTCAAAATTTAAGAAATGGCAAGACGCTTATGTTCTATCCTTGTTTTCTGCACGTATTTTGAGAAAGAGAGCATAATATTACGTCGTAACGTCCGTCGATTCCTTGGAAGCATCTTTGTAAATATTGTGAATGTATTTCTCATATTTCTTTTTTTCTTATTCCAATTTTCGTGAGTAATTATCAAATAACTACACTGCCTATTATCATCAAACAGTCCTTTATGTTTATAGTACTACTTTCCTACTCAACAACTCATATAGTGAAAGCAGAAAGTGAAATAAACCTAGGACCTACCACGGATTTGATCCCTTGGAGAATGAAGCTATTTTTTAACAATTTTCCTCGCAATTTCCTTAACTCCAGTAGCAGAGCTGCAGCTGCATGCATTGTTTGTTTTTTGACTTTGTATGAAGACTGTAAGCAAAGTGCTTGATACTTGCGAATTGGAAAATGCCACTTGCAGACAATAATAAAACCAAAGAAAAAAAGAATTGCCCAGTGTCCAGTATTGAAGTCACATCATCAAAGTGCTACTGAATGATTTTGCATTATCCAAGATAAATGAAGAATGATCTTTTGACCATCTCAATTATCCACAAATGTGCCAAAGGAAGGACTGAGGTACTAACCTAAACAACATATGTGTGTGTTTCTGTTTATAAATTAAAATGTTCTGTTAAGTGATGGTGTGGGATCCAATTTGGGGGTGACCTTTGTGTTCTCAGTTATACAGAGTGCTAACTATGTAAGTGTTAATCTCTCCGAAGGATGCACAAGTATAACATTTGTCGAAATAACACCAAGTGTTTATATATTATCATACTCCTGTATATCATATTAGGTATATTAATTTTTTGCTAATGTGATTGTTAAGGACTGGGCCTCAAAAGGGGAGCCTCTGGTAGTTTACATCCTGGGTTCTAATATTTGAACCACCATAGATTTTAAGTGTCTTGTATAAAATATTACCAAAAACAACCCTTAGTGTGCCTTTGATGTGGATCTTCCATTCTTAGAAGAAAGCTAATGGCATCTGTATGTAATTATCTTCTTCTGCAAATATAATTTTTAATTATACTTGAGATTTTAACAGAAACCAAGCAGAAACCTTTTATTTTATGTCATGTCATGGTTCTTTCTCATAACTCATTTCACTAAAAATTACAAAACAATATACAAGTTGCTGCAGTATACACTTCCGAAATCATGTTATGGTAGACATCCAATGGTGGAAGGTAAAGTCCTAATGTCAAAAAAGTACCAATGTCTGAGTTATAATTTTTTAAATATCTTCCAAAATGTGAACAGGTTGGTTGTGAAGTTTTCATAGAATAGGATAGAACAATGAAAGTAGCTGGTACTTTATTACTCCAGCATTCTTGTCTCCTGACAATTCTCAGCCAACTTAATAAGTTTTTCCATTAAACACATTATACTTGTTTTGTTTTGTATGTAAAATAAAAAGTTCTTACAACTTCAATAGCATTTTTATTCCAGGTATAGTAAGCTATTTGCAAAGGGGTTCTTAATTTCAAACTAATAAATAGCCTTTACTTGTTTCTAAAAGTTACTTCAAATTCTTTGTCTATACGTAAGTGGTGTTATAAGTCAAAACTTTTTCAACCGAGTTTCTAAGAAATGGCCCCTGCTTATGCTATTTAGTTTAAAAGAACTGTAGCTCTCTTTAGTTGAAAATAAGTTGGTTCCATTCGACCAAGAAACTATTCCAGAAGGGTCTATCATTCTTCACAACTCACTAATATGATATTGAAATTTAAATAAACAATGTGCTTGTCCACAGTGGTTCTGCAACCATGTCAGATGGTTCCTTATTTCAATTTGAAATGTTTGCTGGTGAGTTGGCCAAAATGATTTTTTAAATGTTCTGCAATGGTTCTCTAGCATGTTGGAACAAACCTAATATTAAATCAGACAATTAATAAACCACCACACAAACATTTCTTGGCAAGGCAAGACTTCTTTTAGTATAATTAATTTATAATGTAAAATCATATATATTTAACAAAACAAAAATACACTTCTCTAAATACCTACAAATGAATGAAAGGGTCAATTTTGATCCAACAATGGAGCCAAATGACAACTGAAATGATATAACAGTAAATTAATCAAAATATTCTTTTCTTTATCATGGTAATCTTCACTAATATTAACTCAAGATCCAAAGTGATCATAATTATGGATGGCATATGGCATATAGGTAAATATATGAAAAGGCCACTAGGACTCTCATCACACAATCCAAATCATATGGCAGTACTTAAATTCAGTCTGGTAGAAAACCATCTTTACTCAGATGCTTTTGCTGTTTGGAACAATTTTTACTTGACTGTAATCTGCATTCCTTTTTAAACTTGGAAAGTGGTAGACTATATAATATTATGTAAGGCATAGGCATAAGCATAGTTAAATGTATGGCCTATTCCCAGGGCATCTGGACACTAAAGTAATTTCTGGGTGAGTATATTCGGAACTTTTGGAAATCTTATTCATGGTTGATGGTCCAGTTCAGTTCTTCCCATTGCATATGGATACTAATTTAACGCTCGCTTTAGCTGGCAATAATCATTCATCAATTCTCACAACTGCTTGAATGTGGTTTTGATGTCTCAATTTTTGTATTTGTAACTCTACTCTGGCATCTTATTTTGCAGAAGTTGGAGGTTGCAGATGACTTTTCTGGGTCATGCGATGAGTTGTGTTAATAGTTCTGGATGATAGTTAGTCGTTTATTAAGCCAGTTTACTTTTCCTACATTACAAACGCTAAATAATAATTGGATTTGAGCAAAATTTGAGAAATAAAGTAGTTATGTTTGAAAATTACAAAATTTGAGGTTAAAACCCGACAAACGCGTTCGTTAAGCTCGCTTCGCACCAAGCTCCGATCTAGTAACTTTTCTGGTAACTTTTCAATTGTTTTTAAAAGGTGCGTTTACAATGTCATGGGTGGCTAGATGAATATCTTCCTGAAAACGACTATACTACTACTATATACTAGTGAAGCTGAGGCTGACACAATGCGCTGCAAGCGTCAGCCGTCAATTGTCAAATGGTAAATGTCATTGATTGGATGTCGTGTCGACTGTCGTTACTCGTTACTGTCATTCATATTTCGAAAATTGAAAAATATTTGTAAACATTTTGCAAAAAATGGGCGTGGCAGCGTGGGTGCCGCAATTTTTTTACTAGCTTTCTTTTATTTTACTGAACATATTTCAATCGTTCAGTTTAAGGAATTCTAAGGATAGTCGTGCTTCCACTAAGGATTTTTACATGTTGGCAACACTGCCCTGATGAAAATGTCAAAAATATTTCGCTGCGTTCTTATTTTTTTATGCTGTTTGTTGAAAAAAATTGTGTATGCCATTCACGTTAAGGCATTTACATGAGTTGCAAAAAGGTGTATGATTTGCTATTCTAGGTAGGTACTTCGTGCTCTTGTACATTTCATAAATTTGATTCCGAATGGCACCAATGTCTCAATGGCTTGGATCTGTCACCGTTTGCATTACGATGACGTTTTGTCGGGCTTGAAACCCTTTTGAATTTTGGAGACAATGGCTTAATGTAGACCTGAAGCATCTGCAACCCGTTATTGAATGGCAGTGATTGATAAAAGGGGACCTCCATTGTCTCGCTCCAATTCAAAATATGTCAAGAGAGAGGCTTCAAGTCCTTTCCAGTCTTTTTTAAGACGTTTTGGCATCTTTTCTGCTTATATTTTCACAATAAATATGAAGTCTCGACGAAAATCGCAATAATCCTATAAGAAAATATTGGAAAGCGTATACAAAGCACATCTTTTCTTTTCTAAATTTTGAGGTTAGATATGCCGGTGTTTGGCTTCTAGCTATATCCAGCCGCATTCAACGGACAAAATGGTTGTCTCAGCTGCTTTCATCGCTATTTAGAAGCGAACTCGAGGAATGCATAATGTGATATGGCAACGTCGCTATTGTTGTATTATACCTGTCCTCTTTTAGATTGTTAGGGGAGATAATCTGATAATTGAATAGGTCATGTGACTCGTCTGCCAAAAAATTTCGACCATTTCAAATTGATGTTCATCCAGTAAGCTGAGAAATTGACATATAAATGACACATTTACATGGAAGGAATACGACAAATCTGTCAATTGCTGAGCCTACTAGATGAATATCTATTTGAAATGGACCATAGCCAAGCTTACGAGTATTTTCTATTTTTTGGAATGATTTTGGATGATGGAAAAAAATGGGTATAAAAAATTAAGATTTTAAAGATAATGAAATGTCAAAAATAAGTCAATTAATTATTGATGTAAGAATAATAATAAGAAGGGCAACTCTATAAACAAATTTCAATGGTTTTCGTTTGGTGGGGTGAATTTTGATAGGCGGTTGGCCATATTTACGTGGGAGGCACACACATGTCAAATGATCGTTCTGGAACAGTCAATAGCCAACTTGATGACTTTTATTATTGATTTTAGACCCTGCACCTATTTATTGAGGACCTAGACCTACGGACTAATACACATAAAAATTCGTGGTATTAATAAACATCTCTAATGCCAGCTCTAGCGCAGGAATTAAATTTAAATTTACTAATACATATTCAAACATATTATAAGCAGTTAACAGTGGCAAAACAATGATAATAACAATTTATGTTAATTAGTGATAATATCTTACAAAGCCGTCTCTATGTATAAATTGAACAATTGCCGCTTTAGATACCGATCCCCAGTGGCGCAATTGGTTAGCGCACGGTACTTATAAGACAGTAGTCGTGAGCGATGCCGGGGTTGTGAGTTCGAGCCTCACCTGGGGAACATTTTTTATTTTTTTTTAGGTTATTTATTTTATTTTTTCCACATAAACGGTTTTTATTGATTTGTTTTTTTTGCGCTTAATAATTTAAATTTTGGTTAATTTTACCACACATTTTATAAGTCTATTTAAACTAATTTAAAGTCCCAGAAGTATCAAAGTATAACAGAAAAGTGCCTACTGGTAGGCAACCACGCATGCAGTTGTTTAACAAAGGTTGCCTACAACTCGGACGCATTCAATCAAGGAACTTTTACAAGGTGAAAATCGATAAATTTCTTAGTCCGTAGGTCTATGGTATCACTCTTAGATTATGGTTTGTGGTTTATGAAAAATGGGAGTAGATTTATTTTATCACAAAGCTGAATTGAAAATTTACTTCTTACGAAGTCTCATAAAGTAACGTACACCCCAAATGCTTAAGCCAGTTTTTCAAAAATTAAAATTTCTTATGTTCAAGCATAGAAAAAAATTACGTTTACCAGTCATAGTTCGTACCTTAGCTCTCCATTGCAGCCACAATTTGAAAATGTCGTTGTGTCGGCCACATTGAATGACCTTGTCCCCTGTATCGTATTTCACGTCGTACAGTTTGTCCTGCATGAACAAGTAGTCTGCAGACATTTGATTACAGCTCATAAGAAGACCCTAAACAATTTCCTTCGATAAACTGCTGATCAATTCAGCATGAAAACCACTTACATCTTCCTTAAAATGGATTGTCGAACACTGCAACAGAGCACCCATAAGTTTGTGGGGATTCCAAGTGACGGATTGGGCTCTGGAAAAAATTGTTGAAATATACACTTTGTCGCTATTAATTTAAAGTAGACACCTGACAAGATGAATTCACTTGTGGTAGTTTAGATGAGAATCTGATGAATTGATTGAAAATATTGCAAGAAACTGATGAACTTGAAAACCTTTAAACGCACTAATTTCCAATACAGCTTTAGTTTTAACAACTTAATGCTGGATTTATACACAAATTAAATTAGATTTAACTAAACCAATCTCTAAATCTTTTCGAAATGTATCTCTTACGGTTTACGAAATCCCAATAATGAGCGACCAAAACGAACTTTATTGCTTATAAAGTTGGCATCTTACTTCTTTCATTGTGTGCTCTATTAGCTTTTTTAACTATAAAGCTTCTAGCTTACTTTTTGTTCATTCTACTCTCTCTGCCGCAAGTGCAGTGCATCTGGTTTTTTTTGCTGAACCTAAATTAATTGTAGCCCCCATTCAAATCTCACCCCAAAGTCAAGCGCCCTTAATAGAATGGGACTCTAAGCCCTGAATGTGATTAATGAAAACAGTAATTAATACTGGCCTGTCATGGTCATAATTGTGGTTTTAACTTGGGTAATTTACGGCTTCTGGGAGTATACTTTTAAAATCGCCCTAAGTGTTTTATTGAAGGAATTGAAAAGGTCGAGTTTGGCAATTTTTTATAATATACTTTAAATTATATCACTTGTTCCAACTTGACTCTCATATTTATGAAGAGGTCATCGAGCAGAAAAAGTTGTTGTAAACTATACGACATAGTTCTACTTAAATGCAAAACCTGACCATGAGCAAAGCTACTGTAAAAGTACTTAAAAAAAAATCGCAAAAGGAACATAAGAAGATTTTAGGTAATTACGAAAATTCGACCCTTTCAGCTTTTTTTCTTGAACAAATAATGTAGGACCTTAGAGAGCAAAAGCGTGTCGGGGTTGAAGCGAAAGAGTAATCCCTAACTACATGGGAATCTCGCAGCTGGATAGCTGTTAAGTGAGATTATAGACAGTCTCGAGTCGTTTTATGTCACTGTTACAAGTTACTTATAGTCTGAAAAGTATACGTAATCTTTTAAGAAATATAAGCAAGTTAATTCAATTGTGAGAATGCTCATCTATAACCCATTCACTTATTATTGTCGTCAAGTAGGCGTTGGAAATTTGACCTTGACACTTGTTGAAGGTTCCAAAGGTAACTAGATGACAAAAATAAGTGAATGGGCAATAGAATGCAGTGGTAATAGAATACAGTGAGTCCTAGATAAGGATGCACTGCATGGGGATCTCCGAAACAATAAGAGATACGAGTAATCGGTTAAATTGTAAAAAAGACCTCATACCTGGTGTTGTAAAAATTTAGTTACTTGCTTAGTTTTTTAGATCATCATATATCCGAGCCTTGTCTCGTCCACTGCTGGACATAGGCCTCTCTCAACCTAATCCATCTTGCTCGGTCTTGGGCATCTTGATCCAATTTGTAGATATCCTCTCAACGTCATCCGTCCATCGAGTCGGTAGTCTTGCTTGCATGTGCACCCCACTCCCAATATTTTCTTATCATCTGTCATTCTTGCGACTCGTTTTGCCCAGTTTCACTTTAGTTGTGTTATTCTCTCAACTGCATTAGTAACTTTAGTTCTCCTACGGATCTCTTCGTTGTTGATTCGGTCTCGCAACATCACCCCCACGATAGCTCTCTCCATGGCGCGCTGGGTAACTCTTTATTTTGTTGATGTTGATAATACATGTTTCAAGCGGCCCATGTTGGTCCCATTCTTCGGCTTATCTCTTCCGATTTAAATTTCATGTTTTGAAGTTACGTGTTGGATTTCTTTTTCATCTATTTTAACATCATAGCTACGTTGCATGGGTATTTTGTGTTGTAATAGAGAAATATAGCGGTGATCTATACGACAGTTGGCAAGAGCTTTAAACAATGCATGGTGGTCTATGGAATCAAACGCCTTTCCATAATCAACAAGCGTTAGCACTAAGGGTTTGTTATATTGCACACTTTTTTCTATTAATGACTGAAGATGGATGTTCTTTCCATACCCAGCTCGAAAGCCCGATGGTTCTTTTGGCTGATATGCTTCTAATTTACTTGCAAGGCGTGCAGTAATGACTTTGGTAAACGGTTTATATGAACTGCTGAACAAAACAAACGGAACATACATATTTTTCGATAAATTGTTAAGCAAGATATTTTGAAAATAACGCAAGACAAAAATATGAAGTTTTCAGCAACCTCTAGAAGGATCTATAAAGGAGGTATTCTAGACTACTTTGAACAAAATTATCTATTCAGATAGTATATACAATGTGATGAATAAGTAGACTACATTTTGACAAAATTTCTTTTTTGCGGAGAATCTAGGATTCAGTTTTTATTTTGTTTTTTGTGAATTGAGGACGATCCTTGACAAGTTTAGAAAAAAATAAGTTTAACCGATTTTAAATATCGTACCACATTTCGGATTGTTTTAATTTTTCCTTCAGACATTTACCAATCTTGGATTTCAGCCTCCTGCTGATCAAGTAACTGATATGCGATTGGTTAATTTTATTAAATTGATTTGTTACGTGTGCTCGAAGAGATAGTGGTATAAGATTTTTCTACAGGGTGTTGACTTTCAAAATGTTTTGACCATCAATATTGATTGGATTGTTTTCTCAACAATTAACTGAACAGATGTTTAATTACTTGCTGATAAAACAGTTCAATGCAAATTTTGAGATCAGTAAAGTAGAACACCCAGACGGATTTTTCGCTTCTAATTTAAATTGAATATAGAGCGTCTTAAACTTGACCTTACTAAAAAAAAGGGTAAATAACTGATGTTGCCTTTAAATGCTATAATACTCGAACTTTATTTCGGAAATAAATTCCAGGTAGAAACATAAGGGGCGGAATAAGGGATTTGAAAACTCTGAGAGCAATGACATCATATTTACAGGGTGATGCCAAGAAATACTTGTAGACGCAGGTCCAATGTTAAAGTTATCTGAAACAGACTGGATGAGAGTTATTGAGAAGTGAAGTTGACCTGAATTTTGGAAGTTAGATGGACCTACAGAGTGTGCCAAATAAAGTGACTTACAAAGAAACAAAAAACCAAATAAAAAAATGCTAATATAATTTCCATTCAAGAAATAGTGGTTAGTGGTGTAGGTGTAGCGTCCTCAAGATTTTAATATCCAGGAGAAAAGTAGCGGGAGAAGCACCTAAAATAAAACTTCTACACTTCCGCAGAAATTGCCGACGTTGCGACGTTTATTTTATGACTTTTTCGAGGCTAAAAAAATTAAAAAACACAATAACGAAGATGCCATAAAAATACTCAGACACATATCACTTAACAAATTAAAAATTCAATAAAATACGAATGAACTCCCTTACCTATTCCACTCAAATTGCAAAAGTTTTTCGTCACATTCGAAACAAAAACGGACAAAGCGTGGACAAACATAAGGAAACCGTGCTTAGCAGTGTGTAATGGTAGTAGGTACCCAACGCATTAATATTAAATTTCACTTCGTCGGACCTTATCAGTCCGTCAGACCGGCAAGTCGATGTGTTTATTATTTTTTTTTTTTCGTTATTGGGTTTTTTAATTTTTTTAGCCTTGAAAAAGACGGAAAACTAAACGTCGAAACGTCGGCAATTTCTGCGGAAGCATAGAAGTTTTATTTTGGGTCCTTCCCCCGCTACTTTGCTCCTGGAAACTTTCAAGACATCTTAAGTGAAAAATATTTACTAGCTCAAGTGATATTCTAACATGGTACTTCAGAGTTAATCACTGAATGTTTTATTACCACTAATTATGAATATACTCTTAAGCTCATTTGACAGTACTTAGGTAATTTTACAATGATAAAAAACTAACAAAGGAATAATATTTAATATTTTGGGTCCACCTCTTAATTAGCACTTCTCGACATCTATCAGGCATGCTTTGTACTAAATTAACTGAACTCTACAATTTTTCTTTAAGAGAATCGCGAAAAGTTCACAAAGTGGTAAGCGTATCGTACACGGGGTGTCAAATGCAGCACTTTGTCATTTGACCAGTTGCGATAAGAATCCTGTAGAAGTGGAGCAATTGTTTATTTGCCGATGAAACTCGTTTCAACTTGTTCCATTCAGATGGAAGAATCCTTATTTGCATAGAGCCTGACGAAAGATATAGAGAAGCACACATGGCGCCATAAGAAGCTTTTGGGAGAGGTGGTGTAAACATCTGGGCTGGAGTTATGAATAATGGCAAAACCGAACTCTACATAAGTGAAATAACAGTAAATGCGGGGATATATAAATTCGGTATATCGATATATAGATTCGGTGAATGATTTAAATTGATATATGACAACGCTCGACACCAAAAGGCAAGAATAGTACGAGAGATCCTCGAAGAAAACAATGTAAACAGTATAGATTTGCCGCCAAAATCTCCCGATTTGAATATTATTGAACACGTTTGGTCAAAACTAAAATTATTAGTGCGAAAGCTTGAAAATGCACCTCAAAATTTAGTTGACTTGATTCTGGCGATTAGAGAGAATACCTTACAGTTTTATGATTCATTTAGTACAGAACATGCCTGAGAGATGCCGAGAAATGTTAGATTTGAAAGGTGGACCCACACGTTATTAAATATTATTCCTATGTTACTTTTTTTTTATAATTGAAAAATTACCTAAAGTACTGTCAAATGATCTTAAGAGTATATTTATAATTAGTGGTAATAATATTCAGTTGTTAATTCTGAAGTACCATGTTAGAATATCAATTGAGCATTTAACAACATTTAAAACATTTAAACATTTATCACTTTAAAACATTTCTTAAAACGAAATAACATTAGGATTTTTTTTTATTTGGTTTTTTGTTTCTTTGTTAGTCAAAAATAAAATCCAATATTCCAATAATTTTAAACCAAGGCTCAGAAGACCTCGAAGAGATAAATGACGATGAAATTATATCAGCTTTAGAAAATATGAAAAGCAACAAAGCACCTGGTGAAGACGAGATGGTAATAGAAAGCATTAAAATGGGCGGACAAGACATCATCAATGCCCTTAAAACCCTATTTAATAAATGCCTCTCCGGAGGAACAATACCATCGCAATGGGAAAGTGCGCAAATCATCATCATACACAAGAAAGGAGATAACACGAACCTTGAAAACTACCGGCCAATAAGTCTTCTAAGTCACATCTATAAGCTCTACACAAAGATTATAACAACACGTCTAACAAACAAACTAGAGTTCTTTCTTTCAAGAGAGCAAGCGGGTTTTAGAACAAAATACGGTACCAACGATCACTTGCTCACAATGAAACTAATAATTGAGAAGTGTATAGAGTACAACAAACCGCTTATGCTGATTTTTATAGACTTCAAAAAGGCCTTTGATACAGTGGACCACCAGAAACTGCTAAAAGCACTTGCAGAATGCCGAATTGACTACCGTTACTCCTCAGCTATTAAATACATATATACTACATCCACAGCATACGTGAAGATAAACAACAATCAACATACCAACAAGTTCAAAATTGAAAGGGGCCTGAGACAGGGTGACGCGCTTTCTCCTAAATTATTCGTTACTCTGCTGCAAAGTGTGCTAAACAAAATAAGATGGAACAACATGGGAATTAACATCGATGGAGAAAATCTAAGCCACCTTTGCTTCGCCGACGACATCGTCCTAATAACAGACGACACGGCTAAGGCACAAACAATGTTACAAGACTTACAAACAGCCGCAGAAAAGGTAGGCCTTGAAATAAATCTGTCAAAGACACAATATATGACAAACCTTGTTCTAAACAATTCTCTAAAAATTCACAACATAAATATAGAACAGACATATTCATACAAATACCTAGGACATGAAATCAGTATCGAACGGGAGAATCAAACACGCGAAATCCAGCGTAGAATAGGTCTGACTTAGGCAGCATTTGGAAAACTAAAATCAGTGTTTCGGTCCAATCTCCCAATATGCTTGAAGAGAAAGGTGTTCAACCAATGCGTCCTTCCCGTGCTGACATATGGTGCAGAAACACTAACACTTACAAGAAAAAACATTACGAAAATACAAGTGATGCAACGCAGGATGGAAAGATCGATGCTGGGAATCACCCTTCGAGACAGAGTCCCAAATACAACTATAAGACTTAGAACGAAGACACGAGATGCTGTCGAGACTATCTTACATTTAAAGTGGAACTGGGCGGGGCATGTTGCCAGAATGACGGACAATCGATGGACAAAGAAGATAGCAGAATGGCGTCCAAGACAAGACGCATATCGTAACAGAGGACGACCGCCTACCCGCTGGAGCGATGATATAAGAAGAACAGCCGGAAACTGGATACTGGCTGCACAAGAACGGGGGAAATGGAAGCATTTGAGAGAGGCTTTTGTTCAGCAGTGGACAGAATAAGCTACAGAAGAAGAAGAAGAAGTCTGTTTCAGATAACTCTAATATTAGGCCTGCATCTACAAGTATTTCTTGGCACCACCCTGTAAATATTACGTCATTGCTCTCACAGTTTTCAAATCCCTCATTCCGCCCCTTATGTTTCTACCTGAAATTTATTTCCGAAATAAAGTTCCAGCATTATAGCATTTAAAGGCAACATCAGTTATTTACCCTTTTTGTAGTAAGGTCAAGTTTAAGATGCTCTATATTCTGTTTAATTTTTTTTCTGAGCTCAAAATTTGCATTGAACGGTCTTATTATTATTGTTTCATCAGCAAGGCAAGCAATTAAACATCTGTTCAGTTAATTGTGGAGAAAACACTCCAATCAATATTGATGGTCAAAACATTTTGAAAGTCAACACCCTGTAGAAAAATCTTATACCACTATCTCTTCGTGCACACGTAACAAATCAATTTTGTAAAATTAACCAATCGCATATCAGTTACTTGATCAGCAGGAGGCTGAAATTCAAGATTGGCAAACGTGTGAAGAAAAAATTAAAAAAATCCGAAATGTGGTACGATATTTAAAATCGGTTAAACTTGTTTTCTTCTAAACTTGTCAAGGATCGTCCTCAATTCACAAAAAACAAAACCCTAGATTCTAGGCAAAAAAACAAATATTGTCAAAATGTAGTCAAGTTATTCATCACCTTGTATACAGCATCTGAATTTTGTTCAAAGCAGTCTAGAGTACCTCCTCTATAGATCCTTCTAGAGGTTGCTGAAAACTACATATTTTTTTCTTGCATTATTTTCAAAACATCTCCATTAATAATTTATCGAAAAATATGTTCGTCTTGTCCAGCAGTTTAGATGCGTGACTAATGGTCTGCAGTTTTGCCAGTACTGTAATTCTACCTTTCTTATGCATAATGATGATGATGGCATTGTTCCACAACTCTGGGGTTATTGCTTCATCGGTGCTCTGTTGTTTCTCATTTCTGAAGTGACTTTGCGACCTCACCTTCTTCACTTGTCAGTGGCATTTCTTCTGATCCGTGATAAAATATATGAAGTATATTTTCCGGTGTTCCCCTTTGGCCTTTGTTACTATAAAGATTTGTAAAGAAGTTTTCAACAAAATTTTTAGTATTTTCTTTCTGTTGTTTGTTAGTTGTCCTCATTTTCTAATTTGGTTATTTACTGTGCTGAGTTTATTATTAAATTGTTTAGTATCATCCTTTACAGTTTTCGTTATTTAGTTGTTTCAGCTCTTCATTATTTTGTGGATATTCTCCCAGTAATTTCCTCCTTAGTTTCATTAATTATTTGCTATTTAAGGTCAGTTTTTCTCCTTTTTCTGAGGGCTTAGTGCAGTGTTTACTTTGGCCTATGCAGAGTATTTCTGTTTAGATCCTCGATGTTCATTGACTCAGGGTCTTTCAGATTTTTATCTAGTGTTTTTCGATATTCTCAGCGTCATCTGTATTGGTCCATTTCCTGTTGTTATTTTTATTTTTATTCATAAGTTTTCTGCGTTCGGCTCTTAAGTTCAATGACACCGTTACTCTCACCATTCTGTGATTACTCCCTACTGACAAGCTATTTATTTAGTACCGTTACATCCGTGTCTGTGATAATGAAGTCGATCTCATTTTTAATCATACCATCTGGAGTGGTCGATATCCACCTTCGATGGTCCGCCTTTTTAAAGAATGTATTCATGGCGGCCAGTTGATGGTGATCTGCATCAGGAGATTTCCTCATTCGTTCCTTTTTCCGACCCCATGGTATCCCAGTGGTGTTTCCGTTTCATTTTGCTTCTTACCCAGTTTGGCATTGAAGTCTGCGACCAACATGGTAAAGAACGCTGTGGGACTTGAGATTGCTTGAGTGAGGCCTTAGTAGAAGTGTTCAATATCAATTGAATGAAGATTGTGTCACAGAATCAAATCGAGATGTAGGGGAAATCGGTGGAAAATGGGACAAATTTGCATTGGCAGCAAACAACTTTGAGGTGTGGGTACATAGGCTTGGATAATCTTGATGATGCATCGTTCATTTAATTTCAATATTACATAGCAAACTCTGAAGCTCACACTGCTGATCTGTTGTTCTCCCCTTTTCCAGGTTTTGCTTATTCCGATAACATCCCCTTTTTTTACATACTTCAATAAAAATGATTTTAGGAATTTTGATTTTTTTATTTGTTTTTATAATTATTTTAAAACATTTCAAAAAACAAACTTCTATTACTTTCTCAAATCTCATCGCTTTCTCGTGCACTTTTTTAAGCTCCACAAGATGGCGTTTATTAATTGTTATGCCAACGTTTCGTTCTCGAAAGATCATCATCAACTTTATTTTACGGACGAAAACATAGTAGATATTGTATAATTTGTACACAATTCAACAATGTGAGGTTTTTTTTTTAATAAAATGTAACAGAAAACACTTCAAATTTTTTATTACTTTCATTATTACCCGGCATAATTTTAATGAATACCTCGAATAAATTATGTCACTTGTACCATAAAATATTTATTGACAGATGTTAGATTTCAATTTTATTCATCGCCCACTAATAAAAAATATTGATGTTTTAGTAAAAATTGCTTTTTTAAACACGAATTGCTACAAATCATCGCTTGTAGGTATAAAAACGAATATACACTGTGTCCGAGATATGGAGGGCCACTATGGGGATCTTGAAAACGGTAGGAGATACAGATTTGGTTAAATGGGATGAAAGTTGCGTAATCGAAAGCCTAACACAATGGCGTTTAAAAACCTCCGAAAAATGTTCTGGTTTTTGAGATATTAAAAAAAAAATTGAATTTTTTTATTTTACATATTTTTTTCTATCGTTAATATTGGACCTAGCGCGAAATCGATGGCACTTCTCCACAGCAACCCTTAAGGCTCTTTAAAGTGGCATTATCAGTTTTTTTTAATAAGACGTTTCATCTTTGCGGAATCATGATCAACTTAATTTTTTTAAATACGGATCTGTGGTTATGACATCAGATTCGGAACGCCCCTTTTTTTTTACAAATTCAACGATGCATAAGACTTTATGGTGTAATTGTGTTTTAGTAATTTTGTTCGGCCTTAATAACGAAAAGTCCTATTACGGATCTGTACATAAGTACTTTTTAATTCTCTTAAATAAACTTATGTCTTATGTCTTTTTGGCTTTATTATTATTAAATAACAAAATTGAACCATCGCAATTATAACGACCGATCGAAGACCGAAGCATGCTTTGGAAAACAAATGAATGTGATATTGGGTATTTATATTTGGTTGACATATGTTTTGACACATTAATTTGGTGTTCAGTAAATTATGTAATAATTAGTAATTTTTCCTGTGTTTTCTAACGAATAGAAGTTTGATATGGTGGCATGTTACATTTCATCCAATCGAAATTGTTTTGTTGCGGAGCGTATGTATTTCCAGAAATATCCCGAGAGAAGGCAACCAAATAAAAGAACTTTTAGTAAGTTGGTGGCCCACCTTAAAGCATATGGTTCTTTTAAAAAGCCTGTAGTTTCTCGAAAAAAATACAGCAATGAGGAAACAGCACATATTGTCTTGTTAGCCGTCACTGAGGAACCCTATACATCAGTCCGGCGGATTGAAGCAACTATTGGTACACCAAAATCAATGACACATTGTACTTTGAAAAAACAAAAACTACATCCGTATAAGTACAGAATTTGTCAAGGACTTATACCAGGTGATCTAGATCGGCGCCGGTCATTCTGCTAAGGGTACACAAGAAAATGCCAGGAGGATATGAATTTTCATTATAAAATATCATGGTCTGATGAAAGCATAATTACGAATAATGGTATTTTCAATAGACGAAATGTTCATTATTGGTCTGAAATCAATCCACGTTTGAACAAAATGTCAAAGCATCAACAACGTTTTGATTGTAATATGTGGGCTGGGAATTTCGGCAACGATTGTGGGACCGTTTATTTACCATCATAACTTAACTTCAGTGCGATACCTATATTTGCTGCAAAACGATTTAGAGGATGATCTCGATAATATGCCTCTAGCGATAGTTCGCGACTGTTGGATTAAGCAGGATGGTGCACCTGCACATGACTCCAGAGCCGTTCGGGAATATCTTTCAATGACATTTCCAGGGAAGGTAATTAGCACGAATCGGAAACACCCTGGCCAGCGCGTTCACCCGATATAACCCCGCTTGTTTTTTTCGTATGGAGGTACGTTAAGAATCATGTTCATCAGCAAAATTTTTCTACAGAACAAGAACTGAGGGTGTTAGTTCTGGAAGCATTTGCCAGCATTACTTCACAAATGTTGTCTAGGGTACTAGAATGAACAGTTACGAGATCCTACATGTGCTTGGAAAACAATGGAAATTTGTCCGAACATAATCTTTAATTTAGTTTTTGTTCTTATTTGTTTGTTGTTTTTTTTTTATTTTAAATGTCGGGTTAAAAAACTGACAATGCCACTTTAAAGAGCATTAAAGGTTGATGTGGAGAAGTGCTATCGGTTTCGGTCTAGGTCCAATATTAACGATAGAAAAAAATAATATGTAAAATCGAAAAATTCAATTTTTCCAAAATATCTCAAAAACCAAAAAATCTTTCGGAGATTTCTAAACGCCGTTGTGTTAGGCTTTTGATTACGCAACTTTCCTCCCATTTAACCAAATCTGTATCTCTTACCGTTTTCAAGGTCCCCATAGTGGCCCTCCTTATCTCCGACACAGTGTATTGTTACGGGATACGGGTTCCAATAATTTATCGTTTACACACTTTTATTTACTTTTAACTATTACAACATGATTAAACCTAATTACCTTCTTCTAACAATTCACACTGTTCGCTTGTCCGCTTATTTCGCTTATTTACCACACTGCACTATCTATTCGATCCCATCTCGCGCGGCTCGCTGGTTTATATACCCGGCCTGAACACTCTCTCATACTTTCGAGAACGGAGACGACTGTTCCCAGTTCTCGTTTATTCTAGAGGGCGTCCCGGGGTCGCGGTCGGCGCTCGGCATTGCCGCTTCGGCCCGAATTTCAGTAGACCGACGGTCGGGCCTAGCATTGCCCCCTCTTAGCTCTTGATCCATTTGATGACTGTACATGGACCCTCTCAACTTGGAGACAACTTGGGAGACTTCCCTTTCTTACAGCCACAACAAGTCACCTGCCTTAAATCCTGCAGAATTCTCCCTTAGGTCATATCTGATCGCTGGCAGTCTTTATCTTTGTCCTCACGTTTCGATAGATTTCCTTTAATCTTTCTCGAAGTTCATCAGCATAGTTTTGCACATCTTGCACCGGTTCTTCTGGTGATCCGTACGCCAAATCTACTGGAAGACGAAGTTCTTTACCAAATAAAACCTTGGTAGAGGTATGTCCTGTCGTGTTATGCACTGCACTTCTGTAAGCCATCATTAGAAGAGGCAGACATTTGTCCCAATCTTTTTGGTGGTCCGCTACCATTTTGCAGAGGTATTGTTCAATGGTTCGATTGAAACGCTCAACTATGCCATCTGATTGTTGATGGAACGGAGTTGTCCTTGTTTTGCGGATTCCCAAAAGTTCCATGATCTTCTTGAAATGTTGCGATTCAAAGTTCGTCCCTGATCCGAATGAAACTCTAATGGTGCGCCGAATTTACTGAAGAATTCGTCAACCAAGACCCTTGCCACCGTGTTAGTTTCCTGATTTGGTAGTGCATAAGCTTCAGGCCATTTACTGAAATAATCCATGGCAACTAAGGTGTATTTGTTGCCATCGTTCGTTTCTAGAAAAGCATCTACCACGTCGATCGCAATTCTTTCAAATGGGGGGCCAACATTGTATTGCTTCATTTGCCCCCTAATCTTTCTTTGGGATCCTTTTACGGAGCAGCAGGTATCATATTTCTGCCCCACTCTTCGACGTCATCTCGGCAATTCATCCAGTAGGACCTTTTCCGAATTCTACCCAGGGTCTTATTCACTCCAAAATGGCCTCCAGACACTCCATTGTGCATTTCTAGCAAGACATCTTTCCGTCTACTTTCTTATCTTTCTTTCCGTCTTCCTTTTTCCTTCGGGGCTTTCTCAAGTCCTCTTCAGTAAACTATTCTGAATCGCCAAGGAACCCCATTGAGCTCACATAGCTTTTACTTCCGGGCACTTTCATTGACGTATTAACCCCACAGCATTATCGGTTGTTTGTTCGACCTCCGTTTGTTCAGTGGTCTCAACTTCTTCGATAAACTGCTGGACTGATAGCTGGTCAAGGAAATTAGAGGAAGCCGCAGGATACGCTAATCTTATCAAACGCTCAATGTCCTCTCCAAATTCCTGTAGGTTTTCGCCGGCGTTCTGCCGCCTCATCCGTAGTTCTGTCTTGTTGATTATTTCGCGATGAGCATTACCCAACTTCCGCTCTAACGCCGGCCATTTTTGCTCACTAATGACGAAGTCTAGCAAATCTGCAACACTACTAGAGATAAGCATAACAATTTATTCTTGTAAAGTCAGCCCTGGTCAAATTTCCTCCCCTCATCCCCTGCAACAAAAAAGTTTAATTTATTCCCTGAGACAAGAGACTTTGAATGAGTTTCAAAGTACCTTATTACTCTCTCTTTGAATGCCTAGAACTTCAAATAGAACCGTTTTAAATGCTCAAACTTTAACTTAGACTGTTTTGAAAGTTCAAAACAGGGCAGTTCTTCCTTTATCTACAGCAACAAATTTTCTCAAAACATCACCTCATCACACTTTCTTGTTGTGGAGGTTCTCTAGTTGTCGAATCAGTCTTGATATAACAGACTGTGAAGGCTTTCACGGCCGGTCATAATTCTATCTAAAGTGTTTTCCGGGTTATAAAGCCGTGATCCAATGGAATTGCTTCCTTTCTTCCAGGAAGCAATTCCATTGGACCACGGCTTTATAGCCCTGGAAACACTTTAGATAGTCTTGATATATCCTCCCCGTAGAGGCGTTTTATAAGACTGAAGACGCTTGTAGTCAATTTGACCGACAAAGAACTATCAACAGACGAGCTGAGCGTTCTGAACAAGGGAGGAAATTCTGCCATAACACCATCCAGAACTCGCGACGACCATCCGTTAATGCTTGAAACAGAGCAGCTTGATTTTTTCTTTGTTTCTTTATCTCAAGTTGCCTTTATTTGTCTTGTTCCTGTTTCTCAAGTTGCCTTTGTTTTTGTTGTTCTTCCAGAAAATTTCTTTGTTCCTCTTTGCCGAGCTGCCTTTGTTTTATTGTTCCTCGCCTTTGTCTCAAGTTGCTTTGTTTTTCTTGTTCTTCCAGTAAATTTCTTTGTTCTCCTTTGTACTTCTTCAGCATTTCTATAAGTGCTGCCAGTTGTTCATCCATGATTTTTGTCGTAGATCCAGTATATGGCATGTAGAAAACACCAAAGTTCTTCCACTGTCCTTACCACGCAAAATTACACGCGCGCGACGACTTCTTTGTCCGACACCAGTTGGTACGGGATACGGGTTCCAATAATTTATCTTCAATTAACTACACACTGTTATTTACTTTAAACTATTACAACACCATTAAAACACAATTACTCTCTACTAACAATTCGCACTGTTCGCTTGTCCGCTTATTTACTACACTGCACTATCTTTTATATACCCGGCCTGAACAAACGCTCGTACTTTCGAGAACGGAGGCGGCTGTTCCGGGTTCTCGTTTATTCTAGGTGGGTTCCCGGGGTCGCGGTCGGCGCTCGGCGTTGCCGCTTCGGCCTCAATTTTTGTGGACCGACTGTCGGGCGTAACAGTAATGTACTTTTTGTTTCCATTTCCATTCCAAGTCCATTTAAAAAATTAAAGTTGATGACAGCCTGTTAGTAACGAACGTTGGAATAAAAATTAGTAAAAGCTATATTGTAGAACTTAAAAAGTTGCAACGTAACAGTGTTTTTTGTTCTGTGATATGGTATGAAAAAACTTAAAAAATAATTAAACATCAAAATCCATTAAATCGCTGTTTTTTTAAATTTAAAAAAATTAAAACAAGCAACTTGTTTAAGTCCCCTTGTGTGAGGTATTAAAAAAGCAACCTTTTTTTAATTTAACCGGCCTTGTATCTCTTACCGTTTTGTAGATCCCCATGCATAGCATCCTTATCTTGGACACATTGTATTTATATTTAGGACTGATTACGTCTGAAACGATTACACAGAATTGTACTAAAAGAAACTTTTTCGTTAATTTTTGTATTTTGCGGAAACTTAACGAAAATGTTTCTCTTTCGTTGCAAAACACTGTATCGGGAGAGTAGGTACCTAACAAGTGAAAATAATACTGGTTGGTCCAACTACCACTATATTTGAAACAATAGGCGAAAGTAAAACAATTCATTTCCTAACTTTCGTCTTTTATTGCCGCTTGTCGTCGGCAGGTAAAGTGACAGCGGCCAATGTCAAATCAATAGAGCGGCAAGGAAATACTTTTCTGGCTTGCCCGTGCGCTACGCACCCTCACCAGGGGTATTAATACTTTTGGTCTTTGTGAAATGATTTTCTATTTGTAGCATTGTACAATGATTGTAACATCACTCAAAGCCGAACCTCGGAATTACATTTGTTTGAAAAATTGATAATTTGATAACCAAATCGCAAGGTAGTTATAAAACATCTATTCAATTTTATTATAGTTATTAAGTCGCCAAATATATCACTTTTAATAGGAGACCCTACAGAACAAAATACGAGACAGGACCAACTTTTTTTTTCTAAATAATCCTCTAAACCGTAAAACTGTCAAATACCGCCTCCCTCTAAAAAAACTCAACCGAAGCTATAAAATCAATACCCTAATGCCAAAGCCACCGATAAGCTGTAAAGTGGGCATCAATTTGCATTTTCAACTACTTTCGGTTTAGGGTAAAGTTTCCCTGCGAGATAGGGCGTCAAAAGCACTCCATGGACCGCATATAATTAACAATGATGTGTAAAAAAAAATGTTGAAACTATGAAGAATAATAATAGAATAATTTCCCGTTAGGTCTTACCTTTCCACTCCGCTTAATCTAGGGTGTCTGTACTTTTTCGACAGCAGCAGTCCTCCACCCCATGCAGCCTACAGTTCCATACAGCAATAAAATAATTATATCAAACAGTCAATAATTCAACTTACGTCAACATGCAGCCACATTCCGTACTTATCACAAATATCAGCCACTTCATTGATGGGGTCAAAAGCACCTAATACAGTTGTTCCGGAAGTAACACAAACAAAGAAGGGGATGTGGCCTAAATATAATAATCACATGTTGTAAACAAGTCTATAAATAAATTACTGCAATCACCTCTATTTTTCCGATCTATAATTAGTCGTTCCAGCTCGGAAGTAATCATTCTCCCATTCTCATCAGAGGGTACCATGACACAGTTGTCGGTTCCAAGACCGCATATTGACGCACAAGACTTAGCACTATAATGGCTCTAAATGTAAACCAAACTGTGAGTAGCAAAATTATCTATGTTACGGTATTTTTTATGTTTTACCTGATCTGAAGTGAACATTACTAGCTGCCCTTGTATAGTTGCTATTCCCTTCTCCTTGTAATTGGGGAACATTTTATGTCTGGCAGCCAAGAAAGCGTAAAGGTTTGATATTGAACCACCTAAAATGAAATAGTACATTATTCAACGAGCATGTAATCTTAGCTATTACACACGAGTCTCGCCTTCGGCTCGTGTCGCAATTCATCAGAGTGAGTAATAGCTATTACATGCGTGTAGAATGCTATACTTTTCAACGACATGCTGTTTTTTTAGAGCGAGTGCAAACATCGTTCGTTGTTGCAATGAAAGCATTCAGTCCTCTCTATTTTATAACGTAGCTAAACTAAGATTAATTATTGATCTTGATTATGTCAATTGGCTATCAGTTTTTTTTTAATAGTATTTATTTAAAACACTAATAGACTAGCAGAGCAGATTATTATTACCCAAGATAAAAAAAGTAACAAGAAATAAAACGATGATTGATTGAACCATTTCAGTAGCACAAAAGATCAATTTTGATTTCTTAAATTCTTTAAGGCTGAATTTACCTTGTTAACTTTACCAATAACATTTTTATATTCTACTTGTATTTACTGGCCAAAATTTTTATGCTTATTATATATTTTAGTATACTAATATAAATTTTACTGATTATAATAATGTCACTAAGCATGGGTCATTTGTTTAGTTGAACGCGTGAGTAATAACTCGCGAGTAATGAGTTATTATCCCCGGATAGATAATAGATGTTATTATTTATTAAAAACCAGTGAGTAATAGCCATATTATCAAACAATCTTAGAAAAATCTAAATATAGGGAAGAAAACGTTTTAAAAGTAATACCTGGGGCCAGAATCGAGTCTCCGTTGCTCCAGCCACTTCCAATAATTTCCCGCATGTGGGTCATAACGACATTTTCCATTAGGATGAACACAGGAGCGATCTCGTAGGTAAACATGTTGGTGTTTGCCGTTGCAGTCAGCCACTCTCCTGCCATCGATACCAGGTCTAAGCCGCATGATAGCTGGTTGAAAAATCTCGGATGGCCTGAAACAAAACCATTCCCTTTGTCACTTTTTCATCACAAAAAAAAATCTTTTTTCAGCCGCCTAATAATGAACGTTTTTATATATCCCCCCCTTCAAACGGCGAAAGCAAAAAGACTCTAGGTCGATAATCTACGCGTTTCGCCCAAGGCTAAGTACACGAAAACTATGCAATCTCGCGTAATCCATTCATACAAAGCAGGAAAAATGAAAAATATTCTGGAGTACACGGGCTTAGGCAACAAAGGCATCAAAACGTTGTCATTTCACGGGTCTGTTGGCAAATAAAAAGCCGAGATCGTACACGTCAAAACCATCTGTTTAAACGAAAAGACGGCACGATAGAGAGTTGTTGCATGTTCCATCAGATTTTCTTTGTTCAAACTCATTCACTTATTTTTGAAATCTCCTTTGAAATCCTTATTTTTTTCTTTCAGCGCATATAGAGAGAATATACGATAAAAATGTCAAAGTCAGATTTCCAACGCCTACTTGATATCAATATTAGGTAAGTGCGGCTTATATGTAGGATTGTGTGAGTTGACTGTATTAGGAGTTAAAAACCAAAGATTATGGAAAATACTTATCATAAGCTGTGTGAATAAAAGAGTATGGTAAAAGGGCAATATGACAAAATAGAGCGAACAAAATCTTTAAAAAGAGTTCACACATTTTAAAAAAGGTTTAAAAAGGGAGTTTTATATTGTAATTGTGTGGATGTATGTAGAAAAGGCTAAGGAGTCTGTTAGTGTGAAGTTATCCATAAAATTTCCGAAGATGCACGAAGCGACAGCGTGGCCTACAGTGTTACAGGCCTCCCGACTTTCTTCTAGCCTATTGTACAGACAATATTTCATACAAAATCAAATTATTTCGGCTATTTAGATGATTCGAAGTTGCAAAATGCTTTACCCAGTAGTGCTTACTTTGTGCAATAAAAGTAGTAGTAGGTATTAGTTAGGTACATGCAAACACCTATAATTACTATTAATCATTTAGAGAGGTAGATTTTGGATTAAACTTATGGTACCATTGGTGTGGATTGCCACCTCTATAGGTTTCATGTGCTACTGTGGTTTGCATTCCACCCCTATAGGTTTTTCACACAAAAAAAAGTTTCCACCTGTTCTGTGGCACGTTTTTACAAGGCGTGTCGTATTTCTAACCCTCTTAGGTGTTAATAGGGATGATGTGCGTTCTCAGAAAAATACCAGTGGTGTCCCCAAATATATTGGCAATGCAACGGTGCTATTGTGGTTGATTGCCACCCCTATAGGTTTTCCACAAAAAAAATAAAGTGTCCACATGTTGCACGTTTTTTCAAGGCATGTCTCAATTCTAACCTTTCTAGGTGTCAAGAGGGATGATATGCGTTCTCAGAAAAGAACCACTGGTGTTCCCAAATATGTTGGAAATGCAACGGTGCTATTGTGGTTGATTGCCGCCTCTATAGGTTTTCCACAAAAAATGCAAGTTTCCTCATGTTGCACGTTTTTTCAAGGCCAGTCTCAATTCTAACCCTTCTAGGTGTCAAGAGGGATGATGTGCAATCTTAGAAAAATACCAGTGGTGTTCCCAAATATGTTGGAAATGCAACAGTGCTATCGTGGTTGATTGCCACCCCTATAGGTTTTCCACTGAAAATGAAAGTTTCCACATGTTGCACGTTTTTTCAAGGCATGTCTCAATTATAACCCTTCTAGGTGTCAAGAGGGATGATTTGCGTCTTCAGAAATATACCAGTGGCGTTCCCAAATATGTTGGGCATACAACAGTGCTATTGTGACTGATTGCCAACCCTACAGGTTTTCCAGAACAAAAAAAGTGTCCACATGTTTTTTCAAGGAATGTCTCAATTCTAGCCCTTCTAGGTGTCAAGGGGGATAATGTGCGTTCCCAGAAAAATACTAATGGTATTCCTAAATATATTGGGAATGTAACCGTGCTGTTGTGGTTGATTGCCACCCCTATAGGTTTTCAACAAAAAATTGAAGTTTCCACATGGTGCACGTTTTTTCAAAGAATGTCTCAATTCTAACCCTTTTAGGTGTTGAGAGAGATGATGTGCGTTCTCAGAAAAATACCAGTGGTGTTCCCAAATATAGTGGAAATACAACAGTGCTATTATGGTTGATTGTCACCCCTATAGGTTTTCCACAAAAAAAGAAAGTTTTCACCTGTTGCACGTTTTTTTAAAGCATATCGAATTCTAACTCTCGTAGGTGTCAAGAGGGATGATGTGCGTTCTCAAAAAAAGACCATTGGTGTTCCCAAATATATTGGCAATGCTATTGCGGTTGATTGCCACCCCTACAGGTTTTCCACAAAAACATAAAGTATCCACATGTTGCACGTTTTTTGAAGGCATGTCTCAATTCTAACCCTACTAGGTGTCAAGAGGGATGATATGCGTTCTCAGAAAAGTAACGCTGGTGTTCCCAAATATGTTGGAAATGCAACGGTGCTATTGTGATTGATTTCCACCCCAACAGGTTTTCCACAAAAAAAAAATGTTATTTCAAGGCAAGTCTCAATTCTAACCCTTCTAACTGTCAAGAGGGATGATATGCGTTCTCAGAAAAGTACCACTGGTGTTCCCAAATATATTGGCAATGCAACGGTGCTATTGCGGTTGATTGCTACCCCTATAGGTTTTCCACAAAAAGTAAAGTGTCCACATGCTGCACGTTTTTTTCAAGGAATGCCTCAATTCTAACCCTTCTAGGTGTTGAGAGGGATGATGTGCGTTCTCAGAAAAATACCAGTAGTGTTCCCAAATATGGTGGGAATACAACAGTGCTATTGTGGTTGATTGTCACCCCTATAGGTTTACCACAAAAAAATAAAGTTCCCACAGGTTGCACAATTTTTCAAGGCAAGTCTAAATTATAACCCTTCTAGGTGTCAAGAGGGATGATATGCGTTCTCAGAAAAGTACCACTGGTGTTCCCAAATATGTTGGAAATGCAACGGTGCTATTGTGGTTGATTGCCACCCCTATACACCCCTATAGGTTATCCACAAAAAGGAAAGTTCCAACAAAAATTAGTGTCCACATGTTGCACGTTTTTTCAAGGCATGTCTCAATTCTAACCCTTCTAGGTGTCAAGGGGGATGATGTGCGTTCCCAGAAAAATACCAATGGTATTCCTAAATACATTAGGAATATTACGGTGCTGTTGTGATTGATTGCCACCCCTATAGGTTTTCAACAAAAAATTAAAGTGTTCACATGTTGCACATTTTTTCAAGACAAGTCTCAATTCTGACCCTTCTAACTGTCAAGAGGGATGACATGCGTTCTTAGAAATATACCAGTGGTGTTCCCAAATATGTTGGGAATACAACGGTGCTATTGTGATTGATTGCCACACCTACAGGTTTTCCACAAAAAAATAAATTGTCCACATGTTGCACGTTTCTTGAAGGCATGTCTCAATTCTAACCCTTCTAATTGTCAAGGGGGATAATGTGCGTTCCCAGAAAAATACTAATAGTATTCCTAAATATATTGGGAATGTAACCGTGCTGTTGTGGTTGATTGCCAGCCCTATAGGTTTTCAACAAAAAATTAAAGCTTCCACATGCTGCAGGTTTTTTCAAAGAATGTCTCAATTCTAACCCTTCTAGGTGTTGAGAAAGATGATGTGCGTTCTCAGAAAAATACCAGTGGTGTTCCCAAATATGGTGGAATTACAACAGTGCTATTATGGATGATTGTCACCCCTATAGGTTTTCCACAAAAAAAGAAAGTTTTCACCTGTTGCACGTTTTTTTAAAGCATATCGAATTCTAACCCTCCTAGGTGTCAAGAGGGATGATGTGCGGTCTCAAAAAAATACCATTGGTGTTCCCAAACATATTGGCAATGCAACGGTGCTATTGTGATTGATTGCCACCCCTACAGGTTTTCCACAAAAACATAAAGTGTCCACATGTTGCACGTTTTTTGAAGGCATGTCTCAATTATAACCCTTCTAGGTGTCAAGAGGGATGATATGCGTTCTCAGAAAAGTACCACTGGTGTTCCCAAATATATTGGCAATGTAACGGTGCTATTGCGGTTGATTGCCACCCCTATAGGTTTTCAACAAAAAATTAAAGTGTTCACATGTTGCACATTTTTTCAAGGCAAGTCTCAATTCTAACCCTTCTAACTGTCAAGAGGGATGATATGCGTTCTCAGAAAAGTACCACTGGGATTCCCAAATATGTTGGAAATGCAACGGTGCTATTGTGATTGATTGCCACCCCTACAGGTTCTCCACAAAAAAAAATGTGCCCACATGTTGCACGTTTAGGTTAAGGTTAGAATTCAGACATTCCTTGAAAAAACGTGCAACATGTGGACACTTTATTTTTTTTTGTGGAATACCTATAGGAGTGGCAATCAACCACAGTAGCACCGCTGTATTGCCACTATATTTGGGAACACCACTGGTATTTTTCTGAAAACGCACATCATCCCTCTTGACACCTAGGAGGGTTAGAAATACGACATGCTTTGAAAAAACGTGCAACAGGTGAAATCTTTATTTTTTTGTGGAAAACTTATAGGGGTAGCAATCAACCCCAATATCACCGTTGTATTCCCACCATATTTGGGAACATCACTAGTATATCTCTGAGAACGCACATCATCCCTCTTGACACCTAAAAAGGTTAGAATTCAGACATTCCTTGAAAAAAACGTGCAACATGTGGACACTTTTTTTTTTGTGGAAAACCTATAGGGGTGGCTCTCACCGGTACTCTGTACATTTTCGGCTTTAAGCCTCTGAATCACGGTCCCCAATTTGTCGACCAGCCAAAGCTGTACTGATGAGGGGTAGACCCTGAAACTCGTAAGCAGATGGGTTGATCGACAAATTGGTGACCACCTACACTCGTTTCACTTCGTTCTGGTTCCGATAACCAGCGAGGTGCAGAGCAATATGTCAAGTGTATGAGCAAGCAATTGTCATGTGTGCAAGAGTAATATGTCCTGCTCTGTACAACATTTCACAAGAAACATTCCTCTCTATCACACAGCTCGACTTAAGGATATTATTCTCAACGAATAAAGGCCTACTGTGAGTCCTAAGGGGAACTCGACAAAGGAGGCAAATCGCATTTTTTATAAAAAACAAAAATTTGATCACAGATAATATATAGGGACCCAAAAATCCCAAAATGGCAAGTTACGCATTATGTGTGACTCAATCTAGGCGAAATATGTTGGCTGAGCGATCCTAATGTGCACATCCGACTTTAACCTAAAGGTAATCGCTAGTCCTATGAATTGCGAGAGGGGGAGGGAACTCAGGATGTCCTGAATGGTCTATTGTGATGTCCTCCATCAAAGAACCCACAACGACATGTGACTTTTCAGGTGTTGAAAGATTTGCCTCGCGCCACACTGTGTTCATTTCTAGGTCCATGGAGTCTAACCTGCATCCTCATTTTTCCACAGAATTGTGGTGTCGTCAGCGAATATCGTGACGTAATGATCAAGTCATTCTAAGAGCGGCTTTTACAACTATCAGTAAAACTTCAGTTTGAAGTTAAAACACCAGATATGACGTAGATGGCATCGGTTTATCTGTTCAATCTACGTCATTGCTGGTGTTTTAACTTCAAACTGAAGTTTTACTGATAGTTGTAAAAGTCACCCTAAGGGGCGTAAAGTCATTGATGGGGGGAGAGTGGTGTCAATTGTAACAGATGTCGAACGTAACAGCAGTGACAACAGAACCATCTTACCAAAACAGACCTCTAGTTTAAAGCGGAGATCATTTTTGGTCAACAGGAGTGTCGGTAATTGATGAAGCAACTAAATAATAACTAAATAATAAACAATAACTTAATTTTTGTTTTAGTGAACTATGAGCTAAATTTTGTATCTATTTAAGAATAAGAGTCAGGCTGTATGAAGAGTGGAAGTAGGTAAAAAAAGGTGTTAAGTGCCATTGAGATAATTGCTTCTCTATCTAGTTAATCTAGGTCAGAGTATCAAGAACATTTAAAGCACATTAATTCTTCGTTGGCTAAATAATTTTGTAGGACAAACCTGCAAACACGGTGGTTTAATAAACCTTGACAGAGCTTAACAGCTCGGTTGCCAAGGTTACCAAGTGCGTAGCCAATAGAAATTCACTTCTCGCCTCAAAGGATAACAATGAGTTGCAGGCTTATATTTATTTAATCTTCCTAGACCCACTTGCTCATTCTTGGTAATTTTAGCAGTAATATAATTTTCCTGAAAACGAGAAAAAATGACATGCAATCATGTTAAAACTATTCGTCATATTATATTTGATTGTTTTGAAACTGAGAGGTTTTTAATACCTTGAAAATTCAGGTCAAAAATTATGGAAAAACTTGAATGGTAAAAAATTAAAAAAACTTAATAGTTTGGATACAAATATCGTTTTAGTAAATGACTTCTAAATCTTTGGGGCGGAAAGTTCATTTTTTACTACTTACTTTTGGGTGAAGCCTCATCCACTTTTTTGCCCGATCGGTTATCAAATGACATTTTTAGTCAAAAACAAAAAGCGATTTTCAGAATATCACACACAAATACTCAGAAACAAACACATTAATAGGTATAATTTTTTGCATTTCATAGTTTCTAAAGCTTTATCTTTTTAGATAGTTCTGAAGAAGGCAGCAGAGAAGTTGCTAAAACGTCAACTAGGTCGATTCGTTCGAGCCCTTTCTAGGGTAAATTATTATTCGCAGTAATTTTACTGTAAGTAGTGCGAAATTCTTTCTCCAACAACGAACGAATCGGGCAAAAAAGTGGATGAGGCTTCACCCAAAAGTAAGTCGTTTTAGTAAGTTGTCAGAGGGCTTAGACTCTATTTTATTATAATTTGTATATTTTTTATTGATATTTATCAGCCATTTGTATGGTCTTTTGAACTGTTTTGTGATTTTAAACCGACACAGAGCAGCCATGGAACTTTATCAACAACATTTGGAGCATACTGTAATGGATTTCCCTCGTTAGCTTAAGGTAGTCGTGCACTCTATTGATCAAGTCTAGAAGCACTGCAGTTTAGTAAACCTGGACACGGTTTGATAGCTTCGTAACCAGGAAGACCGTTTCTGTAGCCAATAGGAATTCGCTGCGTGCCGCAAAGGAAAACAATAATTTTTAGGCTTACCAATGTCTCTTTACAGTTAGATCCAGGCGTCACTGAAATTGTTGTTAGATGACGATTAGTATTAATATAGATAATACATGGTTCCCTATGTTAGAATCAGAAATGCAAAGTGGTAGCTTACACATAAATCAAAAAGTAACACTCACATTATAATTTTCATTATTTATGTATATTACCCAATATTTTAAACCTATCTTTCGGAATAGTGACAATTCATATCAAACCACATTTTTAGGTACCTAACATTTTAAATCCATAAAAATAGATTATTCAAATCCTTTTATCAAAAAAGCTCAAAATCCAACACAGAAGGCAATATACAAAGTAATACAACTTTATAAGACTGTGAAGGCTTTCACGGCCGGTCAAAATACATTCTAAAGTGTTTTCCGGGCTTTGAAGCCTTGAAGCCTTTGAAGCCTTTGAAGAATGAGGGACTGGGGTGGGGGTAGTGGTGGCACGAGGTTTTGGCGCACTTGAAGTAAGTCATAAAACTTGCTTCCAGTCTGAATTTAGAAACGTAATTTCCTTCTTCCTGTTGAAATTGTTGTCGTGTTTAAAGATCTCAATGGCTTCTCTCGTTAGTCTCGGATCGAAACGCCGCGATTGACATAAGATATCCTTCTTCTTCTTCTGATGCCGTACGCTTCTTAGCGCGTTGGCGTTGTGTTCACTGGACAATATAAAGTGTTCCTTCCTCGGCTCTTCTGAATATCGTGGCGGCATCAACGATGTTACACCAGTTCCGGATATTACGTAGCCATGAGTGTTGTTTCCGTCCTGGTCCTCTTTTTTTTCTCGATTTTTCCCATCAGTATAGTTTTTAGTAGATTGTACCTAGAATCCTGGAGAATACTTCCTAGGTAGTATGTTTTTCGATGTTTTACGATGTTTAACAGTTATGGGTCGGTGTTGGCTCTTTGTGAGGCTTGCTCTTTGATTACATACTCTTAAGGAATCTTAAGTAGTCTTCTCAAGATCCACATTTCGAAGGCCTCTATTCTTTGAAGGAATTTGACCGTTAGTGACCAGGTTTCTACTCCATATAGCAGTACAGGCAATATGCAGCACTTTACCACACGAAGGCGGAGCCCTAGTGGTACCTCTTATCGCAGAAGGTAGGTATTAAACTTGATAAACGTGTTTCAAGCAGTGGCTATGCGCATTTTTATATATTCGTCGTTGTCCCATTTGTTGTTCAGTGTTGGGCCCAAGTATTTGCATTTGTTCACTCTCTCGATCTGATTATTGTCGATATAGAGTTCTTCGTTGTCGAGGGCTCACTATCATCAATTTGATTTTGTTTATGTTGATATTAAGGCCAAACTCATTTCCTTTTGCGTTTATGGCATTTACGATGTCTTGTAGATCTTCAATGTTATCTGCTAAGATCGCCGTATCGTCAGCGTATCTTAAGCTGTTGATGGGAATACCATTTACCTTTATTCCCCTTGGATTATCCTCCAGTGCTACTTGAAATATCTTCTCCGTGTATATGTTGAACAGAAGTGGTGACAATACGCATCCCTGACGAACTCCCTTAGCTATGGTTATGTTAAGGCTATGGTTATGTTAAAATAGTTAACTATAGTATATAAGATATCCACCTCTTTGAAAAGGATGACGTGACTTTGATCTGGAAAGAGCATTTGGTTGAAATGGATACAGCAAGCACGAGTTCGATAGGGTCGTCCGTCCAAGGAATGTAGAGAGCCAGCAAGGAACAACGGGAGAAGATGAAGAAAAACTCTCTAGTCCCTCCACTGCAGGGCGACGACGAAGGAATCGGACCTCACCACAGTCGAATCACTCACGTCAGGAAGATCACTTCGCCCTTTTCCTCATCGCATTTGTTAATCTCTGCCGCAGCTGTAGACGAAATGTTGGGAAGAAATTCCATTGGACCCAAAGCCCGGAAAACACTTTAGAGTGTAATACTACTTTGGTACAGTATATGCAGCAACTATCACTAATACAAGACATGTTCCATCGTTTCTGCAGACACACAATTTTTGAGCAAAATTCCTTTTTGTTTACGTATTTTTCGTCATTCCTCTGTTATTTCCAACATTGATGTTTAAAAAAAAAAACTCAAAGAAGTAAACCATTATTGTATCTCGTAGACTGTTTCCGAAATTCTCCACTATTTGTGGACCACAGCTTCATGTGTCTTACTTCACTACCGCAAATCCTCTCCATTTTCTGCATAAAACCCATTTTTGTATATCTTTCTAGGCACTAGTCGGTCTGGAGAGGGAGAGCAAAAGCTTTACCTTCACCACAACTCCCATGACACCACCAGATCGAACTGTAAAGACGATTGATTGGAATCATCATAAAACACATTGATAAGTTGATTTACAGGCTCAAACCTTATGGGATCATCCGATAACTTTAAATTTGAGTCTGAAATGGTATTTGGGGCTTTTGGGGGCGATTTTTTATCTAGATCCATGTCTTGTTTTTAGCGTCTTGGTAACCAATATGTTTTATGATGACTCCAATAAAGACGTCTTTATAGTTCGATCTGGTGGTGTCATGGGAGTTGTGGTGAAGGTAAACCTTTTGCTTCTCTTAAAGCTATTGGTTATCAAAAGTGTCAAACTCAAAAAAACTTCAACTTACAGCTCTTTTTACTGGCTGAGTGCAGTCAGTGAAAAACGCTGTTTGATGGTTTATTTAGCCGAGTTCGATAATTCCATCCGAGCGCTCCGGACACAGACCATCTCCCAAAATCTTAACAAGCTAGAGTGAGATAGACTGATATCCCGAGCGCTCGGGATGTAATTACCGAACTGAACTTTTATAATAGCTGTCACTGATAAGACATTAAGGGTCACTTGCACCACGGCACCCTGTGCCTTGAAAACCAGACTCTCTAGAACACAAGTTCATATAAACTTTTCCGTTTGAATTTAGTTCAGGAATGCGCTTTGAGAATTATGACACACCATTAAGTAACATCCTGTATATAGGTAGTTATTTGCACCATTTATTATGTAGATATTAATTTTTACCAGTTTTTTGCTATTATAAAGTAGCAAGCTCAGCATCAACTGTCCCATGTAAGAAGGAAAAAGTAGGCAATCAAATGCCATTTCTTGGCATTTCCTCTCAAAATATATGTAACAAAGTATGGTGGTTTGTTTGAAATATGATGGTAAAGAAATACCTTCATTTTAAGCTTTCAGTTTTTCAGGAATATGAGCTGCAGGGCAGAAAAAAAAACTTTCTTTCTCCCTCTTATTTAAATTTGAGGTTTAGAGAGAGAAGATGAAGAAAGAATCCTTTTGGTTTAATGTGAACAATAGATTTTAAGTGGAACAGAACACGAAGGTTCTGTTTATGATGAAAGTAAAAAGCGAGTACCTTACTTTTAACACTAGTGCCTTAAAACCCTATTTTAGTAGTACCTTAGCCATGTTAAAATTTGAATTGTTAATGCATTTGTAAAAAAAATTTGATTTCACAGAGAACCTTCAAATGAGCCACAAATTCTTGTCCATCCTATCTCTTCAAAGAACAGCAAAATGTACTTATTTATTTTTCATTATTGTTGATTATGTATCAACAGTTTTAGCACCCAACTTTAAACGCGACATTACTTCCATTCGTTTTCTCACAAATGACTGAACACTTGTAGATGGTCATCTATCATGTCAAAAATGTTTTTTACATTTTTGGTAAGCATTGGAAAGGCTTTTTTACACTAAAATCAAACACAAGGGTGTAATAAGAAAACGTTGGCATCAAATTTTAGCCATTGAAAATGGCACTGATCTGCTTCTCCGATAATTTCAACTGGTCTGCACAAACTCTCCTTCCCAAGCACTGACTCAGTGGAGTGAATGAACGACTCGTAAGCCCCATTCCTGACAGACTGCGCGTCGGGACAATCCGGGACTTAGCCGGATTACCAGGGCATCCGGCTCCCGACTATTAGCCAGCTCCTGTTAATTGGCAATTATTTTCATCTGGTCCTGCTGATGCAAACTGACGTTTATGATCTAATTGCACCACTGGGAGTTTGCTTAGTTGGCAAGAAGCCAATAGAACGTAGAAAGTATAAAATGCAATTTTAAGTTGTGAAGTGAATTTTATCTGTGTCTGGTACTCGTAACTTGATTATGAGGGTTAAGTAGAGAAATTGTAATTTGAAACATTTTTGGCTGTGAAGTAAATAAGCAAAATCAATCACACCTCCTATTATTTACCGTATTAACATAATGAAACACCTATTTTAAATCAATCGTCGGTTCCCCCAAAAATTAACACGATTTTCTCACCCCGAACGCACGTCATTTCAAAGTGGTGTAATTAAGAGCACTCAGTCTTCCCCCATTTGATCCCCGCGGCTGCAGCCGGTATCCCACGCCGGATTAAAAACTCCCCCTCTATCCCATAAAGTTCGGGAATGCGTATTTTATAGATTATTTGGGTCGTCGACGTAGCCGGCGGTATTCGAAAAAAATCTCCCGGATAATGCCAAGGGGGATACAGTCTGAAAAAATCTGGAATGCGCTCTTTCCTTCGATAGGATTTATACATAGTGGAGTTGAGGTGCTTCAGGGTAAGTAGTTTACCTATTGGTATGTAAACTACATTAGGTACTGATTAAAAAAAAATTCTTAATTTATTTGTAGTTCATTTTGCCCCCAAGTTTTCCACAGTTTGTCTTTCAACAAGAGATATAAGGGTCCACCAGACGAATTCTTGTAAACTCGGATGAATAAACACTATCGATCGGCCAAAGTCCCATCAAGTTCCAGCGGAAACTCTTTGCCGCTCGAAAAACTGCCATCAAACATCGGAATCCGCAAGATCCGAGCTATCAATCTGCTATTATCCCGGGCTATTGCTCAGAATAATTGAATGTCAGTGGACTTGAAACAAAGATGTTACATTCGGATGCCTGCACAGTAGCCCCTCTTCCGACAAGAGGCCTATTAGATTAGCTCTAATCCTCTAGTCGGGATCAACATCAAAAGAATTCTTGAAGGACGCTTTTAATAAGACCATTATTAAACACATTTTACCAACCACAGTTCAATATGTCCGTGATTTCATAAAATTGGATGAAATCAAGACTATTGTTCAATAGGAAACTTTGAAAAATCGAATCATTGCAACCCCGAGAAGATATTCGCTTACGATTGATAACATTGGGGGAGCTTTACGGTCCCTCGAAGGGTTTAAACACAATCAGTGGTCTTTTATGTATCCACCAAAATAATCAAATATTGGTGTTTCTTGCAAAGAGCCGGCACGTGCCAGTTGAAATCATACATCAGGAGTATTTTTGAAGGGAGTTATAGTGTGTTGGGCCGTGTGGCTCATGTTTAAAACCAAAGAAAACTATTTTATGGTGAAAATCGATAGTTTTAATTAATTCAAGCCATCACCAATGCCAAATTTGAATCTGAGTAACTTACAGTGTCTCATCATCTTCATCAACATCCTGTCTACAAACTCATACTTTGACTTGTTGTGGTTCATAGTCATGCCTCTGCTAGCATTTTTCCAGGGGAAGTCAAGTTCATTTTTAATTGTCGCATGCACAGCTCATTATTCACTTCTTTCACAGCACAATATTCACTCACTTCACTTCAAGTGACTTTGGAATTCTTGGGTTATCGGTCAGGGCGATGTGGAGAAAAGAAAGTTTGTAGAACAAACCAAGGTTGTTCGTAAAAAAACTTGTGAACAAACCAAGAAATATAGAGCTCAGAAAGTTACAACGAAAGAAGATGAAGAAAAGAGCAGATGGACTACCATACATCCACAAAGTAATAGGCTGTCGACGTTGACTTTCGAATCAGTCATCATCGGGAAACACGGGAGATCACTTTGCTCATTGCCTCATTGGCTTTGATAACGTCGGCCGCAGCTGTAGACGAAACGTCAGGAAGAAATTTCACTGAACCACGCCTTCAAAACCCGGAAAACACGTTAGATTGTATTTTGACCGGCCGTGGAAGCCTTCAGTGGTTCAATACTGTTGGAGAAAACCTTTAGAGCCTCTTCATATTTTCCAAATATTGCTAAACCAATAATTTTTTACCAGTAATGCTTCTATCATTCCTTAAATCAAAATATTCTTTATTGTAAGGATTTCTCAAATACTTGACCCTAACTTTTACTTTTTCCTGTGGTTCTGGGGGACAATATTGTGGCCAGCCAGAAGGGTTTTGAATGTACTCGTAGCAATGGAGTAATAAAGAATTGTTTGCTAAAGGATTGTCAAGCTCTTTGTGCAATTTCTCTTCTTTCTAGCACCATGAGCATAGTTTTTCTCTTCTAAAAAGCCTTTCCGTTGGCAGGTTTGCAGTGTAATATTCCAAAAGTAAACCATAGTTAAGCCTATCATCTAAAGCATTCAATAAATCTTCCACTTTCTCAAAATGTAGCAAGTTTCTGACAACAGCATGTCTATTGAAGATTATCTTTAAGAGTCCTAATTATCCCTTTATAGAAGATAAAGATAATTAATTTTTCGTTTTTCTACAGGCGCGCCTGTAGTATTTTTTTCACTTGTAGTCATATCTTCAGAGAGTTTTAACAAGGTGGGTTTTGAGATTGTTTTGAAAATCCACCAAAAATTGTAAACTTGTAGTGAAGGTCGAAGTGAATTTGTAATATTTTCAGTTGCAACTACAATCAGTTTTTTTTCTCTTGTAGTCATATCTTCAGAGAGTTATAACAAGGTGGATATTGTTTTGAAAATCCATCAAAAATTTTAAACTTGTAGTGAAGGTCGAAGTGAACTTGTAATATTTTCAATTGTAGCCAATATCAATGACTTTTCTTCACTTGTAGTTATAATTTCAGATAGTTGTAACAATGCGTACTTGGAACATAAAACTGCAATACGCGTCCCTGCTGAAGACCGAAGCGAATTTTTAATACTTTCAGTTGCACAACAATCAGTTTTTTTTTCACTTGTAGTCATATCTTTAGACAATTTTGACAAGGTGGGTATTGTTTTGAAAATTCACCAAAAATTTTAAACTTGTAGTTAAGGTTGAAGTGAATTTGTAATATTTTCAATTGTAGCCAATATCAATGACTTTTCTTCACTTGTAGTTATAATTTCAGATAGTTGTAACAATGCGTACTTGGAATATAATTCTGCAGTACGCGTCACTGCTGAAGATCGAAGCGAATTTGTAATATTTTCAGTTGCAACCACAATCCGTTTTTTTTTTCACTTGTAGTATAATCGGAGCGGCATTCCCAGTCATATTGTCAGATAGTTGTAACAATGCGTACTTGGAACATAAAACTGCAATACGCGTCCCTGCTGAAGATCAAAGCAAATTTATAATATTTTTAGTTGCAACTACAATCAGTTTTTTTTTTCACTTGTAGTCATATCTTCAGAGAGTTTTGACAAGGTGGGTATTGTTTTGAAAATCTACCAAAAATTTTAAAATTGTAGTGGAGGTCGAAGTAAATTTGTAATATTTTCAACTGTAGCCAATATCAATGACTTTTCTTCACTTGTAGTTATAATTTCAGATAGTTGTAACAATGCGTACTTGGAATATAAAACTGCAGTACGCGTCACTGCTGAAGATCGAAGCGAATTTGTAATATTTTCAGTTGCAACCACAATCCGTTTTTTTTTTCACTTGTAATATAATCGGAGCGGCATTCCCAGTCATATTGTCAGATAGTGTAACAATGCGTATTTTGAACATAAAACTGCAATACGCGTCCCTGCTGAAGTTCGAAGCGAATTTGTAATATTTTTTTCCACTTGTAGTAACATCTTCAGAGAGTTTTGACAAGGTGGGTATTGTTTTGAAAATCTACCAAAAATTTTAAACTTGTAGTGGAGGTCGAAGTAAATTTGTAATATTTTCAACTGTAGCCAATATCAATGACTTTTCTTCACTTGTAGTTATAATTTCAGATAGTTGTAACAATGCGTACTTGGAATATAAAACTGCAGTACGCGTCACTGCTGAAGGTCGAAGCGAATTTGTAATATTTTCATTTGCAAACACAATCCGTTTTTTTTCACTTGTAGTATAATCGGAGCGGCATTCCCAGTCATATTGTCAGATAGTTGTAACAATGCGTACTTGGAACATAAAACTTCAATACGCGTCCCTGCTGAAGATCAAAGCAAATTTATAATATTTTTAGTTGCAACTACAATCAGTTTTTTTTCACTTGTAGTCCTATCTTCAGAGAGTTTTGACAAGGTGGGTATTGTTTTGAAAATCCACCAAAAATTTTAAACTTGTAGTGAAGATCGAAGTGAGTTTGTAATATTTTCAATCGTAGCCAATATCAATGAATTTTTTTAACTTGTAGTTATAATTTCAGATAGTTGTAACAATGCGTATTATGAACATAAAACTGCAATACGCTTCCCTGCTGAAGACCGAAGCGAATTTTTAATATTTTCAGTTGCAACTACAATCAGTTTTTTTTTCACTTGTAGTCATATTTTCAGAGAGTTTTTTTGACAAGGTGGGTATTGTTTTGAAAATTCACCAAAAATTTTAAACTTGTAGTTAAGGTCGAAGTGAATTTATAATCTTTTCAGTTGTAGCCAATATCAATGACTTTTCTTCACTTGTAGTTATAATTTCAAATAGTTGTAACAATGCGTATTTCGAACATAAAACTGCAATACGCGTCTCTGCTGAAGATCGAAGCGAATTTGTAATATTTTCAGTTGCAACCACAATCAGTTTTTTTTCACTTGTAGTCATATCTTCAGAGTCACTTGTAGTTATAATTTCAGATAGTTGTAACCATGCGTATTTTGAACATAAAACTGCAATACGCGTCACTGCCGAAGATCGAAGCGAATTTGTAATATTTTCAGTTGCAACTACAATCAGTTTTTTTTTCACTTGTCTTATAGGTTGGTTGACTAAAGTTTTGCTTGACTAAAGGTCGAAGTGAATTTGTAATATTTTCAATTGTAGCCTATATCAAGGACTTTTCTTTACTTGTAGTTATAATTTCAGATAGTTGTAACAATGCGTATTTCGAACATAAAACAGCAATACGCGTCACTGCTGAAGATGGAAGCGAATTTGTAATATTTTTAGTTGCAACCACAATCCGTTTTTTCAGTTTCAACCACAATGGTTGATTCTAATTTATTCTCAGTATCAGCAGTGAATAGAAATGTCTGCACAATATCCATTAGCTTTTTCATTTTACCAATGTACTGATCTAATGCGTCTCGCTTTTTTCCTATACTACTTCATAGAATTAAAGAACATCTTCTCCAGTGCCCCATTCCAACAGCCGATTGCTCAGAATCCTTTTTGAGTCAACCTAATTTAAGAGGTACACCGCAGTGTTATATTTATAGTGAACTTGGATCTGAAAGTAAGCTGAGTGAATATGTTGTGCTAGAAGGAAAATATGGAAAAGCTTAGCAAATGCTTGTTCTAGAAATGGATGTAGAAACTAGAGAAGATTTACTTTGAGTACGTGAAAATGTGTTGTTCAAAGAGAGAGCCATTCATTCAAGACTTGAAGGAAAATGTGTTATTGTTAATGCATTGTACATCTGTCTACATATATACCGTATTTTTAGAAATTCGCACTTTGATTACTTGTCGTCAATTGTGTTTTAGTTTGGTTCAGTGTGATATATACCGATATGTCCCTAAAATATAATTTTTTATTACAGTAGTGTGTATTATACTGACTGCGCCAAGTACACATTTTCAATTAACAGTAAACTCAGCTGACTGAGGAGTAACTGACCAAGCTGTGTATTGTTAGTTTCGATTTACGTGGAAGAAGTTCAAGAATAGAAAATAAATTCCCTAGACATGGGATTTTTAATAAATACTAAATCATAACTTTCTATCTATATGTAGAGTTCTGAAAGCCTCTATCTATTAAACAATATAACTGCTTTTCAATTTGAAGCACAACCCCTCACGACTACGCTGTTTACTTTCATATCGCGAGTGGCTTGTAATTCAATGATAATATGTTATCTACCCTCGAGCAGATTGCGGTTAGAATATTAACGAACTGGGGTGCATCTTTTGGCTTCCTGTGCACATAAATTTTCCAGATTATTTGACGCGATTTAAACGTGTTGATTATAACGTTTACATTTTGAATTTAAAGTTAACGTTTGATTAACGTTCCATTTTACTGTCCACTTTGACCAGATTATCCAGATGGATAATAATAATTCAAGCCTTTGTTCCAACAGTGTTTTCGGATAAAGAAACTTATTACTTATTGAAAACTGATGAGACCGCAATTGACGTAACCCTCAGCAAAGTTACGTTAATTACTACAGCCCTTCTCTTACCCCAACAATATCACTGTCTTTTCCTGTGCCAAAAATATTATTCCTTATTCCCACAGGACCCGACACTTTTTATAAACGCCCCGATATCTTAATACAATCAGAGGGCTGTATTTTGTATCTGTGCTGATAAAATAAATAGAGGTTATAATTGAATATGTGTCAGATAGAGGGTCGGCCATTAAGAGCCTATTGAGCACCGCGGGAGATATGTCGGGTATTGGGATACATTTCCTGCAGGGAGTGAGCGATTTAAGTCTCCTGCGACCGCATTTTTAGGGGGCATTTTTATACGAGCACTGAATAAGTAAAAAAAATCTCTAACCTGTTTTAACTTGATATTTCAAAGTTGTAGCACAATCGTTGACGAGCTGTTGCAGTGATACCCCGTGGTCGGGCACTCTCAGGTCGAACAACTTCTGCATTTCCTCTGGATGATGGAAGTCCAGGATCTTCTCATTGCGGTCGTTAGTGGCCTTAATAAAATCAAGAAGAACGTCTACCACTTTTTGCAGAAACTCCCTTGTTTGGGCCTCGTTTTCAGTTTTGTAAGGAAGGATGTCTAAAATTGAACGTTTAGTAAAGTGTTTTTTATACAGTTATTGAAACACTATTCTATGTTGTTCTTTATTGTTGAAAAAGGTATGTTTTCTAAAAATGTTAGTATTAAAACCAGAATATAATCTGAACTACTCTATAAGAAATGCATAAGCAAAGACTAACCAATTTCAACAATAAACTTGATGTGTTCTAAGCTTGCTATGAGGCTATGTATAAATGAGGATTTGCTATAATATTGTTTTTTTGATGCACTGATTTACTTTGCAGTATATTCTTGAAAAAGGCAGCCTTTTAGTTTTAGTCTTGTGTTTGTTTACCATCATCAACATGTTCAATACTTCGAAATGTAATAGTTAGAGAGAGAGGTGCAGATACTACTTTAAAATTCGGTTGATACCTGGTGGACCATGGCTTTTTATTTATGTAGTCTTGTTGGGATCATGTTCCTGATGAGTAACTAAATAGTCAAAACGTCGGCCACTCGTGAGTAAAGAGAGAGACCCTGCGAATTCTGATTGCTTTGCTTCTTTGATATTTATATATATTTTTTTTAGATTTTAATTAAGATGTTTTATATTTAAGTATCTGTAAGTTGTTTTCCGATATCTAGAAGTGATATATTAAGACTACCAGTTAGATTCCTACGGTAGATGTTGACAAAAGCTACTACATATTTATGGAATAGCCGAAGTTTTGACCTCTAGTGAGATCATCCTCAAGGTTTTTTACTTTTTAAACTTGTCATCAGATCGCAAAAATATTCTTTAGACCTCCTGCAAATTTGCTTCTTCCTTCAATTATCTGCAGCTTGAATTCACAATTCTTAAATGCCCTTTATGGCTTTCATCCCTCTATTGGGATGTCTTCTTCTGCTTCTCTATGTCTGTTGTCACGGCCTTCATTTAAATATTTTTAGGATTCACCACTCTTCTGGTAATACATCTTTCCAATGAAATTCACTTTTTCTAAAGTAGCTGTAGACTGGTAATTTTTCTGCTTCAGCATGTCGGCTCAGCGTACCAGGTTGGTCATAAACCTCATTTTTATAGGATTATTATTTAAGCCAGCACTCTCTGACACCTGATGGAAATTCTGCAATATTGGTTCTTGTTATTGTGCTTACCAATTTACGTAATTGTGGTACAATTGTAGGAATAGATGATTTTTTATGATCTACGTCTTCTGATTAAGGTCCCAAACTATTTACATAGTTGATAGGTGTTTACTTGCGAAAACTTGTTCTTGTGGCCCACAAGTTGTGATATATGTAATTACCCAATGCAACACTTTTTGGACATTATATTTTCATGACCTCAACTAAACCTTCCTTTTCTCCAAATGACATGTTGCTTTCCATTTCTGATAGGGCTGACAGCTGACTTGTAATTTCGTCTCCTACTGTCTATATACAGAGAGTCTTCCAGAAAGGTTAGAAAAAGGCGATAATAGGGACCAAAATAAGTCGATTTGAGCCCATGTACCTTAGCCCAAAAGTTAATAGTTTCGGTTAAAGGTGTGTCCCGCAACTACCAAATGATGGTTAACAAAGCGTCCTCTAGATGAGAGTTTAATGGAGATTGTATTTGAAAATCATTGATGTTATGGAATATTAAAACAAAGTTTTCATGGTGTTAAAAAAAATTAAAACTATATTTGACACTCTGTATCTCGTAAATGAGTGGAATTTCGAATTAAGTACATGTGGCTCATGGTATCACCAGATGAGAAATTTTCCAACCATTCTTTAACATCCTGATAGACGAAGTCAAAGTTCGCTCATGTGCGAACAAAGTTGTTTTATCTTCTCTTACATGAACCCATTATTTGTCAAGGCGTTGTGTTTTTCTTGGGTTTTCGGATTGCTTGTAGTATGCGTATACTGAGAATATAGCCTTCGTTGAGAAGTGAAATAGTCGAAACGTCGGCAATTTTCCCATAGTGGAAAAGTTTTATTTCTCTGCCAGATAACCGTCTTCATTTGATCTTCATACCAACGACTCGAAAACTTAGCAAACAGACGCAACTTCCTAGCAAACTTCAGCAAACTCTACACACATTCATCTATACGAAGAGAAATAAGAATCAAAGAATATTCATGTGCGAGGACAACAAAGTTATTCTCTGTTCTCGTATATGAAGTGTGTATAGTTTGCCGAGAAGGTGTCTCTTTGCTAAGTTTCTGGGTCGCTTGTGGCATGTGTATACTAACAAACTTTTCTTAGAAGCAGGATAGGCATTGAATTTGATAAACATTGACGTTGCAATCGAAACATCGGCAATTCTTTCCTAGTAGAAGAGTTTTTTTTATCTCGCTCTATACCCAATAACTTTCATCATTTTCGTCTGGTCTGGCTAAGGCTTGTCAGTAAACACATGATACGAACGATTCGGAAACTCAGCAAACAAACAACCTCTCAGCAAACAAACAGCCTCTCAGCAAACACTATACACATTCATCAAAGGAAAGAAGAACAAACGTTAATTTATGTACGAGGACAATTAAGTTCTTTGTAGTCCTGGTACATCAATATGTGTATGGTTTGTCGAAATGTCCGTTTGCTGAGTTTCCGGGTCTTTGGTTTTATAGGGGGTGTTCATTTGAAAACGTCTAGTTGGCATTGAAATGTCAAACGAAAAGGATGGAAAAACCAAAATCCATTTACCTTGATTGTGTCATCCTTTTCTAGTAAATATCTAGTTTTTCTGTCTAGATGACATTTTCTAATGTACAACTAAATCTTAGAAGGAGCATTGATAAAGACTAACGCTGCAATGGAAACGTCGGCAATTATTTTCTAATAGAAAGGTTTTTCCTCGTTCTCTGTCCGATGAGTTTCTTCATTTTTGTCTGGTCTGGCAAAGGTTTGTCAGTAAACACGTGGTATAAACGACTGGGAAACCCAGCAAACAAACAACTTCTCAGCAAACCCAACACATATTTTTCTATGAAGATAAAGAAGAACAAACGTACATACAACGCAGTTTTCCAAGTCCTCTACGTGAATTTATGAATGCTTTGCCGAAAGGTTGCAAAAACGAAACCTATCAAACAAAACAACCTCTCTGCAAACACAACACACATTTATCTATGAAGATAGAGAAGAACAAACGTACATTTTTGTACTAGGGCAACCCAATTCTTCCAAGTTCTCTTACATGAATTTATGAATGGTTTGCCGAAAGACTGCAACAACGAAACCAAGCAAACAAACAACTTCTCAGCAAACCCAACACACATTTTTCTATGAAGATAAAGAAGAACAAACGTACATTTATATACTAGGACAACGCAGTTTTTCCAAGCCCTCTTACATGAATTTATGAATGTTTTGCCGAAAGGTTGCAACAGCGAAACCCAGCAAACAAACAACTTCTCAGCAAACCCAACACACATCTATCTATGAAGATAGAGAAGAACAAACGTACATTTATGTACTAGGACAACGCAGTTCTTCCTAGATTTCTTACATGAATTTATGAATGCTTTGCCGAAAGGTTGCAACAGCGAAACCCATCAAACAGACAACCTCTCTGCAAACCCAACACACATTTATCTGTGAAGATAGAGAAGAACAAACGTACATTTATGTGCTAGGACAACGCAGTTCTTCCAAGTCCTCTTACATGAATTTATGAATGCTTTGCCGAAAGGTTGCAACAACGAAACCCAGCAAACAAAAAACTTTTCAACAAACCCAACACACATTTATCTATGAAGATAGAGAAGAACAAACGTACATTTATGTACTAGGAAAGCACAGTTCTTCCAAGTCCTCTTACATTAGTTTATGAATGCTTTGCCGAAAGGTTGCAACAACGAAAGCCATCTAACAAACAACTCCTCAGCAAACCCAACACACATTTATCTATGAAGATAGAGAAGAACAAATGTACATTTACGTACTAGGACAACGCATTTCTTCCAAGTCCTCTTACATGAATTTATGAATGCTTTGCCGAAAGATTGCAATAACGAAACCCAGCAAACAAACAACTTCTCAGAAACCCAACACACATTTATCTATGAAGATAGAGAAGAACAAACGTACATTTTTGTACTAGGGCAACCCAGTTCTTCCAAGTTTTCTTACATGAATTTATGAATGCTTTGCCGAAAGGTTGCAACAACGAATCCCAGCAAACAAACAACTTCTCAGCAAACACAACACACATTTATCTATGAAGATAGAGAAGAACAAACGTACATTTATGTACTAGGACAACGCAGTTCTTCGTAGTCCTCTTACATGAATTTATGAATGCTTTGCCGAAAGGTTGCAACAACGAAACCCAGCAAACAAACAACTTCTCAGCAAGCCCAACACACATCTATCTATGAAGATAGAGAACAACAAGCGTACATTTATGTACTAGGACAACGCATTTTTTCCAAGTCCTCTTACATGAATTTATAAATGCTATTCCGAAAGGTTGTCCGTTAGCTTGGTTTTCAGGTCTTTTGTATCATATGTATAACAAGCTTTTCTTAGAAGGAGTATTGATAAAGTCTGACGTTGCAATTGAAACGTCGGCAATTCTTTTTTAGTAAAATGGTTCTTGTTTCTCTCTCTCCCTCACTTTTACTTGTATTTGCAACATGTTCTTCCGTGAAACGTCGGCAATTCATTTTTAGTAAAATGGTTCTTGTTTCTCTCTCTCCTTCACTTTTACTTGTATTTGCAACATGTTCTTCCAACTTGATAAGAAGGGAGAACACTGAGTTTAGGAACTGGTTTTGTTACTCCTATCAAGTGAAAGTGGAAGCGAGAGCGGCAAATACTTTATCAATTCACGTTTATTCTCTTTCTTGTATACACGAAAACGTCAATCATGGCTATGCTTGTTTTTAGTATAGTCTATTTCAAATAGGCATTACTCTAGTAGGCTGAGAAATTGACGTTTAATTGTTTAAGGGTCTTGAGGGCATAGAACAAATCTATCGATTTCTCAGCCTGCTGGAGGAATAATTATTTGAAATGAATCATAGCAGTTGATTACTTCGACTGACATTAGGTCAATGGCCATTGTAGTCCTTTTTTAAACGCTCTTTTTAAGGAAAGTATTCATTGTATGCAAAGAGTATAAGTTCAATTAGAAGATAGTTTCCTCTATGCTATTTCTTTCTTCATAACCAAAAAGACTTTCGACATTCCGTACTTCATCGACCTTTTTGGTTAAAATTCCCTTCAAAAGAGTTTAATGTGTTAATTGACTTTCTCCATGTCAAGGCAGCAGTGCCGACATAAACACATAGAATTTTTGGAAAAGAGCGCCCCACAACCACAAGAACTCTCAGGCTTAGAAACAACATGTATAAAGAATTTTTACTCTTTTCTTTAATCGCCAAATGCTTGGTTGTACATGATTACAAATTCCTCATCTCCTTCGCTTCCTCTCAGATCTTCCCTGGTGTGAGTCGAATAATCTTCCTCAGCAATGTGCTAGAATTTCTACGTCTTTCCGTGTTTTCGCTTCAATCACATTTTAATTTTCACTTTTAGAGCGGATTCTGTTCTTGGCCCAAGTTTTGACTCCGGGAAATAACCTTCTAGGGAAGTGATATCAATGATTTCTTAAACTGAAATCCTAAGAAACATGTTTCCTATTTTTATTTAAAGGTGGTGGACAAGGATGTACTATTAAGCAAAACATTTTGGACTTCCATTGTCTTTATTGAGTTTATTTACACGAAGGAAAAATCTACTTAGAGAACTTGTTGACGAGTCGCTAGAGCTTGTGATTGCCCTTAGGGGCATAGTTGTTTTGTGAATTTTAGGTAACCCATAGAGATGTGGTGGTTTACTATGGTGTGGACTGAGAGACCTTCTAGTACCTTCAGGAATGTGACGTTCATATTTTTTCTCAAGAGAATGTTTTTCTCTTTCTTCAAAGAGTTGAAGGACAAATCGACAGAGCCCTGAAAAAATATGAACGTCACATTCCCAAAGGTATTAGGAGGTTTCTCACTCCACACCACAGAAACCACCAAATCTCTATGGGTTACCTAAAATTCACAAAACAACTATGCCTTTAAGGCCAAACACAAGCTGTAGAGACTCACCAACAAGTTCTCTAAGTAGATTCGTGTACAAAAAACTCAACAAAGACAATGGAAGTCCAAGATGTTTCGCTTAATAATTTTTCTATTTTCTGCCTCTGTTTCCACAAGATTTTTAGATTTTCAGACTTCTACTGTGAACTCAGGTTTGGGCTTCCTTATCAAGGGTTCTTCATTTTTTTTTTCGTGCAGAAACGCATGAAGTTGAATGACCTAATATCGTTTTTTGATAATTGGGTGCAATGGATACGTCGTGTGATCTTCAGTAGATAGTGTAATGGAAGGACTCTTTCTAGCAAGTACGAGAAGGAGAAAAATCGAAATTTGAGCTGCGCTTATTATTAAATTTTACGGTTTTTTCCTTGAAATGTGATGATGGTAAACATTTACACTTACGAATACTTGTATTTTTCAACAATAAAGACGATCTGAATCATAAAGAAATCCAGTGATTTCTAATATAATAAATGTTTTACTGAAGACAATGTTTCTTTTTTGATCCAGAATTTTATATTATCTTTAAAGACATAGATATAAAAAATTATTACTGGTAGGCACTTTCTCTTTGACAAAATTTGGAAGGCCACTGACGGCTTTATGAAGCAATTCCCTGGCTAAAGGGACATCCTCTGTATGGTACGGAAGTATGTCTGAAAAAATGATGCACCTCTAATTTCTTGGAAGTCGTCACCACGAAAATGGAACATTCAAACACCATTCACTCGTTTTGAAAACTAGCACTAAACATGCAGTCTACATTGCTTGGATAAAGGGCTCCCTAAACGCGATGGAAACTTTAAAAATTCCGAAGAAACAAGTGCACTATGCTTTTATGCAAGGAAAACGTTTTAAACGGGCCTGAGGGACTTTTAATTAAACATCGCTTTCCCCCTGCTCCGGCACATTTGCCCATGTCAATATGCAGTGACGTCCAGGTCATCTAGGCAATCTCAACACCGTTCTGTTGTTCATTACAAAAACCAAACAAAAACTAACTGCTCTGCCACCCAATGGTTCAGAAGCTAATTTGCTAGCTTCAGAAACTTCATTAGATATGAATTAAGTATATTTGTTCTTTTCTCGGTACGCCAATGACCGGAAGCCAACGATGCCTATGTAGGCAATAAGGCTACCCTCGACGCGGCGCGAGACAAGCTGTGCCTTTCCGGGAGCAGCTGTTACCCGGACTCACCCCATCCCGTAAGAATGCCTGGAATTGAAAATTATTCACTGCCTCTGATCCGTAATTGAAATACCTCTTGTCTGTTTGCTTATTGTACTTTTGATTTATAATGGTCCGCTGCACCGGCTACCCACGACGCCCTAACTGAAATGCATTTTTAGATAACCATTGAGAACGTGGTGCTGCCTCTTCAAGAAGAGAAAATTGTGTTATGTAACAGCCATCCGTCTTCTGTGCAAGAGCCAGAAGATCGACAATGTTTGTCTGGACCGCTGCCTAAAAGCCACAGCAATTTTTCAACGGTAATCCTACATCCCCAGTTTATTTACTTGAGTATAGCCGGGAATTACTCTTGTCGTTTATGGAGAAACGAAACGAGAATATGGCCTTGGAGAAAAAAGATTTCCTGCTACATGGCCCATTAATAACAGTTATAAATGGAGGGGAGAGATCTGTTGCTGGATTTGGGTCGAAAGAAGACGGATAATTCTTGAATGACGTAGTTACATACTGTGCAGTGGGTTCATATAGAGGCACCACCATCATATAAACCGAGTTCATGTGTTAGATGTATCAACGCCTAAGTAGAGTGGCAAAAAACTGTACCTAATTGCCAACCAGTGCTGCAAGAAACTTTCACCAAAAAACAGAAATTAGGAAAATCAATTGTTTGTATACCTAAAAAATAATGAAAGTGATCCAGGAAAGCTCAAAACATCTAGTTTTTCTGTTTTAAATCCGGTATATAATTTCTAAAATAACTTCTAACCAGAAGGCCTTCAGGCTTAGAAATCTGAGTATTAATAGTTTTCCTAAACACTGAACTTAACTTAAATAAACAAGAAGCAGCACTTTTTGAATTCTGATAAAGATCTGATCGATCTTGCCATATTTTCTTCTGAAAAGCCCTTCTGAGCCATTTCTATTAAATTCTTTTGAGCAGTTAATATAAATTATGAAAAAGCCCAAAATGATTAGGTACTTAAAGTGCAAAATTTTAAAAAATGGCTCAGAAGGGCTTTTTTAAAAGGAATTATGGTGTCAAGAAAGAACTTAAATTTTTTTTTCTTTATTTGTTCAGAAGAATTTGTTGTTTACCCAGAATCCTAAACCTAATTCGAATTGATCGTCATACATCTCATCAGAAAAACTGATAGGGAAATATAACCAGAAGGCCCTTAAGCTCAGAAATCTGGGTATTAATAGTTTTTCCTAAACACTACCCTTAACCTAAATAAACAAGAAGCAGCATTTTTTTGGATTCCGAGAAAAGATCTGATCAATCTTGCCACATTTTCTTCTGAGAAACCCTTCTGAGCCTTTTTTATAAAATTTCTCTGAGCAGTTAATGTAAATATGAAAAAGCACAAAATGATTACTTAAAGTGCTAATTTTTGAAAAATAGCTCAGAAGGGTTTTTTAAAAGAAATTATTGCGTCAAGAAAGAATCTTAGCTGATTTTTGAAAAATGATTTAGAAGGGCTTTTTACAAGAAATTATGGCGACAAGAAAGAACTTAGAATATTATTTTTTTTCCTTTATTTGTTCAGAAGGATGTGTTGTTTACCCAGAATCCCAAACCTATTTCGAATTGATCGTCATGAATCTCATCAGAAAAACTGATAGGGAAATATAATCAGAAGGCCCTTAAGCTCAGGAATCTGAGTATTAATAGTTTTTCCTAAACACTACTCTTAACCTAAATAAACAACATCCAGTATTCTTTGGATCTAAGAAAAGATCTGATCAATCTTGCCACATTTCCTTCTGAAAAACCCTTCTGAGCCTTTTTTATAAAAATTTTCTGAGCAGTTAATATAAATATGAAAAAGCCCAAAATGATTACTTAAAGTGCTAATTTTTGAAAAATAGCTTAGAAGGGTTTTTTAAAAGAAATTATGACGTCATGAAAGAATCTTAGCCGATTTTTGAAAAATGCCTCAGAAGGGCTTTTTACAAAGAAATATGGCGTCAAAAAAGAACTTAGAATTTTTTTCCTTACTTGTTCAGAAGGATTTGTTGTTTACCCAGAATCCCGAACCTATTTCGAATTGATCGTCATGCATCTCATCAGAAAAACTGATAGGGAAATAAAACCAGAAGGCCCTTAAGCTCAGAAATCTGAGTATTAATAGTTTTTCCTAAACACTACTCTTAACCTAACTAAACAAAATCAAGTATTCTTTGGATTCTGAGAAAACATCTGATCAATCTTGCCACATTTTCTTCTGAAAAACCCTTTTGAGCCTTTTTTATAAAATTCTTTTGAGCAGTTAATATAAATGTGAAAAAGCCCAAAATGATTACTTAAAGTGCTGATTTTTGGAAAATGGCTCAAAAGGGCTTTTTACAAGGAATTATGGCGTCAAGAAAGAATCCTAGATTTTTTTTTTCTTTATTTGTTCAGAATGATTTGATGTTTACCCAGAATTCCGAACCTAGCTCGAACTGATCATGCATCTCATCAGAAATGATACCGACTTCTAACCGGCTCAGAAATCTGAGTATTAATAGTTTTTCCTAAACACTACACTTAACCTAAATAAACAAGATACAGTATTTTTTGGATTCTGAGAAAAGATCTGATCAATATTGCCACATTTTCTTCTGAAAAGCCCTTCTGAGCTTTTTTTATAAAATTTCTCTGAGCAGTTAATGTAAATATGAAAAAGCACAAAATGATTACTTAAAGTGCTAATTTTTGAAAAATAGCTCAGAATGGTTTTTTAAAAAGAATTATGGCGTCAAGAACGAATCTTAGCTGATTTTTGAAAAATGCCTCAGAAGGGCTTATGGCGTCAAGAAAGAACTTAGAAATTGTTTTCCTTTACTTGTTCAGAAGGATTTGTTGTTTACCCAGATTCCCAAACCTAGCTCGAAATGATTGTCATGCATCTCATCAGAAATGATACCGGCTTCTAACCAGAAGACGTTTAAGCTCAGATATCTGAGTATTAATAGTTTTTCCTAAACACTACCCTTAACCTAAATAAACAAGAAGCAGCATTTTTTGGATTCTGACAAAGATCTGATCAATCTTGCCATGTTTTCTTTTGAAAAGCCCTTCTGAGCCTTTTTTATAAAATTTTTCTGAGCAGTTAATATAAATATGAAAAAGCCCAAAATGATTACTTAAAGTGCTAATTTTTGAACAATGGATAGCTCAGAAGGGTTTTTTAAAAAGAATTATGGCGTCAAGAAAGAATCTTAGCTGATTTTTGAAAAATGCCTCAGAAGGGGTTATTTACAAGGAATTATGGCGTCAAGAAAGAACTTTTTTTTCTTTAGTTGTTCAGAAGGATTTGTTGTTTACCCAGAATCCCAAACCTATTTCGAATTGATCGTCATGCATCTCATCAGAAAAACTGATAGGAAAATATAACCAGAAGTCCCTTAAGCTCAGAAATTTGATTATTAATAGTTTTCCCTAAACACTACTCTTAACCTAAATAGACAAGATCCAGTATTCTTTGGATTCTAAGAAAAGATCTGATCAATCTTGCCACATTTGCTTCTGAAATGCCCTTCTGAGCCTTTTTTATAACATTCTTCTGAGCAGTCAATATAAATATGAAAAAGCCCAAAATGATTACTTAAAGTGCTAATTTTTGAAAAATAGCTCAGAAGGGCTTTTTAAAAGGAATCATGACGTCATGAAAGAATCTTAGCTGATGTTTGAAAAATGCCTCAGAAGAGCTTTTTACAAAGAATTATGGCGTCAAAAAAGAACTTAGAATTTTTTTCCTTATTTGTTCAGAAGGATTTATTGTTTACCCAGAATCCCGAACCTAGCGCGAATTGATCGTCATGCGTCTCATCAGAAATGATACCGACTTCTAACCAGAAGGCCTTTAAGCTCAGAAATCTCAGCATTAATAGTTTTTCCTAAACACTACCTTTAACCTATATAAACAAGAACCAGTATTTTTTGGATTCCGAGAAAAGATCTGATCAATCTTGCCACATTTTCTTCTGATAAGCCCTTCTGAGCCATTTTTATGAAATTCTTCTTAGTAGTTAATATAAATATAAAAAGGCCCAAAATGATTACTTAAAGTGCTGATTTTTGGAAAATGGCTCAGAAGGGCCTTTTACAAGGAATTATGGCGTCAAGCAAGAATCTTAGAAAATTGTTTCCCTTATTTGTTCAGAAGGATTTGTTGTTTACCCAGAATCCCGAACCTAGCTTGAATTGATCGTCATGCATCTCATCAGAAATGATACCGACTTCCAACCAGAAGACCTTTAAGCTCAGAAATCTGATTATTAATAGTTTTTCCTAAACACTACCCTTAACCTAAATAAACAAGAAGCAGCATTTTTTTGGATTCCCAGAAAAGATCTGATCAATCTTGCCACATTTTCTTCTGAGAAACCCTTCTGAGCATTTTTTATAAAATTTCACTGAGCAGTTAATGTAAATATGAAAAAGCACAAAATGATTACTTAAAGTGCTAATTTTTGAAAAACAGCTCAGAAGGGTTTTTTAAAAGGAATTATTGCGTCAAGAAAGAATCTTAGCTGATTTTTGAAAAATGATTTAGAAGGGCTTTTTACAAGAAATTATGGCGACAAGAAAGAACATAGAATATTTTTTTTTCTTTATTTGTTCAGAAGGATTTGTTGTTTACCCAGAATCCCAAACCTATTTCGAATTGATCATCATGAATCTCATCAGAAAATCTGATAGGGAAATATAATCAGAAGACAAGTGAGCTCAGAAATCTGATTATTAATAGTTTTTCCTAAACACTACTCTTAACCTAAATAAACAAGATCCAGTATTCTTTGGATTCTAAGAAAAGATCTGATCAATCTTGCCACATTTGCTTCTGAAAAGCCCTTCTGAGCCTTTTTTATAAAATTCTTCTGAGCAGTCAATATAAATATGAAAAAGCCCAAAATGATTACTTAAAGTGCTAATTTTTGAAAAATAGCTCAGAAGGGCTTTTTAAAAGAAATTATGAGGTCATGAAAGAATCTTAGCTAATGTTTGAAAAATGCCTCAGAAGGGCTTTTTACAAAGGATTATGGCGTCAAAAAAAAACTTAGAATTTTGTTCCTTATTTGTTCAGATGGAGTTATTGTTTACCCAGAATCCCGAACCTAGCGCGAATTGATCGTCATGCGTCTCATCAGAAATGATACCGACTTCTAACCAGAAGGCCTTGAAGCTCAGAAATCTCAGATTTAATAGTTTTTCCTAAACACTACCTTTAACCTATATAAACAAGGACCAGTATTTTTTGGATTCCGAGAAAAGATCTGATCAATGTTGCCACATTTTCTTCTGATAAGCCCTTCTGAGCCATTTTTATGAAATTCTTCTTAGTAGTTACTATAAATATAAAAAGGCCCAAAATGATTACTTAAAGTGCTGATTTTTGGAAAATGGCTCAGAAGGGCTTTTTGCAAGGAATTATGGCGTCAAGAAAGAATCTTAGAAAATTGTTTTGTTTATTTGTTCAGAAGGATTTGTTGTTTACCCAGAATCCCGAACCTAGCTCGAATTGATCGTCATGCATCTCATCAGAAAGGGTACCGACTTCCAACCAGAAGACCTTTAAGCTCAAAAATCTTAGTATTAATAGTTTTTCCTAAACACTACCCTTAACCTAAATAAACAAGAAGCAGCATTTTTTGGATTCTGACAAAGATCTGATCAATCTTGCCATGTTTTCTTCTGAAAAGCCCTTCTGAGCCTTTTTTATAAAAATTTTCTGAGCAGTTAATATAAATATGAAAAAGCCCAAAATGATTACATAAAGTGCTAATTTTTGACAAATTACTCAGAACAGCTTTTTAAAATTAATTATGGCGTCAGAAAGAATCTTAGCTGATTTTTGAAAAATGCCTCAGAAGGAGTTTTTACAAGGAATTATGGCGTCAAGAAAGAACTTAGAATTTTTTTTCCTGATTTGTTCAGAAAGATTTGTTGTTTACCCAGAATCCTAAAGATAGTTCGAATTGATCGTCATGCGTCTCATCAGAAAAACTGATACTGTCCTTAACCTAAATAAACAAAAAGCAGCATTTTTTGGATTCTGACTAAGATCTGATCAATCTTGCCACATTTTCTTCTGAAATGCCCTTCAGAGCCATTTTTATAAAAATTTTCTGAGCAGTTAATATAAATATGCCCAAAATGATTACATAAAGTGCTAATTTTTGACAAATTACTCAGAACAGCTTTTTAAAATTAATTATGGCGTCAGAAAGAATCTTAGCTGATTTTTGAAAAATGCCTCAGAAGGAGTTTTTACAAGGAATTATGGCGTCAAGAAAGAACTTAGAATTTTTTTTCCTGATTTGTTCAGAAAGATTTGTTGTTTACCCAGAATCCTAAAGATAGTTCGAATTGATCGTCATGCGTCTCATCAGAAAAACTGATACTGTCCTTAACCTAAATAAACAAAAAGCAGCATTTTTTGGATTCTGACTAAGATCTGATCAATCTTGCCACATTTTCTTCTGAAATGCCCTTCAGAGCCATTTTTATAAAATTCTTCTGAGCAGTTAATATAAATACGAAAAAACCCAAAATGATTACTTAAAGTGCTGATTTTTTAAAAATGGCTCAGAAGGGCTTTTTACAAGAAATTTAAGAGAATTTAGGAAATTTATTTTCGATTTGTTCAGAAGAATTTGTTGTATACCCAGAATCCTAAATCTAGCTGGAATTTATCGTGATGCATCTTATCAGAAATGATACCGACTTCTAACCAGAAGGGCTTTAAGCTCAGATATCTGAGTATTAATAGTTTTCCTCAACACTGCCCTTAACTTAAATAAACAAAAAACAACATTTTTTGGATTCTGACAAAGATCTGATCAATCTTGCCACATTTTCTTCTGAAATGCCCTTCAGAGCCATTTTTATAATAGCTTTCTGAGCAGTTAATATAAATACGGAAAAGCTCAAAATGATTACTTAAAGTGCGGATTTTTTAAAAATGGCTCGGAAGGGCTTTTTACAATAAATTTAAAAGAATTTAGGAAATTTATTTTCGATTTGTTCAGAAGAATTTGTTGTATACCCAGAATCCTAAATCTAGTTTTAATTTATCAGAAATGATACCGACTTCTAACCAGAAGGGCTTTAAGCTCAGAAATCTGAGTATTAGTTTTCTTCCAAATACTTCCATTAGCTTAAATAAGCAAGGGCCAGTATGTTTTGATTCTGAGGAAAGATCTGATCAATTTTACACATTTTCTTCTGAAAAGGACTTCTGATCTATTTTTATGAAATTTTTCTGAGCAATTTTTGAAAAATGGCGTGAAGAAAAAATCCCAAACCTAACTCGAATTGATTTTGCATCTCATCCGAAATGATACCGACTTCTAACCAGGAGGCCTTTAAGCTCAGAAATCTGATTATTAATAGTTTTTCCTAAACACTGCCCTAAAATAATAAAGTAAGATGGCTAAAAGCCAGTTTTAGATTAGTTCATGAACTAATCTGAACCAACCTGAATATCAATTCAACTCAATCTGAATCTGAACTAACCTGAACTAACCTTAATGCAACATTATTGGCAATTTTACATGCACAACATATTACTGTTGAAAATCTGGCTAGAGAATGAAAACGAATGACAAAGACTTTATTTTAAAAGCAAAACATCGACACTATGCCAAGAAGTGATATAATCTACAAAATTCAATTTATCTACAACAGATATTATCTACAACAGAGCAAATTTTCGAAAAAAGAAATCTGCTGTATGGGGAGAAAAAAAGGGGGAATCATAGCTTGGACACCCTGTACAACTACGATTTACCAATGATATTGATGAACAAATTTATTTCTTAATGCCCGTGTGGCACTTAAACACAACATTGTCAAATTTGAACTCTATGCAGAACATGTCTTTTTTTTTTGGGGAGTTTATGGTGGTTGGAGCTCGCGAAAATCGGGAAAATCCAATTTGCTCTATCTCCCAGGATTACTAAAACGCTTTTTGATCTTACCTGAGCAAGATCCCAATCTCTCTAGAAGAAGAATTAGTCTTTCAACCGGAACATCTTTTCACTACACTAATCCTGACCGACAACTTTTAGACCCGGAATTTCCTTGAAGATTGGTATGGATAAAAAAGTGCAATGGCCCGCCAAGCCCCCGGACCTTACGCCATTAGATGTTTTTTTATTTGGACATTTGAACATGCGCTACATATTCCATTTATAAATTTCAAATATGGGTCCCTGGAAACAGAGAGATGAACTTTATAAGACGACTTGTCGACCAAAAGATGTCGTGTTTTGACGGTTTTTTAAAAGAACAATAAACAAAAAGTTATTTAGGGTGGATTCTTTTTGCTGAGCTACAATGACACAAATACAAATGTGTAATAATCTGGACTACAAAAACCATAAAATGTTTCACTAAAAATAGAATCTAGAAACATCAAATGGCAGATACATGCAGCTTTTATGTACTTTTATGTATCTCTCAGAACTAGTGGAAGTAATCCAGATGTTCTGAAGCATTTAGTTTTACTGATTTACTTCCGGGAAGACAATCCCCCTTTGAAATGTGAAAATGGCCAGTTTCAGCAGCGGAATATCTGTGGAAATTATCTATATATTGGGAGGTTTTGGAAGTGATCCAGAAGTGAATATCTAAAGATTTTGGTGAATCTGCTTTTTTGGCAACATTATTTGAATACAAGAACAGCCAATTTCAACGTTTCCTAGAACTGCAATAGATAAGTCACCCTTAGGGAGCTCTAATCATTTATAAAACTTGCTCTTAAGTTCCTGTAGTCTCAAATTGGAAAAACTGTTAGCACTCCCCTCTGCCTTTCTACATCAGTTGTCCAGCGGAGTCAAAACTACATTTTATAAAAGATTTGCTCGAAAATCTGGCTAGAAAATAAAAAAGCCTGACAAAAACATTTTGAAAACACAACATCAACACATACTAAGTCAGTAAGTAATAAACTTGACAACATTCCATGTTCAGACTGCAGTGGACTATATATTGGTCAGACTTGAAGTTTCAATGGAGAAAATGTTTAATAAATGAAATATGCTAGATATGGGAAGAAGAAAGTGGAGTATCACATATCCTGTAGAACCAGCTTCTGCCGATTGAACATCGAAAATGGTGATCCTGGATTAGATTGATCTTTATAGATGATTTGCAGGCAATGAAAAACATGACCGATGACAACCCAATCAATCCGATCATTCATCATAACCTGAACTGACCTGATCCAGATCGTGGCTTCCGTAAAGGGCTAGTGATACTCGACCAGCAAACCTATGATTTAACAACTCAAACACCATCCCACGTGACACTTTCAACTACAATATGTCAAATTTGAACTCTATGTAGAAAAGGGTTTTTTTTTTATTGGGGGGTTCATTGTGGGCATTTTATGGTGGTTGGGGCTCAAAATCGGGAAAATTCCAATTCCTAAGCAATGGATCTAAGCCGTCTCGGGACAATGATAGGCAATGTCGTCAAGGTCGAGTCGGTGACCTCTTCCTTTGACTCCAGAGAGAAGGCATCCAGGGTAACACTTTTCGGCCTTCTGCAACAACCAGACACGATCGTACCAAAAGTACGAAGCAAACAAGTAGTGAAAGGATCGTTTTTTTTACCAGTGTCCGGCCTAAGTTACGGAAGACAACCTACGGGCTCCATTAAACTGGAAGCTCTGGAGAGTCCAAGTACTAAAAGGCGGAGCAGCTTTTTGCCAGCAGGCCTGCAATTTGATAACGCGGTCGAAGCGCCCAGAAGATCCTCTTACGTTTACGAAGGAGCGACAGTTTACAAAATGGAAAAAGCTGGTAAACATACTTATACGGTTAGGAAATTTTGCACAGGAAGCAAATACTCTGGAGAAGTCAATCAGTTGGGAATAGCTGGAAAAGGTGTATACAAGCTTCCACATGGCGTGATCTATGACGGCTATTTCAATAGAAAGGGAGAATTCCATGGAACTGGTACTCTAATCTACCCTGCTGGGCAGAGAATCGAGGGTATCTGGAGAAATGGCAAGATGGCCAAAGGCGCTAGTTTTGTGTCTGCTGATAACCGACCAATGATCAGTCAATATTGCAAAATGCCCGATCGACGGTTCCAAATTGAAGTAGAAAGTGATATTATGCCAGCGGGTCAGGAATACCTAACTAATGCACCTGTTGCTCGTACCATTCCTTCCGGCATGTACGATAGTGGCACTGGGTTTTATGATCCCCACAGTAGAACAATAATTGATTACTCGGATATGGAGAAGCATAAGCCAATATCAGAAGCCCACGATGACGAAAAGGCCATCATTTACAATTTGGTCTTTATCAAATCAGCTCTATTCTTTGCTGAGTTCTAATTTTGTTCCATTTAGCTTCTAGAAAAAACTCTCAGCGATGAGGCTTTTCTGGGAGGCATTAAGAAACGCACCATTCCTAGAATACGGATGATAGAAGAAGTGCCAGCGGAAGATTATGAAGCATGGATTGTGAATAATTGCCGAAAGGGTTTTGATGCAAACGTGGGTTACCGAAAGGATCTATATGAAGTGTGGGATCCAGGTTATTAATTCAAGATTTATTTAGAAAATATCGAAGTATTTAATGTTTATTTTATTGCAGGTTATAGAAGAATTAGCAAGTACCCAAGTATAGAGGTAATGCCTACAGTGTCGCCATCTATGGATGACGAACTTGTCAGACTGTCTCATGTAAAGGATTTGGCCACCATCTACACCAACCCAAGAAATTCCAAGCGTAACAAATACTCCAAATTGTACAGTTTCATTTATGCTCATGGGCAAAACTTGCACAAGTACATCCAAGAAAGCAAGAAAACTAGTGCGCAAGAGTTGCGAGATATGTTTATGCCCATGGAGCCAGCTCCAGAAGATCAAAAGAAAAACGTTTACCATATGCAGAGGAAATTGCGGAGGACCCTTAAACGCTCTATTTCTTCTGACTGGTCTGCTGCCAATATGCCCAAGCACGGTGGCAGCTACGGGTTGAAGTATCTGCTGAAGCACGAGGGCAGTCTGGGGAAGAAGTTGATGGTTCACATGCGAAGCAACGAGGATGCTCTTGATGATTGAATTTTTAGTGTAAGTGAATACAAATGTTACATGGAGGTTTAACTAAATACTATTGTTTGCTTCCTGCTGAATTTTTTTTCAAGCAGTCTAATAGTATATTATGTCACTAGGACTAAAAGTGAGTCTTTTTGTGCTAAGCTCACAGATTGACGGTCGAATCGAAGCTGAAGCCTGCAACTGAGCGAAGCACAAGAAAACCTTTTACTCCGAGTAACATACAGTTTTTTTTTAATCATGCAGGAAATAGAAAGTCTATTTCAGAGTGATTCAGTTTTGTATTTTTTTTGCATCCGTTTCTTTAAGCTGTTCTAGGTACTTACCCCTATGTAGCACTATTGTCAATACTAAATTAATAAGCATCACAATGACAGATAAATATGATGATGCGCATGAGATTTAACAGAAGAACCGAAATTTCGAGAGCATGCGACTTCAACTAACAGTGGGTTCGAGTAGCCGCGCTAGAGCGCTCTGAGAGTATTATCATCCTTTGTTTTCCCATTAAGGATGTAAAGATGGCAATAAGCACAGTCATGCCGGTCTCTCCGGTGCCATCTAGTGCTCAAATAGTTCAGGTTTTAGAATCGTTTATAAATACTCCACCATGACAGCAGCGATGACTTTGGAAATTAATTTTACTGCCTAGGACCTTTTTGTAACTTTTTGTCGCTGCGAATTAGGCGCACTTCAAGCGTCTGTATCGGGATGACAAATAACGTACTTTTAGACCTCTTGAAAAAAAATCACATCAAAACTCTAAACTACATCAAAAGTTCCGTCTGATATTTAAGTAGGCTGGACCGTTCTATTGCCTTGCGGGCAGTGTTGCCAACTCGAAAATTTAAATTCGCTCGCTTAGTTCACCAAAAACGCTCCCAGGGAGCGCTCATATCATTGAAAATCCTTGTTGTAATATAATAATGTAATAAATAAGTAATCAATAGCGTTTTTGGCTTGATGTTCTAGAGCAATCCGAGATTATCTCTATTCTCTACTGTCGGAATCAGGTTTTAAAGTTAGAAATGTTTACAGATTGTTCTAGAGCTGCAAGCCGAAAATGCTGTAACACAAAATACATTACTTAGCACTAAAAAGCGTCAAACGTCAATGTTATCTTTTGACATTGTTGGCCGTTCTTTGGCATTTCTCTAAATACAGGGGATCCTCGAAAACCCTCGCATCAAGGCAAAGCTGCCGCTCTGCTCAGATCAAGATCATGGATGAAATGCTCCCAAAAGGAGCATGCCCCCTGCTTGGGGCTTTATATGTCAAATGACGTAATTCTGGAATAGTCAATTGTCGTTTACAAAATCCTTTGAGCACTATATAATAGATGGCACCACAGTATTGGAGCACCGCATGAGAGTGATGCGCAGGTGTTTCCGTCCAATATTTTACTTCTAGACGCCAATTCTTAGTTGATTTTGCACAATTTGACGTTTACAGATTGTTCTAGAGCTGCAAGCCGAAAATGCTGTAACACAAAATGCATTACTTAGCACTAAAAAGCGTCAAACGTCAATGTTATCTTTTGACATTGTTGGCCGTTCTTTGGCATTTCTCTAAATACAGGGGATCCTCGAAAACCCTCGCATCAAGGCAAAGCTGCCGCTCTGCTCAGATCAAGATCATGGATGAAATGCTCCCAAAAGGAGCGTTTTGGCTCGAATTGGCAACACTGCTTGGGGCTTTATATGTCAAATGACCTAATTCTGGAATAGTCAATTGTCGTTTACGAAATCCTTTGAGCACTATATAATAGATGGCACCACAGTATTGGAGCACCGCATGAGAGTGATGCGCAGGTGTTTCCTTCCAATATTTTACTTCTAGACGCCAATTCTTAGTTGATTTTGCAAATTTCGGCCCTAATTCGGTTCTAACTTGTGGTTGCGACCAAGAGAGATAGAATCTCTCTTGTTTCAGGCAACCCGTAATACAGCAATCTCACGGTGAGATTCTCACTGCTCTCAACAGAATAATAGTAGGTCCCCATGTGCGGATATGGCGTATATTGCGGATTTGGCGCAGTGGTCTGATTGGTTGAAATTGAAGTTTCTTGCTGTTGCCAAAATTTTTAAATAGTTGTTTATTACAGCTGTATTTATTGTTGAAATATTTGACATTTGCCATATGATTTCAGAGGTCCGCATAGAATGCGCATATCAAAAAAGATGGAAAGCAGTGTGCACTGCGGCAACACTGTGGATCCGCAATATACCCCATATCCGCACATGGGGACCTACCATTATGCTCATGAACAGAGGCAATGACCTAGAAGATATGGACAGAGCCATCAAATGCCGATGTTTCCTAAACAATGGTACCGTTTTTTGGTCCGGCACTCTTAACGGTCCCATGACGTAATGTTGTCGTCAGCGCCTATCATACAAGCGTTATAGTCACTTAAAGCCGGACCGGATATTGATTGTGTCGATTGTTTTTGGTTTTTATTAGACTGGAAGTTAAATTTTAGAAAACCCTGCGGCTAGGTCAGCTAATGGTACGTCCCCATATGCAGATATGGCGTATATTGCGGATTTGGCGCTGTGGTCTGATTGGTTGAAATTGAAGTTTCTTGCTAAGTGTTGCCAAATTTTTGCATTCTCATTAAAGTGATATAAGTTGGCCAAATTGACTTTTTTGGCGGGCTGATTTGGATCATTGGTGTGTGTCTGTCAAATGTTAATTGTCAAGTTTTTTTTGTTTACATGAACTTATTATTTTATATTTTATACTAGACAAATCATCAATCAAAAAGTATAATAGGAAAAAAGTAGTAAAATTTTGAATTCACTATATCACTATATATTGTGGCAACACCGTATCACCCTTAGCGCTTTAGCCAGGAGATGGATATAAGTTCGATATTGGGTTGAATTGGAAACAAGAAATAATAAAAAAAAATGACAGTTACAACCTGTCAAAGTCCCACGTAGTAGTTCCTACTGCTAAAAAGGGGGGCCAAAACTCTAAAACAGGAGGAAGTCTCCAGATTAGCTCGATGTTAAATAGGCTGGATCGCCATATTGCCTTGGGGGGCATACATGTCAAATGACGTTATTTTAAAATGGTCAAAGCTCATTTACGAAAACCTTTGAGCAGTAGATAACAGATGGCACCATAGTAGTCGAATAATAAGAGTGATCAGAGTTCTTGGTGCGCAGGTACTCCTGTTCAATATTTTTGTTCTAGAGGCAAATTCTTAGTTGATTTTGCGGATTTCGGCTAGCATACTCCTCACGTTCAGTACTTCTATTAGTTCAAATTAGTATGATTTTTGCTGATGAACTTCCACTGATAATAAGGTGTGACAAGGATAAACTTATACATTAAAATTGAGTTACTAAACGCGATCAATGGCAGCCGAAAGCGCCCATGGGATTATGTAGTCATGTGACATCTGCCATTACGTCAATCGAGTTTGCGCAATGACCTAGCAGATATGGAGCCTTATTCTATTGAAACATGTAAGATGAGAATGAGATTCTGTCATGCCGTTTGTAGTACTCGTGCGTGTTGTGTGTTATGGGTTTCAGGCAACCCATAATACACCAATCTCAGGGTCAAATTCTCACCGCTCTTAATAGAATAAGGCTCCATGAACACAGGCAATGACCTAGAAGATATGGACACAGCCAATGACCTACAACATATGGACAGAGCCATGAAATGCCGATATTTCCCTAATTGTACCGTCTTTTGGGCGACATTCTTAAAGTTTCCATGACGTAATGTTGTCACTGTAGTGTCATACAGTGACAACATACAAGTGTCATAGCAACTTAAATCCAGACCGGATATTGAATGCGTCCATTGTTTTTGGTTTTTGTTAGTTTGGAAGTTAAGTTTTAAAAAACCTTGCGGTCAGCTAAGGGCTAGGAGCCCTAGAGCTCTAGCAAGTTCGATAGTTGATTCTATAGAAAATAAGAAGTAATAAAAATAATTACAGTGACAATTGTGTTACAATAATTTTACGTAAGACGTCATGACGTCGCCGAAACCTCACTTTCGACGGATATCGCCGCCATTTTTAAGGTTCCCACTGGGTAATAAGAAATCCCACGTAGCAGTTCAAATGGGGGCCAAAACTCTAAAAGAAGAGGATGTCTCCAGATTAGCTCGACTTAAAATAGGCTGGACCGCCATATTGCCTTGGGGGGGCACACATGTCAAATGACGTGTAATTTCGAAATGGTCAATGCTCATTTACGAAAACTTCGAGCACTAGATAATAGAGATGGCACCACAGTAGTGGATAATGAGAGTGATCAGAGCTCTTAGTGCGCAGGTATTTCCGTCCAATACTTTAGTTCTAGTGGTCCATTTTTACTTGATTTTGCAAATTTCGGCAAGCACTCATGTTCAGTACTTGAATTACTTCAAATTGATATATATGCTGCTGATGAACTTCCACTGATAATAAGGTGTGACAAGGATAAAGTTATATATTAAAATTGTGGTTCTAAAGGCGATCGATGGCAGCCGAAATCGCCTATGGGATTATGTTGTCATGCGACATCTGCCATTACGTCAATCGAGTCTGCGCAATACCTAGCAAATATGGACAGAGCCACAGAGGAAGAATTAACTAGAGTCCTTTGTTTACAAAATTTTGTCTGGTATTATTTCTGAAAGTTCGGTGCGATGTTGCCCGCTTTCCGGGTCCAACTACAAAACTCATATGTTTATATGTAGTGTAGATAAATGTAGCCATACAGCACGATCAAAACAGGTAGAAAATCTTCTTAATTGACGAATTGGCAACAGTGCTGTTAATTCAATGTGTGTGTCAACCTCATTGAACTGATGTCAACCACAAAACGTCAAAATGTGTTTCCTGTGTGTTTGAAGTTAAGACAGTGCTTGCGAACGATTTGTGCGATTTTTTGGTGTTTTATTAAAGGTTTTATCATTATGGTGAGATATTGTGGCATAGGTAAAACATCTAGTTATAAAACTGGGACACAAATCTTTCGTATCAAAGTATGTATCATGTTTTCACCGATTACCCGAGTCGGCGGCCATTTTTTCATTCCTCTCGCGACGCACGCCCGCTGTGGTCCATATGCATGTTGGAAGTAAACAAACCTGACAATTTATGATTGACTCATTGAGTCTATCTAGTTTGAACGTCGATGGATAGAGCCAATCATCGAGCTAATCTGGAGACCCCCAACATTGGGAACCTTTAAACTGATGACGACATCCGCCGGAAGTGACATCATGACCTCTTTCACAACAGTTGTCACTGTCATTATTTTTATTATTTCTTATTTCCAATCCAATCAAATATCGAACTTATATCCATCTCCTGGCTAGAGCGTTAAGGCTTCTCCTCCAAGATAATATGACACGGTTGAAATCGTAAAAAAAGTTTTATTTAGAATAACACATACAAAGTGTTCCATTAAAAAAGAACTTGGGTCTGCCATGAATTTAGAACTGCCTGAACATAGATATATCTAAATAATGTTATAAAACTCTACAACTTCGGTATTCGACATTTTCCTCTCAAATAATAAGTAAAAGAATCAAAGTAAGGTTACCAATTTTAATGGATCACCCTGAAGATTTGTAATTTAAATTGTTTGAAAAAAAAATGTATATGCTACTCGCAGTATTAGTAGATTATGTAACTAGGAGTCAAAGTCGGTTTTTTTGTGCTGAGACCTGCAACTGGGCGAAGCACAAAAAGACTTTTACTCCGTGTAACATATACTTTTTTTTTCGAGTTATTTAAGTTACCAGTCTACAGGGTGATTCATCAGTACGTTAATATACTTATGATTATGACGTCGCGCCTGCCTGACATATGACAGATGATGCGAATGACAACACAGCACCATAGGCAATTTCGGATGGCATCGATCGCGTTTAGTACCGCAATATAATAGTTTAACTTTGTGCTCGTCAAACTTTATTATCAGTAGAAGTTGGAAAATATACCAATTTGGGCTACTAAAAACTGAAACCTAACAACTACTAACCAGTCGAAATCCGCGAAATCAACTAAGAATTTGCGTCAAACACTGAAACAAAGGATGGATGCACCTTCGCACTAAGAGCTCTGATTACTCTTTTGATTCCACTGCTGTAGTGCCATCTAGTATCTGGTGCTTAAAAGTTTTTGTAAATGACAATATTGACAACGTTTATGTACAACTGCGCCACCACGACCGTAGCGGTGATTTTGACTTTACTTTTACTGCCTAGGACTTCTTTGTTACTTTTTTGGTCTCAGGATTAGAAAGCCTATTTTAGGTGTGCGTTTGGAGAAAACAAATAACTTACTTTTTGTCCGCTTGAAAAAAAAAGGTCTTTTTGTGCTTCGTCCAGTCAATCTCTGGGCTCACCACAAAAAGAAGCACTTTAACTCCTTGCGAAATAATCTACTGTTATATGGCTAATCAATGCGGGTCTTTTATAGAGAAGAAATTGTACATCTAGGTCTAAGGGTATGTTTAAAATATCAGTAAAATACACCCCACGTCCTGCAGCTTGTAGGGACCTAATCCCAAATCCCTTGAGTATACTCTTTAGTGTTTCCCCGAAGACGTTTTTGCGGCAGAGGCGACGGATTTAACCCCCTAAATAGGCCATCAGTCAAACGCTTCATCCGCGACCTAATCTCTACTCTATTTTATATATAGAAGAGGCTGCTTATCGATTGTTACGTCAAAGCATTAAACCGCGAGTTTGGTTCGCAGGACGCGATAAACAACTGCAGATTATCAGGTAAACTGCTTATAGACTGAAAGCTTTTAGAGGCAAGAAGATGGCGATGGATTTTAGTCTAAAAAAAATAGTTTTAAGTTACATGACAACTAAAATTGTTTCAGATATCTGAAAATATCCTCACGTCAACTCTGCATGAATTTTATATATTTCAATTGACTTTAATTAAGATGCGATTCACTGTATATTCATTAAATGAACGAGTCTTTCCCAACGTGCGTAGTGGTGTTAAATTCATTTTGCAGGAGCAGGTGTTGAGTGGCCAACCCTCAGCCTTAAATTGAGGTTTAAACGCATGGTGTTTGATTAATTATTTAGAGCACCTCTAAAACCTTCATCCTTTAATTTTGGTTGTGATTTATTTCACTGAGTTTAAACTCGGCCGCATTGGGATTGGGTTACCGTTGCAGCTATAGATGGCGTTTGTATAGGCCGAGTGGTGTTAGAAAGAAGGCTATACTCATCCAAGGGCAATAATAAGGGCAAAATGTTGAAATAAACACATGTGTTAAATTTTTGAAAAACTTCTGGGATACGATTCACGTATGCATGGTTGCCCTAAAAAAATTACTGTCTTGTTGATCTCAATTTCAGTTATAAACAGCTGTTTATTTAATTTTTGAATTCGCCATCGGTCCATGTGGCAAAGGTAATTTTTTCAGATAAAACTATCTTTACTTAAACCACTAGACATTCCGGTATATGCAGTGGTAATACATCAGATCACATGACCACGCGTTTTTGAGGAAAATTTAACTGGCTCTCGTTAATTTCAGTATCTTCAGGGCTACCTACTTCCACAACTAAATCAAGCAAATTTCTAAATAAAAATGACTTGTAGTACCAGCAGGATGGAGCGCTCCATCTCTACACGATTGTTGTGGGAGACTACTTAAACAAAGTTTTCCCGGGTAAAAGGATTAGGAGGAGAAGAATAATGGCCAACAAGATCACACGATTTGATGTTATTTATAAAGGTACTTGAGGAATAAAAAAAAGTCGACCACAAATTCTAGAAGAGTTATAGAAGCGACTCACAACGGAGATTTTCCAAATTATCCCAGAGATTCTAGAAAATGTTAGAAAATAATCTTTATCCACGACCATAGTATAACAATCACATTATTCACAAGTGAATAATGAGTTGTCATAGTAACGAAACATGTCGTGGGCTACTGACAACTCAAATAGTAAATTGCCCTAAACATTAAATTGGTAGTTACCACTGGTTCGTTCAAATAATTATCCCTCTATTAACATGTATTAAGACAAATGTAGGTTACAGTGTCTCTTTTTCACTAAAAGATGTACTTTTCACTAAAAAATAATTCAAATATGAAATGAACATGCACGGGCGACTAGACCGTTATCTATCTGACAATCTATCTGACGCATCAAACGTCGCGCCATCTATTAGCGAAACCAGTCGTGATTTTAAATTTGTGACTTATTTTTGCGGCCCCTGTAACCTATTATATTTTTAGAAAACCCGGAATCTTGGTGGTGGATAAAGTATAACATTCTACTTGAATTTAATGAGCGTTATTCTCTAGGGCACATTGTGCCACTCGCTTCGCTCGTGGGCTCACACGTTACCTTCGAGGATAATGACTCTCATTAAATGCTTGTATAATATACTATTATCCGCGACCATACTATAGCAATCACATTATTCACAAGTGAATAATGAGTTGTCATGGAAACCAGTCGTGATTTTAAATTTGTGAGTTATCTTTGAGGCCCCTGTAAGCTACCATATTTTTAGAAAACCCGGAATCTTGGTGGTGGTGGATAATGTATAGTATTCTACTCGAATTTAATGAACGTTATTCTCTCGGGCAAATTGTGCCACTCCCTTCGCTCGTGGGTTCAAACGTTACCTTCGAGGATAATGACTCTCAGTAAATGCTTGTATAATATACTATTGTCCACGACCATACTATAACAATCACATTATTCACAAGTGAATAATGAGTTGTCATGGAAACGATTGAAATAAAACATGTCGAAGCAAATGGCAACTCAAAAAGGTAAACCAACCTAAACATGAAATCGGTAATTACCACTGGTTCGTTCAAATAATTATCCTTCTTTAGGATGTATTAAGCCAAATGTAGGTTACAGTGTCTCTTTTTCACTAAAAAATGTACCTTTTACTAAAAAATACTTAAAATAGACGGGCATTGAAATGAACATGCACGGGCGACTAGAGTGTCACCTGTCTGACGCATCAAACGTCGCGCCGTCGATTAGTGAAACGAGTTGTGAATCGTGATTTTAAAATTGTGAGTTATTTTTGCGGCACCTGTGACCTGCCAGAATCTTGGTCGTGGATAAAGTATAGTATTCAACTCGCATTTAATGAGAGTCGTTATTCTCAAGGGTAACGTTTAAGCCCACGAGCGAAGCGAGTAGTACAAGTTGCCCGAGAGGAACATACTGTAACAACCACATTATTCACAAGTGAATAATGAGTTGTCATGGAAACGATTGAAATGAAACATGTCGTAGGCAACTGGCAACTCAAAAAGGTAAAGGAACCTAAACGTGAAATTGGTAGTTACCAGTGGTTCATTCAAATAATTATTCTTCTATTAGGAGGTACTAAGGCAAATGTAGGTTACAGTGTCTTTTTTTCACTACAAAATATTTAAAATAGACCATAAAATGAAGTAATTTAACGTCCACCCTCGTATCATTGAAATGAACATGCACGTGCGACTAGATCGTCATCAATCTGACGCATCAAACGTCGCGCCGTCGATTAGCCAAACCAGTCGTGATTATAAAATTGTGAGTTATCTTTGCGGCCCCTATAACATACCATATTTGAGAAAACCCGGAATCTTGGTCGTGGATAAAGTATAGTATTCTACTCGCATTTAATGAGCGATATTCTCTCGGGTAAATTGTGTCACTCAATAATATAATGACTCTCATTAAATGCTTGTTGTAAAATATACAATTTTTTTGAGAATACACAGCCAACTAGGAGACTTTTTCAAATGAACATACCTTATTTATTGAGCTGGCCGGGGCTGGGGTGGGGGGTTAATCTAGAAGGTATCGTCAAGATTTTTTTTTATTGTTTATCAGATAAAGCAATTGCAAACTATCAAATCGTCGCCCTTTTAGAAGATATTCAATGAGAAAAGTAATCAACGCTATGAGTTTTAGAAAGAAAAATATACCAATTGAGATAAAATATATGGAGACAGCCTCGTGTTTTACAGTTTTGTCCCCCTTTTAGGGAGATGTCTACGACTAGACAGGACGCGACTAGTAGATGTGCTCTGGCGATCACATTACGTCATGGCATTTACAATCATGGCGGATTGCGGGCCAAAAAAAGAAATTTCAGTAGATATTTCCTTGATGCTATCTATCTCTAAAGAAAAATTGTAGCTAACGTGATGACTTCTTTAACACCTGTCTGTAACTATAAAAAATCGTTCTAGCTTATTATTGATCATCCATAGCACCCTTTGTCTGTGCTGACAATAAAGACAGGTAAATGGCTTAACAACATGGCGGCGAAGCTTCCAATAAAATGGCGGATTATGCGCAATCAGGCTGCTGAGTAAAATCAATAGACTTTTCTGACAAAATTAGTGCTTTTCACCCACAGACCTTAATGTAAGTTTCGCAAACTTTAATGAAAACTTAATAAAACCTGGAATCGAAATTCATAGTTTATTTAGCAATTTATAATATAACTATCATTCACTCAAACCACACAAACCGTGAGTTCTACCCTACAAGTACTGAACGATCATGTACAACAAGATATTAACAACGAAATGTTGAGACTCACCGTTATACTTCAGATTGGCCGAGCCGGCGCTAAGTTTGTAATTGGAAGTGTTGGAGGCCATGACGGAGAACTCTGGATGCTGGACGACTGAATCCAGATCCCGTGAGGAGCTGTGTTCAGCCTGCCGAAAGGTCAAAAAAGGTGACCTACATAAAGGGCAGCGCGCGCTCCCGTGACGTCATCCGGCGCTCGTGGGTGGAGCGTTTGCCGCCCCCGCGTAGGCTAAATACGGGCTGGGGGCGGCAACTGGAATGTTTGTTTTTTTCGCCGACATCCGGTACAAAGGGTGAGGGGTGGCGGAATTCCGAGCGTTTTGATTGAATTTATAGAGATTGAGCGCCGAGCTTGGGTTGTAAACGGGGGCGCTCCTTTTTTTAAAGTTTGAAGGAGGAACGCGGCCAAATTTGATATATGGAAAATGATTTTGTGAGTGCTGTCTTGTCTAACCTTTAATGGTTTTACTTCTGGTTGAACAAGCATAGGAGGTTCGTGATTTTGTTCGATTTTGTGATAGAAGACGCGAAGAAAAATTAGGCGGATTGGAGAATATACCTTGAGCAAATCCTTTTTGGCGCACCGGTTCCGGTCTTGAGCATCTAAAATCGATTATGACGTAATAATTAAGGCTGGTAGAAGGCGCCAGCTATACAAAGATAAAAACCTACTGGTTAAGTTTATATTTCTCAATGCAGAGAGCACACCACGTCATATTAGATTAATAACTTAATCAAATGTCATTTGCTCTTAACATAAGCCGCGTTCAAGCGAACAACCGGTTATTACCTAGTTTCAGCCCTTGGTTGTTTGTTTGTAGTTTTTATTGACAAATGATAGACCCTTCAAGATGATGTTGTTGACAGCAGTGACAGCTGACGACGTTTGGTGAAATTTAAATTTACAACAAAATAGTCAAAACACAACTGAATTTCAAATTTGAAAATTCAAATCAAATGTTCTAAGTACGCGTGGTCTAGGAAGTGGTCGCAGAAGAAGCAATTTTAACTGATAGTAGCTAGTAAGTATTTAGGACCGTACCCGTCCCCAAGAACCCCCACCTCCGTTGTTCAACAAAGATCCAAGAACAAAGCAACTAAACGGAGCTATAAAAAAAAAACCTAATATCTAAGTACTCAATTATAATGTAATTATATAGTGCATACTAAGAACACCTCTCTTTTTTAGGAATTGCAAATGGAACAGTTGATGAATCCTATGTGTATGTTTGCTGCCGAAGAGTTATTTTTTGACCAGACCTTTTTTAATTTATATAATAATTGGGTGCAAAGCCATGACAGTGTGGTTTTATTTGTTCGTCATCATTCTGTGCAGCCAAAGTCATGGTTATTACAGACCGAAAGTTGGCTGTTAGATTATGAAAAACATCAATTTTTCCAGTTATTTCGAATGAATCAACAAACAGTGGGAATATTGACAACATGATTAATAAAGACTGATGACAAAATGTTACTGTCGAGGCCATACACAGGAGGATATCAGCCAGTCGAAATTAAACTTCAGGTTTTAGTATTCCTATGGTACATGGCTACTCAGGGTGACTTTTACAAGTTCAAGTAAAACTTCAGATTGAAGATAAAACTCCAGGTATAACCTACATTGCATTGTTTATCTGTCAGGTAAACAATGCAATGTACATCAAGTCTGGTGTTTTATCTTCAATCTGAAGTTTTACTTGAACTTGTAAAAGTCGCCCTCAAGATAGTTTAGTCAACATGGGAAACAGGTTTAAAATGTCGCCTGCTACAGTAATGAAGATTGTTAATGTACTTTTGTATTTAGTCCTTCGAATGAAAACAAAATACATAAAATTTCCATGTACTGCAGTTGAATTACAAGACGTAGCAGATGGCTTCAAAAAATATCCTGGTCAGTACCTACCTATTACTTATTGGAACATAATGTAACCAAACTACATAAAACCAACTGGAAACTTGTTCTAATCACTAACTACTTCAGTAATGCTAGTTAACAGTGTAATATTAGCAACACATTTTTAGGAGTTGTTGGTGCTGTTGATGGAAGCCATATCTTTATTAAAGTCCCTAAACAACATCAAGAAAGCTATATAGACAGATATAGAAGACATTCTATTAACTTGATGAGCATTTGTGATTCAAAAACTATGTTTCTCTATATTTATGTAGGTTTTCCAGGATCAGCACATGATTCAAGGGTAAGTGTTATAAATTAAAAGGGGGGTGTGTTGTTTATTCATCTAGAAATCATTTTTAGGTTTTGGAAAACTCCCAGTTACTTCGAACAATAGAAAGAAATGGGCCAAGTAGTGTGTTTGGGGATGGACCAACATATCATTTAATAGGTGATAGTGCCTTTAAGTTCAGAACATGGCTTATGACTCCATACCGAGACAATGGTCATTTAACTCCTCTTCAAAAATACAACAATTACTGCCTGTCTTCAGATCGAGTATGCATAGAAAATATATTTGGTTCCATCAAAGGAAGATGGAGAAGAACAACTTACATAGATGTATCAAAACAGTTGAAATTGTAACATCAGCTTGCATTTTGCACAATTTTTGCATTTTGCGTAATGATATTTGGGTCCAAGATATTATTGTTGAAGATCGACATATATTTCATGATGCTGCTGAAAATAATATAGGCCAGGAGGCTGCATTATTGAAAAGAAATCAAATTGCAACAGACTTATTTAATATACGTTGGCTTCGTATTTAATAATTATTATAAAAGTAATTGTAATTATTATTGGGATTTTGCATGATTTAGGTAAAAATAAAACAAGCTTTCCAAAATTTGTTTTATATCCTTTATTATTACAAAACATTACAAACACAAACAACATGAATAACTTTTAACATAACTATTATTTACTACCTACTATTAACTACCAGATTCCTTAAGTAGAAAGTATAATCACAACATTCTATCACATCCAAGTAAAGTTAAAGGTAGTTAAAAAATTAAAGCCACTTTTCTTTATGGCAAGTTTAGGATAAATTAAAAATTTCTTTGGTACTCCAAGAAAACAAGTCTTAACACTAAACAAAAGCATAATGAGTTTCTTTCAAATAGGATATTTATCTAATAGGCTGACATATTGCCATATAATAAATTACATATTTACAGGGATAGAGTAGAATAAATTGTCAATTCCTCAGCCTACTAGATGAATAGGTACCTACTTGAAATGGCCCATATAAGTACACCTCTTTTAAATTGTAAACACTAACTAGGAACAAATATATAGGTACTTACTTCTTTTAATTTTGTTATTCTTTTCCTTCTTCTTTCTCTTTATTTCGAAAAAGTAAAGGAGTTCTAAAAGAACAACAAAAAATTGACAAGAACTATGTACTATCCTCTTCATCAGAGTCTTCCCATTTTCTCTTTTTTTTGGAACTCAGTGGAACCCACTGAGAAATAATGTTTAAAAATCTGTCCCGTTGTTTTTCTGCAATTACCATCCTTTCCTTTAAGAAGTCAAACTGGTTTTCTTTAAGTGTTCTGTCTTCTTTTAACTCCTTTATTATTAGGTCTGATTTTGACTCAGGCGATATCTTTCTTCTGTCTTGTTTAAACCTATTAATAACAACAGCATGTGATGTACTGAGTGTATCTTCTTTAACACAGTCTGCATTTACAGTGCTTGTTTCCCCCAAGTCAGCTTGTAAAGAATCTTCAATAGCCAATGGTTTAACTTTAGGTTTTGACCCTACAAATTGAAATAAGTTAAGAATAATAGCTTAAAGAAAATAAAAAGTGTCCCATACCAAGTATAGCATGCATTTCATTATAAAATGCCGGTTCTTCTATAAAATTTGCTCCAGTAATGTCTTGGTTCTTAACATAGCTTAAATATGATTTAGTTAAATTGGAAATTTTTTACCTACACCTTTCTCCGCCATTGTCTCCAACATTGTAACTCTTTGACAAAAGTTCTGATGCAATTTTGTTCCACAATTTCAATTTTGGGGTTTTTTTGTTGTCGAAGTCTTTACTGAATTTCATCCGAAATTCCAGTAACAAACTGGTTGCATCATTATCAATTGTATATGGTCGTCTACTACTCCACATTATATTATTTTGTGCGGTCACTTCTGATAGTTGACTGTTTCCATTTTCATTAAGAACCTACTTAATAAACACCCTTTAAATAACACATATCGAAACCAAGGCTTTTCATCACACATAAAAAGAACAAAATCTAATACAAACTGCATAATGCTATTTACATCAAAGCTTACATTTTGGCCCTGATCAGTCTGAGCTGCCCCATTATCAGTTGTTTCATCATTTTTAACAAAATAATTTGCCTCAATGAATTGTTTAGCAGCATGAACATCTGAAAACAAATAGAATTCTTAAAAAAGGAATCTTAAATAAGTGGGTGTATTATAACATAACTCTCATAACAGCATTAACAAGCTGTAGGATAATGATGTTTATTTAGATAGAATTTTTACCATTCAGTAGTAGTTCTGCAGTTTCCAAATCCTCGACTTCAAGAGAGTAGTTTTTTCCCATATTTGGTACGTTTCTTTGAAGGACATTTTTTTCTTGCTTAGAATGAATTTCAACACTTAGAATCCCAGCACAAGTACGGTAGTACGTAAAAGAAAGAATAATATATCCAATGCCCAAAGGAAAAAGTGAAATTTTGGCAAATTTTCGTTAATGTTCTTAAGTTTTTTTACACTTTTCTGACGTTTTTTTCGATTGCATTTACAACCGTAAGTACAACCTTGCTCTAAAGGTAGGTTGAATTTGCGGTTCTAAACGTCAATCGATGACGTAAATATCACATCGTGACGTCATGTTTTTGTAACCGGTTATAACCATTTCACTTGAATATATTTGGTAATTATTGGTAATAACCGGTTGTCCGCTTGAACGTGGCAATATACTAACACGCAGACACAAAGGTTTAATAATTTGAACTTTAATCTAAGAAAAAAAAATGCTTTTTATGAGAAAGAGTGAGAACTTTCAGCAGTCTCTTCTATACGTTACAAACTATGCATGGAAAGGGGCCATGAAAATGTTAAATGGAGCATATAAACTCAAATTCTACACCATAATATAGTTCAGCTAAAACATTGTCGTCGATCGGTAAACTCTCCTTACCGTTCTTAATTCTTAACTACTATAACAGAGTTGAGTTCACAGATTTGGAAATTCTTGGAAATCAGCTGCGATTTAGTCGTCAACCCAGATTTTTTGACTACAGAAAACTATCCCCTTGCTAAAGAAGAATATCCCACTTTCAAAGAGGATTTGAATTCAAGCTCCTTAATGCAAATGAAATATTTTTTTCCAATTGTTCAAGCACAGTCATAAAAATATAATTCAGTTATAGTATGAAGTACATATTAGTCATGCACATATTTTTGCCATCTCGTTACTTTTGGAACTTTCATTTTTTTATACTTGTCTCATTTTAGCGTTGAAAAAATATGGTAAAATTGTCAGATTTCCTACGCCTACTTGATGTCAGTAATAAGTGACTGGCTTATAGATAAGGCCACCCCTGCAAAATAGAAAAAACATGCAGCGGAATTTTATCCACCGACTCACAGGTGGCAGCGTTAGTCGAAATTCTTCATAACATCACACCGCCTTTCCTGCGCCGAATTTGTCTTCAGATACAAGTTCCAACTATGAATTCTCACCCCGGCGTATAAGCCAGGGATCTACCATGCCTTACGGATGAATCCAAAGTAAACCCCTGGACGAAACGCCAATACCACATGAATAGGCCTCAACGATCTCAGATCCCCAGTGGTGTTTTCCTAAATAACAAAAAATCTTTTCTGGGAATACGTTTCCCTTCTATGGCACATCATTGTTCCACGCTATAGTTGGTGACCCTCGACTAAAGCAACACGCAATCTTCCGACTACAAAGGCCGCAACAAGGATCGCTTTAACGTCACGAGACTACCAGAGCAGCCTCTCTCGGACCCACCGCACGCACCATCCAGCTAACTCTCTCTTTACTCACTGCACCGCCGAATTATCTCATACACATCACTCCCTGGTACTATTCTCGGCAACACTGGCATGTTCGCCGTCATTCACCTCACTCAAGCAACAGCAACTCAACTTCGTCCCCTCAGTTCGCAAAATGAGCGTCGCTTATCTCTCATCTTTTCTCGAGTTGTCAGTGGGAGGGAAGTATTGCGGCGGAACTACATCCACCGACTGACAGGTGGCAGCGCCGAAGCATCATCCATCGACTCACAGGTGGCAGCATTAGTTGAAACTCTTCATAACATCACACCGCCTTTCCTGCGCCGAAATTGTCTTCAAATACAAGTTCCAACTATGAACTTTCACCCTGGCCGCGGCGTATAAGGCAGGGGTCTACCACGCCCTACTGGCGAGGTCCAAGGTAGACCCCGGGACGAAACTCCAACATACACAGGCTAGAACAATCTCAGATCGTCCAAGTGGTGTTTCTCAATGAATAAAAAATCTTTTCTGGGAACACATTTCCCATCGATGGCACGTCATTTACAACACTTTAAACATGTTTAACATGTTTAAGAGTGACTCTTACAACTAACGGTAAAACTTCAGTTTGAAGATAATACACCAGTAATGACGTATATTACATTGTTGGTAACAATGCATAATGTAAATGTAAAAGTAATCCTTAGCCCAGACAATTACCTGAGTCGCTTTACGCTATAGTTAAGTTTATGGTATTCAAAGTTATTGCATAGAGCTTTGACAAGAGTTACAATGAAAATAACAATTTAGAAGAGAAGAAGAAACATTTAACGTCTGTTTACGTTTTGTAACTTGTCGCATGAGGACCCAACACGACAAAGAAAAACTTTTCAAAAATAAAGAAGAAAACAAAGAGAGCTAAACTAGAGAAACCAAGGAAATAACCATCGACAAGGGTGTACCACAGCCTAGGGAGGAAGGTATTAAAGAAGAAGTTAAAGAGAAAGTTCTACAAAAACCTAAACCACCTGAGGAATTGAAGCTTAAATCGGTAAGGATACCTCAGGAAGAAGAGGATGTGGTTAAGAGCCAAAACGAGATGAAGGAATAGATTTCGTTTCCACTGTCGATGATGACTTGAAGAAGGAGAAAAAGACCAAACCAAATAAGGAAGTTTCAGAGAAATCTGCGCTTACTAAAAGAGAGGCGTCTAATTGAAGGAAACTCCACAAGAAGAAAAGCTCCACAGGCAGTTTTCAAACTTAAGCCTAAGAAGAATACAGAAGAAAAACTCCTGAAACTGTAAAAGTTGTATTGAAGAAAGCGGAAGTGGTCGAAGTAAAAGTTACTATTCAACCCAAAGAGGAAAATAAGGAGATTATTGAGGAACATAAAAATAACACAGGGACACAATCTCAGTTGTTTGATCTTATCTGCTACGCCTCTCTTGCTTTTTTTGGAAATACCCCTTCAATGGTAGTAGTTTCTCGAGTTTCTTCAGGCTAGTATACTTGGAAATCCAAATAAGCTTGACTGTATATTTGGGAGGTTCTTCAGAAGCCCACATGCCTTTTACTGAATGGTCTTTGATGACGTGTTCTGTTTGGAACTTCTTTTTCTCAACTAAAGAGAGCACAAAGCGATGGCATTCGCGCGTTTTCAAAAGGTCTTGTTTTCCTCCTCCCAATCATTTGACTTCCCACATAAGGACACCTTAAGGGAGACATATGAACCTACCATGACAAACACAAGGAAAAAATTGTGAAAAGGAGAAAACAAAGCCAAAAAAAACTAGGAAAATCTAATCATAATCTGAATGAGTAAGAAGAAACTGTTGTTTCTGGTTGGCTTTTTATAAAAAAAATTCGTTTGGTGTGTTATTCAGTTGTCAATAGTTTAAACCTCGTGAACTGACTTGAAGTAACGAACGACTTAAGAGGTTGCCAAAAAATGTTACTTATGGGTGTACGATCCACAGGGAGATCTTTGTATTCTGTCCCTTACGACATCCATTGCCCAAAAACGTTTGCCTGATCCTTTAAATAGCAAAATCTAAAATTCCGGCCCAAACATTAACCTATTAACTATTAATTCAGTAACAATCTTAATCATGTTTTGGAAAAGTAAGAGGTGTGGACGATGAGCCTTAAGTAATGATATACAGATCAATCACTGATACCTCACATTAAGACATTGCTATTGGGCCACACTCAGTTTAGTCCAAGAGTTAAAGTTGACTGAATACACAGGAAGCAAAGCCTTTCAATTTGGTTACTAATTTTAGTTGAATTTTTTACATTATGCTGATGGTAATAAACCTATTCTCACAGCGATCACAAACCACCTTCTAACAAATAATAAGTCTTTGATTGGTTAGAAAAGCGAGGAATGTAACATTGAACCAATCTTTACTAGTATATACTGGCATATTACCCTAGTAAAAGTGGTTATTGCGTATAAAAATGTTTGTTTGTACGTAGAATTCAGACCAAATATTGACCTCAACAAATTCCAACCTCTGTTGACACTATTGAAAGCTTCGATAAGTGGAGAAGCGGTAGTGTGTTGAATTAACTAAGCGTAGGCGTGCTGTTTACCCAGAGATACGTTAGGTACTACAGAGCAAATGCAATGAAGACATGTTGTGTCGCAATCGAAACGTTGCGCTTTCAAAACTTAACATTTTTTTGAACTCTTTTTACAAAAACACTAAGAACAGTTGTAATAGATATTATTGCACGCTTATAGAGAACCTCTCACCAGCGTTATTACCATTTAGGTGATAATGCATGGATAAACTTACAGGTAAACCTAATAAAACAACTACTTCTAACAGTTGTTTGTTTTGAAATGATAGCGATTATCAGCATAGATGGCAAATTGTATCGCGTATGAACCCGATGTTATAAAAGAGCTTCAGCATACATGGCAATAGTTCTTTGAAATTTGGCTTGTGCGTAAGCATTGTGATCAAGTTGTTGCAAGAAGAAATCCAGAGAGAAATGAAGAATATGTAAGTATGTATACAAGATCAGTATTGACATACTTAAAAGAGTTATTTAATTATGGGTTGTTTGATTACAGGTAATCAATAAAAAAGTTTTAATTATTTCCAATGTTACAAATTGTTTAGGGCCAGTATCAAAAGTTAAGTCTAAACTCTTGATTTAACGTAGTGCATTGTTTATCTGCCACAATCTTCCGTTTCATTGCTTGGAACTTCATCGAACTAATAAAAGTTTTGTATATTCAACATAATTTAGTGATATATAATTCACAATTATTTAAAAAAAAACTTTTATGGATGACATTTAGCCTACAAAATTTTCAATTCATTTTTCCCTTTACCTTAAGTTCAATGAGCTGTTTATGTAGGAAACTGGTAATGTCAAAAAAACAAATGCAAACCAAACCGTTTAAACCGAACTTATGAAAGTTTTGTATATTCAACATAATTTAGTGATATATGATTCACAATTATTTTTAAAAAATTGACTTTTATGAATGACCTTTAACATACAAAACTTTCAATTGATTTTCCCCTTTACCTTAATAAGTTCAAAGAACTGTTTATATAGGAAACCGGTGGAATCAGAAAAGAAAAGCAAACCAAACCGTTTAAACCGAACTAATGTTAAGTTTTGTATATTCAACATAATTTAGTGATATATGATTCACAATTACTTTTAAAAAATTAACTTTTATGAATGACATTTAACATACAAAATTTTTATTTGATTTTCCCCTTTATCTTAAGAAGTTCAATGAGCTGTATATATAGGAAACCGGTAGAATCAAAAAATAAATACAATCCAAACCGTTTAAACCGAACTAATAAGAGTTTTGTATATTTGACATAATTTAATAATATATGATTCACGTTTATTTAAAAAAAAAATAACTTTTATGAATAACATTTTACAGACAAAATGTTCATTTGATTTTCCCTTTTTTTTAAGAAGTTCAATGAACTGTATATCGGGTGTAGCATCATCGGCCGGGACATAGAAAATCTCATGCAAATTTTAATAAGGTCAATTATTGGCTTCCCTATTTATTTTGGTGAAAAAATGTGTTTAGTTCATTTAAAGAGCGCTAAAATTCGCAACCAATAGGATAACTTCAAGCATTTTTGATCAACCCGCTTACGTAATTATTTGCCAGTAACATTTTTTATATTTTCACTTTTTTATCGCCCCGCATTCACCGACACCAGTCAATGTAAGAGTTGGCTGTCAAGTAAAGCTGTCATTCATGAAGTTTTAGTGTTTGATAGCCAAGTCTTACTGGGGTCCGTAAATCCAGCGCGGTAAAAAGGACAAAATACTTAAAAAGTTAATGCAAATAACTCATAAACGGGTTAATCAAAAATGTCTGAAGTTGTCCATTTAGTTCTGGTTTTTAATGCTCTTCAAAAAATCTAAATAGATTTCTTCTCTAAAATAATTAGGAAAACCAATAATAGACCCTTTTTAAATTTACATATGTCCCTCACGACGACGCAACACCCGGTATAGGAAACCGGTGGAATCAAAAAATAAATGCAAACCAAACCGTTTAAACCGAAATAATAAGTTTTGTATAATTAACATAATTTAGTAATATATGATTCACAATTATTTTTAAAAAATTAACTTTTATGAATGACATTTAACCTGCAAAATTTTCATTTCATTTTCCCTTTTATCTTAAGAAGTTCAATGAGCTGTATACCGGGTGTCCAGCACAACTCTAGACATAGGAGATTAACATGGAAAATCGGATTTTATTTTTTTGCGCTTGTACGGTTGAATTGATTGAAAAACTTTTAAGAGTAAAGTTGTAGTGCGTATGGTCAGCTTGTATTTAATACCCCAGTTTGGCTCTGACTCTGACATAAGAAATTATTATGTTGGCGACACTGCACATGCATGGCGGGAGTGACGCGCCAAATTCAAACTCTTACACTTTTCGAAGCGTTTTTCCAAAAAACAGCCAAAACTGAGGTATTGAAAAAATTACAGGATGATAGCTGATCATAAGCTCTACAACTTTACTCTTAAAAGTTTTTCAATCAAATCAACCGTACAGGCTCAAAAAAATAAAAACTGATTTTTTCATGTTAATCTCCTATGTCCAGGGTTCTGTTGCGGACATCCGGTATATGTAGGAAACCGGTGGAATCAAAAAAGAAATGCAAATCGAACCGTTTAAAACGAACTAATAAAAGTTTTGTATATTCAAAATAATTTAATGATATATGATTCACAAGTATTTTTAAAAAGTTACGACCTTAATGAATGACATTTGAAATACAACTCTTTCAATTTACTTTTATTTATCTTAGAAAGTTTAGTTAAAGAAATCTAACAGACTGGTAGCGCCAAAAAAACTTTAAAAAAATTGTATTTCAACTTAATGACCTTTATATGCTTAATCTTTGAATATATTTATATATGTATAGCTCAAAAACTGTAGAATTAAAAATAAATAAAAACCGAGCCGTTTACACCAGCTAATTACAATTTTTTATTTGTATTTTTCAACAAGTTCAGTTAACTAGATATCTCAAAAAATGGGAGGCAAAAGAACTGTTAAACAATTTTTTGTTTTTGATGACTTTCATATACTTTGGAAAATAAGATTATTCCGAATCTTATAATTTATTGAATAACTGATAGCTCAGAAATCAGTAGATTTGAAAATAAATTAAAACCGAAGCGTTTAAACTGAATTAATAAACGTTTTGTATATTTAACATAATTTGGTGATATATGATTCACAAAAGTTTTTAAAAAATAGACTTTTATGTATGTCATTTTATATAAAAAAATTTCTTCTTTATCTTAAAAAATTCAGTCAGATTTATATCTCATAAACTGGTAGAGCCAAAGGAGAAAAATAAAAACTTTCCGAATCTTTCAATAATCATTGATATGTGAATGGCAGTATTTACAGAATAAATATTACAGACGCGTAACTAAACATCTCAGTATCGGTGTTTGAAGGAAAAATTCGTGCAAGTTGATATATAAGCTTTTTCATGTAACTTGATGATGATAAAGGTTTTTTTAAAAGCGCTTAGTTAAATGTCTCAGCAACTACTAGATCTAATTAGAAATGGTAAAAAAGTTTGTAGCAGAATACATAATCTCTGAATATATTTTCGTATGCTATGTGGTTTTTGGGTTTCTATAAAATCCTTGAATTCTGTGTTAACTCAAAACAGCAACTTTCGTTTGGCGCTACAAAAAGATACCTGAAACTAGTACCATCTCTTCGTGAACCTACACACAAAATTCGAATCAAACCTCATCCATATTCAAATTAAATCCGAAAATAAAACCCGCATTTCCCATACAAATTAAACTAATCCCCGAAGTTAATCAGATTGCCGGCGTTCGTGTACACAAAAATCGTCGGAGGCCGCTTACGCGCTCGGCCGACCGTAAAATGGTGCCCCCAGGCCTGGCGTTGACATTCGATGTTCAATTGTTTACCCTGCGAGAGGGATGAGGGTGAATGTGTTCCTGCGTCTGACTGGAATTTATGATGCTTCCAAGGGTACCATGATATATTTGCTTCGAGTGATGACACTTATTAAATCGTTAGCCCTCGTAATGCCTCCGGAGTCTTCTCCGGGGTGTTCGTATAGTTGTTCGCCTGAACTTACCATAATTTAAATAAAAACGTATTCTAATGGCCAACAGGATAATTCATCAAAAGAGAGACAGATATCAAAATAATGTGAGGAAGTACTGGTATTATTGCGACAACGGTTCTTTTTTCTTTTTTTTTTGCATCACAAAAAATTTCGAAAGAGTCGGTGGTTACTACTTACCCCATAATTTCCGTTAACTCATTATCATTTTCTGTTTCCCTTTTTCGTTCTATTAATTTACAACTTTAACAGCTATTCTGAATATAGGCCTCCAAAATGAAAAATGGTATTATAAAAGTTCAATCAATTTTCCTGCAAAAATGCTTACCAAATTGGCTTACTTTCTATCCGACCTTGTATATTGGTTGTTCCACGCTCTTAACGTCGCTGAGAAATTGACATATAAATGACACATTTACACGGATGGAATAGGAAGAATCTGTCAATTCCTAAGCCTGCTAGATGAATATCTATTTGAAATGAACCATATTAAGCTGGTGTCGATGAGATCGTCTGCTCTCGTGTTGTCGTATGTCAGAAACCACAAAAAAACAAGTTGTGAAACGGTCTTTATATTTATAAATACTAATACGTTATAACGATAATTACAAACAAAACCCTGTACCCAATGAACTATAAACCACTAGATACCTCGGAGTTGTAAATGACGAATAAGGATATTCGGATCAGTTTGGAGACGGAAATATAAAGGGGGTTATATGGTCATGATTCCCAGCTGTATGTTTCCTATATGAGATTTAAACCAAAATTCCCACTGAAATACTCCAGCGAGTTAAAAAGGACTTTAATGCGAAAGAAAGAGACAGAGAAAGTAAGTTGATTTGCCCCTTTAACCTGTAACTTACTCTCAGGATCGGAATAGGAGATTAGGTCTCAGGTATCAGGAGCCTCATTCTGTAGGAAGTTGTGAAAGTGAGAATGAAAATTTTGACAACCTAGATTGACACACCTTTCTATAGAATAAGTGCCCTGGACGCTTATTCTATAAGAAAGAGTGAAAGTGAAAGTGAGAATTGCTGGCCAATGGAATTCGTCAACAGAATTTTTTGACCAATCAAGGTTGTCAAAATTCTCACTTTCACTTTCACTCTTTCCTATAGAATAAGCGTCCAAGTCTTTCTTTTAGGAGGAGGTGTTCTTCAAAGGATGGCTGGCGACTCGCTGCCGTTAATGGGGTAAATATGGGGCGTGCTTTTATAATATCTATTTGGATAAACAACTCCTTGGATACCTGATGACCACAAAGGTTATTTTCGTTTCGCACCGGTTCTGGTTCTGGTTGACATAAAAATGACAGACCAGCTGATTTTGTGTCATTTTTATGTCAACCGGAACCAGAACCGCTGCGACTCGAAAGTGACTTTAGCAACAATGTGTTAAGCCTAGGTTACATTTATTTGACATGTTAAGTTGAGTTCCCAATTATGCGGAAGCTTTTGCTCCCAATTAAGAAAATTAGTAACTTCCTTACAATTTTTTCCGAAGGTACGGGTTTATTTGTTATAGACTCTCTTTTTTGAACATAGTATTTAATGTTAGAAACAATTTGTTAAGAGTAGTTATTGCCACTTTTGCTTTTCTGTTAGACTTGACACCATTTTCTACAACACAAAAATCAAAGATACATTTAATAATGAAATAAACTTATGGTTCAATGTCCTACATTGGCTTTGACATACGTACTTTATATTGTTTTGGGAGTTTTGGGAATGTAAAAAAAAAACAAACTGAATTTGCTTCTAATTGTGTCCAGTTTGTTCAAAATGAGCACTAAGGGCGACTTTCATAAGTTCAAGTAAAACTTCAGTTTGAAGTTAAAACACCAGATATAACCTGCATTGCTTTGTTTATCTGTTAGGTAAATGTACGTCATGTCTGGTGTTTTAACTTCAAACTGAAGTTTTACTTGAACTTGAGAAGAAGCAATGCAGGTTATATCTGGTGTTTTAACTTCAAACTGAAGTTTCACTTGAACTTGAGAAGTCGCCCTAAATGACCAAATACCATTTATAGCAAAAAGTTAATCATAAAGCAGTAAAAGCAGCCAGAAATTGATGAATTGACCACTTATGTAAAAGCTCATCTATTGATAAGTTTTGCATAATTTTGCAAAACTGTTTTGCAATAATTTTGCAAAAATTGTTGTTCCAAAACTAGAGCCAAATTGTGGGTTTTATTTCAACATTTCGGGTTTTAAATAATTTCGACAAAAATGTACTTAACAATACCTTTTCTTACCTTGTCAAACACTGTTAACTATTTTCTGGATAAAATTTCTACTTTAATGCAGAGAATTGATGGCTTTTCTGACCAGATCTATAGCTAAAGCCTTACTTTAAGCAAGAGTTTAAACCTTAACTTGTAAAAATGTTGTATATTCAATATATAATGTAGTGTTTCTTAACGAATAACATTTGAAATACTAAATATTTTAAATGATTTTCGCTTTTATCTTAGAATGTTCAGTCGGCTGTATATCTAGAAACCGGTAAAATTAAAAAGAATTGTAGACCAAACCTAATAAAAATTTTATACATTTAGTGATTGATATATGATTCACAAATGCTTGTAAAAACTGACTTTTATGAATCACATTTAACATACAAAATTTTCATTTTATTTTCTCCTTTATCTTAATAATTTCAATGAGCTGTATATATAGGAAGTCGGTGGAATGGAATAAGATATTAACCGTTTAAATAGAACTAATAAAAGTTTTGTATATTAAACATAATTTAGTGATATATGATTCACAATTACTTTTAAAAAATTAACTTTCATGAATGACATTTAACAAACAGAAATTTCAATTTATTTTCTCCTTTATCTTAAAAATTACGATGAGATGTATATATAGGAAATCGGTCGAATAAAAAAAGAAATGAACCGTTTAAATCGAACTAATAAAAGTTTTGTATATTCAACATAATTTAGTAATATATGATTCTCAATTATTTTTAAAAATTTACTCTCATGAATAACTTTAACAATAAAATTTTTTATTTCATTTTCGCTTTTATCTTAAGAAGTTCACTGAGCTGTATGTATAAGAAACCTGTATATTTATAAGAATATATAAGAAAATTTTAAATTGATTTCCCCTTTATTATAGAAAGTTCAGTCAGCTCTCGGTAGAATTAAATAAAAAATATAAAACGAACCTCTTAAACCCAACTAAAAAAAACGTTTTCGTAATCAACATAATTTAGGTTTTTTTAAAATTTTAGTTTTAAAAAAATTGATTTTAGTTATAAAAAAATAACTCCAATAATTGAAAAGCACAGTTTCAAATTAAGAATACTTTTCTATAACTGAACAAATAATAGAGCATTGAGTGTGGTTACCGGAATTACCACGATGAAGTTGTAAAGTATACCTACCTACCGACAAATATATCTTAAACATTTGCATAACCCTTGAAATTATGTAGTCTTCACCTTATCTTACTTAATATTTACTTCAAAACATTCAAACTAAGTGGCAACATAGCTATACATTTTGCTTTGTTGGAAGCCGTCAGGAGAAGTGGAAAATGTGCGACATGGTTATTTTTGCCATCGTTTCGTTTTTATGGCGTAATCGTTGCTCCTAGCTTCTAGAGGGTCATGAAAGCTACTTTTTAGAAGTCAAGGTTTCCTAAGAATGTAGTCAATATTTCGTCAAATTATTGGTCAAAATAATCGAATAGTGAAAAAATAAAAGTTTACCGTAATAATTTCGCAAAGATTAATTTTTTTTGACAGTTTTTTTTTAACGAAACCTTCACCGATTTTAGCAAGGATTACGAAATGATCGGCGAATGATGGCTTAGAATGCTACTTGGAGTCAATATTTCTTGCTTTCGTTGCTCCTAGCTTCTAGGCCGTCATAAAAGCTACTGTTACGGCATACGGGTTTCAGTAATTTATCGTCAATTAACTACACAGTTCTATTTACTTTTAACTATTACAACACGATTAAAACACAATTATTCTCTAATAACAATTCGCACTGTTCGCTTGTCCGCTTATTTACTACACTGCACTACCTCGATCCCATCTCGCGCGGCTCTCTGGTTTATATACCCGGGCTGAACATACTCTCGTACTTTCGAGAACGGAGGCGACTGTTCCCGGTTCTCGTTTAGTCTAGATGGGCTCCCAAGGTCGCGGTGGGCGCTCGGCGGTCGGCGTTGCCGCTTCGGCCCGAATCTCTGTGAACCGACGGTCGGGCGTAACATTGCCCCGTTCTTAGCTATGATCGTCGGGATCAGAGAAATCTCCACGACTGTAATTTTTTAACCATTCAAGATGAACCACTTTCATCTTTGCTCTAGGGGTACGTTGGATCCTGTATACTACGTCGTTGATCCGTTTGATGACTGTATAAGGACCCTCCCAACTTGGAGACAAATTTTGGACATCACTTTTTGGAGACAACTTGGAGACAACGGTTGGAAGTTCTAAAAATACGAATAGACAGTCGTCTTAGTTGGACAGAATTAACTGAAAGCGAGTACAAACTTCATGGGTCAATTTCAAAAATAGAAAAATTAGTAAATATTACGAGAACGGCTGGAGGTTTTAGAAATACGATTAGAGAGTCGCCTTAGTTGGAAAAAATTGCTGAAAACGAGTACGAACTTCACGGGTTTATTACAAAAAATAGTAAAATTTGTAAAATTTCGAGAACGGTTTGAGAGTTTTAAATTTAATTAGACAGTCGTCTTAATCGGAAAAAGTTTATTGAAAACAAGTATAAACTTCATGGGTCCATTCTGAAGAAAATAGCAAAATTAGCAAATATTACGAGAACAGTTGGAGGTTCTAAAAATATGAATAGACAGTTGTCTTAGTTGGAAAAAACTAACTGAAAACGAGTACAAAGTTCACGCGTTTATTACAAAAAATAATAAAATTGGTAAAATTTTCGAGAACGGTTTGAGATTTTTAAATTTGATTAGACAGTCGTCTTAGTTGGAAAAAATTAATTGAAAACAAATACAAACTTCATGGGTCCATTCTAAAGAAAATAGAAAAATTAGTAAATATCACGAGAACGGTTCGAGGTTTTAGAAATGCGATTAGAGAGTCGCCTTAGTTGGAAAAAATAGCTGAAAACGAGTACGAACTTCACGGGTTTATTGCAAAAAATAATAAAATTTGTAAATATAACGAGAACGGTTGGATGTTTTAGAAATGCGATTAGAGAGTCGCCTTAGTTAGAAAAAATAACAAACACAAATTTCACGAGTTTATTACGAAAAATAGTAAAATTAGTAAATTTCTTGAGAACGATTTGAGATTTTAAAATTTGATTAGACAGTCATCTTAGCTGGAAAAAATTAATTGAAAACAAATACAAACTTTATGGGTCCATTCTAAAGAAAATAGAAAAATTAGTAAATATCACGAGAACGGCTGGAGGTTTTAGAAATGCGACTAGAGAGTCGCCTTAGTTGGAAATAATAGCTGGGAACGAGTAACAACTTTACGGGTTTATTTCAAAAATAGTAAAATTTGTAAATATCACGAGAACAGTTGGATGTTTTAGAAATGCGATTAGAGAATTGCCTTAGTTGGAAAAAATAACGAACACAAATTTCACGAGTTTATTACGAAAAATAGTAAAATTAGTAAATTTCTTGAGAACGATTTGAGATTTTAAAATTTGATTAGACAGTCATCTTAGCTGGAAAAAATTAATTGAAAACAAATACAAACTTCATGGGTCCATTCTAAAGAAAATAGAAAAATTAGTAAATATCACGAGAACGGCTGGAGGTTTTAGAAATACGATTAGAGAGTCGCCTTAGTTGGAAAAAATAGCTGAGAACGAGTACGAACTTCACGGGTTTATTGCAAAAAATAGTAAAATTTGTAAATATCACGAGAACGGTTGGATGTTTTAGAAATGCGATTAGAGAGTCGCCTTAGTGAGAAAAAATAACGAACTCAAATTTCACGAGTTTATTACGAAAAATAGTAAAATTAGTAAATTTCTTGTGAACGGTTTGAGATTTTAAAATTTGATTAGACAGTCGTCTTAGTTGGAAAAAATTAATTGAAAACAAATACAAACTTCATGGGTCCATTCTAAAGAAAATAGAAAAATTAGTAAATATCACGAGAACGGTTGGAGGTTTTAGAAATGCGATTAGAGAGTCGCCTTAGTTGGAAAAAATAACGAACACAAATTTCACGAGTTTATTACGAAAAATAGTAAAATTAGTAAATTTCTTAAGAACGGTTTGAGATTTTAAAATTTGATTAGACAGTCGTCTTAGTTGGAAAAAATTAATTGAATACAAATACAAACTTCATGGGTCCATTCTAAAGAAAAGAGAAAAATTTGTAAATATCACGAGAACGGCTGGAGGTTTTAAAAATGCGATTAGAGAGTCGCCTTATTTGGAAAAAATAGCTGAAAACGAATACAAGCTTCATGGGTCTATTTCAAAAATAGACAAGTTAGTAAATATCACGAGAATGGTTGGAGGTTTTAGAAATGCGATTAGAGACTCGCCTTAGTTGGAAAAAATAGCTGAAAACGAGTACGAACTTCACGGGTTTATTGCAAAAAATAGTAAAATTTGTAAATATCACGAGAACGGTTGGATGTTTTAGAAATGCGATTAGATGGGTCGCCTTAGTTAGAAAAAATAACGAACTCAAATTTCACGAGTTTATTACGAAAAATAATAAAATAAGTAAATTTCTTGAGAACGGTTTGAAATTTTAAAATTTGATTAGACAGTCGTCTTAGTTGGAAAAAATTAATTGATAACAAGTACAAACTTCATGGGTCCATTCTAAAGAAAATAGAAAAATTAGTAAATATCACGAGAACGGCTGGAGGTTTTAGAAATGCGATTAGAGAGTCGCCTTAGTTGGAAAAAATAGCTGAAAACGAGTACAAGCTTCATGGGTCTATTTCAATAATAGACAAATTAGTAAATATCACGAGAACGGTTGGAGGTTTTAGAAATGCGATTAGAGAGTCGCCTTAGTTGGAAAAATTAACTGAAAACGAGTACAAACTTCACGGGTTTATTGCAAAAAAATAGTAAAATTTGTAAATATCACGAGAACGGTTGGATGTTTTAGAAATGCGATTAGATGGGTCGCCTTAGTTGGAAAAAATAACGAACACAAATTTCACGAGTTTATTACGAAAAATAGTAAAATTAGTAAATTTCTTGTGAACGGTTTGAGATTTTAAAATTTGATTAGACAGTCGTCTTAGTTGGAAAAAATTAATTGAAAACAAATACAAACTTCATGGGTCCATTCTAAAGAAAATAGAAAAATTAGTAAATATCACGAGAACGGTTGGAGGTTTTAGAAATGCGATTAGAGAGTCGCCTTATTTGGAAAAAATAGCTGAAAACGAGTACAAGCTTCATGGGTCTATTTCAAAAATAGACAAATTAGTAGATATCACGGGAACGGTTGGAGGTTTTAGAAATGCGATTAGAGAGTCGTCTTAGTTGGAAAAATTAACTGAAAACGAGTACGAACTTCACGGGTTTATTGCAAAAAATAGTAAAATTTGTAAATATCACGAGAACGGTTGGTTGTTTTAGAAATGCGATTAGATGGGTCGCCTTAGTTGGAAAAAATAACGAACTCAAATTTCACGAGTTTATTACGAAAAATAGTAAAATTAGTAAATTTCTTGAGAACGGTTTGAGATTTTAAAATTTGATTAGACAGTCGTCTTAGTTGGAAAAAATTAATTGAAAACAAATACAAACTTCATGGGTCCATTCTAAAGAAAATAGAAAAATTAGTAAATATCACGAGAACGGCTGGAGGTTTTAAAAATGCGATTAGAGAGTCGCCTTAGTTGGAAAAAATAGCTGAAAACGAATACAAGCTTCATGGGTCTATTTCAAAAATAGACAAGTTAGTAAATATCACGAGAATGGTTGGAGGTTTTAGAAATGCGATTAGAGAGTCGCCTTAGTTGGAAAAAATAGCTGAAAACGAGTACGAACTTCACGGGTTTATTGCAAAAAATAGTAAAATTTGTAAATATCACGAGAACGGTTGGATGTTTTAGAAATTCGATTAGATGGGTCGCCTTAGTTGGAAAAAATAACGAACACAAATTTCACGAGTTTATTACGAAAAATAGTAAAATTAGTAAATTTCTTAAGAACGGTTTGAGATTTTAAAATTTGATTAGACAGTCGTCTTAGTTGGAAAAAATTAATTGAAAACAAATACAAACTTCATGGGTCCATTCTAAAGAAAATAGAAAAATTAGTAAATATCACGAGAACGGCTGGAGGTTTTAAAAATGCGATTAGAGAGTCGCCTTAGTTGGAAAAAATAGCTGAAAACGAATACAAGCTTCATGGGTCTATTTCAAAAATAGACAAGTTAGTAAATATCACGAGAAAGGTTGGAGGTTTTATAAATGCGATCAGAGAGTCGCCTTAGTTGGAAAAAATAGCTGAAAACGAGTACGAACTTCACGGGTTTATTGCAAAAAATAGTAAAATTTGTAAATATCACGAGAACGGTTGGATGTTTTAGAAATGCGATTAGATGGGTCGCCTTAGTTGGAAAAAATAACGAACAAAAATTTCACGAGTTTATTACGAAAAATAGTAAAATTAGTAAATTTCTTAAGAACGGTTTGAGATTTTAAAATTTGATTAGACAGTCGTCTTAGTTGGAAAAAATTAATTGAAAACAAATACAAACTTCATGGGTCCATTCTAAAGAAAATAGAAAAATTAGTAAATATCACGAGAACGGCTGGAGGTTTTAAAAATGCGATTAGAGAGTCGCCTTAGTTGGAAAAAATAGCTGAAAACGAATACAAGCTTCATGGGTCTATTTCAAAAATAGACAAGTTAGTAAATATCACGAGAAAGGTTGGAGGTTTTATAAATGCGATCAGAGAGTCGCCTTAGTTGGAAAAAATAGCTGAAAACGAGTACGAACTTCACGGGTTTATTGCAAAAAATAGTAAAATTTGTAAATATCACGAGAACGGTTGGATGTTTTAGAAATGCGATTAGATGGGTCGCCTTAGTTGGAAAAAATAACGAACACAAATTTCACGGGTTTATTACGAAAAATAGTAAAATTAGTAAATTTCTTGAGAACGGTTTGAGATTTTAAAATTTGATTAGACAGTCGTCTTAGTTGGAAAAAATTAATTGAAAACAAATACAAACTTCATGGGTCCATTCTAAAGAAAATAGAAAAATTAGTAAATATCACGAGAACGGCTGGAGGTTTTAAAAATGCGATTAGAGAGTCGCCTTAGTTGGAAAAAATAGCTGAAAACGAATACAAGCTTCATGGGTCTATTTCAAAAATAGACAAGTTAGTAAATATCACGAGAATGGTTGGAGGTTTTAGAAATGCGATTAGAGAGTCGCCTTAGTTGGAAAAAATAGCTGAAAACGAGTACGAACTTCACGGGTTTATTGCAAAAAATAGTAAAATTTGTAAATATCACGAGAACGGTTGGATGTTTTAGAAATGCGATTAGATGGGTCGCCTTAGTTGGAAAAAATAACGAACACAAATTTCACGAGTTTATTACGAAAAATAGTAAAATTAGTAAATTTCTTAAGAACGGTTTGAGATTTTAAAATTTGATTAGACAGTCGTCTTAGTTGGAAAAAATTAATTGAAAACAAATACAAACTTCATGGGTCCATTCTAAAGAAAATAGAAAAATTAGTAAATATCACGAGAACGGCTGGAGGTTTTAAAAATGCGATTAGAGAGTCGCCTTAGTTGGAAAAAATAGCTGAAAACGAATACAAGCTTCATGGGTCTATTTCAAAAATAGACAAGTTAGTAAATATCACGAGAAAGGTTGGAGGTTTTATAAATGCGATTAGAGAGTCGCCTTAGTTGGAAAAAATAGCTGAAAACGAGTACGAACTTCACGGGTTTATTGCAAAAAATAGTAAAATTTGTAAATATCACGAGAACGGTTGGATGTTTTAGAAATGCGATTAGATGGGTCGCCTTAGTTGGAAAAAATAACGAACACAAATTTCACGAGTTTATTACGAAAAATAGTAAAATTAGTAAATTTCTTAAGAACGGTTTGAGATTTTAAAATTTGATTAGACAGTCGTCTTAGTTGGAAAAAATTAATTGAAAACAAATACAAACTTCATGGGTCCATTCTAAAGAAAATAGAAAAATTAGTAAATATCACGAGAACGGCTGGAGGTTTTAAAAATGCGATTAGAGAGTCGCCTTAGTTGGAAAAAATAGCTGAAAACGAATACAAGCTTCATGGGTCTATTTCAAAAATAGACAAGTTAGTAAATATCACGAGAATGGTTGGAGGTTTTAGAAATGCGATTAGAGAGTCGCCTTAGTTGGAAAAAATAGCTGAAAACGAGTACGAACTTCACGGGTTTATTGCAAAAAATAGTAAAATTTGTAAATATCACGAGAACGGTTGGATGTTTTAGAAATGCGATTAGATGGGTCGCCTTAGTTGGAAAAAATAACGAACACAAATTTCACGAGTTTATTACGAAAAATAGTAAAATTAGTAAATTTCTTAAGAACGGTTTGAGATTTTAAAATTTGATTAGACAGTCGTCTTAGTTGGAAAAAATTAATTGAAAACAAATACAAACTTCATGGGTCCATTCTAAAGAAAATAGAAAAATTAGTAAATATCACGAGAACGGCTGGAGGTTTTAAAAATGCGATTAGAGAGTCGCCTTAGTTGGAAAAAATAGCTGAAAACGAATACAAGCTTCATGGGTCTATTTCAAAAATAGACAAGTTAGTAAATATCACGAGAATGGTTGGAGGTTTTAGAAATGCGATTAGAGAGTCGCCTTAGTTGGAAAAAATAGCTGAAAAAGAGTACGAACTTCACGGGTTTATTGCAAAAAATAGTAAAATTTGTAAATATCACGAGAACGGTTGGATGTTTTAGAAATGCGATTAGATGGGTCGCCTTAGTTGGAAAAAATAACGAACACAAATTTCACGAGTTTATTACGAAAAATAGTAAAATTAGTAAATTTCTTAAGAACGGTTTGAGATTTTAAAATTTGATTAGACAGTCGTCTTAGTTGGAAAAAATTAATTGAAAACAAATACAAACTTCATGGGTCCATTCTAAAGAAAATAGAAAAATTAGTAAATATCACGAGAACGGCTGGAGGTTTTAAAAATGCGATTAGAGAGTCGCCTTAGTTGGAAAAAATAGCTGAAAACGAATACAAGCTTCATGGGTCTATTTCAAAAATAGACAAGTTAGTACATATCACGAGAAAGGTTGGAGGTTTTATAAATGCGATTAGAGAGTCGCCTTAGTTGGAAAAAATAGCTGAAAACGAGTACGAACTTCACGGGTTTATTGCAAAAAATAGTAAAATTTGTAAATATCACGAGAACGGTTGGATGTTTTAGAAATGCGATTAGATGGGTCGCCTTAGTTGGAAAAAATAACGAACACAAATTTCACGAGTTTATTACGAAAAATAGTAAAATTAGTAAATTTCTTGAGAACGGTTTGAGATTTTAGAAATGCGATTAGAGAGTCGCCTTAGTTGGAAAAAATAGCTGAAAACGAGTACAAGCTTCATGGGTCTATTTCAAAAATAGACAAATTAGTAAATATCACGAGAACGGTTGGATGTTTTAGAAATGCGATTAGAGAGTCGCCTTAGTTGGAAAAAATAACGAACACAAATTTCACGAGTTTATTACGAAAAATAGTAAAATTAGTAAATTTCTTGAGAACGGTTTGAGATTTTTAAATTTGATTAGACAGTCGTCTTAGTGGGAAAATGCTAATTGAAAACAAGTATAAACTTCATGGGTCCATTCTCCAGAAAATATCAAAATTAGCAAATAATATGTGAACGGTTGGAGGTTCTACAGATACGAATAGACAGTTGTCTTAGTTGGAAAAAATTAACTGAAAACGAGTACAAACTTCATGGGTCTATTTCAAAAATAGACAAAGTAGTAAATATCACGAGAACGGTTGGAGGTTTTAGAAATGCGATTAGAGACTCTCCTTAGTTGGAAAAAATAGCTGAAAACAAGTACAAACTTTACGGGTTTATTATAAAAAATAGTAAAATTAGTAACATTTTCGAGAACGGTTTGAAATTTTTAAATTTGATTAGACAGTCGTCTTAGTTGGAAAAAATTAATTGAAAAGAAGTATAAACTTCATGACTCCATTTTGAAGAAAATATCAAAATTAGCAAATATTACGAGAACGGTTGGAGGTTCTAAAAATACGAATAGACAGTCGTCTTAATTGGAAAAAATTATCTGAAAACGAGTACAAACTTCATGGGTCTATTTAAAAAATAGAAAAATTAGTAAATATCACGAGAACGGTTGGAGGTTTTAGGAATGTGATTAGAGAGTCGCCTTAGTTGGAAAAAATAGCTGAAAACGAGTACAAACTTTACGGGTTTATTATAAAATATAGTAAAATTAGTAAAATTTTTGAGAACGGTTTGAGATTTTAAAATTTGATTAGACAGTCGTCTTAGTTGGAAAAAATTATTTGAAAACAAGTACAAACTTCATGGGTCCATTTTGAAGAAAATAGCAAAATTAGTAAATATGACGAGAACGGTTGGAGGTTCTAAAAATACGAATAGACAGTCGTCTTAGTTGGAAAAAATTACCTGAAAACGAGTACAAACTTCATGGGTCTATCTCAAATATGGAAAAAATAGTAAATATCACGAGAACGTTTTTTAAAACATGGAATAACTTTCGATACAAGAGTATATAGAAAGACGTCATACCTCGAACATTTTTGTTTTTTTTTTTTTTGGCTATTTTGCCTAGTTCAGTAGATATTCTGTTTCTTTCTATAAAACTGGTATATTTTAACACTAAAGCCCCAACTTACCCCTTGGCACAAATATTGAAAACATTTTCATATGGAGTATGAAAAATATAAATGACGTTCATTTGATAACATCATCTAGTTGGCTATTAAATGTCAAAAGAAAATAATGAAAGAATAAAAGCCCATTTACTTTGATTTTGTCATTCTTTTCTGTCAAAAATTCACAGCCTTTCACGAATACGGGGTACATTGGGCAAGCTATGCATATGGACTACAAAGTAGGGTATAAAAGTTAAAATGGCTATAAAGTCAAACAGATCCACAGTGATGAAGAGAATGTCCACAAATATAAGGAATGTAGAAAAAAAATTACGGAAAATAGATTTTTGAATTCCGCTGCTCAATTATTGCTGCCATCAATGATACTTCGGGACATTTTTCTGTTCTTCTTAACATATTCCTTAATTTAAAAAAAAAGTTGGTGTACCTTCGTGATATCCTACCGCTATCACGGATGTTCATTGTTCGAATCCGTCATGTTTGAGACAGACAAGAAGACATTCCACTGGACCACGAATTCAAAGCCGTTTAGAATGTAGTTTTTTGTTTTCTAATTATTTTTTTTCGTTTAGTTTTTGCTCCAAAATTGTCAACTTCAAGATCTAACAGTAGAGCCCATATAAGCATTTTTTTAGAAAAACAATCTATGCAAACTGTTTCTCTATAAAAAGAAAAACATGTTGATTGTAATTGTTTTCTACGACTCGCTCCATTTTCCAAGGAAAACATTCCGATAATGAGAATCTCACTTTGTAATCTTATCTAAACATGCCGCCCTTAAATGCTTAACGAATTATCAGCGGTCTCAGCGTTTCCCGAGCCCCCTAGGTGCCAATTTATGCCACGGACTACGCCTCTGCCATATCCCATCAAAATTTCCAACTTTCAGGACGTCGATAATTCCCGGGATTCTGTTCCTGCTGCTCGCCGGCGTCGTCCACGCCCGCAACTTCTGGTCCAATTATGACGACTCCGCCCTGCAGCCAATCATCTCGCAGTCCCGCAGGACTCGCATTTGTTACGAACTGTGCACTTCGGGACTAGGCGGGACTCCTTGCGGCGACAGTTGCCTCGACCTCATCCCCACGAATCTTCCCGTCGCCGATGCGGCACAGAGCAGTCAGAACGTGAGCGACTCCAACAGCACCAACGCTGCGACTCGGGACACGTCCTGTAAAGTGTTGTGCAAGAATGGATTGGGTTACCCGTTGTGCCCCTGCACCAAGGAGGAAAGCGAAGCGGTGCTCTCTCCGGATTTCTTCGAGATTTGCTCCACGTTTTGTGTGAGCTACGGTTATCAGGTGAGACTTTGCTTTTGTTTACCTCTAATAGCGTTTTCGATTGGGGACCCCAGTGCAATTTGTAAGTTCGATTGGTAGCTCTCGTTGCAGTTTGGTATATAGAGCTGTACTAGGTCGTTTTGCCCTGAGTGCATTGCAAATGCGAACAGGAATTGCCCTGCGGTCGACTCGGTGCAAAACTCGTTTTGCCAATCGAAAACGCTATAAGAAACCAATTAAGTCAGCTTAGCCCGCTAAAGAGTTAATTTATTAAATTGTTAATCTGCACCCAATTTTATCGAGAACATAGAGCATGGTTTTCATGGAAATGGAAGAATAACTTTCCATAAAAATGAAAAAAAATAGATCATTAAGAGAGCCCGTCAAGACTGCTAAAAACTAGTTTTGTCTTAAGACATAAAAATAAAATTACTGATAGAGATAATATAAAACAATTAAAAAATGAACCTTCACCATTTTGTCCACAAAATATTGTGTACATGTTTGGTAACTCTATGCCATTTATCTATTTGCTCAAAAATTAGGGAAGTGTATGTATAGTATGGCCCAGAAGTAATATATTTTTAAAGAATACATTTCTTTTTTTTTTATTAGGTTTGGGTGAATCATATAGCTTGTAGAAGACCCTGAAAATTTGACATCGTTGCCAGCAGTAGTTTAAGAGAAATTCATTAATAAACTGAAAGTATCTCGTATGGGGTATCATGTATTATCTATTCACAAAATGTGGACGTCTCGTTAGTCTTGGGAGTTTGACTTTGACGTGGTTTGCCAATCTTCTTGACATAAGGAAAAGCGAAATGGGTATAGAACAAATGAACACTCCATATGACTACTAAGATGCCAAAAAATTCTGAATTACAAATACAGGGTGTCCCATTTTGGGCACTTTTGCGGGTTCCAAAATCTCCATTTGTTTTTAAAGATAGGGGGTTACTTTTTTAGAGAAATTAAAAACAGCATCAACGAGAATTTTCAGAGGATTTTGTTTTATTTAACATTTTGGAAACTCGTTTATCTTGACAACTTCACACGGAAATTTGCCACGCGCGCACGGAAAAAGGCTATTTTCAGTACTCCTAATGAAATATACTATTTTAAATTTCTAATAATATACAGGGTGTATCAACAAAAAAAAACCTATGTTTGTTTTATTGCAGCGAAATTGCTCCTTGCACTAAAAAATTAACCATAGCACTGAAATTCTACAAGAAAAAGTCTACAAGCCAACGTTCAAATTTATTCTATAAATTTAAAAATAACTGAGATAGGGGGGTGCCAAAAAAGGAAAGATTTTCAATTTCACTTCGTATTTCAAAAATCAAAGGGGCTATGAAAATTGTCATCAACTGGCGCGTACTACACCAGAAAATATGATGGAAAAGCCTTTCTCCTATGCAATGAATTATTTAAAAAGTGTAGTCAAGTTGCCTAAGACGTGGTGAAACTTTATTGTTTTTAGGTTTTTAATTAACTTCTTTTAAATAACTGTAGATAGTGGCGTCAAACTTTCGGGGCCAAATAAGAGATCTAATATCTATACAAATCTAGTAAAAATCCAGAGTGTCTAAGCAAAGTGTCTAAGAGTATTTAAAAATATTACGTTATATGATGTGACACTTTTCTAGTCCACCCTGTATACGTCAAAAATACGACTAAAATAGGCTCTTTTGTACAATATTGTTACGCCCGACCGTCGGTCCACAGAGATTCGGGCCGAAGCGGCATTGCAGAGCGCCAACCGCGACCCCGGAAACCCGTCTAGAATAAACGAGAACCGGGAACAGTCGCCTCCGTTCTCGAAAGTACGAGAGTATGTTCAGGCCGGGTATATAAACCAGCGAGCCGCGGGACATGGGATGGTGTACCATTAGAGTAGGTGTCGGACCCGTGGTCATTCGGACCAGGGACGGAATTTTGAATCGCAACTTTTCAAGAAGATCATGGAAGTTCTGGGAATCCGCAAAACAAGGACAACTCCGCTCCATCCACAATCAGATGGCATGGTCGAGCGTTTCAATCGAACCATGGAACAATACCTCTGCAAAATAGTAGCAGGCCACCAGAAAGATTTCTGCAGAAAGGGACAAATTTCTGCTCAAAAAGACTTCGTCTTCCGGTAGATTTGGTGTACGGATCACCACAAGAACCGCTGCAAGATGTCCAGAACTATGCTGATGAACTTCAAGAAAGATTAAAGGAAATCCATCGAAACCTGACCACAAAGATATTACCTAAGGGCGAATTCTGCACGATTTAAGGCAAGTGACTTGGTTTGGCTGTATAATCCACAGAAAAAAGGGAAAGTTTCCCAAGTGTCCAACTTGGGAGGGTTCATATACAGTCATCAAACGGATCAACGACGTGGTATACAGGATCCAACGTACCCCTAGAGCAAAGATGAAAGTGGTTCATCTTGAACGATTAAAGACTTACAGTCCTAGAGATTTCTCTGATCGGGGCGACCAGAACTAAGAGGGGGGCAATGGCAATGTTACGCCCGATCCACAGAGATTCGGGCTGAAGCGGCAACGCCGAGCGCGGACCGCGACCCCGGGAAACATCTAGACTAAACGAGAACCGGGAACAGTCGCCTCCGTTCTCGAAAGTACGGGAGTGTATTCAGGCCGGGTATATAAACCAGAGAGGCGCGCGAGAGGGGATGGAATAGATAATGCAGTGTAGTAAATAAGCGAAATAAGCGGACAAGCGAACAGTGCGAACTGTTAGTAGAGAGTAATTGTGTTTTAATCGTGTTGTAATAGTTGAAAGTAAATAAAAGTGTGTAGTTGATTGACGATAAATTATTGGAACCCGTATCCCGTAACAATATACCGTTGCATCGAATTGATTTACGCTACTAGATCTCACTTGAGGCTATATTCTTCAAATCAGGAGTGCATACGTTAGGTACTTCATTTGAGGAATTTAAAATTAGGTTGAGGTCATTTTCCGAAGGAGTTTTGATCACCAGATTCAAGAATTGGGCTTTTTGCTGTCGTTCTGACATTAGTGTTCTCCAATTAGTCATTTTTTTAGTGTTGTGTTTTCGTGGGACTCACAATACTCATATAGATTTCATCATCACACTAAATAAAAATATCTTTCCAATCCTTTCCTTGTATACGCAAAAAAGCCTGATCCATAATAATTTGATAAGGTAGAGAACAATTTCGAAGTCCAGGATAGACAGGACTGGAATTTTGTTTTCACCAACACTAATCATCAAATAACCATCATCCGAGTGACGACGCCTGGCTTTTACTGTAGAGAGATCTGTTAAGCCTGTAACTAATAGTCAGCCTTTGCGGCGGGAACTGAGTTTCTATTGGTTATAGAGACGATCTCCTTGGTAACCGTGCTGTCAAGCTGTGCCAAGGTTTATTAAACTGTCGCGCTTCTAGGCTTGCTCTATAGAATACCTGACTACCTTAGGCTAAAGAGGAAATTCCATTAATATGCTCCAAATGTTGTTGAGAAAGTTCCACGACTGGATGACCAGGTTCAATTAAAAAAAAATCAGGTCTATATTAAAAATAAAGATAATGGCGGTTAGTAGAAAACGAAATTATAGAATAACAACGGCAATGACTAAAAGTGTTAAGATTAATTTTTGAGTGATACATTCTTTATAGCATGAAATAAACACTTGTGTCCAATTATGAAAAGGAGAGAGGTATAGAAAAGAAGTAAAATTGGTTAAGTAGATAAATAGATGAGCAATTGGTAACTACAAAATGTGACAACTAGATATAAGTGACACAGTCTACTTTAATGTTTATTCTGTTAAGGTTAAGTGGTTAAAAAAACAAGTGGTAAGGTTAAATAAACATGTTTCAACTGAATTGAAAAGTGATTTTTTTTTAAGTTATTGACATTACTTGGAGTTATTCACATTACGATCTTCATTGATTTGTGAGAATTTTCAAAGGCACAATCTTTAAAAATTAAATTTTGTCTTTATGTAACATTGCAATGTAAGATTCCAAAGACAAGGCACGATAGCTTTAAATTTCAAAACTTTTTTGACCGACAGAGGCAAGAGACTAAATAAAATTAAAAAAGTTTTTATCTCGTGAGTTAAAAATACCTTTTTTTTATTTTCTTTACGAGACACCAGACAGCATAAACTTTTTTCCCCAGCGTGGCAGAGGCAAATACGAAGCTTTAACTAAATCAGAAAGAAGGGGAATTGCAAAATTCAGAGTTACAACCACATCTATTGTGAAGTATTTTTATTTTGAGCACTGGCCTATGGTAGTAGATCATACAGGATCTGATCACAAGACAGATGGGGGCAGCCGAAATGTTATTTGCTAAAATGAGCCCAAAGTTCTTGGATACCATAAAAATGTATCTAAGAAGGAGAAATTGATTGTACACGCGTTGTTCTATTAATTACTGAACCCCCTTCTGAAAAAAAATTGTAGAATGGTACTCAAACATCTTTAGTAACTATTATAACTCTAAATGTAAGGGCAGTTGGGAGTAATACCATATACTATTAAAAATAATAATTATTAAGGAAGATCTAAGAGAATCAAAAAGTCTTTGTTGTTAGCTTGAAGCAAGTCAGTTAGGTTAGCAGAAAGGCTGTAAATGTGTCTCTTTTCTCTTCTAGATCAATGGTTGCCAGCCGTGCGCAATTTACTCGACTCATTTGGCTGCCCTCACTAATTTCACGTTAATTACCAGCCAGAATGTGTCCCTCAACTTTGAGCAGAAGATCGATTATAAAGCGTGGTGCGAATTTAAGTGTCGACACTCGGATGGTGGAGCTGCTTGCAGTTGCCAAGCTCTAAATTCAGGAGATTCAAGTGCACAAAATAATATATTTTGAATTAACATGTAATCGCACAAAAAATAAGACATTAATAAAAAAAATATTATTTCGAATGTAACAATGTGTGTTTTGTTCTTAATAGAAAGCAGAGATCATTGTTCTCCATGACTTTATATAGTTTGAGTATGAATTTCTTATGCTCGAAATATTCCTGCACATTTAATATACCTATTTTTGTTTTACTCGATACTGAAGATTACTTCTTTGCTATTTATTAACAAATGGGGAAGAAAAGACCCTTCGTGTAGATTTTTTTTGTTTTCTTTTTAAGAGCAAATGGGTTTCTTTTTATCTTAGAGCCATACTTGTTAAGTCCAATTTTTAAAGAACAAACGTCCTCAATCTCATGAGATTTCATTCTTATGCAAAAACTTAAAACTACCCAAATAGAGACCACATAAAACATGCACAATTAAGACTTATGACTCATTCTTTAAAATTATTTAACCAGTATTGGTAGGGGAATGGGGTTCAGTTCCTTTTGATGAAATAGGTTTTTGAGCAAAAAAGGAAAAATTTTCCGATTAACTGAAAGGAACTTAAGTGTTTAGTTTTGCTAAAAAATAAAAGATATTATGCGTTTTCCAACTAGAAATATCGACACCAGTTTCAGGTGTCACAAATTACTTTACAGCAAATCGCTCAAAATTGAGCCAAATTCAGTACTTAAAGAAATCGAATTAAACAAGATATACAACAAAAAGAACCCGACTGCTTTTATCTTCAACAAAGTTACTCGTAAATTACAGTAAACTATGCAAAAACTGGGAATATTGAATTGTGGTGTCCTAATATGGAACTTCCCTCGTATGTCCTTTAGGTTGGTTTGTGTTAAGAAGCAATAACTTAGAGCACATAGTCAACTTTCACCAATTTCCTTTCTAATAAATATTTATAGGTTTTCTGCAAAGCATTTTGGTTCTACTCTTCCTTGAAGAATATCATAATTTCTTTGGGGTCTGGAGTTTGCTTCAATAAGCGAAGTCCGTCATGCAAAGTTTGAAGCTGCTATTCAAAGAGCCCTGAGGAAGACCTCAATAAAGGTCAAATCGTTGGCAATTTTACAAACTTGAAGTGGTGTTAATGTAGACCCGCTATCCACCTCTTTCAACTTGGTAAAAGGACGCAAAACATACGTTTACAATATATATATATGCTTTTTTTAACTTCCCTTTCGAACTTAGAAGGTGATGAATCTTTCTGGCTCGTTCAGGCTTACTGATCCAATCAAAAAGAAGAATAATTGTTTTTTTTTTATTGAATTGAAGATCTGATGCTCTGTCTGAGCACGTTTTCCCTTTGGTTTTTTGCTTAAAACGATATTTAAAAACGACAGGTATTCTTCCTGTTCTGCTTATAACAATAGTGTCGTCCACATATCAAAATCAGCATTGAAGCTTTTCCAACACTGCGACGCAAGCTTTCGTCTCTAAGATACCCACAAAATAGTTGGCTATCACCGAAGGGAGACCGCTGTGCAGGGTCTATTGAATTGTTGACAAAACTTCTTCCAATGAAAACATACCCCGTGTTAATTAGAAAACGTCATCTAGAAGGCTATGCATTTTTGACAGAAAAGGATGGCATAATTAAAGTAAATAAACTTTGGTTTTTTAACATTTCACAGCTTACTAGATGACGTTTTCAAATGAAGACCCCCTATATATTAGAAATGGGCAGTGTTCTTTGAACAGTCTAGCCATTGTCTAGTGGAAATTCTCTTATATATACCATACTTACCATTAGGGTTTCTCTTGTTCTGAGCATTGTCCATGCAAATTATTGTTGATTCTGACCTTTAATGTTATAGATTACAAGTATTTTTTTAGCCCTTGTCATTTTCTTTTATTTCAGCTCTATGGCTGCCAAAACTGCACTCTGTATAGCGATTACTTGGCGAACAAAGTCGGTCCAAACGACGCATTCGATACCGCCAGCTTAGATATGTACGCGACTGTGACGGTTGGATGGGCTGCTTGGTGTCGCCAAATGTGTTCGGGCGGTAATGGAGGGGCTGCTTGCAATTGCGATTTGCTACCATAGTTTTTAGGTAAAGTATACGCATGTAGGAACGAACAGTAATAATTATAAAACGAAAATAAATGTCTTCATCCACGACCATACTATAATAATCACATTATTCTTGTACATTCTCAAGATTAATACTAAGCTTTATTCACTTTTAGAACATTATTCACAAGTGAATGGAAACGAAACATGTCGTAGGCAAACTGGCAACTCAAAAAGTTAACCGTGCCGATATGTGAAATCGTAGTTACCACTGGTTCATTCAAATAATTATCCTTCTATTAGGATGTATTGAGACAAATGTAGGTTACGGTGTCCCTTTTTCACTAAAAAATGTATTTTTCACTAAAAAATACTTAAAGTAGGCCATAAAATGCAGTAATTTACCGTTCACCCTCGTAGCATTGAAATGAGCATACGTGGGCAACTAGACCGTCATCTATCTGACGCATCAAACGTCGCGCCGCCGATTAGCGAAACTTTTTCGAAACTATTTCTAATAATATAATATTTTCTACGACTGTTTAATAATATAGCTATTATTCACTAGTTCTTAATAGATAAAAACATCTATTACCTAATTATGAATTATTGCTCGTGAGTAAAACTCACGGGTTCAACTAATCAATTCACACCTGTTTAGTACCATTATTATGACTACTAAAATTTACTTAGTTTACTGAAATCTATTGTACTAGTTAGTGCACATTTTAGCGAGTAAATAAAATAGAATAAAAAATAATTTATTGTTTTAAAGCTGATTTCATCTAACTGTTGGCACCTCTACCGAAAGATTGGTAAAAATGTCAATCATTATTGAAAACAATTGTTCCTATACTAATTATGTTATTTGATAATGTTATCAAGCGATGAATAAATAAAGCCTTAAGGAGTTCAAAAAGTTAAAATAAACATCTGCAAATATCATTTTCATGAGTAATAGCTATCATTACATTCTCGTTGAATAATATACTAGTGTGTTTTCCTGAAATTACCGCGTTTTTCCCATTGGTGGATGATTGATGGCCAAAAGCGAAACTGGTTCATGAAGTAACCAACATTATTTCCTTTTCCACGTTCTGAAGTACTATTATATACTTTTTTCGTATATACCAATTCGCCTTTTTCAAATTTCTTCAAGTTTATTGTTTCTGCAATGCATCTCAAAATTCATAAGTATTTATTTGTCTACGAGCGTTTGTGAAACATCACTTTCCCACGCACATTACGTGCTCGAAAGTAGCGTCGTGTACACCTGCCATCAAAGTCACTTCCACCACAATTTGTCAACAAGTTCAGTTTCAATCAAAAAATGTTAATAAATCTAATAAAATGAGTTGATTCGGTGAGTAGAATGAGGAGTTGCCTCACAACATCGTAGAGGCAACAGCTCAAGCGAGATTAGAGCTACTACCCGCCAACTGAAAAGAAAGATACGAAAGCAATATACTCATTTCTTGGCGAGGTGCCAGGGAAAAAGAATAAAGACATTTTAAGTGTGTTTTTGACATACTTTTCAGTACATTTTCAGTACATTGAAAATGCTAAGAAAACACGAGCAATTAGACAATCTCTTTTAATGCTGACGTTATTGTAACTTTCACCAATGTTTCGACCGTCGTTTTTCTGCCATCATCAGGGCTAAAAACAATTTGACATGACTAAGTGAAATCAATGTACCATTAAGTAAATAATTGACTTAATAACATTTAAAAAAAACCCATCCAGGTTTGAATCCGACTCGATGTGTATTTTTTACTTATAATTTTATTATTTTTCGTTTTTTTTATTACATTTTTTAATTGTATTTTTTTAATTTTATTGTCATTATTTCTCTATAATATATTCAATAAAAAACTAAATAATGTAATAAATTTATTTCGCAGATTGCGTCGCAATGTTAACGAGCGGCGGTAAAAGATTTTACCTGCCTACGACGAGCGGCAAGGAAATGAAGTGTTTGTGAAAAGATATTGATATTCACGAAGTGAAAAAAGATATTTCTAGCTACATTCCATCAGAGTTTCTATTATTATTTTTTACTGCCTAAACATTAAGATTCAAGTCCGATGTTTAATGGTACATAAGTGCCTTGAACACGTCTCATAATGGTGATGTTGTAATATACAGTGTGTTTCATTAAAAACAGCTGAAAATTTTGTTGTCCAAAAAAACATTTTTTCTACTCGCACTGTGTAACTTTCGAAAAAAATTGCTACAAAACTAGAAAAAATTCTAGACTGAGAATAAAAGAATATCGTAAACAGCAGGTGGTGAGTACAGGTGGTTTAAAAGTTACAAACATTTAAAATGGGTCGCTCTCGGCTGAGTACACCATGTATGAGAAATTAGCATTTTAGAAGTCGTAAGAACGCTATTGTGTACTGACAATTAGTGATGAAAACCCTGTATATATAATCAAATGTAATTGTGACGACAACTAACCCTTGACTTTAATATCGAATCCATGGATGGCCTGCTGGTTCAATTAACAACTCCTTAATATATTTTCTGCCAATTGGACTAACGGGATGTCGTCAATTATTGTTTTTTTTTCTTCTATTGCCTTAGATATAGCGTCTGCAGAAAAAATTACCACTCACCAACTTGAACTAACTTGAATTTCTGGCTGCCTAACATTTACAACATGATACCAATCAATTCGACAGTTAAAATTTATTTACAGCCATTCTCTTTATGTAGTTTATAATTATTATTAGTTACTATTTATATTCTTTTCTTAACGATGGTTACATTTTATTTTCAGAATCAAATATTCCGTTAAGAGTGTGCGAACAACATTATCCTTCAATGACAATAAAGCCACCAAACATTAAAGACTTTTTTTTAATACATTCATTTTTAGCTAGTGAATATTGTATTTGCCATAGCTGTTGCTTTTATTAATAACTATTTCATTACAATGTTCATAAAACGTGTTTTATATAAAAACAATTAATAGAAAACTAATACGACAACAAAGTGTCAACTACGTTTCTTAGCTGTAAATCGATATGTGTAGGTACTAAAATAAGTATTCTGTTTATGTAAAATATGTAATGATTAGTAAAACAGCCAAGTTGTAGAAATTACTTTAATATTTAGATAAATATACAGCAAATTGTTATATTTCATTATTTTAAGATATAAAGATTATAAATAGAAACTAACTTTGAGACAAGCAGTATTGGTTTATTGTTGCACTGCAGTTTTGCACTGCAAATTAATACTTAACTACACCTACAGTATTGTTTGTCTGTCTTCTATCATCTCTGCTCAATTTTATGTTCAAACATGTTCTAACTAAATTTACAGGTTCAGAGAATAGAACGCTCCTGCCGGCTCCACTCTATAAATTTATCTAGTAGCACAGAGAAAAATAACCTCCTATAGAGTTAAACCAAGTTTTATTACTATTATTATTTAAACCAGTATTTTATAATAATGTTATAGCCTTTTAGTCAGCTTCCATAAAAAGCCTTCTATAAAAAAAAATTGTCGTCATAAAATATTGCCATAAACCTTAGAATGTACATAAAATGACAACGTCACAACGTCTTCCAAACTTGTAAATAGAGAACGTATTTTTCAATATTTTAACTAGTTCAAAAATGTGTATACACGCTTTTCCTTCGAAGCTAATCGCCTTGACTATTCCCGGGCTGAACCAATCAAAACTCCACTCTCATAGTTTCAAAGGTTATGTAAAATGAAAAGTTGCGAATCATACGCCTCAAAGTTATGAATATTGAAGCCAAGTTTACACCCCCATAACTATAACTTGCTATAGCCTCAAACTTATTATTTAATGTAAATAGTTGTCAAATTGTTTCGATGTTAGGGAAAGTCTGATGCATTAATCTTCTTCCTACTTATGGTCAATACTTTTCTGTATTCTTGTCCATGACCGATGCTACAACTTCAAAGTACATAACTGATTTTTCGATTATGTGATATAGCCTCAATTTTTACCATACTTACTCATCAGCAGAGATTAATGAACTACTAGAAAAAATGTCTAAGGTATGATTAAACCCTCAAACCATGAAAACCTATTTTATTAAGCAACACTTTTCCAAAAAAATACATGCGCAAGCACCATTAAGTAAATGTCAGTATATCTGCCTTGTTTAACAGTGTAAAAACAGGCAGATTAGGTTCAAACATTAATCTTTTCAATGACATTTACCTGTAAAATCTTAATTTTAGTTATTACAGTTTATTATAAATATGTAAATGAAATTATTAAGTTCCTGTTGTGTTCCTGGGTTTGTAATTATAAAATAGAATTTTTAAAATCGTAAGAACGCTGTTGTGTACCGACAATAAGTAATTTAGGAAAGCTAGAAATGTATAAATTAAAACTACCTTTAGTAAGGTATAGTAAGTAAAAATACCACACATATCTAAATCCCAAGAAATCTCAAAAATCTGAAAGTTTTAACCGTGTGCTAAAAAGAGTGATAAAATGACAATCTCAGGGTAAATTACGAAAATACCTGAATAGAATTGCGGTAAATTTGAGACTTCTTGAATAAAATGTATACCAAGCCGTAAATGAATGCGAAGTACTATTTTATAGGGCACAAACCAATGGGTGCATCCTGAAAAACTATCTGAAGGATTAAACTTATCCCACATGTTCTGGTTTACGCAGCTCGGTGTGCGTTTTAAAATTTAAATCAATTAAGGTACCACGTTTGCATGCAACCTGAATACGTGTTAGGTATTAAAATTTGCAAAAGAGACTTTTCTCAATTCGATCATAAATCATCGCTAATTATCGCTAATCATAATCATCATGCAAATTGTAGCATGAAAACGTGGTAATCGTATCAGTAAAATAAATGCATAAGTTAAAATTTTAATATAGTGAATATAAATTATATATACTTGTAAGTTACAGCAAAGCACGGGTGTTGTGCAATTTCCTGAAGCTGAAAATTATTTTTAAGTAGTTTAGCTACAATTACAATAGACGTTTTTAGCAGTACTGTTCTTAATATATAACTGCTTTGCTGGCTATATGTACAAAAACTAAATAGATTCCAAATATCAAATCACGTACCAAACACTCTAAATCAAGAGAAAACCTAAACAAATCATTTTCTGACTACGATTATAAAATGTATATTACCTACTAGACACTACATCGTCAAGTTCAGATTGCATTTCCAGGCTTAACTGAAACCTATTTATGTACTTAAACCGCAAAAAACCCTGCTAGCCACAAGGATATAGATAAAATTATTTATAAAAAAAATAATATGATAGCAGTGAAACAAAATATTACGTTTTTTTTTTCTAAAAACAATAAGTAAGAAGAATGTAAGTAAAGTAAATAATGTTATATAGTATTAAACTGCATAAATAAAAATAATCCCACTAAACGCTTTACCTGTTGCATTGTAAGTCGCCTGTTTCAGGCGATCATATGTTTTAATGTTGCTTTTGTAATTGTTTCGAAAATAAAATAACAAACATATTTTTAAACATAACGGGGTGTTTAATTTCGCAAACGATAACGTAGGGTGCGACCCTATTATTTTATTCTGGCATTTTTCACTCTCCTAACTAACGGCTCTTTCGGAGACTCATCGGGATACTTACCCGAGTGGCATCAGTAACTCAACCTGAGGTAAACGAAGATAGAGCCAGGTTAAGGATCGAATTAACGCCGCACGAAGCAATTGCATTGCATCCCCGCTGTCACGTGACAGGCAAACGCAGCGCGACATGGCATCCCTGGCTGAAATGTCGCGCCGGCATGACCACACATCCGAAAACACTCCGCAAAGCTTTCCAATAGTGATGTTTTTGCACAATTTAAAAAATAAAGTTGCGGCAACCAAAACGGCGAAGCCAAGATTTTCACACTATTTGCATTTTTCGCTTGACTCTCAGTTCTCAGGCTCAGGTACCATCCCTGGAAGAGCACGAACTAAAATGATTTGTGCAGAAGACTATCGATATAGGTCATTTTCGTTTCGCACCGGTTCTGGCTCTGGTTGACATACAAATGACAAACGAGCTGATTTTCAACCAATCAGCTTTGGTAAAAATCATATGGTCTGTCATTTTTATGTCAACCAGCACCAGCACCGCTGTGAAACGAAAATGACTATAACTGACACTCACCACCGCGGCGCTTCGGACGGTGTGAGGAATAAATCTAGAAAATACACACTTTTCTGGACAATACTGGAAAAAGAGGTTTAAAAATTGAATAAGTAGACAGAAAAGAATTCAGACCTCATCATGTGATATAGGTAAATTAGTGATTAAAACTCTTTATTTCAATTGACTTTTATTTTCCTGGAGAGTCAGTTATAGGGCTGTGTTTGTTATCAAAAGGCGCAAAATCGAAATCTGTATCTGATGAAAGGCTAAGATATTAATTACAATTAACGATATCCGTGAAATCCTCTTTAATTACTATTTTATTGTTAACGTCACGTGCCAGAAGCGAAAAACTGTTGGGATCATAAAACATTGGAGCTCCCATTGGAGCTTTTCTTAATAAAAAAAAGAACGATACGTGCTCCTATAAGCCATTCACTTCTTATTGTCGTCAAGTAGAAAGCCCCTCGAGGCAATATGGCGGACCAAGCTGTTTATATGTCAGACGGAACTTAAAACTTCATCTTGATCACCACGTTTCGTGTTTGGTTTGAGATATATTTATAACATAGTCCTAAATTATCTCTTTTAGGAAAAAGCCCCAAGACAAATGTATAGTTTTGTAGCTGAGGTACTGGAGAAAATCCTAACACATCAAAACAAATATGTTCTTCAATTCACGATTTTTGATTTGGTTCTTCATGTCATGCTGAACCAAAACTACAAAAAAAGAAAAAAAATGTCGGCGGTGTTGCCGCTTTTACTTTTTTTTATTTTATTATAGTTTATTTATGTCTCGTTATATAAGGGTAAGGATAATGTTAATAAAATGCGAATAATAACAGAAAAATATTCTTTTAATGAAGATATATCATCCTAAAAGAACAAACGACATTGAATTGTCGATTCTTATTTATCATTTCCTTATAAGCACAGAAAATTCCTTATGTCTGACTACTGTCGCGCCGTGTCCCCCCCCCGCTCGACGCGGAGCGGAGAGCGGCAATCACTCGAGAGCAAAGAAGTTACTTTGTGCTCATAATGCATACAACGTTTTTTCTACAAACAATAAATTCCAAATAATCTGAAATTTGAATGAAGACACAATCTGAAAATTTAAATCAAAGTGACAATGACGTTTTAAATATTTGGTTGAGTGGTGGTAGTTGCTATTGACAGCAAGCGATAAAATCTTTTTCGCTTGCTGTCCTGGGCAACGTGCGGAAAAGTAAACTCACATTCTGATCCTCAAAAATGGTTAGGTTTTCGTTTGTCTAATGAAAGCGTAAAATGCGTCATTATTTGACGTTTGTAGAAAAAGAAAATTTTTAGTCCTCTTAGGAATCTGAAGTAAAATAGCGGCGGCCGTAAACTTTTCGCGATAAGCTCAGTGGTCAAAATTGAAAAACCAACAAAGAAAACTAAACTAACGACGCAGTGTAGAAGAGAAAAGAACTCCGTCAGGTCGCTGGGATCCTCGATATTATGGTGAGCAAAACCCTTCTGTAATATACTAAATGTTTCAACTTCTACATCTACTCTGCAAATACTTAATTGCCGGTAGTCTTCTGCGTCTGTGAAGTATCCGCTTTCTGCAAGAAAATGGCCTATTCAGGAGAAGGGCAAAGGTGGGTTGACACTATAAGGAACAACCAAAACAACACTCCACGAAACTTTTCGTAAGCGGGCAATAAGCGGTTTAATTGTTTTGGCACTAAATAGAATACAAATAATTAGCGCGGCTGACTTAAAACGGGATTCAAAAAGGGAAAAAAAGTACGAATTGGCGATAATCAGAACGGGGGGCCCAGGAATGACTTTTTTCTAGCGGTAAAATTCGAACTCTTCCGTCTTCCCGGTTAAATCGTCGTTTTTTGATCGTAACTCTCCCGAGTTCAAAAACCGTCGCCCTTTTTTGGTCGTAACTCTCGCGAGTTCACAACGCGTCTCTCTATTTTACGAAGGTCCTCGGAACCACCCCCTCGTTACTTCTCATACCCCGAAAGGGTACTGCAGAAAAAATCGATACCACCCTGACCAGTGACGACTATATGGCGCTTCGGACAGTGCAGGCATAAATTTAGAAAATGAGCTTTTCTGGAAAATCTGCTGGAAGAAGGAAATTGAAAATGTGATTATTAGACAGAATAAATGATTCTCTTTAAAATCACACCTCACATGAGATAGTTTAATTGACAATTTTTTTATTTAAATTGACCGTTAATTTCCTGGCCCAGGCAATTTAGACCTAAATTGCTTAAATTTACATCCAAGGGATGAGAAATTAAAAGCTCCATCAGATGAAAGAATAAGATTTTAATTTCAGTTAACGATATTTGCAAAATCGCTATAATTACTAAACTGTTGTTCGGGTCACGCACAGGTCTGAAATTCTTTCAATGGCCATAAAGCATTAAAAGGGCGCCTTTGCCGGTTACAGAAGAAGGGCAATTGTAAGAAATTGTGAAAGTGCCTGTCCAAAAACTAACAAAAGAAATGTTCTTCGACAAAAATTTAAAATATTGCACCCATATGTGCATTTAGGGCATCGCATGGGGTTTATTTAGAAAACCGAAAAACAGAAAAACTTCCATAAGTTTAAAGCTTAATGGTACGTCTCCATGTGCAGATATGGCGTATATTGCGGATCCACAGTGTTGCCGCAGTGCACACTGCATTCCATCTTTTTTGATATATGCATCGTTCTACGCGGATCTATAAAATCATATGGCAAATGTCAAAGATTTCGATATAGTAACTGTCGTTTTTTCTACTATTTATCCAACAACTTATATCACTTTAATGAGAATGCAGAAATTTGGCAACACTACTCAAGAAACTTTAATTTCAACCAATCAGACCACAGCGCCAAATCCGCAATATAAGCCATATACGCACATGGGGACTTACCATAAAAGGGCGAGTTCCAAAATTCACCGGATCATCTACCGGTTAAGCTGGTCATGTGATGACCATCTAGCAATTTAATGGACTAACTAGGTGACTGATCTACCAAGTAGATGATCTGGTGAGTTTTGGAATTCGCCCAAAGCTTCGAAAAATGGCTTACAGAGTTGCCATGCTGATTGCTGCCACACATGAACTAATATGGGCGAATTCCAAAATTCACCGGGTCATCATCTACCGGTTAAGCCGGTCATGTGATGGCCATCTAGTAATTTAATGGATTAAGCGGGTGACTGATCTACCCGGTGGATGATCTGGTGAGTTTTGGAATTTGCCCTTTGTAAGTAAAGAGTTCAGTTTGCACAACACTACACTGCTTGATTACCCCTCAAAAAAGCTTGTCAAAAAACTGTTCTGTGGTCAATTCTCAATAACTGACAGTAACGACAACTGACACTTACTTAAAATTGACATTATCACACGTGACAATTTTGTTGTTTGTTTACTTTTTTACTTTATAAGTAAACAAACAAAATTTAGGAAGAAACTCAACAAGCAACTGTAGTACACAGAAAATTAACAATAAAATAAAAGAAAGGCGTTACTGCAATGACTGTAGCGAAAACAAGAAATAAATGTTTTACACTATTTTGTTCAATACGACTAAAATAAAGTATTAGAACACCAAATTTAAAATTTGGACCTCATAAACATGAACATCATAACTTTACTAGAATATTTGTCTTTATTCATTTTAGTATATGGAACTGAAAATGTATGCTATAAAGATAAGTGTCAAGAGGAAAACAGCCTTACAAACTTTCGGTAAGTAGGAGTAGATAACAAACTATCCCTGACTTTAATTCACTAGTAAGTTTTGTAGCATTTTTAAATGGTAAAACAAGATCTGCTCTGAGTCAACTTCAATTCAATTCCAGTATGTTCTAAATTTTTTTTTATAGTACATAGATAGTCGAATCTCATTTAAAGAGGCTATATACTCCAGCTCAGAACCTACTAGAGCTCTAGCTGTTGCTTCATGTTTTCATAAAACAAATAATGGACAAAAGCTGCTAGCCACATACTCATAATGCATTTTTGGGATCTTACTCATATTAACTCAATCAGAAAGCTAACTTTGGGATGTTCATTTACCTCACATTAAAAAAGTGTTATGGCTTAGTAACCTGAGGTTATACTGATGCTACTCAGGTAAGTAACCTGAGTAAGTTTCCGAAAATGTTGATAGTGGGAGTAAGTACCATCCTTTTCTATAAGAAAATCATAGCCAACTTCATGACTTACCTAGTAGGTACTGAAAACCTGGAACTAATATGCAAGTAATGAATAATGGTACATTTTGCTATACATCATATTGTTCTTTACATACTTATCAAGTCATTATCTTATATATATCATCTTGTTACCTTTGAAATCTTTATTTTTTCTACACCTACCTCTCTCTTTTTTGCACATGTTAAGAAGATTAGAAAAAAATTCAAAGTCAGATTTCCAATGCCTATACTTGATGTCAAAGATATGTGAATGGTTTATACTAGCTTTTGGGTAAATGAGTAATTTAAACCAAAGTTTCTTAAGAAAAAAATACTTTGTGCAGCCAAAAAATTCAAAATGATGAAAATTGCAGACATGCAGTACATGCTGTTTTTTATAAGCACTCTTTAATCCAAGAATCGACTCACATCATAAAATATATTTTGGAATGATTGTGACAACAAATTTTACTTTCTCAATCAGATATTAATTGAAGATCAGTTACTGATACCTATGATAATCATGGAAATTTTATTGGTTATTGGAGATCTGGAAAACATGTTTCTACAATCCACATACATAAAACCCATTGAAAAAAGCAAAAATGTCACTAACATTTTTCTGTTAGTAAAAGTAACCCAAAAATATATTGTTATGCATGTAGCTATTGAGTTACGCACTATTATGTATTGATTGACACCCTCTTATTTTAGGTATCTCTTCTATGATGTTAATCCTTCTGAGGGTTTTAACCTTCGACGGGACGTTTACATGAGGATGGCTGTCTTAGCAAATAAATTAAAACATTTCAAAGATCCAAACTTGAATAAATTTGTATTAGTTTTGCCACCTTGGTCCCACCTCATACACTGGGGGTATAGCGAAGAACCTGAATATGTGCCATGGTCAAAATTCTTTGATCTAGAGAGTTTACAGAGATTTGCTCCTGTAATTGAATTACATGAGTATTTTAGTCGTAAGTGGGTTTATTTGAAAATGCTTTTCAGTAAAATGAACTCTACCGACCTTTGTAGGGTTGCAAACAAACAAATACACAAAGTGTGTAATTGATACTGTTTATGTTTTGCAACATTACGAGGAGATGTTTAAATCTGGTCGTTTTGAAGATAAATGGGGAGTACAAAAATGTCAAAGGCCTCCAAAATTAAGATTTTTTTACTACACAAACATCACTTCTTATAATGTACAATGTCTATCATTTCATGGCCCTTCAACTCAGTTAACTGAAGTTTTTAAGCAAGATCAATCAAGGTATTTATTTATACTACTACTAAAGAACGTTTATTCAAAATAAAAGTAATTGCTGATGTGTGTAATGCTATTTAGAAGCATAATGCTGGAGCATGCAGAAATTGTTCTCCATGACTTCTTTGGTAATGATGTTTATTGGAAAGCCAGAAGGAGCATGAGATTTAACATTCACTTGAGAGAAATTGCTAATGAGTTCAGAAAAAAGTACCTGAATTCCACGGATGAGAATGACAATACATATTTAGCTTCTGACTGGAGGGATGATAAGGTAAGTTATACTTTTTAACTAGTCCAGAGAAAAAAATTAATACCCAGTAAATAAGAAAGTAAAATTGTGTGTACAAACTACAGCAAAATACTGCATATTTATAATATGCAATATTCAAATACTGGATAAAAGAAAGAAAACTTTGAAAGTCTTATCTTTTTATTGAAACAATTCCATAACATCTAGGTGACACAACAGGATCAAAAAATTGTACCAAATACGTCTCCTTATGACCATTTTCATAAAGATATAAAACCCTATCCAGTAACATTAAACTTTCAACAACAGGAGCGAGCATGGCTCTTATTAAATAAAATAAATCCATTTCATCTTTTCTATGTTCAAATTGACTGTAAAGAGTTTTGATGTCTATATCAGACATTTCTAAAGGCATATTTATCCTTATTGCAGCTTTTTTGACATAATCCAGAAAGTTTGGACATTCCTTTCTGAATCTACCTACTTGAGTACTTTGTATCTCACAGGAGCATTGTTCGATAATTATCTGAAAGATGGATCTATAAAATATTGTACTATTAGGTCTTTCTGTCATGTGCAAAATTCTTTCTATTGATTGTGCTGCAATCATTCGAGCTCCTCTATTTACTCTGCAATTCCTCTGCTTTAAAAAATTACTTACTGGAAAACCTCTTTGCTCAGAAGTCAAATCTTCAGTTAAGTGATGGTAACAACAACCCACATTGCAAATCATTTTTATATTGTCACAGTTATTGTAAATTTTTAAACAGTTAGTAGCTAAGTCTCCACATGTGTGCAGCCCCACCAAGCCCATTCTATCAGAAGTCTCAAGAAATATGTTTGACACCAGTTCTTTGAAGTTTACAGATTCATCAACATATTTTGTGATCTGTTTATATAAATCTATACTAGTGTCTTTAGTTTTCACATTTGTTACCACCCCATTCCATGCTCTTGACAGCTTATTAGCTCTACTCACAGCTCCATTTGTGTTTGTTTCTGAGGCATCAACACCCAATACTGGAATTTTGTAATGCAGAGCCAGCATGGAGCTAAGATAACCTTTGCCATCACCTATATCTATTATGTGTGTGGTCTCAGATATGTCATGTATTAGAGCTACAGCTTGGCTAAGTATTTCCACTTCATGAGACTTTTTGGGATTCATAAATATATTAAGCTTTAAGTGGGGTTTTTCTTTACTCCCTAGCTCTTCCATTCTTTTTTTGAACCGTTCTAAAGACATACATATTGAGGTGTTCTTTAGAGATAACTCTTGACTGGATTTAATATATGCATGTAAATTTGGAAGGTGTTCTGTATGTTGCTTGTGTATGGCTTCAATTGCTTGTCGAAAGCCATATTTAACAACCTCATCTTGAATACTGTAGGGAATGTAATGATCAAATACCTTTTTGGTAAAGTAGTCAACCATGTGAACATTTGCCAAGGCCAAATGTGTGTCTAAATGGTGAATAGTCTTTTCAATTTGATTTATAAGCACTTGCATTTTCAAAACTGAATTCCTTCTTTTTTGAGATCAGTTTTAATTTTTAACTGTGCAGCAATCTTTTTGTATAACACCCGCAGCTTTTCAACTGATTCAAACAAGTCTGTGTCCTCACAGTTTTTGTGTGGAAACTCCTGGCAGCCTTGTTTTAATGCTTCTAAACTTTTTGCAATTCTATCAGGGATTTTCATGCTTGCAGCATTTTCTGTGTAATATTGCACGAATCCTTCATAATAACCTAGCTCTGAGCCAATCTCTGCGCCACGATGATAGCCCAAATGGTAACCTTCGATACTGAGTTCTGTTGAACCAATTTGGAAGCCTTTCTGATAGGCGTCTTCTATAACCTTTTCTTCGCTGAAGAGGATATCATCAAAGACCTCGTTTATATCTACTTCTTTAATTTTAGCTGCAAAATTAATATATCGATTATAGTGCTGGTATAATTGCAATTTGTAACTGGAAAAATTGTTTTACCTGATAATGTATTTGGCATTATTTGAAATGTATTTAGTTCTTTACTTGCTTGCGACTATCTGGACGAATACAATTTCTCTTTATTTCTTTTTTAGCTTCTTCAATATTATCTTAAAAAATTTTAAACAAACGTATATTTATAAAAAACAAAAAAATTGTTAAATAAAATGAAAATTCAATCTGGAAAAAATCATACCAAAAATGACATTTGGCATTTTACGGCATGACAACGACAAATGAAGTAAGAGGCGCGATGGATTAGGATTCCCATGTAGATAATGTAAACAAACACATAATTTTGATTCAATCTGCTATTAATGGAGAATGTTTAGAAACTTGATGCAACAAAAATTAGTCACAGTTGGTTTTGTTCAAAAATATTCCCCTATTTTGTAAATAGAAAAAAAAAGAACAAATTTCATTTTTTTTATTTTTTCATTAATTATTAATGGCAAAAATGAACTAATAATATCTATAGACCCTTTAATACATGCCATCTACTGGGCATCTATACCTACCTACCAGCCTACAATATATATCCTACGACCCAAGAAAAATACAAACAATTTACACATTCGATTGTCGTATGATGATAAATAAACATTTAAAAAATTAAAGATGGGCTGGTGAACTTTTTCACCCCTCAACACAATCAATCACAGAGGAAGAATTAACTAGAATCCTTTATTTACAAAATTTTGTCTGGCATCGTTTCTAAAGGTTCGGTACGATGTTGACCGCTCTCAGGGTCCAACTACACAACCCATATACGTTTATATGTTGTGTAGCCAAATGTAGCCGTACAGCACGATCAAAACATAGGTATATAGAAAATCTTCTTAATTGACTAATTGTCAACAGTGCTGTCAATTTAATGTGCGTGTCAACCTCATTGAACTGATGTCAACCACAAAACGTCAAAACGTGTTTCCTTTGTGTTTGAAGTTGAGACAATGCTTGCGAACGTTTTGTGCGATTTTTTGGTGTTTTATTAACAATTTTATCATTATGGTGACATATTATAGCATATGTAAGACTTCTAGTTATAAAAGTGCATGTATCATGTTTTCAACGATTACCCGACTCGGCGGCCATTTTTTCATTCCCCTCGCGACGCGCACCCGCTGTGGTCCATATGCATATTGGAAGTTAACAAACCTGACAATTTATGTTTGACTCACTGAGTCTATCTAGTTTGAAGGCCGATGAAATCAATGCATTGTAAAGAAGAGACACTGCCACACAGAGGCACTTATTATTTTTTTAGCCAAAGAGAAGTGCCAGAGGCGGCCCCTACCTAGCCATCCATCTTCGACGACGTGATTTCCTTCGGGGTAGACCCGACCAAGTACCTGATTTGTCTGCCGTTGCCCAGCAAGTATCGGATAAATTAGTAGATCTTCAACTGACCAAAGTATTTTTTGCCACCGACGCACCCTCCAAAGGTAAGTAAAGTATGTACACCATCTGGTGTAGAATTTTAAATGGAGACTAGATGATAGCGATTAGTTTATATTTTAGTCACCCGATAGCGAGCGCTTATCTTGAATCGCTGTAAGTTTATTGTGTGCTTTTTAGAATTCGACGAGTTACGGGGACTTTTTACACCAAAGTATGAGGTCTTTAAATATATTCCCACGAAAGAAATCGAACGTGAATACTCAGCAGGTGGTATCGCCATTATTGATCAGATCATTTGTTCCTATGCAAGATATTTTATCGGGACGAGCGACAGCACCTTTTCTTTTCGTATAGAGGAAGAGAGGGAAATATTAGGATTTCCTACTAAAACGACTTTTAATGCTTTGTGCAAGAGCAAGGAAAAGTGCGAAAAGCCGTCAGTGTGGAAAATTGTGTACTAGTTTGACGACAATTACGAATAGGTGGAATTTTATATTATTATAAAAAAAGGAGTAATTTCCAATGAGTTTTAACAATTTACGTTTTTTTCTTTAGCTGTGTACTGCTTGTGACGTAGTTTTATAAAAAAAAACAATTACTGCAATATATTTACTACTTATTTTAATACAAAATATATATATATAACTACATAATTAAATGCTGTAGATAAAGTGACCCTAAATTAGGTACCTAGAGGGCCCAAAAAAGTGACCAGTTTGAAAATGGAATGGTAAATAAATATTTCATCAATATACATAATAAAAATATTATTTAAAGTTTTAAAAATTTAAATTACTTGACACAACAATTCAACAAAGTCTGCAGATTAAGGGCAAATAAAGAAAAATAAAAAATTTTAGACGCTATAAAGTCCCACGTGCAGATTCCAGATCGCTCACATTCTCTACGGCGAGTTGCCTGAAGCTTCACGATTTAAGCTACATGGTGAAGAACCGCGAGACGAGAGATAATTTTCCTTTTAAGCCAAAAAGACCAAAATAAAGAATGCGAAATGAATGTAAGTAAACGAGATAAATCTCCGTCTGTTAAGGTTAGGTTCAGTATTGTGTACCACAGTGAAAACTCTTCAGACCTGATGATAAAGTAAATAGAAGAAACGTCGCAGATTTGTAGGGTTAGCTCTGCCATCTCTGTTGATTGCACTTATTACACCAAAAGGATGCAAAATAATGATTATTTCAAAAATTACACTATTTACGGAAAATTACAAACTATCATTTAGAACCCAATAATATTCGAAGTCACTCAATATTATACAGCCCTATTTACTAACTGCTCAATTTTAATTTATCCTCATTTAGTTAAATCTCAATACCTTTATACTCCGACGACTCATCAGCCGACTCTAAACGAAGGCGAACGTGCTCCAATGTGTTGTTGAAGTGTTTAGTGATCTGTTCAGTCTCATCGGAACTTTCGAGATTTGGAAGCTCCTCTTTGATTTTTTTGATAACCTGCAAAACCAATGAAGATAGAGGCTCACATGTGTCCTTACTGGTCAGGGTAACTATTCCTAATTTGGCTGTTTAACGTCTATATTTTTGTATAAAACTCAAAGCATTTGAACGTTTCTTGACGTAAATACATTGGAGAAAATCTCGACGTTGAAGAATTTGACAAAATTACTTATTTTTGGTGGCAATCGGTTTAAACTCCACTTTATAGATATGTTTTCGTCTACAACAATAAGCAACGCTAAGGAATAAAATAATAGATGCAATACCTGGTTCAAGATGTCGATATTAACTTGTTCATTGCCTTTCTCTAAGAAGTAGACGTAATGGTTAAGCAGCTCCACAAACAGCTGAACTTGAACGCTTACGTCCATACATTGTTTGGCTATACGTAAGCCCTTCTTCAGACATTCCACCACCCTGAAATCAAATTGGTAAACTCGGAAGTGGCATTTTAAAGGAGCTCAACAAAAGGCAACTTTTTCCTAAAAGCGACCTTGGAATTATTACCATTTCGAAGATAGCAATCGTGGAAACACATAAAAGAAATATCCTGTACAATCGTTCGTTAAGTAACTATTATCTTGTATACAGGGTGGTCCAACGAAAACTTTCCACCGATTTTTTCTGCCGTATGAAGTTGAAAACACGAAATCGCCCGGACCCGTCAATTTTAATTTCGAAGGGGACATGTTTCTCCTGTTAGGCACTTTTTAAATGAAACATTCCCTCAAAGGTGGATTGGGAGAAGAGGACCTACAGAATGGCCTGCCCGTTCCCCGGATTTGTCCCCGCTGGACTTTTTTTTTATGGGGTCATTTGAAGTCCAAAATTTATGCTACACAGCGGGACTCGCTTGAAGACTTGCGGCAACGTATTGTAAATGAGTGTAACCTTATAACTCCACAAATGTTGCAAAATTTCCAATGCACTTTGAACAATGTCCTTACTACTCGATGGAGGTTGGTGGTGGTCATTTTCAACAACTAATAAATTGAAATTAATTTAATGTCAAATCGATTTTTTTGTCTCCTGCTCCTGTTTTCTCGAGAACAAATCATTCAAATTTTAAAAATGATGAGGCACGGAAAAGGTGTGCTCCTTAGAATGAAAATTGACGGGTCCGAGCGTTTTCGTGTCTTTTGCTTCATAGGCTAGAAAACCCTGGTGGAATGTTTTCGTTGGGCCACCCTGTATGTTTCACTGATATTTTGGAATATTTATAATGTAACAAATAAAACGTTAGTCCCATAAGTTTTAAAAATATTTTTAAGTTTTCTGAAGACAAAAAATAAAAAAAAACACGCACAACAATATACCTATAGCACACCGTCCAAAATTCGTTACATTTCTTAAATAATATCTTACCTTTTTCCATCATGCGCCTCCTGTTTATTGCTTGCCAAGCTTTTGCCGCTCCAGAACAAATGGCTGCATGTTGCGACGCCTCTGCACTGATCGGGCTTCTTCAAAAGCTTGCTTGCGGCTAAAAAAAAGTCAAATTATAAGCAAAACGGAAAAAAGACATGAAGAGGAAACACCAGTTAAGTAAAAGAATACATTTTGAATTATTGTCACTTGGCCAAAACTGGCTTTAGCCTGGATTTAGCCGATCTATGGGCACGCTGGGGAAACATTTTTGTGCCGTTTCTGACAGGAATGACCAATCCCCTAGGATCAGAACAACCTTAATTCGAGTGAAATTAGTCCTATAAGAAAATTTTTTTAGTGTGGTAAAAAATCGATTAGAATAATGCCTACAAGGACACCAAAAAAAGAAAAAAAAACAGTCGCTTCCACTCATATTAGGTCCAGTCATTCTAAAGTTATAGGCGTTCAAAGTTAGAAATCGAGAAAAGATATGTAATGCCCCCTTTCGGCCTTCTGACCATCATCAGTGCCAAAGTCATCAGGCTCTTCGGCCTTGTAATTTCTGCCTGAAACCCGTCTGCCTTAAAGAATTTCATGAAAATATTTTCGTCACTCCAGTCCTTCACCTATACAGGGTAGTCTTTTCAATTTTTAGTCAAGTTTTTTACCTGTAATAGTAAAGGTGTAAAGTGGTTCTTTACCACACATTTACACTTGAACAAACGACGCGAGTTGGAGTTTGGTCAGCAATCAAGTACACGCACACGTGCTGTAATAGTATATTGTGCTATTAGTGTCGAAAATTGCACTTTTCACACGAGTGTGATGGTTTGGACACGAGCCCTAGGCGAGTGATACAAGGTCACGAGAGTGTGAAGAGTGAGTTGTTTCGTACGTGTAACACACTATACTTTTTCTAGTACTGAGATTTTGCTTAATAAATGATCATTCGTATTATAAAATATATGCAAGGCGTGTGCACAACAATCAGAAGCGTGTGCAAAGTGGACTTTGCACACGTTTTTATATGGAAGCCTGTTTGCAATATGCGATTTTAAACGGTAGTTAGTAATGCGCATTTGTTCGTTTTCAGCGCAGTCGTAGAAAAAAAAAGTTGTAACATGGAATTTTAGGATTTTGGCATGTAAATCGATATCAATTAATTTATTGCGTTAATTCGAGTAGTTTTATGAGAAATAGAGCGTGGATTTCTGTTTTAGATAGTATACGGTGTGCCAAATAATGCTGCAACATTTAACTTTAGTTTTGTTTGTTTACCAATATAGTTTTTTGTAATTTTTTTCCCTTATAAACGGTGCCTTGATCTGATTTAGATACAATTGGGTGTCCCAAAAATTGGCAAATATTACATTTGTAGGAACACGTAAAGCTAGAAAACTGAAATTTCAATTATCGATTCTTTTGATAATCACAAACAATATGCCATAAAGGGGAAATTGATGTGGGTACTCGTGGTACCATTTTATATCTTTTTATAAATTCTAGCACTTTTTTTTACCATTTTCAACAGCTGTTTTGGACCAACCAAAGTTTTGCAAATATGAAATAAAGTCTTTCTGATGTTTTGAGATTTCAGCTACTTTTTTGTATCATCAGGTTCTTTTTGGTTTGGGCTACATGGGAGGAGCGTTCGGATATTTCATAATCTATAAGCGCAGCTCGCGCGTGGTTGAAAAAAAAACAACTGGTGGACGACGATCGCCAAAGAGGGCGCTATGGTAGAGGATTCTCTGCTAACAGAGTTATCCCCTACAAAGCGAAGGAGCGGTGCCTTATGTTTATTAATTTCACTTTTACGTGGAGAAGGCGCGACTTGGCATCCGCTGCAACGCTGAATTTTGTGTCTCAAGGTTTATGCCTTTCTGTACTCCGACTTGTGAATAAGGATCCTCGAAAAGTGCCTTGTAATACAGTATTCTCTGCTAACAAAATTATTCCCTAGAAAGCCAAGAAGCGGTGCATTTTTTTCTTTCTTATCACTCTCACGTAATGGAGGCGCGACGTGGCATCCGTCGCAACGTTGGATTTTATGGATCAGGAATTCTGGATTTCTGGCTTCCGACTCGCGGAGGACGATCGTCGAAGAGTACGTTATGGTAGAGGAATCTCTGCTAACAGACTTATCCCCTACAAAGCGAAGGAGTGGTGTCTTATTTTTATTAATCTCAGTTTTACGTGGTGAAGGCGGGACTTGGCATCCACTGCAACACTGAATTTTATGGATCAAAATTTCTGGCTTTCTGTACTCAGACTTGTGGAGAACGCTCGTCGAAAAGTGCGTTGTAGTGCAGGATTCTCAGCTAACAAAGTTATTTCCTAGAAAGCCAAGAAGCGGTGCCGTATTTTCCTTATTCTTAGTCTCACGTAGTGGGAGCGCGACATGGCATCCGCTGTAACGTTGGATTTTATATATCAGGAATTCTGGATTTCTGTATTCCGACTCGTGGAGAACGATCATCGAAGAATGGTTTATGGCACTTATGGTACAGGATTCTCCTGCTTACAGAGTAATTCTCTAGAAAGTCAGGAAGTGGGGCCTTTGGGAGAGTCACCCTCGAAGGCATCCATTAAGCTGATTTTGTCGCAATTAGCCGACATGCGAGGGTAGATTGTTATGATTAACTTACTTCTCAGGAGATATCTCGGGCCTAGGCTAACCTGAGCTAACCTCTAAAGGTTAGGTTGAAAAACAAACAACTAAATTGGTTCTCGTCGTAAATTTTCATTTTTTTTTCTTCATTCGCAGTGAAAAGTGACTTATTCAAGATTTTTTTTAATTGTAACTATTATTAAAAAAAAAAAAACCTTGAAGATCGAGATGACATAAACTTTACAAGTACCGGAAAAATATTAAAAGTATGCTTACCAAGTGCGCATTGAGTTCGTAATGGATCAGAATTTTCCTCCGAAAAACAACTGATCTGCTCCAGTGTGCCTACAATCAAAGTAATGGCGGCTAGCTGCGCCTTTGAATCTGATATTTCATCCTCGTACAATGAAAACGCTTGTGACATGAATTCATAGGCGACGGTTTCGTGATTGTCAAAACCTAAAGTGCGGTTAATTTGTGACAAGAGTTGACTACGAAACGGACCGGCCGCCACATACCGATTTGATCGATAGCAAGCGCACCCTGCAGGAACAACCTCAGAGGCAGTTCGGCCAATTCCGCCTTCACCAAAGCTGTAATTGTCTGATGACAAAATTGGAATATCTTGGTGCATTTTTTGTCCCATTTTTCTTCTTCCAATAACTTGTATTTGTGAGCCAACTGATAGGCTTGAAATACAAGAGGTGGTAAAGTGTACTTAATTCTTAGCGCACCACCAGAGCCGAGAATCTAAAGAAAAAAATTAAATCGTTATATTATGTTCAATCACTAACGGGATTAAAAATTCTAATTTTTATTCTTTGTCACGCTAAGAGTGGTGAGACTTGAAAAAAGGGTTAATACATTCTCCAAAACGTTAAGTTGAAATTGCAAATAATAAATTTTTGTATTCATATATACAGGAAGTCAAAAAAATTCAGCTTAGAAGTGTATTACCAGGACTGGCTTAGGTTATCCCCTGTTTCGATTATATCGATAAAAATCGATCTTCATGATTTGCCTGTTTGGTTTTGTTTCCACTCTTCACTATGTGCGCAGGTGCACTAAACTTCATTGAAATAACCATGTTCTCAATCTAATAAAAAAGCCCTGAGGAAGCCTCCAATCGAAACGTCGGCAAATTTTTATACGGAATGTTTACTACTGTTCATTTAACACAAGAAGGACGCTAACAACACTCAACGTCCTGGTATAATACTTGTTAGTATGAAAACCGATATGGCCGATTCCGGAAGATCCGGATACCACAATAATGCAGGCGGTACTTTACCTTCCTAGCAGCTGATAAAATCTGGTATTGCTCATCAGCGACGTTTGACTTCAATTGGTGAATAAATCTGGCCAGCAAACACTGTTCCTCAGCTAGTTCTTCCAAATCTACTTCTCCTATGGGATTTTCGTTTTTCTCAGACACCAGAGTACCGAGTAAAGTTAAAGCTTGTTCTGTTTCGTCTGGGGTGGGGATTATGGTTTCGTTTTCAAGAGCGTTATTGAGGATGTAGATACTTAGGGATTTTCGTCCGACGTAATCCAGATGTTGCATTAGACCTACAATTCAATAATTTGTGGAATAACTAGCGTCCGAACAATGAAGAGACAAGACATTTTCATGTCAAAATCATTTTTTCTTTTAAATAGTTCTGAAGTAGCCAATAGATAAATTGCCGAAACGTTAACAACTATAATTCATTCATTTATTATTAACATTTGGAAATATGACTTTGACATTTTTATCGTATATTCTCAACATGTGCTGAAAAGAGATAAATATAAATAAAACAAAACTTCAGAGGTAACTGGATGATAAAAATGAGTGAATGAGGTGTTTTAGTCCGAGCCCTTGCAAGATTAATTAGTAATTCCAGTAATTTTACCATAAATAGTGAGAAATTCGTTCTCCAACATCAAATAAAACAGTGACAAAAAATTTCATTTTTCATAATTTACGTAAAAATAAAAGCAACTTACCCGCATAATGTTTTAGCTTCAATACCACTAAAATATTGTTATAAGAATCTATTGGTATTTTCAGGAGCTTCTGCAGCTCTTTGGCTACAGAAGAGTGGTACTCAAGGTGTTCTAGGCCCAGACGTTGGAACACCTAAAAAATAAGTTAAACATTTATGCACATCAATCAATTTTTCCTCTTTCCCCTTACCTCAACGCTTGACAACATAACTTTGTCAATATAGTCAATTCTGTCTGGGTAGCATTTCAGAGCCAGATTGATTAGAGCCACCTGTAAAGCTACCATGTCTTCAGGGGGCAAATACTGGCGATTACTGATTATAGAAGAAACCTGATCGGAAAACACTTCAAACAATTGAACCTCCTTTAAAATGCTGACTCCTACAAAATAAGTTAAGATTATTCCTAGCTGGTTAACATTTGTTTTAGAAAACAGTAACAAAACATGAAATTACCAATCCCAATTATTGTCTTTTTACATGAACTTACCCTCACTTCCTAAACTATCAGATCTCTGACTGAAAGCGGCAAGTCTCTCCATCAAACTGATTACAATATTTTTGACATTAACTCCTTGCTCAAGTTCTGCACACGATTTCAAAAATGGGGTAAGGGTCTGAATATGAAATTCGTCAGGAAATACTTGAATAATGCATTCCATTAGGTACTCCTGAGCGATAGCGTCTCGGCAGCTAACAACCTACCATGTAAAAACATTTTCTATTATAAATTAGATTTAACTAAGCAAACTCCCGCTATAGACCGGGACGTCTTTAACAGTCAAAAGCTTTGACATTAAAAAATGTAGGCCAATCTAAATCAGGCTATTAATCTGACCTGTTCTAAGATCCCAGGCAAAACCAACTTTTGATACTTTTCCAAAGTAACAGACTCCAATTGGCTTAGACGCACTAAATTAGTACCGACCAAAATTCTGAGTTCCTCCCTTTCTCGCTCCCTATGTTGCCTCTCCCTCGAATGGCCTTGATGTTGCATTCGTACCTAACGATTTGTTATTTATTACAGCCCGCTGAATTTTTTTTACATATCGACGATATTTACCCATAACTTGTTCATTTCTGCGAAATTCATTAAAACAAAGTCGATAGAGTCTTTCACAGTGCCTTCAGGAAAGTCACCTTCAGTTTCTGGTGAATCAGGCAACACGTTTCTGGTGCATTGTAAGAGATAGTTTCTTAGAAACAGACCTCGCAGTGGATGTTGCACACCTAGCAGCAGGATTCGCCCCATTAAAATCAACTAATTGAAATCCCGATTTTAATCTTGTGATTTTTGTATTTTATTCAATGATTTAGATCAAAACACTATTAAATTTATAAACATTTACCGTTTTTTATGAAATAAACAATACATAAAATCATTAAAGCAACTGAAATCCGACATCATAAACCTGTTTTTAAAGTACAGCTGTTAACCTGCAGTTGAAAAATATCTATTCTCTCTGACAAAATGTGTAATGTAATAAGGAATTAATAAGGAATTAATTGCTATTTTAAGGTATTTTTAGGTAACATGATGGCCTCTATCTCTACACTTCTTTTCTAAGACACCAATTAGGCAAAACAAAAGTGGCAGATTCAATAATTTCCACTGGAAGCAAGTGACTTACTATTTAGCTTTATTTTATATTGAATACAAAGAACTAAATCTTCTGCATACTACTCACCTCTGCACATCTCCACTAAATCTTTCAGCAAATCTCTGCGTGAAGAAATGTTGGTCTTTATACATACTAGACCAACAGTTATCAATAGGTATAACCTAGGTACAATATTTCCTGCATACTGCACCAATTCATAGAGATCTGGAATTTTTCGATCTTTTTGGAACTCGTCCACAAGGTACAATTCAAGGTGTCGCAGTTCATCAGTAATAGCCATATCTGCAAGATCAATAAAACTTTACCAAAAGTCTAGATGATCATTTTCAAATTACAGAGAGAGAAACACAGATTACATCAAATTTTAGTTGTCTGTATGAAAAGGAACTTGATTGCTTTTTTTCTCTATACCTATTTTATCAATATCACTTCTTGAGGTGGAAATTATCTTGAACCCCTGCCAGTTTGGTTTCAGTAGTAGACAAATACAAGCAGGGATGGGTAGATAGAAAATCGTACATTTTCTACCATACATTTGAGGCATAGAAAATGATGAATTATTACCAACAAACAACTTTATTTTTTTGCCCAGATTTATTAAAATCAGTGGCTAAATGTAATGCCACAATTTCTAAATATAAAATGTATTGTGACACTTAAAAATACAGGGTGAGGCATAATGGGTGAGCATCATAATAGATAATTCAAAGATGTTGACTTTCGTTTCTCATCAACTCAAAATTAAAGAAAAAAGCAAGTTTGATGACTAATAGAAGTTTTTGACTATATTAGTAGTTTTAGTTATTTAAAGTTAATACTAATATGAATGGTTTTTATAGCAAAGGTATAAAAACCTTTATTTTTGATCTCTAATATTTTAAAGTTTATTTGCAGTACTGAATGGTATCTCTTATACAGCCGTGGTGAGTCATTATTTAGTCAATTTTAAGGGGGGTCTGTCATATATTTGTGTTACCTTTTGAGCCACAATAGACAGCAGGTTGCAGTGGAGGACTGTACAACAGTCCACTCACATTCTATACAGTACCTATCAAGCTTCATTAGAAAGTTACAGGGTGTTGAAGTTAGAATTTTAAAATGCCTATATCTTGATAATTCCAGCAAGTTTATAGAATTGCATAGCATTATTAATGTTTATGTACTCACATAATTCATAATAACTTTTTGGTGAGAGCAAAGATGTTCTCAGCTCTGCAAGCATAGCACTGGCATTTTTTAATGCGTCCATCAACTTGTTCTTATCCAAAGCCCTCTTCATATGAAAGGCCTGTGCCTTTACCACTCCTAAGGCATCATGCAAGTATTTTTCCTGCTCCTCCACTGGTGATATTTGGGGTGGAGTTGTGGGCTAAAGAATACACAAATTAGTTAGTTAAATATGTAATTATTAATAGAAATAAGTAGACAAAAACTATAGAAAAGCCTGCACTTTGCTGGAGCAGCAGGTCGCAAAAGATTACCAAAAAATTACTGAAAAAGGAGGCAAATTCTTCCTTCCAAAGGTCGGGAATTGTTGGCGAACCCATTTTACAATGAAACGTACGCAGTAGCAACTAGCAACTAGAGTTTTCCCTTACCATTTTTGCTGAATCTCCTTTTTTTAGCAATATAAACTAATTAGATTTTTTTCCAATCCAATGAAAACAGCTGAGATGTGTCGACAAGAGTTGTCAACAATGTCAAAAGATTAGACGTCCTGTCCTGTCACTGTCACAAAAATTATTGGTGTTTTTGTGTTAAGGTCCTTCTAGGGAGCAATTCGAGTAGATCCTACTCCTGCGTGCATATTATTTGTTGTGCAAACTGAACTGTTTATCTAGATATGAGTTCATGTATGTCAGCATGGCAACTCTGTAAGCAATTTTTCGAAGCTTTTAAGCTTTAACTTATGGAAGTTTTTTCTGTTTTTCGGTTTTCTGAATAAACCAGTCCCATAAGGCCCTAACTGCACATATGGTTGCAATGTTTTTAATTTTCGTTGAAAAGCATTTCTTTTGTTAGTTTTGGGACAGGCATTTTCACAATTAAAAGTAATTAAAGCGATTTTGCGAATATCGTTAATTAAAATTAACATCTTATTCTCTCATCAGATAGGGCTTTTAATTTCTTATCTTTTGAATCTAAATTCGAGCAATTTATGTCTTAATTGACTGGGCCAGGAAATTAACGGCCAATTTAAATAAAAAGCTTTACTTGTCAATTAAACTATGTCATGTGAGGTGTCATTTTAAAGAGCATCATTTATTCTGTCTAATGATCACATTTTCAATTTCCTTCTACCAGCAGATTTTCCAGAAAAGTTCATTTTCTAAATTTATACCCGCGCGACCCGAAGCGCCATATAGTCGCCACTGGTCAGGGTGGTATCGATCGATTTTTTCTACAGAGAGGGTGGTATCGATTTTTTCTACAGAGAGAGACGATTTTTGAACTCGCTAGAGTTATGACCTAGAGAGACGCGTGCGAATGCGAGTAACGAACGCTGAAAATCGGCACCTGATTGGCCACTTTCAGGGTTCGCTGACAAAACTTCTCAGCTGCTGTACCTACTCTTTTTTTTGATTTGCATGATTCTAAATAGTAGAAAATTTTAAATTCAAATCATTTTTTGTGTTAAATTTGTTAACAAAAGCCATGGTTAACCAATAGGTCCGCAGTGCAAGTGAGTTAAAGTGGTAAAATGTTAGAACTCCTCCCAAATAGGGTTAAGCGGTTGTATTTTTGTTGAATTGACTGGAAATATGGGAATCCTTATTGCAAAATTTCGGGTTAGTTGCATTTTTTTAGCCACCTGTGAATCACCTATATATAGATATTTAATCTCAACCTCTCTTTGAAGAAAAAAACCAGCGCCCTAGATGTTCTTACGAGTTTGGAAAATGAAATTGTCTCCATTGAAGATTTTCAAAAAAGGACCAGGCAAACTCAGAGGAAGATAGTATTTAGATTTCTGTTGCTGGCTATTTTAATTTATGCCACTCTTGTGTTACTTTTGTACATTTACTTTTCTGAAATATCACGAAATCAAAGGTTGATATGGAGCTTTCCACTTATTGCCGTTCCACTGGTGTAAGTATAAAATTGTTATTTTTAAGTTGAACATAGAACCAAATGATTTAATCTTCCACAAATAACGTTTTTGATAGCCTCTTTAGAAAACTCTACATTATACTTTGCTTTGCTCTACGTGTAGTATAATAATCTATACCCAATAGTTTATTAATAAGTATTCATAAAATAAAAAAAAAACTAGAAAAAAAAGGAATAAATAAAGGTTAAGTCAAAATTTAGTTAAATAAAAAAAAATCCTGAACTAAAGTTTTTTATGCTTTTCTTATGGAATTTGCAAATGTGTTTCTTGTTTTAGGATATGGCTGATAAAACAATTTTTAACTTGGTATTACAACAGAAAACTTAAAAGAAATGAAAAGAAGCTTTTGACTCTCAAAGAAAAGAAGAAAAAAATATTGGAGAATGTGAAGGAAACAGAGACGTATAAGGTTGCAAAGGAGATTCTAGATAAGTTTGGAAATGAGCCAAAGAGAGCAGTTATTTCAACACCCAATATTCCAGCAAGAACACCATTTGTTATGACAACAACAACGGGTCCAAGAGAATCTGCTTTTGGTAAGTGTCAGCTTTAGAAAATATTTTGAATTTCTTCAAGCTCGAATAATAATGAGCTATTAATAAGCCAGCTACCCAAAGGTTTATTAGAGAGATTGCCTTAGTTACCCATTCAGTTATTTTTGTCATCTAGTTACCTTTGAAACCTTAATTTTTTGTATACCCATCTCCACATGTTGAGAAGATACGATAAAAATGTCAAAGTCAAATTTCCAACACCTACGTGATGACAATAATAAGTGAATGGCTTATAGGTCCTACTCAGAATTGTGTGATTTATGATGTTGCATGGAAAAACATATCTTGTTGTAAATAATGATCCTCTCTCCATTTTGGGTTTGGGATGTGCAAGGGGACTTTTAGCTCCTTTTCTAGATCCATTCTTTTTAAATTTGGGCAACAAACACATCTAGTTTTTTGAGAATATTTTTTCTTGAGAGATGGTTAGTAGAAATGTAAATTTCATAAAGTTTAAAAATTTAACTAAAAACTTGCTTATGGTTATGTAACTAAAGGTGTTGAAATAACTTCAACCAAAATCTTTAAAGTGCATTGAAATTAAACGGGTGATTCAGAATTTTGATTTTGACTTAAAATTTGTTGTGGATTCAGGGGGAATCCTACCTATGAGCAAAGGGACCACATACGAGACATTTTACGTGAAAACTGTTAGAATACAATATTACAAATATAGTTTAAAAATACTGAGTAATTTTGCCGATAATGTGTGATTTCCCTACTGAAAGGTTCAATTAGTTTTTCTTGAAATTTTGCTGTTATATATATCATTAGAAAGCGACGTTTTTCGAAAGTGGCTATCAACAAAGAAAACAAAAGGTTTTTTTCTTGACAATTTAGCTATTTTTGATAGGTGGGGCGGCCAAAATTGTTTTGCACACTTGCTAGTTTAGGATCGCCTCTGTGTGGATTACTTTACCGATTTATAATATAGCAAGTTTTAATTCCAGCACTAAGGCAAAGAAATCTTGCTGTAATGGCAGGACACACCTCATATGGGGGTGGTCCAAACACACCTGTTCCTTCGCCAAGCCGGCAATTGGCTTTGTCTACTCCAGGTGCAATAAGGTAAGTTTTATTATTTTGCGCTAAGTATATCAAATCTAGTCAGCTTTATTATCTAAAAAAACAAAATTTTGTTGACAAAGTATCAATCTAAGAAGGTTACAAATGTAGGTCCAACAACAATAACATTTCAAAACTATTAGAAAGCATTGTTGAAGACCGTTGATTTTACTCGAATCGGTTTACTCGTTCTAAAGTTACCGACGGTCAAATTTGGATATTGAGAAAAAAAAGGGAACACCTCCTTTGATCAATTTTGAAAAATTTTGAAAAATCTTTTTTTTTTGCTGTTTTTGATCGGATTGAGGTGATTTGAACAGAATGAGGTGAATTGAGTGAAGCAAACATAATAAGAGTACTCTTTTCTAAATGCTTTCAAAGTGTGTTCTAAAAGTGATTAAAAATCGACTAGTAAAGCTATGGGACTTTTTTGGTGGGGGTGGGGGGTAAAAGAATACATAAAAAAGAACAAGAAATCGTTGGATTCACTCCAATCGGTTCACCTATTCTGAAGTAACAGGCGGTCAAAGTTCGAAATTGAGAAAAAGAGAAAATCTGTGATCAATTTAGAAAAAAAATTGGAAAATTGATCGGAATGAGGCGATTTCAACTATGTTTTTTTTTGCTGTTTTTGATTGGAATGAAGCGATTTGAATCCCCTATGAAAGCAACAAACATAATTAGGTAGAGTGAAACTAGTCCTATAAGTGGACTTTTTTTCTTAATGCCTTAAATGTACATTCTAAAAGTATCTAAAGATCAACCACTGAGGGGTTCTATCTCCCAAACTATTGAACCCACGGTACTTTCTTTGGTAGGAGGTAAAAGAAGACATCCAAGGGAACAAGAAACTGTTGAATTAACTCCAATTGTTAACTCATTATAAAGTTTTGGCAGTTACACCAAAAATGGTGTTATTTTTGCTATTTTTGATCGGAGTGAGGCAATTTAATCCCCTATGAACGTAAAAAACGTAAAAAATAATAAGAGTGAAATTAGTCTCATAAAGTGAGACCAATTTCTAAACCTTTTTCTAAATGCCTCCAAAGCACATTTAAAAATATACCAGCAGAGTAATTTTTCACCAACATTTATGTCTCTAGACCAAGATCCAGCGGATCTCTAGCAATAACCTCAGCGATGCGCCCCCCTTTGCCACGAAACATTCTACCCCGGGAACGTTCTGTTTTGGATAAGATGGTCGAATATCTCGTCGGAGATGGTCCATCGAATCGTTACGCTCTCATTTGCAGTACTTGTTCCCGTCATAATGGTAAGTTCCTGGTTGGTTAATTACTGTAATTTTCTTGATGGATTTTTCAACCGAAAACGTGACTATGTATTGTATGATCTTTCAAAACAAATGTTCAACTTTTCTATTGTTCTGTTTTTAAGGGGCCTAGCTCTTTTAGGAGATTTATTTTACAAATCATTATTTTCTAATCAAAACTATGTCTTTGCGAAAGACACTGTATATGATATTGTTACGCTCGACCGTCGGTCCACAGAGATTCGGGCCGAAGCGGCAACGACGAGTGCCGACCGCGACCACGGGAACCCATCTAGAATAAACGAGAACCGGGAATAGTCGCCTCCATTCTCGAAAGTACGAGAATGTGTTCAGGCCGGGTATATAAACCAGCGAGCCGCGCGTGATAGGATCGAATCGATAGTGCAGTGTAGTAAATAAGCGAATTGTTGGTAGAGAGTAATTGTGTTTTAATCATGTTGTAATAAACTTCTAACGGAAAAGATCGATACAGTAAATTTTTTGTCATTTTTGGGGGTCTGTATCTCGGAATTGCCTTAGCCGAAATTTAAAACCTAAAGAGATTTTGAAAGGTCTTTTCTTCTAGAATCACGGAGGGAGATTGATCTTAAATAAATTATTTGCTAAAGGATATACAAGGTAAAGAAAAAAAGCACTGCAAAATGGTTGCATTTCAACCCACTGCATTTGGTAGGTCGCGTAATTTTAGAACATTCATTGTTATGACATTTAGTGGCATTAGTTGGTATCTCGGGACATGACCCTGTATCGCGAGAATGCCGCAACCGATTTTAATAAGATAAAAGTAACCAATTATTACTTACCTTGTTGGATATACCAACCGCTAGCCAAAATCGACAGAGTTTTTTTTTCTCGGGTGGTATCCCTTTAACCCTCACAAACTTTTTTGTAGAATGCCACTGATCGTTTTTTCTTAAAAGTCTGAATTCTCTATTCAATTTAGAAACTTTCTTGGTCTCTCGCGTCCTTGTCTTATCTCCCACCGTTTTCGAGAAATTTGCAAAATTGTTTAGGAATGCACATAATTTTTCCATAAAAAATGTCTGTTTTCTGCGTTCCTATTTAAATTCCCAGATACTGATGAAAAAGAGTCACTTATGGAAAAGCGATTCACTTTTGCAAATTTCTCGAAAACGGTGGAAGATTAGACAAGAATGCAAGAGACAAGAACATTTCTAAATTGAATAGAGAATTCGGACTTTTAAGAAAAAATGATCAGTGGCGTGCTACAAAGTCTGTGAGGGTAAAAGGGATACAACCCGAGAAAAAATAATACCCTGTCGAGTTTGGCTAGCGGTTGATATATCCAACGATGTAGATAATAAATGGTTACCTATATTCAAAATTTGAGTTAAATATCTCAAAAACTCTAAGAGCCATAAAGAAAAAAGAAAAAAAATTCAACTCCCTGTATCTCGGAGACGAAGCGTTTGCGGGTTATGTTTGTATGAATATTGTGCCCTATTTTTCCCTAGGGATTTCCCAGCTAATTCCAGGATACCTTGTATGGTAACTTACAAGAAAGTTCAAACTTTCTGTAAACGCCCTGTAACTGATTTAGTAGGCAAAAAAACGCCAAAACCGTCGCGAAATATCGACCATAGCTCTTAAATGTCATTACAAAAAGAAGCTTAAAGTTAAGGCTCTCGTCATGACATCGTAGTAAACAAAATTTTAATCAGTTTTTTTGCCATCCTTGTACAAAATGGAATAAAATTGTTTTATTAACTATGAGTCTACGTCGCTGATTTTACAACCATTTATCTTTTAGAGATCATTTATCTTATTAAAATCGGCTGCGGCATTCTCGCTATACAGGGTGACTTACAAAAGAGCGTCAACTTTTTGAAAAAACCCAGTAATTTATTTTGTAGGCCAAAAAAACCGAACCCTTTTTTTCTTTACCCTGTATATTCTTTAGAGAATAACTTATTTAACATCAATCTCCCGCCGTGATTCTAGAAGAAACGACCTTTCAAAATCTCTTTGGTTTTTAAATTTCGGCTAAGGCATTTCCGAAATACAGACCCCCAAAAAATGACAAAAACATTTGCTGTATCGATTTTTTCCGTTCGCAGTTTAGTTAAAAGTAAATAAAAGTGTGTAATAAAAGTAAATAAATAAAAACCCGTTTCCCGTAACAATATTGACAAATGTGTTTAATCTTTGTTAGGTATGGCGGTTAAAGAAGAATTCGAATATTTAGCGTTCGAATGTTGTTACTGCGGCAACTTTAATCCGGCTCGCAAACAGCGACCCGCCGCTCCCACGTTTAATTCTCCGTTAATGCTCACCCCTGCCGGGGCGACTTCCACACGCGCTGAATCTTTGAATGATTTCGACTCTAATGATGATTCAGATTCGGAGTCTGACGAGGTAAGTTTCAACGTGTCTATTAACACTACTGGTTTGTAATTTGGGTTGACGTCCAATTCGTTTTTTCATGTGGGCCTGTTTATGATTCAAAATATATCCTTGGGGGCGAGTTAGATGAAAAAAAAGTGGCGTATAGCATTTATACCGAAAGCTAATGAATTCCGACATCTCCGAACATGTCGGGGAATTTGTTATGAATAATATGGTTTTAGGGTGACGGCTCTAGAGCTCTGTGAATATTTCTATCCTTTGTATTATCAATGAAAATCTAAGGACGGGAATACTCTCAGAGCGGCCACCCGAAATCGCTGTAAGTTATGAAACAATTGGGATCACTCATTGTGGTGACTTACAATTATATGATGAAATATATAACAATAAAGGTGGACAGGTTGGTTTGTTCCTTTAGACTTTGGTTCCTGTTCCTTTGGTGCCCATTTTCTGAGCTAATACGTATCTCTTACAAATTTAACTCTCTCTGTCAGTCCAATAACTTGACATGTTTACATGTATTTTGAAGATGTATTTGATAACTTATCAGACTGATAAACTTATGTAATTTGTTTACACACTGCATCTTTAAACATATTTAGCCGATCGTCGAGGAACCAAGAAGCGACTCGCCTAATACCCCTAGAACCTCGGACAACGAAAGGGTATCAGAGTCAGAGTTGCAGAACGACAATTCAAAAATGGATGTCGATGGTGCAGATAACAATCCCTTCACTGCCAAAGCAGCAAACGTTGCAGAAAGCGGAGACGCCGTTGAGGTCGTAGAGGACGTTTCTGACAACTAGATCAAGACTGATTTTTGTTTTTCATTAGTAAATATAGTAATCGCAAATTGGCAACGAACTAATGTAAAAAGTCTTGGTATTTAAATATGATCTGAAAAAAAGTTGTCAGTGTCAGAAGAGTAGTCAATATAAACAGAAAACCCCATAGGTAGGTATACTCGAAAATGTGTAAATAACTTATTTGAAGTAGATAATTACCGAGTTGTCAATTTTTCATTTTTTGTGTGGATTTTTTTGTAATACGGTTTTTTTAGGTTTTTTTTATTTATTTTGTGTGTTATATCTGTGTTTTTACAGTGTCTTCCTCGTGTTTGCTCTGAAGAGGACTGTGTTCATTCTTAATGGTGGTTTGTAACAGATGCAGAACATTTTAATCATACATTTTTAATAGCCACGTAATTATTTAATCTAGTATTTTTTGTAATTCCTCTTTAGTAAACATAGAAAAAAATTAACAAATATTAGTCTCTTGGTAGGAAGAATTAAAACTATCATTGCCTAATTTGGTTTAAGATATTGTATATAAAGGATTGTTAACGGTATGGTTGCCTTTTTCACTCATTCTTATTGAATAAAGCTTGATTTTTGTTAATATTGTTTTTTTTTGCCCTTCCGCCTTACGCTCTTCTTTCTACATCACCATTTCTTAATAAGGTTATCCCTCTGCTCGCATCTTTTGCCTTCTGTGGCCCGGAGTCAGGACAAAAATAAATTATAGGTGTTTCTTTAAGACGAAAGAGTAAGGCCGCCGTCACATACAGCGGAACGGAACGGAGCAGAAATGTCAATAACGTCATTACACATGTCAATTCCTACCTTAGCTTTTATCTGATTGGTTTAAATTCAACTGTCAAATTACGTACTGTCCACGAATCACGAACTAGGCCGAAAGCACTAAGCACTTGGTTCGTGATTCGTGACATCCAATGTTGCCGATACTTTCACGAGTTTCTCCGGTTACTCGACGTAAATGCGTGTGGCGGAAAAATTTTCGATGCGGAGGTACGTGATTCTAACTAAGGACGTTTCGAGATTTGGCAACAACACACGCGCACAGTGAATCGGATCCGAGTCCCCATATTTTGGCATCAAGGTCACTAAGGAATATCCTGTACGTTATTGACGTACTTGGTTAAAAGAGGTATCCCGATCGACCTTCAAACTAGAGCCGCTTTCCATCTTGCCATGGGAGTAGCTCGGAGCAATTCCGAAGCGTGAGTTTCGTTTTTATAGCTTTCCAGCACCTTGGTACTTCATGCACTTGAAGCGTTATCTTCCGCCCCCCTTGCCCTTCGAGTACCTACCGATATTTTGATGTTTGAAGTACTTTCAACAACTATGAAAAGCTGTTCCAGCTCGACTCTTTAAAATCCGTATGGACTTAACGCTCCGGGAGATTCACGCTCAAATCCTTTATTACAGCTGGAAAGCGACTCAGTGAGTCGATAATAAATTGTTAGGTTTGTTTACTTCCAACATGCGCATGGACCACAGAGGGCGCGCGTCGCGACTGTCGCGAGGGGAATGAAAAAATGGCCGTCGAGTCGGGTAATCGGTGAAAACATGATACATGCACTTACCTATGATACGAAAGATTTCTGGCCCTCTTTTATAACTAGAAGTCTTACATATGCCATAATATCTCACCATAATGATAAAATCTTTAATAAAATACCAAAAAATCGCACAAAATGTTCGCAAGCATTGTCTCAACTTCAAACACAAAGAAACACGTTTTGACGTTTTGTGGTTGACATTTGTTCAATAGTTCAATGAGGTTGACACACATTGAATTGACAGCACTGTTGCCAATTCGTCAATCAAGAAGATTTTCTACCTGTGTTTTGATCTTGCTGTATGGCTACATTTGGCTACACAACATATAAACATATGGATTGTGTAGTTGGACCCTGAGACCGGGCAACGTCGCACCGAACCTTTAGAAATGATTCCAGACAAAATTTTGTAAATAGAGGACTCTAGTTAATTCTTCTTCTGTGAGTACCACTAAAAGTTAAATAAAAACAAGTTGATTCCCTTGTTGGTGCCTAGTACTGCCTAGTAATTAAAGTTTACTGTTATCCGAATGTATTAGGGCCAGATTGTACAGGACCCTCAAAGTCGGGTTCAGCTAAACTCGACTTGTACTTGAACTCGCCCATAAGAAAAGCATTGCTGTCAGCAAGTGTCCCAAATGAAATTAATTTGACAGCAATGCAATTCTTACGGCCGGTTCCCGTCGAGTTTAGCCAGTACCAGTCGAGTTTAGCTTAACCTTACTTTGAAGGTGACTTGTACAATCTGGCCTTAGAATTACGTTTTTTTTTCGAATTGGCTTAACAAAAAAGAATCTCAAACCAATTCTGTAAGATTAGTGTACACTGATTACTCTGAACAAAGGCAAGTTTCGAAGTACTCCGAAAGTCCTTAGGAAGTAGGACGTGTCATTTTTAGCAATGTCATTAATGTCAATGTCAAAAATCTCTCCGACCCTGAATCAATTTATTTTTTTCAAAATAAAGAAAAAACGTCAACAGGAACAGTACGAAAAACTAAAATATTTAAATATTGAACTATTTAATAATAACTGATTCCTGTATTTAATATTGATCCATTCTGCTATTGGTAACTTTTAATCAATTATAATAAATAACTTGCAACAAATCATGGAAACTTTCACTGAAGAATCGTCACCAGAGGCTCAAAATAGTGCCTGTTTTCCTCAACAAGACCAAAACCAAGATAAAATAACGGAGGCAAAAAGGAACGAATCCATGACAAACCGAACATTGCCTTTAACTGAAAACGCAACGAACTCCCATCCCTTAATGTACTCCCCAGGATCAAACATGTCTCCAGATTTTCCAGACTTGATTCCGGAACAAGCAAAGAATAAATACAAGGAGATGAAATTTAATCCAGATGCTCATAGTTCTACCTTGGAAAATAGCACTGATTCATGTGATTCCTTGGAGAGGCAGTTAAACTTGCCTATATTGGATTATGATGAAAAATTGCCAGGTTTGTTAGAGTTTGAAGTATAAGCCATTCACTTATTATTGTCGTCAAGTAGGCGTTGAAAATTTGACTTTGACATTTTTATCCTATCTTCTCAACATGTAATAAAAGGAGATGGGTATAAAAAAATTAAGGTTTCAAAGGTAACTAGATGACAAAAATAACTGAATGGGTAATATATATTCTGTTTATGCAGGGTTACCAGACATAATCCTTTACACAGACATGTCATCATACTCAACAATGTCCCCTATTAGGGACAAATTGCTTAACTTGTAAAATCTTACTACATTCCTTACTTGAATCCAGATTTAGTAGAAAATAAAATAAATTTATTTCAGAACGCTTAACATGGGCAGGCAGAGATAATATTTGTTTGTTTTCCAGAGAGTCATCAAACAGGGCATCTTAGTGTTGCTAGGCCTAATCCTTGATCAGTGTTGCTTGTATGCCAGCCACTGACAATTTAATATGTATGATCAGGACTAGCCGAACTGGGATGACTTGTTTGGGGCCTCCAGAAAACAAACTTGAGTTTAGGAATTTGTTGATAAAGTGGTGAAGGTAAAAATGTGGTCCTCTTTAAAAACCTCAAATCTGGTAACCTGTATTTAAACTAACAGGATTAAAATAACAGCATTATCCTGCAGTAATGGCATTAGCTTGCATGTGTAGTCTAACTTACTTCCCCAGACAGTTCTGGGGTTCTTCAGGTTCCCTGGAAGAACTTTGTTCCCCAGAGTCAAGAATTGGACCGTTAGTGTCAAATTATTAAAACATTTGTAACAATTACAATTTATATGGTTACAACATATTAAACCTACTCATTCATTAGGTATAAAATTTCATCCAGTTGGGTGTGAAATGTCAAAAGAAAAGGATGGAGAAACAAAAGTTCATTTATTTTGATTATGTTATCCGTTTCTGTCAGAGTTTCATAGCCTGCTAGATGAAGTCTTATAATGAACACCCTGTAGTACATTGTATTATATGGGAACTGGTTCTTGGATTATGGTCCTTTGTTTTAGCAACAAATAAAACAATGTTTATTTCCCAAACTTCCTACTCTATCTTAGGCAAGGCACTGTAGGAAAATTGTCATATATTGGGGGACGTGACCACATTCAGATATCTGGTTTATTGACTTTTGGTTTTGACATAGTTTGTGAAGATTTTCCCAGAGGTGACTCAGAATAAACTTAGATCTGAAATTAATAATTTTCAGAATAAGCAAAATTTTAAACTTTGTAATTTTGGGGTTTGCATGACAAGTATAAAAACAAACTAATTTGGCTGCTCATTTTCAGGTTGTGAATGATGCTTTATGGGTATAATTTTATTCGAAATTTGTTACATTCTTAAATGATTTCAAATGTCCCATTTTGATGAAAAACTAGAAAAAAAAACTTTCTTAATTTTCAAGTTTGACCTTCTGTAACTGTTAAACAAATGGACTGTTTGATAAAAAACGCCCTCGCCCACGCCTTTTTTCTCAATTTTTAGCTTTAACCTCATCTGCCTATGATATGATTTGAACGATTGGAGTGAATTTAAGTGTTTTTTTACTCTTCTTGATGTCTTCTTTTATCTCCCATAAACAGTTTCATAGGTGCAACAGTTTTCAAGATAAGCCCCTCCAGCTCTCTGTTTTTAGGTACTATTAGAAACTACATTTTTGCCATTTTTTTAAGTTTTAGTTTTGGGGATAATGTCACTCGAATTAAGTAAGAAAGTAACTAACTCTATCTGAAGTACAACAAGAGTTGGTTCCCATAATTTGACTGCCCAACACGTCGCACCCATTTTCACAAAGCTATTGAGAAAAACAACATTACATAAAAAGAAAAAACGTTCATCAGTCACCTATCTCACACTTGAGAGTGTTATATGCAATCACTGATGAAGATGCTAAAAAGCATTGAAACATTTGAAGCATCAAAGAAGATTGGGAAAGGAAATTTTTTTTTTTCTAAAACAAAGGACCATAACCCAAGAACACATATAATCTACAAGTTGTGTTTAAAGGACTTTTTTTCTAATCTCACTAATAAACTCACAGGAATTTTCAATTAGAAAAACTTACCCTGTACTCTGCACCCACTTATTTCAGACTTCCCTAAAAGCCCATCAGCTTTAAAGAAATTGCTCATGTACGATTTACCAGTGGAAACCTCGTATGAACCCACTAGTGATACCGAGAATGATAAATCGATTTACGAGGCTCACTTAAGTGCAAACTTGCAAAATGTGTCACTCACTATGAATGAGAAAGAAGGTAAGTGAAAAGTGAAAAAAATTAGGATAATTGTAGTGGGTGTTTATTTGAAAATGTCATCTAGTTGGATGTGAAATGTCAAAAGAAAAGGTAGAAAGAAGAAAAGTACTTGAATTGTCATCTTTTTTGGTCAAAATTTCATAGCCTGATAGATGACATATTCTCTGTGCCAACTTCACTTTAGCAGAAAGGAGGCATCAACTCAACCGCGGCATTAAGTATTCCGACTCTCGCCTACCACTTATATATTTTTTTAAATTTACTACAAGTTATACCTATGAAGTAGTAAGTAAAGTGAACCTGTGTTTAGAGAACGTTTCAGAAAGGTGTAGCCAACCTTTCGGGGGTTATAGCGAACCATAAGTCATTCAAATGTTGCTATCTACAAACTCACAGTTTTTTAGGGTGTCAAAGATAAACTAAGTTAGGAAAGTGCAATTTATTTTGATATATCTTCAACAATTTAAATTTTACAAGTTTTGAAAAGTTAAAAAATCAGATTTTTAGGCTGGATTTTCTTGAAAACGGTTATCTTTATTTAAGAGCCTGGTTGTGTTAATTAATAATCTTAATTGGAAAACGCTTCTCACTGTTATGTCTTAGTACTCTGATGTTGTTTGGGGGTACAATTTTGAAATACGACAATTTTATTAACATTGTTCCTGAGTTAGTAAATGATTTTAGGAAATTTAAATTTTCTTGCCCACAACAAAAGAAGCAATAAATTAAGACGGATTAGGGTAGTTCACAAGGAGGAAACCAAGAAAAATGATGATTCATCAGTTGATAGTGATTCAGAAGAAAGCCTCAAGTCTGATATATTCGAAGAAGATGGCGAAAAACTTAAGACTGACATGGATGAAGGTAGTGTGTCATATGCAAGAACATATCTTATTTATAACCACATCATTAGTTTTATATGAATACGCTTTTTTTTTAGATAATAATACATCAGAACCAATAGAACCTCTAAGCGCCGCCGAAGAAAGACGGCACGCCCGCAACTGGCAGCGCATGATCCTGCCAGGCGGCGAACACCGAACCATCGACATGCGCGTTATTGAACCCTACAAGAGGGTTCTCTCACACGGCGGATACCTCAGGGCCGGCGGACACACTGCGATCGTTCTTTTCGCCGCTTGTTACCTTCCCGATCGATCCCGCATCGATTACGATTACGTCATGGACAACTTATTCTTGTCAGTACATTTTTTTTTAGTTGAAACTTTGCGTCTCGAATATTTTCTTGTGTGAAATTCAGATACATTTTGTGGACACTAGAGCGGTTAGTAACGGACGATTACGTAATGGTGTATCTGCACGGAGCCGCTATCAAACTGCCCTCTTTTTCGTGGCTGAGGAGGTGTTACGAGATGGTCGGTAGGAAATTGAGGAAGAATTTGAGCCATCTTTACATTGTGCATCCGACGCTGTGGATCAAGACGATGTTGTACATGTCCAAGCCTTTTATAAGGTAAGTTAAATTTGATAACAAAATTCGTGTTTTACGTTGGCGGTTTAGCGTTACTAGAGATTCAAAAAAACGGAAAAATTGGTTGCTGAAAAGAAAAACGCGTTTATTTCAGAAAAAAAAATGTTTTTACCTGCTTCTTCATCAATTTATTCACAAATTGCAAGGTTTTTTTTTACCAGTGCCAGTGACGATGACGTAGCAATTGCCTTGATTAGATAATTCCGAGACGATTAGCAGAGGAGAGAGAGTTAATTACTCCTCCACCTACCTGGTGGGGAGGATTTTTTCCTGAAAAGTCATATCGTAAATAACATGACACACAGATATAGTCTTAAAAAAAATTATCTCGCGAACATGACCTTTTAGGACACCTCTATAGGTGGTCTTGATAAGGAGACTTTATTTTGTGTAAGACCATCACCGTAAGTAGTTTTCGTTCCTTACTAATTAACAACCTTAAATTAGTATGTTTTCTATTTAGATATTAAATCTGGGTTTTCGTTTCATTTCAGTTCAAAATTCTATAGAAAAATCACATTTATCAGCAATCTACGAGACCTGCTATCTAGAGTTCCTTTAGAAGCCGCCGCGATCCCAGAGAAAGTCAAGGCATTCGATACTTTACACTACAGGGCTTAATAAAAGCCCTCCTAAAATAACCTTAAAGCCTCTCTAGAAACGCTTTATTGAATTCCTGTGAAATTATAGTATTATTATTTACCTAAGAAACTGAACTTACGATTGTAGAGTCTAAGTTTATGGTTCCGAAAACCTTTATATTTGCCAAACACAGATCACTTGTAAATTATAAAGCAATATCACTTTGTGCGTGTCGAACCTTTATCTAAGCATAGGAATATAAATAGGTTTTGCGAACTATTCCATATTAATCTGAGTAGTACCTGATCGTGGTACAATTATTTTGTTCCTCTTTTTCTAAGTCTCAACTATATTATTTTTATAGATTTGAAGAAACTCGTATATACGTGTAATAGTGTTTTATCTGTAGTAAGTTGAATGTGTGAAAGAACTGCGCGTGTTGGTTAATAATAAGCAAAATTATAATGCTATAAAAGAATAATTGAAAAAGATAAGTATTGAAAAATTGTTTGGTTTTATGGAATGCACTTGTGATATCCTTAAAATCCAACAAGGCAGGAAATACCGAACTACATAATTTTAAGTGCTACAAATTTTAGATACCTACAATGAACAACCCATGCAACTCATAGATCTTTTAATCTCTTAAATCATTAATATCTTTTTGATGGTTTGTACTTAAGAATCTCAACGTCAGGGTGATAAACGCAATGATTTTACCTGTATACTCAATAAAAAAGCTTGTTTACAGCTGTTAGGTAAATGCAAGTTACGTCCTTGTAAATACGATTGCTTTTTGTATAGCTACATTCCAAGTTTGTTCATTTATGATGGGAGAGTAGGAATACTTGACAATATTCAAGATTTTTTTTTCGATTTTGATTGTGCCAGTCCGATTTTGATTGTGCCAGTCAAAGACTTGTCCTCATGGATAGGAAAAAAACTGAAATAGTTAAAAATATAATATTAAAAATTAGACTTATCATATAAATTGTTTCAAACAGTAAAAACAAAGCTTTCAAGACGTAAGACGCATCTCTGTGGGTAGATCTCCCCTCAACTAACGTCTAATCTGTGCCAAGTTCACTTTCAGAGGAGGCATCAACTCAACCGCGGCATTAAGTATTCCGACTCTCACCTACCACTGATTTTTTGTTTTAATATTTATTACAAGTTACATCAAGTAGCTAATAAAGTTTATTGGTTTTATTATTTTATGCATAAAACCATGTTATGAAGTAGTGAATAAATTTTTATTATCAAAACTGTCAATGTTTCATTTCTAAGTCTCCCAAGCTTCCACAATTTAAGGAAACATATAGCTCCCAATTCAAAAGTTTTATCTTTAGAAAAGTTGTCTTCAACGTGCTAAAGTGCCCACTATTATAAAAATTTACAATATGCGAAACGAATATCGTGAGTTTGTGCAGCAATAAAGACAATTTCTCTTGATAAGAAAACGCTAACGTTGTGACCGCAGCCGTTTAAAGTTGCAGGGGAAGAAAACAGTTGGGTCCTATTTGGTTTACCTAACGAAGTAACAAGGAGGTAAGTGCCAAAATCGTCATTTTCAGATAGAGCCATAAAAATGTCTTAATGTTTTTATAACCGCACAATGTGCCAATGTTCATTTATAAGCCATGTATTTGCAATGAAATATGAAGAAATAAACGAAATAAAAAATGTTATATCCACATCGTCTCATTAAGTTTTTGCTATCATTACGAACACTAATCGCCAATCAATAATAATACAAATGAAGAACTGTAGAGGGACATGAAAAGGTAAGCCTATAACATATTAATAGCCTTTGCGGCGAGAAGCGAACTCTTATTGGTCACGGGGTAAGTCACCCTGGTAACCATACTGTCAGGCCGTATCAAGGCTTACTAAATCGCCGTGCTTTTAGGATTGTTATACAGATTGCACGACTACCTTAGGCCAACGAGGAAATTCCTTTACATACTCCAGGCCCTGTTGATACAGTTTCGTGGCTAAATTCTGAGATAGAGTGACTTCACAAATAATTAGAAGAACCACACAAATGATAGAGAAACCAGCAATAAAGTACAGGAAATTTATAAAAAAGGAGAGCGACACTGAAAAAAACCTAAGGACCAACAGATTAATGTCTTGACAATTGTTCCTTCTTCTTTGTGGAGTGTATTGTATGAATTAAAAAGCAAACGGCGGTTGTAAATGCACTTATTTATTTTGGCTTCTTAAATTCGACCAGCCCACAACAAACCCGAATTGGAAGTAAAAACAAGTCTTGCAACAAAGCAGTGTTGCCACGTCTGGTAACATACCGCCGACCTTGAAATGCAACATTTCAACTTAATCTAAATTTCAAGTGGCCGTTATAAAATACACCTATTTAAACTTAAAATAATGTTCAATAAAGTCAAAATCATTTTTCACACTAGCATGGTAAAATATATGTCTTAGTTAAATCGACAATGGGCAAATCTTTGACAGAGCACGTTTAACAATAGTGCCGTTCCCATATCTCACTGTCACCACTCTAATGATGTTATCGTCCCCAGGAAATAATTCTGTAATTAGGGCTGTTTTCCAATGGACAGGCAATACAGAATCTTCTTTGTTTTGTTTCAACTTCTTGCGACATTGCAGTTCTGAAAGGTATTCCTTCTGCCACTTCTTCAAAAAATGCTGAATCATGCGTTGTAGACGTTGATATCTGGTTAAACGGATTTCCGAAATATCAGAAAAATCAGGTTCTGGCAAGACCATTAGCGATCTCCCAATTAAGAAATGTCCTGGCGTCAATGGTTGGGGGTCTTCAGGGTCCGAAGAGAGCACACTGATAGGTCTTGAGTTCAAAATTGCTTCAATTTGCGTCAGTACAGTCGTAAAATGTTCATAGTTTAAAATCGTGTTTCCTATTACTCTTTTGAATTGAAATTTAAAACTCTTAACTCCGGCCTCCCAAAGCCCACCAAAGTTAGGGGCACGAGGCGGTATAAAGTGCCAATTAATACCTTCGTCAGCCATGCTATGTTGAATATTGAGAAAATTATATTTTAGAAACTTTTTTATATCAGCATTAGCACCGACAAAGGTAGTCCCATTGTCAGAGTACACATTTTGGGGCTTTCCACGTCTAGCAATGAAGCGCTTCAAAGCCGCTATAAAGGAGTCACTATCCAAGCTCCAAATGTATAGCCTTTGTAGCTAAACAAATAAAAACACATACATACGCCTTGAAAAGCTTAAATCCTCGACTTTTTCGATCTCTCGCTAAAAAAGATCCTGCATAGTCACACCCAACATTAACGAAGGGATGGCACTGAACCAGCCTCTCTCTCTTGGTAAATCTCCATTAGAAACTTGCAAGCTCGGGGCTTACATTTGAAACATACCACGCAATTGTGCACTATAGACCTCGCTATACTTCGACCGGACAAAGGTCAATACCTTTCTGTTATACTATACGGGGTGTTCATTATAAAACTTCATCTAGCAGGCTATGAAATTTTGACAGAAAATGATGACATAATCAAAATAAATTGACTTTTGTTTCTCCATCCTTTTTTGACATTTCACAGCCAACTACCTCCTACTCTAAGTACCTTGTTTTCATCCAGAAAAGGATTCAAAGGCAAAATGTGACTATTTTTATGTAAATGTTTATTATTTAACAAGTCTGACAATTCTTTACCAAATGATTGCTGTTGAGTAAACCTTAGTAAGATATTTAAGCTTTCTCTTTCTCGAACAAAAACTAATGCAGTTTTGAAGCTTCAATTTACTACATTTTTAGTCCTTATTGCCCTGCTTTTTCACATTGTTCAGTCCTTAAAAAACAGCTGCAAATATCTAAATGATTTGAATCGTGCCTGTTGGTTCCTGTTTGATATATATTGCTTTACAGGCGAACTCGAGGGTCTTTTAGTATTTATTTTCTTTCAGTTTCTTGCTTTACAAAATTATGTTTTATACTAATTTTGAAATGATTTCGTATTTTCGTTTATTCCCCACTCTTTTGTGTTTATTTTTTTCATGGTTTCATTCAGTTTTCATTCTTTCAAATATCCTAGACCTTTTATCTCCTGTAAAGTTGCCTTTTATTGGTCTTGCATTTCCTTGCCAACCCTCGGTGGTTTCCAGTCATTTTCGGAATTCGTGTTTCTTTGTCTCTATTTTATGTTTCTTACTGCTTTACTTTCTTATTAGTTCTACCTTCTCTAGTTCATCAGAGCTCAATTCGCCCAGTAACCTATCCTTAGGATTTAATTAAGTTATGCACAAATCGCCTACACATTGACATAACTCGTTTTAGTTTAGTTAAATTAGAAAATTTTGTTTGAGAAGAACGCCGCCTGCAAAGACTGTCGATTGCCGAGAGATTGCGCGTGTAGTGTGAATAAACCCCGAAAAACGTATGAAACAAATTTTGCCGTGTCTGCGCCTTGACCGGGCCGAGCACGTGCCTTGCACGAAAGTGAGAATCGGCCTTTAACAAATCTGGTCAACCTAGCCAACTCCCAAAATATCTGACAGTGCCCGTTATAATATACAGGGTGCAAAACGTCAAATTTTCATGACCTACTGCGCAAGTAAAGTTCTAGTGTACGAACTATATATTGACATGACAGAAAAGTGATTATTAGGTATATAGATTTTGACACTTATCCCATTTATTACTTCTACTCTTCGTATTTCCATCAGGTGATGACTGTTTTGGGAGTGAAGTATTTGGTCACTCAGTTCTTGGCAGTTGGAATTTTTTTGTTGGAAGTTTTTACAAGTGAAGGAAAATAAAGGTGTCCAAGCATTTAACCTTTAAATGTATATATTAATTATTGTAATAATGTGCCGCTAGATAAAAGATAGGTCGCATCATTCATCAATCACGAGTTGAATAACTATTGTAACGAAAAAAACAAGGTAGTTACGTTACAGCACTGTAGCAATAACACAATATTAAAAATATTTCTTACTTCTCTGTATATATCATCCCTGCGGTAACAACGCATATCTTGTAAATAAGAAATCTTTAAAAAAATCCCGAATCTGCTGCGCTTTTAAAATAATATAAAACCTAGAGATACAAAAGATACAAAAAAAAAACGTTAAGAATACTGAAAATAATTATAGTACATTATTTAATTGCAAAAGACAAAAAACACATCCATCCTCTGGCAGTGGCGGTTTATCACTATGTGTTCGGTGAGCTGGAGGAAGAGTCGCCTTGTAACGATTTTTTAAAACGAAGAAATTCCCTATTGAGCTCCTTATAAAGAAGAAAAATAATTTTTAGAGCAACGAATTTACTCGCACAATCATATACACATTTACAACAATGCTACGCAACTTACCTTAGGCAATGAGTTTCGAGCGTGAGTCTTAGCAAACTTCATGATAATCGCATTGAATTGGTTATACAGGTCTAGAAGATGACTCAGAGGAAATCCGTCGGTGAACTTCACTACCTGTTCCAATAATTTTTCTAATTCAGTCTCGGAACAGTCTATTGCTTTCGCCGTCGTATGATCTGTGAATGAATTAAAGCGGTGTTAGTGCATAATTTCTTTTACCAGTGCTGGTTCGCGCTCACCATGCTCGTGTAGGGCTTGATCTATATCATCGAAATATAACGGAAAATCCAGCAGTTCCGATGGACTTAGCAGATCATTGACCATTTTATTCGGTGACCTATAGAAGAGAAAGAAGCATTGGGAGTGACAAATAAATTTTTCATAATTTCTCAGATATGCAATTTTTTATTAAAAAGATCCAAAAAAGCATTTTTTTACAGAAGAAATATCCCCCTTTATGTTCTTAATATACAGAGTGATTCACTGTGATGGTAGCTTAGACGATCTATCTAGAGAACGGCTTCACCTATTATTTAAAGTTTTGTGTGTGGCCACAAATGTTCTAAACACTATTTCGAAAATATTTGCACCTTTGCTGTGTTACCGGTTCAGCTGAAAAGGAGTATCAACTTTTGTTTTTCAATAGATCGCCATGTATTAAAAGTTATTTTCGGATTCTTCACAGATTTCTTTATGACAGGGTTGAGCTGATTTAAATCAGTATTTCTATGAACCTTGTTGATTGTTTCTAAGGCCAGATTATCTGCTTCAAGTGTTAATTTGTATTGTTGCTTCTGTGGGTTTAACTACGCCTGGGCTATTGTTACGCTCGACGGTCGGTCCACAGAGATTCGGGCCGAAGCGGCAACGCCGACCGCCGACCGCGACCCCATCTAGACTAAAAGAGAACCGGGAACAGTCGCCTCCGTTCTCGAGACTACGAGAGTGTGTTCAGGCCGGGTATATAAACCAGCGCGCCTCGCGAGATGGGACCGAATAGATAGTGCAGTGTAGTAAATAAGCGGACAAACGAACAGTGCGAAAAAATTGTTGGAACCCGTATCCCGTAACACAATGAAGTGATATTTCTTCCAGTAACACTATGAAGTGAGTGCTTGCTTGTATCGACATTGTAATTTTTCAACTCTAGAAATAATTCTATAGTATCGAAGCAGAATTTCCAGCAGATTCAGAGTCGAGCGACACTTGGACGTCAGCACTTGTTTCTTTTACAAATTTCACGGTGCCACTTCAGTCTCTTAACAATCAATTGGATTTCTTTCTTGCAATTCTTATAAGTCGCTGTAAAAGATGATTTTTTTGATTCTGAAGTTTTGCGATAAAACCCAGATCTCCACTGCAGCGCGGCGGCGGGGGAATAAATATCACGGAGCTCCCCACAATCGAATCAGTCAACGTCGGGAAGCACGGGAGATCACTTCGCCCTTCGATAAAGTCTGCCGCAGCTGTAAACGAAACGTCAGGAAGAAATTCCATTGAACCACGGCTTTAAAGCCCGGAAAATACTTTAGACTGTATTTTGACCGGTCCTGAAAGCCTTCAGGGCTTATTTTTAACCATCTCTATAAATTAAGACTAGATCAAAATTTCGATTTTCTTGCAAATATCTCCGAAAACATTCGGAATTTTCAAAGTTTAAAAACGTCATTTTTTAGACCTCTAATTGCGCCATTTTGCGCTAATTTAACATTCTCCATGGCTTCAAATAACCGAGATCCCCATGATTAAACTCGTCAAACGGTCACCCTGTATATTAAAATAATAATAATAACAGCAAAATTAACTAACCTTCCCGTATGCGACAAGGTCATTGTTCTTTGACTATCACAGTTTGAGCTTTGGACAGAATTCGATTCTGGACTTTTATCGCAATCCCGCTCCGGAATTGGGGTTATTTCCATAGTGCTGCTATCAGGATCGTTCTTTGATTCATCACTTGACTGCTTTTCCTTCTTAAACATAAAATGTAATATAGCGCCCTCAAAAATATATACACAAGTGGTTATCAGGAAGAGCACCAAAGACATTTGCACAAATCAAATAGAAAGTGACGACGTTTCAACTTTTATTGCTGTTTTTCTCAAGGTTATTCTACGACTAGTGCGAAAATTCAAGTCACAAAACTTGTAATCAAAAGCTATCAGTACAAGCGAGAAGACAAGGCGATGCAGATTAAACAACATGATATGAAACGTACTTGTATTAGCTTCAAAACGCGTTATTTACGCGATCCGCATCACCTTTTCCTCTCAAAAAAAGATATGGAAATATTCTCAGAGCGGTAAAACTGAAATATTTAAGTTTTTTATGTAGACTTTAAAATGTACAGGGCGTCTCAATAAGCAAGGTTAGCGGCTGTCTCTACGAAACTATTCATCATAGAATTTCGAACAAAAATTGATTGTATCTTGTTACTTATCCTGAATGAAAAATAAAAAATAAGTAAAAAGTTTGCTACTTACACTTTTATTAAAATTATTCTGCGGAGTCATGTTCAATTTCGGTCGCTTGGCTTTATGCTTCTTTAAAATTCCATGTTGCCAGTTCAATCGATTTATCTTGCGCTTTCTAACGGCACTGTGACGAGAACTTTCGTGAACGCTGCCACTCGGCGTCTCTTCGTCGGGATTCAAGTCGATGTCGAGATTATGTCCGACTACATCTGTAAACAAGTTTTAATTCGAACTAACCTGCACGAGAAGTAACATCGACAGCTTACCAGGGGTAACCATATAAGGCGGCAAATATTTCGAGGTACAGGCCTTTCTTTGCTTCCGCTTTCCCTTTATATCTTTGCATTTATCTTCGAAATCACTATCCATTTCAGTCTTTATTAAGGTGTAAGCATAGTCCCGCAACGAGCACGCCCGATGCCTTATCTGCTTATCCGCAGAGGATCTAAACAATTTATACTAATAAATAATAACCCTTTAGAAATAACTATATTTTTCGAACCTGGCAGGATTATATTCTAAAGCGTTCCGACAAATCAGATCGATATCGTTCAGAAAATCTTTGGCACATTCGTAACGATGGAAATCAACTTTCATCATCATCGTTTCTAAATCCATAGGCTGTTTTATAATTTCTGTGTAATCAGGTACTTCTTCCGTATCAACGGGCTTCGTAAACATAAAAAATCTACAAAGATAAGGTTTAGATCATGAAGTATGAGACAAGAATGTGTTGAACGTAGTTTTTAATTAACAAATTACAATTTAAAATGGCGATGATAAAGAGTATGGAGTTAAGAATGAAATAGCCCAAGCAGCAGGCTAACAGCACCGTTACGTCATTAATCGGTTCTTTGGGGTTCAAGACGTCACCTGCCTAAAAAGTGACGTTAATTATTCGTCAACATTGCTAACGTATTTAAAACGTCGAGTAAATGTCGTGAATAAAAACGGCATTTTTTGGTCGTTGTGTGTTAATTATTGTGGTCGTTATTGCTGACGCGTATTAAACGTGAATCAACTGTCGTAATAAAAACGATATTATTTGGTCGTGATGTGCTACTTATTGGTGGTCGTTCTTGTCGTTTCAGATAAAACAATAAAAAAAAACGAATTTTGAAAAATTGAACATTGATAGGTATATTTTGGTTAACAAAATCTCTCAGTACTGCTAAAAATGACGTATACAAAAAGATTTTTAATGACGTGAATATAACGTTACGTGTTCCGTAAATACGACGTCGTTATTACGTGAATATAACGTTATGTATTCCGTGAATAATACGCCGTGCGTAATTCTTTGTTTACATGACTCCATCTTATGCGACATCAAACATGTCGCATAAGCTGGAGCATCGCGGATTGTGTTGACTACAGTGCCAACGTGTGAGCAAACACACAATGGAAACGACTATGCTTTGAAGACCGTTAAAAAGTCGAGCCAATATTATTCGGCAAGTAATTGCCGAAAGGAAAATTACTGTTCTACAGAGCAAAACATTATGCAATAGGACGGGCATGTCAACGAAAGTAATTTTACAATACTTACAACTTATTACTGGCTAGTTTTTTACACATATCCCTTAAAAATATCCTGAGCTCTCTTAAAGTGTGTTCCTCAGTCTCGTAAACCTTTTGAGCCTGCTCCTCCGTCAACGGAGGCGGCGAGGGAGTAGGAGCTCGGGGCAAAGGCGGGGGGGTTTTAGGACATTCTCTACCAGCCCGCAAGGGTCTCAAACAAATATCTATTAAGAGGGACTTGAAGAAATTCCTACGTGCATCCGTTTTCGGGGGCTCTACTTCCTGAACCTCTTTCCGATAGGGTGAAAATATTTCTTGCAGCTGAAACGTTCATACTTAAGATGTTTTTTTATATTTTACCAATAATTAGGAACATTGAAAAAAGTATTCAATTTGTTCTTAAGCATAACATTCCGAATGTTTTCGAACCTTAGAATTAAATTAATTTGATGGAGTTTTGACTTCAAATGTTCCCGCAATGGGGTCATAAATCAAATTTTAGAGTAATAACCATTTGTTTTTGAAAAATAGTTGGCTCATAGTTTCTCTTTTTTGTGAAAATGGTGGCGATTGTGACATTTTGAGTATGAAGCTTTAAAATTTTATTACAATCAACATTGAATTAAAACAAAGTTTACGACCCACTATATACGGCAAGATAACGAAGTTACAAACAATGTTATTGTTTAACTTCTGAACACTTACCAGGTCCGGGAGATCGGCATAAGCGACTTCTGCGGTAACAAGGAAAAGAATAGGAATATTGGGATCAATTTCTTTCATCTGTGACAAGAATATAGCCCGGAACGTCTCAGAGACCAACTCCCAGAGTCGATCTATACTCGGGATGTAAATTATGCTGGGAACGTTCCGACGTGCTTCGTTAAATATCTGAAACAAAATGAAAAAGACAATAAAACTCCGAGATTTTCATAAAGTAAAGTTGACTTACTTGTATGCAAACTTCTTCGGGAGTGCGCCCCGGCTCCCGAAACAAAGTAGCCAAATCCAGCAAATAGGAATGGATGTGTTCCATCCTAAACAGCAAATCAGGAGCCACATGATTGGACTGGCCGTGTTGGGGACCATCGCCAGTGAGCAAAAGTTGCGCCGGTTTCAAACTTGCCGAAAGTTTAACTCTGAAACAGCGTGTCAAACAAATCAAATATTTAAGCATTTAAAAGATACTTACTTGGATAATGCGGTGTTAAGACCATGCGGAAAACTTTGTTCTAAAGTTGCTAGAGCTTTTTTAATAGTACAGCCGAGCAGAGGCTCTAAAATCGGAATCAGTTTCTTGCCCAAGCCCGACGATATTCTGTGAGAGGCTGGTACCAGCATGGATTTTGCCCGCAGAAAATCTACCTTTTCTACCTAAACGGTCACATTTATACGAAAATAAAACTGAGTAATGACGAGCCTATATAATCTTACCGTAACTTTTTCGGGTTCTAATAACAACCTGTGCTCAGAATCGTACACTTGCGGATAGACCCTTCTAAAGCTTTGAATGACTGCTTCAGAACACAGGGCCCTCAAATCTGACCCACAGTAACCAACGGTGTTCTCAGCTAAGTATTTCTGAAGGTCATCGCTAGGTGGCTGCGCCCATTTTGATATATGAACTTTGAGAATTTCTTCGCGCTCCTGAAATTAAAATTAGATGAAATTTTATAATAATTCCTCAAATGACATAGTATTGTTAGGGGATACGGGTTCCAATAATTAATTAACTACACACTTTTATTTACTTTTAACTATTACAACACCATTAAAATACAATGACTCTCTACTAACAATTCGCACTGTTCGCTTGTCCGCTTATTTCGCACTATCTATTCTATCCAATTTCGCGCGGCTCACTGGTTCATATACCCGGCCTGAACACACTCGCGTACTTTCGAGAACGGAGGCGACTGTTCCCGGTTCTCGCTTAGTCTAGATGGGTTCCCGGGGTTGCCGCTTCGGCCCGAATTTCTGTGGACCGACGGTCGGGCGTAACAGTATAAACATGACATGCATGCGAAGTTCTACTTATTTTTTAAGGTCTATAATGTAATAACTATTCCTGTTTATATTTATATACCTACTACTTAATCTGTGAAAAAAAATGAGAGTTGATGAGAGCAAACAACTCAACAACTATTCAGTAAAAAAAACGGAAATAATCATTATTCAGTGAAACAGCTTACCGGTTTCGTTGGCAGAGGGAAAAATAACTCCCGATCAAACCTCCCTGGCCGTCGCAGAGCGGGATCAATTGCGTCTATCCTATTGGTCGCTCCGATAACTATTACTTCACCTCGATCGTTCAAACCATCCATTAGCGCCAAAAGAGTCGAGACTATACTAGCGTGCACTTGGTCCTGCCTGGAAGACCTCACTGGTGCCAAACCGTCCAGTTCATCGAAAAATATTATTGAAGGTTTCATCTCAGCTGCCTATAATTAAAAAGTAAACGTAAAACATAGTCCTTGTCCTCTAAGCACTGACGCGTAAGTTGGATTAAAGAATTACCTGCTCAAACAGAAGCCTCAACTGCTTTTCCGATTCCCCAATCCACTTACTCAGCAAATCAGCGCCTTTCCTCATAAAGAACGATACTTTGCGAGTACCAAAACTACATTCATTGGCCAACGCTCGAGCTATTAATGTTTTGCCAGTTCCTGGAGGACCGTGAAATAATACTCCTCTGGGAGGTTGCACCTGAATCAAAAATTTGTTCTCAAAGCCATCTTTAAATAAGAATCAGTGAGAACTTACTTTAAACTGTCTAAATACCTCTGGATACATCATAGGGAGCAGGATCATTTCTTTTAAGCACCGGATGTGACTGTTCAAACCACCAATGCTGTTAAATCTTACGGACTTATCCAAAGTCTCCGGTTTTATTGGTACTATTCTGTTACTTCCCCCAGCTCCAGATCTCATCATTTCTTTTTTCGTGTGAGGACTTTTTTGAGTTTTGCTAAACCACCAATAAGTGTGTGGAATTAATCTAGACTAAGATGTAATTCAAACGCCCAAATTTTGAATACACTTTTAAACTGTCTAAAGCCATTCAACCGATTTTCATGGGGTAAATTGGGACCTTAATGCTAGAAAATAGCACTTTTCTTTATCGAAAGTTGTTCTAATTTTTTATTCTGTAAAAATATACGCTTGAAAAGTTTTAACAAAAATACATCAAGTTTTGTTGATCTTTGTATTAGCAAAACTGCAAAACACAATAACCCAGTGCAGAACCTCTTAAAGCAGTCATCCAAAATGGCATCGCTAACGAAATTCGGCGGAGCGGCTTCAGAAATAGATAGATTAAAAGTTTATTCAAAATTTGAGGTGTATTGTTTCAATTGCTTCTTAGTGTATGTGACAGGCTTTCAAGTAGACCTTTCTTGATTTCCCAAGAGTCAAATGAGAAAATAGGTTATGACAAGCTCTGTAAAAATAACTAAAAATTGTATTCTTACCGGCGTTGATCCTCAGAAGTCGACGAATCCGAACTAGAGGAACTTTTCCTTCTCCTGTTGAATCTTCGGCGACTTCGCCTTTCATGCTGGGGGCGTAATACAGACGTTTGCACTATAACATTAATATACTCGATTAGATCTCTCAAAAAATAAATGGTTTTTTAACTATACTTACTGGCCTTTGGTGCAGGCTTTGGCACTCTATCTCGCAAAGAGTACTTTCGCCCCCCCTCGTCTTCCTCCGATGAACTAGACCTTCCTCTCTGATGGTTAATTCGAACTCTAGTTTGTCGGCGAGTCCGTGTTCTGGGAAGCGGCCTCTGTTGGCCCTCATCTTCGCCCTCGCTGCCCGATGTATCCTCCTGTTCGTCTTTAACCTCCGTTCCATTCTCCACTACTTCTAATCAACGGACATTAGCAATAGACTCAATTATCTCCCCTCGCAAACTATACCTTTCGGTTCTTTCTCCTCCACTTCATTCTCTTTGCTAGACTTACTGCCATCATCTTCAATTATTGCCTCAGTATTCTCTTCTCGAAGTTGCGCAGATCTCGAGCTTCGAGTTCTATAAGCCCTAATGCTCTCGTTGTTCAATTTGCTTTCGTCAGGCTTCCCGAGCTCCCTATGATTTATTCTCACTTCCCTGACGACTTGCGTTACGGCTCTCCGTGGTCTCGATATCTGCGGTACGTGTAAGTATTCATCATAAAAGTATGAGGGTTTTACTAGTCTTCGTCCTGAATGTCTAGTTGGACCCTGTGAAATCTAAAAAAAAATGTATTTTTCTGAAAAATGTTTGTTAATGTTAAAACTGTTGCTCCCTTCGCGCATTGGTAATCGTAAGTATTATTTTTATTTAATGACATATACCTCCACATTCTCATGAACATCGGCAGCATCGCGACTATCCTCTTCCGAATACGGAACATTTAAATTAGGATAACCAACTTTGTGCATCTGGCTGTCAGCTAGCCAGCTTCCTTCCATGTTCCGGGATCTTCTTGTCACCCTTCTAAGAGGACCTGGAGTAGAATCGAGTCTTTTAGAGACATAACTACCTAAATCCTAAACAATTTTTATAGAAATGTTAACAGTCGTTTCCACCCACATTTTATTATGAGACCAATGAGCTATTGGACCCTTAAAGGATCTTTAGTTAGCTAACCAAAAAGGTATACCGAAAAAGCTATGGGTGCTTAATGAGTCTAATTCTAACGCAAGTTAACTTACCATCACTGTCTGTTTCAAAATGTATAGGAGATAAGTCAGCATAAGATTTTTGTCTAATCGGTCTTAGAGATAACGCAGTGCGTCGCAGGATACGATTATTTTTTACCAGACGGATCGCTCTATGAGACCTACATCGGAGGGACACATTAGTGCAATGGTAAACTTTCTAATAAATAGATAGATTAAAAACTGAACTTGTATTGAAATAAAATCAATAGTTATAATAAGCATTGACATCAAAGGTACGAAAATACCAAGTAAAATGCATCAAGAAGATTGACAAGTGTAAGTTAAAGGGATGTGGTTTAATAAAAACAGTTTTTAAACTTGAGGACGTTTTGGGGTAAATTACTTAATGACTTTATAAGTTACCTTCGATTTCCGTAACCTCCATAATCGTCATCGGAGAATCGATCATTCAAGTCATCATCCATTTTTCTACTAGCATAAACTGCCAACCTATTTCTTGTAAAAGGTAACGATTTACGAGCTGTTTGAGCCGATGAAGCACCTTAAAGATAAATTGATTATGAGAGGTAAGGACACACCTGTAGAAAAACTAAAACTATTTGATACTGTTCCTTTTGTAAAAGCAAAGACAATTGGCAAGGATATGGCATATATCTAATGTTTGTTGAAGTGTAAGAAGAACTGCTAATAATTATTTGTTCCATAAGGCAAAAAAAAATCATGATACTTCGCGTCCTTATAGATATAGGTGTAGAAAGTATTGTGGGTGTAGGACTGGAAAAATGCACTTCTCACTTTCGAAATTACCAACGTTTCGAATTTACCAAATCTTCCAATAAAATCCAATAAAGGATCGAAACGTTGGTAATTTCGAAAGTGTGAAGTGCATTTTTCCAGTCCTACACCCGCAATACTTTCTACAAGCAAAAAAAAATAAATGATTGTTGCAAATTCGTATTTTTGTCAAGCAAAACACCTAATTCTTTCTCTGAATACAAATTCTTCATTATAAAAAATTAACACTGTAAATTTCAAAATAAAAAAAAAAGTTGAATTTGAGCAGCAGTAAAAGAAATATGTTTAATATTCGAGATATAAAGTACTATTTTTGCTACTCAGGTACAATACATATCACTCATACCTGTCCTGGTACTAAGTGATAATTATTAAAAGCCAATATGGAGCCTAGCTGATAAATTACAGACACTAGAAAACTACTCAGAAACAAAGGGTGTATCCGTGGTAAATATTTATACACAAACTGATAAGTTAATACTTCCCTTCTAAGATAATAGTTACAGTATTGTTTGATTCCAGTGTTACACTACTATATATGCTTATCAGAAGTAGTTAATCCTTACTTTCAAATTTTGTGTCAAATTTTCTTTCTACAGATACAACTTTTGCTTCCCTCAGTGCACTCTTCCTCTTCAACTGCTCTTGTGTTTTTGACAAAGGACTGTTTGATGAAGAATCATCTTCAGTATTTGAATGTTCAGTCTCACTCTCTTCCTCTTTGGTGCTAGAGGATCGGGACCCAGAGTCCTGTTCTAGTAGTTTTGTACTTCCCTGTTAATAAGTAAAAAAATAAGTCTGATATAAATAGAGCACTCATTCACATGCCCTGGATTAAAAGTTAAAGAAGTCACCAACATTGGCCCACCTTAAATCCATTGCATGCAGATGTAGTGCTACTTTAAATGTTCAGTGTCAGGTATAAAAATTGAACCAAACAGTTATAAAATAATATTTTTTACACATGCTATGTAAAATTGGTTGTGTACATAAATTAGTTCAACTGTAAAACAGTCGATTCGTTTTCGCCGACGTACCCTTGTTTGATGATGCGGAGTAGGATGAACTTCCGAACGGCGTGTCTTCACCATTTTTAGCCAGAGGCAGACTATCAATAAATCAAAATTTTAGTCAATGCATCACTTATAGAACTTCATTAACACTTTTTAAAGGCATGAGAAAACTAATGCTGAAAGTCAATGAAAACTGTGCAAAATGAAGAAAAGCTAGAAAACCACAACCACATTATAATATGTCCAATATCCAGATGAAAAAAAGTGGTATGATTTTTGTTAGAATAAGTGAAACATAAAACTACTCAAATATACATGCATCTTAAGCCAGCAATATTAATTATGCTGATCCCAGAGACATTGTGTTACTAGATATAAACATGGCCATAAGTTGCAAACTAGACTGTTGCCAAAATGTCCAGCATTATTTTTTCCTTACTATCTCTCACACATATTATGATCTCTGAAAAGGTTGTCTCTCTTGTGACACTCTTCCCAAGACAAAAATAAAACATCAGAGGTTCTTTGTTATGAAAGGGATCCGTTAAAAGAAGTATGCGTTATATTTTAGGAATAAAGCTGTGTTCCCATGTTGGTAATCTATAATCTATAATAAGGCCGCTGTCACATACAGCGGAACGGAGCAGAAATGTCAATAACATTATTACACATGTCAATTCCTATTTTAGCTTTTATGTGATTGGTTTAAATTTAACTGTCAAATTATACTCCATTCCGATTTTAACAAAATTCCGCTGTATGTGATGTCTCCCTAAGTCTAGTAATTAAAGGTCTCATTGCTGATCTTGAAACTTCTTGCTTATTAGCCAAAACTGGCTAAAAAAAAAGATATATTTTATATGAAGAACACAAAGTAGAACTTTAACTCAGTACCTCACACGTTTAAATGTCAGTAAGCAATTATGCTTGTTATCTAATATTGCAATAAATGAGGTGATCACTTGAAAATGTCATCTTGTTGGCTGTGAAATGTCAAAAGAAAAGGATAAAAGAACAAAAGTCCATTACTTTAATAATGTCATCCTTTTCTGTAAAAAAAGCATAGCCCTCTAGTTTTCTAATGGACACAGGCTACATATAATGGCCAAAAAATAACTACATAAATTCTAGAGTGGCCTTAATAAAGGTGTCAAATACACAACAAAAGACAGCCTTTTGTTTAAAGGTGGTAGACAATGATGTACTATTAAACAAAATATCTTGGACTTCCATTGTCTTTATTGAGTTTTTTTTACACGACGTTTCGAGCAGTGAAATTTCTGCTCGCTTTCTAACTTTTCAGTTGAAAACGAGCAGAGATTCAACTGCTCGAAACGTCGTGTAAAAAACTCAATAAAGACAATGGAAGCCCAAGATGTTTTGCTTAAAAGACAGACTATTTTTGAATGAAGCACTTTTGCACTATAGCAGCATCTTAGGATTAGTTTACAAGGTAGAAAATCAACATAATGATGGAGGATGATGCACTGTGACTCACTGTGTGTTTCTTGAACAGTGTATACAAATATAGTACCTATGTTTAGTTATGTTATAAGAGACTAGTGGCCGATCGCACCAAGCAATTTTTAAGTATACTTAGTTAAGGCTTTCATTATTACCATGGTTACTCATGCTAATGCATATGGTTTAAAGGCCCTTAACTTTAAGTCTCCTTAAAATTTGCTTGGTGAAAATGGCCATCAGTGACTTTCAATCAAGGTTTTAAATTTGAATTCTTTTATTGACATATTGTGCTTGTCTTTTTTACATTTTAACATATTATGTGGTATGTCGGAATAGATTCTCTTGCATGGTCATGCAGTACTGGACTCTTTATTTATTTTTTTTTTTATTTTACTACACTTTGTGTATGATGCATGAATTTGCTATTAAAGTTGTTTTTGATTGATTGATTGAGGATGAGTTCAAATAACAGAGACCCTTCATAATAACAATTAGATTATTATCATGTATGGCTTTTAATTTAGTTCAGTTCTAATTATTCAGATTATCTCATTTTTCCTTGATTACATAAATTATTGTTATCATTGCATTGGTTTGGTTCATTGCACATAAGTCATTTTTGAGATCACTCTGAATTAGATACATCTAAATCAAAGATATCTCAATAAAACTGATAGTATTTCAATTCTAGTGCTTGTGACTAGGTATAGGGCACAATAGAAAAATTTTTGGTGCAACAAAGAAAAGTGGCTCTGGTTACTTGACCATTTTTAGACCACAACTGCTAAGAGAACAATACACCTACTGGAAAATCAATAGACCTAAATCAGTGCAACAGAATTACAAAACATGGACTACTAAAACAATACATTTTTGGCAATAAATGCATTATGTTCAGGTGAAAATGCAATTCACTGCACAAGGACAAAGTCTATTCATCTCAATTAGAACGCCATTGCAGTGGGGAGATTTCCTGAATATTTTCTATCCTTAGAACTATGAGTTTAATTTAGGAACGTTGCAAAGCCATGCAGTTTATGATTTTCTGTTATAGTGCACCTAATCTTTGAATCTCAATAGAGTAAAAAGTAAAACAAATATGTAAGTATTCTAGCCCAATCCCAAAACTGACTGCATCTGCTATGGAGTTTTTTGTTAGGAAGCTCAACTCAGAAGGTTTGTGTATGGTGCATTTACTGTATGAAAGTGCTTTGCCTTATTCTTACTTACCAAAGCCAATTAGTAACAATCACTTTTTCTTAAAAGCTGTAATAGCAAATGAAAATGAAAAACCAAAATACAACAATTTTCGAATAAATTAATTGTGACAATATTCCTTCCGCTTTTGAAAAAATCGAAATTAACGACTTTTGCCGTTTGTCGGCGCTGCAGTCGGCAAGTGACAAGTCTTGTCAAACGTCGTTTTTGATAAAATCAGTCTCCTACAATGACCTAGCAGATATGGACAGAGCTAACAAATGCCGTTATTTCCCTAAAAAATTTACAAGCGTCATAGCAAGTTAAAGCCGGACCGAATACTGATTGTCGATTGTGTTTGGTTTTTGTTAGGTTAGAAGTTAGGTTTTAGAAAACCTTGGAGCTAAGTCTCTTAAAAGCTAGGAGCGCTAGAGCTTTAGCTTGGAGATAGGTTCGATATTCGATTGGAATGAAAATAAGAAATAATAAAAATAATGACATTGTACGAAGGCGTAGAAGAGTCACATAATTTTTTTTTTATACTGACTTAATAAGTCAGAATAATGGTTTTTCGGAGTTAATAAGTCCGAATAATCATTTTTCTGACTTATTAACTCCGAAAAACGATTTCTCTGACTTAATAACTCCGAAAATAAGTCAGAATAATGGTTTTTCGTTCTTTGCTAAACTTTCAGTTTAGTGTTTGTTTATTTTAATTTACTCAAATCATTAATCGGTCTGCATAAATACCGTTTGGTTTAATCTAATTCAACTTTGCTTGGCTGGGTATTCCGGTGCGGCCTCTTTTGTGCTGTGTTTACTGCTGCAGATTCAGGATTGTCCCTATTTCTGACTGAGATTTGTTTAGTATAATTAAGTATGTAGGTTTGTTTTGCAATTAAACAGATGTTCAGGGGTTTTGCCTGTATCCAGGCCCTCCTCTAATGAGCTCCTATAGGAGCTCCATATTATTTTATCCATACCAAGACCTATACCTACCAGGCCACCACTACCAGAAGTTTCTTTCAGTAAGTACTTATACTTTATTTGCTTTAACTAATCTTTGTGTGTTTAATTCCATATGGCTTTACTTCTCCTATTAAATATTCCATGTCCTTTGAAAACAAAATATAGATGTAGTACCTATAGTATGTAGGTCCATGAAAGACATTTAAATTCTCAGTGGGATCTTTACAACAACCCTAAAGCTTTTTACTTCTCTATGTGGAAACTGAAAGTGGAATAGTTCTCTAAAACAGAATCTGTTGTTCCTTCAATTGTAGCCTTCAATGTAGCCCTCACTTAGTTATTATGTAGATACCTATCTTCCTTTTAAGTTTTAAAGGCTTTATATGGTCCTTTGAACACATGAAATATTGCTCCCTGCAATAAAACAAAACTCGTTGTCGTCAATCATGCCGGAATCAAGAAATAACTTCTGTAGCGAAGTGAATAATTTTTTTTACGCTTTCTTTGTTCCAAAGACTAAACATCTACAACATCTTGCAACTAGCCTTCGAATCAGTGCAATGGAAAATTTGGCTATTTATTTATTTTTGTCGACTTTCGTTCCCGCCAATAAATATGTCACATTTGGCATAACCTAAAAATTTGTAGACGTCAGATTCAAAACGTCACTCATCTTTCAACTAGCACGTGGTGCGCAGTAAACATGCGCAGTAAAATCTCGTCGACCAACTGCGAGATTTTCATAGCCAACTGAGAAGCTTCATTTTCGATTTACTGTGAGGGATTGACGTTCGCCGTATATTTAAATAATAGGTATATGGGTAATTTGACAACTGTGTAAGCCCTTTTTCTAAGCTTTTCAGCTTAAATTTAAGGAAGTTTTTTTTTGTTTTTTGGTTCTTCGATCTTTTGACTTCTTTTGTTAGTTTTTGGACAGGCACTTTCACAATTTTTTCAAAGTCCTTTAACAGATATTTATGGTCCCTTGAAAGAATTTCAGACCTGTACGTGACACGAACAATAGTTTAGTAATTAAAGCGATTTTGCGAATATCGTTAATTGAAATTAAAATGTTTATTATCTCATCAGATATAGATTTTAATTTCACATCCTTTGAAAGTAAATTCGAGCAATTACTGTTTCAATTAAGTGGGCCAGGAAATTAACGGTCAATGTGAAGAAAAGCTTTAATTGTCAATTAAGCTATGTGAGGTGTCATTTTAAAGAGCATTTTCTAATGATTATATTTTCAGTCTCATTTTTCCAACAGATTTTTCAGAAAAGTTCATTTTCTAAATTTATGCCCGCGCCCTCCGAAACACCGTATAGTGGCCACTGGTAGGGTAGTATCGATTTTTCTTTCGTACCCTTTTGGGGATAACAAGTACCGTGGGGGTGGTTCCGAGAAGCTTCGAAAGAAAGAGACGCGTTTTGAACTCGCTAAAGTTGCGACCTAAAGAGAGAGATGCGCATTGAACTGGAGAGACTGACGATCTAACCGGAAAGACGGAAAGTTCGAATTTTTATGTTACGTCCCCATGTGCGGATATGGCGTATATTGCGAATTTTGCGCCGTGGTCTGATTGGTTGAAATTGAAGTTTCTTGCTAAGTGTTGCCAATTTTTTTTAATAGTTGTTTTATTATAGCTGTATTTGTTGTTGGATAAATAGTGGAAGAAACGACAGTATCTATATCGAAATCTTTGACATTTGCCATATGATTTTAGAGGTCCGCATAGAACGATGCATATATCAAAAAAAGATGGAATGCAGTGTACACTACGGCAACACTGTGTATCCGCAATATACGCCATATCCGCACATGGGGACGTACCATAAAGCGAGATAAAAGTCCTGGGCTCCGCCGTTCTGATTATCGCCAATTCGCGTATTTTCTTCCTTTTTTGATTCCCATTGTAAAACCGCCGAAATTAAACGGCTTATTGCCCGCCTATAAGCCATTCAGTTATTATTGTCGTCAAGTAGGCATTGGAAATTTGACTTTGACATTTTTATCCTATCTTCTCAACATGTGCTAAAAGGAGATGGGTATAAAAAAATTAAATGTTTCAAAGGTAACTAGATGACACAAATAACTGAATGGGTAATACGTGGTAATACGTAAAGTTTCGTGGAGTGTTCTTTCGGCTGTACCGTATAGTGTCAACCCACCTTTGCCCCTTTCCTGATTAGGCCATTTTCTTGCAGATAGCGGATACTTTGCCGATACAGGAGACTACCGGCAATTAAGTATTTGTAGAGTAGTTGTAGAAGTTGAGACATTATAGTAGTGTTTTGCTCACGAATATCGAGGATCTCAGCGACCTGGTAGAATTCTTTTCTCTTCTACACTGCATCGTTAGTTTTCTGTTCTTCATTGTTTCTTCAATTTTTAGTAAGAAATTGTGTACCCGTCAACTACTTTTGTAGGGACCACTAAACTTATCGCGATAAGTTCACGACCGACGATATTACGATATACGATTTATTTCAGATTCCCGAACGCTTATTCTATAGGAAAGAGTGAAAGTGAAAGTGAGAATTGCTGGCCAATGGAATTCACCAACAGAATTTTTTGACCAATCAAGGTTGTCAAAATTCTCACTTTCACTCTTTCCTCTAGAATAATGCCCCTGAGAAAACTGAAAATTGTCTTTTTTTTATTTTTATTTTAATTAATTAATATTCAATTAGTCTTTTTAAGCGTTTTGCAGGTTTTGTCTTAAACTATAAAACCTTGCTGGCATCCCCACAGTAGTAAATTTTATTTCACTTAAATTAGCATTTATTTATTATATCCGTTTGGCAATACCATGGAAGTGTTTTTCCACATCAAAGATGAAACAAAATTATTAGTTCCGAGAGTTGGATCCCACTTGCAGCGTACTAAAAGAGATTTGGCACACGCGCACACGCACACCCAAATACGTTGGACTGAGGACGAGAACATCAACGTATATAAGGTGAGTTCGGTAATTACATCCCGAGCGCTCGGGATACCAGTCTATCTCACTCTAGTTGGTTAACATTTTGAGAGATGGTCTTTGTCCGGGGCGTTCGGATGGAATTACCGAACTCGGCTTAAGTCGAATACCAGAAGTACCGGCGGCGCCGGCAACACCGCAGCATCCTCCACGCGAGGGCCCAATTAGAGGGAGTGACGACGGGGGGGACTTGGAGCGACAAGAGGAACTCGAACTTCACGATGTGGAACTATTCTGAGCTACTCTTACGGCAAGATGGAAAGCACCTCATACCAACATCAACATCAAAACATGCTGCTGACTCCGGACCCGGCAGCCCCCGCCCCCGCCACAGTGTGACCGGCTCAGAATAGGTAGACAGAGGAAGTAGGATACGACGCCGGCGACTGTTACCAGTTTGCTCCAATCTGTCATGTGTGAAAATTCCAGTGACGTAGCATTGGTATTGTAGCACATAAGAAAACATTATATTAAACATAATAATGGAACTAAATTACTGTTTGTAACATTAGTAATATTATACGTAATATTATTAGCAAACATCCACTTTCTATTAAATAAATAAAAATAATTGTGAATTAATAGTCGTTGATAACCCTGGGATCACATCTCCTACGCCACTGGAAAAACTGCTCAAAAATTTAAATAAAAAAGTCTCTACAAGTTAGAGGATTAATATTTCCTACAATAGCATTATTGACTTCACTGCGGTATATACTAAATCATATTTAGAAGATTTGGATGTAAAATAACTCGTTTTAGGGTTATTTGAGATAATTTAATTGTTGCTGAAAAACACCATTATCTGTTTACCTGTGAAACGTAACTCCAGGCTCCTTTCTATAGACACTGCTTTTACAACGGTGAGCTGCAAATCCCACCATTGCAAACAACACAATTATTAATAATATTAAAATCTTGCAAAATGCAGTTTATTGCAAAAACACATAGCCAACGAAACGTTTGGTATTCGCCTTAAACATGGCGTCTCATCATTTTTTTGTTAACAGCTGTCAATGTAATGGAGAATTGCGCCCGCGAATTCCATTAATCTACATATTCAAAGATGACCGGTGACAGTGACACGTCACTGACATTGAAGTTCAAGTTGTTTGGTATTTTGGTTGGAGATTGGTGAATTTGGAGAATGCCTACCTGGCTCATAGTCATGTTATGTTATGATATGAACTCTGTTATGAAATTTCGGAAGTTTCTTTTCTATGTGATTTTTCAGGCACTTTCTAGTGTTATTTCGATCACTAACCTGTCTTTGAAGATGTATTGATTCCCGCTATGAAGATCAGTTAATACAATTCTGGATAGTTTGGTGCAGAGACAGAAACAAACTGAAAGTAGATTAAGTAGACACTAGAAACTGCAAATGCAAATATCTGCCTGCCGGTATGTAAAATGATTGCAGACAGGAAACATGTTTGCAAGCTCGCAATCATGATCATCTTCAGCTTCTTGTCCATATTATAACAATAATTATTCAAAGCCCCCATCAACTGACTTCACTACTCAATTTCTGCCTAATCTGATGCAGGACCATTGGAATATATTTGATTTGCAAAGGAGGTATGTCAGCTATCTGTATGTAAAATTTGACCTCTTATTCATAAGTAGTTATAACTACCTCTATTGATTTAATAATGGTAACAATACAACCCGATTTTAGGAATAGATTGATGTTAGATAGAACAGAACATATACACTTTGAAACTATCTAGGATTTACATTAATTTCAAATAAAACATGTTTAATGTGACCCAGATCCTGCAGTTTATAAAAGGCAATACAAGTAAGTAGTTACCTAAAATACTAAACTTACCTGTGTATATAGTTCGAGACAATAGTGTTTAATATCCAGAAACATGGGGTGTCCTGATGGCAACTATAACAAAATAAATCACATTTGTTTTTTCTTCAGATGACTCATGAAAGGGAGTGTTAAGAGTTAACAAGTTGGTATTTTTTTTGGCACTATTCCCTTTTTACTGTTTGTTTGGAGATAACCCCTGTGCTCCAGTCCAGTACTAGCAGTCTTTTCTGGAACTTGCTCCTCTCTGTTTCGTTATATCTCATAGCTTTTCCAGCTTGGCTATTTTGACATGAGATATTTTGTAGGAGAACTATTATCCTTAAAATGGCTTTAAGTATTTATATTGGTCCAATAGAAATAGTTCTAAAGTAACCAAAGTCCAGATCCTTGCATTACTGAGACTACTCTATCCTTTTCTATTAAAAATGAGTAGTGAGTTTTCTGATTTGAAAATTGTATGTATGTTGTATGTGTAATAGTATTTTATATATCAATCATTGTGTAGGTATTATTTTCTGTTCAAAATTATGTAGATATGAACTGCTGATGCTGCTGTTGAAACTAAACATAATTTTTGCTGTTGGTCACTACAAAATTTTTGATAAATTATCATTGAGCATTTTGAAAAAATCCTATAATTTTGAATTCCTTTTTAATTAAACTTCAAAGCTCAGTATATCTTGCGCAAGCATTTTTCCACTATGATGTATATAGCAAAAAAACACCTTATGTACTGCAAACCAATATTAACTGTTTTTTTTTGCTGATAAACCCACTCTTTTGGAGACTGATTTTCCGAATTTTCTCTCAATTTACCTAGTGTGAGTTGTAGGAAATCAAAAAACATCTACATTAGTATAGCGATATTGTTATACCAAATTACTGGAACATCATAGGTATATTCAGGTTAATTGGAGGTTACCTAACTAGGTGGCAAAATAATCTACTGTAGAGTTCAGTAGTACAGTGCTAAACTCTGTTTTATTTAATAAGTAACTTGTTTGTTTTATGATCAATACATATTCAAAAATCAATAGTTTCAACTCAAGTCAAAGTTGTGAGGTTTTAGGGAGAGTTTTATACTCATTTGGTTTTCATTTAACTAAATGCCAGCATTTGAAAAGTGTTTGTCCATATATTTCAAATGGAGCTAAATGTGTAAGTCAGACTTGGGGCTTACTCAGAGTAATATCACAACTATAAATGCAGACATAATAACTTCTTATGTACACTGTCTTATGATGTGGCATATCCATCTCATTACACATGCAAACAAAGAGCAACAAGATGTCAGTAATCATTTAATATTCCTCTTGCAAATGTGTCTCTTCTCGGAATCATTATTGATACAATTCTGGTCCCAAGATATCAGTTAAAACTGTGCTTCATATTTGCAAATTTTTTTCTGCACCACAATCTGTGTGTCTCATATGACTCCACAATAATTTCATTCCACACTAATAAGTTTAATAATCAGTAATTTTCAACATGCAATATACCTATTAAATTACAATGCCATAGTACATATGCAATCATATAGGTCAGTTTATTTCAACTCTCAAGATATACAGAATGTTATTAGTGAATTTTAAGAAACGTAAGTTTTCTTTGTACAAGAGTGAGAAAAATTGTGAATTGAGTTGAAAAAAAATTAAAAGAAATTTGCAAAAAAACTTTTTTTTTGTTTTTTCTCAAAGCCTCAGATCATTAGAAAAAAATACGGAAAAATTGAAAAAGTGCTAATTAAAAACAAAACAAAAAACAAGATTTTCTAGAATCTAGAATTTTTCTACATAAAAAGGATAACTTCACAAGAAAGTTGCTTAAAGGAAATCGCAACTCGGAACTCGAAAAGGTGGCATTAGCGTACAGAACGTTAATTATTCCTTATTCAAATCATTTATATTCAGATTTATTAATGACAATTCAATTCTGATAAATACAACTTATATTCACATATTTACCTATTTTTTATTTTTTTTCTCAAATTTTTCGTTTTTTTTTTCCAATTTATCCTGAATAAGCACAGTTTTTTTCTAGCAACCAATTTTTCCCGATGTTTTGAACCTCTTTGTATGACTGTAGAGAGGCGTAATTTATTTGTTTTTGTTTTAAATTTTACTCATAATAAATTATTCCTCACTCGAGCATTTGTTAATGGCGCTTTTAAGTACTTACTGCTTATCTATCAGTTGATTAGTTTGCACATATACTTAGCGATAACTCCCTTTTGCACTGAAACAAATAATCAAGTGGCTGCAATTTAACACATTTCAAATACGTTCATTTTTATTTTTTAGTTGATTATGTGGACTTCGACTATTCGATGTGGCTAACATGGTGTTTAACCCCTTTACTTGTTACATTCCTGCTACCTACTGTTATAGGTTTATTGTTATATTTAAGCGCAATCACTTTATACATTTACAAATTACATTGGGGACGTTTGAGAAGCGCCTTAATTACTGGTGACAAATGGGAGGCGGCTAGGAAGTTTGTTTCTGTCATTTGGGATGCACATGGATGGATTTGGCATGGTGAGTTTCTTGTACTGATAGCATTAAACTCGAACTAAGGTACCTACATAAATGCAGTAATTTGCAGATTGTGCTGGTGTAGCTTAATAGTGTGTTCTAATTTATTAATAACTAGGTACTAGTAGGTCTGGCATTTTATAATATACTAAATTACTGCTCAATGATTACAGAAAAGTTACCTCGCTGGTTATCGGAACCAGAACGAAGTGAAAAGAGTAAGTGGTCACAAATTTGTCGATCAACCCATCTGCATACTAGTTTTGGGGTCTACCCCTCATCAGTACAGACACAGTATAAGGAATAATACATTATATCAGTAACGTCAGTCGGTCGAAAAATTGAAACTCCCCTTCCCTTGCCCCGTCCGCCCGGCCGCCGGCCGGTGCACCACCAAACCGGTTTTGGTAATGCTTTGGCAGTGCATCGCATGTGTTTGTCCCCTCGTAACAACTCGAGAAAATTGTCGGGCGCGGCACGCTTTAGTTTTGGAAATATCAAAAGTGCCGACACGAACCGACGATACTGATATAATGTATTATTCTTTATACTGTGGTACATCCTTAGCTGGTCGACAAATTGGGGTCCGTGATTTGGCTACTTAAAGCCGGAAATGTACATTTATACAGAAACGTACAGAAAAGTACATTTGTACGTTTCCAGCTTTAAGTAGCCAAATCACGGTCCCCAATTTGTCGACCAGCCAAAGCTGTACTGATGAGGGGTAGACCCCGAAACTAGTATGCAGATGGGTTGATCGACAAATTGGTGACCACCTACACTCTTTTCACTTCGTTCTGGTTCCGATAACCAGCGAGGTACAGAGCATTATGAGCTGCTTCTCGAACTGAGAGCCATCTGCCATGCAGTATTGGATCTAAAATACGCTGGTAGATGTCGCCTGCTTCTGCTCTGTACAACTTCTCACCGGTACTCTGTACGTTTCCGGCTTTAAGTAGCCAAATCACGGTCCCCAATTTGTCGACCAGTCAAAGCTGTACTGATGAGGGGTAGAACCCGAAGCTAGTATGCAGATGGGTTGATCGCCAAATTGGTGACCACCTACTACACTCTCAATCTGTATTTCTTACGGTTTACGAGATTCCAATGATGAGCGGCGGATTCGAATAATCCTGTATATCCAGGAATAAATATCATGATATACATCTTAAGAACATTCTATATATCAGCTATACTTATATCAATTGACATATTATATCAAGCCAATGTTGGTATCATTGACAATGAAGTAAATAAAAAGTAAATAAATTGATAGATCCTCTATGATTGGTATGGATCCATAGATGAGTTCTGTTTAATTTCATTGTAGGTTATGAATTGGAAGGCATCGAAAACTTACCCGTCAATGGACCAGCTTTGATTATTTATTACCACGGAGCCATCCCCATTGACATTTACTATTTTTTAGCGAAAATTTGTCTTACCAGAAATAGGATAGTGCATACAGTAGCAGATCATTTTTTATTTAAAATTCCAGGTAACTACAGCAAAATGTCCGTTTGAACAATTTACACATTAATTTATGGCATTTAGGATTTAGCATACTGGCGGAGTGTATGAAAGTGATACCGGGCACCGTGCAAATCTGCTCCAAGTTATTGAAAGAAGGAAATTATTTAGCAATAGCTCCTGGAGGCGTATACGAGGCCCAGTTTAGCATTAACTATAGTTTAATGTGGAAACGGCGGTTGGGCTTTGCTAAGGCAGCAATCGATTCCAAAGTGGTACGTGTTACAGATTTCTCATTCTTTCCAGTATGAGCTTATAGACAATGTTGTTCGCAGCCAGTTATACCAGTATTCACTGAAAATTTAGGAGAAGCTTTCAGAACCGTCCACTTTGGAAGGAAGTTATTTTTAAAACTTTATTCATGGACAAAGTTTCCTTGTGCACCGATTTATGGAGGATTTCCCGTGAAAATGGTCACCCATATTGGGCGGCCGATATATTACGAACCGGGGATCACACCGGAACTTCTACAAAAAAAGGTAGAGTATAAGTTAATTTCGTGTTTTTGTGTAATTAACAGATGCAAGAAAAAAAATTTATGGACAAATGGAACGGTTAGATTAGAAGTAGAGAGCTCTTAATTTCAAGTGTAATTCTCTTTTTATTTGCGAAATGTCAAGCGGAAATTGTAATTAGGTCTTCTTCAATAGTTCATGGTCTAAGCGTAAATGCCTCAGTTTTCTAAACATTTTCCTCAATTTTCATATTGAAAGAAAGTCGGTCATTTGACTTTCAAAACTTTAAATAACTGAGAAGAAGCGGCAGTGGAATCAAGTTTGAACAGAAATGCCAAGTTTAAAAGGCCAAATTGAGTGGCGATCATTTCATACCTGTTTATCATTGGTATTTTTTTGTCATTACAACTCCATAAATGGTTCTTAAATCGTTTGGGCACCTTTCCTCCTATAGTTTATAAAAAATCCTGGAGGAGAGAGCTATCGTTTCTAGGCGAAGGATGTAGTGATTTCTTCGGGAAATATGACATTTCTGCATGGTGTTAGAAGGTTTTTTTTACTAGAAACAAGTTTTTTGTAAGCAAAGTATTACTATCCCAGTCCAATAGTAATAACTTTTTCTTTAATTTTGCACCTACCACTATATTTGTCAATTTATGTGTTAGTGTGATATATATTGCTTTTCCATAGAAATATATCGATAATTAACACTTAGGAGGCAATATTGAGTTTGGTTTGTAAGCAAAAGCTTTCATTTGCAGGTAGCTAGAGCTATCGAGGATCTTATATTAAGACATCAAAGGGTTCCAGGAAATATTTTATTATCGATATTAGAAAGGATACCGTATCTTAGGAAAAAGATTAAAAAAAAGCAACAAAGACTTGAGGATTAATATATTATTTGTTTTATTTAAAAAAAGGATTCAGAAATTTGAAATTACTAGTACTTATAAAGTGATATTGTATGTTTGTACAAAAAACATTTATTTTAATTAGATATATACAAGTTATGCATTTTTACGCTAACCATTTTTAGGTTTAGTTACCTTCATTAAGTTCATTTATTTTAGAAAATGATTATATACTGGAAGTAAGATATGTACGGGGTGTTCATTATAAACCTTCATCTAGCAGGCTATGAATTTTTGACAGAAAAGGATGACATAAAATCAAAGATAATGGACTTTTCTTACTCCACCCTTTTCTTTTGACATTTCACATCCAACTAGTTGTTTTATAATGAAAACGTTGTATTACTTAATGATGGTAGTACTTTTTTTGTCTGAATCTCTAGTCTGAAGGGTGATTTAACATTTTTTTTGTTTCCTTAATAGTGTTTACATAATAGTATTTAATAACTTTGTTTGTCCCCAATCACCAATCTCATCATTATGAAAAATTGGCAGAGACGACAGAAACGTGAAAAATGTTAAAGTACACTATTCTGTTTTGCCCACTGTCAGTCATTTTGTGCTAGTAAATGCTAACAAGGAAATGCAGTTTCCTTGTAGCCAGGATATCAAAAACGTAATTCTTTTAACCTATCGTTTTCGTCATAAAGGAACTTTGTGATTTTATTTTTATTATCCTATACAGGGTGGCGCTTTTCGTTGTATATATGAGGTATTAGAAAACCCTAACAGACAGATGAAATCTGATTTTCGGCTCCGATTTTTTGTGATCAATTTAATGGTGTCATTATTTCCCGACCAACTTGATTCGTTTTCTCTATAATGAAGTTTTTGAAAAAGTTTCACTTTTGACATGGAGCCGACTATTAAAAGAACTATGACAACAGGTCAAATATAAACGTTTCCGAGTTTTTTTTTTATCGAAATTTAGTGATGCAGTTGTGATTTTTAAGCGAATCATCTTGGACTTGTCTTTATTGAGTTTTTTACACGACGTTTCAAGCAGTGGAATCTCTGCTCGTTTTCAAGTGAAACTGACCATTAAGCTCGAGGCTACTTGCTTATGTACTAACACAGCTAACCACGCCCACCATTTCTATTGGCCGGATCGTCTCCACAGTCGCGCGTCAAGCGACCAGCATTCGTCCGCCGTATCCACGGATGCCATACCGAAGCAGTCTTCATTGGAAGCAATGAGGGCATCCGTTGATACGGCGGACTAGGTCTGGTCGCTTGACGCACGACGGTGGCGACGATCCTTCCAATAGGAATGGTGGGCGTGGTTAGCTGTGTTAGTACATAGGCAAGTAGCCTTGAGCTTAATGCTCAGTTTACTTAAAATCGAGAAGAGATTTCACTGCTCAAAACTTCGTGTAAAAAACTCAATAAAGACAATGGAGGTCTAAGATGTTTCGCTTAATAGTACATCATTATCTACCACCTTTAAACAAGTTATGTTCTAAAGTTTTTTTTCGCCGAACACCCCATATATTATTTGGTCGTTTGATAGATTTGTTTTACCTGATTCAAATTATTTATACTTTTATACCTTTATCACAAGTGGTGTTCGAAGAATTAGTAAAAAACTTTTCCACAAGGAGTAATCTAAGTCAGCACATCCAAAATCTAACCGAACAAAATGAGATCAGTGGTTTCTTTTAACACATTTCTCCTTAGGAAAAAAATATGTTTTTTTAATAATTATTTGAAGAGTACTATAGGTAAAGCAATCAGATTTCATCTATCTATTAAGGCTTTGTCAATACCTCATAAATCCATCGCAAAGGCGCTACCCTGTACACTGTATTGGAGATCCAAGTAACGCATTGTATTGAACAAGGACACAGTCCTTTTTCGACTGTTAACATTTGACACTTGCGAATCCCATGATACATTAAATACGTATATAATGTATATGAGGGACCAGATCAGTTTGTGAACCAAATGGCGAAGGCGGCGTTTATCTCCTATTTTTAAATATCTAGTAAATCACGTCATCCTGATGTAAATCTAAAATTGCCCCTTTTTCTAAGCTGTAAGCGTTCTTTAATATTTTTTACCTTGTTAAAAAAGGGAAATCAACGTAAACAAAACCACGGGGCCTTAGTTTGGGGAGATAACTTTTATCTGACAGGAGCATCAATAGTTATATTTTTACGTGGCACGTGGCAGATATTGATCTCTGTTAGAACACGTAGCAGGTATCTCAGACTTTTCAAAGCTTTTAGTTGCAAAATTGAGATAAAGCATATTCCAGTTGCCGGACTAACTCTTAATTTAAACACTGAACTTATTATATATTTTTGATAAACGCACCATTTTGTGGGACAGAAGTTGAGGCTCGATTATTTTTTTGAATAACAGTGTCATATGCGTAAAAATGAAACAAACACATAGTGTAAAATATTTGGCCATATTATTTATAAATGACTTCCATTAATCTCTTCCATCTTTATTTGTTAAATTCTTGTTTAAGACAAAACAACGATTAAACAACAGCTGATGGCAATATTCGTTAAAAGGTAATTTAACTAAGTGTAAGTACTAGATTTGGCTTTGCACTAGAATAAGATTTTTAATTGTGAATATTTATAAAAGACAATATTTTTATAGGATATACTTATATTAGGTATAATACCATCTGTCTTTTAAACTCACTATTAAGTCCGTCTAATCTTAGTTCTTAGGCAGTTTTTACGAGTTATTTCGCTGTCAGCAACAGTTAACGCTCCATGTATCAATCACTGCCAATTAATTCACCTATAAATCTTTAAAAACATGTTTTTATTGTTACTAGTTTGCGTCCTAAATGTAGTGTAGCAGGTTAGAAACATGGTAGAGTGAAGCACTTTTATTCTTTCAAATTCTCCGACGTGTAGTTGAAGTTACTTGTTCTACCGACGTATATTCAATCACATATTTGGCCGTATCAAGGCTGTTTAGGTCTGAAAGGCTTTCTATCAAAATTTAAATTGTTATTTATTATCCTGCGAGCTCGTCATGCATCGATACGTTGTAGCTTTGGACAAAACATATAGAACAACTGGCAAGATACAGTACCAATTTTCTTCTAATGAAAGTGTTTTACTGTTCCAAACCCGCAACACTTCATGTTTGTTCAACTCACAACTGCAGTAAGTAAATATTTTTATCGATATCATAATTTCAAAACTCGTGAATACTGTACATGAGTAAAAGACTTAATACTCGTTAAAGGTTAGACGAACTTTTACTTATTATTTATTATTATAACCGTTGGTCTCTATGAATTGTTCCTTACTGTTTTACTCTTTTTTGTTTATAACTATCAGATGTCAACTATAAGTTAAACCCATCCTTAAGTCATTCAAATTATTATAAAATATCTTGGTGTCAGTTTTGTTTGTTATTTAGTTATTAAAGCATGGTCTTTACTAGATTGGTTGTATTTTTCTCTTTGAAGAGTTGATTTTTTTTACGGCGCGTTCTATATCAAATATTAAAAAAAAAGAAATTAATTGCAGATCCCAATACTATTATTTCCGTCAGTTCAGCAGTGCTTTGTCTAATTTTTTTTGATACCTTCAGTCTTTTCTTTGAGAAAGGGCACAACTGCCTAGACAAAAGACTGAACTTAAGTAAATTCAAAATATATTGATACAAAATTACAATTCACTACTAAAATCATACATTTACAAATTATATGTACAATAATTGTACAATCCCTCGACTTTTATTTACCTGAAGTTAGTTTCTTATCTCCATTGTAAGGAATGTGTCTCCCAAAGCCTCATTACATAAATCTTGAAAAGTTCAAGCTCATAACGACGTATATAATTACTAACTTGACACAGTGACGAAGTTATTATCGTCGATAATCCTGTATCGATCCTCCCTAAAGTTAAGTACATCTTCGTACCGCCTTTTTGTACTTAGCGATCGAAGTTTGATTAGTACTGGCGGAATAGTTGTGATGCCTGCTTCCTGCGCCAAGCTGTTATAGAAAGACTCCTGATAGGAACCCATCATATGCATTAGACGCTTGGTGTAGCCGTTAGCCATGCGATCTTCCACGTCTTGTTGCGTATGCTTTCGCATTTCTTCAGCTGATGGCAGCAGCATAGAGCCATCAAGGTATTTGCAGTAATATCTCGCCTAAAACAATCAGTCAATCACTATTCAGAATATTAAAATTGCAAGAAAAAAAACTAATTGACTATATTTACTGCCCTTAAATTGAGCCAAACATGTGTTAATATAGAAGGACCCCTATGTTATTCGCCAACGTTTTGACCTTTATTGAGGTCTTCCTCAGGGCTAAACCATAGATAATATATGCATATAGCAAAAACAGACATTTGCAAATTATTTTATCGGGAAATTTGCAAGTGTCTATATTGTATAACAAGTTTCTTTGTATCCAGAGTCAGGATTAATTGTTGCGCGTCGTACTTACCTGTAAGTCGAACATTTGGAAGTTACAAACATTGAAGGGTATTCCTATGAAACTCATACTCGGTCTGTCTATGTGGATCGTGTGCTTGTAGAGAGGCTCAACGTGGTTGTCAGTGACGGTGATGCCGCAGGATTCGTGAAGGAACGGAAAGCTGTATTTGTAGCCTGTGCAGTATACTATTGCATCAAAACAACAACAAGAACCGTCGATGAATTCCACCTAAATGCATAGTTCTTTAGTATTTAGATAATTTCCTTAGGGCGTTGTTACCTTGTCGAAGTCCAAGATTCGACGAACATCAGGTCGGATTTCAACGTTCGAAGGTAACTTGGTTTGCAGTGGTTCTGTTTTGCGATGACTGAGTACCAACTAAAAAAAAACTTAATAAACGATTCGGGTGAAATACTATATTTTATAAGCACTTACGTGTTCAGCTACTTCGGAGATGTGGAGAGTGAGGTCAAGACCTGATGGCCCTGCACCAATTATCAACACCCTCTGACCCCTGAATCGCTCCGGATCCCGGTAATCGTGACTATGGTCGATTACCCCGGTAAAGAGTTCTTGGCCTGCATCAAAAGATAGATTATTTATTTGTTGCCGTTAGGTTTAATTTAGGTATACCTGGGATAGAAGGAATTATAGGATCATTGTAGTGACCGTTGCAGACCATTACTGAGTCGTAATGCTCGGTGAAGGATTGGCCAGTAAGCTTGTCGTCGTAGCTTAGCTTCCATCCCTGGTCAGATGGGCGAACTTCCGTTACCATGGTATTGAACTGGAATTAAAGGACAACGGGGTATATAAAAAAACTGAATCTTGAAAGGGCTTTAAATAGGAAGAGAATTGCATAAAACCAATGTAATGAGGATTCTTTAATAAAGTTGACAATTAAGAATTTCTTGTTATTTCATTATAATATATGGTGAGTGAATATATATGTATTGCGGGAATGATAAAAGTTGTTAAATCCTGAGTTATGTAAAAAGAGGATAGAAATTCTGCATTTCGCCATTTTGTCAAAAAATTCTTAAAATCTACCATTAATCTGGGGTTTCTTTATGATGTGCATTTATTGCAGGTTTTTAGTATTGTGGGAGCGGTGCATTTCTTTAGTTCAATGGATTATCCTTAAGGTTCTTCTCCTTATTACGACGTCTCCCTCCGAAGTTTGACGATCCAACTGGCTGCGAAGGGGCGCGAGACTGCACCCCTTAATATCTCAATAGACGTTCGACCAAACCATCTTCTCAGATTTTTGAGCCACCAATTCTGCCGTCTGCCCACAGATCTTTTGCCCTCGATCCTTCCCTCAATAACAAGGCGGAGTATTTCATATCGCTCTCCTCTCATGATGTGACCGATGTATTGCAGTTTTCTTTCTTTTATTGTTGTTAATAGTTCTTTCAAAATGAGGGCTTCTTCGTTGGTTATTCGGTCGATCCAGGATACGCGCAGAATACGTCGATTTAAGTGCATGTCGAATGCGTTGATCCGACGCACCACTGCTTCATTAAAGGTTCAGCTTTCACATCCATATACCTATACGTGTGTGGATGATACGGAGGAATACCTTGAGGACATGGGACATCAAGGTAATCATGCGGTACTAGCGGTAGTCATCGCACTGGGAAGCATTCGGTTTTTTGGGTATGGTGATGAACGTCGATTTTAGCCAGTCCACTGGTATTCCACCAGTCTGATATAAAGAGTTAAAAATACCGGATTTATAAAGTTAAATACCGGACACTGGATGGATTACTACTCAAAAACAAGCCGGTTAATACGGATATTTGGTAGTATGGGTAGGTGACCAGGGTGGGCCAACGAAAAAGGAACGGTGCAAGTTTAGGGTTCTGTTTTCGCTTGAACGCATCCTTTTGCTGCATATCGGCCCAAACTCATTCCTTTAATTGTTTTATTACTCCTAATTTTACCTTAATATATTTTTCTAGGTTGAACTTCTCAGCGTATTGGTTAATGAATTCTAAGACCTCAGCCTGGGTTAAGTAAGATTTTTCTTGTTCTGCAAAGGGAAAGTCGGGGTAACCCATCATTTCTTTTGGTAAGTTAGTTCTGAAAAAAAAACAGGTGTTTGAAACCAATACATGTTAAATTACAAAAAGTCATTAATCGTTAAAAAACACTTTGAAAAATGTGTCCAAAAACCGTTTTGAGAGAACACATTTTTTTCCAAACGTCATTAAATTACCACTTTAATCGACGACTGAAAAGTAAAACCATTTGTTTCTTTTTGTCATACCGGCGTGAGGTAAAGATGTTTCCTGTCTCTCGTCGCCGGCAGGTAAATTCTTTTCCTGCCGCTCAAAGAATTCGACATTGGCTGCTGTCATTTTACCTGCCTCTTGTCATATTATCACAGCAAAAGTGACTTTTGTGGCGCGCTCCTGTTTCCATACGAGCGGCAAATTGCATAGCCTCGAACGATAAGTGACACTTTTGCTCCTTATAAAACAATATAAGTACGGATTGTTTTATAAGGTGTGATGATGAAGACAAATGCCGCCAGCAACAATACACTGACCAAGCATTTCGTGGAACTTTAGCCACTTTTGGTAACCGGTTTTCAGACACGTGCAGCTTTCCTTTGACCATGAGACAAACACTGGGCACATCACAATATTTTTTTTTTGTTCTTTAAAGTTGCATATGTACATTTTTTTTCAGCATTAGAATGTTAGGTATTAAGCTAATTAAAACAGAAAAAAAATGATTCAACTCAACAATGCATCTACAAATCATCAGATGTTTTTTCTTGGGTAGCTCTAATTTTTCATCTACAATACTACAGTTTCTGGAGATGCAATTTTATGTTACATTCCAATGTAAGTATAGCTTTGCTCACGCTCTTGTGTAAATATTTTCGTCTTGTTTACGAAATGTTGGGAAGTGTAATGTTAAATCAAATAATATGTAAGAGCGAAACGTTTTATCAATATCAATGTTTATGCAATATCATTTAAAATGTTGATAGTTTTTGTCTCAAATACCACTAAATTTTTAATATCGACAGGTATATTTTGGTAGATCAGGTACTTTTAGACGTGTCCTCTCTTTTTTTGACCCTATATTAATTGTTTTATTTTATTTGCTTTTTGTGATTTCATTATTAAATTTAAGTTAGAGGGGAAGTATTGTTTTGCCCTCGGATCGCCGGAGTACCAGTACAATCTTACACAATACACATTTAACTTTATCAGTTAATAAATAATATGCCCATAAACAGCCAAACCGGTATCTTCAAAGATGACGCCAATCATAACGAGTATATTGCCCAATCTAACTGGCTAATATTATCACCGCTACTATCACCATGGTAATTATTAAATAGTATGGTAAGATAATAAAATACATTTTTTAAGTCGAGATTCTTGAACGTATGAACAAATTCTTGAACACAATTATAGTTACAATGAAAATGACATTTCAACAAAATGGGATTCTTCCTCCCTAATACCTAAGACCATTCAAACAAGGGGGAGAGGGAAGATGGCCTTGTTTGTAAGGGTTCTATAAGTGCTTTCTTCATATAAGGTGCTTTTAGTTCTTGTGGACTTGATCAATTCCTCCTTCGAGTCGGGTGCTTTTCATGCTTCTTATCCCGGTTCACAAGTGCGGCACACTGCTTTTTATACCGTCAGTAAGTACTATGAATGACGGTTTTAGCGGGAATTTCGGCGGCTTTCTGCCACTTGAATTATGACTGTATTTTTGGTTTGTTACTTGATTAGTTTGTGATTTATGTCTTGTGCCAATCTCTTGGTACGGTCTTGCCGACAATCTCTTGGTACGGTCTTGCCGACAAAATTCTGGAACAAGCTTTATTCTAGCTCCCAGACTATTAAAAAGGTGTTCGTCTTGTGAGGGTACCTAACATCAAGGTATTTCTTAATAGCCTAGGAGATAACTGAACTTTGTCTTGTCCCAGAATTTTCTCGGCACGACTGCCCTTTTACTTCTGTGTAAGTACTTGAATTCCCAGGCGTAAACTAAATTGGAACAATTTAGGACCATAAAGCTTTTTTGACACTGAGTGTACTGCTGCAAAAAATCTTGTAATGATACAAGAAATAATAATTTTTAAAAAGTAGTATTTAAAAAAATGTGTTTGTCAGGGTATGAGACAAATGGATTTATTTTTGTAAACCCAAAAAGGATTTACAAAAATTATTTCTTCTGCTCTGTCCACTCGTTATTAGCTCAACTTGACCAGAACGTTCAGAACCAGTTAGCAGGTACATAACTCCGACGTAAACTTACAAAAAACTCTCTTACATATTACCTTAATCCCTTGTACATTGCCGAATAAACAGGATACCCATGCCGATCCTTCCCTACTTCATCGGTGTACAACCAGGTACCACCGAGTTGTGCCCTCAACTCGAAGACGTCCAACTCGAAACCGGAAGCGGAGACGTGCCTCGCGGCTGCCAATCCCGCTGCTCCAGCTCCAATAATCGCAACACGCATTTTGAATAAAATGTCAAACAAAGAAACAAGCAGAACTGGCAATTAATACGTAAAAAATATCCAACCAGCGAAGGAACCACTCACGGTACGTTCAGCTGTTCGCAGTACACAAATAAGAGAAGAAAAATAAATGAGTTTATTATTAGGTTGTGTGAAACATATGAACTTGAACGGTGTCCGTCTGTGTTGCCAGATAACGCAAAACAACAGCTTAAATTTCCTCTAAAAAAATATAGTTTTTTTTTTAATTTTGTTTTGCTATTTCTTAAGCTCAATATGTTGAATTTATGAACTTTTAGCGCCGGAAATAGAGATCTTTGGCGTTTAACTTAGGATTTCGGAAGGGTCAAAAAGTTCTCCAAGCCAATGCCAAATAGGACGAATCTAGGAATTGGGTATAAATGAGGAAAACTCAATAATAAATACGAATCAATGCATAGGAGCATAGGTACTAAATAAACGATGTTAAAAGAGAACACTTTTAAATAATTTGGCACTTAAGGAGTAAAAAAACAAAGAGAGAAACTTACGTAAAATAGTATGAAATATAGGGACAGCAAGTACCTATGAAGTAGAAAGACAAAAATTATGTTAAATTAACAAAAAAAAAATAAAGAAAAAATTGAAAAGAAAGAATATTAACAACATTGAAACATAACCATAATAAGTAACACTACATCAAACTCTCCTACTTTTTTTCCCTTTTTTTTCTATGCATTGCTTTGTACTTATTATTAAGTTTTTCTCATTTTACGATGATGCTCTTGTTTTTAGCTTTGCAAAAGTCGTCAATAAAGGTCAAAATGTCAGTAGTTTCTGCTTACTTAGTGGACATTTTTTGTTTGTCCTATTCCCGACAATCTTACTACAGATGTTCTTGCAAGAAACTTTCAAGATAGTTGTGTACACTGTTTTTTCCACTACCATAAACTACTGTTTTTCCACTACCATAAACCATATGCAAAAAATTTAATATAAAAAAATCTGTAGGACCTAGGACTGGTAATCTCGTGATCGCTCAGGTGAACGCACTCTGTACGTGACGATAGACTAATTTTGATCACTTTCATAGCGTCCAATTGAGTGATTTGAATAGTTCCATAAAAGACATCATCTGAATTAAATAACTAATTTTTGCTAATTTATATATGTCAAGTTACTAGCTCGAATTGATTTTTTGCAACCTTAGTAAAATAGAGAAATGTTAGCTTTTATGAACATTTTAGCGTCGCCATAGAAGTCCATCAATTGTTTTTTTCTAAGGCCCGATTGTGCGTTAGAAATTCCTAACGCACGATTTTGTGTTTAGCATAAAGTTTTTGGGGGCCATTATCTCCGATCGTTTTGCTTTCGTAAGGAATTGAAAAATACTACCGAAGACAGGTAGGAACGACAAAAAACTTAGAAACAGGATCTAAACAAAAAGAATTTTAAAAGTAAATGTTTTCTGCGATTTTTGCCTTTTTTTTTGAGAGAAATTTTTCTAGAGTTGACTCAACATTCAAAATAAACATTTCTATTTTTATTTTCAAAGTGTGTCCCAGAATCAAATCACGATGCAGGGGAAATCGGCGGAATTGGGAAGACACCAAAACATACAACTACCTCCACATCTCATATTTTTAATGTTGAGAAAGTTGAGAGTGTGCGACAACATATCAGAACTGGCAACCGCGGTGCACGAATAATGTTTCATCGGTTACAGTCATGTGCAGAAGACCGAATTTTATATTTTATCTATAGATCAGAATCAGCTGATGTTGTTTGGAACATAATGGTGATATTGATTTTCTACACACTGTAACAGCAGTCGGCGCTAGATGGCGTCCCTGGCACCTGGATGTTAAATTGTACCATATTGTACATTGGAATTGACACAACAAATAATGCAGATTCCTTTAAGCACACCATCTATTGCTGAAAGAAGCAAATTTTGTTTATGAAGGACAATATTGTCACGGTCACTTTTTGCTGCTATTAGTGCCCTTTCTTAATTTTTAGTAATCAATATATCTTGACTGTTTTCCTTGAATCCCTTGTTGTGCAAACTGACCTCTCTGTTTGCATATAAGTTCAAGTGTGGCAGCACGGCAACTCAGTAAGCAATTTTTCGAAGCTTTTAAGCTTTCAACTTATGGAAGTTTTTTCTGTTTTTCGGTTTTCGGAATAAACCAGCCCCATGCGACGCCCAAAATGCACATATGGTTGAAATATTTTTAATTTTCGTCGGAGAGCATTTCTTTTGTTAGTTTTTGAACAGGCACTTTCACAATTTCTTTGGGAACTCCGGCTATAAAACATGAGACCCTACAATAATTGCCCTTCTTCTTTAAGCGGCAAAGCCGCCCTTTTAATGGCTTATGGCCCTTGAAAGAATTTCAGACCTGTACGTGACCCGGACAATAGTTTAGTAATTAAAGGGATTTTGCGAATATCGTTAATTCAAATTAAAACCTTTTTCTCTCATCAGATAAAGCTTTTAATTTCTTATCCTTTGAATGTAAATTCGAGTAATTTATGTCTTAATTGACTGGGCCAGGAATTTAACGGTAAATTTAAATAAAAAGCTTTAATTGTCAATTGAACTATGTCATGTGAGGTGTCATTTTAAAGAGCATAATTTATTCTGTCCAATGATCACATTTTCAATTTCCTTCTACCAGCAGATTTTCCAGAAGAGCACATTTTCTAAATTTATGCCCGCGCTGTCCGAAGCACCATATAGTCGCCACTGGTCAGGGTGGTATAGATTTTTTCTAAAGTGCCTTTTTGGGGATGAGAAGTACCGAGAGGGTGGTTCCGATGATATTCGTTGAGAGTCGAGGGAGACGATTTTTGACCTTGCGAGAGCGAGAGTGATGACCTAGAGAGACGGTTTTTGAACTCGCGAGACGGAAAAGTTGGAATTTTACGGCGAGGAAAAAGTCAGTCCTGGGCTCGGCCGTTCTGATTATCGCCAATTCGTAATTCTTTTCTCTTTTGTATCCCGTTTTAAGCGCGCCGCGCTTATTATTTGTATTTTTAATTAGTGCCAATACAATTAAACCGCTTATTGCCCACCTACGAAAAGTTTCGTGGGGTGTTCTTTCGGTTGAGCCACATAGTGTCGACCCACCTCTGCCCTTTTCCTGAATAGGCCATTTTCTTGCAGATAGCGGATACTTTGCAGACGCAAGAGACTACCGGCAATTAATTATTTGTAGAGTAGTTGTAGAAGTTGAAACATTTAGTATATATTATAGTAGTGTTTTGTTCACCGTAATATCGAGGATCCCGGCTACCTAGCAGAATTATGTTCTCTTTTACACTGCGTCGTTAGTTTAGTTTCCTTTGGTGTTGGTTTTTCAATTTTAGTAAGAAATCGTGTACCCGTCAAGCACGTTTCTGGGGACCACTGAGCTTATCGCGAAAAGTTCACGTCCGCCGCTATTTTATTTCAGAGATTCATGAGCAGACTGAAAATTGTTTTTTTTTTCGTAATTAATTACTATTCAATTAGTTTTTTTTTGCGTTTTGCAGGTTTTAGCTTAAACAATAAAACCTTGCTGGCATTCCCAAAATATTAAATTTGTATCTCCTTTAAATTAGCTTTTAAGCTTTTATTAATTATATCCGTTTGGCAATACCATAGAAGCGTTTTTTTCAGTACCAAGATGAAAAGCCACGGATTAATTATCGGCCCTTTGCCCCCAAAATTAGCGACCTAAGGGGCTAGGAAATATATAGATCCTTTCCGAGAGTTGGGTCCCCCTTGGAGCGTGGTAAAAAAGATTTGGTACACGCTTATACGTTGGACTTAGAATATCCACGTAGTCGAATCACAGCAGACACGGCGGCGACGGCGGCGGACACAGCAGCCGCGACCACGGCCGCTCCCACGTAACGACCGATTATTATTAGCGGAGGAGGTTAAAGGTATAAAAGTAAGTAGGTATAAAAAGCTCATCATGGAATGATGATCAACAAACGATGGAATGAAGATCATCATTCCATCGTTTATTTTGTCCCTGGCGGTTGATGTTTCGTTTTGTCCTGAACTCATGTGGTCGTTGCCTGTTTGTGGATTAATCATTGTTTTTATGTTATGTCCGGTAAAAGACATACATGTAGCTTAGGTGACATGCTTCTCAAACCGAATTAAGCCCTGAAGAAGATCTAATAAAGATCGAAACGTTGGCGCATTCCCAACCGTGAAGTAGCTGTTTAATTGTCCTACACCCGCTATCTGCAGTTCCATATTGGTTAGGATTAAATTCAAAGTAGGTTAAAAATGCCTCAAAGTAATTAACAATACAAATTTGGTGAGATTGGAGAAACTTAAAATAAGACTATGGCCAAAATCGTTTAAAAAATGACACAAACCAGCCAGATATGCAAATTAACAGTTTCTACAAAAATTCAGGTTAGGATTAAGGCCAAAAACCGGTTAAAAATGACTCACACGTTAAAAATGCTTATTCGGAGATTGTGGAAAAAAGCAGGTTAGCGTTAGAACCAAAATCGTTAAAAATTTACTTAGAGAGTTAAAATTGCAAAAAGTAAAATTTTGAAAAAGATTAAAAATGATACAACGTGTATAAAAATGTCACTTTGGGGGCTTGGAAAAACTCAAAAACACTAAATGAAAAACAAAATCGTTTAAAAATTGTGCAAAGCGTCAATAAATGCAAGGCAAGGTCAATCGGCAAGGGCGAATTCTGCAGGATTTAAGGCAGGTGACTTGGTGTGGCTGTATAATCCACAGATGAAAAATGGAAAGTCTCCCAAGTTGTCTCCAAGTTGGGAAGGTCCATATACAGTCATCAAACGGATCAACTACGTGGTATACAGGTTCCAACTACCCCTAGAGCAAAGATCGTGGAGATTTCTCTGACCGGGACGATTAGAACTAAGAGGGGGGCAATGCTACGCCCGACAGTCGGTCCACAAAGATTCGGATCGAAGCGGCAACGCCGAGCACCGACCGCGACCTCGGGAACCCATCTAGACTAAACGAGAACCGGAAACAGTCGCCTCCGTTCTCGAAAGTACGAGAGTATGTTCAGGCCGGGTAAATAAACCAGCGGACAAGAGAACAGTGCGAATTGTTAGTAGGGAGTAATTGTGTTTTAATCGTGTTGTAATAGTTAAAAGTAAATAATAGTGTGTAACAATATGTAAGCTAACACCCGTAATAATAGACCAGCAACTAGCAAACTACCAAGTTGATTTTGTTTTTGTCTTTACTTATTGGTTTTTTTTTTTTGGTTTGGTGTAGAGTTCCCATTTTCCACCATTGGAGGTTTCTGGCTTTACTTTCAAAGCCAGTGACACTAACCTACCCCCACTCTCCGAATTATCTGAGCTGGGACATTCTAATTTGCCAGGCCACTAGACAACTCACACCCCTTAAGTAAACTTAATTTGTATTTTAGTTTTCCTTACTTTTCATTCGTAAACAAACCTTTCTCTATAAGCAGGACTGCATCCTGTAGAAAACGCGTGGCATTACTTATTCCCTACTATTACAGGGGGTAATAAAGACTTCTTTGATACTAAAAGAACCACTTATTATTTCTACGGCTCTTAAAGAACTCACCCTTTCCTGGATCGTATTTTAATCGAAGCCATTCAGGCATAAAAGAATGTCTTTTTACACTCGTGTCCTAATAAGGTACCCTTTACTTTCGTATGACATTCACATATTCAAGCAAAACAACCCTCGTTTTAAGTAATTTTTTATTTAAAAGCCCAACCTTTAAAAAACTACATAAAGTAAAATAGGAATCTTTAGAAACTAATACTTACGGCCAAACTTATAATCTATAATAATTGACTACCTATTTTAAAGTGTAATAAATAAAGATAATAAATATTATGAACTTTAATTAAATGAACATATTCGTTTCGATGTGTTTATAGGCAAAACATATGCATAAAGTAAATTTTTAATATTAAAAAAACTCAGTTTCCTTACTGCCTTTTTAAGGGACATAAAAGCACTGAAACTTTAATACTATTAAAAGTAACCTTCCTTTTGTTGTTACCAAATCTTAACACTCATCCACGAAAGTCAAAAACATTTATTAACTAGACACCTTGACGAAGTTATCCTCGTCGACAATCCTGTACTGATCCTCCCTGAAGTTGAGTAGATCATCGTACAGCCTCTTTACACTAAGGTCCCGAAGTTTGATTAGCACAGGAGGAATTGGTGCGGTACCTGCTTCCTGAGCCAGATCGTTATAGTAAGACTCCTGGTCAGGACCCATCATATGCATTTGGCGCTTGGTGTAACCCTTAGCCCTACGACTTTCCAAGTCTTGTTGCGTGTGCATTCGCATTTCTTCGGTCGATGGCAGCGACATAGAGCCCTCAAGGTACTTGCAGTAATATCTGGCCTAAAAACAATATTGACCATTTAGAAAAAGTGGTATTCATTGACACGTCAAAACTGGTGGTAACGAAAAAGCAAAAAAATTGACAAAGATAGTGATAAATCAACACCCACAAAATATAAAGCTTTTAATTAAGTTTTTTTTTAACCGACACAGGTGGCCATGTAAATCTGAGAGTTTGCCCCTTTATGGTATAATTTTTGAACAGTGTCAATATTATGTATAAGTTTACCCATGTTTTGGATCAACTTCTGTCCCTCAAGTTCAACTTACTTGCAAGTCGAACATTTGGAAGGTGCAAACGTTGAACGGTATTCCCACGAAACACATACTCGGCCTCTCTATGTGAATCATATGCTTGTAGAGAGGCTGAATGTGATTATCATCTATGGTGATGCCACAGGATTCGTGAAGGAACGGAAAGCTGTACCTATAACCCGTGCAGAATAGTATTGCATCGAAGCAACAACAAGAACCATCAATGAATTCCAGCTAAAAGCCAAAATGTAGTCGTTTGTACTTGTGCTTAATCATTTTGTTAGTCTTTACCTTGTTGAAGTTTAAGATTCGTTGAACATCAGGTCGAATTTCGACGTTGGAAGGATACTGAGTCTTAAGTGGTTCCGGCATTCGGTGACTTAATACTACCTGAAGAGCCGAGACAAATTATTGGTAAGTCATTTTTAGTTATGGACAATTTTGAACACTCACATGTTCAGCTACTGCGGAAATATGTAGCGTAAGGTCAAGACCTGAAGGTCCAGCGCCCACTACCAGCACCCTCTGTCCCTTAAATCGCTCTGGGTCCCGGTAATTGTGACTATGGTCGATTACGCCAGTAAATAGTTCTTGGCCTGCATCACAATGACATAGTAAGTTTACTTTAAATATTTAACTATAATTTAGCTTTACCTGGTATACTAGGCATTATAGGGTCATTATAGTGTCCGTTGCAAATCATCACTGAGTCGTAGTATTCAGTGAATGACAGGCCAGTGGGCTTGTCGACGTAGGTTAGCCTCCATCCCTGGTCAGCTGGGCGAATTTCAATTACCATGGTATTGAACTAAAATTCATTCAAAGTCATGCTATTAAAACGAATGGGGTCAAATTTTTATTAAAACAATGGTTTAGTAGACTTTCTATAAGAGAATTGGAGACAAATATATGCCATAGGAGGTAGATGGAAAAGATGGTTTATACTTCATGCAGTGTTTGATAAAAATTGTTTATTAAAAAAGACATTTATTTACTTTCTTGTTTTCTTCTTCATTTTGTCTTTTTTCTATTTTTGAAGTTATTGCTTAAATATTTTAATATTTTTTTACCTTGATATGTTTGGTTAGCTCAAACTTCTCAGCGTATTGGATGAGGAATTCCAAGATCTCAGCTTGACTTAAGTAAGATTTTTGTTGTTCCGCAATGGGAAAGTCGGGAAAACCCATAACTTCCTTTGGTAAATTAGTTCTGGAAGAAAAAAAAATATGTCAGTAATGGTGTGGAAACCATTGGTTAAAATCGATTTTATCGGAATTTATAGGTAGCTACTTATTTGTGAACGAATAAAACTTGCTATTAGAAAAATAGCTATTTATGATGTAAGTGTTAAAAGTGCAATTTTTAACACAAATAGCACACAGTTTTTTTCTACAAACGCAATGAAAATGAATCGTTCTATCTCTAAAATTTCTATAGTAGGTACACTAGTGTTAAAAGTACATAGCTTACTTTTAACACTAGTGTTAAAACTAGTTTACTTTTAATACCGGAGCCTTAAAACGCTATTTTTAGTAGTTAATTAGCGTGTTAAAAGGAGAACTTTTAATGGGTTTGTAGAAAAAATTAGTATACGTCACATTGTCAAAAAATAAAAATGTTGATGTTGTAGGGGAATTTCACTTTAGGACAAAATCAGGGAAAACTGATCTAAAATCTTCTAATTTGTCGTTTTTGGTAAAATTCGACTCAAAACGCCTCAAAATGCAAATCTTGTGTTTCTCAATAGTCATCTAGGATAAGGTTTTTAACCGAAAATTGGCTAAAAGTGATTAAGCATCTAAAAATGCAAATTTGAAATTTTTGGAGACATCCCGAGGAGAATTAAGAACAAAGTTGGTTAAGAAATGGCACGAAGTGTCTAAAAATTGAGAATGTGGAGTTTTTGTATAAATTCAGATTAAAGTTAGAACCAAAATCGAATTAAAATTACTCAAATTAGAGTTAGGACTAAAATTGATCAAAAATGACCCACATCTTCTAATAATGCAAATTTTGATGTTTTTGAAGAAATTCAAGCTTAGGATAAAATAGGATAAATCTGATTCAAATCTTACACTTTTGCTCTATAATAAAGTCAATTTTAGAAAAAAAATAGGCAAAATTGATTCAAATTTTGGCAAAATAACCTTTTTTGAACCATAATAAAAGCCTGTAAAAAATTAGAACAAAAAAAATTAGTCAAAGCAAATTAAAAGTTTCGGAAATATTCAGGTTAAAATTAAGGTTAAAATGGGTTAAAACCACTGAAAGCATTTCAAAATTCAAAGGAAAGTTTTCGGAAAAATTTAGATAAGAACTCAGACCAAAAGAGGTTTAAAATAAGCAAAAATGTTTAAAAATGCAAATTTGTAGTTTGTGGAAAAATGCAGGTTAGTATTAGGAACAAAATCGGTAAAAAATGGCTTAAAGCGATGGAAATATTTGGAAAAAATGTAATAAGAATTAAGGCCAAAATCAGTTATTAATAGCGGTTCAAAAGCAAATTTAAAGTTTTTGGGGATACGCAGACAATAATTAAAAACAAACTATAATTAAAACACCTAACCCAAAGTGTTCAAAAAAGCAAAAGGGGCGTTTGTGGAAAAATGCAGATTGGGACTGGGACATTAGGAACAACATCGGTATTTTAGACTTAAGACGTCTAAAAATGCAAGTTTGGAATTTTTGGAAATACACGTTATATTAAAGCCAAAATCGGTTAAAAATTAGTCAAAGATTGAAAATGCAAATTGAGAATTTGTGGGAAAGACCAGGTTAAAATGAGGACTAAAATCGGTTAAAAATGAGCCAAAGCATTTAACAACGCAAATTAAAAGTTTTGGAACGATTCCGGTTAGTTCAGGTTAGCGCTTAAAAATGCCCTCAAGTTTTTAGGGAAATTCAGATACGAATTAATGTCAAAATGGGTTTGAAATAATCCAAAGGGTTAAAAATACAGGCAGAACATAAAGCGTCTAAAGATTTAAAGCAAATTTTAAATTTTGGAAAACACACTTTAAGATTAAAGTTAAAATCAGTTATAAACGAGTCAATGCGTTTAAACATTTTAGAAAAAAAAAAGATAGGAAAATCTTATTAAAATATTGGCAAAATAACCTTTTTTGAACCAAAATAAAAGCCCGTAAAAACACAAACTTAGAGTGACAAAAATTGAAGTGAGTTTGGGTTAATTATTAGCAATATAAATTTAAAGTTTCCTAAAAAATCTCGGATCAGGATTAAAATTAAGATTTGAATAAGATTAAGGCAAAAAAAAAGTGGAAAAAATGACCAAAGCTTTTAAAAATGCAACTTTGGTATTTGTGGAAAAATTTAGGTTAAGATTGCAACCGAAATCGTTTAAAATTCTCACCAACGATAGAAAATGCAAATGTGGAGCCTTTGGAGAAATTAAGGTTGAAAACAGGGCTAAAACATTGTCACAACACACTGTCTACAAACGCAAATTTTGATGCTTTTGGAGAAATTCTGTAAATCAAAATAGACTCAATTCTAATAAATTGTTGTTTTTTGTTAAATTAATTTTTGGATCAAAATATGTAAAGTTTGATTAAAAAGACCTCAAAAAATCCAAGGTTAGGCTTAGGTCCTAAAATAATTAAAAGTGACTCAAAACTTGTAAAAATAAAAATTTTAAGTTTTTGTAAAAAACCTTCTGATAATTAGGGGTGCAGTCGAGTAAATAATTAAGTAAAGCACCTAAAAATGCAGATTTGTATTTTTTGGAAAAATGCAAATTAGAATTAGGACTAAAATTGATCAAAAGTGACTCGCATCCTGTAAAAATGCAAATTTTGATGTTTTTGAAGAAATTCAAGCTCAGAATAACATAAGACAAAACTGATTCAATTCTTACACTTTTGCTGTATAATAAAAGAGGTTTGGATCAAAACGCCTCAAAATGCAAATTAGGTATTTTTCGAAGAATTCAGGTTAAGATTAAGACCAAAATCGGTTAAAAAAATTTCCAGATGGACATAAAATTGAAATGCAAAGTTGGAGTGTTTGGACAAATCTATTTTACGGTTTTTTTGCCAAATAGTTTAAAAAAATCAGATTACGGTAATGGCTAAGATCGGTTAAAAAGTACATAAAGCGTTCAAAAAGGTAAACAAGAAATTTGTAAAAAAATGCCAGCTTAGGATAGGGCCATAATCGATAAAAAAAATACTTAACGCGTCTAAAAATGTAAATTTGGAATGTTTGAAAAAATTTAAATTCGTAATAAGGTCAAATCGTAAAAATGATTCGAAGCATTTGATATTGCAAATTTGGAGTTTGTGGGAAAATTCAGGTAAAGATTAGGTTAAAGCATTTGAAAAAACAAATTAAAAGTTCTGGAAATATTCAGGTTAAAATTAAGGCCAAAATCAAACAACTCAAAGCGTCTCAAAATGCAAATGAAAGATTATGGGAAAAATTTAGATAAGAATTCAGACCAAAATTGCTTTAGAATAACCAAAAATGTTTAAAAATGCAAATTTAGAGTTTGTGGAATGAAGGTCGAGATTAGGAACAAAATCGGTAAAAAAAAATGGCTCAAAGCGATGCAGTGAGAAGTTATTCATAGCGTCTCAAAATGCAAAGTGAAAGTTTTTGAGGATATGCAGATAATAGTTAATAACAAAAATATAATTAAAACACCAAACCCAAAGTGTTCACAAATGCTAAATTGGCGTTTGTGGAAAAATGCAGGTTGGGACTAGGACATTAGGAACAAAATCAGTAAAAAAATGGCTTAAAGCATCTAAAAATGCAAGTATGGAATTTTTGGAAGTACAGGTCACAATCGGTTAAAAATTAGTCAAAGATTTTTTGCAAATTGGGAGTTTGTGGAAAAGAGCAGGTTAAAATTGGGACCAAAGCATTTAACAACGCAAATTAAAAGTTTTGGAACAATTAGGAGTTAGTTCAGATATATAATAAAAAAAAACTATAAAAAAGCTTTTAAAAATGCTAACTCAAATTTTTAGGAGAATTCATATAAGAATTAATCTCAAAGTCAGTTTGAAATAACCCAAAGTGTTAAAAAAGCGGGCAGGACTTAAAGCGTTTAAAGATTTAAAGCAAATTTGGAATTTTAGGAAAATACAGTTTAAGATTAATGTCAAAATGACAGTTACAAATGACTTAATGCGTTTAAAAATACGCTTTGAGTCTACGTAAAGTTAGAGATTGTGGAAAAATTCAGGTTAGGACTGGTGCCAAAATTGCTTGAAAATGACACAAGTCTTGTATTGACTTATTTTTTCTTGCTTGGCCTATTAAGTGAGTCAACTTTAGTTGACTAGCCTGTCATTTTAATTTTCTTTCTTTCATTAAACTCTGGTTACTACACCTATCAGCGCTCCGCTTTAAAGAGAAATTGCTCAATGTTAAGTCCAATATTCTCATACCTGATTACTATTCTGATTACTTTTTCCAGAAAAGTTTGCTTAAGGTGGCCTGTAGAGGGTTGACGAATTGACCCTCTAAGGCCCACAGGCTGGGAGAAAAAATGAGTGTTGGCGATTAAGAACCTTTAAGCACTTCCTCTTAACTGGGTCTTGAGTTAACCAAACCTTTCAGTAGAAACAAAGAATATAGGTACAACTGATGAGCGTCAGCTGGATGAAAAAGCGGTTTTTGCTTTCAAATAACTATCATTCGTTTGTTTAAAGGTGGTAGACAATGATGTACTATTAAACGAAATATCTTGGACTTCCATTGTCTTTATTGAGTTTTTTACACGACGTTTCGAACAGTGGAATCTCTGCTCGTTTTCAAGTAAAACTCCGTTTCACGTGAAACCAATTTCATCTACTATCATTCCCTCCTTTTTTTCCTATGAATTCTGTTAAAGTGGCCAACCCTGCACTGTATTGGTAAAACCGTTTAGCAGCTTTAATATAAAACGTTTTAAGAGGGCAAATTTACTGTAATATCTGAGTTTAACTAAGTTTAAAAAATTAGCATTATATAACTATGGTTAACAAGTTGAATTTGTGGATGTCACATTTTTTGCCATCTTATGATCGTAAACAAGATAGATATCCAACAATGTTCATGTCAATAACCATGTACGACGATAAGTTTAAGTAGTACATTCCTTCGGTAAACATCCACTCATTATAATAATAAAAGTATATAAAATACAGTAAATATATAAAAACAATCAGAAGTAATAGTTATTAGTATTGCTTTTGATTATTAATTTTTAAATGACATTAAAGCATTCTAACCATCAATAAGGGTAAATTATTTCAATTATAAACTAAATGCAGGTACCAATATTAATATGAAACACTTTTCGAAAAATACACTTTTAGTAAGAATTGGGTGTTCCTAAGCAGCGGATCGTTTACGTAAAGGTTTGTGTAATGACAATAATTATTATAATACTTGTATATTAATTTAAGCTAATTATGTCCTCTTTTAATAGTACAAATGAGTGACACGTTGGCAATTTAGTATTGTGTAAATCACGTAAATCTAAAAATATGTCGATAACATTTGCCTCGAACGATTTGATAAGTTGTTTATTGGCAATTGGGACTTTGTTAACCCAAAATGCTTTCTCTAATCAGGAAGTGTTTTGCCTGTTTAAAAATATTTGCCAATTAATACACAAGAGTAAATATAGGCTTATATAATTAAGTCTCGTGAAAAGTTAAATAAATTCACTATCCTACACCATTATATTTTGTTTTCTAGAAGTTTGAATGGATTGAATCGAATTGAAAAGAATTGAATTAATATTAACTTATATTAAGCACTCAGCAAATAAAATTACCGACACTTAAATGTCAGTTTTCTTCTGGAAGTTCACCTTTTCGAATCTGCCAAAGAATTTGGGTCAACTTTTGTTTTGATTAAAAAAAAATTTCCAAATATTAACAACTAATGATTTGGATCGCTAAGTAGGGTAGTGATTGATATAATGGGTTTAAAAACGAATTAATACTATTTTAAAGGACTTAATACGATGACATGACCTATTAGTGTACGTGATAACTCTATGTTGTGGTAAATTAATATATTTTTTTAAACGTTTGGTAACAAAAATATTATGTAAGTTTTATTGATTGTAATAAAGGAGCTTATTGCCAACACATGTTAGACTTAATCCAGTAAACAAAATTGTCTATAAACAGCCATACACATATCTTCGGATGACCTCATTAATATTGCCCAACCTAGCGTCTTAATTCTATTAGTGTTACTATCACCATGGCAATAAGAGAACAAGAAAATGAGATTTTGAACTTGAACCCAGTTATTAGTGTTAATCTGCCACTAAAAAGATCAGAACCGATTTAGATGAACGAATCAACATCTGGTAAGATTGAAAGTAGTATGTACTGTCGACCACCACCACATTCGCCATTGCCAAACTGATCCACCATAAATTAAGTAGACAAGTAGCTAAATCTTTGTGTTGAAATAAATACGCCTCATTAAGTCTTCTCCTCTTCCTTCTTCTTCTCCTCACTTTTTTTAATTCTCCTGCCTATATTTTTGCTAGACTTCTTGACTCCTGGCATACAGTATGGGCTTGGCCATGGTGCAGTAATTGAAATTATGATTCATGTATGATCGAACAATTTTCTGTGATACTGGAAATACAATTTCTTCATTTTCTCTTTTACTTCTTTTATTGCTTTTGTTACTAGTTTTTACAGCTTTCTCTTCACTCGTCCAGAACGAGGGGTGTGACACTAGCAATGCAACAGGGACACCTGTTATCATTACCAAAATTATTTAAAAGAATTTTCAGTAATTATAATAATTTTTTAGTAAAAAATGTAATTTCTAAATAATATTAATAATTTTTCAATTCACTTTTAATTTTTATGGTATTTTTTTTTTATTTTGGAAGTAGTATTGGTAATTTGTTGTAATTAGGAGTGGGTAGTATCTAAATAATTTTAAACCTAATTCTACCCTGTATTTTTTGGACTGACTTCCTCAAAAAATCATAAATTTTTATTTTCGTCCAAAAAATAATTTTACCACCAACAACAAATTTGAATATTTAAATTAATTTTGCCTAATTTTGTCCTAAAATAGATTTTTTTCAAAAACATAAAAATTTTCACTCTTAGACGATGTTGATAATTTTAATTAATATTAGATCTAATTATATTTTTGAAAAAATTTCAAATTTGCATTTTTAGACGCTTTAGCTAATTTTTTAGCAATTTGGTTCTATTAGTACGTATCCTGACTTTTTCAAAAAACTTAAAATTTTATTTGTACAGGCTTTGACGCAATTTTAACGATTTTTTCGGCTGAATGAAATTTTCAGTTTGCGACGTCTTTAGTAAAATTTCACTTATTTTCGTCCAACAAATAATTTTACCACTAACAATAAATTTGAAGATTTAAATTAATTTTACCTGATTGCGTTCTAAAAAAGAATTTCTCTGAAAACATCAAAAATTGCATTTTTACCCGATGTGGGTAATTTTTACATAATTTTAGACCTAATTCTACCCTGGATTTTTCAAAAATTTTTAGTTTGCATTTTTAGACTTTTTAACTCACTGTGTGGCTATTGATTAGCAAGTAATTCGAGCTTTTTAAATAACTAAAAATTTTTATTTTTACACACTTCGAGTCAATTTCAATGAATTTTTGAGCTGACTTCCTCGAAAGACACAAAATTCTTAATTTTTGGACGTCGCCGTCGTTAGTAACGTTTCATTCATTTTGGTCCAGAAATTAATTTTACCGCCAACAAAAAATTTTAATACTTAAATTAATTTCATTCTTAGACGATGTCACGAAGACATTTCAAAATTGCATTTTTAGACGCTTTAAGTCATTCTTTAGCGACTTGGCTCTATTAATACGTATACTGAGTTTTTAAAAAAATTTAAATTTTATTTTTACACATACAACAAGCAGGGTTGTAAATTTAAAAAAACACATTTTTTACGTGTCCTGTAAGTCAGTTTTTTAATATTTACGAGAATGTAATCTTTTTAGATCAATATATCAGATTAAAATAATTCAATCAAATTAAGAATGGGTTTTCGTAACAAAATCGCACTAAATTTAAGTGGATTTTTGACCTTTGTTGAGTTGTGTGATAATTGAAGGCTGAGTTCGACAAAAAACTGAATTTTTAGAATAAAATCGCAGTTTCAAGGCCAGAATTGTTAAAAAAAAGCTAGAGCACTCTTTCAGCAACGATCAAAATGGATTAGAGTTTTTTAAATCTCAACTTTCGGACCAAAATCGATAAAAAAAAACTTCATTCTGGGGACAACACAAATTAAATTATTCGTGTTAATAAACGCGATCTTTCTTTAGATGAAATGTATCCAAAGGACTAAAAATGATAGAATTTGAAGGTGAGGTTTGGTGAAGTTGTCAGGGATTTAAAAAAAAAACTCCTTAGAGGTTAATTTTATTCGAATTGAGTTTGTTACGTTTTTAGGAGATTTTAAACGTGCCATTCCGATAAAAAAAAAGCGATAAAAACTTTCCGATTTTTTTTTGAAAATGTCCAAAATAGAATTATTACTTTTTTCTCAATTTTCAAATTTGACTGCCTGTAATTTGAGAACGCCTTGACCGATTGGAGTGAATTCAACTGTTTTATCGTCTTTTTGATGTCCTCTTTCACCCCCCCCCCCCCCCCCAACATCGAAAGTTTCATAGATGCAATATTTTCCGAGATAGACCCTTCGATCCTTCGGAGGTCGATTTTTAGGCACTTTTAGAATCGTGGTTTTGGACCATTTTTAAAATAATCCCTTTAGAGGTTAATTTCATTCGAATGGAGTTTGTTACGTTCTTAGGGAATTGCAAACATGCCATTTCGATCAAAAACAGCAAAAGAAAAATTTTCCGAAAGTTTTTTGAAAATCTCCAAAAATGGGAACTTACGACTTTTTTCTCTCAATTCTCAACTTTGACTGCCTGTAACTTGAGAACGCCTTGACCGATCGGAGTGAATTCAACTGTTTTATCCTCTTTTTGATGTCCTCTTTCACCCCCCCACCATCGAAAGTTTCATAGATGCAATATTTTCCGAGATAGACCCTTCGATCCTTCGGAGGTCGATTTTTAGGCACTTTTAGAATCGTGGTTTTGGACCATTTTTAAAATAATCCCTTTAGAGGTTAATTTCATTCGAATAGAGTTTGTTACGTTCTTAGGGAATTGCAAACATGCCTTTTCGATCAAAAACAGCAAAAGAAAAATTTTCCGAAAGTTTTTTGAAAATGTCCAAAAATGGGAAATTACGACTTTTTTCTCTTAATTCTCAACTTTGACTGCCTGTAACTTGAGAACGCCTTGACCGATCGGAGTGAATTCAACTGTTTTATCCTCTTTTTGATGTCCTCTTTCACCCCCCCCACCATCGAAAGTTTCATAGATGCAATATTTTCCGAGATAGACCCTTCGATTCTTCGGAGGTCGATTTTTAGGCACTTTTAGAATCGTGGTTTTGGATCATTTTTAAAATAATCCCTTTAGAGGTTAATTTCATTCGAATGGAGTTTGTTACGTTCTTAGGGAATTGCAAACATGACATTTCGATCAAAAACAGCAAAAAAAAAAATTTCTGAAAGTTTTTTGAAAATGTCCAAAAATGGGGAATTACGACTTTTTTTCTCAATTCTCAACTTTGACTGCCTGTAACTTGAGAACGCCTTGACGGATTGGAGTGAATTTAACTGTTTTATCCTCTTTTTGATGTCCTCTTTCACCTCCCACCATCGGAAGTTCCGTAGGTGCTATATTTTCGGAGATAGACCCCCTCAGAAGTGGATTTTTAGGCACTTTTAAAAAGGCATTTTTGGACCATTTTTAAAAAAAAACTCATTAGAAGTTAATTTCATTCGAATTGAGTTTGTTACATTCTTAGGGAATCGCCAGCGTGCCAGTCTTAGGGGATCGCTTTCGGAGGTCGATTTATAGGCACTTTTTACAATCGTAGTTTTGGACCATTTTAAAAATAATCTCTTTAGAGGTTAATTTCATTCGAATTGAGTTTGTTATGTTTTTAGGAGATTGCAAACGTGCCATTCCGATAAAAAAAACAGTAAAAAAAAATTTCCGAATTTTTTTTGAAAATGTCCAAAAATGAGGTATTACGACTTTTTTATCAATTCTCAACTTTGACCGCCTGTAACTTGAGAACGCCTTGACCGATTGAAGTGAGTTCAACTGTTTTTTCTTTTTCTTGATGTCCTCTTTCACCTCCCACTATCGAAAGTTTTATAAGTGCAATATTTTCCGAGATAGATCCATTCGGAGGTCGATTTTTAGGCACTTTTAGAATCGTGTTTTTCGACCAATTTTAAAATAATCTTTTTAGAGGTTAATTCCATTCGAATTGAGTCTGTTATGTTCTTAGGGTATTGCAAACATGACATGCCATTCCGATCAAAAACAGCACCGACCTTCCGACCTACCATCGGAAGTTCCATAGGTACAATATTTTCGGAGATAGACCCCTGCGGTGGTCGATTTTTAGGCCCTTTTAAAATCGCGTTATTAGGCCATTTAAAAAACTCTTTAGAGGCTTATTTCACTCGAATTGAGTTTGTTACGTTCTTGGGGGATTGCAAACACGCAATTCCGATCAAAAATAGCAAACAAAAATTCTGACTTTTTTTTGAAAATATCCAATGTAGAGGTATTACAACTTTTTCCTCAGTTCTCAAATTTGACCGCCTGTAACTTAAGAACGCCTGGACCGATTGGAGTGGTTCCAACTGTTTGGTCCTCACCTTGATGTCCTCTTTCACCTCCTACCATCGGAAATCTCATAGGTGCAATATTTTCGGAGATATAGAGAATTTCAAGAATGAAAGAATTTCATGGAAAAGAATGTCATGTCTAATTTTAAATAAGAAAGTTGTTAATGAATGCGCAAAATTGAGACAACTTGTATATACAAAAATATTTACTAAATTATAAAATTTTGATAAAGTAAAAGATGATCTCTCGATGGCCACTCTGTACTTATATCCTTAACCCACACCACACAGAATTGCGAGGTTGCCTAAGCACGTTTGCAGTGTTGTAAAATTTTATTTGTTCAGTAATATCAAGCGTTATTGGATGTGATAATAGGTAATTTTTATAATTTTAAAAGTAATTTTGGTAATATTAGTGGTAAGTTTTGTAATTTTATATGCAATTTTGATAATTTCTGTACTGCTTAAATAATTTTAGAAAATAACGGTAATTGGAGCGGTAATTATATAATTTGAACGATAATTTTTGTAATTGTGAATCACTTTTTTATCAAAGGTGCACCGAAAATTACCCATGTCACACCCCTCGGTCCAGACGCATTAAAAGTTCAACTTTTAATACGCTAATGAATTGTTAAAAATAGCATTTTAAGACAGTAGTGTTGAAAGTAAGTTAGTTTTAACACTACTGTTAAAAATAAGTAACTTTAAGGCACTAGTGATGAAAGTAAACTACTTTTAACACTACTGTTAAAAGTAAATCACATTTAACACACTTGTTAATAGAAAATAAAAGAATTGCAGAACTCGCTTTGCTCGTGCTGCAAACTCACATGCGTGCCTTAAAGTTGAAATTTTAACACTTACATCATAAATAGGTATTTTAAGTCGCACCATAAAATAATAAAATAGTTTTTCTTTTTAGAATAGAACAAAGAATTTAGTAATATTTTTTTTACGTTTAGAAAAATCAGTGGCGTACCTTATTTTTTTTAAATCCTTTTTTATTTTTTTTTAAATCTTTACCGAAATTTCATCCTTTTCCACGAATTGTATGGTTTGTAGTTTTCTTCCCAATAGGAAGATCCATTTAACTTAAAAAAGCTTCACATTTTGAAAAATGTAAATTCTATAAAAAAATGTGCCAAATAGAAATGAGTTAGTGCCAGGGAAGGGGAAAGGGGAGCAAAAATAACGTTACAGGTTTTTGAACTTCACTGTGTTTTCAAGGTCATAGGGAGGTTAACTTTGAATCTTCAAATAAATAAACTTTGAATTTTTAAACTTTCTTTAAAAGATAGTAAAAAAAAGTAGTCACTATAACGAAAATTTTTAAAAAAATAATTTATCGATAACACAAATTAAAATATCAACTAACAAATCACTTGCAATATGTGAACATCATGTGCAATAATAAATTCGGAAATTTTCGAATTTATTATTAAAGAAAAGAAAATAAAAAAAAAATGAATTCAATAAAAATTCAAATAATTGAATCAGAAGAAAAGACAACTGAAAAGTGAAAACCTAAGTAAATGATAAGACAAAATATGGAAATTATAAATAGATACAAACTTGGAGAGATGAGTACATCAATAATTTGGCAAAAATCAATGATAAAAGAAAAAAACACACAATGATGTGGCGTTTGATGCAAACTCTAAATGCTGGGCTACTTGATGACAAGTAGATAAAAAAAAACTTCAAGCGACAGCAAGCGAACTGATTAAAAAAAAAAACACATCTACGAACAGATAACAGCAATGCAAGTGATGAAAGAGTTGGGAAATAAAACTAATTTTTAAAAACGAATGAAGTAACACAGAAATGTGAACAAAAAAGCACAATGAAAGAGGAACTGTCAAGAATAAAAGTCATTGAAATGATCATTTTCAAAATCAATCTATTGAAGTCACAAAAAGTCTTACACCCTCTCTTCAAAATGGATACCTACTGATTTAAGTTTAAAATGGAAGAAGGATGAAAAAAGCACCGGCAATGTTTTGCTTCCCGAAGGCTCAGTCATCAAAGTGATCAACGGATACGATTACAAGATTAAAGTTTTTGTTGGAATGATGTCAAATATGGATTTAATGGATATTTATTCAACGCTTTATTGAATGAGACTGACGAAGAAAATATCTCTAAATTTAAATTTAAGACCTACCTTAATCCCTTGTACATAGCCGAATAAACGGGATACCCGTACCGGTCTTTTCCCACTTCATCGGTGTACACCCAGGTACCACCAAGTTGTGACCTCATCTCGAAGACGTCCAACTGGAACCCGGAAGCGGAAACGTGCCTTGCGGCTGCCAGTCCGGCTGCTCCGGCTCCAATAATCGCGACACGCATTTTCGAGTAAATTGTAAAAGTAAAAATAAATTAAAATAAATAAATAAAGGAACGAAATTAATACACAAGAGTGTCAGCTAGCGAATGAAAGAGTCGCTTTGGCTGCTTTGAGCGATTCGTACTGTGTGACAGCGAATGAGAGAATGATTGGCGATCCGGTAGCGTATTGGTTTTAAATGGGGATCCGAATGCTTGTTGTTTGGTGTTTCGGATGATGCAAAAGAATTGGTTCAGTGATAAGGAATTTATTGTGTAGCATTAGTAATTTTGCTATGTACGTTTTAGATTTTTTTATGATTATCATAGGTAGTGCTGTAATAATTAGCAGAAAGAACACATTACCTACATTATAAGACAAACTACTGGTTTTTACGTGTTTATAAATACTAATACAAATTTGTATGATGCTTAGTAATAAGTACTAATTTTGTATTATATAACTATTTCCAATTAATCCATTGACTAATACACAGAATATGCAGTTCAATTTTCTATCTTTATAATCATTTTCATATGACCATTAATAAGTACCTCCATCCGGATTTCAAAATAATGTACTTATATTTAGTCTGGTTTCTTAGCTCCTGTACACATCAACATAAAAATAATTAAATCGTTATTTTATTATCTCTTAATTGATGCGACTATCTTCCTTATTTCGACCATTAAAGCTGTCGCCTCGATCTTTATGTCTGCGGTTTTCCTTACAAATTTCTTGATTCAATCCGGGGTCAATGCAAAATAATACTTATTATTGGCAAATACAAGGATTTTGAAACCCATAGTATGGAAATATTTCCATAATAATTGCGTACATATTTGCTATTCTCATACGTTTTCTTTACAACATACCGGGTGATTTATAATGGAAAATGGTTTCATATTATAAATGTTATACGCAGGTTTTCAAGAAAAATCTACTCTTTATTATGGATGATTTGTAGCCCATCATTATCATGAATGGTTTGAAACAGTGCTCAAGCTTCAGGGGTTTTGGTCCCCTTCTATAATGCTTTCTTTAGCAGACATTCTTGGTTTAGGCGCAATGACACGGTTCAATACGGTTGATCACTTCACACACACACACTGATAAATCATCTAAAGTGAAATATGAAAACCTCAAATAAAACGTCAAAACTAGTATTGAATACTAGTTTGGACGGGTCATTTGTGTTTCGCTTTAGGTGATTCATCCACAGTGATCAATCGAATTGAAACGTGTCAACGCGCCTTTAGATTTATTTCATTGAATTCATCTGGTTTCTTTATACTGGTATAGACATATTCAACTAGTTTTTCATACAAAAACGCAGCTGTAATATCAAATTTGATAATATCAAAGTTATCTTTACCTTCTAGAGAATCAAAACCTAGATTGAACTTATGTTATAAACGGTACTAAATGTAACTTTGAAGGTATCTGTCTTCAAATTTGTTTGGCGTTATTCTTGTAACTTCTTCCAAATACGACATCTCTCTTCTGGAACCCTCTTCTGTCTGATTTTCATTGTTTACACGTTTCTAGTGGTTTTCTCTCCTTATGAATCAACAATCCCATCTTGTTCTCAGCTTTCGTCCAAACATGAGTTCTCCTGGTGATGTTTTCGTTGCTGAGTGTTCTGCGTTTTCGTAATGGAGACGGAATTATTCTCAGGGGATCAGGAAGCTGCTTCATACAGGGACCACATTCCTTTGTCGCTTCTTCTATTTGTTTATCCATTTGGGGCAATCAATGTACGTTATTACTTTTTGTTTTCAATATTCCTTCATGGAGCACTTTTTACGACTACAACTTTATATCCTCATAAGGTACAATTGTCTTCGACTGTCAATTCTTGTCTTCTATTGACATGTGTCTTGATGTTTTCCGAATATTTGTGTGGAAACCCTTGCCTAATGTATCTGTACTCTACTTAAGTCTTCATCCTTCATTCGTTTGACAAAGCGCCATTATCCAGTGGTGCTTTGTCAAAATTTGAATAGTCTCCTTCATGTTTATCTTCATGTGACCCTATGTTAGTTTCTAACGTATTCTTTACAGCCAATCTGTAAAATAATAATTATGCATTTCTTTAATATATAAATCAAACCCGAAACCATAATTCCAATCTTGAATCTCTGCATTCTGTTCTTATATCTTTGTGGTATTTTTTAAGTTCCTTTGATGTCCATCTTAGTATAATAACAGTGCATTTCTTTCTGCGTCATCTAAATTGTGGTCTTGAAATCTTTTTGGTTTATTAACTTTTTCTAGTTTGACTCTGTCCTTGGATTTGTTCTTGATCTTTTTCACGATTCACTATTGAACCGTCACTATTTGGTGTCTGAGTTTGTGGTTCTCAGTTTGGCCGATTTTAGTCGCATCTGATTTATCCTCATCCAAGTGTCGGCGTCCTCAATTTCTACTCCAGGAGATTTTGCCGGGGTTTCTTGGAACTGCAGTTTTGTCTTTCTAAAAGCCACATTATAGTACGAGTCTCTTGACTCCATAGACTGTAACTTACTGGACCATATTCAATAAAGTTGAATTTTTTTGATCTTTCATGGAGCTTCTTTAAATGTCCTTTAGCATATGATGCACAGAACGAAATACCTGAAGATTAGTTAAATTTGGTTTCTTAATAGTTCATCTTTATCTATATAGTAGTATACATTGCTTGCTTTGCCACACATTTCCTTTTTAAGCTTGACGCTTTCTCAAATAGTGTTCTGTTGAATCTCTCTGCTTGCCCTTAACCTGAGATGTATATGGGGTAATGTTAGACTACATTACCCCATGTCTTCTAACTTGCGTTTCTAGGCCTTGAAAACCTTAAAAGGTAAAAAGAAACCTCTATACGTCAGTGGAATATACGTAACCACCTTTTCGATATTTTTGAAGTACCTAACTCAATTGCAACAGTTTTTTTAAAGTAAGTAATTTTCAAAATCACCGTGTATCGAAAGTGCCACGACTAGACAAAATGTTTTTCTGAAATCGAAACAGTTCGAAAAATATTTACAGTCCTCGGCCGGAAAAGTGATTCTCGGACTGTTTTTAGTCTAGCTTTAAATGATAAGCCACTTCCTCATTTTCAGTTAGAATAATATCCGAAAAAAATTTTCTACTTCGAAGGAAAATCATTTATTTTCGCGATTTCCAATGATTGTTAGCCTTGGCTATGAAGTTACATCGACGACCGAGAATATGTCGTTTCTTCTGCTTGATACTCAGAACACCATTTTTACTAATTGTTTCTCAAAAAGTTGCTAACATCCGTGAATTTCGTAATCTCCGCTAATAAGCCCTAAGGCTAATTGAGAATAGAAAGTATAGAAAAAACGCAGTGCGTCATTGTTTTCGTCAGTTATTACAGGATTTTCTAAAATTTTAAATCAATCAAGACACACTGGGAAGGCTTTCACAGCCGGTCAAAATACAATCTAAAATGTGTTCCGGGTTTTCAAGCTGTGGTCCAATGGAATCCCTACCTGACGTCTACAGCTGCGACAGACACTATCAAAGGCGATGAGGCAACAGGCGAAGTGATCGCCCGTGCTTCTCGACGTTGACTGATTCGACTATGGTGCGCTCCGTGGTACTTATTTCCCTGCCGTCGCGCTGCAGTGGAGGGACTGGGGTGGGGGTAGTGGTGGCCCGGGGTTTCGGCGCACTTGAAAGATGTCGTAGAACTCGCTTCAAGCCTGTATTTGGAAACTTAATTTTTTCCTTCCTGTTGAAATTGTTGTCGTGCTTAAAGATCCCAATGGCCTCTTTCGTTAGTATCTGATAGAAACGGTGCATTTGACATAAAATATCCACTTCATTGGAAAGGATAACGTAACCTTCACGACATCCATCACGAGTTAGTTCAGGTTAGTATTTTGTAGGTGTATTAGTCTCTTGTGGGTGGTGAAAATTTGTGAGTCGGTTGATTTGGAGACGAAAATAAAGTATCTTGAAAGAGCCTTTGGTTTGAATGGATACAGCAAGCACTAATTCGATAGGGCCGTCCGTCCCAGCTGGGGCTCGGTATACATTGGCGCCACAAAACGCAGTGTCAACACGAGGATTACGGAACACAAGAGGAGTTGCAGGCTGGGACAAACACAAAAGTCAGCAGTAGCAAAGCACGCTCTCTCCGAAGTTCATGACATTTTTGCAACGAGGTGGATGTCCTATATCAATCGCAGCGTTTCTATCCCAGACTAACGAGAGAGGCCATTGAGATCTTTAAACACGACAACAATTTCAACAGAAAGGAGAAAATTACGTTTCTAAATGGAGACTGGAAGCGAGTTCTACGACATACTTCAAGTGCGCCGAAACCCCGTGCCACCACTACCGCCACCCCAGCCCCTCCACTGCAGTGCGTCGGCTGGTGAATAAATACCACGAAGCTCACCACAGTCGAATTAGTCAACGTCGGGAAGCACGGGAGATCACCTCGTCCATTGCCTCATCGCCTTTGATAATGTCTGCCGCAGCTGCAGACGAAACGTCAGGAATAAATTCCATTGGACCACGGCTTCAAAGTCCGGAAAACACTTGAGATTGTAATCAAGACATAGAACCTAATAAACTTTTCTTGAGTCTTGTTGGATACGTTTCATCGAACTTGCTGCTTTTTTAGCAAATTTTTTATGGACTACCAAGAAGGTTGAACAAGTGACAGCCTCGTTCCTGACCTCCAATGGGTACTTACTTATCCCTGCTTTGTCCATAAAACGTTTATTCAAAATGGTATGTGGTGGTGCTCATCGAAGCTGATGCTGGGGCTGAAATTAACAAGGCGGTTACTTATTTCTATAAAACGAACCAAAATGATCTTCTAAGGCTGAGAGATTATACGACAGTAAGTAGAAGAACTTGTACCAAGACGACTGTAATAGTTATTTACCTAACAAGTGTAGTAAGTGGTTTTTTATTTACCGTCCGCTCGTGTTAAGTACAATTTTTTGTCTAGAGAAGACCTAGAGAGTCTTTGTGGTCTTCTGTACCCTTCTGCTTTCAAATCGCAAATGCGGTAGATGCTGACTGGTGCGATTAAAAATTCCAAATCCTTTGTACGCAACAATGCGGTAAAGAGTCTTTACCTCACGGGAATAGGAAAAAGGTATTGATTGAACGTCATATTTAAACAGTTTTGCTGATGGAAGGCTTTGGAAACAATATCTAAATCAAATCATCACACTGCTCAGGTTATTGAACAATCTTTAAACACTATAGTTCTTTACATTCTGTGGATTCAGACTCCAGTAAAGAATATTATATATATTCTTATCATTATCCTCATATAATATACTATAGTCTCTCGAAAAGAAGCAGAGTTATTCGGGTTTTTGTAAAAGAGAAGGATCTAGTGACTAGTGCCACTGTACTTGCCAGCCAATTAGGTACCAAATAGAAGAAGATGAATAGATCATCAAAAGAACCTCATCTGCTGAAAGAGTTCATTTAAACAATTAAAGTGTTCTTAACAATAACAACAACAAACACAAAAACATGTAACAAAACGCATACATTTCATCAAGTATACGAGATACGAAAGGATATACAACCCCTTAAAGCTGATAAATTTAAAAATGTTTAAGAAAAGAACAAATGAAGATGGTTACCTAGAAGAAATGCTTTACAAAAAATGTTTAGGACCAACCACAGAATGGTAGTATGTAAAAAAAGTTTTGTGGTTTCCTATAAAATATGAAAATTATATCTGACTCGCTTTCTTGCGTCATCCTGTACATTTGCCTACAATTTTGAATTGTACGGTAAATCGTATCTTGCACTTTTGTATTTAGCTTCTTGCTCTAAATCCAACAATAAGTAATATGCTGGACTTCTAAACACTGTATTAACACCCTATGAAGAGCATAGAAAGCCGTAAATATGTCGTGTTTTACATTCGTTTTTAATACGTTAAAGTGACCACTTAACTATCCTGATTTAGACCGTCAAATTTAGGCGTCGCCTAAAAGACGTGAAGTAATTGGTTATGCATTATCTACATAATATGTTGAGCAAAATGTTGCTTGTCGTCATTAACACGTCAAAGTGACTACCTAAATGTCTTGAATTAGATCAACGTCCCAATTCTAAAAGACGCCTTTAATACAAAATATTGTTTATAATCGAAAATATATTAAAAAGCCACTTTTATTCCACAAGTATTCTAATACAAAATTTAAATCACACATTTTTAACTCACCTCGATATTTGGTAATATTTTTTTACATAACTATAAAATGACGTCAAAACAATAAAATGACGTCTGAAAACCGTTAATACTAATTATTGTATTTGTGACGGAATGTGTGGAACGTTTATTTAACGTCATTATATCTCATTCTTCTACTTTATCAGTCATATCAAATTTATATTATGCATTTGCGAAAGATTGGGGTGACCAAGAGAGGGGGGGGGGGTTGATCAAACGACGTCTAATACAAATACAAAATTTAATTCACACATTTTCAACTGACGTCGATATTGGGTAATATTTTATTACATAACCAAAAAATACGTCATAACAATAAAATGACGTCTGAAAACCGTTAATACTAATTACTGTATTTGTGACGTAATGTATAGAACGTCTACTTAACGTCATTATATCTCATTCTTCTACTTTTATTAGTCATATCAAGTTTTTATTCTGCATTATTCTGCATTTGCGAAAGATTGGAGTGATCAACCTCGGGTGATAAAACGACGTCTCATACAAATACAAAATTTAATTCACACATTTTCAACTGACGTCGTTATTGGGTAATATTTTATTACATAACCAAAAAATAAGTCATAACAATAAAATGACGTCTGAAAACCGTTAATACTAATTATTATATTTGTGATGTAATGTATAGAACGTCTATTTAACGTCATTATATACCATTCTTCTACTTTTATTAGTCATATCAAGTTTATATTCTGCATTTGCGAAAGATTGGAGTGATCAACCTCGGGTGATATAACGACGTCTAATACAAATACAAAATTTAAATCACACATTTTTAACTGACGTCGATATTTGCTAATATTTTTTACATAACCATAAAATGACGTCATAACATTAAAATAACGTTTGAAAACCGTTAATACTAATTATTGCATTTGTGACGTAATGTGTAGAACGTCTACTTAACGTCATTTTATCTTATTCTTATACTTTTATCGGTCATATCAAGTTTATATTCTGCATTTGCGAAATATTGGGGTGACCAATGGGGGGGGGGGGGGGTTGATCAACCGACGTCTAATACAAATACAAAATTTAATTCACATGTTTTCAACTGACGTCGATATTGGGTAATATTGTATTACATAACCAAAAAATACGTCATAACAATAAAATGACGTCTGAAAACCGTTAATACTAATTACTGTATTTGTGACGTAATGTATAGAACGTATATTTAACGTCATTATATCTCATTCTTCTACTTTTATTAGTCATATCAAGTTTTTATTCTGCATTATTCTGCATTTGCGAAAGATTGGAGTGATCAACCTCGGGGGTGATAAAATGACGTGTAATACAAATACAAAATATTTCCTAATATTTTTTACATAACCATAAAATGACGTCTTAACATTAAAATAACGTCTGAAAATGGTTAATACTAATTATTGTATTTGTGACGTAATGAGTAGAACGTCTTTTTAACGTCATTTTTTCTTATTCTTATACTTTTATCTGTCATATCAAGTTTATAATCTGCATTTGCGAAAGATTGGAGTGATCAAACGAGGGTGATCAAACGACATTTAGTACAAATACAAAATGTAAATCACACATTTTTAACTGACTTCGTTAGTTGGTAATATTTTTTTACATAACCATAAAATGACTTCATAACAATAAAATGACGTCTGAAAACCGTTAATACCAATTATTGAATTTGTGACGCGTTGTATAGAATGTCTATTTAACGTCATTATATCTCATTCTTCCACTTTTATCAGTCATATCAAGTTTTTATTCTGTATTTGCGAAAGATTGGAGTGATCAAACGAGGGTGATCGAACGGCGTCTGATATAAATACAAAATTTAAATCACACATTTGTAACTGACGTCGATATTTGGTAATATTTTTTTACATGATCATAAAATGACGTCAAAACAATAAAATGACGTCTGAAAACCGTTGATACTAATTATTGTATATTTGTGACGTAATGTGTAGAACGTCTATTTAACGTCATTATATCTCATTCTTCTACTTTTATCGGTCTCATCAAGTTTATATTCTGCATTTGCAAAAGATTGGAGGGATCAAACGAAGGTGATCAAACGAAATTTAAGAATAGAAGCTAACTAGTGCAGCCAGTTAAAAAATTTTAATATGTAAAATAAAGGTTATCAATGACGTCGTCCAGTGCTTTCTAAAACTTTTATAGTGGTCAAGGATTTTAGGAGAGGATCCCCATAAGATCATGACGTTTAAAATTTGTTTTTGATATCACTTTAAATGGAACAACGAAACAGGTGTCAAAGCGTTAATGAGCAACGTACTAATGTTGAATTATAGTTGATAATTAATTAAGAACAAATCAAGCCCGAAGAAGAAGAATGTAAACCTGACAAATTAATTTTTAAACTCAGAAGAAAAACTTCTTGATATTCGTAAAAGAAAGTAGAAAAAAAAATGTCAAGACAAAACGAGATTGGGCAAGTGGTGTAATGAAGACTAACAAGATAAAGATTCATAAGTAATTAATAATTGAACTTTCTGAGCACTACATAATTATAGTCAAATTAACTAGAAAAATTTGGCCAAGAAGAAAATTGTGTGCGTTTTAGAAAAGGACTAAAATTGAAGTAAAAACAGTTTTGAAAATAAAAAAAAAAGTCGAAAGAGAAGTTGTGGAAAAATTTCCGCCCTTCAAATGGCAAAGAAGTGCTTAAAGAGTTTTTCAAAAACATTGTCATAAAAATATAAAGAAAATGGTTAAGAAATATGATATCTACAACGTAAGTTACTCTGTATTCCTACATGTTTGTCATGACAGAAATAACAGAATTAAAAACGTCATTCGACGTTTTTGGACTTTTTTATAAAGAAAATTTTAAACCTTCAATGATCTATGGTTTTTTAGCTTTTTAGCACGGTAACAAAATTCTAGTTGTTAAAAAAAGTCTTTTTGCTTTATACCAAAAAGAGATAAAATTATACCTTTACAATAGAATACCATAATTGCAAAATGTAGTCTATAGTCTATAGTCAAACATACTGCATTAAATCGAACCTCGTTAACTGAACCCCAAGCGATAACTTAATAAATAATACAAACTTCGTAAAATAATTAGTATAACCGGATATTTCTAGAAATATGTTCGAAATTATGTCAACTATTTTATTAATGCTTTTGATATCGACAACAAATTATCGTCTTGTTCTCAATTTATTGGTTTCGCAAAACTTGTTTGTTTTTTCAATAGTTGACACGCATGAAGAAAATGTTAAAGGAAACCACTATAATTAGGAAATAAAATTTATATGACGCTTGTTATAAGAGATTGAAGGACTTTTTAAAATGTTTGTTTCATGATGTAACCACAAAAGACGTTTACAGAAGGATTTAATAGAACTGGGAAGTGGCAAATGCATTTATTTTTTTCTATTCGACTTAATATATTTTTTTTAAATTGATGATTTAGGATTAAAATGTTTTAGTTGATGTGTGCGTTATTTTCTTGCAAAACATCTCAATTAAACGAGGACAATGATTCCTTCTTCTTTGTCTTGACTGCACAAGGTTAAAGATTAACACCCTTTGAAATTGCCATCAATTCGTTTTATTTGGTATGTATTTCCTTGATTTTAAACACTTGCACCAATAAACAAAGACCAAGTGCTTCCTGTTGTCATCCATATTTGAAGTTGTTGTTGTTACCATCAATTTATAGTGGTGATTCAGTTCAGTATACCTCATTATTATAAGTTACGCATAGCAAGTACCAGGTACCTAACAGCTTTTCCTTAGTTAACCACTTTTTTTCGTTCATTCATAGCTATACGAAAATGATGCAATTAAGGCAATTCTTTTTGGCATCGTGTTGTAACCCTCACCTGCTGTTACCTGCTTACTTTGTTTACTGTCGTCACAAAGTATTATCTCTGGGGTACTATGTGTTGCATCAGATAGCAGAATCGTTAACCTACTCGTATCTGACGCAATATTTATGGTGTGCGAATGTCTGGCAGGCTGTCTGAGAGTGTGTATTTTAAGTGCATGTTTACTTAGGCAGATAGCCTATCTTTTATTTTTGGCCTGACTGCTCGTATTTTTCGGCACTCTTTTACGATCAATTACTATACGTCGAAAGTAGGTTATCTAATACGTCTGAAATTTTCATTAAATTAGTCCATTCAGCATTCACTGAGCAAAAGAATGTATACAATTTAAGTAATCAAATTAATAAAAATTTTAATAAACAAGAAATTTGAGTAAAACATTTAATTTCCATACTCCCATAAACAATAACATTATTACGAATATTTGATAGCCCTATACGTATGTTTATAAAAAATCGTACTAAACATATTTACAAACCATCTGTACGTGCACAATATATTTCAATAAATTTTACAATAAAACTGGGTTTTTTCCAGCAATAGAGCAACGTCATTTTGGGTTCTGTAAATATTTAGTATGACAAACGTGGCGAAAACGTAATATCATCATACTATAAAATTCCAGAAAGTTTTGCAAAAACAGATAAATTATGGTGATTTGGAAATGCGGAGCGAGGTTAATGAAATCACTTCTTATGTCTTAGGCATAAGTTATTTTCATTAATATAAATATGGGCAAATCTAATGAATGAAATTAAATGCCGATCCAACATTTAAATATCACTGACTTTTCCATAAAAAAATACAATTAGTGGTTCCCTTGTTCGATTGCAATCAGTCAAAGTTATAGCAAAAGTTCCCTTATCTTCCGCTTTAATATACCTACACGGTTGTTCATTTATCGGATATGAATTTTTGAAATGTTTAAATTCTCATTTTGTCACTTTTTAGCCGTGGGTCGCACAAAAATGGCGAAATTTTTTATGCTCTGACGATAACATTACTTCATGGGTCACACTTCATGGCGGACTTCCTGCCAAAAAAATGTGAGATGAATTCCATTTTTACTCCAGTCCTTCATGGCAAAATCTAGATGCATTGACTCACAAAGAACACCCCCCTTTACTCGGTTCTGCGAAGACCATATTTATTCTGGATCAAGAGGTAGCTTTGCTGGATGGGACGAAGCACCACGACTGACAAGATGGTAAATGGATTGAATTGTAATTTTTGTCAAAAAAAGTTAAGACTTTTCCAAATTTTTCATTCGACTAGTGCCAGGATGTCCATGGTGAAGCAGATCAAAAGAAAACGTTCTCAGTTTGTCCGGTGAATGAAGAGATAATTCTTGTGTGTTCAATCTTGAGGAAGGTATAAGAGCCCTTAGGCTATCCAGCTTTCTATTGTGGCAGGTGGCATCATTTCAATCTAGATTGCCAAGTGGAAAATCCGATGCTCTTTCACGCCTTATCAACGAGACTCGTCAACACTCAATTGATACAGAGGCCGAACAAGTTGTGGCTTGTACTGGTGAGTGCACCAGGAAGTTATTGATATTAATATAAATAACAGTACAATCAGTACAAGGGACAACTTGTTCAGTCTCTGTGTCAATTGAGTCTTGATAAGGCGTGATAACTATCTTTTAATTAGCTTTAATGAAGATGTTTGAGCTTATTCAGGTTGATTCTTTTGAACAATAAGAACCAGAATTGCAGAAAAAAAAACAACAGCAGAATGCCATCGCATTTTTTTTTTCTTGTTTTTGATCGAAAAGGGAAGTTTAAAAACTCCTAAGAACGTAACAAACTTAATTCGAATGAAATTAGTCCCAAAAGTGATTTTTTTAAGAATGGCAAAAACGTCGATTTTAGAACCACCTGCGAGAATTTCATTGGTGAAGGCTGAAAGAGCAAATCAAGAAGAGGAAAAAACCGTTGGATTGATTCAAAGGTGAAGGTAAAATTCAGAAAAAAGACTGACAGAATTATGGTATATTACTTTAGCAAATAAAAAAAATTTTTTGGTATTTTTTTTTCTTAATTTCTATCGGAACGTTTGCCATATCCTAAGAACCTAACAAACTTACTTAAAGCTCCAAAAGTGCATTTTTTAAAACTCCAAATAGTGTGAGCAAAAACTGCTTGACTTCAATCCGGTCCACTCGTTCTAAAGTTACAGGCAAATGTAAAAATTGAGAAAAAAAGACGTAATTAGCCAAAAAAAAAAAGGTTTTTAAATGGTAATAGGTATAAGGTAAAAAACGACGTAACAAAGTTAATTCGAAATAAAATTAGCCCAAAAAATGTTTTTTTTTTAAACAGCAAAAAAGTTGATTTTTAAAGCGTCTTCTAGTCTACCACCCAAAGGGTTTGCCTCTAAAACTTTTGCTTGATGATAATTTCGTAAGACGTGAATGAGAAAATCAAAAAGAGCAAATAGAGGTGAATTGACTCGAATCGGCCTACTCATGCTAAATCTACAGGCGGTTGAATGGGAAAATGGAGAAAGAGGTCGTTGCATTTAATTAAAAAGCAAAAAACCTAAAAAAAAAAAATGTTTTTTTTTCCTTTTTTTTTTGATCGGAATGTTAAGTACGATTGCAATTCCCCAAAAACGTAACAAACTTAAATCGAGGGAATTTAAGGCAAAAATCGCTTTTTTAAAAATAGCAAAAAGGTCGATTCTAAAACTATAAAAAAAATCAACAATGGGAAGGGCTATCTCCGAAAATATTAATCCTACGGAACTATCTTAAGAAGAGAAAAAAAAGTTGAATTCACTTCAATACCCCCCTCCCCCCTCTCTTCTCCAAGAAAAAAAAACAAATAATTAGAAGATCAGTAGGATGAAGTGAAAAATTGCGTCTCAGGATCTATTGATTTGTGTTGAATTGGCGGATTGGGAACAAAATTCAAACTACAAGCTCATCACCGACGTTTCGTTTAATAGACACGGCCCCCTGGAGAGAATCCTATGGATTCGGGCTCCTGTTGGCAGGTCTTCAATCCCGTCACAGAACCTTCTCCAAGACTCTCTTTTAGCAGCCCTGATCTGCTTGTTGTATAGTTAGTTAGGGCTTGTCTGTAAGTGTCCAAGTCGCCGGCTATTTTTGCTTTATTAAAGAGTCGTCGGACGTTTTTCCTCCGACTTTCCAGGCGGTTATTCCACCAGAATGTTTGTCTGTGGTCTTTTTTTTTGTTCTCGTTGCAGTTGTCTTCATAGGTCTGAAGAGCAGCTTTTGCCAGCCGCTCGGCTGCTAACTCTATGTTGACAGGACTGTCAAAGAAGGGACTGGAAAGAGGTGTCTGGAGGGACTCCCGATACGAAGCCCAGTTGGTGCTTTTAGGATCTTTAAAAGTGACCATAGGTCTTATACCTGTTTTTAGGTTAAACGTTATATGTTTGTGATCGGAGCAAGATTGCTGATCCGGTTGCAAATTTTTTTAAAACAAAGATTTTAAATTTTTATTTACAGACGCTTTGTGTAATTTTTAAGCGATTTTGGCTATCAACCTAACCTCCCTAATTCAAATTTGTTTTCTTGCAAGCTTTGGAATTTTTCAACGATTTTAAGCGGCCTTTTAATCACCAAATGTATATATTAAAAAGTTTGCAAAAACAATTAATTAAAAGGTTTGAATCAGCTTTGGCTGATTTTGTCCTAAAAAATAAACTTCATTTTCCTAAAAAATTAAAATTTGCATTTTTTAGACGATGTGGATCACTTTTAACCAATATCGCAGCAAACCTACATTTTTACAAAAATTAAAAATTGGCATTTTTACACTCTTGGAGTAATTTTTTACCGATGTTGGCCTTAATGCTCATCTGACTTTTTGAAAAAAAAAAACAAATTAACATTCTGTGTAATAAAAAAGTATCCTCCTTTTGATAAATATTAAAAAAAATTAGATTTTTTTCCTGTTTTTGATCGGAATGAGACGTTTGCAATCTCCTGAGAACATAACAAACTAAAATCGAATAAAATTTGCCTCAAAGTAAATTTTCTAAAAATTGCAAAAAAACTCGATTCTAAAAGTGCCTAAAAATCAATCATCGAAGTGGTCTATCCCCGAAAATATTACATGTACGGAATTTCCGTGGTAGGAGGTGAAAGAGATGGTGAGAGGTGAAAGAGGACAAAAAGAAAGAAAAAGTTGGACTCATTGCAGTTGGTCCAATCGTTCTAAAGTTACAGACAGTGAGAAAAGGACATAATACCCAACCCTCCTTTGTGTACCCTTTTCTGCATTTTAGTTTTGAAGAAGTTACCAAAAAGAGAGATTCAATCCATCCAATCGTTCTAAAGTTAGAGGCGGTCAAAGTTGAAAATTGAAAAAAAAAGACGTAATAGGCATACAAATTTGGTCAATTTGTTGTGGAGGAAACGGTATATAGACGTGTCAGACTGCGAAAGCAGGCTAATTATTGGTTTTTCTTTGTATCAATTGCACTTAAATTTGAGTAAAACTAATCAAAAATTTGTTTTTCTTGATGAGCCCTAATTGCCGAAACTCTAAATATAAAATGTTTTGACATAATTGTGTGGTATCGCGACCTTCTCGAAGTAGATTGGTTGTGTTGTAGCAGGTGTAGGACAAAAAATAAAATACTTCTACGTTTTTGTAGAAATTATGCCGACGTTTCGACGTTTATTTGACGTCTTTCTCAAGGCTATTCTACATAAGGTGCAGAAGTTTTTATCGTCATTAGAGGTGTAGGTAATAATCCATCGATCACAACACCGAGGGAGAACAAAGCAAAAGCAATCATCTCGGTCCCAACAAATACCACAATCAATATAACAGTCGTTCAGTCAAACATTAGCTCGTTGTTTGAGTGAACGCCTTGTCAGTTAATGTTTGAATGAACGCCTGTTATATTGATTGTGGTGTTTGTTGGGACCGACATGATTGCTTCTGCCTTGTTCTCCCTCGGTGTTGTGATCGATGGATTATTACTTAAAGTTCTAATGACGATAAAAACTTCTGCACTTTATGTATAATAACCTTGAGAAAGACGTCAAATAAACGTCGAAACGTCGGCATAATTTCTACAAAAACGTAGTTTTTTTATTTTTTGTCCTACACCTGCTACAACGCAACCAATAAAATGTTTTGACATTTGTCGCCAGCATAGACTGATATGGTACCAGCAAGTCACTTCAGTGATATAGGGGTTGAAGAATTATATATTAGGACTATATGAGATTGCAGTGGAACGTGAGTATCGTTTATTGTGGTATCTTCATTTAAGTTCATCTTTTTGGAAATAGTTGAAGCTGTACAAGAACCAGACACTGAACCAACAACCAACAAAAGAACAGATATAGAGAATTTAAGTAAATATGATACGTGCTCATCTTATCAATAAATGAAAAAAGGCACATCTCAGCATCCATAAACAGATCTCCCACACTTCTTCAATAAAATCTCAAACACTTTGAACTGACTTTTTCTCCATTGACTAATCAATAGGAAATTACGTTTATTTGCATTCACCATGGCTTTCAGAAACAGCATCGAAATTTTATATTCGTTTACGGCCGTAAAATGAGAAAATTTCTATTTTTCTCTTAGGAGACTTTCCTTATTTTTTAAAACATTAGCAGTATCTAGGTCCTATTCTTTTTTATCTATAGACAGCTTACATTCAATTACAATTTCGTTCGGTGATGAAGACATTAAATTATATCGAAAGCATAGAAGCGAGAAAGAAAAATTCATTTTTATATAGAATTCAATTATTTACATAGAATACTACAAAACTGAACCTCTCAGGGACGGCAAATTCCTTCATTCATTGAGCTACTTAGAACCCTTTAAGATACCATCCAATATATAACATTGTGTACTTTTATATTTAACATCAGTTCTTATTGAATACAATATTCCTATAAACATCCCTTTCAAGTTTCATGTACTTGGATTTATAGGAAACACCTCAAATTCTTGATCATTAAGTACTCTATAGTTACATATTTTACCACCAGTGCTTGTGTGGTTCTTAAACATAAGCCCGATAACAGGCGGCAGGCCTCGTATGGGAGCTACAGATGTCAACTCCTCACAATATTCCAATTGAAGAGGGCCCAGTTCATGAGCCTTAGTTTTAGGTAATCCTTTCTCATCTCGTGCTTTCCTGTCCTTCACAAGGTCATCGTACATCTCTTGTTTGGATACCTTGCATTGACCTTTCAAAAACGCTAAGAAAAATCGTGCCTAAAATCAAGAGAGCACTTTAGATGGCATTGACATTTTTTATCAATTAATAAAACTTAAAATTGATCAAACAATACCAACCTGAATTGCAAATAAAGGAAAAGGGGAGACTTTTAACACAACAGAAATGATAGCCATGGTGGGATGCTCAATGTTAATTATATGCTTAAAAAGTGGAAAGACCCAGTTTTCATCCACTTGTATTTTACAATTTTCACTTAAAAAGGGAAATGTTGTCCTGTAACCTAAAAACCAATTACCACTATTTCATAATCATTCTGCTGGTGTACCTGTGCAATAAATAATATCCTCTATTTCTTCTTCTGTTCCATCGGTGAAAACCACCGAGTTCTCTTTAATCAATGACACTGCAGGTTTAATTATAGATCTATCAGTAGTAGGGTCTCTTTTAAATGCTTCATTTTCTCGAAAACTAAAGTAAACCTAACAATAAGAAAATCACCTTTAAGGCACTTTTCTTCTAAAACTGTTCAAGGGAGAACTTACTTTATCAGAAGTTTGACTAACCATTCGGGCGATATCGACTCCAGAAGGACCACCACCTACAATCAGTACTTTTTTATTTTTGAAGTCATTGGTAGGATTTTTAATGTAATGACTGTGAGTATGTCTGCCCTTGAAATTATCCATGCCCTCTAGAGAAGGATAAAGAGGGTTAAAATAATGACCATTGCAAACTATAACCCCATCGAAAATTCCAGTTATAAGGTTATCGGTTTTAAGATCCCGTGCTTTTACTATCCATTTTTCATCTTCAATTGGATCAACAAATTCCACTTTATGATTAATCTACAACGTCAAACAAATAAACTGTTGTTGTAAACAGTTGGAATACATACTATTGGAAATTTTTTTGACGAAGAAGGAGGTGCCTCTACTACCTACCTTAATGTGTTCGGTAAGTTGGAATTGTTTTTCATAATTTTGAATATATTCAATAACTTCACTCTGGGTAATAAAAGAGGTTTCTTGCTCCTTATGACGAAGCCCATCCAACTCCATTAACTCTTTTGGTAGATTAGTCCTAAAAGTCGTTAGGTAATAGTGAAGTTTCAGCCAGAACGTGAACAGAAATAAAACTTACACAAGGCCTTTGTACATTGAGGAGTGTTGAGATAGCACGTCTGCTTCATCAATATACTCGTAATAGTTCCAAGTTCCACCAACTTTATTTCCTTGTTCATAAGCTATACATTCGACATTTTCGTCCAGACACTGTTTAATGCATGACAAGCCTGCAGCACCACATCCTATAATAGCCACCTTCATTTTAACAAGAAAAGAATAGCTTGAGACTTTAAGAAGCAGGTAGGTACGTTTTATATTTAATAAGCTACACTCCAAGGAAGATAACTGTTTACACTCTAATTAGCTCATAAATAAATGAAAAGGATCAATGCAGATTAAGTAGTGACTTATTAGCATCAGACAAACTCACACAAGAATTGTACAGTTACTAGTCAGATTTGATTTAATACTCATATCATCTCGTAAACATTCATGTTGATAAGAAATGTAAACTTACGTTGCAAAATTAAAAAATAAATGATATTAAAACAATATCCTGCTAATTGTTCTTGGGGAGCTGGGTCTGGTAATATCGTTGGAGCCTTAAGAAAACAGCTGATTAATAATGGAAAACTTGTTTGGGCAAATGGTGTCAGAGGACACGTCAGGTAGACGTTGTCTCGTTACTTACAGGATCTTCCAAATGTAGCTCTACATGCTGAATGATTACGGGAGGTCTTAAGATGTTTATAAGTTGCAAGGGTTAGAACACAGGAGAATAAGTGTGCCTGGCTCCTTCTTCTTCTTCTTTTGGTGCCTTATTCTCTGCGAACGTTGATAATTGTTATGGCTATGCTTATTCTATCAGCTGCCTGTCTAAATAATTGTAAAGACGGCGAAGAAATCATCCCAAACCACTGGCGAAGGTTTTGCAGCCATGAGTTGCTGCAGTAGTCGATATTTATTGTTCGTCACAATATGTCCGAAGTATTCCATTTTTCTTCTCTTCACTTCTTTTGTTTTACCCATTCTTCCAAGTACTTCTTCGTTAGCTACGTGTTCGATCCATGAGATGTGCAGAATTCTCCGATATATCCACATTTTGAACGCTTCGAGCTTCCCTATCAAGGCTTGTCATGATCCACGCCTCAACGCCGTACAAAAGGACTGGAAGCATGTAACATCTGATCTTTCTTATTTTCTGTTGTAGGCTAAGATTTTTGTTGACGAAAATTGTTTTCATTCTATTGACTGGGATCAATCCGCAGAAGTAAGATGCAGAATCTAGAAGGCAAGAATTGTAGCCTTCTAGATTCTGCATCTTACTTCTGCGGATTGATCCCAGTTTGCATTTACCATTGATCCCAAGTGTACCTCTCGACTCGTCTTGGAGGTTCAGGCTAATTGCATATCCCTGGCTCGTTGTATTAATTTTCTCCAAAAGAGTTTGAATATCCTCCAGGCTACTTGCAAGGATAACTAGATCATTTGCGTATCTGATGTTTATGTTTTCGCTCGCCGTTTATTTTAATCCCTTCAGGAGAATCCTGCAGTGCCTCCTGAAATATCTTTTCAGAGTAGATGTTAAATAAGGGCGGCGAGAGGGCACACCCTTGGCGAAAGCCTTTTTGGATCTTCACCTCCTCTGTTTTGTTGCCTGCTATGTTCACGTGAGCTGACTGGTTCCAATATAAATTCGCTATAATTCGTATATCCTTGCTGTCTAGGCCTACCTCCTTTATTATTTCCACTAACTCTGTGTTTTCCCCTGTCAAAAGCTGACTATGTGGCTGCCCGGCTATTGCCAGATCGAGATACTCACTGTTCGGAAACACGATCATTGAATCTCAAGATGCAAACGCAGTGTCGCCCGAGGGACTCATCAGATTCATTGAGGGTCTGGGCATAACGGGTGACAACTAGTGGAGCTAGCAGGGGCAAACCTTGCTGGTAACACTTCGAGTGAGACACAATCAGAAATCAGCTTTTTGTATGGTTAGAAAGTGATTATTTTCTGTGGGTGGTACTTGTGAGCAAAATATTACATCACATTGTTTATAACGCACATATATTTGTTCCATAGTTATGGTTTAACATCACACCCATAATAAATTATTGTCAAAATTACGGCTTCTACCAAAAATAGAATATTTAAGTATCTTGCTGTAAATACTTAATATTGAAATATCACAATTTATCACATAATTCAAACTTTATCCTCCGGATTAGATCGGTACCTGCACTACTTATTTAAACCAGTTCTACAAACTCCTCATCATTCACTATTCTATACCTCTTGTCAATATTTCTGTTGTTACTCAGATGTTCATAAAGTTTATGTATCACTGGCCTAACTTTTCGAATCTTTACGGTGTTGGCTAAATCATCAAAATATGCTTGGTGCAACGGCATGCCAATTTTGTGCACGTGATGAGGAAGAGCAGATTTTGCTTGGACGTCTTTGAGGATGTCCAAAACCATTTCTTCCCTCAGAAATCTAGTGGTATTTTTCAGAAATTCAAGAAAAAAACGAACCTAAAATTATGTTTTATTTAGTAAGGCGTGGTTCGGTACTTACTTACTAACCTGAATGTCAAAAGTGGGAAATGGACAAACTTTAAAAGTTATCCCAATAAAGCCCATTGTTGGATGGTCTACGTTAACTACATGCTTATAGAGGTACTTCACCCAGTTATTATCCACAGTGATTCCACAATCCTCCGTTAGGAAGGGGTAACTATATTGGTAACCTAAAAACTCCTCAATTAGCTATGTATTACAATCCCACCGCCTATATCCCTACCGGTGCAATAAATAACATTGTCAAATTCGATTTTCGATCCATCAGTAAACGTGGCCTTGCCGTCTTCAAAATGTTCAACTAAAGGCTTGTGAATGACGTTATCAGGAGCTTTAAAGAACAAGTTGTCTCCATAGCTTAGGTATACCTAAAAAGTGAAATGATAGAGTAAGTGTTATGCAGTTTCCATTAGATTGTGAACAATATACATCGTGCTTTTTTTAACAGGAGCTATAGGATATCTTTGCAATGAAATTTGATGCAACTGACTGTATACATCGAAAATCGATGAGACAATTCAAATTTAGTTTTTAGGGGGAAGAAATAATGCTTTGAGCAGTTTCAACTCCTTAACCTGACAGAGGAGAATGAAAAACATTTAAATTGCTTAAAGCCAGTTAAATTTACAGATTTATAAAGTTTAACCGGCCGTAATTTTGGATTGGTTTGAAAAAATGACATGAAATTTGGTCTTATGGACAAACCTCGATGAAACCTTCTAAACGAGGTTCACTGGACCCCCTTTTTATTAAGGGTGGCTCTTACAACTATCAGTAAAACTTTAGTTTGAAGATAAAACATCAGTAATGACGTAGACTGCATTGTTACATAATTCAAGATTGTTGCTTACGCCCCTTTAAAGTTTCAGGTTAGGGGCTTGAAAGAGCTTAAAATTTGTTTCCCGTAAAAACTAAAGTTGAGGTATCCAAGCGATTTTCGTTGCATATACCCAATTTTCAGAAAAAAAACGGAGTGGGGGGGGGGAGGGGGTTATTTTATAGTGGACCATTAGTGAAGATGGTTGACAATTTTTTCTACATTAGTTGTGAGTAAATCACTTTTCCGGTTTTCTTTCTGTAAAATTTTCCCTTAACTCATAAATAGAGATATTATTAAAAAGCTGTCCATGTGCCAGCTACCAAAAAGTTATCAGCTATCTCCATGGTTGCATAAGTACTAAAACCTAACATTTGTTAAAACTGTTGGCAGTGTACTCAAAGCATTACGTTTTGTCGTTTATATAAAAACGCTATTAAATCAGTAAACGCAAAAAATAGCTTCAGAACAAAGAGAGTTCATTACATTTTTTAACTTAGTTCACTAACGAAAAAAATATTTATTAAATACCTTCTGGTAAAAAAGAATTATTTTCTAAAGAGAACGTTTTATGAGTGAGGCATTTTGAGGATCAGAAAACTCAGTAACTACTCAAAAGCTACATTTTAGAAAATATAACAATTTTTTTGGTGATTTAAGAGCAGACTGGAACAGGTTGGGGTTAAGTTGGTTATGTTAACGGTTCTCATTTACAAAAAGATTATGAAGCTCAGAAAACAACTTCCAAGCACAGAAAGTCACCTTATAAACAAAAAAGTCGTGTATAACTTATACTCTTTCTTAGAAAACTTCTCTATTGAGCTTGTTTTCTTTAGAACTTTGTGGTTTTCACGGTTCAATATCTGAACTCTAAACACTCAAAACAATCTCACCTTATCAGCTACTTCTCCAACAATCCCGGCTATATCGATCCCAGACGGCCCTGCACCAATCACCAAAACCTTCTTACCCACATAAGGGTCGGATTTCCGGTAATTATGACTATGGATGGCCCTGGGTCCTAAAATATCCATTCCAGGAATGTCAGGCATCTTGGGTACAGAGTAATTTCCGACACAGATCATAACTGCGTCAAATGTGTAGTTCGTGGTTTCATCTGTTTCCAAACACTTGACTAGAAGTTTCCATTTTTGGTTTTGGAGAGGGCGCACCTCGGCGACATGGCAGAAAAACTGAAAAAAGGTGTTTTGATGTGGAAGTTTATAAAAGTTACAACAAAAACCGCACTTTAATATAAGAACGAAGTTTGAAGTGTTCCGCAAACTTTTCCATATATTCTATAACTTCCTTTTGGGTAATAAAGGATGTATCAATCCCTCGATAAGGAAAGTTTTCGTATTCCATAAGCTCCTTAGGAAGGTTTGTTCTGTAAAATTACTGCATAAATCCATAAAATTAGAATAAGGAAGACTGAGGCTTACTTTAGTCCCTGATACATAGATGAATGGATAGGTAGTCCATAAAGGCCTATTCCTGTCAGGTCGGTATAATTCCATGTTCCTCCGAGTTCGGCAGTTTGCTCGAAAACTATACATTCGTGACCTTGTTCCAGGGAGTGCCGAAGGGCAGCCAAACCTGCGGCTCCTGCACCCACTATAGCTATTTTCATTTTATCCTGGAATATGAAAAACTCCTGCTAGAAGTACGTTTTAACTGGCTTTTGCTGTCCCACACTATCTTGTGTGGATTAATACTAAATCGCACTAAAAGTTTGAGCTCAAGCGTATTGGTTTGTTATCAATAGAGGAATTTTTCACGTGCAGCATATACAGATGTGACGGTGCGTTAATGTGACAATTATTTATAGAATTGTTACATAAGATATTACCTACTTGACGATTATAATACTGCAAAAAATCATTCGTTTAGGTGTAATAAGAACCGACATATAATTTATTTACACGGGTAGGCAGTATAATTACAAAGTCGGTATCATGATGGATTTATGATGGCCTGGATGATTCCCAGGAAGTTGCGTGGCTCAGTTGTTTAAATTATTTATTGACTTGATATTAAGTTCATAAATAATAAACTACACACAAAAAGTTCACGTGTACGTGTAAAGTGAGTTAAGCCTAATTGAGGTTTTATCAAAAAACTTGTTGAGTGATCAGCTCCGTCAGACAAAATGTTTATTTCTTCACGCCTTCAACTCTTTGAAAGAATCTCAGTATCGAGAATTCATAAAACTGTTATCGAGGCCAAAGTTTCATCTACTTTTGAAGAATCTATGCATAGCTATAAAAAGGTGAGCTTGACTATTGATTTGGTGACCAGAATGACACTAATTCATGAATCCTAGACCTATCAGTAATATCAGAGTTCACCGGTGCAAAGAGGACACCCTACTTACTCCGAGAGTAGTCATCCTGACTTCGAGACACTCTCGGAGTAAGTAAGATCGGTGTAAGTAAGGAGAGTAAAATAATATAAATCATGAAAGAAACCTGGTCATCTATGAATTACCCTCAAAAGCTTTCTAAACCACACAGGGTGAACGCAACTCTAACAGTTTTATCACCATTCAGAAACTGCCAATTGGAATTACGGATCGATGGATGGTTTTTAATGGATTGTATGACACTGCATCTCAGAAATGAAGAAAATTGTGATTCCAGACAAAATATTTATTCCTTCATGCCTTTAACTCCTTGTAAGAATCTCAGTATCGAAAAATCATAAAACTGTTGTTGTGGCCAAACTTTCACCGACTTTTGAAGAGTCTACGCATAGCTATAAAAAGGTGAGCTTGACTATTGATTTGATGACCAGAATGACCATTCATTCCTGGATCCCAGACCTATCAGTAATATCACAGTTTACCGCTGCAAAGAGAACACCCTACTTAATCCCAGAGTATCTAGAAGTCAGAATGCCATAAAAATCATGAAAGAAACCTGGTCATCTGTGAATTACCCTCAAAAGCTCTTCAAACCACGAAGGGTGAATGCAACTCTAACAGTTTTATAACCATTCAGAAACTGCCAAATGAAATTATGGATCGATGGATGGTTTTTAATGGATTTTATGACACTGCATCTCAGAAATGAAGAAAATTATGAATTCAGATAAAATGTTTATTTCTTCATGCCTTCAACTCCTTGTAAGAATCTCAGTATGGAGAACTCATAAAACTGTTATTGTGGCAGTTTCATCGACTTTTGAAGAGTCTATGCATAGCTATAAAAAAGTGAGCTTTACTACTGATTTGATGACCAGAATGACCACTCATTACTGAATCCTAAACCTATCAGTAACATCACAGTTCACCGCTGCAAAGGTGACACGCTACGTACTCCCAGAGTGTCTCAAAGTCAGCATGACCTAGGGAAGAAACTTGGTCATCTTTGAATCACTCTCAAAAGCCCTCCGAACCACGCAGGGTGAATGCAACTCTAACAGTTTTATCACCATTCAGAAACTGCCAATTGGAATTATGGATCGATGGAAGTTCGAAAGAAACCTGGTCATCTTTGAATCACCTTCAAAAGCCATCCAAACCACTCAGGGTGAATACAACTATAACAGTTTTATCACCATTCAGAAAGTGGCAATGAATCGATGGATGGTTTTTAATGGATTTTATGACACTGCAACTCAGAAATGAAGAAAATTATGAATTCAGATAAAATGTTTATTTCTTCATGCCTTCAACTCTTTGTAAGAATCTCAGTATGGAGAACTCATAAAACTGTTATTGAGGCAGTTTCATCGACTTTTGAAGAGTCCATGCATAGCTATAAAAAAGTGAGCTTGACTACTGATTTGATGACCAGAATGACCACTCATTACTGAGTCCTAGACCTATCAGTAACATCACAGTTCACCGCTGCAAAGGTGACACTCTACGTACTCCCAGAGTGTCTCGAAGTCAGCATGACCTATGGAAGAAACCTGGTCATCTTTGAATCACCCTCAAAAACCCTCCATCCATGCACAGGTGAACGGAACTCTAACACTTTTATCACCATTCAGAAACTGCCAATTGGAATTAAACCAAGACTCTCCCGCACACACAGCCTCAGCATATTTGTTATTGCAACCCTGTATGCTCAAGAAGACTGTAGAGTTTCAGAATATATTTGGGAAGGGGGGGGGGGGAGAGTTTCTGCCAGAGATATAAGGCCATTAAATGTTAATAGTTGAGGTTTCTGATATGAATCAATTGGTTAACGTAGTCAAAGGCCTCGTTCAGATCGCAAAAAAGTAACCCGACCCTTGTTCCTGTTAGGGAAAAGAGAACAATATATCTTTTTTATAGAGGTTGCCCGAGTTTTTGTTCTTAGGACTTGGAGGCTCAGAAGCTCATTTGAATGTATTTTATTATATTATTAAAAACACAGGTCCTAGTTGTGTCCCTTTCTGATGGATGGAAAGAAAAGTCATTGGTATATTCGTGTGCGTCAATCCTTTCTAATGGGTCGATGGACGGTTTTTAATAGATTTCTTGACACTGCATCTCAGAAATGAAGAAAATTATGACCTACGTTAATATGGGAAAAAAACATCTTAAAATGGGTTTTTGTAAATACTTCTGAAGTCCTGATCATAAAATCTAGGACACCCTGTATTAGGTCTAAAAATCCGGGAATTTCTGACTCTCAAAACAGGTATTTTTCAGCCAAATCTGGTGACTTTCAAAACGCCCTGTTTAGGCTACGTAAGCCAATAATGCTGCATTTTAATTGAATGGAACTTATGGTATCCTAGATTACGATGGCCTAGAATCAATACCTCGTAAGTACATTTTTATGTGAAATTAAGATTTTTGCATCATTACCTTATTAGTATCCTTTTCCCGCCTTTGACAATAGCTCGCGAGTGCTAGACCGATAGAAAATGAAGCATTCTATCGGTCTAACTATTGTCAGAGCGCACTCGCGAGCTATTGTCAAAGGTGGGAAAAGGATAATAATAAAGTGATGACGCAAAAATCTCATTTTCACATAAAAATCGGTCTGAAGGGGGATCAACCAACTTACGAGGTATTGATTCTAGGCCATCGATTTGTTTTGGTTAGGATCTTGACAGGTCCAAGTTTCCAAGTCCTCCAATATCAACGAATTAATTTCATCATCACCCTACCTTTGTTTATTTACTACATGCCACTTATAGTTTTATCTTTATGTAATTATCACTTGACAACTTCTTCGAGTCCCTTATGGCGCACTGGTAAGGTTTACGGTACCTTCTAATGCTGTTCTGCATGCCCCTAGAGTTATATTGCCTTTCCAGATTAATAGGGAATTAGAGACGATCGGCCAAGCGAGGAACAATTCTTGAAGACAACCGGTAGCATCAATAAATTTGTAAAACTTGGCCATATTGAAATTTGGCACAGCTGAATGTGTCTTTTTGACAGTGTAACTGGGGTCATACAGATGCCAAGTCACATGTAATAATTAAGTCTTGACTTAATTGATCAGATAGTTCTTATCCCATGCTATGTCTTGTAAGACTGAGACTTGTGGGTGGAAACTAAGAATGTTAATGAGCACCTAGCTCGGATAAGTGTTCATTAATGGATTAACCCAAAACTTCAGCTGGGGTACATATCAGGAAAAGCTGCAGAAATTATGTCCTAACTTAAGAAAATTAGGATAAATTGGAAACCTTACATTGACAGTTTACAAGTGAGGAAACAAGTGACAAAATAATCCTTCAAAGAGCTGTTTCCAAATGTGAGTCAATAGATGAGGCATATGAACAAAAATTGGTACCAAGATGTTTCAGAGCTGCAAAAAAATAGCTAAATGGACAGTTTCTACCAAAAAATTTATCAAATGATTTCAATAATATGTTGACATATTGGAGGAAAGTGTCTTTGACCAGAATTAAGTTACCTAGAGAAATCATACTCTGGTGAACGTTAAACAAAGAAGCGTAGTGAAGTTCAATCTTATCACAACAACTGAAGGTACCATCGTTTTATCAGTGAATTTAATATCATTTAGTGCTGCCCCAGATGAAAATCTTAACATGCGGTCAAGTAAACTTAATTGTGAACTACTCGATGGACAAGGGCAAGCAAATATAAAAACCTTTTCAAAATGATGTTTGGACCTAAGGGTAACGATTTGGTTAAGGTTTAGTAGCACAGAGTTTGGGGCACCAGAAATTTGCTCATTTCAGCAATTTAGGCCAAGTTAGATACATGTCGAAGTCAAATAAAATGCCACTTCCACTACTAAATCGGTCTGAAGGGGGATCAACCAATTTATGAATTCATGACACTCCCAGATAAGTCCAATCGATTGATTATATGAAAGGGCCCTGGAGCTTCCACCAATGTGTCAGGAAGCTACTACAGAGTCGACAAAAAGTGTGTGTTTTGATTTTGAAATTTCTCCAATGCACAATTTTGGTACCTGAAGTTTTTATAATATAACCACCAGTGTGGTCTCAGTTGGCAGAAAGAGAAAGTTAAAAAAAAAGCATAATTTTATTAAAACCTTACAACGAATATAATTTAATAAGACACTACCTCCGTTTGCTTTACAATAGTTATCAGATATACCACCGAACATGCACAGAACGGCCAAAGAAGCACGTATCACACCTCGCATGCCAAGCAGGTGTTGTTCGAGTCAGATCTGGTGATAGTTTGAGTTACGAACTCGGAAACAGCCACTTCGAGCAGTTTTCTTGAATTAATTTCGAATCTGAACCACACGACTTAGATACAATGCCGTTTTCGTACGAATTTATTCACCTTTACCGTTACCAACCTCGTGGTTTCCTACTAATACATTTGTTTTTTAGCTGTTGGTACATACGTGTATACAACTGTTTATCGAACATCTCGGCGAGAAATGGTAAGGAGAACACCCACGATTTGTAGGTGCTGGCGAAATTAGAATTAAGTATGCAGAGTTTTCTATGAATTGTCGTGAGTGGTGCTTAAAAGGGCAAAGTGATGTTTTCGAAATGTTTGTTTGTGTTTTTTCCTCTTGATTAAATAAGGGATTATTTCTTGAACATTTCATTGCTCAGTTTGATGCCATAAAAGCGAATTGTATTGTCAAAAAATTCTTGGGAGATGAAAACTTGAAAGCTTTCAATAATGTCTGGTATCTTCCTCAAACCAACATCCTAAGCCCAAATAGCATTATCAGCAACTTAAAAAGTCGTAACATTGTCGCATAAAGATTTTCACTCCAAAAATATTGAACAATGTAATAAATGAGAAAACACAAGAATCCAACCAACCAGGTGACGTAACTTACAAATTTCATCTTTAATTCTGTCAGACTTAAGAGTTACCGGTTTTCCTCGTTCTTACACCATTGTGTAGAACTTTTAAATTAAGTATGTTCCACATTGTAGCTCTTCGTCCGATGAAGGCACAAAGTCGTACCGAAACGTCGCACCAATAAACAAGACCGAAGTTTGCAATACTTCTTGTAGTATTATACTTTAAAGGACTACAACCCAAGAAACGATCTATCACAATTATTGCAACCGTCCAAGAACACACCGACGTCCCAGGTTTCAAATCATCGGTTCAACAAATGTTTAACAGAGCAGTTTGTCGAAAAAAATATGTTGACAGACTCTAAACTCGACTTACGGATCGAATCAACGGAATACTGGACAAACACAAGATTAGATTGGCGTTTAAATCAACTGGTACTATTCAGCAGAGCCTACATCCAGCCAAAGCTAAAATATATTCCTCATCGGCGCCACGTGGTATACCGGATTCCATGTGAGTGTATATATAGAGTGTCTGCAAATTAAACCTTGTTTACTATGCCTAGCAGCATATTTTTAAACACAGTGCCATTATGGTAGAAGTATGGTGTGGGACAGTCCCTTTAAAAGGATACTAAGAGAGAATTATGGAGAAAGGTTGGAGGGGTTGAAGGCCTACCCACATAAACCCGAATCCATAAGAATGTTCCAAGGAAGCCATGTCAGGAACAAAGTTAGATGGTTCTTACACCTCCTGCAGTAAAAAAAAACTTTGAAGCTCATGGCAAGTATTTCCTGGAAAGCTTAGTGTCAAACATGGAAGCTTACACTTCATTGGAACGATTGAGTGGCACTTTCACAAGTTCAGTTTTATTTTAGTTTGAAAATAAGGAAGAATCAAGATCGGACAGAGACTGCCAAAGAGCTTTAACATCACTAAGGGCCTAAAACAAGGGTGTTGCCTATCCACGACCTTATTCAAAATATACTTAGAACAAGCATTGAAACAGTGGAAAAGAAAATGCGGAAACATGGGTATTCCACTGAACAACGTCATCATATACACACTATGCTTTGCAGATGACCAAATAGTAATAAAAAAGCACAAGTAATGGCACAAGACCAACATGATATTAAGTACATGACCAATAAGCTAATAGAAGAATATGCTAAATGGGGCTTGGAAGTAAACATACAAAAAACGGCGTATACGTGTTGGAGGGCAGCATCAAGAGCTCATTCTGGACGAAGGAGAATGCATAAAACAAACAAAAACGTATAAATACCTAGGTGCGCAGATAACCAGCGACAAAACACTGGACGACAGTCTAAAAGACAGAAATGTTCAAGGCAGAAGAGCAATTAGTATCTAAATGGAATTTTGAGGGATAGAGGCATATCGAACAAGAATAAACAACTGATATATAACACCATAGTGAAAAGCTTTATTACATATAGTAGCCAAGTATGTGGCCACTGAAAGAAAAAGCAGAGAAAACCTTGAGAGCTACAGAAATGGACTCTGGCGAAGAGCTGCTGGGAAATTAAAAATGGAGGATCACCAACATCAGATTCCGTGAACTCACACCATAGTTGACGATATAAGAGTAAAGATGGTATGGACACATACCAAAGCAAGTATGGGAATGGACACGTCAAGGAAGAAGGAGAAAAGGAAGACCAAGGAGAGAAGGAATCGATAGGGAACTAAGATAGAGATGCATCGACGAGAATCTATGGGCGGACAGAAGAAAATGGTGATTGAAAATCGAAAGACGTTTTAAACCGCATATATTGAAGAACCTTCAGGTAGGGTTTAAACATAACTTGCGAGAGTGGCACTTACAACGTATCGTAAACTCTAAGTTTAGGCACTATACCGGCACTACCGCTGTGGTTTAAACACTTTAAACCCCAATCCGAAGTTTATAACCCAAAAAATGTTAATAACCCAGTAGATATGGGTCTAACCTAAAACGTTTGTCGATATGAAGTTTACACCTCAAACTGAATTTTAAATTAAACTGGTAAAAGTCACCCTTAAACGACCGAACACTGCAGTTTTGGAAATGTTCAAAAAAGTAGTCAGGCCAACCCCGAGAAGTATGGCTTTTTAGCCATATAAATTTCCTGCAGAGGATAGTTTAGGCAAATTTTTCAACAAAGGACCAGCCAAGGGAAAAGCTCTGAAATAAAGGAAATTACCGTTGTAACTAACACTTTTCAGTTTTCTGGGCTATCCCATAATACCATATACCAATAATACCAAAACCATAAACTGTACAGAAAATCTTCATTTTTCGGCTGCTTTCTCTTTAACAAATTTAAATTTCAAAATTGTATACTTGTAGAGGTTACACAAAAGTGTCTAATACTGCATACTTTGATTCTTATGGATCTGTTCTAATAAATTGTAGATTAACAAATGTTTATTCTTTTTACTTAAATTTTGAGCACTTGTCGAAGCATATCAAGTGCTAAACCTTGACGTTTATGGAAATTCAAGCCCTTCAAAAAGTGCGTAATATATGTAAAAAAAAGAAAACCAAACCTCATGAAAAAAAAGACATTTATTAATTTATTATCACAACTTTATAATAATCAAATACTGAAAAAAATCAATACAAAATAAATAATTTCTGCTTCCTATTTATAACTTGTGGTAGTTAGCAAATGGGCTAGACCATACAGGAGTAATAAAATGGTCACAAAACCCTCCATAATTACAAAATGGGATAAACTCGAACCGATATCCAGCCACGAGCCAACGTTGGTGATAAGGTATAGAAATTGTAAAACCATAATATCCGAATAAATTAAAATGATGCAAAACATTTGTAAAATATTTTCTTTTCCGATAGCATTAATGGCCCTAAAGACGCAGCATGTAAATAAAAACGGTACCATTATCTTTAGCAAAATAAGCCCCATCATTCTGAAGGGACTGAATACTGTGAGGAACGCTCGAACCCACATGGGATCGAAGGAGTTTAAGCTGGCAATGTTGCCAGTTCCAAAGAACCCAATAAAAATGAACACCATAAAAAGAAAAGCTCTTCGGAACATATCGGGGGTGATTCTGCTTTTACTCTTGTAAGCCTCAAAGTTGACGTAATAGATGAGATTAGTGGAATCGCTAGCACTGAGTGATTTGCTTTCAATCAACAGCCAGTTGCAAAGGATAGCTACGTAAATTGCAGAGAATAATGCTTCAAAGTTGGAAGAGACTAGGAGGTAGAAAGGGGCAAAGCCGAAAAATGTTCCAATTAAACGCACAGCTATAAAAGTACTTGTAAACGGAATAAGGCATATTGGCAACAGTAGCAAAACCCAGGAGAAGTATTTAAGTTGAGAGCTGTTATGTATTAACTCATACTCAAGCGAGAAACGGTACACCATGGCTAGGAATAGGCAGATAAACTGAACATAAAATACATTGTAGCGAATAGTAATATTTCTAAACTGATGCTGAAGTTTCAATCTACAATACATTTCGTAAAAAAGCAACAGCCAGGTGAGACACCCCAACGAATACATTGGCACGTTGAAAGTAGTTTTCATGACAGGAAGAAGAGAAAAAATGGCTAAAATTATGCATAGAACTAGCCAAAGAGTTCTGTCCCTTTTGTTAGCATATCTCCCAAATGAATCGGCAGGTAAAATCCAAATCCCAATTAATATCGACAGTACAGAAAAGGAGGGCCTGGAGAAAAATCCCAGCACTAGAAGCTCCAGGCCAACTATATAAATTACAACATTTGACTTTTTATTTATAGAAACGTAAGGGCCAAATTCACTAAAAACCTTGTAGAGCTGTTGCCAGTCAAGAAGCAGTGTAAATATGCCAAAAGGAGTCCAGAAAAAGACGTAATAAGAAGCAGGAAAATTTTGCATGAAACACAGCACAATTGGGACGAGATTTAAAAATATCGTTTTAATGTCTGGTGATGTTGCCGGCTTTTCTCTCCCGCTATCTAACACGGATGCTACTAAAAACAAAATCCACCCAATAAATCCAACCGAGATAGAAATCAGCAAAGGATACTGGTAATAGTTCTGATAATAATCTAGCCCGTTTATTAGTACCTCAACCAGCCGTCTGCACTCTTCCATTAGCGGCTTAAACTCTTTATCCCGCTGCATCTTCTTCAAGAAGGCCAATTTTTCCTTCAGCACATTAGATGTTAATCCCTTGTACGGTATAAAGACTAAGGCGTTGGCTTCCGTTCGCAACCGCTTGATGTTAAATAATTCCACGAGCTGAAGAGTATTGGCCATCTGTATTTCCGCCAATGATGATTCCGGCATGTCTATGTATTCTAGCGGAACAATTCCTAGGGAATTGCTTGGAATGTTTATACCTATAAGGGACGATAGTAGTGGTGCTATGTCAATTTGCTTTATGTCTTGCCTTTTTGATTCCACTTTGATCCCTGAACCCCAAGCCACTAGAGGAACCTCAGTTTCGTGAAGTGAGCCAGCTCCATGCGAACCCCAGTCAGTCATACCATGGTCAGCAGTGAACACATAGGCCGTTTTTTTATCATCAAACGTCTCCTCGAAAAGTTTTGATAGTCTTTCAACATGTTTATCCACCAGCTGAATATTATCTACATACTCTTTAGAATGCGGTTTATAACCATGACCAGCAGTGTCAATGCCCAACAAATGCAGAAAAAATACGTTGCCTTTTGTAAAGAAACTATCACAGTCTTTAGTGCATTTGCTCACCTCCTCAAGAAGAAACTGCTCCACCTTGTTAAACACCCATCTATCCAGAGCACCAGTGTCTTGTTCGCCAAAGTCCTCCAACTCTGCACTGTATGTATCAATACGTACGTGTGAGGAATTGTTATTGCTAAATATGTTGAGGATGTCAGGGCTTCCCCAACACCAAGCATTAGAGCTCTGGTTGATTACAGAATCAAAATGCACCGGATTGGCCTTCCAGCCTTTCATAATGGCGCTAGGGTCTTCATAAATACCTGCTAGCAAAGCTACATGCCCAGGTCTGGACTCTGTAGGCATCCTTGTATGGGCTACCCCCCATGAACCATTCCTCTGGCTAATCGACTTCAAAAATGGAATTCTGCTTAAGTTGTCGTCCAACACGGCCTCAGCGCGCAGTCCATCTGCTACGAATAAAACAAGTCTTTTTGCAGGAGGATCTTCTATCGATTTAACAGGTCGCATGCCATGGTCCAGAGGGCTGGCAAAGTAAATGTCGAATACTGCGAGGAGGAGGAGAAAGTGGACGATCAGGCCTAAGATCACTATCTTATACTTCTTAGATTTGTTGTAGCTTTTGGGGCCTGCATGTCCCATCACAGGTTTTTAGCTGGAACAAAGAAAGTTTTGGCTTTTAACCGTTCCAGTCTGGCAGTTGCTGGATGACATTGGTCGTTGTCACATTTATTATCAAATCATCGATCAAATATAGTAGAAAATTGTTTGTCATCCCCTTATGGCTTCCGACAGATATACCCATATCCCATTTGCTGATGTGAAGATTGTCGCAATAATATTGCCACAACGTCAACAAATTTTGTTGAATTGTTGATGTTTTTGAACGGAATGAAGCAATTTCAATGCCTTATGAATGCAACAAACAATACAAGTTAAATTAAAGTCACAAGTGGACTTTTTTCTTAATGTCTCCGAAGTACATTTTGGCGTCTTTTCGATGGATTCGTGGGGTATTGGTAAAATCGTCATAGATAGGCGAAAACTTATTATACATTCTCGATTCCCCCTATAAATCCATCGAAAAGGCCCCACCCTGTACCTGTAGAAGTACCTAAAAATCGACCACCGAACGGGGTCTCTTTCTCCCAATTCTTGAACCCAAGATACTTTCTTTGATGGAGGTAAAAGAGGACATTTTAAAGAACAAAAAACCGTAGGATTTACTCCAATCGGTTCAGTAGTTCTAAAGCTACAGACGGTCAAAGTTGGAAATAGAGGAAAAAGAGCGTAACTTTCCCCTTTGGTCAATTTCTAAACAGTGATGATAATTTTTTTGCTGCTTTCGAAAGGACTTTCGGAGGTTTCGGAAGGTACCGATTTCTATTCTCTATCGACGTAACAAACACCATAATGGTGTTTGTTACGTCCCATATACAATTAGTCCCATATTGGTTTTGAAAGCTTTTTTCTAAATGCCTTCAAAGCACATTCCAAAAGTACCTAAAAATCGTCCAGCGAAGGGGTCTATCTCCCAAAACTTTTGAACCTACGGGACTTTCTTTGGTGCAAGGTGAAAGGGGACATCGTAAAGAAGAAAAAATCGTTAGATTTACTCCATTTTTTTCTTGACGAGACTCGTTCGTTAGGAAATAACTATTAAACTAAAAATGAAGGAATATATCTACTTTAATTTTGATTTAAAGTCACGCATATTAATAATTCCTCTCTTAATATAACGCAATTTTTTCTGGTGAATTTAAATAATGATGCAACTTTGATTATTTTTTCTAATTAACACCTGGTACGCATTAGTGAAATTTTCCTTTCGACGGAACACACTCTATATTGCATATTGATTTCGAGTAGTTTTCATGCTGTGCGTTGTGGATTGTGTAGGTTTCTGTGCGGTGGCCCGTGCGTAATATTTCTACTGGACTATAGGTGGCGCCAGGCGGCTTATTTGTTTGAATAAAATAAAATTAACCAATTCAGGAAGCTTCAAATGAATTCGTCTTTTTAACATGAAAAAATCTGCATTTTATTTAAAATAGATTATATTAGTGTAAAAATAGGTGAGTAAACTTACCTTCTAAACACCAAATGCAGGTGAAACTTATACAGTAGGAAACATTGCTGTTTCTTAACCTTACATGTCTATCATCACTACATCACTAGTATGAACAGTGTTGCCAACCCAACTCGAAAATTTAAATTTGCTCATGTAATTAACCAAAAACGCTCCCAGAGGGCGCTCGTACCGTTGAGAATCCTCGGTGTAATCTCGTGCAATTCGTATGCGCAGCATAACGTAATTAATAGCATTTTTGGCTAGATGTTCTAGAGCTATCCGAGAGTATCTCTATTTTCTACTTTCTAACATTAAATAATAAATAATAAATCTTATTAGTATTTACTTTAAAGCTTTTTATTCAAAAATTTTTTGTCTACCCTAACGAGCTAGTATTTTACATCTGAAAAGACTATATGTTTTTCAGTTTTGGCCCCACTTTTTTAGCAGTGGCCACCAAAAAAATGGCGGCGATATCCGCCAAAACTATATATTTAAAATTAGTCAACATTTTTTTTTTCAACTCTCAATGGTTCTTTTCAATGTTTTTTTCTCACATTTCTATGGTGAAAATAAAATTTAGATATTCGTATACTTACCTACGTACTAAAAAATATTGGCAATAAAACTGTAAAAATTTAGTAAATATTTTTGAGAAACGTAGAAATTGCTTTTAAAAAATTTAAACTCAGTAGTAATGTCGAAAAAATAAATTAAAAAATAAAACAGAATTTTTCCATTTTAAACCTACAATTAAGTAGTCAACATTCTTTTTTGTCTTTTTGTAATTTTTACCCCCCTTGTAAATGTTCCATCATCCTCTCATTGAAGTTTGTAAAGAGAATTTAAAAAAACGTTAAAGAGATAATGAAAAATAAACGACACCTTTTGCTCTCTTCAATGTGGTATTTTCATATTTAAAATCAGACGTTACGTTTTTCCATAATCAAATTATTATTTTTAAATACATACAGTCTAGGATTTTTTTATATTGTATTCTGAATTTTGTTGCAATTCTTCATTTCAATTCAGCATGCATTTCCAACCAGATTTCAGAATTGATGATGGTTCCATAAAAACGAAAAGTCGGATTTTAAATAGGAGAATAACACGTTGAATAGACCAAAAAGTGGATATAAGTGTTTTTTATTTTTAATTATCTCTTTAAATTAAGACCAGTAAAAAGAAATACTTTTTTTTCAAAATATTAATATTTTGCGAATATTTCCGCAACCAGTTGGAATTTTCGAAATTTGAAAATGTCATTTTTATGGAGTTTTAGTTGCGCAAATCTGTGAAAAAGACGATTTGAGAAAAAATAACTCTGATAGTTCACAATATGACGGAAAATAAATTGAAGCAAGAAACATAAAAAGTTGCAAAATGAAGCCAAGTTAAATGAGCGGAACACAAAAAGATTGAAGAAAAAAAATAATGCGAAATGAAGTAAACAAAAAATAACAACTAAAACTTTTTATAAATATAAAATATAAACAAATTTAATTTAAAAAAACTATAGTTATCGCAACAAATAAGGAATAAAAAGAACGAAAAAAAAACAATTTAAGAAGCAAATATATAGGATCATTAAAAAAGAAAGAAAAAAATAGAATTAATGAGCCCAATAAGTCTAAAAATATGTCAAAAAAAGAAATAAACGAAAAAAAATATAAGTGAAAAAATACTATATTAAGTATAAATAAAAATATTAAATATAAAAACACTCTATTAATTAACTCTATGGAGTTGAATGAAGAGAACTGACGAGAATTCAAAGAAGACACCTAAAAAATGGCGTCGAAATCTAGGTCAGTGGTCTACACTTTACATTACCTAGCTAGTGATGTAAAATTTCCAGAAAAATCTCGGAAAATTTTCCAGAAAATTTCCGAAAATTGTACAGTGTAAAATAGGAAACATTTGGAATTAAAAATTTGTAGCATTTTTAAACGTGTTCAATATTCGGCTAAAGGCATTTTTAGTTTAGAAAATACTTATTTTGCTTGTAAATTGTGGCTCCTCAAAGCTAGAATTGTTAACATAATCATAATTATATTAAAAAATCTTCCTCTAGGAAAACTTTGACGGTTAAGTTAAAAAGAAAGGCATTTGATTGCGGATTGACAATAATGATATCGACTTATGACAAATGCAGAAAATTTCCTTTCCAAGGAAGGAAATTTTTCCAGAAAATTGCCGATTTCGGAAAATTTCTGTTTGGAACATTTCTTCTTTACATCACTGCCTAGCACTAAAGAACGTCAAACGTCAATGTTATCATTTGACATTGTTGCCCCTTCGTTCGCATTACTCTAAATACAGAAGATCTAGCGTTGGGCACGGCGGAATCTTTCCACCTCGGAAACTTTCCAAATTGGAAACTTTACGGTAAGGTAAGAAACGACTCGAGGAAACTCTTCAATACATGTTTTTTTTTTCAGAAAGGGAGGTTAAGTGCACATTTTACAAATTATAAATATTAATATATTATTATATAATAATTTCATTATAATAATGCCGCGCATAAAATCAAACGTATGGGAGTATTATGGCTCAAAAAAATTCACAACAAAACATTTGCAATTTGCAAATATTGTGAAGCAAAATGTGTGCCAAACGCAACAAAATTGAAAGGACGCTTAAATTCTTGTCTGCAGTATAAACATAGTTTATATTAAAATACAGAGAGTAATTTAAATGAAGCCAGCAACACCAATGATGATAAGCCCATGAACCAAAAACATCCAGTACCAGGACTTGATTGCGATCTTGATAGTTCTTATAGTCCTAGTTCTACTGCTTCCTTAGGGGTAGGTAATTCCTAAGTTGCCTGTTTCCTGTTTTAGACAAAATATAGAGTACTTAACTTATTACTGTTCTATACATAATAATAATGAAATAAGATTAGTACCTACCTAATAGTAATGTCGTATTTGTAGGGTGCATCTCAAGCGCCAATCTTTATAAAAAACCAAATACAAAAATTTAATGCCAAACTAAAATAAAATTATCATAAATTCTGAAATAAAATGACATACGTCAACTTCTTGTCCTCTCCTCTCCAGCAATGACATTGACAACATTGACACTGCGAAATATCAACTGACAATTCTGACATGTCTCTCCACCAGATCCTGAAACAGTAAGCTCCGCCTCAAAACGGAAAGTTTCCGAGACTTTCCGGAAAGGTACCGAAAAGTTTCCCGAAAATGTAAATTACCGATTTTGCCCAACCCTAGAAGATCCTCGAAAAATCCTCGCATCAATTCAAAGCTCCCGGTTCGCTTACATCAAGAAGGAAATCGCAAAAACGCTCCGAAATGGAGCGTTTATGCTCGAATTGGCAACACAGAGTACGAACCAATAACAGCGATGCCAGTTGTTACATTACATAACACAAGGAACAGTGTTGTCACTTCTGTTCTATCAGACCTTATTAAGAGACATTTTGACACATTTGACATTTTTTACGCAAAATAGTATATTGTGCAACTAGTGTCGAAAATTGCAGTATTCACACGAGTGTGACGTTTTTGCTCGAATTGGCAACACTAAGTACGAATCAATAGCAGCCGTGCCAGTTGTCACATTACACAACACAAGGAACAGTGTTGTCACTTCTGTTCTATCAGATCTTATAAAAAACATTTTGATACATTCGACATTTTTTACGCAAAACCCCCCCCCCCCCCCACAACGCCTCAACCGATCGGAGTAAATCCAACTGTTTTTTCGTCTTCTTGTCTTTATTTTATTTATTAAAAAATTTCAAGAAAGAATTAGGCTTAAAATTTGTAAAAAATTGCTTATAGTCTACAAAAATGCAAATTTATAATTTTTGAAAAACTCATTTCAGAATTTCGGCCAAAATCGTTTAAAAATTATTTATATAGTTAAAAAATGTAAATTTTAAATTTATGGAAAATCTGAAGTTATCTTTAGAACCAAAAACATGTTGTGTGGTGTGTAGGTTAGAATTAAGGCTAAAATAGGTTAAAAACGCACCCCCATTGTAGAAAATTCTAAATTTTTATGTTTAAAAAAAGAACCGATTTTAGGACCTCATGAGGTAAATTGATTCAAAACTTTTAATTTGTTGCTTTTGATAACAATAATTGTTGGACAGGAATAAGTGAAGTTTAACTAACGACTCAAAACAAAAACTTGTTTTTTTTTTGAGAAAGTCAGGTTAAAGTTAGAGCCAAAAATTGGTGACAAGTAGCTCATAGCGTGCAAAAATTCAAATTTGGAATTATTCAAAAAATTCAAGTAAGAATTAGGCTTAAAAATTATTAAAAATTGCTTAAAGTCTCTAAACATGCAAATTTATAATTTTTGAAAAGCTCAGGTCAGAATTACTGCCAAAATCGTTTAAAAAAGATTTAAATAAATAGTTAAAAAATTTTAAATTTATGGAAAAACTGAAGTTATCTTTACAACCAAAAACATGTTGTGTGGTGTGTAGGTTAAAATTAAGGCTAAAATCGGTTAAAAACGAACCCCCATTGTATAGAATTCTACATTTTTATGTTTAAAAAAAAACGATTTGAAGACATAATATCCAAAATGTCCAATGGGGGGGGGGGGGGAAGACGACTTTTTTCTCTCGATTCTCAACTTTGACCGCCCGTAACTTCAGAACGCCTCAACCGATCTGAGTGAAACCAAATGCTTTTTCCTCTGCTTGATGTCCTCTTTCACCTCCCTCCATCGCAAGTTCCGTAAGTGCAATATTTTCGGAGATCGATTTCAAAAGTCGTCACAATGAATCTTTTCAGTTGTGCGATTGTGTTTAACAATTAGTCAAACAAAAATCCCAAAGAAATCTAAAAAGAGTCGAAAATAAGGGGGGACCGGAGAGTTGTGGCTCGGTATACATTGGCACCACAAACGTAGTGTCAACACAATATGGAACAGAAGAGGAGCAGGCTGCAGGCTGGGACAAATACAAAAGTCAGCGGTAGCAGAACAAGCGCTCTCCGAAGGTCACGACTCGCGACATCCTTTTCGACGAGGTGGATATCTTATAGGTATCAATCGCAGCGTTTCTATCCGAGACTAAGAGAGAGGCCATTAAAATCTTTAAACGCGACAACAATTTCAACACGAGGAGGAACTTACGTTTCTAAATACGGACTGGAAGTGAGTTCTTCGACATACTTCAAGTGCGCCTAAACCCCGCACTACCACTACCCCCACCCCAGTGCTTCCCCTGCAGCGCGACGTTGCGCGGCAGGGGAATAAATACCACGGAGCTCACCACAGTCGAATCAGTCAACGTCGGGAAGCACGAGAAATCACTTCGTCCATTATCTCATCGCCTTTGATAATGTCTGCTCAGCTGTAGAGGAAAAGTGAGTAAGAAATTCCACTGCTTTAAAGCCCGGAAAACGCTTTAGATTGTAATTCTGGACCGTATTTACAAAACTAGAAGCCAGACAGTTAGATTTAGGATTCGGCATCAGCCTGTCGCTATCAAAGTTAAAACTTATTTTACTTACAAAGAGATGTTTCAAAACGTTTTCGAGTTTTTAAAACGTAGTTTTACAAAGTTTAGAAGTCAGAGCAGTTATTTTGTTTCTCTTTAACTGAATCATTATCTCTATTCTATTTGTGTAGAATTTGTAACACCGGATTATGATGTGACAGTAACGTTATGTTTAAATATTTATTTTAATTGAAATGTTCGAAGATAAATAAAAATTATACACCAAATCGAAATTGACGGCGGCAGTTCTAATATACCGAAGCAGTCGAGACCATATACCGGAGCGCATGCAAGAGGTCAAAAGGTCGCCAGAAACGGTTTCGTAGTCCATGGCCACTTCCGTGCCCGCTTGCCACTCCACTCGCCATTTTCTTCAGCAAATTCATTCGCCACTTTTGCATATTTTTGACGTGAGGCATTAGAGAGAGCCCATGCAGTAATTGCGCTTTATTAGTTTACACATAAAATAAACTGCACGAATTTAATTAGCTGCATTTTAGAGTGTGTTTTGCGGTTTCGCCCATATTCCTTTACTTATTGCGTTAAGACGGTAACGTACGTATATAAAATTTTGCTTTTTGCTGTTAAGTTTAATGTTGCTCCGGGAAATAGAAACGGCTTTTTGCAATAAACAATCGGCTTTGCTCGATTTGAGTTGAAGATGTAACTTCAAATTGCTATTAAACATTTTACGCCGAGGTTTAGTTCAAAAGGCAATCTTGTTTAAATTCCTCTTTAGTTCCAGTAGGTATTCTGTCTTTAGTACTTTTTTTTTAGGTTTGAAAAGGGAGTGCTTACTTGTGTATATTCGATTTAAAGTATGATTACGTTCTTTCAGATGAATCCTAAAAGGTGACCAAGTCCGATCTATGTATTCCGTAATTCAAATGTTAAGGAAAGGGAAAGGGCGACTTTCTTATGAGGCATTGTAATTATGACTTGATCAACGTGAGACTTTTAGGAAGTTTTTTCGTTGAATGGAAAGTTGTCACATTTTGAGTCAGTTTGTTAGAAACGAAGAGGGCTACTAGACAATCCTTGGAGCCAACATCATCAAGTGGGTTAGTGTTTAATGAGCTTCTTGTGTCTGAATTTGAAAACCAACATGTCAGCTTATCTCCATAATATCATATTCATTATTAAAGTGCAGAAATGGCAAATGGAGACATTCGTCCAAAAGCTCCCCAGACGGCAGTTTGCATATGCGAAGCATGCTGCCTCAAAAAATAAATGACAAAGGACCTAGATGAATTCACTCTGGTTAGGTCTCAGAAACGGAAAAAAAATACAAAGCAGCCACTTTTAAGCTGCCACTTGTTATAGCTAAGTGGCAGCTTAAAAGTTATTTATTTGGATAAGGTTTATCGCATTGGGAGTATTTCTATTCTTTATAATAATAATAATAAATAATAAGTTCTTTATTGCTATTTAGCAATTGCATTATAGCTTACTAAAATGAATTAATCAAAATAAATATTAAATTGAAATGAATAAATAGTTTTTTTTTCTAATTTTGACATATAAAGTGGCACTTTTCAATACTGATGACACTGACGTAACGACTTACTTTTCGTAACTAGTTACGAAAAGTAAAATCTTTCGTAACTGGTGATGAAAAGTTCCTTTCACCACCATTTGCAGGTTTCGGTTGTGGCACACCGTTGCTACAGTTTTACGGTAATAAGTAGAAACAAAGTGGTTTAAAAGTAAATATTGAAGTTATATATTATATTGATAATAATAATAACTCTCTCTCTAAGTAGGTATTTGTAGTCAAAATTAGAAAAAATCTTGTATGAAACACGTGACGAAAAGCCTTTTTTGTGTATCTCATTCAAATTGCGCGAACTCGCTGCGCTCGTCCCGCAAACATTCATTCGTTACACAAAATCGGTCTTCTCGTAACTGGTTACATAAATAGCTATTTCAAGCAAAACAGCCTTGACACGTTGTTTGAAAACCATGTCATTTTGAAGACGCTGCAAATCAGCGGGTAACAAATTGTATGCTTTAATGGCTCTATATGAGGGCCCTCTCTCGAAAAAAGTAGTTTGGTGGCGAGGAATGTTTAACGTTTTCCTATTTCTTGTTAGAATGGACATATTTTGGGAGTACCCGTCAGCGTTCCTTCTGAATAATCCACTGTTTTTTTCCATTGAATTAAGAGAGTCAGGAACGAACATTGTGCTTTTCTGTCAAAATTTGATTTTTAGGTTGAATTTATAAGCTAGGTTCTTCAAGATGGTTGCATTTCCAATAGTCATTGGCGTACAAATTATAAACGGTTTTGATTGTATATTTTTTGTTGTTGCTTGATAATTCTTTTTATATTATGTTTTGTACATTGAAATAAATAATGTGGGCTTGCTTAGGTATTAGGAATAGGTCTCTTGATTTTCTTTAGAAATAAATATAATATGGGTTTGTATACCTATAATTGTGTGTAGCGAGAATAAGTCAGATAGATATCCATGCATTTCTAAATTATCTATAATTAGTAAAAACAAGTAATTACTTATAATTATTAAACTTACAATAAAGGACAAAGTTTCACAGGCTTCTTCGTCCTACTCTAGCCTTTATGTAGTAGTTACAATACCTATATCATCCGTGAATCGTTAATAGTTAATAGTAAAGTTTGTGGAGTGTGTGAGGACTTCTTCAGACCACTACAAACTGACCACAAACATGAACTACAAACTTTTAGCTCTGTATTGAGTTTACTAGTTTTTCCTAGATATCCTATTTTTTTATATTTTACCATTATAACATTTGACATATCTGCCAATTTCCTTTTTAAGTTAACTAATTCCAGAGAATGATTGTCTATGGCACCAGTTCTTATGAGTTGATTGTGAGATATATGATTAGCTGAAGTCATCGACGAACTACTCGGATACTCCTTGATGACATCTTCTCCACTTTCTAGAACCTCCTTGCCCCTAGTTTTCATCACCATTTCAAGATTGCGCATTTGATCATTGCCTTTGCATGCCTTAAAAATAAAAATAGTTACCTATTGCCTGTTGATTCATTAAATATAAGAGTGGTCCAATAGTAAAACAACGGATGATTCCTCCAAAATGCAAAGAGAAATCAAATAGAAATGTAGGATTTTTTAGTTTTAGAGACCCCGTATATTTTTGCAGAAAAACTGAAATTTTTCTGGAATTTTATTTATAATACACAAGTTGCTCTTCACGCAAATGCAAAACAAATACAGATATAATACGTAGGCTTCAGAGCGTGGATTTTAAAAATATGGTGGTTTACATCATAAAAATCCCCCTTCTTTGGGGGTACATGCCTCGTTTACAAAGGAAAACTGAAAATCGAACTATACCTACTTACTTATTTAGGGTACTTATAAATTTGCAACTCGGATTTATGTGTCGATATAGGAGGTGAAAATCAAACCATTTTCACATATTTTGCTTTTTTTGCTTATAGAGAGAATATTTTACTTAAACTGTGACCATTCACTTATATATTTAGTTCGGGTAATTTTTATTGTGGGTGCAGCAGTAACAGTTAATCGTGGTACTACCGGCCAGCTTCGGTCAAAGCATCATTGTTCGAAATGTTGGCTGCAAAGAAAACTATTTTCAACGTCTCCGGTTTCATCTGCGATGTTCAGAAACTGAATCCAAATTCATCTTATAGCTTTCTCTAGTGGAAATCTATAATAATATAGGGACTATTGGTAAAACATGATCGCAATTTTTATCGCAATTCTACTGACTATACTCAGCAATTTTTTTAACTACTTACGTGGTACTTACTCAGCAAAAAAAGTTCAAATAATATACTTACCGATGGAAAGGGTTTTCCTGCAATTTAGCGGCAGGTGATTTTGTTCGATGGCATGCCGTACAACTAACCATGATTTTTCAGGAATAAGTAATACAAATTATTTAAAATCGATTAAGATAATGATGTTTTTTTTTGCGTTTGCATTTAAAAAGGTAATTTTACCTCAAGTAGGTTTTTCATGATGGCGGAACTTCCGTCGTAGGTCATATTAGTGCAAATTAAATGGAAATGTCATTTAGTGCTCCTTCCTGTTATCTTTTAATTCAATGGTTTTTTCTGACAAACATTACCAATGACATAAAGAATATTGAAGGGACGGTAAGTATTCCCAATTTAGAAAAATAAGGGCGACATGGATATCCGTCGGTCTCAGACCAAAAATACACCGAACAATTCTTTTTTGAGCTCTAAAGATATCCCTTGGGGTGCGTCCCGATCCCCAAAATAGTATACCGTAACTTATGATTGCCTGAATGTTGGAGAAATAGAATAACTGAATAGTGTCCACAGTGAACTGATCTTTAAGCCGTCTGAGCAACGACAAGAGTCCACATAGACCCCTAGAAACTTTACATTATTCTGTGCGGGCAGAGATCTTCCACTCAAAGCAACATAAAGAGACTCATCAGTACAAGGTTGTTTGTTGAAACACAACAATCCCGTTTTTTCAGGATTTAATTTTAAATGATTGTTGATGCACCAATCACTCATTTCCTGAGTTGAAGTTCTGCACCGAGCAGATAAGTCAGCTTTTGATTGAGAGGCAATTAGAATGGAGGTGTCGTCAGCATACTGACAAAGGATATCTGAAGAAACTTCGTTCGTCATTTCATTAACATATACCAAGAACAGCGTCGGCCCCAAGATAGAGCCTTGGGGCACACCTCGACCAAGGCAAGTAGAGGTGGAATAATGAGGTCGACCATTGCTCATGATGCAGACGGACTGCTCACGACCGGAGAGGTGGGACTTCAGTAAGTCAGCACACAACCCCCGTAAGCCATAACTATGTAAGCGTGCCATCAAAATATCGTGATTTATGGTATCGAAGGCTTTGGACAAATCAAAAAACAATCCCGCAACACGCCTACCCTGGTCCAGATTCGTAATAATAAATTCGATTGCTCTATATATAGCCTGTTCGGTAGATCTGCCCGATCTGAACCCAAACTGACAATTACTAAGCAACAGCCTACCTTCCAAAAATTTGACAATCCGACCATTTAAAACCCTTTCAAACACCTTCGACATATAGGGCAGGATGGAGACCGGTCTGTAGTCACCAACCATCCGACGATCATCATTCTTGAAGACCGGCACCACTTTGGCTCTTTTAAGGTCTCTAGGAAAGATTCCTGTTTGAGAGCAACAATTTATGATGTGACTAAGTGGCTTGCTTATGTGTAGCGCAACATGCCTCAGAACAAAGAAGGGGACTTCATCCAAGCCTGACGAAAATTTATGCGGAAGATTCCTGATAATTTCGAAAATCTCTTGTTCATCGGTAGGAGACAGAAAAATACTATCAATACAATTTCCATTGAAAGGTGGGATATGGTCAGGCTGTATACTTGTGTCGTTACGGAATTGTTCGCAGAAGCTATACGCTATCAGCTTAGGATCGCTAATGATATCACCTGAATCAGAACTCAAAACAATCTGCTGACATGTGTTTCTATTTCCTGACTGCCTGTTAAGTAGCGCCCAAGCCGTTTGGGCTCTATTTTTTGAATTCAATATTTTATTATCGTTAATTGATTTTTTGTAGTAGGAGAGATATTCTCTGTAGATTTTTTTTTCATCTTTGTATCGTTCATGAACAATGGGAGAGTTTGTCTGCTTGTACCAAACGTACAAGTCCTTAATATAACTAGAATATAGTTTTATTTCAGTTGTTACCCAGGTGTCGGTTCTGGACTTCACCCTAGACCATTCCAAGGGAAAAGCCAGATCGTGTACTTCTGATCGGCACCGACGGACTCAGCTACTTCAATCTCCAAGATTCAGTCGCTAGGTAGCCAACGAACCTCGTAATATTATCAGTGGTGAAAAAACGTCGCTTGAAACAAACCGCGGGCTCTTCCAAAAACGGAGTCCTGAGAGACAAATGCTGACCATAATGATCAGAAATATCAGAAATAAGAATTTCACATTCTAGGTCCTCGCCTTTGAAGTTGGAGAAAATATTATCAATTTGCGTCGCAGAATTTCTACCTAGTCTTGTAACACCATTTACGTGTGGTTTTAGGCCATAAGCAAGAAACAACTGAACTACTGAATTTGCAGCGTCATCAAGATTTAAAAGCTAACATTAAAATCACCACAAACAATGATAAATTTGTTAGTGTTGTATGTCTTATCTAGTAACTCACACAACTTACTTAAGAATACATCGAAATTACCCGAAGGGGATCTATAAGTACAAGCTATTAAGATTTTCTTATTACTATTTTTGTTAGTGTACTCGGATGTTTGTTATCTCAATAATAATGTAAGGATGGCAATACTCTCAGAGGAATCTAGAGCGGCCACCCGAAAACGGTGTTAGATTGTACTGGATTTTCGATAACCAGCGAGGTACAGAATAATATGGGCTGCTTAGCGAACTAAGAGCCATCTGCCATACAGTCTTGGACCTAAAACACGCTGGTGGATGTGGCCTGCTTCTGCTCTGTACAACATCTCACCGGCACTCTGTACGTTTCCAGCTTCCAATAGCCGAATCACGGTCCCTAATTTGTCGACCAACCAAAGCTGTACTGATGAGGGGTAGACTCCGAAACTAGTATACAGATGGGTTGATCAACCAATTGGTGACCACCTACACTCTTTTCACTTCGTTCTGGTTCCGATAACCAGCGAGGTAGAGAGCAATATGGGTCGTTTCTCGAGCTGAGAGCCATCTGCCATGCAGTGTTGGATCTAAAACACGCTGGTGGATGTCGCCTGCTTTTGCTCTGTACAACATCTCACCGGTACTCTGTACGTTTTCGGCTTCAAATAGCCGAATCCCCGTCCCTAATTGGTCAACTGTTGGCTAGATGCCTCATCAAGCATCTGTTGATACTTTTTCGACATAGCCTGGATGTGAGAAAAGAGATTTTTACTAAACTCCACCAGGTAGGATCATCTGGTGGTGACATCAACAAAACCTTAAAACCTCCGTTGCTTCACTGAGTCTACACAAATCAACCCTAGAGACTTGTCCCTTATGCATCCTTTGTAACTGCTTTCCAAGCTTTGTATTCTCTATCAACGAATGGTGGCTACGTTGTATTCTGTAGACCTAGCCTCGCAATATATACTTGTGAAATGTACATCCTCGCCCTTATTTGCTGCAATATTCAGCAGTTTTCCAAGAGTTAAATAAAGACTTAATTCCCCACCACTCTCTGGCATTTCCTAATTTATGTCTTCTTCCAGATCTCCCCTCAATACGATGGCAAACATTTCTCACGCATTAACAGTTCACAAGTAGAAGGAACACCTAATAAAACTCTGTTGACTTAGACAGGAAGAAAAAGTATAATCCTACCTTCCTCAGCAGAGACCACTTCAGAAAACTACAGAAATGTTAGAAGTATCGGAAGATGAAACAGATTTTCCATTGGAATCCACTGTATCATTGGCAACACGAGCTTTTCATATATCAAAGAAGCAGAGTGACTACATACAACAATTTTAAAGAAAAACTGAAGAAGTTTCATGATAAACTGCAGATTGTCAAGAAATTTTGGAAAAAAACATGTTACGAATAAGGCCAATTAAAAATTACTCATAGAGTTCAGAAATATTAATTTGGAGTTTGTGGCGAAATTCAGGTCAGGATTAAGGCCAAAATCGTAAAAAAAAAATCACCAACAACCTAAAATGCAAATATGGAAAAATTCAAGTTAGAATTAGGGCTAAAACATTGTCACAACTCATTTTCTAAAATGCAAATTTTGATGTTTTTGCAGAAAATCAATTTCAATAATTGCAAAATCAGTCAAAACGATTCAAATCTTCAGATTTCTTGTTTTTAGCAGAAATAATTTTTGGGTGAAAATGTGTAAATTTTACTAAATATTTCCTCAAAAAGGAAATGTCAAAATTCGTTAAAAATGGCTCAAAGAGTTTAAAGATTCAAATTTGAGGTTTCGTGAAAAATTCAGATTATAAATAGGGCAAAAATTGGTTGAAGCCAAAGCAAAAATGTAAATTTTGAAGTTTTTGGATAAACTCAATATTGGGACCGAATTAATATGTATTGTTTTCGGTAAAATACACTTCTGGACTAAAATATATGAAATTTGGCTCAATATCGGTTTAAAATGACTTAAAACAATTAAAAATGCAAATTACAGGTTTTTGAAAAAAAATAGGGTATGGAAAAGGCTAAAATTAGTTAAAAATTACTTTATGAATTAAAATAGAGATTTAAAACTTTTGAAAAATTGCCGCTTAAAATTAGGGTTGAAATCGGCTAAAAATGCTTCAAAGCAATCTAAAATTGCAAATTTAAAGGTTTTTGGAAAAATTCAGGTTCTTTATGCTCAAAATTCATTAACAAGGCGTAAAAAATGCATACTTGAGGTTTTTGGAGTGATTGGGTTAAAAATTTTAAAGTCCAGATCTGGAATATAGAATTTTAAATTTTTGAAAAGCGACTGGTTAGGATCAAGGCCAAAATTGGTCAAAAACCGTAAGAAGCATAAACAAATCAAATTTGGAGTTTGTAGAGGAGTTCAAGTTAGAATTGGGACCAAAATCGGTTAACAATGACCCAAAAATGCCAATTCAGTTATCAAATGACTTTGAAGTTAATTCGTTGTCAAATCGACTGATAGAAAATTACATAGCCATTTTTGAGTTCGTCTTGTTCATTAACTAGTTTGGATCAAGTATCAAGTAGTTTGAAAATGCTTGACGTCAAGTCAAGATCCACTATAAAAAGTCAAGTTAAGTCGAGTTAGGATCAGGTTCAAAAATAATTAAAAATGTCTCAAAGAGCTTAAAGATTCAAATTTGAGGTTTCGTAAAAAATTCTGATTATGAATAGGGCAAAAATTGACTAAGAAATGACTTGAAGCGTCTAAAAATCTAAACTTGAATTTTTTGGAGAAATGCAGGGATAGAGTTAGAACTAAAAGTGATTAAAAATCATCCACATTCTCCAAAAATGTAAATTTTGGTGTTTTTGGAAAAACTCAATATTGTTTTTGGTAAATACATTTTTGGACTAAATGATATGTAATTTGACTCAATATGTAAAGTTGGAATTTTTCGAGAAAGTTAGGTCAGGTTTAATGCCAAAATTGGTTAAAGATGACTCCAGACGTTACTTTTTACTTTTCCGCGCGTTGCCCAGGACAGCAAGCGAAATAGTTGTTTATGTATTAACAGCAAAAAGTACAATTTTTTGCTCTCGGAGAGTGAAGTTTTTTGTCTAATGAAAGCGTAAAATGCGTCATTATTTGAAGTTTGTAGAAAAAAGATTTTTTTACTTGCTGTCAATAGCAACTACCACCAATCAACCAATTATTAAAAACGTCATTGTCACTTTGATTTAAATTTTCAGATTGTGTCTTCAGTTAGGCTCAGTTGCGATTCACATTTTTTGAAATTGAACGTTGTATGCATTACGAGCAAAAAGTAACTTTTTTGCTCTCGAGTGATTGCCGCTCGAGAAAAAAGTTGCACTTTTCGCTCTTAATACATAAATAACTATTATGAATTAAAATAAATATTTAAAATTGTTGGGAAATTGCCGCTTAAAATTAGGCCCGAAACGGGCTAAACTTGATTCAAAGCAATTTAAAAATGCAAATTAAAAGTTTTTGGAAAAATCCTGGTTCTTTATGCTCAAAATCCATTAAGAATGACTCATGACGTCAAAAAATGAATACTTGAAGTTTTTAGAGTAATTGGATTAACAATTTTAAACCCAAAATCTCGAATTTGAAATTCTTGACAAACTACAGGTTAGGATCAAGGACAAAATTGGTCAAAAACCGTAAGAAGCGTAAAAAAATCAAATTTGGAGTTGGTAGAAAAGTTCAAGTTATGATTGGGACCAAAATTGGTTAAGAATGACCCAAGGCGTCTAAAAATGCAAATTCAGTTATGAAAAGATTTCAGGTTAGTTCGTGGTCAGAGTCGACTCATAGGAAATTACGTAACCATGTTTGAGTTCGTCTTGTTCATTAACAAGTTTCGATCAAGTATCAAGTAGTTCGAAAATACTTGACATCAAGTCAAGATCCACTATAAAAAGTAAAGTCAAGTCCAGTTAGGATCAGGTTCAAAAATCATTAAAAATGGCTCAATGAGTTTAAAGATTCAAATTTGAGGTTTCGTGAAAAAATTATTTAAAGGTTATAGATTATAAATAGGGCAAAAATTGGTTAAAAAATGACTTGAAGCGTCTGAAAAACTAAATTTGAATTTTTTTGAGAAATGCAAAGAGAGTATTAGAAATAAACTTGATTAAAAATTATCCACATTCTCTAAAAATGTAATTTTGGTGACTTTGGATAAGCTCAATATTAGGACAAAATAATACAAAATTGATTCAACTTTTCTAATGTATTGTTTTTGGTAAAATACACTTTTGGACTAAACTATATGGAATTTGGTCAATATGCCAAGTTGGATGTTTTCGAGAAACTTAGGTTAGGATTAACGCCAAAAGTGGTTAAAAATTACTACATACGTGTAAAAGTATAAATTTGGAAGATAAGATTTTAGGAATATTGCCCAAATCGGTTTAAAATGACTTAAAGCAATTAAAAATGCAAATTAAAGGTTTTTGAAAAACTCAAGTTATGGTAAGTGCTAAAATCAGTTAAAATTACTTTATGAATTAAAATAGAGATTTAAAACTTCATTCAAAAATTCAAAGCAACCTAAAAATGCAAATTAAAAGTTTTTGGAAAAATTCAGGTTCTTTATGCTCAAAATCCATTAAAAATTACTCAAGGCGTCAAAAAATGCATACTTAAAGTTTTTGAAGTAGGTAATTGGGTTAGACATTTTAAAGCCCAAATCTGAAATGTGAAATTTGAAATTTTTGAAAAACTACAGGTTAGGATCAAGGCCAAAATTGGTCAAAAACCGTAAGTAGCGTAAAAAAAATCAAATTCGGAATTTGTAGAAAAGTTCAAGTTAGGATTGGACCAAAATCGGTTAAGAATGACTCAAAGCGTCTAGAAATGCAAAATCAGTTATGAAAAGACTTCAGGTTAGTTTGTTGTCGACAAACCGACTGGAAATTACGTTACAATGTTTGAGTTCGTCTTGTTCATTAACTAGTTTCGATCAAGTATCAAGTAGTTTGAAAATACTTGACATCAAGTCAAGCTCCACTATAAAAAGTCAAGTTAGGAACAGGTTCAAAAATCATTAAAAATGGCTCAAAGGGTTTAAAAATTAAAATTTGAGGTTTTGTCAAAATTCAGATTATGAATAGGGCAAATATTGGTTAAAAAATGACTTGAAGGGTCTGAAAATCCAAATTAGAACTTTTTGGAGAAATGCAGGGACTAAATTTGATTAAAAATAATAAAAAAATGTAAATTTTGATGTTTTTGGATAAACTCGATAATATGACAAAATAAAGCAACATTGATTTAAATCTTCTGATGTATTCTTTTTGGTAAAATACACTTTTGGACTAATATATATGAAATTTTAATCACCAATTAGCTTTCACCCGTAATTAGCTTTCGCAATTACCTTGTACGTATTGCCCAAAAAGGATTAAAAAATGTACATATGAGATTAACGAACTACGCCTAAGACCATCAAAATTTTTTCGCCGTGTGCAATTAATCAGAAAAAGCAATAGATCACTATAAAGAAAAGCAATAAAAGTTTTGTAACGTAAAGGCACTCGATGATGTGGTAAATTTTATGGGTCTCTCTTAATTAAATAGCTCTTTTTCAAGGAGGAACTTAGCATTACAGAAACCACCATTGCTCAATTGTGTTTTTGAAATATGGCCCTGTTAAAGATCAATTTTGACTAAAAAGTTAGGGGCAAAATAAGACACATATTATTTTATTGCTCAATTTCTCAATATAGATTTTAGTCCCGACTTATTTCTAGGTAGAGCTTTTAGTTTTCTAATACCTACCACTTGCTAAGGTGTGTGTTACATTTAGATTATTTAGAGAGTGATCGCTACTTATTTGGTTGCTTCTATCTCCTAACATCGAAAGAGAATGGCCAACTACCTAAATATAAACAAGAGTTTTGGCTTGTCGGCTCCCCGAAACTCCATAAATTGACACTGGTGTTATTCGCCCACTGGTAAGCTTATAGAACACATCAGCCAATTGCTTTTAAAATTTCATAATAAATATGTAAACTCCTTGAGGACCATCGAGCCTGTCGTCGGCAGGTAAAGTGACAGGAGCCAATATCAAATCAACCGAGCGGCCGGAAAAAACTTTGTCTGCCGACCGATTGACAGTTTAGAGGTGTGTCAGTTTGGAGAGTGTCATTTTGCATTTTTTGAAGGGTTGAGTAGATTTTAAGCTATTTTTACCAGAATTTTTACCCGATTGACACCCAAATTAAAATTTTTTGACGCTTTGAGTAGTCTTTGTTCATTTTTGGACGTTTTGAATTAATTTTAATCTGTTAATTAATTTTATCTTGCCTCTACACCAAATCAGCATTTTTCCAAAAACTCCAAGTTTGATTTTTTTAGGCGCTTTGTGTATTTTTTTAGCATTTTATGCCACACTGGGTCAATTTTAAGTGACTTTCGCCCATAGTCCTAACTTGAATTTCATCAAAAACTCATAATTAAAATTTGTAAGTTATTTCTCTGCATGGTTAGACGTTTCTAGTCAATGTCAAGTAATTTTGCCTCTAATCCTAAGTTAAATTTCCTAAAACAATCCTAACTAAAATGTTTAGATGCTTCGAGTAATTTTTTTGCATTTTTAATCCTAACCCGCATTCCTCCACCTAATCCAAATGTAAATGTGAATATATATAATCTTTATCTGCCGCCTGTCGTCGGCAGGTAAAGTGACAGGAGCCAATGTCAAATCATCCGAGCGGCCGGAAAAAACTTTGTTTGCCGAAGAGATTGACAGTTTAGAAGTGATTGTTTACCTTCATCTGTTATGACAAAGAAACGGGTGGTTTAATAACGTTTGGAGAAAAAATAGTTAATTTTCTTATTGTGTCTGAAAAAACGTCTGGAGTGACTTATACTTCTTCATTCTCAAGGCATGAAACAGAGATTCTGCTTCTATTATCATAAATTAAAGAAACTTGTTAAAACACAGACGCTCTGAGTTATTTTACTGCATGGTTGGACGTTTTTAATCAATCTCAAGCAATTTTGCCTCCAATCCTAACTTGCATTTCTTCAAAGAACTCAAATGAAAAATTTTTAGACGCTTCGAGCAGTTTTTGTGCATTTTTGGACGTTTTGGGTCAATTTTAATCTGTTAATTAATTTTATGTTTCCTCTACCCCAGCATTTATCCAAAAACTTCAAGTTTGAGTTTTCAGGCTCTTGGTGTATTTTTTTTTGCATTTTTAGTCACTCTGATTAAATTTTAAGTATCTTTCGCTCCAGTCCCAACTTGAGTTTCATCAAAAACTCCAAATTCAAAATTTTAAGTTACTTTTCTGCATGGTTGGACGTTTCTAGTCAATCTCAAGCGATTTTGCCTCTAATCATAAGTTAAATTTCTTAAAGCAATCCGAATTAAAATTTTCAGATGTTTTGAGTAATTTTTCTGCATTTTTAATCCTAACCCGCAAACCTCCACCAAATCCAAATTATGTAAATGTAAATGTATATAATCTGAAAAGCGGCAGGTTAAATCTTTATCTGCCGCCTGTCGTCGGCAGGTAAAGTGACAGGAGCAAATGTCAAATCAACCGAGCGGCCGGAAAAAACTTTGTCTGCCGACGGATTGACAGTTTAGAAGTGATTTTTTACCTTCATCTGTTTTCGGCCTTAGGACGAAATCGAGTTTCTTAAAAAAGTTCAAATTAAAACCTCTAGATGCTTGGAGCTATTTTTCTGCATTTTTAGACACTTTGAAATAATTTAAAGCGATTCTGTCTTTAACCCTAGCAATAATTCTTCAAAAGAATCGAAATTTGTATTTTTAAACGCTTTGAGTTGTTTTTCTGCAATTTGGATACTTTAAGTCAATTTTAAGAGATTTTAGTAAATTTTCTACATTTTTAGACAGTTTGGGTCAACTATAAGCATATTAAATATAGTCCTAACTTACATTTTTCAGGAAATTCAAATTTTAATATTTATATGCTTTGTATTATTCTGCCGTATCTATAGAAGTAGTCAGTAAATTTAAACTGAAAATCTCTATAAAATAGAAATTTTAATTTTTATGTGCATTGACTCATTTTTTCTCGATTGTTTTAAGTTTGAGTTTTTAGAGGCTTTGAATCATTGTGCATTTTTTGAAGGGTTGAGTAAACTTTAAGCGATTTTTTACCAAAATGTTTACCGGATTGAAACCCAAATTGAAATTTTTAGACGCTTTGAGCAGCTTTTGTGCATTTTTGGACGTTTTGAGTCAATTTTAATCTGTTAATTAATTTTATCTTGCCTCTACCCCAAATCAGCATTTTTCCAAAAACTCCATGTTAGATTTTTTAAGCGCTTTGTGTCATTTTTTTAGCATTTTAGGCCACTCTAAGTCAATTTTAAGTGACTTTCGCCCATAGTCCTAACTTAAATTTTATCAAAAACTCCAAATGAAAATTTGTAAGTCATTTCTCTGCATGGTTAGACGTTTCTAGTCAATGTCAAGTAATCTTGCCTCTAATCCTAAGTTAAATTTCCTAAAACAATCCTAACTAAAATGTTTAGATGCTTCGAGTAATTTTTCTGCATTTTTAATCCTAACCCGCATTCCTCCACCTAATCCAAATGTAAATGTGAATGTATATAATCTGAAAAGTGGCAGGTTAAATCTTTATCTGCCGCCTATCGTCGGCAGGTAAAGTGACAGGAGCCAATGTCAAATCAAACGAGCGGCCGGAAAAAACTTTGTCTGCAGACGGATTGACAGTTTAGAAGTGACTATTTACCTTCATCTGTTATGACAAAGAAACTGGTGGTTTAATAACGTTTGGAGAAAAAATAGTTAATTTTCTTATTGTGTCTGAAAGAACGTCTGGAGTGACTTATACTTCTTCATTCTCAAGGCATGAAACCGAGATCTTGCTTCTATTATCATAAATTCAAGAAACTTGTTAATACATAAATGCTTTGAGTTATTTTACTACATGTTTGGACGTTTTTAATCAATCTCAAGCAATTTTGCCTCCAATCCTAAGTTGCATTTCTTCAAAGAACTCAAATGAAAAATTTTTAGACGCTTCGAGCAGTTTTTGTGCATTTTTGGACGTTTTGAGTCAATTTTAATCTGTTAATTGATTTTATCTTTCCTCTACCCCAGCATTTATCCAAAAACTTCAAGTGTGAGTTTTCAGGCTCTTGGTGTAATTTTTGTTTGCATTTTTAGTCACTCTGATTAAATTTTAAGTATCTTTCGCCCCAGTCCTAACTTGAGTTTCATCAAAAACTCCAAATTCAAAATTTTAAGTTACCTTTCGGCATGGTTGGACGTTTCTAGTCAATCTCAAGCGATTTTGCCTCTAATCCTAAGTTAAATTTCTTAAAGCAACCCTAATTAAAATTTTCAGATGCTTCGAGTAATTTTGTTGCATTTTTAATCCTAACCCGCATTCCTCCACCAAATCCAAATTATGTAAATGTAAATGTATATAATCTGAAAAGCGGCAGGTTAAATCTTTATCTGCCGCCTGTCGTCGGCAGGTAAAGTGACAAGAGCAGATGTCAAATCAACCGAGCGGTTGGAAAAAACTTTGTCTGCCGACGGATTGAAAATTTAGAAGTGATTTTTTACCTTCATCTGTTTTTGGCCTTAGGACGAAATCGAGTTTCTTAAAAAAGTTCAAATTAAAACCTCTAGATGCTTGGAGCTATTTTTCTGCATTTTTAGACACTTTGAAATAATTTAAAGCGATTCTGTCTTTAACCCTAGCAATCATTCTTCAAAAGAATCGAAATTTGTATTTTTAAACGCTTTGAGTTGTTTTTCTGCAATTTGGATACTTTAAGTCAATTTTAAGAGATTTTGGTAAATTTTCTACATTTTTAGACAGTGTGGGTCAACTATAAGCATATTAAACATAGTCCTAACTTACATTTTTCAGGAAATTCAAATTTTAATTTTTATATGCTTTGTATTATTTTGCTGTATCTATAGAAGTAGTCAGTAAATTTAAACTGAAAATCTCTATAAAATAGAAATTTTAATTTTTATGTGCATTGACTCATTTTTTCTCCATTGTTTTAAGTTTGAGTTTTTAGAGGCTTTGAATCATTCTGCATTTTTTGAAGGGTTGAGTAAACTTTAAGCGATTTTTTTACCAAAATTTTTACCCGATTGAAACCCAAATTGAAATTTTTAGACGCTTTGAGCAGTTTTTGTGCATTTTTGGACGTTTTGAGTCAATTTTAATCTGTTAATTAATTTTATCTTGCCTCTACCCCAAATCAGCATTTTTCCAAAAACTTCATGTTTGATTTTTTTAGCGCTTTGTGTCATTTTTTTAGCATTTTAGGCCACTCTAAGTCAATTTTAAGTGACTTTCGCCCGTAGTCCTAACTTAAATTTTATCAAAAACTCCAAATTAAAATTTTTAAGTTACTTCTCGGCATGGTTGGACGTTTCTAGTCAATGTCAAGCGATTTTGCCTCTAATCCTAAGTTAAATTTCCTAAAACAACCCTAACTAAAATGTTTAGATGCTTCGAGTAATTTTTCTGCATTTTGAATCCTAACCCGCATTCCTCCACCTAATTCAAATGTAAATGTGAATGTATATAATCTGAAAAGTGGCAGGTTAAATCTTTACCTGCCGACGACAGGCGGCAGATTGACAGGACAGGACATTGACATGGACATGACAGTGACAGGAGCCAATGTCAAATCAACCGAGCGGCCGGAAAAAACTTTGTTTGCCGAGGGATTGACAGTTTAGAAGTGATTGTTTACCTTCATCTGTTGTGACAAAGAAACTGGTGGTGTAATAACGTTTGGAGAAAACATAGTTAATTTTCTTATTGTGTCTGAAAGAACGTCTGGAGTGACTTATACTTCTTCATTCTCAAGGCATGAAACCGAGATCTTGCTTCTATTATCATAAATTAAAGAAACTTGTTAAAACACAGACGCTCTGAGTTATTTTACTGCATGGCTGGACGTGTTTAATCAATCTCAAGCAATTTTACCTCCAAGTTGCTCCTAAGTTGCATTTCTTCAAAGAACTCAAATGAAAAATTTTTAGACGCTTCGAGCAGTTTTTGTGCATTTTTGGACGTTTTGAGTCAATTTTAATCTGTTAATTGATTTTATCTTTCCTCTACCCCAGCATTTATCCAAAAACTTCAAGTGTGAGTTTTCAGGCTCTTGGTGTAATTTTTGTTTGCATTTTTAGTCACTCTGATTAAATTTTAAGTATCTTTCGCCCCAGTCCTAACTTGAGTTTCATCAAAAACTCCAAATTCAAAATTTTAAGTTACCTTTCGGCATGGTTGGACGTTTCTAGTCAATCTCAAGCGATTTTGCCTTTAATCCTAAGTTAAATTTCTTAAAGCAATCCTAATTAAAATTTTCAGATGTTTTGAGTAATTTTTCTGCATTTTTAATCCTAACCCTCAAACCTCCACCAAATCCAAATTATGTAAATGTAAATGTATATAATCTGAAAAGCGGCAGGTTAAATCTTTATCTGCCGCCTGTCTTCGGCAGGTAAAGTGACAGGAGCAAATGTCAAATCAACCGAGCGGCTGGAAAAAACTTTGTCTGCCGACGGATTGACAGTTTAGAAGTGATTTTTTACCTTCATCTGTTTTCGGCCTTAGGACGAAATCGAGTTTCTTAAAAAAGTTCAAATTAAAACCTCTAGATGCTTGGAGCTATTTTTCTGCATTTTTAGACACTTTGAATCAATTTAAAGCGATTCTGTCTTTAACCTTAGCAATAATTCTTCAAAAGAATCGAAATTTGTATTTTTAAACGCTTTGAGTTGTTTTTCTGCAATTTGGATACTCTAAGTCAATTTTAAGAGACTTTAGTAAATTTTCGACATTTTTAGACAGTTTGGGTCAACTATAAGCATATTAAACATAGTCGTAACTTACATTTTTCAGGAAATTCAAATTTTAATTTTTATATGCTTTGTATTATTCTGCTGTATCTATAGAAGTAGTCAGTAAATTTAAACTGAAAATCTCTATAAAATAGAAATTTTAATTTTTATGTGCATTGACTCATTTTTTCTCCATTGTTTTAAGTTTGAGTTTTTAGAGGCTTTGAATCATTCTGCATTTTTTGAAGGGTTGAGTAAACTTTAAGCGATTTTTTTACCAAAATTTCTACCCGATTGAAACCCAAATTGAAATTTTTAGACGTTTTGAGCAGTTTTTGTGCATTTTTGGACGTTTTGAGTCAATTTTAATCTGTTAATTAATTTTATCTTGCCTCTACCCCAATTCAGCATTTTTCCAATAACTCCATGTTTGCTTTTTTAAGCGCTTTATGTCATTTTTTTAGCATTTTAGGCCACTCAAGTCAATTTTAAGTGACTTTCGCCCATAGTCCTAACTTAAAATTTATCAAAAACTCCAAATTAAAATTTGTAAGTTACTTCTCGGCATGGTTGTGACGTTTCTAGTCAATGTCAAGCGATTTTGCCTCTAATCCTAAGTTAAATTTCCTAAAACAATCCTAACTAAAATGTTTAGATGTTTCGAGTAATTTTTCTGCATTTTTAATCCTAACCCGCATTCCTCCACCTAATTCAAATGTAAATGTGAATGTATATAATCTGAAAAGTGGCAGGTTAAATCTTTATCTGCCGCCTGTCGTCGGCAGGTAAAGTGACACGAGCCAATGTCAAATCAAGCGAGCGGCCGGAAAAAACTTTGTCTGCCGACGGATTGACAGTTTAGAAGTTATTGTTTACCTTCATCTGTTATGACAAATAAACTGGTGGTTTAATAACGTTTGGAGAAAAAATAGTTAATTTTCTTATTGTGTCTGAAAAAACGTCTGGAGTGACTTATACTTCTTCATTCTCAAGGCATGAAACCGAGATCTTGCTTCTATTATCATAAATTCAAGAAACTTGTTAATACATAAATGCTTTGAGTTATTTTACTACATGTTTGGACGTTTTTAATCAATCTCAAGCAATTTTGCCTCCAATCCTAAGTTGCATTTCTTCAAAGAACGCAAATTAAAAATTTTATACGCTTCTAGTAGTTTTTGTGCATTTTTTGATGTTTTCAGTCAATTTTAATGTGTTAATTAATTTTATCTTGCCTCTACTCCAGCAGTTTTCCAAAAACTCCACGTTTGAGTTTTCAGACTCTTTGTGTAATTTTTTTAGTATTTTAGGCCACTCTGACTAAATTTTAAGTGTCTTTCGCCCCAGTTCTAACTTGAATTTCATCAAAAACTCCAAATAAAAATTTTTAAGTTACTTTTTGGCCTGGTTCGACATTTCTAGTCAATCTCAAGCAATTTTGCCTCTAATCCTAAGTTAAATTTTTTAAAGCAATCCTAATTAAAAGGTTTGGATGCCTCGAGTAATTTTTCTGCATTTTTTGACGTTTTGAATCAATTTAAGAGATCTTATCCTTAATCCTAACCCGCACTCCTCTACCAAATCCAAATTATGTATATAATCTCAAAAACCGGCAGCAACTCAAAGAACCTGCATTTTTCAAAAAAACTTTTAATCTGCGTTTTTAGATTGAAGCGGCAATTTTTCAAATGTTCTAAATCTCTATTTTAATTCATAAATTAATTTTTAAGTGATTTTATCCTTATCATAACCTGTTTTCCTTTAATTTGCATTTTTAATTGTTTTAAGTAATTTTAAACCGATTTGGGAAATATTTCTAAAATCATATTCTCCAAACACTAAAAATGTATACTTTTATACGTCTGGAGTGATCTTTAACCAATTTTGGCAATAATCCTCACCTAGCTTTCTCGAAAATACCAACTTTACATATTGATTAAGGGAAACATCTTGGACTTCCATTGTCTTTATTGAGTTTTCTCAATAAAGACAATGGAAGTCCAAGATGTTTCGCTTAATAGTACATCATTGTCTACCACCTTTAAACAAACTTTACATATTGAGTCAAATTTGAGTCAAAGTGTATTTTACGAAAAACAGTACATCCGAAGATTTGAGTAAATTTTGCATTATTTGTCCTAATATTGAGTTTACCAAAAACATCAAATTTACATGTTTGGAGAATGTGGCTTATTTTTAATCTAATTTAGTTCTAATTCTATCTTTGCATTTCTCCAAAAAATTCAAATTTGGATTTTTAGACGTTTTAAGATATTTTTTAGCCAATTTTTGTCCTATTCATAATCTGATTTTTCACGAAATCTCAAATTTGAATCTTTAATCTCTTTGAGCAATTTTTAATGATTTGTGAACCTGATCCTAACGAAACGTGACTTTTATTTGTTAGTGGACTTAGACACCTAGATGGGTGCTTAGACATTTATCAATTCAAGTTTGAAATTTTTGAAATATACTTGACTTGAGAAATTAAATACTTTACAAGTCGGTACTTGACTTAACTTTTTTATAGTGGAGTTTGACTTGATGTCAAGTATTTTCAAGCTACTTGATACTTGATCGAAACTAGTTAATGAACAGGGCGAACTCAAACATGGTTACGTAATGTCCTATCAGTCGATTTGACGACAACGAATTTACTTGAAGTCTTTTCATAACTGAATTTGCATTTTTAGACGCTTTGAGTGATTCTTAACCGATTTTGGTCCCAATCCTAACTTGAACTTTTCTACAAACTCCAAATTTTATTTTTTTACGCTTCTTACGGTTTTTGACCAATTTTGACCTTGATCCTAACCTGTAGTTTTTTAAGAATTTCAAATTCCAGATTTTGGCCTTAAGCCCAGTTACTCCAAAAACTTCAAGTATGCATTTTTACAAAACTTTTATTGCTTTTCTTTATAGTGATCTATTGCTTTTTCTGATTAATTGCACACGGCGAAAAAAATACGGGCAATACGTACAAGGTAATTGCGAAAGCTAATTACTGGCTATGGGCAATAATAATAATATTAATTATATCATCATTGATCCGTTTAAGAGATATTTTACCAGGTGGACACTTATTCGTTTCTTTTTCAGAAGTTAACCAATGACGTACTGCCATAATGAATACCCTGCAACTTTAGAATTCTCGGTAGATTCAGATTAATGGTAGTGCCCAGGTGGTAAGCCTTTGCGACATCCGCTGTCTGCGGCAGAGCTCTGATTGTCGACCACACAGTATTATTTACAGATATATTACTTGATAAAAACATGTTTAGTGACTTGATCGATATTAAGAGAGAGTTTTTAGTGTTTCGTCCGAGCCCTTTTCAGGGCAAATTAATATTCTCAGTAAATTTATTCGAGAAATTCGTTTTCCAACATCTAAAGAAATTGTATTGGGACGCAATATCCATAAGCATCATAAGTAAGTAGTAAAAAAAAGAATTAGGATTTATCCACATTTTTTTGCTCAAAAAGTCCTTGGTACATTAGCCATATCTCTATCATATAATGAGTCCTTTTTTTGAATAATTTGCGAGATCTAAATTCATCTAAACCTGCGGGTACCCCTTCTGAACGACATCCCAATGCTATTTATGGTTTCTTAAATAGCTATTCAGTATAGTGGCTGCGATTAACAACATATTATACCGGCATAATAACCATATTTCTCTCTCCTGCAAGTAATTTCCCACCTAGCATCGAATGGCAAAAATTTACCTCCGACCAGCGTGACCATACTTTAAAGAGAGGTACCAATATTTCAATAATCAGCGGTGTATATTTCAATGTAAGGCCGGTCTTTCCGGATTCCATATGTTTTAATGCCAATCGGCGTTAATTTCATCTTTCCATAGTTTATAGGCACGATAGACAATAATTTGTTGTCGACATTTTGCAAGAAGAAGTGCAGGCTGAGCAGAGGTAGTAATTCAGTTCAGTGGGTTCTTACAGTTTCGGAACATAATACCGATTGCCTTAAATTATTCTTGGGGCTTGTTCTAGGACGCAACTTCTCGTTACTCTATGTCGTACCCTCAGAACGGCAACCGCTTTGACAAGAACTTTCCGCAATAAGTTCACGACACAGTAATTATTACTGTCTAAAATCACGTAGTTCTACAATGGATCGGCCGAGAGGCAAGTTCACGACAATCGTGATCGAACTAATAATTAAAACAAATGCAATTATGGCGGCTGTCCGCTTTTCGGTACCGCAATCTGTTCGTGTAATGACCGTTTTCCCAGTTTATAGAACCATGCTGTCTGAAGCAATCATAGTGAATGACTTATTTTTTGAGATTTACGACTATTAATCGATTATCAGTGAGTGGCTTTACCTGATATTGCTTCGACTTAAAGTTCTATGTAACTTGTTCTATGTTAAGATTCAAGTGTTTTTATGTTTGCCAAAATTTTACTTAAAGAGACGGAAGACTGACTGCATGGCAGATGACTCTCAGTTCGAGAAGCAGCCCATATTGCTCTGTAACTTGCAGGTTATCGGAACCAGAACGTTATTGTAAAAAGTAGGTGGTTACCAATTTCTCGATAAACCCATTTGCATACTACTTTCGGAGTCTACCCCTCATCAGTACAGCTTTGGCTGGTCGACAAATTGGAGACCGTAAGTTGGTGGCTTAAAGCCAAAAATCTACGGAAGAGCGGTGAGATGTTGTACAGAGCAGGAGCAGGCGACATCCACCAGCGTATTCATGAACCCTTCGTTCTGGTTCCGTTAACCTGCGAGGTACAGAACAATACGGGCTGCTTCTTGAATTCAGAGCCATCTGCCATGCAGTATTAGATCTAATACGCTGGCGGATGTCGCCTGCTCCTGCTCTGTACAACATCTCACCGCTCTTCCGTAGATTTTTGGCTTTAAGTCGCGAACTCACGGGCTCCAATTTGTCGACCAGGCAAAGCTGTACTGATGAGGGGTAAACCCCGAAACCAGTATGTAGATGTGTTAATAGACAAATTCGTGACTACCTACTTTCAAAACGGGTAGATGTTAAATAAAACAGTTGATTTTGGTTGGATACGAGAAAAGTTCTACAAGCTATAACCTCTATGGTCCATAACAATAGAATAACAGTGTCCGGAAATGTAATTTTCAACGATATTTTGGCGAGCAAATAAGATTTTGATGAGTGCAACCAGAATGGCGTAACTGAGATTATCCAAGCTCTCATATAATATGGCGCCTTTCTGGCCACTTTGGTGATTTGATGACAACTTTGAAGGATGTGGATCATGGTCTCTTCGGGTTCTTTTTCAGTTTCTTTTATAGTTACCAGTTACTGGTAACTTACCCTCCTCCTCAACTGTACCGATTTCAGTTGTTTCCTCTTTACCATACTTCTTTTCCTTGATTACTAGTTTTTTTACAGTGTACATTCCTCTAGAACTATGGTTTCCTATAGTTTCTTTGGTAGCCCTTAAATAGAATAAGTTGGACTCTCTACAACTGTGGCTGTGCTTTAAAGTATTATTGCGTTCTTCCTCTACAGTGCAACTTCGGTTTTCTCTTTTTTGCCACCCTTCTTTATTTTTAAAAGTACTTTTCCTCCTCACAATCTGCTCCTTAGGTAAGTACTTCGTGTTTAAGAAGTGTTGTTTCTAGAACATCCTCGGTAGCTTTTGAATTTGATGTTCCGATTCTTCAGGTTTTTCTTCAACAAAATAATAGCAAGTGGTTCTTTTCCACCCTCTTCTATTAAAACAACCTGTGCTCCTGCTTATTTGACGTGTTTTTCTTCTTTAGAATTCGTTTTTTATAAATACAATAACAAGAGCATATTCCAATGTTTTGTAAATCTCTTCAACTGTAACCGTTGTTTGAGATTTTTTCACTTTTTCTTCCATAGTAAAAATTTCAGCTTTTTCCACTTTGCAGTATTTTAATTTTTTTTTCTACAAACGTCAAGTAATGACGCATTTTACGCTTTCATTAGACAAACGAAAACCTAACCATTTTTGAGGATCACAATGTGAGTTTACTTTTCCGCGCGTTGCCCAGGACAGCAAGCGAAAAAGATTTTATCGCTTGCTGTCAACAGCAACTACCACCACTCAACCAATTATTTAAAACGATTGTCAGTTTGATTTAAATTTTCAGATTGTGACTTCAGTTGTGATTCACATTATTTGAAATTGATCGTTTGCATAAAAAACGTTGTATGCATTACGAGCAAAAAGTGACTTTTTTGCTCGTCGATTAATTACGTATTAAGAGCGAAAAGTTGTACTTTTCGCTCTTAATACATAAATAACTATTATTACTACTTTTTTCTTCTTAGTTAGGTAGTTTGTGTTTTGAAAAATTGTTATTTCTTGAACATCCTTGGGTAGTTTATAAATTTTATATTCCGATTCTTCAAGTTTTCTTCAACAATAACTGTAGCACGTGGTTTATTTCTTCCATGTGCTAGTTCTTATTTGACGTCGTTTTTCTTCTTTAGAATTCGTTTTTTAATTACTTTTCATAAAAATACCTTTCTCAAGAGCATATTCTAATGTCTTGGGAAGCTTTTCAACTGTAACCTCTATTTGAGACATTTCTCTTTCTCTTTTAAGCAACAATTTCAATTTTTTCCACTTTCTCGTTTTCTTATTTCTTTATTACTATTTTTTTTGACGATCCCTTTGGTAGCTCTTAAATATTATAAGTTGGATTCTCTTCCACTGTGACTGTGGTTTAAGGCTTATTGTCCTTTTCCTCTATAACCACAATTTCGGTTTTCTCCTTCTTGTCACCCTTTTTCGTTTCAACAAGTACTATCTTCTTCAAAACCCACTTCTTACGCAAGTACTTTGTATTTAAAAATTGTTATTTTTTGAACATCCTTGGGTAGTTTATAAATTTGATATTCCGATTCTTCAAGGTTTTCTTCAACAAAAACTGTTTTCGCAAGAGCTATTCTAATGTCTTGGGAAGCTCTGCAACTGTATCCGTTGTTTGAGACTTTTCTCTTTTTCTCCTATAGTAACAATTTCAGTTTTTTCCACTTTCTCGTTTTTTATTTCTTTATTACTACTTTTTTTACAACTTTAGTAGGTAGCTTTAATAGTATAAGTTTTTCACTGTGACAGTGGTTTAAGGTTTATTGTTTTTTTCCTCTATACTCACAGTTTCGGTTTTCTCTTTTTTGTCACCTTTCTTCTTTTTAGCAAGTGCTATCCTCTTCAAAACCTACTTCTTAGGTAATTACTTTGCGTTTTAAAAATTGTTATTTTTTGAACATCCTTGGGTAGTTTATAAATTTGATATTCCGATTCTTCAAGGTTTTCTTCAACAAAAACTGTTTTCGCAAGAGCTATTCTAATGTCTTGGGAAGCTCTGCAACTGTATCCGTTGTTTGACACTTTTCTCTTTTTCTCCTATAGTAACAATTTCAGTTTTTTCCACTTTCTCGTTTTTTATTTCTTTATTACTACTTTTTTTACAACTTTAGTAGGTAGCTTTAATAGTATAAGTTTTTCACTGTGACAGTGGTTTAAGGTTTATTGTTTTTTTCCTCTATACTCACAGTTTCGGTTTTCTCCTTTTTGTCACCTTTCTTCTTTTTAGCAAGTGCTATCCTCTTCAAAACCTACTTCTTAGGTAATTACTTTGTGTTTTAAAAATTGTTATTTTTTGCACATCCTTGGGTAGTTTTTAAATTAGATTTTTCCGATTCTTCAAGGATTTCTTCAAAAATAATTGTAGCAAGTGGTTCATTTCTTCCATGTTCTAGATCTTATTTGACGTCGTATTTCTTCTTTAGAATTCGTTTTTTAATTTCATAAAAACATCTTTCTCAAGAGCTATTCTAATGTCTTGACAAGCTCTTCAACTGTAACCGATGTTTGAGACTTTTCTCTTTTCCTTCTGTAGTAATAATTTTTTTTTCCACTTTACCCTCCTTCTATTTCGTTATTACTACTTTTTTGACAACTTTCTCTTAGCTACTCCTTTTTCTATTTTAATTATTGTCTTTTCTACTCGCCGTGGTAGTTCTTCTACAAGAAATTATTTTTCCTCCTCAAAGTAACCAACAAAATACCAAAAAAAATCATTGTTGCGTGAGGTCGTTTGCCTTCCTCTTCTAATGTAACTATTTTATCTTCTCTTCCTTTTCCTTTTTTTAGTTTTTCAAGTTGTAGTACTCTCCTTTTTACAACCTGCTTCTTAGGTAGGTACTTCGTGTTTAGTAGTTTGTGAATTTGATATTTGTCCTCTTCAGGTTTTTCTTCAACAAGAACTATAGCCTGCGACTCTTCTCCAACGCTCTCTGCTGTAAAAATTTGTGCTCGTTCTTATTTGTTTTAGTAGAAACCTTTCTCAAGAGTTTATTTTAATTTTTCACTCGTCAAGGACCAGAGATCAATTTTTGATTTCAAGTTTCATATATTTTAATGTTTTGGGAACCTCTTTAACTTTAACCGTTGTTTGAGACTTTTCACTTTTCCTTCTATAATAACAATTTCAATTTTTTCTACTTTATCTCCCTTCTATTTCTGTATTATTACTTTTTATAAATTTTTTTTTTGGGTGTTCTTTTTTCTATTGCAATTATTTCTATTACAATTTAGGTGTTTATTGTTTCTCGAAATAACCCTACCATAACAAGTCATGTGGGGTTGTTTAATTTCTTCTACTGTAACTATTTCCGTCTTCTCTTGCCAACTTTGGTGATTTGGTGACAACTAAAGAAGAAAAAATCCAATTGTGGCAATCTTTTAAAATATTTATGGTTTCTTCGGGTACTTTTTCATTTCCTTTTATAGTCACACTATTTTCTGGTGGCTTACCATCCTCCTCAACTGTAACAATTTCAGTTGTTTCTTCTTTTCCATTGTTCTTTTTCTTCTTGAATGTTTTTTTTTAAATACCTTTCTCTAGCACTGTGGTTTCCTGTAGTTCCTCTGATACCTCTTAAATAGCATAAGTTGGACTTTTCTACTGTGCCCTTAATTTAAGGTTTATGGCTTTCTTCCTCTACAGTCACAATTTTGGTTTTCTCCTTTTTGTCACCCTTCTTCTTTTTAACAAGTCTCTCCTCCATTGTCAATGGGTGGGATAAATAAAATGACGTTGTGCAGATCTTTGACCTCCACTACCTCTTTTGAACTTTTCTATATTTTTTTCTTTTTTAGAATTTTCCTTTCAGTCATCGTTTTTCTTTTAAATCTTTACTTTTTTATTATTCATAACCCTCTATTCTCATTCCTTGTCTCTGATTTTTTATATTTTGCTATTCTTATTATTTGCTATATTTTGTTAAATATCTCTTCATTCTGATCTGATTGGACTTTTCCCATGCACAAGTGAATTATTTTTCGCGATTTAGAGGTGTTACCACCTCCTAGAGTTTGAGTTACTGTCTATAACTACGCTTTAAAAGCATACCTCGGTTAACTTTGGGTTTGAAAACCGAAAGCTATAGTTTTTTTTCTCAAACTTAAAAAGGGAAAAAGTACTAGTACGTACAGTATATGAAATCTTTCCTAACTTTAATGAATTTGTCGACCAGCCAAATTGGTGATCACCATACTTTTTATTAACAACATTGGGATAAAGTAAAAATAATAGTTAGATGATATCTAACAATTCACTTAATTTATTGGAGCAAATAGACATCAGTTTCAAGGAAATTAAATTCTCAAAAAATGTTCTAAATTTGTTCAATTGACTTTGTGGCGGAACTTCATCCACCGACTCACAGGTGGCAGCGCCGAAACTTCACCCACTGACTCACAGGTGGGAGCATTAGTCGAGATTCTCATAATATCATGCCGCCTTTCTTGCGCAAAATTTTTCATGAAATACAAGTTCCAACTATGAACCCTCACATCGTCGTATAAGGCAGGGTTCTACCACGCCTCACTGACGAGTCCAATGTCCAGAGTCCGGGACGAAACGCCAACACTACATACATAGGCTACGAGCTAACGATCTTAGATCGCCCCAGTGGTGTTTCCCTGAATAATAAAAATATTTTCTGGGAATACATTTCCATGGCTCATCATTTACCACACAATAACTTCAAAACACTGGTCAACTCGACTCACAGAGGACTCGTGACTTAAGCATCACGAGACAATGAAACAAGTCTTGGTCGCGGTCTTGTACTTGAGACCGAGACTACAATTTTGACTGAGACTACCAAATCAGACTTCGCGACCAAGACCGAGACCAAATCAGACTTCATTTGGGTTTTGGTCTACAATCCGATACTGCTAATCGAGACTTTCAAAAGTACTCTCCCGTATAACGAAAACGTTTGTATGCAAAATTTTAGGTATTATTTAGGGTGATTCACAACTCAGTGAATATAAAAGAAGTACGTGTAGCGAACACTACACAAGTTGCTTTTTCATATGAATATTTTAAGCCTACGGTTGATGAAATGATTGTATTGGCCTTAAAAATTTTCTTTAAAAATTGGAAAACTTTGTATGTCAGCAATATGTCACATTTTGGAGTATTATTTACTTTATTGACGTCTTTAGCTAATAGAAACTTGACAGCTTAAAAAAGTGCTTAAGGATGTCTATTAATTAAATTTTTAATTTTTTTATAACCAAACATTTTTACCAGCTTAAGAGCAAACTCAATTATACACTTTCCTTGTCAAATTTTCTAAAAACGGTTTTTTCTGAGAAACTGCGATTTTGTGATGGCCATCAGGCAGCAAAAGTTTCCGTTATACCGTTGTTAAAAACCACATCTTTGTGTTTTATATTTTTTGAATTCTTTAGGCCCTAATTGTAATGTAGAAATGATAAATGAGTAGGTTTGCCAGTTGTAATTTTATTTTAAAGTTAGGAGAGTAAAAGTCTAATCTTGGTCTTAATCGAAACCGAAACTACGTATCAAGCTTTAGTTATGATTGATCCAGGGCGGGAAAATAGATGGTAATTTATTTGACCTGCTAGATCATCGGATTTAACATCTTTAGAGTTTTTTATTTGCATTTAAAGGCATTGTATACCACACTGAAATCAGAAAACTGTTCCACGTTCATACATTTCGCGTTTCGACATTGCTCCGTAATAATATGTCTCGATCTGGGGAGGAGTGGATTCATACACAGTTACCCAACAAACACGTGACTCGTGAATCGCATAATATCCGAGCAACAACAACAACAACGACTTCTATGGCAAAATTTAAGTAAAGTGGGACGACGAAAGGCGGAGCCAGTAATGACCACAAGAAGAATGCCTTAGACAATACTATTCGCCATTGGTTGGCCTCACGAACAAATCTATGTATTGCGAGGGAATATAAATAGTGGAAGCATATAGAAATAATCATATTTTCTTGATTGATCCTCATAAGTGAGAAAAAGAAATTCTGCAAGTTACTTTCGATGGTTCATGCACTCTCGATGGGACATTACCTGAAACTTGCAGCTCCCTGAAACTCTAAACCAAAAGGAATACCTATGTCAAAATTTATTACCTTTGCTGACAGGTTGATAATGTGCGCTTTCCTTTTCTGTAGTTTACCAAAGACATGTATGCGCACGTTAATACGGGCCATTATATAATGGCATCACCTTTGATCTGGTGGGTATGCAGGAGTGGTCGCGGGAAGTTATAAAGGCCAATCAGTTTTATTTCCTTCATTACCAATGTTGCACGCAGCTTGGAAAATTGCCTCGATCTGTTTTCTCTTTTCTCTGGTGCGCTAAGGCCAACCAGATCGAAAAAAGAAAAAGTGTTCCAGTTATTATTATTAATGTACTTACTCGATATCGATAAGCATATTTACGTGCACACCGAAACCATCAATAACACCAATGAGAGCAATTCGAGTTTAAAAATCACACTTTGTGCCAGCTTACACATGTAGGTATGTGGGTAGAGATTAACTACGAGGTATCCATCTAATTTGCATAAGAATTTAAATTTTTCTGTTAGACTACTTGGCACCTGAGAATGCGTATTTGGACAGTCATTAGTCTTTAATTTTATCAATTTTCACTTTATAAAAACACTGAAGATTGATGAAACGTGTTACACAAACAAAGGAGGACGGTACGACTTTGGATTATAGCCAGTTCTAAAAAGAAGTGGTGCCATAAAAACTTTTGTCTTCTTCCCATGAACAGATTCCTGATTTCTAATTAAGAAGGTTTCGCTTAGGTTGAAATAATTAACTTACTTCAGCTTTGGTGGGTACCCATCGTAAACACAGCTGAACGAGGACCAAGCACGAAGCAGACACATTGACGAAGATAGTTCGTGGTATGGGATTGATACCACTGATCTAGAAGATTTTCCGGTATTCAACCCAATTTCGGGTTAATAAGTTTTGGTCATAAATCCCTTCGAATGGTAACCCTTAAAAACATTTCAATGCGGCTATTAGCTTAGAATTGGCCCTGGTGCCAGCAAATCCCGAGGCATATCTGAATTAAACAGATGGTGTTTAGAAAAAGTATAATCGAAATCCTAAAAATAAAAGTTTTGTAGAAGAACAGAAATGGAACCATTGTCTCAAAGTTAAACTTATAAGATATGTCCCTATACGTTTAAGCCTTTTTGGGAGGTCTCTTTCATTATTTTCTTTCAAACGAGTCATGATTAACATTAAAATATTGCCAAAATAATTGGACAATTATGCTTTTAATCCAGTTAAAAAAATAATAACCTGTAATAATCGTCTCTAATTATAAAGCAGAATGGTTTCTCGGAACGTTTAAAAACTTTGGACATGAAACTGTCAGTGGCACCTTCAGTAATTTGGGTATAAAACAGTTACTATAACAAACAGTATACTGCTTTCGTTGACAGCACCTAATTAGAATATCCAAGTCAAAAACGTTGAACAACTTCTGTGAGGGAACTTTCTTTCTGCCTAAACGACGTTAAACAAACGCCCAAAAAGGAGATTTTCTTTAACTATGCCCAGATAGTGTCACTACTTACGAACTATTCTACTTCAGTCGAATGCAAATTGGGCCTATCTAAAGAGTAGATTGTGTTTAAATTGTAACAATAAATGCAAACAGCGGATTTGCCGTCACGCCTAGCCACGATGCAGCGTGAAAGGATTGGAACTTCTTTACGGTGGTACCGCTGTGAACAATGGGTGGTGCTTATCAGGGCCGATTGTAGGTATCTTACTCCCGCTTTCTAAGTCCCAGTACCACTGACGAAATTCAATGCGCATTATTAAAATGGATCCTGAGATTCGTTATTTGGCAACGAATTCATGTTTTAGATCAAGTTAGTAGATTACAACATCGTTTGGTGTAAGTACATACCAAATAGGTGTTCATGAGGAAAATTTATCAAGTTGGCAATGATTTTTTGAGAGAAAAATAGAAAACACTTTTCTTACTTCATCCTTTTCTCTCGATAGTTTACAGCCTGAACTTTTCCTAGCATAGATAACTAAGTAAAAGCAATTTCTGACGCCATACTATATGAGATCTGTTCGTAGCTATAACTAAAAATAGTGAGCATTGTTGAATTTTTTGAAAAAAGTATTACTCAGTCGCCCTTTATGCCTTTCAGGGTCTAAAAATTAACTACCTAAGGGTCTATCTGCAATTATTTACCCAATAGAATAGCAGTTTTTAAAACATGACAGCTGAAAACAAAAATAGGAAAAACCATACTATAGATTCACTCCGATACGTGCATTTAAATTATCAATAATCAAATTTAAAATTTGTAGAAAAAACTTAATAAACTCTTCTATGTTAATTTTTAAGGTTTAATTTTCATTGGCCCTTCTGAACGTGGCAACCGCATTAGAGCGAAATTATTCCCATAAGTGAGTTTTCTACCAATGTGAAAAAAACCTGATTTGATAACTATCCAAAAATTAACCATAGAAGTGGTCTATCTCTAAAATTACTAAACCAGTACAAGACCACCACATGCGGTATCTGAAGAAGTACTACAAGGCAAGGAAAAAAAACCTCTGGCGGTCTTCTCATTTGAACGACTTTCACCCACCGACTCACTGCTGGCAGCACTAATCGAAATCCGTCATAACATCACACCATCGTTCCATAACATACAGGACATTGCCTATCTTTACATTGCTGGCATTGGCATGCAAAAGGGAGGGATGGAGACACAATACCTTGTATGCAAGTGGCGCCATCGGACGACGGCAGGTGCTTCCATTAGGGTATGCGAGATAATAGTGAAGTGAAACTAAGCCAGTTTTCTGCCGAAGTTGTCGCTTCCCACAGACAGATATCCGAGATTCGTACTTATACTGTCCGGGGACGACGTTCAACAGAGTATCAAACTTATTTCTCTATCAGGCAGAGGAACCATAGACCGGTTTCGCTCTTATTGGAGCTCATCAGTATGGTATACCTCAAACCTGACAGAAATACGAGTTCGAATGAAACTCGGTCTCCTCTCTTGCTCAAGGCACTGTGTACGTATGCAAGTGGCGCCATCGGACGACGGCAGGTACTTCCACTAGGGCATACGAGATAATAGTGAAGAGAATTGCCGTGGTCCGATGGCGCCACTTGCATACGTACACAGTGCCTTGAGCAAGAGAGGAGTTCAAGTTTCATTCGAACTCGCATTTTTGTCAGGTTTGAGCGAAACCGGTCTATGGTTCCTCTGCCTGATAGAGAAATGAGTTTGATACTCTGCTGAACGTCGCCCCCACACAGTATAGGTACGAATCTCGGCCATCCCTCTGTGGGAAGCGACAACTTCGGCAGAAAACTGGCTTGCTTTCACTTCACTAATACCTCGTATATTGCAATTCCTGCACATGCCGAAAAATGAGCGCTCTTTTGAAAGTGGTACACTTAGATCCACATGCAGTTAGATTCACGTACTCTCCACGAATCACGAACTAAACCGAAAGCACTTGGTTCGTGATTTGTAACATCCAGTGTTGCCGATACTTCCACGAATTACTCCGGTTAGTCGACGTAAATGCGTGTGCGGGAAATTTATTCGATACGGAAGTTACACATAGTCTTTCCCTCGCCGAAGTAGTCTTCCCATGTCTCTTAGCTTTCAAGAAGAAAAAACCCTCCTAGTCGACCCCCAGTCCTCAGATTACACTGCCGAATCGTTGTCACTGGGAAGTAGTGACGCAGCAAGACAGAGCAAGACAAGACATGTTGCCTTAAGGCAGCTTATCTCTTGTTGTATTGTCTACTTTACCCCATGTTTGTCTTGATAAGATACGACAACGCAACATGAGTTGTTATGTCAAGATATGGACATAACACAAATTCTAAATTTGCATTTTTAAACACATTGAGTATTTTTTAATCGATTTTAGTGCTGCTAACTCTTATCTGAATTTCTCCAAAAACTTTAAACTTTATTTCTCGGCGCTTTAAGTCAATTTTTACCGATTCTGGCCACATTCCTAGCTGAATTTTTCAAGAAACTCCAATTTTGAATTTTTTACCAGTCCTCAACCGCTTTTGATCTTAATTATAACATGCACCTTAAAAAAATCTCAAATTTGCATCCTGAGAAGCTTTAAGTTATTTTTTACCGATGTCGTCTCTAACCCTAACTCGCATTTTTCCACAAAATTTCCATTTTTATAGGTTTTGAGTTAGTTTAAACCATTTTTGGCCTTAATTCATGTCTGCATTTCTCCAAAACTTCAAATTTACATTTTTAGACGCTTCGAGTCATTTTTAACCTACTTTGGATTTTATGCCAACTTGAATTTTTCTAAAAAACTTCAATTTGCATTTCTATATGTTTTAGTCATTTTTAGCTAAGTTATTTACCCTAGTTTAACCAGCATTTTTTGAAATTTTTCAAATTTACATTACTAGAAGCTTTAAGTATTTCTTAGCCCTGTCCTTATCGAAACCAGTTTTTAACAAACCCTTAATTTGCATTTTCAATTGCTTTGAGTTATTTTGTATCGATTTTGGCAATAATCTTAAAATAAATTTCTCCAAACACAACAAATTTGTATTTTTGTTCGTTTGACGATTTTTAACCAGTTTTGGCCTTAATGCTAATCTGAGTTTCTCAAAAATTTACCAAATTTACATAATGAAGAGTTTTGAGCCAAGTTTTATTTATTGTAAATGTGAGTCATTTTTAGTCAATTTTCGCTCCAACCTGCAATTTATCATAAATTCTAAATTTGCATTTTTAGATTCTTTTTTTAGGGTCATCAAATTTGCTTAATGAGAAGTTTTGAGCCAAATTTCATTTATTAGTCCAAAAGTGTAATTTACCAGAAACAATAAATCAGATTTGAATCAGTTTTACCTTACTTTTTCTTAAAACTGAGTTTCTCAAATACACGTCAAAATTTGTATTTTTAGAAAGTGTGAGTCAATTTTAGCCAAAACCTGCATTTTATCAAAATTCAAAATTTTTATTTTTAGATTCTTTGTCTTTTTTTTAGTTTTGGCTCTAGTCCTAACGTGACTTTCTCGAAAAAACACAAGATTTTCATTTTGAGGTATTTTTAGTAAAATTTTACATATTTTGATTCGAAATTAGTTTTACCAAAAATACAAATTGGAAGATTTACATCAATTTTTGGCCTGATTTTGCACCAAAACTTCAATTTCTCTATAAACATTAAAATTATAACTTTTAGACAAAGTCTTGTGACAATGTTTTAGCCCTAATCACAAACGATAAAAATCTGAAATTCTTAAACAATGTTGACTCTATCCCTAAGCTAAATTTTTCCACAAACTCTAAATTTGCATTTTTAAATGCATTGAGTATTTTTTAACCGATTTTAGTGCTAATTCTTATCTGAATTTCTCCAAAAACTTCGAACCTCATTTCTCGGAGCTTTAAGTCAATTTTTTCCGATTTTGGCTACATTCCTAACTTAAATTTCTTTAGAAACTCCAATTTTAATTTTTTCAACACTTTCAGTCATTAACCGCTTTTGGTCTTAATTCTAACCTGCATCGTTAAAAAAATCCCAACTTTGCGTCCACCTTTAGATGCTTTAAAGGATTTTTTATTGATGTCGTCTCTAATCTTAACTAGCACTTTTCAACAAAATTTCCATTTTTAAATGTTTTGAGTTAGTTTAAACCAATTTAATTCTCAATTCCTAACTCGCACTTTTATGCAGAATTTCCATTTCAAAACGCTTTGAGTTAGTTTAAACCAATTTTGGCCTTAATTCTTATCTGAATTTCTCAAAAACCTCAAATTTGCATCTTTTGACGCTTTGAGTATTTTTTAACCGATTTTGGACTTTATACCAACTTTTCCAAAAAAATTTAATTTGCATTTTTTATGCAGTGAAGTGTTTATGCAGACGTTTTAATCATTCTTAGCTAATTTTGCTCCTAATTGAACAAGTTTTTTTTTTGAAAAATTTTAAATAGGCGTTACAATATGCTTTAAGTATTTCTTTATCGGTTCTGTTCCTTATTGAAACCTGAGTTTTTTAATATTACTTTTAATTTGCATTTTCAAATGCTTTGAGTTAATTTTAATCGATTTTGGCAATAATCTTAAAATAAATTTCTCCAAAAATTCCAATTTTGTTTTTTTGGAAGACATTTTTAACCCGTTTTGGCCTTAATGCTAATTTGACTTTCTTAAAAATTTACCAAATTTGCATAGTGAGGAGTTTTGAGCCAAATTTCATTTATGTTCGTCCAAAATTTGCATTTTTAGAGAATGTGGGTCATTTTTAGTCGATTTTCGTCCCAATCTGCATTTTATCGTAAATTCTAAATTTGCATTTTTAGATTCCTTTTTTATGGTATTTTTTTTTATTTTTGTCCCTAATTCTAACGTGACTTTCTCAAACAAACACAATACTTTCATTTTGAGGTATTTTTAGTCAAATATTACATATTTTGATCCCAAATTAATTGTACTAAAAATAACAAATTTTAAGATTTAAATCAATTTGGCCTGATTTTGTCTCAAAATAGAGTTTTTCTATAAACACTACATTTTTCCACAAACTCTAAATTTGCATTTTTAAATGCATTGAGTAATTTTTAACCTATTATAGTGAATTCTCTTATCTGAATTGCTCCAAGAATTCAAACTTCTTTACTGGGCGCTTTAAGCCAATTTTTACCGATTTTGGCCACAATCCAACTTAATTTTTCCAGAAACTCCAATTTCGAGTTTTTTAACGCTTTTAGTCATTAATCGCTTTTGATATTAATTATGGCCTGCATCGTTCAAAAAATTCTAGCCCTAACTGGCATATTTCCACAAAATATGCATTTTTAGGCGCTTCCAGTAATTTTAAACTTACTTTGGACTTTATGCGAACTTGAACTTTTCCAAAAAATTTTAATTTGCATTTTTATACGTTTTAGTCATTCTTGGCTAATTTATGTAACCTGATTTAACCAGCATTTTTTTGAAAAATTTCAAATATTCATTACTAGATGCTTTAAGTATTTCTTAACTCTGTTCTGTTCCTTATTGTAATCAGTTTTTAATAAACTTTTAATTTGAATTTTCAAATGCTTTCAATTATTTTTAATCGATTTTGGCAATAATCTTAAAATAAATTTCTCCAAACACTACAAATTTGTATTTTTGCTCGTTTGACGACATTTTTAACTAGTTTTGGCCTTATTGCTAATCTGACTTTCTCAAAAATTTACCAAATTCTCATATTGAGTCAAATTTCATTTATTGTAGTCCAAAAGTGTAATTTACCAGAAACAATAAATCAGATTTGCATCTGTTTTTAACTTACTTTTTCTTAAAACTGAGTTTCTCAAATAAACTTTAAAATTTGCATTTTTAGAAAGTGTGAGTCAATTTTAGTCTATTTGAGCCAAAATCTTCCTTTTATCATAAATTAAAAATTTTAATTTTTAGATTTTTTGAGTCAGTTTTTTTTATTTTTGGCCCTTTTATTCTAAGCCCTTTCAGTAAGTGACTTTCTTGAAAAAACACAAAATTTTGATTTTCAGGTATTTTTGGTCAAATTTTACATATTTTGATTCCAAATTAATTTTACCAAAAATAACAAATTGGAAGATTTAAATCAATTTTTGGTCTGATTTTGTCCTAGAATTCAATTTCTCTATAAACATTAAAATTTTAACTTTTAAATAAAGTCTTGTGACAATGTTTTAGTCCTAATCACAAACAATCAATAATTTTAATTTTTTATCGTTTGTGAAACTCTTAAACAATTTTGGCTCTATTCCTAACTTGAATTTTTCCACACACTCCAAATTTGCATTTTTAACGCTTTGAGACATTTTGACCAATTTTGACCAAAATCTTAAACTGTATTTTTCCAAAAATTTTATATTTGCATTTTTATACGCTTTGAGTAATTTTTAACCAATTCTGACCCAAATCTTGATTTAGATTTTCCAAAAAGCTATTTATATAATTTACCATTCCATTTTAACCGATTTTGCTCATAATCTTAACCTGAATTTCTCTAAACACCCTAAATTTGTATTTTTGCATGCTTTGAGTAATTTTTCACTGATTTCATTTCGCTTGACTTTCTCGAATTTTGCAGAAATGTTGAGTCAAGTTTCACTTATTTTGATTCAAAAATTTAATTTTATCATTTATTTGAGACAGTTTTGCTTGGATTTGTTTTAAGACTAAATTTCTCAAAAAAAGCATCAAAATTGCATTTTTGTGGGTTATTCTTAAATGATTTTAATCGTAATTCTAAATGAATTTCTTCACAAACTCCACATTTGCATTTCTAGACGCTTTATGCCATTTGAAAACCAATTTTGGCCTTAATTCTGACCTAGACTTCCATAACAATTTCATATTTGAATTTTTAGACACATCCCCCTAATCTTAACCTGAATTAATATTTTGGTTTAAAGGTTTATCTAAAAATTTGGGATAAAAGCTAAAAAAGTAAGTGTAAAACTACATTTTGAGATGTTTTCGAATATTCAACTAAAACAGCAATTGAGCATGGGTGGTCCAAACATAAAAAACATTTTTGCATTTTTTTTTAGTTTTCTCTAAAACTGTAAGTGTTGTTGCTTTTTTCCAATTGCCGTATTTTATTGCCCTCAATGACACCTTCAGACCATCTATTCACATATACATATTTATATACTGACATATGTATATTGAGAAATTTTACCGTTTTAAATGTAAAACCAAAAATGCACAAATTTAAAAGGGAGGAGGGGTCGTGAAAATAGCGGCAAATCGCAAGCGGGATGAAAACTTGTAAAAAAACCAGTAAACTTGGGGTTTGGAATAATATTCTTTCCCTACACAATAGCTCATCAAGCATCAGTTTTTCACTATTATATCCAAATTTTAGAACACGTCTAAATGTATGGGAAACTAAAAATGGCATAAAACCGTGTCATCTATAGCAGTTGATAGACTCATTAATGAGCTCTATTTAATAGCATATTTTATGGCTAGAAATTCTTAGCTTTGTCACCACTTTTTTGCATTGATTGGGACTACTAAATATTATAAAACTAAGTGAAAACCCTATAAATAAAAAAAAATGAAAAATTGTAGAAAAAGTCAATTTTTCTCTAAGAGACTGGTAGAAATTCAAGTTTGGAAATAGTCCAAGTCAACAGTCTCTAATATTGCCTCATGTTTCGCCTAAAAAGGCACCATCAGCCCGCAACCCAAACACACGTTAAAATTATTAAAAAGAATAAAAATGTAGCCAAAATTTGAGACTGTTGACTTGGAGTTCGCTATTTTCAAACTGTAAACTAAACATTATGAAGTCCACAGTCGGTTTCGATTGAACGGTTTGGGTATAGCAGTTTTTAAAGCCATAACAATACAGGATGTTTGGAAACAAAACCTATAAAGGAAGACGTAAATTTTAGAGACAATTTCATGTCGATTTGACTTAAATCGTCTAATCCGAAAGGAACTAAGGCTCTTTGAAGAGATTTTGATTTTATTTTATTGATGTTTTTTTTACTACGTTTTTATTACTTTTTATTATCACTGTTATTGTTAGTAACATGTTGAACAATTTTAAACTTTTGAATTTTTCCAGAGGCGGTTTTGGGGAAGGCATCCATGAGCTCCACTCTTGACGGAATTTTAAAATGTGCCAATTTACCTTTACAGTGTGACACAATATCGTGCAAATTCATGGACTGTTTCTCCTTTACTCTCAAGACCGCACAAACCTCCTCGCCAAAACGTTCATGAGGAATACCCACAACCTAAAAAAAAGACTAAATCAGAAAAATCCTTCCAATTTTAAAGTAAATTAATAAGAGAGAGAGGGAGAGAGAGAGAAATTAGTAATTACAAGTGGTTCACCTTAACTTCAACTTTAATGATACACTTGAACATACCCTGAAAATTTTTCAATAATTTAGTCTTATGGAAGTTGTGTAAACAACGATGGATTAAGACAAAATACAGACCAATGTGTTGAAATAAAAAAGACAAATCAAACATTATAATTCTAAGATCAAGATTTTTTTCCATATGCAGGAAGGTTTTTTCAGAATTGAGGAGCTTTTGAACAAAAAGCAAATAAATGCTGAAAATTTTCAACTCTTTTGAAAACCAAACCGCTATGAAAAGTGCTTACCTGAGATTCTAAAACATGTGGGTGAGTGTTTATAACATCCTCTATTTCCTTGGGATATATGTTTTCTCCGCCTCTAATTATGATATCTTTGATCCTGCCAACAATTTTGCCATAACCATTTTCTTCTAGTACAAACTGATCTCTACAGCAACAGGAGAATTATTGTTAAAACTTTCTTAATTATTAAGACAATTTACGAGTGGCGGATCCAGGGGCGGGGACGCGGGGGGGGGGGGGAGCACTCTTTTTCGACTCCTTTTAGATTTATTTGGTATTCTTGTTTGACTGACTGATAAACGCAGACGCACGAATCCGAAGGGGTCTGTCTCCAAAAATATTGCTCCTACGGAATTTCCGATGATGGGAGGTGAAAGAGGACATTGAGAAAAGGAAAAGACATTTGGAGTCACTCTGATCGATCGAGGCGTTCTCAAGTTACAGGCGGTCAAAGTTGAGAATTGAGAAAAAAGTCGTAATACCCCCTTTGGACATTTTCGAAAAAAATTCGTAAATTTTTTTTTGCTGTTGTTGATCTGAATGGCACGTTTGCAATCCCCTGAGAACGTAACAAACTCAATTCAAGTGAAATTTACCTCTAAAGAGGTTTTTATTAAAAATGGTCCAAAAACGCGATTCTAAAAGTGTCTAAAAATCGACCTCCGAAGGGGTCTATCTCCAAAAACGTTGAACATACGGAACTTCCGAAGGTGGGAGGTGAAAGAAGACATCAAGAAGAAGACAACTGTTGAATTCACTCCGATCGGTCTAGGCGTTCTCAAGATGCAGGCGGTCAATGACGTTGTTACTGACTTTCTCACTCCAAATGGTTTAAAAAACGAAAAGTAATCGTTATCTAGAAAACATGGAATTTTCGCTGAAATTGTTTGAAAATTACACCCTCTTGTTGAAAAATTTTATTAAAAAAAAATTTTTTTCCCGTCCCCGCCCCTTCAGGGAAGGCTAGATCCGCCACTGCAACTTACCCAGTGTGTAACCATCTGTCAGGTCCCATGAGTTCTTTGGTCTTCTCCTCGTTTTTATAATAACCTAAGGTTGCTACATATCCCCTTATCAAAAGTTCACCAGGCACGCCCTTTGGCACCATTCTTCCCTAAAACATTTCTTAGTACTAAGGTATCTGGTGTTAAAAAACAAGTACTATGTGAAGGAAGTCGAGTTGAATCTTTGGTATGATGGTACTCGCACATAGGCGGGGCTAAAAGAATCTAAAAATTATTGCATTGGAAATTTCTTTAGGCTTTACTTTAACGGCCCTAAAGAGTCTATACTTTTTTTTTCTCCATTTAAAGTCTTTAAGGATTGAAAATTTAAATGTCAAGTACGCTTTACCAAATCACAACATTTCTAACGTCCTTAATATCATCGCAAAATCAGATCAAGCACAAAAAATTGGCGGCCAAGCTTTGCTAGAAACCAGGACATGATAACCTTATTTGTTCTCGCAAAAATTGTTTTTTAATGAACTTTCTTTGTTTCGGACTCTACCTAAAGTTTGTGCATCGGTACCAAACAATCTGACATAGACAAAACAAAGCTTTGTGATCTAAAATAGCTACTTTTCTCAATGTGCGAGCCAGCAAATGCCAGATGGTGCCTACCTCTGAGTCGACCACTTTAGCTTCTAAATGATCTCCAAGGTGTCCAACAGTTGACGTCGAGTGATATTCATCATCATCGTTCAACGATTGAAATACTACGGCAGTAGTTTCTGATAGTCCGAATACTGACTGTAAAAAAGAGGTTAGTGAAATGTACCATCTTCGGTTGGTACTTATACCTTGACCTTCTTCAGCTTTAGAACTTGCTTCATTTGTTTAAAAAGGTGAGGTGAACACGGTGCTCCCCCACTTACAGCAATTTCTGGGTTAATATCTTCGTTTCTCACATTTTGCCTATTTATTAAGTCAACGTACATGGTAGGGGTTCCATAAATAATACTGCACCTGGAATAGCGTAAAACTTACGAACGTATCGCTCGTAGTAACAAAAAAGAAAAAAAAATACTTTTCATCTCTAAGGGCATCTAGTGACTTATCAGGATTATAGCTGGTTGCAGGCAATACCAAGGTAGCCCCATGATTTAACGACCCTCCCAAAGTGACTACCGTCCCATATACGTGGAAAAAGGGTACCTGCACGCATATCACATGGTGCTTAGTATCCAATTCGTTGCGTTTTCCAATAAAATATGAATTATTGACTATCTGGAAGTGGGTTTGAATTGGTGCTTTTGGGGCTCCAGTAGTGCCCTAAAACTAAACAAAATATAAATTGTTAAAAGAGGAAATTTAGTTTTTTACCGATGTGAACTGCATGTGACAAATATGGTCAGGGTCTATAGATGTTTGATACTCCTGAATCTTTCGGACATCTTGTTCACGAGCCAGGTTAAGCAAGTCTTTATACAGGAAAGTACCTCTTGAAATCTTTTTTGAGTACACAGTTGGTCTAATTTAATGTAAAAATATACCTTAAATTTTCTTCACTTATTAAAATAACACTCTTCAGTGAAGGAGTGGAGTTACTTTTAAGCTCCCCACGAGGACTATTTAGAAGCTCTGGACAAATTGCTTCTAAATGTTTATAATAATCTTGAGATTTAAATGCACGGGGACACACTAAGCAGTTAATATCAGTAGAATTTATTAGAGATCTCATCTCATTGGGTTGAAAAGCCGGATTGAGGTTCACCTAGAAATGGGTAAAAATTACTAGATAGTACAATTAATTGTACTTAGTTAACAGTTACCAATATGTATCCTCCTCGAGCACATGCCATATCAGTAACGAACCACTCTATCAGATTTGGTGCCCAAATTCCAATTTTTTCTCCAGGATCCAGGCCTATTGACCTAAAGCCGGCAGCCAGTTTATCAGCTTGGGTAAGTAGCTCTTGAAATGTCAAAGTTTGTTTTTGCGCCCTGGATATGATTGCCGGTCGATTTTTGTACTTTTCTGCTGCTTGCCCTAACAACTGACCAACGGTAATAGACCGTAGAGGCTCTTTTCCCGGATTGTGAAAATAGCTGAGGTTTGTGTAGTTACGGATTCTGAAAGGTTGAGGATTATTACCTACTAATTGTGGGTTAGATATTAATTCGCAATCTCTAAGCATTAGTAAAATCAAAATATTGTTTGTGGTATTTTGCTTTGAAGTAATCTGCCCTGAACCCTTTCCTGCACTTCAGAGAGTACATATCATATAAAAATTAGAATAGGTCGGTGGTTCTTTAAGCGAATTTAGGATAAGTGCTGTCTAGATAAGTAGTTCCTAGTAGAGTGCAATTGGCCAGTGATAACTTTTTTCTAAGTCATTTTTTTGATTTATTAAAGGTAACTAAATCTTTTCAAATAAATTCAGAAAAAAAAACAAATAGAGCAAGTTTCGATTTTCGAATATTTCCTGACGTACTTGGATTTTTTATTACAAATTTATCTATTATTTTATACATACATCATTGCAAACTGCTTCAATGAATAATTTAAGACCCGCAATAACCAAAAAATTCCAGACCGCAGCCTAGAACCAGAAGTATGGGGCAAGATATGCAAGTCAAGGTGCACAAAGAGTTGTCTTCTGGGAACACCCCTTATACCAAAAGGAACTTTAACCAGTTAAACGTACTTAAAATCTACAGGCACATGGATAAAATGTCCTAAAATCTAAAGTAATAAAAGCCAAATGTAACCATATATGATATTCACCGACAATCCAGGTTTTTAGAACAGGGAACATGAGAGCCCAGCAGGAGGACCTACCGCTTTAATAAGGTGGATTTCGAAGAAGATTATGTTAATGAGTGTGGAGTGTACATCAATTTTAGCAAAAAAAAACACAACCACTTTCAAAGAACAAGTTGGTCAGCAGAAATCTTGAGTTGGTTTGTATATGGTGTGCTTTTATTTGTCTGTGCGTCTTATATATTTTTTTCTTTTTTTTTTGCGTTTGACCGCGTACACAGGGCGCCCATAGTTTAGGAAATATCCGATCCTTGGTGTTCTCACTTGGTGGCTAAATGGCCAAATTTTGGGACACCCTACAGCATCTAAATCAGAAATCAAGGCACGGTTTATAATAAAGTGAATAAAACTTACAAAAAAATATATTGGTAAACAAACAAAAATCTAAAGAGAACTGTTACAGTATTATTTGGGACGCCCTATACTATCTACAACTGAAATCAACTATTTATTATAAAACTAATCGAATTAACGCAATAAATTAATTGATTTATATGCTAGTCTTAAAATTCCATGTTAAAAACACAAGGACACTCTATACAATCTAAAACGTAAATCTATGCCCTTTTTTACCATACAACTAGTAGAACCTACGAATAAAATCGATTACTATCGATTTATATGGAAAAAGCGAATATTTCCATGTTAAGCATATGGGGCTCTCACATCGGCCCAAAAACCTAAATTTTGAGATCAAAATAGTGCATTGCGGCCTTTCACAGCTCATATCTTGTTTCGATGAAGATTTCTCCGAAAATCTATAAGAGAAGCTAAGGAAGTAGAAGAATAGAGCTACACGTAGAGCCCATTTTCGAATGTTTGCCTAGAACAGTAACTGAGCACGGGTGGCCCAAATATAAGGTACAAATTTTACACGTTTTTTTAAGTTTCTGGAAAATCGTGAGAGGTAGCTTCTTTCTGATGCATGCATCTGAAAGTCCTCAATGATATCTTCATACATCATATCACCCTGCATATTGAAAAAACTTACAGTTTCCAAGATAAATAGAAAAATGTAAAAATTTCAAAAATTTCATAGGGGGGTGGTCGTCAAAATTTTCGACCGAAATTAATTGTCATAGATTTTCCAAAAAATAGTCTCATATGAAAGAGGGAACAAAAATATGTAAAAATAATGCAATATTGGAATTTTCAGTAAATTTCTTCCCCTTCAAAATGGCGCCCAAAAGGTAAATTTTCCACTTTTTATCGACATATTAATACTTATATCTATTTAATTCGAAAACCGAACATGGTATAACGATGCTATTGACACCAGTGAATAGAGCATTCATGACCACAAAATACCTGCTTAATTTGTCATTCAAGGTTTTTAATTTAGTTGTTTTTTAATTTAATTAATTAAATTAAGACTATTTCCAGCGAAGTCCCAGCGAAAAAGTGGTTTCTTGGTGCCGAAAAGAAAACATTCCAAGGTATCGCCTGAGATAGAAATCCATTCAATTGGATGCACGGCCTTGGCATAAATGGGCCTCAAAGAGGCAGTTTGAAATTTAAACAAAATTTCAAATTTAAAGCTAGGACGTTGGTTTTTGGCCAGATCGAGGGCCCATATGTGTGCTACCTCCCTGTATTAAATCATTTTTTGCTGCATAAATGTGGAATCTACAAGGTGAAATGTGAGGAAAATACTCCCAAATTAGCATGAAAAATGTGGCACAGAAAAACTTCTGTGTGATTTTTTTTCTCTCTTCGTCCTCTAGTTGCGGATTTACAACCGACACTGGGCCACTCTATAGTTTTCATAAAAATCGCAAAAAACTACTATACTATTTTGCGGGATAGGATTAAAAGTGCCCAAGGATATGCCCTTTCCCTTGATACCACGCTCATTGGGCCAGTCGTCTAAGGGGGTCCAGAATGCCAAGAAGTTGACCATTACAAAAAAAAATAATAAAAAACGTCTCAACTTTGCGAATTTTCGTACATTTTCCTATTTAACTTATCGAAATTAGACTTCAAAATTTATCATCTACACATATGAGGAATTACACAGCTACACATATAATAATGGGGACCGCATTTTTGACTTTGAAACGCCGCGGCCCCCCCCCCCCCCCCGCGTATACCTCCAAAAAGAGCACATTTTTGGAAAGCCCATTCATTTCTGTACCTACACCCCTCGCAGCAAAATCCTGTCAAATTAACAGGGTACGCGTTATAAGCGTGAGAAGCAAAAAAATACCAGTACAGTTTCGTCTGTAAAACACTAATATTCCAGAAATCTGCTCTCCTGAATTCTGCCACACATATCAAACAAAATCTTTGGAGTGGTTTTTGGTCACTGCTTCACAGTCTTTAGATTAAAGTTCTTAATACTATAAACTATCTTACCTTTGACAAAAATTACTATGACTAATTCTTCTTCTTAAAACAGACAACATTTTATTTGGGCTTGTGTAAAGTCTTAATAGGCACCACTGTTTTGGAACACAATGAAGTCGGAAATTGCCAACTACACAAATAAAAACCATTTACATCAGTAAAACCGTTGGGATAGAGTGAGCTGATTCATTAACAATGGAGATAACTACAAAAAATAAAGATAGAGAGGATCATTTGTAGATAAACCTTAAAGTAATTAATTTGGATTTACAACCCGATATCGAATACCATTCTTTCGTAATTAGTTCAAAGATCACTTCACAACGTGTATTTAATGTTTACAAGCAGCATGCCTTCGTGACTTAAACACACTTTTAAATTTAAATTTTCAAAACAAATGCTTGTAAAGTTTAAAATTATCGAATCACCACACAGAAGCTAGAAAAAACAAACATCAACCCCTTCATGTAATATAAATTCAACTAATTTATACTTTTGTATCTTACCTGAGGAGATTTTTGGGAACGATTTCACAATTTCGATCCTGTAGGAAGCCTTAAAATGAGTTATGTTTTCTTTGCCATAAAGTCTTGATGTCATCCAGCGTCACCACTATATTTGGTTGAATTCGAAGACAGGCACGTACTCTTTAGAAATCTCGCTTATGAACTCAAAATTTAAAATTTGTTGAGTGTGAGTTTTCACTCAACTAGTTCTAGAAACTCACCTATACCTCGAGTTTCTAGAACTATAGTCTGGGAAATCTTTAACTTCTGCCGGAAATGCTTCTCTTCTTCTAATAATCATCTTCTTAGGCCTGCCAACAAACCTACCAAGTCCGGTCTCGTCTATGCCAAATGACTGATCACTGAAAAACCAAAGGTAAATATTTTCTGTAAAATTCCCTCTAATGCACAATTCTTCAAGAGTACCCTGTGGAATAATTTTACCCTAAAAGCAAAACGGATTTTGTCCTTCTTTTTCTACAGTATGGTCAATTTCAAATAAATATTCATCTAGCAGGCTGAGGAATTGACAGATTCGTCCTAATCCTTCTATGTAAATGTGTCATTTATATTTATTTATTTATTTATCAACAGTACATTACGGAACCAGTTCCAATTAATAACAAACTTATAATCTATAAATTATAATATTAATTGGCCAGAAGTGAGCCCTCTGGCCCACCTGGTTGGCAACCTGGCCCACCAGGTTGCCAACCAGGTGGGCCAGGTTCATGGTTTATCACGTTGAACGGTTTATCACGCTGAACCTACCGAGCTCAGTTCGGGATCTTTCAAGCAGAAACATGTGGTTCAAACGTGTATCCCTAAAGGGCACGCGGAAACGAAGACTGTAGAGGAGGTCCAGCGAGTCGATGGTGCCAGAAATTATACCGTGACCCAGCAACAATGTCATGCGTATCTTACCCGTCTCTAAGCTGTCAAAATCCACTACGGAAAGTCTCTCGGCCTGGCTTAGTGGTCGCCTGTCAATAGCTTAAACTTCTAGAGAAGAAAATGAACAAATTTTGACTGCCCCTCTCCAACGCCCCCATGTGGGTCGCGGAACTAGGAGACCACAAGGGACAGCAGTAGTCCAGGTGACTACGAACAAGTGACTCGTATAGGCACTTCAGGGCCTCAATGTCAGTGAAATCTCGGCATTGGCGTATTATAAAGCCCAACATTCTAAAAGAATTTGCCACTAAGTAACTGATATGTTCAACAAATCTCAGCTCCCCATCAAAGACAACACCCAGGTCGTTTATTATTTGGACTCTTTGCAGGAAGGTCCCGTCCAAGAAGTAATCGTGAGTCAGAGGCTGACGTTTCTTATGAAACGAGATAACCTTGCAGTTGGAGATAGTAACTTTCATATCATTCTCCCTGCACCATCGACCAATCCCATCGATAGCAAGACCACAGTCATCGACGTCAATCCCAACCCTACAGTAGACCTTGAGGTCGCTAACACATAACAGAAAACTGCAGCCCGCCAGCACATCAGTTAAGTCGTCTATAAATATCAGAAAAAGCAGTGGGCCCAAGTGGGAGCCCTGAGGCACTCTAGATGGCATATCGAACTCATGTGACAGCCGCCCTCCAACCTCCACCCTGCCCCTACGGCCGTTAAGGTTACTGCACAACCACCCGAGAAGCGCTCCTGAGACACCGGATGACTCCGACTTGGACAGCAAAAGATCAAAACTCTGTAAAAGGCCTTCTGAAAGTCGCAGTAAACAAAGAATGAACCTGGAAGCCGGCATCAACCGAGGAAGACAAGAAGAAGGAGTACACACTCAAATTGGTGAGGCAGGACCTCCCAGGAAGAAAGAAATGTCGATTGGTTGACAAAACAGGTCGGAAACCACCAATCATATGGTCCAACACAAGGGACTCGAGAATCTTTGAGAGGCAATCCAGTCCGGCGATAGGTCGATAGTTACCGGCGTTCTCGCGGTTACCTCCCTTGTGGATCGGTGTGATGTGTGCAGTCCTCCAGGCCAGCGGAAATACGCCGGAGGTCAACAAGAGCTGAAACAAATAACTCAGTGGGCATGCGAGTGTATGACCGCACTCCCCAAAGAACAATGGAGGGATACCATCAGGGCCTGGCCCTTTTGATACATCCAGGTCCACCATCTTATTGAAAACCAACGAGCTGGTGATCTCCAGGGAGGACAAGCCGAGAGAGCCTCGGCCGTAGCCAATCATGGGGGTGCCAGGTCCACTTCGTGGCGATACAGCATGGCCTACGTAAGCAGAGCCGAAGAACCCTGCGAAGAGGTCGGCGATCGAGCCTAGGTCAAGCGCCTCAGCAAGCCCTAAGGCCATTCGTGCCGGGAATCCAGAGCTGCGCCGCTGTTGGTTGACGTAGGACGAGAAAGCTTTGACATTTTCTACAACTCTATGCTGAGTAATATTTATGAAAGCAATATAGTCTCTTTTTAGAAGCAACTTTGTCTATATGTAAATTTTTCAGCTTACTAGATGAGCATCTATTTGGGATGTATTCTACTATTTTTATTACGCAGGTGGCGCCATCAGATGATACTGGTTCTTCCACAAGGTCATGTGAGATAAATTTTTCTCACTCGCCCTTATCCGCTTTGGTTCACTTTACGATTTATCTCACATGCCCTTGTGAAAGAACCATCCATCGTCTGATGGCGCCACCTGCATATATACACAGGGCCTTGAGCAATAAAAAGGACTAAACTCCTTTCGAACTCGACTTTCTCTCCGAGGAAGAGTGCAACTTTCCTCTGCGCTGTGGCCAACGCAACCCTGAGGCTACGGTACTTTCCATCGAGGTGGAAACAGGGAGTGGTGATAATGATAAACAAGCGGGGCAAGAATAAGAAATTTCCACAAAACCACCGGCCCATCGCATTACTTTGTGGGGTGTAACGAGTGTCTACGCCTCAACTTTTTTTGAGTTGTTGAATTGTAGGTGTTGAAAACCATGAAGAACGCGGCGGAAAGCAGGAACTCCAGACTGATCTCTGGATTAGTCCTGCTGGACGTAGAGCGTGGGTTCGATAAGCCCTGATCTACAAGCTGAGTGACTTAGATTTGTCGGCAAACATTTGCTTGATAATGGCACCAAGTATATTTAAAATTGCTCAAATCTCTAAGCTTCAGGAACCCTTTAATTGGTCTTTTTTCCTAAAGTATGGATAGTTAGGGTGTCTCAATAATTGATAAAATTTAAAAAAAAATAACAATTCTCACCTGCCAACCTGAAGATTGGGACTTAGGCAGCAGTTCAGGACATGCCATTTGTAGACACTCTTATGCTATTTACTCGTCCATGGTAGGAATGAAGGGATGTTAAAGCTTGCCTCTTCTCGAAGAGTCGATTTTCATTAGGGCCATACAAGACCTTGATTAAACAACAACCTTTTTTACTATTACTGAAGGAAAATTAGAACGCTTAGTAATAGCAATCAAGACATACACAGTTTTCTAACAATGAACACTATGGGAGTGATATAATGAGTCACTTTCTGAAGACATTTTGGAATGCACAAGAGAGGAAAAAAGAATCCTAAAAAAACTACACTACTAGAGTTCTGGTGTTAGGAGTTAATAAAAAAAAAATATTAGTTTTCCAAATTTGCTGACGTTTCAGTTACTATTAGAAAACCATCTTCTGGGCAATTTGAAATATTTCCCATATTTTTCAGAAGAGTTTTGTGGACATTTTTTTACTTTTTAACTATCAAACTTATCGACAGTTACCTCACAGATCAGACAGTCGTTGTAAAGGGTCGGATCCCCCCTGAGCGCTAGAGGCAGGTATCCCGCAAGGGTCGGTATTATCACCGCACCTGTACAAGCTTTTCACGAGTGATATTCCTGGAACACTAATGACTACGCTCGCACTCCAAGCTGATAATCCGGAGAAAAGATGTGGTGCGCTAGAATCTGCAGCTAGCTTTAGACGACCTCCACGAGTCGTTGGTACGTTGGAGGATTAAGATTAATCGAATCAAGTGCCAGGCAATCCTGACAGGTAGACGTCGAGATGCCATCCCGGATCAATTTGTGATCGGTTGCATCGAAGTGCCATGGCAAGACTCGGCCATTTATCTGGGGGTAACCTTGGATAACAGGCTGATTTGGTAGGGGGGGTTTTAGCCTCACTATACCGCTTGCTCAGGCGAATAAGCCATCTGCCCTTGAGGGAGAAGCCCCTGCTGCTGAAAACCATCATGCGACCGATCCTAACATAAGGATCGGTCTCATGGGGGTGCCCTGCGGAGGCCTACCTCTCAAGGGTAGAAGCTGTTGAAAACATTTGCCTCCGTATGCTCCATGGTACATTAGTAACGACGACATTTATGCTAATCTGCGATGGCAAATAGTGCACGACTTCATGAGAGTCAAGCTAAGTCTATGATATTGTTATGTCCGACCGTCGGTTCACAGAGATTCGGGCCGAAGAGGCAACGCCGAACGCCGACCGCGACCCCGGGAACCCATCTAGACTAAACAAGAACCGGGAACACTTGCCTCCGTTCTCGAAAGTACGAGAGTGTGTTTATGCCGGGTATATAACCCAGCGAGCCGCGCAAGATGGGATCGAATAGATAGAGCAGTGTAGTAAATAACCGAAATAAGCGGACAAGCAAACAGTGCGAATTTTTAGTAGAGAGTAATTATGTTTTATTCGTGTTGTAATAGTTAAAAGTAACTAAAGGTGTGTAGTTAATTAACGATAAATTATCGGAACCCGTATCCCGTAACAGTATCAAGCTGCAGAGTAGAGTGGCAGCAAGGAGGCAAAAAACCGCCCTTAGGAGCAAGGAGCACATTTCCCGCAAGATATGTCATGCCAAACCAGCCAAGCTGGCGAGGCTATCAGATATGTTAAAAACAGGAAAGAGCGTGCTCCAGAGAAGACTCCCGGCAGCAGACCGGGGATTTATAGGAAACCGGGCCGGGAATTCCCAAGCAAAAACTGGTTCGGTAGAGGGTAAAAATCCCACACTACCGGACAGCAGTGGGGTCTCCGTCGTCTTTGCGAGAAGATTTTTGGTCATGGGGGTCGCTCAAAAAAAAACCTATAGGTTTGAGGTATACCATACTGATGAGCTCCAATAAGAGCGAGACCGCTCTATGGTTCCTCTGCCTAATAGAAAACTGAGTTTGGGACTGCGCTAAACGTCGCCCCCCGGACAACATATTACTTATTTTTTTCATCTATGTACCTTTGAACCTTCATTTTTTTATACCCACCTCCTTTTAGCACGTGTTGTGAAGACACGATAAAAATGTCAAAGTCAATTCTCCAACACCTACTTGCCGACAATAATAAGTGAATGGCTTATACAGCTGTCTGTGGGAAGTGATAACTTCGGCGGAAATCTGCTTTGGTTCACTCTACTATTGTGATTACCCAACCCTATTCAACCATTGGAATCGACTGATTATCATCATTATCTTACAGTTACTACTTTATTATCTTACAGTTACTACGAAAAGCGACTACTTTACTTCTGTTAAGTCATATACCAACTGAAAAAGTTCCATTTTTAGCTTCAATAATCATTATAAAACAACTTTCACTTTCTTAAGATACGTCCTTCAGCTCTTTGAACAGATTGAGAGAGCAGCAGGTTCTACCACAATGTGCTATTTTCGAAGAAATGACTTCTTTTCTGGAGTTTTGCCTATTAACTAAGTCCGCATACATGGGGGGGTGGGTTCCAATAATAACAGTACATCTATGAGAATATAATTTCAGCTTACATGTAATGTACAATTTAAAAAACACATTTGTTTAGTCCAGAATATAAAACTAGTAGTAAAAATAAGTGTGTTTGAAGATTTGTTTGAATTACAGTTTTTGCCCAAAATAGATAGTCCTATAAACGTTTGGCCAAAGTTCAAGACACCACTCTCTCTAACAAAAAGAGAGACCAAGAAAGAGAACAAATACAAAAACCAATCCAGTGGTAAAACAACCAAATTTAAAGGGCTAAAAATAGATGAAATTATAAAAAATTGGATAAGGAGACAGTTGCAGAGTGCCCGCATTTCATTTTCATAAGTTTAAAACAATTGACAAAGCGATCGCACCAATGGAGGGTCACGCTTTAAAGGTGCTTGTGCTAGGAACACTACGCTCATTCGGATTTAAAGTCCAAAAGAAGATCACACGGATATGCGATCCGTGAAAGAAAATGATATTTGATTTTGAAGCACTTATTCATGGTTGAACCAAAGATGGTCTTTTCTGGTTTGCCCAAAGTGTAAAGGAAGGCAGCTCGGAATTCCCATTTCAGATAGTGCTTGGGCTAACATGGGAACTAATGGTAATGACGCTAAATTGATGGTATTTAGCTAGTTTCAACTAGGAACTGACTTCCATATCGTGGTTTGCTAAAACATAGATCAAACTGAATTAAATACATTTCTTAAAGGTAAAACAAAATTCATTCCTCTCCACGGAACCATGGACCTTTCACGGACCCGCATTTCTGTTTCCAATTAAAATTCGCCCCGGTAGTGCAAATTTGCGGTTTCTGATAAATACTTTTCAAACAGTCACGTCCTTTATCCTTTGATATATTTCGCCGATAGCGGTTTATAGGATTGTGGGATTAGCAATTATTTTGGGTGCATTTGATTAGGACCACAGACCTTCTAAAGATGAGCAACAATATCGATCAAGTTTTTCAATAATCAATATTTTCAATTATAAGTTTTAACAACTTAAAATCACTTCTTATACCTGATTCTGTCTACAACATGGACTTAAATATATAAAGATTTGACTGCTATTGAAATCTGCTCACTGGTAACTCAAGTGTCGATCGCAACCTCTCCTTTACCATGCCAGCCAGAACTGACCTTCGCGTGCCTGAAATGCTGTCGAAGAATTCTTCCTAATTAAACGATAAAAAATAGTTTTATTTGTGTCTCCAAAAATTCGTATAAATAACTTCTTTGAGACATTTTGTTACGATTTGATCTTTGATCTTAAGAGCGGATTTATGTTAATTAGGAGCATCGTTATTGGGTGTAATTGGTGGAAGCTTAATCATTTAGTAAGTAGTGGTTTGTTAATGATATTTTATTATAGGTGGTGATCTTGTTTTATCCTCGTGGCGATTTACAACTGCAGAAAATGCGATTTCCTCGATTAAAGTGCAAATTCGTGTTTGTCGTTGGAACAGTAGGTAGTTTCACAGTGCGTTAATTAATTCAGTGACATAAAGATGATCCAGCTAAGGTTGGAAATCCTTTCACGTTATTACCGAGCTACCTATCCACTTAGAGTCACTTTTACAAGTCATGCTTGAACCCTACTTGCAGCTTAAACTCTAGATTTGACTTATATTGCATTGTAAAAACCTTTCTTTATCTTTAAACTAAAGTTCAAACTGGACTTGCAACCACCAAATTCTAATTTTTTATTTACAGAACGAGAGGTCAATTTTTTTTCAGAGGCTCTTCATGTGAAGGTAAACTGCCTAATTCCAACAATTGAGCAACCATTAGGAATCAATTACGTTGTGGAAGGCAGTAAATATTCATAGCACCAGCATTTCAGGCGCCACGATATGTCCGACCTTACTCTGACTGATGTCTTCTGTACATGCCTTGGCCTCTCTTCAGACAATACCGTTTAAATCAGCAGAAAACCTGCTTTTCTCATGTCCACCTAATAATTACCTATCTTTGTTTTACTTACCTGCGGTTAGATTCTTGACATTCATTCTTATAATATTAATTCTACTTTATCCAAACTATTCCGCAAAAATTCTAATATATTGTAGATCTGAAATACATACAACAATCGGGCGTACAGAGAAAGAGAATGGTTTTCTACTGACACAAAGCACATATTTCATGGGCTTTTCTGGTAGTTTTTACAATCACGATCAATGTGTAGTGCTCCAGTTGCGGAATCTGTATACAATCTTGTTGATTTATGTTGACTTTACCAGTAATAACTGAGCCTGCCCCATTGCTAACCGACTATTTTCACCAGTGGCGTCACTGAGATTTTGCGTCCAGCTTCAACTTTTTGTATGTACACATGTAAATTCTATAGAATCAAAAGACGTATTATCTCTAATTCCTCTCTAGAGCATGAAATAATCATAATTGGTATCTGAATATCTTGCTGAAATTATAAAATTGCTCCACTACTGTTAAACGCCATCAGCAATCTGATGTCACTTTATGCAGGCTCCTATATTAGATGTTGAAAGCGAATACAATAAATTGCCCATATAGTAAACAAATAGTAAACGTTTGCATGATACTAACTGTGAATATCATTTTACCTGATAAATGCCCACCGTTTTCTTGTTTTTACTGAATGATATGTTTTATGGTATTTTGCACTTTCAAAAAGTTCCCATGGATTGATCAAAATGTGACCGAATTACGAACTTGAACGTATCAAGTTTTCATTAAAGAATTCTTACTTACGTTTTCTGTAAAGTTAACACATTTATTTATGTGTTGAAGGAGTGTTTGAAGATTTTGAAAATGTCTTCATTTTGGAATGTTGTTGGAAATAAAATGTTGGAAAAGAGAGAGAGAGAGAGAGAGAGAGAGAGAGAGAGAGAGAGAGATGCAAAAGCAGTGTAGACATGCCTAAATCGGTGGAGAATCTCTTTATTGTTAATGGTGACATTGCTTTCCAATCAATTCATGATTACCTCAACAAGAAACGGGACAAGCTGTGTTGGTGGAAATATTTTTCCTTTATTAAATGGAATCTGCTGAGAGACAAATTATTCTACATGCAGATGTTCCACATCCTTGGAGGTTAGGAGACCCTTAACCGTTATGACAGATTTTTGGCGGAACTTCATCCACCGACTCACAGGTGGCAGCGCCGAAACTTCACCCACCGACTCTCAGGTGGCAGCATTAGTCGAAATCCTTCATAACATTACACCGTTCTTCAAATACAAGTTGCAACTATGAACGGCGTGTAAAGCAAGGGTTACCACGCCTTACTGATGAGTGCAAGGTAGACCCCGGGACGAAACGTCTACACCACATACTTAGGCTATAACGATCTCAGGTCGTTCTAGTGGTGTTTATCTGAATAACAAAAATCTTTTCTGGAAGCAAATTAACCAATTAAGCAATCAGGTTTGCGGCAGAAGTGTGAGCAGCGGCCCGGAGAGACGAGACTCATCATTGAACTCACCAATACTAGTGACAATATTGTGAAGCAAAGCAATCGACTAGTTGATGACGACCTATTTTAATTTATACAGGGGGTGTTCATATATCCAAATGTCTAGTTGGCTGTGCAATGTCAAAAGGAAATGATGAAAGTATAAAAGTCCATTTGCTTTGATAATATTATCCTTTTCTGACAAAAATTCATAGCTTTCTAGATGACGCAAATTTATGATTAGTCCTAATTATAACGACTTAAAGTTAAAATCAGTTCTTTTAGGCCAACTTTTACTACTATTAATAAAACTTCAGATAAAACTGAAAATAAAAATTTTAGTCAAACAGAAGTTCTTGAGAAATACAGGTTTTACAAGTCTTAGTTAACTATTGCATTTGACTAGAAACGTAACAGGAATGAGGAAATTACGTTTCTCAATACAGACTGGAAGCGAGTTCTACGACATACTTAAAGTGTGCCAAAACCCCGCATCACCGCTACCCCCACTCCAGTCCCTCCACTACAGGGCGACGGCGGGGGAATAAGTACCACGGAGCTCACCACAGTCGAATCAGTAAACGTCGGGAAGCAGGAGAGATCACTTTGCCCATTGTCTCATCGCCTTTGATATTGTCTGCCGCAGCTGTAGACGAAATGTCAGGAAGAAATTCTATTGGATCACGGCTTCAAAGCCCAGAAAACACTTCGATTGAGTGAACAATTGATTTGTAGTAAGTTTGGCCAAACATTCTTCTTAACTATTAATTTTTTCTGATTTTTGAAAGTATTTTATACGGGTTTGGCTCAAAATAAAATTTTATTATACTTTTTTTTGGTCGAAAAAAAGGCCTTTTTCTGCAAATTTTTACACGATTTTGGCTTTAGAAGCTAGAAATATTTTTTTTAATTTGTGCTTTGGCTTAAAACTATCTACCTCATTTGGATTTTAATTTTGATTTGTTTATTGTTCCCCTATTGTTCATCATTTTCTATTCTTTTTCTTTTACTTTTTTTATTAATCTAAATTAGATTTTTTATTGAGTTTTCAATTTTTTTATGTAATTTTGTTACCCAAACATTTCCAACAGACTTTTACAGACTTTTCCAACGAGTGAACACTTTTTTGTATTATAAGTAGCAAACTGAGTTTTTCAGTGCTCTTATACGGGATTTGCCCGAAATAGAACGTCTACAACAAATCAAAAAATGTATTTTTTTAAATATGATCCAAAACGGAACCTTTTATAGCAAAATTTCAAAGCGTTTGAAAGATATTGTCTTAAAATTAAGTTATTTTAATTTTAAGCCAATGGAATTTCTTCCTGACGTTTCGTCTACAGCTGCGGCAGACATTATCAAAGGTGATGAGGCAATGGGCGAAGTGATCTCCCGTGCTAGGCCACTATCTGTGACTAAGAGATGGCCTCAGATAAAAGAGTCAGGCAGGACTATTACCTTTTACTCTATCATCGCTGTAGAGCGGACCAGTCTGTAACAGAAATTTCAGCCACCTGTTTCCCTTCTGAACAATCTTGAAGATTGTCCAGTCCTGAGCAAGGTGGCCATTTTGGGTCCTGTTTGAAGTTACCCCGCCGAGTGGGATTCTTCAGGCGCTCTTATTGTCTTGAATGCTTCTTTTCTTGGTCGACTGGCTTCCTTTCGGAATGTCTTCTTTTCGGGTGTGGTAAATAATACAATAGTGGAGAACCTTTACTCCACTCTAAGGAATTTGGGTTTGGGCTGTGGATATGGGAGGAAAGCTCCCCCCCCCCCCCTTACTGAGGAGGCAGGATTGCGGGAAGAGCTGGTTAGCGCCAGTTATCCGCGGGAAGGTTATACCCAGGCTCTGAGAGTCTAGACTTGCTGCTCGGGGGGTTTTTGTCTGTTAGTGGGGTTTTGTCCTGTCACTTCTGGCCTCTGGGGTGGTCCTGGTTTCCTGTAAAAGATAATTAGTGTTTATCGGTTATCAAACGGAATTTCGGCCGATTATGCGGCCTTTCGACCTCGGAGTCGTAGGCGGTCGTCATCTTCATCAGCTGGTTGGGGTGGTCCTCTGTCTTCTGGAAGGTTTTCCTCACATGGCTTTTTATCCTCTCAGTGGCTGTGGTGTAGTCGAGGTCCCTTTGTATGTCCTGGTTACGGACATACCAAGGCGCTCCTAAGGGCTACATTTTCGACTGCCTGAAGCTTTCTCAGGTGTGTCATTGCTGCATATCTCCAGGCTGTTGGGGCGTATGTTAGCTGTGGCTGGATCACCTGTTTGATCAATGTGACCTTGTTCTTCAAAGCCAGTTTTGAGCGTCTTCCGATCATGGGGTAGAGCTTGCTCATCGTCATCTTTGCCTTGTTTTTGGTCCTGGTGACGTGTGCTGCCCAAGTGAGGCTTTTGTCCAGCTCCACACCTAAATATGTGGCTGTCTCTTGCCAAGTAATCGCTTCGCCTTTAAAGACGACTTGATTGTCTGGCCTGTGATTGCGTCGCTTCCTGAAGATTACGGCCTGCGTCTTGTTGGCGCTCAAATCAATCTTCCACTTGGCACACCACTTTTCTAAGGCTGTGACTTCCTCTTGAAGGTACCGTAATAGTAACCTTATTTGGAGACATCTTGCCATTATAGATGTGTCATCAGCGTATAATGCAAGTCTGGTGCTGTCTGTTCTGGGGAGGTCTCCTACGTACAAGTTGTACAGGGAGGGTGAGAGCACCGCTCCTTGCGGTACTCCTGTTTCGTCATCCTGTATCCAGAGTGTTGTCTGTCCAGTTCACCCTGAAATACCTATTAGAAAGGAAAGATCTGATTAGTTTAACAAACGTTACAGGGAATCCAGTGTCTAACAGCTTGTCTACCAGTCCTTTGTGCCACACTCTGTCAAAGGCTTTGGCTACGTCTAGCAGGATGCCTCTTGCTGCCTCTCGTCAGTGATGTATTTGTTAGTTCTCAGGTCTGTCCCATCCTCAGTTCCTGCAGATCCGTGGACAGCTGGGCCCTAAAGCCAAACTGCTCTTCTGGTAGAGCCTCTAGCTGCACTGCTTTGTCCTTTAGTCGTCTCAGGATGACTCGTTCTGCTACCTTCCCCATGGTAGGCAGCAGGCCTGTAACTCTGTGGAAAAAGAGGATTTTTACCTGGTTTGGAAAACAGAATGACATCTGCCTGCTTCCACCTGATTGGAAAGTGCCTCAGTCTTAACATTGCGTTGACAATGTTGACCAAAGCTGCAATCCCCCTGGGTGGCAGTTTACTGATTCGACTGTGGTGAGCTCCATAGTATTTAGTGGGGGGCTGGTGTGAGGGTAGTGGTGGCGCGGGGTTTCAGGGCACTTGAAGTATGTATTAGAACTCGCTTCCAGTCTGCATTTAGAAACTAAAAAACTTTTTTTTTATTGAACAACGTTAGACTTTTTATTGAGTTTTTATTCGGTCGAAGACCTTTTGACCCAAAATGGACCTTTTCCAACGCGCTAACAATTGCAATGTAAATTGATTGAGACATTTTTGGACTCAAGTTGTGTTTTAAAATTCAAAATACTTAAGTTTTATAGTTTTTTAACGGTTCTGCTCTAACCAGCTAATTTTTCTTTCTTTTTATTGAAAAAATTGAAAAAATTTTGGTCCGAAAAGGACAGTTTTAAAGTTGTTTTAAAGATTTTGAGGCAAAAATAGAAATATTTTTAATTCGTACCTCTATGTTTTGGACTTACTTCTTTCTATTTCTTATTTCTCCAGGTTTCTTAACTGGGTACTTTGCAGTTTTTAAATTATGTTTTCTTTCTTATTGTTCTTTTATTCTTTAAAATTATTATTCCTTGTCATCTTTTGTTGACGTTTTATTCATTCACTTTTTTTGTTTATCTAAATTGGACCTTTTATTGTGTTTTCATTCTCAGAAAATTTTTTTGACCTAAAATTGAACTATCTTCAAAAAATCGAACCATTGGGCACTTTTTAACAGTTTTTTTTTTATAATTTTGTTAATTTAAATTATTTATTAGTTAACGTTCCTATTTTTTGTCATTTTCACTTTTTATGCCTCAAAAAAAAACTACATAGTAAATACTTTTTTATGAACTATTAATGTTGACGATTTTTACTATTAATGTTTATTATTTTACTCATTGCGGGGGTCTATTTGTGCTTTGGCTTAAGCCTGTCTACCTCATTTGGATTTTAATTTTTATTTGTTTATTGTTCCTCTATTGTTCATAATTTTCTATTCTTTTTTTGTATTTTCGATGTAACTTTGGACCATGCTTGGACTTTTCCAACAAGTGAACCCTTAAGCGAAACATCTTGGACTTCCTTTGCCTTTATTGAGTTTTTTACACGACGTTTCGAGCAGTGGAATCTCTGCTCGTTTTCAAGTGAAACTGAGCATTAGGCTCGAGGCTACTTGCTTATGTACTAACACACCTAACCACGCCCACCATTCCTATTGGCTGGATCGTCGACACCGTCGTGTGTCAAGCGACCAGCACTCGGCCGCCGTATCAACGCATACTATACCCAAGAGACGTCGCAACTTGGTTTACTAAAGACGCCCTCATCCTTCCAATGAAGACTACTTCTTTAAACTTTCGTTTCTTCCAGTGCTGTTCCCTATGCACAATTTTGGCTTCCGATTACTTAATATTATGGTGTTTGGACCAAACGTGCTCTGCAATTCCCGATTTTGATGTTTCTCCTCTTATCTTATGAGTTCTGAACTGTTACATGCAAAGGACGCTTGGTTTCTCCTATGTAAGACATGCCACACACACTTATACGACCATAGACGACCTATTTGCTGATTTAAATTTTTCGGTTTTGCTTTAGAAAGTACGCTTCTTATTGTAGTTTCAGTTTTGAAAACCGTTCGTATGTTGTACTGTTTTGCGATGCGTTTCTGTGCCAAAATTGTGCATAGGGAACAGCACTGGAAGAACCGAAAGTTTAAGGAAGCAGTCTTCATTGGAAGCAATGAGGGCGTATTTAGCATGACTTCCTGACGTTTCGTCTACAGCTGCAGCAGACATTATCAAAGGCGAGGGAGCAATGAGCGAAGTGATTTCCCGTGCTTCCCGACTGATTCGACTGTGGTGAGCTCCGTAGTATTTATTTCCCCGCCGTCACGCCACAGTGGAGGGATTGGGGTGGGGGTAGTGGTGGTGCGGGGTTTCGGCGAACTTGAAATATGTCGTAGAACTCGCTTCCAGTCTGCATATTAGAAACCAAAACACTTATTTCTCATCGATCTACGTTAGACTTTCTATTGAGTTTTTATTCGATGGAAATACTTTTGACCCAAAATTGACCTTATGCAACGCGCTAACAATTGCAATGTAAATTGATTTGCATTGAGACATTTTTGGTCCCAAATTGTGTTTTAAAATTAAAAATAATTAAGTTTTATAGTTTTTTAACGGTTCTGGCCCGAGTTAGAATTTAACCAACAAGCCAAAATTTCTTTTTATTGAAAACATTTTGGTTCCAAAAGGACAGTTTTAAAGATTTTGAAACAAAAATAGTTTTTATTTGTGCCTCTATGTTTTAGACTTAATTCTTTCTATTTCTGATTTTTCCAGGTTGCTTAACCAGGTACTGTTGCAGTTTTTAATTCATTTCTTTTCTTAGTGTTGTTTTATTCATTAAATTTTTTTTAAATTGTTATTCCTTGTCATGTTTCGTTGAATTTCTTAACTTTTTTTATCCATCTAAATTGGACCTTTCATTGTGTTTTGGCCATATTGACACAAAAATGCCACTTGGCTATACTGTTCCAACAACTTAAAGTGAACCGTAAAAGTCGCCCTCAGTTTGGCTATGCGGCTATGCGTCCATATGTCCATTGAATCCTGCTGAATGGAAGAAAACTTATTTTATAGTTACTGATACTATACGAACACCTATCTGAGTCTATTACTAAAGACTCAGATAGTCGTATGGTAAATATATGATTAGATAAGAAGTGCTCCTTTAGAAGGTTCCCTATCCCATGTTCTTAGTATGATTCTAATTCCAGAGCATCGTATTAGTGGCAGAAGAAAACTGTCAATGGAGGTCAAGCAGTTTTTCTAAGAATTTCAGTAGTGCAATAAAACACAAAACCGATTGTAAGATTACTGCACTACAAACAAATGTTTTAAATTATTGGTCTAATCATTGATATCTCATATTTCCAACAACATACATTTATTCGGTAACGTTACACAATATACTGGGTAAAACTGCAGTTACAGAAAATCTGAAAATTTGGAGACATACAATTTCCAAAAAAATTTCCATTCGGCCCGGATGTAATGGAAGCTTTTGATTTCGACTTTTGCAGCCTGAATAGCCCTTTTGTATCATGGTTATCTCATTACGTATTAGTATCAGGCATTAATCTGAAATATGTTATTAAGCACTCCCACAAGTAAATTTTCTATAATTGTTAATGCCACTTTAAAAGTACCGTTCTCCGAAGTGTGTCATGACTTTACCCCATAACACTTGATGTCTACTGGTTCTGAGCTTTAATGACTAGCTTTTGTTTTATAGTCAATTCCGGCCCAAAGCTCACGGTTTAATCACAGCATTTTGATGATATCATAGCCATTCCTATGTTAAATATACGTTAATTATAATCGGAAGAAATTTGAAATAAAATGGTTATCCCGATTCAACGGCCTTTATGGCGTTTGGTGCGTGGGATCTCGGCGGTAGAGGCGGCTACTTAAAATGTTATTCTTTGACCATATTCCTGATAGGTTACATTACTATTAAAACTCCATTCAGCTAGGAAGGTAGCAAGTGTGTGACGTACCTTGAATACCAACGGTACTTTTCGCATTCACATTCAAAAAACATTCCCTCGTTGACTTAGCAATAAGCAGCAATTCTCGGGAAAAGAATAACTTTCCACGGGCATTTAACTTTTTGCCCCCGCAATATCGATAAAATAAAGAGCTTTCCTCAACGGTGGTCCTCCGTTGAATTGAGCAATTAATTCAGAACCGAGGAAATACAATTGAAGCGAAGCAATTCATTAAGTGGCAGAAGAACTGAAATCTGAAAGAACTCGGTTCGTTCTCTTAATATTCAGTATGCGTCGTTACTAAAACACTAATAAAAACTGGACGATCATTGATGCGTGAACAAAGCCGCGGGATCTGCAACTTGTTTGGAGCGATTTACGATTTTCGTTCACGAGATTCAGGGTTCGGGCACTGCTTCGCTGGAACTATTTGCAATCGTAAAGTTTATGCATTGTAAACAAAGTTTTTAATTAGTTTTGCTTTACTAACGAGGAAATTTCAAAATATACAGGGTGGTTCATGGGCTTTAGCAACATGAAAAGACCTTGAATTCACTCTGATAGGGGCTTTGATTCTAGAGTTCAGGTTCACACAATCTTCAAATATTTTTCCATTGTGAGGTCTATTGGTCCAGATCGCTCAAACCGATAACCCAGGTCACGTCCAAAGATAATACCAAAATGTGGCAGTTAAAAATGGGTAGCGACACTCGAATTGTGAACTCACCATCTTTCTACTATCTTCCTTATTTTTTAGAATAAGGAAGAAAATATATATCTCCAAAATAGAGAAAGACACTCGAAATTTGAGTTCATTCTCATATTATTAGAAAAAAAGAGGACAACATTTGAAATAATTTTTATAGTAAGACATAGACATCATGGCAGTTCAAAATACAGTCTAAAGTGTTTTCCAGACTTTGAAGCCGTGGTCCAGTGGAATTTTTTCCTGACGTTTCGTCTACAGCTGGGGGAGACATTGTCAAAGGCGATGAGGCAATGGGCGAAGTGATCGATCTCCCGTGCCTCCCGACGTTGACTGATTCGACTGTGGTGAGCTCGGTGGTATTTATTCCCCCGGCGTCGCGCAACAGTGGGGGGACTGGAGTGGGGGTAGTGGTAGCTCGGGGTTTCGGCGCACTTAAAGTATTTCGTAAAAAAATGGAAAGGAAGGAGGGAAGGAGGAAATTACGTTTGTAAATGCAGACTGGAAGCGAGTTCTACGACATAGTTCAAATGGGTCGAAAGCCTGGACCACCACTACCCCCACTACAGTCCCTCCACTGCAGCGCGGCGGCGGGATAATAAATACCAGAGAGCTCACTATAGTTGAATCATTCAACGTCGGGAAGCACGGGAGATCACTTCTCTCATTGTCGCATTTTTTTGGATAATGTCTGCCTCAGCTGTAGACGATACTTTAGGGAAAAATTCCATTGAACTATGGTTTCAAAGTCCGGAAAACACTTTAGATTGTACTTATTAACACTGTTTACTGGTTAAAAATGAGACTCGTTTTCTCTCTCTTGAGAATGCGGTATAATTTAAATCGGTCCTTGGACGCCATCAAAGGCGCAATTAATGTACACTTACAAATTTACTGTAGTCCAATTAAGAACATCTTAAACGACCAATTTCGCAGGTTTCACTGCTTCTTTCTAATTAAAAAGAAATTTCTGTAAACACTCCTCGATTGCCGGTGAATATTGATTGTAGCGGGTTTTGTTCAAAAGATGTACCCAAATGAATGTCGTTTAGGTAATGCTCTGAATTTAACGAAAGCTACAAAGTAGCTCATTAGAATAAGTGACAATTAATAAAAGTTTAATTGGTAGCATATTTTTTTCTTAAAGGCGGTCAGTACTTTGTGGGTACACGGAGCGACGTGACTGGATGGTCGTGGGGTAATTTGTCAATTACTTTACAAGACTTATTATAAGCGTTTAAAGATTTGCTATTGTTCTTGTCTTTCGAATTACTCAAACCGTTTTACGATGTAGGTAGATAATGTCAAGATTATTTTAAAAAGTGAGTTTTTTGATAATTAAATTATCTAATATTGAGGAGTTGGAATATGAAATTACTCTACACAACTATTTGGTTCTTTTACAAGATTCTAAAAAATGAGATAGGTGCCACGCGCTTTTCTATCCTAGTGTGTTAAACGAAACGGAAATCGTGGCAATTGAATTGACATTTTGTATTCTCTTTTACTCTTAGAGAGAGTTTACATTAATTTTCAGCTCTCTTTTCTCATCTTTTTTTACCTAACTTTTACCATTTTTGAGCTCCAGGTTATTTTTACAGGTGACTCTAGTCTCTTTAGTGATCGAAATTTTTAGCTTTTTCGCAGGAAACTCTAGTTTAAAATATGCAAAAAGGCAATATTTTAAAATTTCTTGTTTGTTTCCTTCTTAAACGCTGCAATATTTTTGGAAATATTGAAAGCAGATAAGTTTTCAATTTCCAATTAGTAAATATTGCCTTTTTGCATATTTTAAACTAGAGTTTCCTGCGAAAAAGCTAAAAATTTCGTTCTCTAACATATTTCGCAGAAAATAACTTTCTTTTAACTTTCATAACCTATGGTATATAGCGCCAATCAGGTTTTTTTTTGTAACTTTTTGTTATATATTCACTATTACCTTGCTTTTTAATACCTGCGATAACCTTGCTTGTAACTTTTGATTTGTGTGTCAAAGTTAATAAATGTGTTTGCGTCTTTTTCGGTCATCTCCTAGAGGATACTGACGACGAAGGTTGAGGTTTGTCGCCTCTAAAAAGTAATTACGCAATTACTCCGTCCAAAAGAGAGTAGTAAGTACTTTTGGTTAACATATACATTTAGTAACTTTGACCCACATTTCAAAAAGAAACCTTAATTTAACTTTTATGTTATTATTTTTTTGTTCTATTCTAGAGCACTTTCTTGTATATCATCTTTGCTTTTATGTATGTTTTCTATAATATTTAAGCTTTGAAACAAATAGTATAATTCAATGTCGGTAGGGGTATTAGCCCTCGAAGTAGTTGTTTGTATTTCTTTCCTTCTTTATGTATAACTACAAGGTTTTGGAAATGCGGAAAGCAGACAGGTGTTCAAATTTCCAAATTGTAATTATACCTGTGCATTTTTCGCATATCTTAATTAATCTCTGGTTCTATTTTCTTTGCAAAAAGCTTAATATTTTTTGGCTTTTTAGCAATGATTTTGTATTACTTTATTAATTCATTTTAATATTTTTTTGCTTTATAAATTGAGCTTTGAAATAAACAGTGTAATTCAGGGGTATTAGCCCTCGGAGTAGTTGTTTCTGTTTGTTTCCTTCTTAAACGCTGCAATATTTTTGGAAATATTGAAAACAGATAAGTTTTCAATTTCCAATTAGTAAATATTGCCTTTTTGCTTATTTTAAACTAGAGTTTTCTGCGAAAAAGCTAAAAATTTCGTTCACTAACATATTTCGCAGAAAATAACTTTCTTTTAACATTCATAATCTAGTCTCTTTACCAAACAATCGGATGATGAGATAATTTGGAGAATTACTATTTCTTAACAGTCCCTCTAGACTCAGGACAGATTCATATGTAATGAATGATTATCTCCCTTCATAGAAGATAGGGAAATCTCCCATCGAGGGTTTTTAATGAGCTCTCATTGTTCATGTGGCGTTTCCTCTTTTTTATGTGTATCGCAGGAAAGTTTGTAATTTGTACTTTGTGTAAAATGGGTCGCGTATCGGATTGTAAAGTATATCTACCATTTTATTTATACACTTATTAATGCAATTATATCAGTTAAAGCATCGTGTCATGTGTTTTTATCCTTGAAGGAGACTAAACTTAGTCGAAACGTCGGATTTAGTTTTTTTTTCCTCTACCTGCAACCAATCCAGTCTAATTTCAACATTTCAACATCTATCAAAACATTGCAGAAAGATTCATCTACAGAAAGATTGATACATCAACATCTACAGAAAGATTGATATAGTGAAAACTGGAATGAAGGACAGCAAAATTTTAGGGATAGTTAAGTAGAATTAAGCCATTCTTTATTCTGGAACCAAAGGAGTCAAGGATGAATGAAGCCAGGCAAGTTTAAAAAAGGTGTAGATACACAAAAGCAACACCAGTCTAGAGATCCAAATATAAAAGAACATGGCTCAAACCACTGTAAGAGGCAACACGGTGGAGAAGCGGTGTAAGAGGAAGTCATTACTCAGATAATGAAAATAAAAGTTATCCAAGAAGAGGGACAAGACATGATTTTGGCAATTAATTTTTTTTTACTAGAGCGATATTGGGATGCAAATGTAGAATTAAACAAAATATGATACCTGACTAATATAGGGCCAGAGCTCGACTCTCTGAAATCTCTCCAAATTTTGATTTTTGTCTCAGATTTCAGCTCGGTCATTACAGCAGGCGAATTAGTTATTCATTTTCTCAAATAAAAAAAAACACTTTTTATCACAGAAGAGACCTAAAGCCATTTTTGTATAATTTTCTGTGGTCTTTTGAAGGTGATAAATTTCTCTCTTCTTCTTCCGCTGCTCGTATCTTACAAATTCTATTCTCCTTTGTCTCTAAGGCATTTCTAAACCTACCCGACCTAATTCTCTTCCTGGGAGAATTTTAAGTGGGAAAACTTTGAGCACCGTACGTTCTTAAAAGAATAACAAACAACTTACAAGAATATAATTTATAAATTACTAGTTTCAATTGGACGAAGATCAATATATAAAGAAGAACAATGAAGGGCTCTGAATAACTTAAAAATAGATGTGAAAAGTAGCATATGGTCTTGTGAACTGGAAGGAAGATCATGGAGCATACCACCAGAAAAGTGCTACCATCAAGAAGATAACTTACTCCACCTCTCAAATGAACCCAATGAGGAAAATTTAGAACTAATAGATCATCAGGATTTGAGGTTGAAGAAAAAGAGTAAGTAGAATGAAGCATAATTCCAATTGTTTGATTTGAAGGCCTAGAATATTTAATAGATATGTTAATGCTTATAACAAAGCGATTGCGTCACTTTCCACCAATAGCTCTGGCTGGAAGCAGGGTTGGGACAAACGAAACCGTTGTTCGGAAAAAAAGGGCTAACGTTTCGAGGTTCAATTGACGTCTTCTTCAGGTTGATAATATGTTTAAATAAATAAGACACCTACCATAATGAAAACTCAAGTGCCACAAGTCACCACAACTTCTTACTTTAAATAAAAATCTAAAAAAAATTCGACAAAATTGACACCAGAACTTCTGATATATACAGAGCATAAGATTAATAAGACCCTCTATTATATGTTAAGGTTATAGAACACATTATTGATTGTCAGGAACTAATTGTGATAAAGGACAAAATTTTTGTTCACGTTCACGTGATAGAGCGCTTTTTTGTATGTATCAGTGCAGTAGATTTTGAGGTCGCGTGGGATTGTTTTGTCATTAACTTCTAAAGCACTGGAAAAAAAAAACAATTTGGAAGCACATTGTGAAAAGCCAATGTTTTCTATTATATAAAATGTATTCTTAGTCAAAAGCGCAAATGTGCTTCGTTTTAGGAGTTAAATAGTATTGTATGATTAAAAACATGGCTATAACAGGAAGATTTCTTATTATTTTTATCGCAAATGCATTTTCTACAATAATACAAGTAAAAACTAGTTTTTTACCTGCTGCATGATTGTTATTTTATCAAGTTCAATAATTAATTAGTTATTAATTATCAATTAGTTAATTAATTATTTTATTATTATTAATAACTACATATTTAATGCCAAGAAAATATTTGTTTGTCACCCCGTATCTCAAAAACACTGCGTTTGCGGCTAGGGGCTTGTAAACAAAATTTGTATGAGTAGGTGTCCTCTATGACCCCCTAAAGTTTAGCAACACCTTTCTGAAACACTCTGTCTATCAGTGATTTTCGGTGTAGAACCTAAACTTGTTGTTTTATTTTTGTAAGTAAAACACCTTGAATTTGGTGATACTTTGTATAAATTAGTTCTTCTTTATTGTATTGGAGATTCGTTCTTACCTATAGGTACAATACCTAGATGAAGATTCTAAGAAGCCTCAAAACATCTGTTCAAGAGTATATTAGGGTTTTGCTAATAACGTGACCATATGACGAATGAAATAAAAATATAAGACTGTGAGGGCTTTCACGGCCGGTCAAAATAGAATCTAAAGTGTTGTCCGGGCTTTCAAGCCGTGGTCCAATGGAATTTCTTCCTGACGTTGCAGCTGCGGCAGACAGTATCAAAGGCGATGAGGCCATGGGCGAAGTGATCTCCTGTGCTTCCTAATGTTGACTGATTCGACTATAGTGAGAAATGTGGTATTTATTCCCCCGCCGTCGCGCTGCAGTGGAAGGACTGGGGTGGGGGTAGAGGTGGCGGGGGGTTTCGAAACACTTGAAGTATGTCGTAGAACTCGCTTCCAGTCTGCATTTAGAAACGTAATTTCCTCCTTTCTGTTGAAATTTTGGTAGTGTTTAAAGATCTCAATGGCCTCTCTCGTTAGTCTCGGATAGAAACGCTGTGAATGATATAAGATATCCAGCCTGCAACTCCTCTTGTGTTCCTTAATATTCGTGTTGATACTGCCTTTTGTGATGCCAATGTATACCGAGCCACAGCTGCATGGAACTCGGTAAACTCCGCGTTCCGATAGGGGATCTCTGCGGTCTTTAGCCGATCGATTGTACGAGTGGGTTTAAAGACAGTTTTAACAATGTCATTTTCCAGTAGCCTGCCGATCCTGTTCACTATTTTGTGGATGTAGGGAAAGCTAGTCCATCCGCGTTTCTCTTCATTTTCTCCAGAAGAAACAACGGGAGAAATTCAATTTTGAGAACAAACTCAGGCAAAATTGATTCAAATCTTCAGAAAGTGTTTAAAAATACAAATGTAGTCTTTAGAGAAATTCAGAACTAAATTCGATTAAAAATGATCCAACCTCCTTGAATTTGGTCGTGTAAATATGCAAAATTCGATGTTTTTCGAGAAATAAATTTTAGAACCAAATGGGCCAAAACTGATTTAAATAAATTGTTTTGGGCCAAAATAAAGAACCGTGGCCTGCCAGAACGTGTAAAAATGCAAATTTAGAGTGTTTGGAGAAATTCAGATTAAGATTATGGCTAAAATCATTTAGACATTACTCAAAGCGTTAAAAAATGCAAACAAAAAATTTTCAAAACAGTCTAAGTCAGGATTAGGGTCAAAATTTGTTAAAAATAACTTGGGGCGTCTAAAGATGCAATTTTGGAATTTTTATGAAAATTTGATTAAAACCGAAATGGGTTCAAAATTTTACATACGACAGAAAATACAAATGCGAAGCCTTTGAAGAAATTGGGATTAGAATTAGAGCTGAAACATTGTCTAAAAACGTAAATTTTGACTCTTTTAAGAAACTCATTTGTTCCATGCAGCTGTGGCTCGGTATACATTGGCACCACAAAACGCAGTATTAACACGAGGATTACGGAACACAAGAGGAGTTGCAGGCTGGGACAAACACAAAAGTCAGCAGTAGCGGCGCACGCTCTCTCCGAAGGTCAGGACATCCTTTTCAATGAGCTGGATATCTTATATCAATCGCAGCGTTTCTATTCGAGACTAACCAGAGAGGCCATCGAGATCGTTAAACACCACAACAATTTCAACAGAAAAGAGGAAATTACGTTTCTAAAAGCAGACTGGAAGCCAGTTCCACGATATATTTCAAGTGCGCCGAAACCCCGCGCTACCACTGCCCCCATTCCAGTCCCTCCACTGAAGCGTGACGGCGGGGGAATAAATACCGCGGAGCTCACCTCAGTCGAATCAGTCAACGTTGGGGAGCACGGGAGATCACTTGCAGCTGTAGACGAAACGTCAGGAAGAAATTCCATTAGACCATGGCTTCAAAGCCCGGAAAACACTTTAGAATCAAATAAAAATAAATAAAAACAATATGTTTTTTAATTGTTAATTGGTAATAATATATTATAGAACAAGTATTTAATGAGAGTCGTTATTTTCGAGGATTGAGCCCACGAGCGAAGCGAGTCGCACAAATTGCCCTAGAGAATAACGCTCATTAAATGCGAGTTGAATACTATACTTTATCCACGATCAAGATTCCTGGTTTTCTCAAATATGGTAGCCACAAAGATGATTCATAATTTTAAAACCACGACTGGTTTCGCTAATTAGGGGCGCGACGTTTGATGCGTCAGATAGATGACGATCAAGTCGCCCGTGTATGTTCAGGTGGACGGAAAATTACATCATTTTATGGCCAATTTAAAGTATTTTTCAGTGAAAAGTACATTTTTAGTGAAAAAGAGACACTGTAACCTGTATTTGCCTTAATACATCCAAAATGGAAGGATAATTATTTGAATGAATCAGTTGTAACTACGGATTTCACGTTTAGGTCCGTTTACTTTTTTGAGTTGCGAGTTGCCGACGACATGTTTCGTTTCTATGACAACTCATTATTCACTTGAATGAATGAATGAATAAAGATTAGCATTAATCTTGAGAATGTACAAGAATGATAATGTGATGTGTATGTGATAGTATGGTCGTGGATAAAAGCATTTTTTTTCCTTTGCTTTCTATAAAACCTGCGATCCAACACCTTTCTAATTATTGATGGGACGCAAAGCGCAATATGATTGTTAATTTGTTGTTTATAAACATTGTTTGTCATTATATTTTCTAATGTCATTTCGACTTTGAAAATCAAAACAAGACGCGTATCGAAGACAAAGCTACCTAATTGATTGGAAAGAAATCGGAAATTAAGCAGTGGACAAAGTAGAGTATCCTAGCAGCATTTATAATAGGGATCATTCCCTCAGATGAATCACGCCACTCGCTACGCTCGTGGGCTCAAACGTCATCTTCGGGAATGACGACCTGCATTATAGGTTTTTTGGATTATTTACTATTATTTTCTGCTTATATTTTATCTTATATCTTATATACAGTGCGTTTTTTTTTTAACGCGCAACATAGGATTTTACATGTTACATTTTCGGACCCATGTTGAGTGGTGATCTATTAGCACCAAAGCTATGAAACTTGGCAAAATGAAAATTGAAGGTTCTAACTTTACCCGTACTAGCCAATTAGGTCTTGAAGACTTGGAATAATGCGTAAAAAAGTAATTTATTTTCCAAAAAAATTTGTCTTTTTACTTTCCTCGTAACTATTATGATTTCATTTTGAGCAGGTGCCTACCAAGTCATGTTACCACTACCATGGTAACAAGACAAATTTTTTGAAGTTTAATGCTTAAACCATTTCCATTTTTTTTATGTTCACCGAATCTGGGACTTTTGGAAACACATCTGGAGCTTTTGAAAACTCAAGGGCAAAGAGTAAAAAATGAATGATTACATGAATAGTAAAGATATTTTATTCCTCTTGTTATAAAAGCTTAGAAATAATAGCGACAAAACGTTCTAAATGCCAAAAGTACCTGCCATTTTACTTGCTTTTGACATTTACCTGACATGCAAAGTTGAATAACAATAGCTACGAGGAGACAAAAAAAAACAATTTTTCAGAAAATAAATGCTGTTTTTCGCGTTATTCCAAATCTTTTGGACCTGGTCGGCCAATAGAGCTAAAGCTAACACCCCCAATTTTACTTACGTCAAGTTTCATAGCGATTGTGCTTATAGAATCCTACTCAACAGGACATGAAAAATTTAACACGTAAAATCCTATGTTGCGCGTTAAAAAAAATGCACTGTATATAATTTTCCATTACACTAACTTTACAGTTTGCATATAGAGCCCTCAAATGTGCACATGGGCCATAAGCAATCACGGAGCATATGCAGGAAACCCTAACAATTTGAACTTCCAGCAGTGACCCAAATGCAATTATATTTTCAGGAATTTGCAACTCTTAAATCCTTTAGTTTATGGACAAAATGACGCCATTTAGTTGACGGTGATTCTTCATTCCAACCAATTTTTTCCTTCCACCTTCCTACTTTCAATTTTTGTCCAACAAAGTTTCCAATTTAGTGCGATCTACTTCATCGTTAATGATCTTAAAAATTTAGGAATCCTGTGGCTAAAAATATATAATCTGCGACGAAATGTCAAATCAATACGAAATTAGAAAACAGCCCACCTGTCAGGTTTCCTTAGTGGATTATTAGTGAGTAATTTTTGCCCTATGTTCTCACTCCAACGTACTTAGACCTAGTTAAAATAGTAAAAGGGGCCACACAGAGGAAGGCCGAGTAAGCTTTTAGATACTGAAGAAAGTAATTAATGTAAAATTTGAATGATTTGCTCAAGAGATTGGTTCCACAGCATGCAAAATAATGAAAATGTTACTCTTTCTTGCTCAATAATTCCTGTTTACACAAAAATGCATAGCTACACGTTGTTTGATATTCAGTTCCCGAATCAAAACCACATTTTACAGAGGACGCGTGCAGTCGTGTAATAATGGTTTCCTTTAATTTCATGAAACAAAAGGATTCGCAAGTATTTTTAGTGCTTTACTGACCGAAACTTTGTCGTTAAAATGAATCGAGTTTGAGAAATTCGAAACGAAGTCGTCTGTCTAGTGCAACCGCAAAACCTCAACAAAGCGGAAAAAGGAAGTTTCACAAGCTACGGGACATACCCTAAAAAAGAGGATAGAAGTGAATTTCATTTTTTTCCAATAAAATTTGGACATAATAAAAAATTTGACCAGAAAGGGTGTAGAGTCCATTTTTTTGATAATTACCAGAAATCTGGACTATTTGCGTGAATAGGTCAAAATACTTTCTTGTTTAAACTCAGAGAATGTTTCCCTCATTACAACATTTTATAAGGTTTTAAAAATAGCCTTCCAAAAATCCAACACATGTTCCATTGTTGTCTGGAATTCAAACAGAACAAGCAATTTTGGCATTGTTTAGGAACTACGTGATTTTCATTTAGCAGATCGTTTTTGATGTTCTTTTGTTAAACGCACTGTCTGGTCAACAAGATGGATGACGTTAAAATTGTTGCAAGTCGCATACTTTCCTCTTACCAACAATAGTAAGGTAATAATTAAACAACGATCTTGCTGAAAAATAAGGAGTCAGTAAAGTACTTAGAGATGTTTACTCGAGATTCTATTTAGGAATGTATGTGTGCTGGGATTGTAAATCCCATACATCGGGCGTTTCTCGCTTCGTGCCCTTCGGGTGTCCTTATCTTCACAGTTTGCGACGTGATTGTTTATTGTTTTTGCTTAATTCTCTGTGAATCTACCAATCTTATCTCGTTCTATTATAGGGATTAATAGCGTTATCTTAGGAAAATTATATCACCTTCAGTTTGCCGCTTTATAGATAACGAACTAAAAGAAGGAATTCTTTATAATAAACGAGTTTTTTTTCAAGCGGTCTAAAAGTATGTTATTTGCTATCTCTATACAGGTACTTGAAGTGCTCTTTCTAATTCACAGACAAAAAAGTAACAAAAAGGTCCTAGGAGTAAAATTAATTGCCAAAGTCACCGCTGCTGTCACGGTGGCGTATTTATAAACTATTCTCATTCACAAAACTATTTGAGCTTTAAATGGCACCAGATAGACTGGTCTGAGTGTATTTCCATACTTACATTCTGTTACGGGATACGATTTCCAATAATTTATCGTCAATTAACTGCACAATTTTATTTACTTTTAACTATTACAACACGATTAAAACACAATTTCTCTTACTAACAATTCGCACTGTTCGGTTGTCCGCTTATTTCGCTTATTTTCTACACTGCACTATCTATTCGATGCCATCTCTCGCGGCTCCGCTGGTTTATATATCCGGCCTAAACACACTCTCGTACTTTCGAGAACGGAGGCTACTGTTCCCGGTTCTAGTTTATTCTAGATTGGGTTCCCGGGGTCGCGGTCGGCGTTCGGCGTTGCCTCCTCGCCCCAAATCTCTGTGGAGCGACGGTCGGGCGCAACATTGCCTCCCTCTTAGCTCTGATCGTCCCGATCAGAAAAATCTCCACGACTGTAAGTCTTTAACTGTTCAAAATGAACCACACAACAATTCCCACTTTTACTCCTAGTGACCTAACCTACTATTTTATTGAATTCTTTTTGGCTTTGATTCTCAAGCTATTTTCAGTACCTAAAATACGTAAAATTGTCTGTTTAAAATATTAATTTTATTAGACACAGTAGAACACGGACTAAGACGCTTAAATGCGATCCTTAAACGCTCAAAATTAATAGCAATTCTTTCACCCAGGTGGGCAGTGTCTTAATGTCACGGATTAGATTCTTATTAATTGTCTAAAATTGCCATTGGCGTGTGTAGTATATCCATGAAAAATCCTGCAATTATGATTTGTAATTAAAACGTACGTTCCCCAATTTATTATATAGAGTGTTGTCTCCCAGTTACGGTTAATGACAGAAATCAGCTTTTATTGCCTTTATGGGACTTTAATTACTGGTTTCTTCTGTTACAATGACATAACGATCTGTATGACTAAAATTGTTAAGAAAAACATAACCTGAACCGTGGGACTATAAATCCGCATTTTTGTTAAGGATACCTAATTGCTATATGGGAAATTCGATGCAGATATCAAAGTTATAATTTGCAGTTTATGTATAAGCGATAACTTCAAATGCTCAGTTAATACCATTCATCTTTATAGGGGACAATATTATGATGTTCGAACTGTATAAAAATGTATTAACATGAAATCGAAACGCCAATTAAAGGTACTGAGGATGAATAATTTTTCTGCTCCAGTATTAAATTTGCCTTTTACTTTTATTGGTGCATGTATACAGTAATAAAGGAAATGTTATTTATCATGGTAATTTAATTTGGCGGTTAGTTATTTATTTACTTTGCGAAACAGGTAATGAACCGCGCCTGGTAGAAGTAGGTATACTTATGCGCACTCGTGTAAAGGTACTTAACAGGTGGTCCAGTGCACAGATCTACATAATCCATATTAAACATGTAAACCTGGTGCATTACAAAAACATTTATTTACTTTTTTACTTATAAATTTTTATAGTACATAGGAAGAAATATCTATTTAATCCTTAAAGGATATTCTGAAGTTATATTATTTATTCAAAACCACTCATTATTAAACATGATAATAAATGATCATAGGTTATTACCATTTGCCAGAAGCCAAACTATACATTCGTCCCACACTGCGATCTCAATGGGTAACCCATTTTAATATAGGTTCTGCTTCAATGTGTATTATTGCAAATTGGTATTCTCTCGTTGCGATACATGTCGTGACAAAGTTTCTACAGGTGGATTATTGCACATGCGAATTAATGAGAAGGAACAATATTTCGACAAAACTGCCCATTATATTGGCTAGAGCGGAAACCAGTAATTAAATTTATGGTACCATCCCATTCGCTAACCGTTATATCCCGAATTAAGGACGCTTATGCAAAACCATGCATGAAGTTCTCGTGTGATACTTCTCTAAAGAACCAAAATTGATTTATTTTTTATCTTCCTGATATTGAGATCGTTAATTACCATAATAAAATTCAAATTGTCCTAATACATGTTTCTGTTTATAATAAAATGGTAATTTGTTGGATTTTGCAAAGTTTTTTTTTTATTTATTCATATACACGGTTTTACCAGTTTTTCAATCACAGAAATCATCTCACATGTGGCTAGGCATTTTTAATATGAAAGGATGGTGTTATAAAATCAAAATTCACTTTGGTTATTCCTTCGTTTTTTCCCAACAATACCTCAACTAACCCGAACATGTCCAGTTGTTCACTAGAAAACCCAATATGGAGCAAAATATTGTTGTTCTGCCAAGACTTAGCAACCTGACTATTAGTTACGATACTTTTTAAAGGTCGTACTAGATTGCTTGGGGATCCCATACTAGAATTGTCGATGGGCTGAGAGGATCAAGCTGAGAGGATCAAGAGAGCCAACATAACCCAATAGTTCACAACAAAAGTCGTCAAGTTGACTGTGAATTGCTCACAGAAAAAGATGGAGTAGAAAAAGTATTTTTTTTATAAGTGGTGAAGGATTTGTTGGGGTAGCCAAAAATACACTTAGAGGTATCTTCTATGTATACATATATGTGACAATATACACAGAAGATACCTCTAAGTGTATTTTTGGCCTATCACAACAAATCCTTTACCACTTATAAGTCAGTAAGACCACCATACTCCTTTAAAAGCAGTAATTTTTTTTGTCAATAATTCAGAGCTGCAGAATGATCGCCAAATAATACCAAAAACACCAAAAAAAAAAGGCAGAGAATTCTACTCAGAAGAAAGTCACAAATATTACCGAAAACACCAAAAAGATCCAGATAAATCTAGTCAGAAGAATAGTGTAAAGAACGGAGAATGAACAATTAAAAAAAAATCACTGGCAAAGACTTAGCATTTAGCAGCACATAATTTAAATAATGTATGGTAACTTTGAAGGAATGTATGGGGCAATCACATGAAGAACCTATTAGTCGAAATTAATCACAGACGACACATGTGAAAAGTTTTTTCTTAGAACTTTACACAGCAACAATTAAAGAGTAGAAGTAATAAAGAGTTAAAACTTAGGTATATTTTGAGATAATTACTGTTCTTTGTCAAGTTAATCTGCCTCAAAGTATTACAGAAATGTATAAACCCGATTTCGGCATACTAATGAATTTTTGTCGCTGGCCTAAGCCAGTCGTAAGTTCTACAGGACAACCCTTCAAACATGGCAATTTGATAAACCTTGACAACGCTTAACGCAGCTTAATAAAAATTCACTTTTTGCCTCAAAGGTAAACAGGCTAACATTGATATAATGATATCATGATATCATCTTTCATGAACCCTCTATAAATCAGATTCTTGATAATTTTAGAAGAAATATAATTTAAATATAAATTAAAAAACCTGCTCAATAGTCTACGTTCTATCGTCGCAATTAATTATCTGTCAGAATTTATTATATTTAAAGTAAAAATAAAAAACTTTGAAAATCTAGGTCAAAAATTATGGAATGAGAGTTAAAAGGAGGAAAAATAACATCTATTTTCGATAAAATTACCCTTTTGGTAAGTTGCCAAGCTCTTAGGTTCCCTTCAATAATGCTTTCCTTTCTAAAATTACTACACTTTATTGGTAATTTGTATGCCTTTTTTTTTGGTAAGTTATCGGAATTATTTGTCATTTCATTCTAAGTCAGAATTTAGTCACGAAACTTTATCAACAGGACTTGGAGGATGCTATTGATATTCCTCGCCGGCCTAACGTAATAGTGTATGCTATAGAACAACCCTAGAAGCTCGGCGATTTAATAAGCCTTGACAGCACGGTTACCAAGGTGACCAATTCCGTGACCAATAAATGTTCGTTTCTCGCCACAAAGGCTAATAATAAGTTGCAGGCTTACCTCTTATTGTCTCTCTACAGTTAAAGCAAAGCCTCGTATTAATGGCGATTAGTGTACGTGATGATAGCAAAAAAATTAATAAAACGATGTGTGTATAGCATTTTTTATTTCGTTTAATTCTCCATCTTTCATTGCAAATACATGGCTTATAACTGAGCATCGGCACGTAGTGCCTTTATGGGGAATTTTGGGTCTTACTTCTTTTGTTACTTGCATTCTTCAATTACTCGTCAAAAAAACTCAAATATGTAGAAAGATCTGCAAAACAAATAAGAAAGCTTAAAATAGAAACGTAAAAACATAGGAAAAAAGGCGTCAGAAAAATAGTAAAGTTTTTTTCCTAAAGAACTTCAGGTGTGAAAATAAACTCGTTACCATGGTCACGATCATCTGACCCATTGTCGGATAAACTGCGAAATCTCAAGTATCAATGATTAGAGGCGGATAGATCCAGATATTCTTTTCCAATTTATTGTTTACCATGAGAGACCACAATAGCAATCAAAATGTTGACGATTTCGAGAAAGTGAAGTGACTACTTGTCCTACTTTTGCTACCAACACCTTTCTAATTACAGAAAATGACAAAATTTCGAAAGTTTCTGTTTAGATTCCGGTAATATTTTCAATCATGAAAATTTCTAGCTATGCCCAACCCAAAAAATGCTCTTTGACTAGAGATGGGCAAACAGAAAATTTCTCTTTTGCAGAACTTTGCAGAACATAATGGTAGTCCACAAGGTTAATCTTTATTAGATAATTAGTATCGGAAAGCTGAGCAATAGGAACAAGATCCAGCCAGAATGGCGCCAATTTCGTGATTTCTGATTTTAGTATTGTGGATCACTTGAAAAGTGATAATTGGGGTATGCTTATTATTGTCTGGGTATCTTTCTTCTGGAAGAAGAGTTGCTTCTTAAAGAATAATATAATTCGACGTCGGTCGAAATATATGAGCAGAAAGTGCACTATTATTTTCTAGGTTTTCCAATCCTCAACAATAACTGGGAAATAGCTTTAGGCATTCCTCAGGAACCTTCTTAATTCATAATGGAGAAGAAATTACTAATATCAAACAACTTGGGGGTTGGACATCAACTTCTGTAGCTGAATTTCTACTTCCGAAAAGAAACTTTTGGCTTTGGATCCGTCAACTTAAATTTTTTGCATACTTCAAACCACCTGCATTTTCCATCATTGGTAGGCAACCTCTTCGCGTCGTTCGTGCAACTGCATTGCGTTTTTACCCAAAAAGTGTACGGGGGTTTCCGAAATTAGGTGACGAAACTTTAACGGGAGATACTGAGGCCAAAAGAATACTGATTTGTCAATAAACGTATATCGAGAAATGATCCTTAACCGAGCTATTCTTCTTTAAATAGAGGAGCAACTTTCTCCTTGTTGGTGGCATTTCCTAACAGGGCCTAGAGCAACTCGCACCTCTACTAACAGAGCTTTTCAGAGTCAGCCTTGCGTGGAACTTTATTCCAAACTATGGGAAAGAGGTGAGGGTCGCCTATATACCGAAGATGGATTGTAGAGGAAAAGCTCCTAAATCGCTCAGGCCAATCAGTTTAACATCGTTTGTGCAAGAGAGCTACTTAATAGAGGGAGCGCTAATAACGTACCCCTTTAGTGCAGAAAACAGGGTAATAAATTAATAGAACTAGCAATTGTGGAGAAAATCCATCCTGCACATGGAGTACTGGAATACTCTGGACAAGAGGAGTACCGTAGTTGGCATTTTCATCGTAGCGGCTGTTAACAATGCACTTACAAATTCTTCTCTCAACGGTAGTAGAGCGAAAAGGGTCAAACCATCTGGATTCAACACGCTAGAAACAGACTTACCACCACATTACTAAAGGATGACGTTGTCAGATTCACTTTGGGATGAGGTTGTCGACAAGATGGAGTTCTTTCACAACATCTATGGAGTCTTAGTGGATTACCTTCTGGCTATTCTGGAACTGTGGGGAGTCGAGATCCAATCATTCGCGGACGACACCGTTATCCTCATAAGAAACCATATAGACCAACAAATCTCTAGCACCGTACAAGAGGTGTTGGATATTGCACACAGCTGGTACTCAAAAGAAAACCTAGCAATAAACCATAGAAAAATTTACTCGAAAGAAGAGGCTGGACTTTCTAAAACCACCATCTTTGTTAGGTACAAAAATCCCGTTTACTAACGAAGTGAAATAACTGGGAAATATCCACATGTGACGCACAATGAAGCTGTCCCTATGGACGTGCAAGAATCTATCTTAGGTGTTGAAACCCTAATGTGGCTACACCTCACGGTAATAAGACCGATAATTACCTATGGCGTCGTAGTTTAGTACCAGAAGAGTAATCAGAACTCTATCAAATCTGTCTCCTCTGCAACGACAAATACGTATGTCTCTGCATCAAGGGGGCAATAAGATCGACTTCTATGGCAACCATGGAACGGATGTTTGACCTGTTTCCTCTTCCAATACTCTTGGAACGCGAAGCATTGAAGACAATGTTCTGACTGCAAGATGTCGCACAAACAACACCACAGTCATTCATTAGTGAGACAAACAATGTCCTGCAACGGGCTGATCTGCGGGGTTTTGGGATATTGACAACGTCTTTCTAATGAATGGTTTCCCATTTATTGCAGGAGAGATCAGGAGTTCTAGGAGAGGACATAGCGCGGGAGAACACCAAGCAAGCCCGAAGGTTATGAGAGAGGCAACCCTCTGGCTAGGAGAGCGGTGGGCTTAGCTCAGTACAAGATTTGGCTGTGACCTCCAGTTAACTTATCACAGATTACAGTTATTTAGGGTTAACCCTTACTACATAGGGGCAATTTTATATAATAGGGTACCAATACCAATGCGATTAAAAAGTAATAATCCATTCTTTAAGTGGATAAAACATTTTTGGAACAGAATTTTTGGAATACACTTTCTAATTAAGCTAAAATAGCAATATTGCTGTTTATTAAATTAGATGTATCTATATCCAGTTTTTGTGATAAGTGAATCAATAAATAAATATCAAAAAAAATATCAATTATCATCATTTGTTGGCTCGGAACCAGAACTGAGGTTACACTTCCCTGGTCAAAGAGCCAGGTGACACCCACAACCTAAACTAAGCTTCTTCAGATTTGCTTTACGTTATTGTCAACCGAAATATACCGAAGGTGGAATGTAGAGAAAAAGATCGTCCAGGCCAATCAACATCGTTTTTGCTCAAAAGCTTGGAAAAGCTGCTGCTTGTACCTAACGCAGCGCTAATAACGTAGCCCTTTAGTGTAGAAAACAGGCTAATAAATCAACAGAACTAGCACTCAACCACTTGAGGAGAAATTCCAACCTGCACATGGAGTACTGGAATAATCTGGACACGAGGGGAACCGTAGTTGGAATTTATTTTTTTAGTAGTGCGTGCGATAGAACAACCCTAGAACCACGGCGATTTAATAAGCCTTGATATGACTTGACAGCACGGTTGCCAGGGTGACCATCTACGCGACCAATAAAAGTTCCTTTCTCGGCGCAAAGGCAAATAATAAGTTGCAGGCTTACCTCTTAATGTTAAAGCAAGGGCTCTTAGCGATTAGCGGTCGTAATGATAGCAAAAATTTAATGAAACGATGTGTGTATAACTAATATTTTTTATTTTCTTCTACATCTTTCATTACATCATCAAATACATGGCCTATAACTGAGCATCGGCACATAGTGCTTTATATATTAGCTGGCATATTTATCACATTACATCACTCAATGATGACGATGTCAAATTTTCCTTGGCAGGAGGTTGTCCACAAGGAGATTTTTCAGTACTTGAAGGAAGTGGCTAGACGTTCTAAAACCGCCATCTTGGTTCAAGTTTACTAACCAAGTGGCAGTCATCAACATACCCCTCGCCCAATGACGCGAAGGCACTGTTGTCTCTATGGACGCAGAAGCTATTCAATAAATCTCAAGGGATCGGACTCCAACCAACTATGTCTATTCTTCTTCTTAGTCGCTATATCGTATTCGAAAATCGTGCTTTCAAGAGTTGCTATCCACAATATGTCTCCATTCCTCCCTGTTCTCTGCCATCCTAATTGTGCAGGCTAGACTTTGTCCCGTGATGTTAGTGAAAAGGTCCATATATCTAGTGGAGGATCTGCCTTGGAGTCTTTTTCCGGCTGCCATGCCCTCAAGGGTTAGTCTTTCAAGGCCGTTTCTCCGTACCTCCGTATGTTTTCAGCTACTATTGTTCTTAGTCTCTTTTTTGATTTCATTTGTTGAATTATTGATTCATTGGTTCTTCTTTGTGTCCACGAGATTCTCAGCATTCTACGCCAACAGAACATTTCTAGGGCGTCAATTTAATTTTTGTCCGTTACTTTGAGTGATCGGCATTCTGACCCATAGAGAAAGATTGAGAAGACCAGACTGCTTACTAGTCTCATTTTTGTTTCCAAAGAGATTTCCTGACTTCTCCATATGTTTTGTTAGTTTAAACAGCACTTCCTTTGCTAAGGACTTCTTCTTTTGATCTCTTTAATGGATCCGCCCTCGTTGGATATCAATGAACCTAGATAAATGAAAGTCTTAACTGTGTCGATGTTATTTATTTTCTTTATTTTTGGTCTATTGTTGTTAGCTCGGTCAACTATCATAATTTTGGGTTTCTTTTTATTTATTCTCAAACCAATCTCCTTGCTTAAATGATCTATTCACATGATCAGGTAGCAGAGTTCCTCCTCTGATGCCGCAATTGCTGTAGTGTCATCAGCGTAGCAAAGTTGTTGATCGTTTTGCCGCCCAGTGTCATTCATCTAGTCCAGTCTTCCAATGCTCTGCTCATAACCCATTCGCCATAGATGAACAAGAAAGGACTCAGTATGCATCCTTGCCTGACACCCTTCTCTACCTGAAATGGGTCTGTCAGCTCATTTTCCATTCTTACGTACGCTATGTTATTTTCATAGAGACTCTTGATGAGAGAGATAGATATGGCTATACGTGGGAGTGATAAGACCGATAATTACCTATGGCGCCTTAATTTGGTACTAGAAGAGCAGCCAGAACTCTATCATATCTAAACTCTTTCATCTGCAAAGACAAAAACGTAGGTCTCTGCACCAAAGTGGCAACAATGAAGGCACACACAACACTACAGTCATTCATTAGTGAGACCAACAATGTCCTGCAATGGGCTGATCTGCGGGGCTTCGGGATGTTGACTGAGTTATTTCTAATGAATCGTCTCCCCTCAATCGCAGGAGAGGACAGAAGAGGCAGGAGACCCATCGCGTAGAAGAGGCTATAGCGCAGAAGAGGCCATCGAAGACCAATCGAACACGAAGACTATGAAAAAGCCAACTCTTTGGCTAGGAGAGTGACGGGCCCAGAACCAGAACTGAGGGTACCTCCTTCCTTGGTGAAGGAGCCAAGTCGTTCAGAGTGTGGTGACAACCACAACCTAAACCAAGCTTCTTCAGACTTGTGTTACGTAAAACACGTTTTACTTTATTGGATTTTTTTAACTCCCTGTGTTCTATGATGAATTGTAATATGAAGAGTTTAAATCTTTGATTTCATTCTCATAGAGTTAATAGAGTAAACCTCATACAATCTCTAGGTAGTATTGAGGTGTTATTGGCTATCCACTCCAAGGACTTATCTGAAGGAAACCCAATGCAGAACAAAGTGTACCTATAAAGAGGGAGCTAAAAGCCCTTCAAAAACAACCCAATAAAACAACTAGCAAATTTGTTTTAAACAATTTTGCTTAGGCGGCATTTCAGTTTTATTACGGTGTTTTAAAGATTTTGAAAAGCCGTTGTGTTGTACTGGAATTCTTTCAGATATAAATTTGCTTCTTAAAACAAAATTAATTTATAACTTCATCATAGTATCATTTTTAAACGAAGATTATAAAATAACGGTAATAGGTAGCTTGCGACTTCTTAGATATTGCCATAATTTTTTATTAAAAAATTGAAATAGCCCTTTGTAGCCAAAACCTTTCGGCGAGACCAATATTGCCAGCTAATAAACGATCGGATGAGCGGAACTTTGGGCCAAACTAAACGATTCACGTAATTGGCGAATAACCCTGAAGCAAGTTTTAAGTCGATGAACCACGCTTTACTTACTTACAGGGCCGGATCTGACATCATACCACCTTGATTCTAAACTTCTAGTAGGTACAATATGAATTAGATTGATATATTATTCCCATGTCATGCCGAGAACAGTGCTACTAACAACATAGTATTAACTATACTATTTTTTTTAGATTGCGCAAACACACACGACTTATTTATGTTTAATGCTATCTGATGGTTATCTGCTTATCAATCAGTCGTGAGCTTACAAGCACTGTTTCAACAGTAAATGATGACAGGTACCTGTTAGAATTTTTAAAGTGAAAATTGCAGGTTATTTCTTCAGAGTACCACTCTGTAAAGAAAGGGTTATCTTTTCGTGGCGCTTATTCTTAGTTTCTGACAGTTCAGCCTTGCCCTCAGCGTCTTGTAGCACCTGTACTATTAGGGACTACCTATCTGTTAATCAAGTTAATTTCAGTGGCGGGCCTCTGATGTTGGCAATTACTGCTCGAGGTGTATGTTTTATAAGCGAGGGAAAAGCACTTACTCAAGTCATAAATAATTTTTTTAATCCACTTTTTGTATGTAAACATCTTCAAAAAATTAAATGATCCGACAAGCACTTATCTTATCAAAATAGGAAACGTTCTTGATATTTTCACATTTTCATCACAACATGACCCCCGCAGTAGATCAGATAATCATCCGAATTGAATCTTAATATCTCAGGTCACCCAGGTCGTCGAAACTCTCTCAAACCACTGTGGAATACCAACTGAGCTGCTGATGCGTGCTCAGCCTCCTAAATGGCCGGAACTTTTCCCTATAAAATATTATAATTCGGGACAGCTATGTGCGCTATTCTTTAAGCAGATCATAAAAGCTTACGATCTATTTAGAGATCAATTCGAATCACGTGCTTTGGGAATAAATGGTTTTTCTCGTTCTGTTTAGGGTTTTGGCTATTGTTCTTGTGTTGTTTCATTATCATTCAGCACTAAGAGTGGTCTTGATGGTTATAATTTGTTTTATACAATTTTGTATGTCTATTACTACTGCTTAATGCTATCATCTACCAAGTGTAATAACGTAATCGAAACCTTTTCCTCAATTCCGCATTACGACATTTAAAATATTATACCATTTTACAAAGACCGGCTTGAGCTCAGTTCCATAATTCAGCAAATTCCAAATGGACATTAAATTCTGTCTCCTTGGTAGCGGGAGGTCTAAATGAACTGTTCAAATATGGCTATTCATATTATTCCTTTACCAACATGATATTACCCGCTTAGAACACATAAAGCGGAGTATCTCTGATGACATTAAGGCTATCAAGATTTAAGAACATTTTCGATCGAGGCGGCTCGGCAAGTCAAGACACAGCACCTCCTATATGACGAGATTGCAAATGCGAGCTTTTGTCTGACCGTCATGCACGACCATTGGCAGATCTTGCCTGGAAAACTTATCAATCATCTGGCGAAATGAATAATAGATCGTGTATGGCGCGGCCATTTTTTATGTTCTTCTGTTGCGAGTGATATTCGAAAAGACAAATTTGCGAAATGAAGTAGTTTACTGGCCGTACGTGCATTGTTTCAGTGAGTTTCGCGAGGAAAACGTCGGATTATCTTTCGTAAATCGTCTTGCAAAATCGTACTTTCTACTGTTAATCTTCGAACGCGAGATTCATAGATTATGGCAAATTATGACGGAGAGATGGTAATAAGTGTTTCTTTGAATCTTTTTCAATTCTTGGAGATTTTTCATGCTCAGAGGAAGCACAAATTTTTTCCAAACGTCATTAAGTCAGTCTATTTGGGGTAAAACATTTATTTTCCTCCTTGTCATCCTGTCGGCAGGCAAAGTCTTCTCCTACCGCTCGTCGCCGGCATGTAAAATCTTTTTCTGCCTCTCGATTGATTCACTTTACCTGCCGGTACGAGCTATATCTGAAATCGGAGTAATTGAATTCTTTACTGTCGCTTGTAGGTAAAGTATTTTCCTGTCGCTCGACTGATTCAACATGAGCTGCTGTCACTTTACCAGCCGGCGACGGGAGGCAGGTAAACAAGTATTATTGACATCAAACATGCGTTGTAAATCTGACTTTGACATTTTTATCATATCTTCTCAATATGTGCTGAAAGGAGATAAGTATAAAAAAAATAAAGATTTCAAAGCTTAATATTAAAGTGAATGTGTTCTACAAGTCTGTCAGTACTTAAGACAGCATACTTCAAAGGATTGGAGAAAAAATATCATGTTCTATTGGGAAATAAAGTAGCTTTTCTTCTGATACTTCTGGCAAACTGCACAGCTTCGCCAGAAAAGTGACATTTTCGCTTTTTACGAAGCAATATACTATTATTAGTAACTCACGACGACTTGAACAAAAAGTTTTAAAACAAATTATTCAACAAAGCGAAATTGCGAACAAAAGTAGTTCACATTACTATTTAACGGGACTGTTCACAAAGTTTTTTACTTGGACACCAAAATTGACATCAAATTTATGACCCCACTTACAACTTGTGACTAACTGCAACTGTAATTTAAGACGCATCTGATAATCGGATATAATTCATAATAAACTCTAATTCAGGACATATCAAGAGTAACTCTACTACTAAGAATTCAGTTCAATCTACACAGTGGCCCATTTTAAAAGATCCAGTCAAGTATCTCACAAATCATGGCAAGGCGCAGCCAACGTCAGATAAATGACAACTTCAGTTTCTTAAAGGAATCAACAAATTTTTTTATTCCTGAATTGGATTCAGTGCTTATCTCTAAACAGAAAGTGTTGGAATATGTATAGGCTGGAACCATTAGAATTCTAAACATCTACAGGTTTAATTTTTTATCTCGAGAAAGAATTGCAGTTTTAGGACGCCACATCAAAACCACTTCTAAATTTATGAAAAATGTCCAAACTTTCTAGACACTCGGCAAAAACCAAATTTTGACAATTTCCTTAAACCAATCTTACTATAACCAGCTCTAAGTCATTCACTTATGATTGAAATCAAGTAGGTATTCCACATCTGACTTTGACATTTTTATCTCCTTAACATGTTACCTCAAAGGTAACGAGAGTCTCAATATTCATTCTAAAGGGTTTTCCGGGAGTTGAAGCTATGGTCCAATGAAATTTCTTCCTGACAGTTTGTCTACAGATGCGGCAAACAATATCAAAGGCGATGAGGCAATGGGCGAAGTGATCTTCCGTGCTTCCCGACGTTGACTGATTCGACTGTGGTGAGCTCCGTAGTATTTATTCCCCTGCCGGCGCCGTCGCGCTGCAGTGGAGGGAAGCAGCGGGAGGTGACTTCGCCCGTTGCCTCATCGCCTTTGATAATGCCTGCCGCAGCTGTAGACGAAACGTCAGGAAGAGATTCCATTGGACCTTCAAAGCTAGAAAAACACTTTAGATTGTATTTTGACCGGCAGTGAAAGCCTTCGCAGTTTTATGTTATTATTTATTTTAGTAAAACGATGTACAAACGTTGGAGATAATTTTTCCTAAACTCGCTGGGATTATCATATTTTTTCTGATAGATGTCGTTTTTTAATTATGATAAAAAGCTATTAAAAAAATATCAAAAGAAGTAAGTTCTAGTGGTTTAGGTGTAGCGTCCTCAAGATTTTAATTTCCAGGAGAAAAATAGCGGGAGAAGGACTCAAAATAAAACTTCTACGCCTCCGCAGAAGTTCCCGACGTTTCGACGTTTATTTTACGTCTCTTGCAAGGCTATTGAACTCAAACTGCAGAAGTTTTTCGTTAGATAGTAAAGATGTTTATTGTCCATCAGAACAACCACAGGGAGTGACGTAGAAGCGTAGAAGTTTTATTTTGGGTCCTTCTCCCGCTACTTTTCTCCTGAAAAAAAAAGAAGTAAGTTATTTAAAATGGTTTTCTATTAGCTTTACATTGGTACCAATAAGTGTACGGTTGCTCTTCAAAGGTGACTTCTTCAAAGACCCCGTTTGTAATGTTTTTTCTTTTTCTACATTTCTTTACAACTTTTTAGCTTTCGGAATTTACCTTGTCACCTTAACGATGGTTTTATCCTCAACAATCTCATCTCCTTCTTTACGTTGTACGGCCACTTTTACTTCAACCATCTCCGCTTCTTTAGGTAGCGGTGCTTTTTTCAATAAAACTGTTTCGGCCTCTAGTTCTTCAAACCCCACTGTTGTTCTTGCTTTATTGGAACTTTTGCACTTTCGGGAGCTTCTTCTTCTCCCTTCTTCTTAGATCTTGTGTCCTAAGTTTGGTCTTTTATTCAAGCCATCATCAATAGTGGGAACGACATCAATTTCGTCCTTTGGTGTCCTTAATATTTTTTTTTGTGTCCTCAGGCTTCGATGCTTAGGCGATATTAATTACATCCTCTTTTTTTCATTCAGATAAGGTAAAAAGATATCCGTTTTAAATAGGAATTCTTCGGGTTCTTCTTTGGGTCTGGAGGTTGTTTGCAACATCTTAGTCTCTCTCTTCCTCCCCAGGCTGTGGTACATTTTTTCGATAATTAATTCCTCGGTTTCAAGTATGGGTCTCTAACTTGGCTTTTTGCTTTTTTATTTTATTTTAGCTTATTCATCCTGGACCTCAACAATTGTTAATGGAACGGGGTATTAAACTCATTATCCCGCGTTTATCGCCCCTTTGTAGGCTTGTCGAGGTCTTAATCCAACTTCCAACTCGACAAGGGTCGAGTCCTGATTTATAGGCATCTTCCTTCTTCTTCTTAGGCTTCAGGGTTGAAGCTTCTTCAATGCTGCTGGATAATAGTACTGTCCTTGTGTATCGCTTCTACGCTACTAACAGGAGGTACTTGCTAGCTTACTAGAAGGAAGTTAACATGGACAATTATTTTTGGTCTTCTTCTTCTTTTCTTCAAGTTTTGTGCTTCAAGTTGAACGGAATTGGAGGAATTCAGGTGAGAATTAGGGCTAAAGTCTGTAAAAAATGAACCACATTATCTGGAAATGGAGAAACTTTATTTTAGGACAAAATCAGGCAAAATTAATTCAAATCTCTCAATTTGTTGTTTTTAGACCAAAAGAAGTGGAAAAAACGAAATTTTTGGACCACAATTTGGCCGGAAACGCTTCAAAAAGATATTTTGATGTTTTCCGAGAATGTCAAGTTAAGATTGCGGCCAAAAATCTTTGAAAAATGACTTAAAGTGCTTAAAAACGCAAATTTGAAATTTAAAAAAAATACAGACTGCCAAGTATTCTAAAATCATTTCAAAATTACAAAAGGTCAAAAATGGTAACTTGGAGCCTTTTTAGCTGCGTCCTAAAATGTCCATTTCTTCGGTTTTCTTAGGTTTTCCAAGCACGAGTTTCTTATCGTCTAGGGATTCTTCAAGCTTAATTTTCTCTGTATTCTTAAAACGAAGTTTAATTCCTTTGGCTCTCTCATTTTCTTCAATAGGCCATTCAGATCTCTCAAATTCAAGTTTTTCAGTTTTCACGTCTTCGATATGGGTTGGTTGAGACAATGGGACCGTGACATGTTCGCCTGTTCCAATCATAATTATATGATAATCATCAAATTTATGTCTCGAAGAAGAAGATAAACGAAGAAGTTTACCGAATAGTGAAGGAAAGCAACTTCACCAAAACGCTCAACATACATGGTTGTTCTAAGCATTAAGAGAAGAACAACACTTTGTAAAGACCGGGAAAGGTACAACAAAATTCATGTCAAAGTAGTCGAACAGTAGGTAACCAGCTTAGTGCGAATAAAATTTGTTACCATATACAGGGTGTCTGGATATTGAGGCAACACATTTTGGTCACATTTTTTGGTATCAAATTAGGGAAATCACAATTTTTATTTCGCCAAGAAGTTTCTTTCAAAGTTTCCGAGCCATGAAAGTCGTCTGAAAAAGTAGATTTTGAACTTCTCAAAATCCACTTTTTTTTAATAAAATATAATTATCTGATAACTGAAAACTGATTAACGATTGCCACCTATGAGAAGAACATTCGTGGAATTTCATACGAGTCTCGTTAGGCATTGGATCACATTTTAATATTTTTCTAGTACCTAAACGTTGTGATCCTTAAACTGAAGTGTAATCTGAACTTGGTAAAAGTCGCTGTTAGAGATTATCGTACCAGAAAGATCTGACTTCTGAGATATTAAAAAAAATGCTTCTTTGGGGCCCAAGTCAAGCAGCTGTAACTACAAAAGAGGAGGTCACCAATTTTCTGTGATTTCGTTACATTTAAAACACTTTGCCTAGACCGGAAAAAATGTTACCTGCCCCTTAGGTCAATTTTGACTTATTTGACGTCTTTGACTTTGGCAGTAAATGTGCTATATTTTTGCATTGAAAAGTTACGTCCAGGTATAGGGAAAGTAACGCAAATCAAAGATCGAATTTAATTCTACTGTAATCCTTATAAGTCCGCCACTGTATAGAATATTGGTTTTAAAAATCGTCGATCACTTCACAGTATACATTACACTTTTCCCAAATCGACACCCAATAAACAAACCCATAGAGTCAATGAAGTGTGCCAAGTTTATATCACCGATACGGATTAATTAAGAGAACGTTCTGCAATATGGACTCCGCTCAGGTACATAAGAGCAAAAGTGGAAAAAGGTCTTACTGGAATGCTAACTTTAATTATGAAGGTAATATAGTGCCTCACTGATATCGTGTTATACGAGGGAATACACTCTGCAATATGTTTTATCGCGGATGCATCGGAATTAATGATGTATATCCACTATTCCCTTTTGCAACGGAGCGATATTTCCGATATTGGCGGGTATTCAATTTTCAGAGACGAATCTGGAATGCAATTAGCTATAGGAATTCTTATATCGGTTGACTTAACCCGAAAGCATAATGTAAAAGTTTCAGTAACAAAGAGTTAAAATTTAAAAGGACGAAAGGTGGAACAGCCTTTTGTCTTGAAACCATAATGTATTTTGCAGGATTATTTACATTGGTGACAATCCACACTCAGTCAGCAGAGGCAGAGGAGTTTCTCAAGTTAATGTGCTGATGTTTTAAACAAAGAATGAATCAGATATTACGTCACCCTAGGCTATAGCTTAAGGGCATTAATGCCATTCATTAAAATTTAAGGGGAAAATGAGAAAGGATGAGGATCTCGCACCTCAAAATATACATTTATCGATCGATGAAGCTATCAGTGTATCTGCATTACGTGCAGTACAAAATGCCGACTCAGCGAAACAGATGGCGCCAGTAGGACTGGCCTGCCATCGCCCGGTGGACATTTGGCTTTAAATTTTCGATATTTTCACGTGCGAGATCATTCTAGTTCGTGCAGTGGCTGAAGTTGGTCGTGACGAGTGGTGGAGTGCCGTCCGGATTGTGTGTGCGCATTGCGACGAATTTCGTTTTTCGTCTAACCATTTCGTTTCTTTCAGGCTGGAAATTTGTCTTGTGTTCTAATCATTTCATTTGTTTCAGAAATCTCTTTACAGGTTAATAAACATTTCATTTCAGGCTACCGCAGGAGGAGGGAAAAACAGCGGAATGGAGCTTTCACCCCAAAATCTGAAAGCAATGTCCAAGGATAACCCCGATCAGCTAGTAAATCTCTGCTTGCACTTCAGGCTTGTTTTGATGAATGAATTGCTTGCCAAAACCAATCAGACCTATACTCTGTTCAGCGAGGGTTCAATATGACGTCACATTGCTCATCTCATTTCATTAGAAAAAGATTAGAAAAAAACAGGCGTATTATTAGTTCTTATTAATAATAAAACCACCAGGTAAAATCAGTTTGACGCTTAATGTCAAACTGTCGTCAAAACTTAGAAATCCGCGTCCAGCTTTTGTAGAACTAAATATAGAAACGAAAGAACCGCTTTTAAGGGATCATGTAGAAGAAGCCACTGTGTGAAGAAAACCCGGAGAAAATATCCAAAATAGAGGACAAACAAGGAGTTACAATTGACGAAGCGGCCAAAGAAATTCCATCAACATACGTCCGGAAGGAACTATTAATTGTTGAAAAGAAGCCCCTGTTCCTGAACAACCACCTACTGGTCCACAAAAATATCTTCCCCTGGTGTCACCTAAAGGCTAGATCCGCTTCTGTGGAAATGAATAAAACTTTAATCAAAATTAGCGAGGTGTTTGACGGAATCAACTAAAGAAAAAATGTGGAAGAACGATGCATGCATGCGACACAGATAACAGCAAAACCGCGGTTAGGTGTCTTAAAAAAATTGCCCACGCTTAGTTAGACTATGTACTCAATTTAAATTATTTATGTTGCATGTCTTATTATCACATATTGCATTAATTAAATTCTAAGAAAATTTTCAAGAGTTGAATATACAATAAATGCCTAACAGTTTTTTTTTATCAAAACAATGAATTCATGCGGACACGTATTGAACAATTCTGCAGAAAAGGGTGCATTCGAACGAAAAAAGGAAAAATATGTGTGGCGATCCGCCGAGAAGTGTTTCTGCTTATTGGTTTTACAACGCAAGTTGTGAGCACTACTAGATATAGTAAGCACACAAAAATACTCAGAATATCTTGGGCCGATTTTGTCCATATCTTATGATCTACATCCATGGCCGGGTGAATCATAGCAGGTCTCTATGGTAAAGCTGCTGCGGATATTTCTTCTGAATTAATACCCGAAATGAGAAAACTTTGGAATATTTGCACAAAAGGCTAAATTGATACCCTGCCCGTGTCTACAAACATAACTTGACATATTGTTCAACTGACATTTTATCACAGACAGACGTGTTTTTTTGTATGACGTCACAATTTATGACGTAATATTGAACCCTCGCTGAACAGAGTATATCTAGAAATGATACAGAGATTAGGAGCGAAACCAGAAGAGACTGCAAGGCAAGTGGCTGAAATAAAAGAATCTGCGCGAAGAACAAGAAAACCAGAAATATCTTCTGGAGCTCCAAATCTAATGGAGGTAGAGGAAGAAAATCGAAGAAGAAACTCCCAATTTGGTAAGAATCCAAAGGGAAGAAAAAGCCAAAAAAATGAGGAAACCCGAAGCCACAAAAACCACCCCAGCCCCCGAGAAAATCGAAGAAACAAAGCCAAAAGTACCCTCAGTGGTACTGAAAAATATAGGTGACTGGCAAGTCGTCTGCAATAAGATCAAGTCTAAGAAAATAGACTACAGCAAAGCGAAGATCCGGAGTCATCCCCAACACTGCCCAAGACAACAGGCAGCTAACTAGGATGCTGTCTGAGCACAAGAAGGAGTATCATACATACTCCCTGCCAGAAGACAAGACAGTCAGGGCAGTTATAAAGGGAGTGCCGACGAACATAACAGCCCAAGAGATCGAGCAGGACCTCAGAAGCAAGAACATCGCCCCTATTTCGGTCCAGAGGATGAGGAGCTTCAGTGACAAAAGGCCGGTGCAACTGATGCATGTCCGGGCCTCCAGGAGCGAAGAGATGCGGTGTTCGAGATCAAGAGGTGCTGTGATCTGGTCGTCGCTGTAGAGTCCCAGAAGAGACAACAGGGCCCACAACAGTGCCACAGATGTCAGCGTTACGGACACGCACAAGGCTTCGGCACTGCAGAAGCCAAGGGCGTCAAGTGCGCCAGCAATCATCACTCAGGAGAGTGCAAAAAGACGAAGGAAACATCTTGAATTGCGCAAATTGTGGGGGCCCGCACCCAGCAAGCTACAGAGGATGTAGCAAATACCCCCTGCAAAAGAAGACGACAACGGCCAAGCCAACAGAGCAGAAGCAGACAGGAACAAGCAAGCCAGTTTCGGGTGGAATAAGCTACGCTGCTGCCACTAAGGCAGGAAACAGCGCAGCCAAATCCACCCCAGGCATGAGCCAGCCAGCTGACTTTCTTAAAGTTTAGACCGGATGAAGCATATGTTCTCAGCAATGAGTGCATTAATGGCTAACTTTCCCATGTTTCAGGTCTAAATGGCAGCACGGCCCCTACCTTCAGCCCTGCAGATAAATGGCATTAAAATCCGGAAAGCTGAGCTACAGGAGAGGCTTGAAGATGATATTGCAGCCCTGCAATAGACCCACCTCAGAAATACTGAGGACTTCAGTGTACCAGGATACTTGGTTCACAGGAAGGACAGGCAGGGACAAGGAAACCGAGGAGGTGGAAGAGCTGCGCTGCTCGTCAGGAGACGAGTACCACACGTGCAACTGCCACCAATACAAACAGCCGGGTTGGAAGCAATGGCAATCGAAGTGGAAACCGAAAGGAGGAAACTGAAAATTGCTAGTTGCTATGAACCATGCCAAGGCTTAGACCCCAATCACTTTCAGGAGACAACGGGGACAACACGTCGCCATTGGAGACTTCAACGCGGAATGACCAGACTGGAATAGCAGAGCTATCAACCACAACGCCGATGATGAATTTTCTGCACAGAAGAGGGGACATTCAAGTCATGGGACCTGAAAAACCTACTCATCTAGCCGCCAACTGAAGAAACGACGTACTGAACACAGTTCTCACCAGAGAACTAGAAATGGAAGCTGTGCTCACAGTGTCCATGAGGGTTTCTCCGACCACAGTCTATTGATGCTTCGTCTACGAGAGGAGGCACCGGAAGAGGCTATTTTCAACAGCCGAGGCACAAACTGGGCGCAGTTTGCTGCACTCTTGCAGAGAGACCTTCCATTGCTTCCTCGATAGATGGGATTGACCAAGCTGTTGCAGTGCTGGAGAATAGCAATATTAATGCTATTGAAGCCGGTACTGTAACACAAAACAGAAAACTAATCAAAAACTATTTAGCAGGTATTCCGGACGAGACTAAAGCGCTCATTCAAGAAAGGAGAAGGGCCAAAAGGAGGGTCATCAGGACCAACCTACCAGAGGACAGACACAGCTATAACCGCCTTAGCAGGCAGGTCAAAGCTGCGCTGGGCAAAGTCAGAGCTGAACAATGGCAGGAGCCTCTAGAAAACCGCTAAAGCAATGCGGCAGAAAAGGAAACAAATCCCGCCGTCACACGGACCAAACGGGATTGTATTCACCAACCTTGACAAAGCGCAGATATTTGTTAATCACTTGGAGAGTCAGTTTCAGGAAAACATCATTGACGACGATCATGCCGACCGCTGGGAAGAGTTAGTGAAACGACGAACCAGAAGGATAGATGGGTTGCTGGACGAAGAGCACATCCCGCACACCAGCCCTGAAGAAATTCGGGACATTGTGCAGCATCTAGACCTCAGAAAGACACTTGGATGTGATCAGATAGGGAACAGGCCACTCCGACTGTTGCCACCCAGGGGGATTGCAGCCTCGGTCAACATTGTGAATGCAATGTTAAGACTGAGGCACCTTCCAACCAGGTGGAAGCAGGCGGATGTTATACCGTTTCTCAAACCAGGTAAAAACCCTCTTTTTCCACATAGTTACAGGCCCATCAGGCTGCTGCCTACCATGGGGAAGGTAGCAGAACGAGTCATCCTGAGACGATTAAAGGACAAAGCAGAACAACTAGAGGCGCTACCGGACGAGCTGTTTGGCTTTAGAGCCCAGCTGTCGATCGAACTGCAGGTGCTGAGGATGGTGGAATACATCACCGAGGCATTCAACAGGCGAGACGCAGCAGGAGCCATCCTGCTGGACGTAGCCAAAGCCTTCGACTGAGTCTGGCACAAAGGACTGGTAGCCAAGCTGCTATACATCGGGTATACGATCGATAAAGGAACTTTTAGTTTTGAGTAAGGTAAGTGGGCGACGCCGCAACCGGTCGGTTTTTATGTCATGTTTTGTTTTATTTTGCTAACTTTTTTTAATAAATATATTATTTTTTTCTTCGGGAATGTTAAGCCTGGTTATGTCCAGTGGTAATGTTCAGTAAAATAAAATATTTACGATAATATCACCGTCGTTTTCGTTGTTTTAAAGTGTTATACGGTTAACCATCTGGGTTAGCGATATTTATTGGCGACCATGAGAGGACCACTGCAATCTTCGGATTTTGGAAGGTCTGATTAATATTGATCGTCGTAACACCTAGATAAAAAAACGTTCTATTTAATACTGTGTGTTTGGTTCAGAAACTGGCAAATATACCGGGCTGCCACGGTTCTTTAGGCAAACGGTAAGGTTTTGAACAATTTGTCATTGTTTTTCTAATCGAAATGCAGACCCTGGACACGAAGAAAAAAAGAAAAAGACCTTTACGAAGAATGCGAATGAGTTGGAAGGCTTGTTGCTACAAAGTGAATTACCACATTTGGAAATCAAGGTGTCTTGGACCTTCTCCAAGATAAATATGAGGCTCTTATATTAGTATATGGGAAGATTTTCGACCTTTTAATGGAAAAGGATTCTAGTGAAGAAGAGTTGTTGAATGAGATGGAAGGACGTGAGCCATACCAAAAGAAGTTTATGTAGTGTCATCACAGATGTGATGATTTGTTAAAAATAATGGGCAGGAAAACAGTGCAGTAGATCACTCTTCAAGTTCTAGTAGAACTGTCAGGTCAACGCCTCAAATTACAGGCGCAGCCACAGGTAATCAGAAGTTTAAGTTATCAACTATTCAGTTTAAAGTCTTTAATGGTGATATTAAAAATTGGTTACCATTTTGGTCACAATTTCGGAAGTTGCATGAAGACCAAAATATAGGTGTTGAAGACGAAATAGAATATCTGATACAGGCTACTCTTCCTGGAAGCCGAGCGCCAACTTGTTGAACGCTTTCCTGCGGTAGGCAGTAATCACAGTAAAATGGTAGACTGTTTATTTGTTAGGTTTGGTCGGGAAGACCTTCAGTATGTGTTCGGGAATTGCTAAAACTTATATTAAACTCTGGTACATAGTTGGAACTGACTATTCTCTATGACAAACTAGAGACTCATTTGCGGGCCCTAGAAACTTTAGGTAAAACAACTGACAAGTGTGCTGCGATGTTTTTTCTTTGACAGAATCCTGTTTGCCAGAAGATGGAGGGTCTGGCAACGTTCACTTCGCACACCATCTCTGGGGTGTCTCGTTCCAGGCAGAACCAACTATGGAAGATCGTTTGAAGTATTTAATGAGCTTCTTAGAGGAAGAGGTCGAAAGTGAACAAATAATTAAATCAGCAAGTGAAGGCTTTGGTTTGACGTCTTTAGGAGTGAACAAGGATCATAGACGAGCCCCTGGAGGTAACAATAGAATTAAGCAAAGACATTTTTCTGAATAGTTGCGGAGTATACCTACAGCCAGTGGTTTGGTCAACCAAAGTACGATACAAAGGAGCGATAAAATGCATTCTTATTCTTTGGACAAGAGAAAGTCCATTTTACAGGGAAAAAGGGCCTGTTTCAACTGTCTAAGGTTGGGTCACCAGTCCAAAAAATGTGTGGCTCGGCTAAAACGTATTGTCTGTGGGAAATTACATTCTGTTATGATGTGTCCTGATATTGCAGTTGATAAACGGCAGAAGAACCTGAAGAAGCAGATAAACCTGAAGATAAAACATTAGCTTGTACCAGCAAGGTTGATACTCATGTCATGTTGCAAACATTGCGGATCACCCTGGACACAGCTTCTGGCCCGGACTTGATAGATACAGGCTAACAGAGGTCATATATTTTGCAGTCAACGGCACATCTTGCCAAACAGGTGCATTGATTGTTTGGGGGGGGGGGGGGGTCATTATCTGAGCAGAGTCATGAATACTATGACATAAAGGTTTGCAATGGAAGTTTTAATTATGCTATTGAGGTGTCTGAATTGAACTGCTTGGAAGTGGAAATATCTTATAGTGGAAAGCATGTAGAAGATAATGGACGTGTTGACATTTTGATTGGATCAGATGTTGCTGGCAGATCGCACACGGGGCGAAGAGATGTTTTGGCCTGTGGATTGGTGGACAAGATACCTATGGATAAGATTTATACTCCCTCCTTAGTAAATATCTCACTTTGATGACACAAGAGATGCCAATGTAACTCAACTTTGGGAATTGGACGTGTTGGGGATAACTGATTCTGCGGACAGGAGGTCAAAACAGGAGCTGGCTTAGGGCGCCAAAGTTTGTTCGAGCAGACAGTTGAGCATGAGGATCATAGACGATACCAAGTGAGACTTCCATGGCTTGAAGGCACCCTCCTTTATCTAGTGCATACTCTGTTGCTAAGAGTAGACTTCAGAATACTTCTGAATCCTGACTGGAGAAGGATGAACTTTTGGATGCATATGGAGAAATTTTTGCTGGCTGGCTTAATGAAGGAGTTATAGAGGAAGTGTTGGAGAAAACACCTTCCGCAGAGGATGTCCATTATTTACCTCATCGACTTGTACTGAAAGAAAATAGTACTACAAAAATTCGTTCAGTGTTTGATGCTTCTGCAAGAGAGAAGGGTGGTCCTTCTCTGAACGAATGTCTGGAGAAAGGAGTGAATCTAATAGAACTTATCCCTGACATACATCTAAGATTTAGACTGTAGTAGATAGGTGTTACTGCTGACATAAAAACAGCTTTCCTCCAAGTTGGAGTTGCTGCACCAGACCGTGAATTTTTAAGATTCCTTTGGTTGAATTCTTAAGGAAAAGAAGTGGTTTATCGGCATAGACGTGTTGCGTTTGGAGTGAACAGTAGTCCGTTTTTGCTGGGATCCACCATTGAACATCATCTCACTAAAGCTTTGGAGAAATGTAGAGAGGAAAATGTTTCCTAGTCCAAAATAGGTTCAGTTGAACAACTTTTACACAGTTTTTATGTAGACAGTTGTGTAACAAGTGTAAAAAATGAAGAAAGGTTGAATATTTTCATCAGATAATTAACTATGGTGATGGCAGAGGCTAGATTTGACCTGAGATGGTGGGAGTTTTCTGGACAACTTAAAGATGATACAACTTCCTCTCCAACGGCTCTACTAGGATTATGGTGGGATACTCGCAATGACATGCTTAGTATAAACCCTGCTTGTCTAAAGAGCATACAAGAGTTAATATAATGCTCAGCAGGTGTTTGACCCAATTGGATGGTAACCCAATGGTAACTGCACCAGTTACTCTTGCAGAAAACATGGGGTGAAGAGCTAGGTTGGGATAATCCAGTTTATTCAGGAATTGAAGCCAGCTTCCGGCATTGGATTGACGAGGTACATACTCTGTTAGATATTAAAATACCTAGGTGTATTAGACTTGGAGAAGATGGCTTGAAAGAAGTCAGCATCCACACATTTTGTGATGCTAGCAAGGAGGCTTACGCCACTGTTTTGTTTTTCAGAGTAGTGCAGAGCACTGGAGCGTTGAAGAAAATCACCATACCTCCTTTGGAACTTTTGGTACCCACTATTGTTGCGAGGCTTTATTCAGCTATAAAAATAAATCTGACGATCAATATGGATATAAAAAGCTATTTTTGCAGTGACTCTTCGACAGTGTTCTCCTGGATCAAGCGAATAGAGGACTGGGGTACTTTTGTGGGAAATCGAGTGTCTGAGATCCGTCAGCTAACTGCAGATGGACAGTGGAAGTGGAACTTTGTTCCAGGCGTAATAAATCCTGCCGATCTCCCTTCTCGTGGCTGTTCTGCCAGACTATGGAAGGAATCCAATGGTTTGAGAAAAAATGACACTCGATTGTCTACTTTTAAAGATGAGCATGGGTTGATTCGACTCAATACCAGAATATGTTTGAGGGAGGACCTTTATCCATTCCGTTTTCCAATAGTTCTGCCCGCTGCTCATCCTTTAGTAAAACATTAAAAACAGCGTTCTATCATAAAAAGTCTGAGCTTGTCGAATTGGTCAAAATCAGAACATCCATTTAAAGCTCGACTTAAAGGGATTCAAATTTATTAACTTCTTATAATTACTGACTAATTTTAGTATGAATTGACTTTAATACTTCCAATTAATACTTCCAATCTAACGTCTAACCCTAGCAAACGAATCAGCAATTGCCCACAAAGTTGTCATTTCAATTATCTTTAGTTCTTTCTTATCTTCAATTTGAAGAATAGAATAGATACAGAATAGAATACTGTATGTAAAAAATTAAAATAAGTTTGTTTAATCCCAATTGCTAACTAATTATTATTTTTAACAAATTCGACGAATTGAGGCTTATCAGGACATTTTTAAACTTTTTGACGGAGATAGGCGTTAGTTGTAAGAAATTCATCAATCTCCAAAATTATTCTTTTTAACTATTTTAATCAACATCGTAACTAATTTTAATCCTGTTAAGTCAAACTGTGGCATCAAACTAAAATTCTGTAATATTGACTAAATTATGCAATAAATTCAGGCTTTTACGAAGTAACTTCAGTTCATAAATATTGAACAAAATAAAGGCCTATCAAATGAGATTAAAGAGACTTATTTTAATCTATTACACACAATATTCTATCATTCTATCACAACAACCGCTTAGGGGGATTTAGGGGGATTAGAGAGCTTAGAGGGCAGTTTGGCTTAGGGGGATTAAAACTAGTTAAATCATTGAATCTTGAAGAACTTTAGTCTCAACTGACTTTAAGCCAGCCAAATTTAAAACTAACGCTTAACTCCATCCAGTATTTCAAACATGGCTTTACTATCTCTATTTGAAGTAGCTTCGGTTCGTCAAATTTTTAGAAAATAATTAGATACCAATTGGGATTAAACCAACCTGTTTCAATCTCTTACACACAGTCTTCTAACGTTATAAACAAGAATTCATTGAATCATTTAGTCAGCATCAGATTATTCACTCTAAGTCAAACTTTGAATAGGCCTCTCATTTGATAGGATTGTCGTGCCTGAATTTATTGCATAATTTAGTCAGCGTTACAGTATTTTTGTTTGATGACACAGTTTGATGCCACAGTTTGACTTAGCAGGATTAAAATTAGTTGCTCCGCTGGTGAATCTCCAAAAACTTTAGTCCCAACTGACTTTAATCCTACCGAATTAAAACTAACGCCTAACTCCACCAAAAAGTTAAAAAATGCCCTAATAAGCTTCAGTTCGTCGAATATGTTTAAAATAATAATTAATTGGCAGTTGGGACTAAACGAATTTATTTTAATCTTTAATATACAGTACCTTTAATGAAATTGAATTATTGAATCATTTAGTCAGCATTAGAAAATATTAATTTACAGCTTATCTTTGTGGCGCCTATAACCTACCATATTTGAGGAAAACCCAGACTCTTGGGCGTGGATAAAGTATAGTATTCTACTTGCATTTAATGAGCATTATTCTCTCGGGAACTTGTGCCACTCGCTTCGCTTGTGGGCTCAAACGTTACCCTCGAGAATAACGACTCTCATTAAATGCTTGCTGTTACGTTGGGTGTTACGGTGTCTCTTTTTTTCACTAAAAAATGTCCTTTTTACTAAAAAATACTTAAATAATACACTAAAATAGGCCATAAAATGAACTAATTTGCCGCCCACCCTCGTAGCATTGAAATGAACATGCGAAAGAGATTAAAATTAATTAACTTGTTGAAACTTGAAGTACTAATTTCTCCGAATTAAAACTAATGTCTGACTATCAAATAAATTAAAGCTCTACAAAAAGCCTCTAATTGAATTACATTCAGTAGATAAATTAGAACAAAAATTAATTAGCTATCAATTCAGATTAAAGAGGCTTATATTAAAACTATCAAAAACAGCGTTCTATCATAAAAAGTCTTAGCTTATCGAATTGGTCAAAATCAGAACATCCATTTAAAGTTCGACTTAAAGGGATTAAAATTTATTAACTTCTTAATTACTGAATAATTTTAGTATGAATTGAATTGAATCCAAATTAAATCTAACGTCTACCCTATCAAACGAATCAGAAATTGCCCACAAAGTTGTCCTTTCAATTATCTTCAATTTGAAGATGAGATTAGATACAGAATACAATACTGTATGTAAAAAATATTAAGTTTGTTTAATTCCAATTGCTAATTAATTATTATTTTTGACAAATTCGACGAACTGAAGCTTATCAGGACATTTTTAAACTTTTTGACGGAGATAGGCCTTAGTTTTAAGAAATTTCTTTCTATCATCAATCTCCAAAATTATTTTTTTTTAAATAATTTCCTGATATTATAATATTATTTGATAGGATTAAAGTCAGATGGGACTAAAGTTCTTAGAGATTCAACATCGTAACTAATTTTAATGCTGTTAAGTCAAACTGTAGCTTCAAACTAAAATTTTGTAATACTGACTAAATTATGCAATGAATTCAGGCTTTTACGAAGTAACATCAGTTCATCAATATTGAACAAAATAAAGGCCTATCAAATGAGATTAAAGAGACTTATTTTAATCTATTAGACACAATATTCTATCATTCTATCACAAAAAGGGCTTAGAAGGATTTAGGGGGCTTAGAGGGCTTAGAGGGCAATTTGGTTTAGAGGGATTAAAACTAGTTAAATCATTGGATTCTTGAAGAACTTTAGTCTCAACTGACTTTAAGCCAGCCAAATTTAAAACTAACGCTTAACTCCATCCAGTATTTCAAACATGGCTTTACTATCTCTATTTGAAATAGCTTCGGTTCGTCAAATTTTAAGAAAATAATTAGATACCAATTGGGATTAAACCAACCTGTTTTAATCTCTTACACACAGTCTTCTAACGTTATAAACAAGAATTCATTGAATCCTTAGTCAGCATCAGATTATTCACTCTAAGTCAAACTTTGAATAGGCCTCTCATTTGATAGGATTTTCGTGCCTGAATTTATTGCATAATTTAGTCAGCGTTACAGTATTTTTGTTTGATGACACAATTTGATGCCACAGTTTGACTTAGCAGGATTAAAATTAGTTGCTCCGCTGGTGAATCTCCAAAAACTTTAGTCCCAACTGACTTTAATCCTACCGAATTAAAACTAACGCCTAACTCCACCAAAAAGTTAAAAAACGCCCTAATAAGCTTCAGTTCGTCGAATATGTTTAAAATAATAATTAGTTGGCAATTGGGACTAAACGAATTTATTTTAATCTTTAACATACAGTACCTTTCATGAAATTGAATTATTGAATCATTTAGTCAGCATTAGAGAATATTCATTTACAGCTTATCTTTGCGGCGCTTATAACCTACCATATTTGAGGAAAACCCGGAATCTTGGTCGTGGATAAAGTATAGTATTCTACTTCCATTTAATGAGAGTCGTTATTCTCGAGGGTAACGTTTGAGCCACGAGCGAAGCGAGTGGCAAAGTTGCCCGAGAGCCCTTATTGTGTAATATACTATTATCCACGACCATACTATAATAATCATATTATTCTTGTATATACATACTCAAGATTATAGAAATCTTTATTCACTTGTGAATAATGGTATTCACAAATGAATAATGAGTTGTTATGGAAACGAAACATGTTGTAGGCAGCTGGCAACTCAAAAAGTAAACCACCCTATACGTGAAATCGGCAGTTACCACTGGTTCATACAAATAATTATCCTTCTATTGTATTGAGTCTAGAATTTATTGAGTTAAATATAGGTTACGGTGTCTTTTTTTTACTAAAAAATGTACTTTTCACTAAAAAATACTTAAATAATACACTAAAATAAGCCATAAAATGAAGTAATTTACCGTCCACCCTGGTAGCATTGAAATAAACATGCACAGGCGATTAGACCGTTATCTATCTGACGCATCAAACATCGCGCCGTCGATTAGCGAAACCAATCCTAATTTAAAAATTATTAATTAACTTTGTGGCGCCTATAACCTACCATATTTGAGGAAAACCCAGAATATTGTTCGTGGATAAAGTAAAGTATTTTACTCGAATTTAATGAGCGTTATTCTCTCGGGCAACTTGTGCCACTCGCTTCGCTCGTGGGCTCAAACGTTACCCTCGAGAATAACGACTCTCATTAAATGCTTGTTGTATAATTTACTATTATCCACGACCAAGATTCCTGTATTCCCAAATATAATAGGTTACAGGTGCCACAAAGATAATACACAATTTTAAAATCACAACTGGTTTCGCTAATCAACGGCGCGACGTTTGATGCGTCAGATAGATGACGATCTAGTCGCCCGTGCATGTTCATTTCAATGCTACGAGGGTGGACGGTAAATTACTTCATTTTATTGCCTATTTTAAGTATTTTTCAGAGAAAAGTACATTTTTACTGAAAAAGAGACACCCTAACCTACATTTGCCTCAATCTATCATGTCTCAACATCCTAACAGAATCCTAATTATTTGAATGAATCATTGGTTACTACCGATCTCATGTTTAGGGCAGTTTACTTTCTTGAGTTACCAGTTAGAACGACATGTTTCGTTTCCATGACAACTCATTATTCACAAGTGCATAAAGATCAGCATTAATCTTGAGAATATACAAGAATAATGTGTATTATTGGAGAGTACCCTCCTATCGTTAGGAAATGTGTGGCCGTTGACGTGGTGCTTTTTTTTTAAACAATTTTCGCTCTGAAGAAGGAATGAAATAAATTCCGAAAGTTCGCGATATGTATGAATTTTTAGACTTTCGTTCGAGTTCTCCTCAGGACCGATACCCTTCTAACTAGTAATGATTAAGTATTTAGGTTTAAGTCCGTACAAGGGCGAAAAAAACTCGAGACTGACGTAAAGTCAGAGAAAAACGGCATTTCAGATTCCAATCGTTTCGTGTGGCCAAACACAACATAGATCTCGAATCAAAGCACACCGAAAACCTTAAAAGCTCTGTCTACACGCTCCCCTGACATCAACCGAAGAAGCAATACTTGAACCCATAAACCAGTTTAGTTCGAAAATCAAAAGCTTTGGACTTCACCACACAATAACACCGCAATCGCCACAGCAGCCGAAGGAAGAAGGTAAAACGCAGCATCGTCAGAGGCAACAAGTGGTAGCCCCGGGCGCCAAACAACCGAAGCCCGCGGCTTGCCCCTTCGCAACCTCACAAAGAAGCCCCAAAGGCGCGTCACCATTGGTCCGGCGGGATGCTGGGGCCCCGGGGAGCAGAGAGGGAGGCCCCGCGGCTGCGCTAACCATCAGTTGTTGCCCGTATGCCGAAGAGTTCGTGTCAGGTTATTACGTACGCCCATGGACTTACCGATATATTATTGCCGACGCGACGTGCTTTTACCGGAACCGCTAGAGGTATCTCTCTGTTTTCAATTACCGGAAATTTTCTTCTTTTTTTGTTGCCAAAAGAAATTTCGAACTGACTCGTGAGTGACTTTAAAGGACATTTTTTTCGGGCGCCAAAGAATTCGCTCTTGGACTTGGAAAGCGATTCTTCCTAAGATCCAGATGAGACTGAAGGGTTGATTGCACTATCCGGATGATGTCACCTCTGGACTTGATGACTTAAAGTGACAGTGGGTGGTGACGTGCAGCAACTGGATGGTGGATGTTCTCGATGTTGCTGAATCCGCCCCGCGGATTCCGTTGTAGTAGTGATGATGTGCAGTGTAGTGTGGAGATTGCTGTGTAGGAGCATGACCCATGGATATTTTCTGTTGCTGTTTTTCCTGCTGCTTAGTGTCTTGCAGGTAAACGTCACCGATAATTAGAATTATCAATGGGAAGAAGGATTTGCTTTGCATCATTTAATATTAAGAAGGATTACCTAATATTAAGAACATCATATACTTATCCAAAGGATTTTAACATGGTCGGCATCTTTAAATTACCCAGGCTCGACTCGAATTATGATGTGGTTTAAGATACAGTTTCCACTCTACGGTAATATTGTTCGTACCGTTATTCCATTTATGTGATGAAAAGTTATTATGATGAAACCCAGATTTTACGGTGGAATATTGGCTCTATTTATTTAAATTAAAAAGAAACTTGAAAATGTTGTTATGAATAGAACCAGTGGAACTTAAAGTAAATTGCTCTGGTAAGGATCGAGAGCTTAGGGGCTGTGGTAAGTCTCGGTGAGAATAAGAAGAGAATTAGCAAGGATTAAAGTCAAAAAAGAGAATAAAAATTGATACTTACCTCTGTCTGTAAGAATCAAAAAACCATTCAGAAACTGACATCATGGAATTAAATGACGCTTTCAATAAAACCTATTAAAACCAAAGCAGATTAAGTTTACACGCAGTTTGCACGTGGAGAAATTATACACGTGGAAAAGATACTTAGTTTGACGATAAACTACGGTTTCATTATTTTTTTTTTAATTTCAATTAAGAAAAAAATTTAATTTCAAAACTTGACCCGAGATTTGACCCTTATTGACGAATCTCCCGAATTCATAAATGTCAATATTAAAAAAAAGTATTAAACCTGAATTTAAAATGGTTAAGAAATAAATATGTTTTGACATTTGAAAAAATTCTGTTACCTACCTATTAAATAGCAAAACTGTGATGGATCTACTTTCAAAAGCCAAAGCACTTTAGAGCTTTTTCTTATTTTTGAAAACAATTTTGATTCATATTGTCATCACGTGAGAGTACAAATAAGTATCGTATTCATCCCTTATTTCTTTATAAAGCTTTTTCCTTACTTTGTATTTTTTTGTTAGATAAGTACAAGGATCTATACTTTTTTTCTGAGTTTTTTATCTGGATTTTTGAGTACACACCGAGGTACACACTGTGTCCAAGATAAGGATGCACTGCGTGGGAATCTTGGAAACGGTAAGATAAACGAATTGCGTTAAATTATCAGTTGCATAACGAGAAACCGCATGCATGGTGTTTGTAAAAGTCAGTTTTAAATATTAAAAAAAAAAGATTTTTATGAATTTTTGTTTTTAGTTATTTCAAACAATATCAAAAAACCGAAAAGACTTTTTCACTGCACCCTTTTAAGCTCTATAAGATGACTTTTATTAATTTTTATTCCAACGTTTCGTTACTGAAAGGCCATCGTCAAATTTACTTTTCCATACATATCAAAAACGAGACCTAAAATAAATTTGATATTGCATAAGTTAGCACTTTTTATACACAATTCAACAACGTGATTTTTGAATAAAGTGTAACGTTTATTTTACCATTAAAACTTATTATTTATTTTATTTAAATAATATCACTTGTGCTATAAAGTATTTACAGGTGTTAAAACTAACAATTGCTTGAACAACTGCAATGTTGTCTTTCGCCTACTAATAAAACATAAGTATCAATATTTTATTAAAAATTGCTTTTTTTAATGCAATATTTGCTACAAATCGTGTCTAATAAAACATCGTCGAATTAGGTGTAAAAAAGAATATTTAATAGAGTGTAATTTTTGTTTTTGGTCCATATAGAAAAATAAAGTTGATGATGGCCTCTCGGTCAAGGGGTTCACCACTACCCTAAAAAGTGTACAGTGATTCCCATTTGTTGGGAATACTTTGATAAAAATGAGAAGTATTCCCAGGTATTTCCAATATTCCCCAAGTATTCCTGGAAACACTCTGGTATTCCCGGGAATACTTAGGTATTCCTTTTTATTTTTTTGCTACTCCTAGGTATTCCCGTGTATTCCTAGGTATTTCAATCTAAATGTTTAATAATTCCATATTAATACCTATACCATTGGAGCCTTTTACGAGGCCTTTTAACATTTATATAAGGTGCCTTTTTTTGAGTGCGTGCAGTATTGCTATCTCTGAAACGCTGTAGTTTCAAGGTCGGTTAAGTTAGCAAAATGTTATCTTTTGTGGAGACTTTTTAGAAAACCTTTACACTGTTGCCACATTTTAAGTAGTTTTTGAAATATTTGGAAAAATGGGCAAATAGCGAAAATTTTAAATAACTTCTATTTCAAAAACTATTAGTGACCCAAAAAAAAACTTGATATTTTAAAGTTTTACTGCACTCTAACCCCTCCCAAATGATATCTCGATTAGCTTCGTGTGACGCTTATCAACTGAGTTACCAGTATAAAGTTATTTTCTTTTAAATATTGACCCAGTCGAGGACCTAGTTTTGGTATATTTTATATTTATTTAAATATTTCAGAAACCACGCAAAATATGGCCACATTTTAAAGGGTATCAAAACAGGCTCTACAAAAATCAACTTTTTGCTAATTTAACCGTCTTCAGAACTACAGCCGTTTCCGAGATAGTAATACTGCACATATACACTTAAAAAAAGGTACCCTGTACCTATATCTTGTAAAGTAGGTACTTATGATGTAAAGTATATTTGGATTATGGTAATTGTGTAAACGATGGGCAACGAAAGAACTTGCTGCTGAAGACATTACTCTGGTGAAACTGATACTCTACTCTTGATTTTTCTGTCCTAAAAAATTACAAAAACTACTGAGTTCGAGATTAAACTGACATTTGCATGAAGCTTTTCGTTACATGATTCATAAAAGATAGTTTTTAATTTGTGTGTAAGTGATCAAATGAATACACGAGAATGAGTGAGAGCATACGCAAAATGCACATTGCGCACGCTCTCTCATACAAAAGCGTGTGCAAAGTCCACTTTGCATACGCTTCTGATTGCCTTGCACACGCCTTGCATGTATTTTATGATACGAATGATCATTTATGAAGCAAAGTCGTAGTCGTAGAGAAGCTCTTATGAATTACTTCTATTGCCGTAGAGTTGAAAACAAGAACATAACATCAATCAAAGAACGTCTCTTGATACTTTTTATACAGAACAATAATAAAAGCGAGAATAAAAGACTTCTTTGGTTAATAACATATATTTTGTTTATTATTTAATTTTTACTAGGACAGCAGCCGACAAGTTTCAAGACTTTAACGTTTTCTGCATATTTGTTGTTTTAAATATTTATCGTAAATCCTTACATACCTAAATCTTATAAATAGTACCTAGAGAATAGGTGCTGTGAAATTTTCTTTTTTTTTCAATACACCAAAACACATAGATAACCGAGTAGAAAACACCTTTTTCTTTGCCGGGTACAAAAGGTCCAATGAATAAATAGCCAATATCTGTCAGGTATTCCCTTCAGAATTCCCAGATATTCCCACTTATTCCTAAAGTATTTCCATGTATTCCCAAGTATTCCTAAGTAATTACAAAGTATTCCCAGGTATTCCTAAGTATTCCTATGTAATTCTAGTGGTTGACCCCTTGCTCACGGTATTGAAAAAATGAAACTTTTTTTCCATAAGAAATTGTTTGAAATGTCTCCTCTCTTTTCTCTGTTTTTTAGATTTTTAAGTAACTAAAACAAGAAACTAATTTTCGCAAACTTCTTGTCTGAAGTCTCGCCATGGCACAACTTTCTTCTAATTTAATTCCCTTACCGTATTACTTACGAGCGGAGGTTTCCATGCAGGGCATCCTTATGTTGGACACACTGCAGAAGACGGAAATTCAACCACCAATTTATATACTACAATATAAGTTTACATAGATATGTACAATTTGTTTAACCTCTCATTGTCTTTTGTATACCTTATACTTCTTTCAACAAGTTCAAACCAATTTTATATATAGTTTATAAGAATGTGAAAACTTTCACGTCGGGTCAAAATACAATCTAAGTGTTTTCGGGACTTTGAAGCCGTGGTCCAATGGAATTTCTTCCTGAAAGTGATCTCTCGTGCTTCCCGACGTTAATTCGACTGTCGTGCACCACTATCTGTGACTAAGAGATGGCCTCAGATAAAAGAGTCAGGCAGCTCTATCATCGCTGTAGACCGGACCAGTCTGTAAGAGAAATTTCAGCCACCTGTCTCCCTTCTGAACAATCTTGAAGATTGTCCAGTCCTGAGCAAGGTGGCTGCTTCTGGGTCCTGTTTGAATTTACCCCGCCGACTGTATCTCTTCAGGCGCTCTTCTTGTCTTGAATTCTTCTTTTCTTCGTCGTCTGTCTTCCTTTCGGAATGTCTTGTTTTAAGGTGTGGTAGGTAATGCAACAGTGGAGAATTAGTATTATTACCTCACCCTAAGGAGTTTGGGCTGTGGGTATGAGAGGAAAGCTTGGAGGAAAGCCCCCCCTACTGAGGGAGCAGGATTGCGGGAAGAGCTGGTTAGCACCAGTTATCCGCGGGAAGGTTATACCCAGGCTTTCATTGTCCAGACTCGCTGCCCGCGGGGTTTTTGTCTGTTGGTGGGGTTTTGTACTGTCACTTCTGGCCTCTAGGGTGGTCCTGATTACCTGCAAAAAAAAAAGATAATTAGTGTTTACCCGTTATCTAACTTATGCGGCCTCTTGACCTCGGGGTCGTAAGCAGTCGCCGTCCTCACCAGCTAGTTAGGGTGGTCCTTTGTCTTCTGGAAGGTTTTCCTAGATGACTTTTTATCATCTCAGTGGCTGTGGTCTAGTCCGTTTGTATATCCTGGTTACGGACTTACCAGCGCGCTCCTACTGCCATCCAGAATGCCTATTCTTGAACGTAAGAGAAGGGAGTGCTCCCTGAAAGCTCCCAGGGAGAACTCCCTCACCGCAATCCGCACTCTCGATCTCCCTTATCGCAAAAGAGCTTATTCTTCACAATTTGCAAAAGGTAGGGAGTAACAGGGAGGGGGCAAAACCGAGAAACAGTGTTGGTGGCTCGTCCGACCAATGAAATTGCATCAAAATTTTGACAGATCACGTCATAACCTTATTTTTTACTTTATATTGAATGATGATTGAAGTGTTGAGAGCGTTTGTGACCTCACACACACAGCTCGACTGATTGATGGCTGACTAATCGCAATATAACTGTTTGCATACACATCCCTTTGTTTCCTTACTTCTTGGCTACTTATCTTGGTATCTATTGACAAAGCTGACCTCCTTCTACGTTGGATTAAAAATGGGCTGAGCATTTCTATCAGTTCATGACAAAGGTCTCTGTTTAGCCTTTGTTTTCAGGTAAAACGTCCCTTTGAATCTATAATCTATAAAATATCTATAAGGACGCGAGGTATCGTGATGTCATGTCACATGCTCTACAAGTACTGAAAGCCTGGACAAACAACGAGTGTAAATTGGCCGCACTATTAAATAGAAAGGTATTCTTACTACAATGTAGATATAATAACGTGATACCCAACCATATAAAAAATAATATTAAGTGTTTACTTTCTTTGCAAACTGAGAAACCCATATTTAAAGTATCATGATGTCCCTTTGAATCGCAGGTTATGTCACAGCATCCTGAACATCGTCATCAATAATTCGTAGACATCAACATCAAAATCTTCCATTATTTGAGAATGTAATCCATATAGATAATATGTAAAAGTAAAATGTATTTTTGCTTCCTAATTTGCAATTGAACGTGGAAATCACTCTCAACTCTTTGATCTTAATAGCTCAAACTCAGTAACTCAAATGCATCGAATGACTCAAATGTAAACCAATTTAATAAACAAAAAGACATTTTAATTGTGAGGTTATATTTAGCAATTCCCTCTGCGACAATTAAGAGAACTTTTAGTTCTCTTGGGAACAGCTCCATCCTCTAAATTATTGTCAAGAATACTGCATTTCTATTCTTGAGAGACCTCCGCCCACTTCTCTCACAAAGTTCTACTCCCTGAAATTCAAGAATAGATGTCCTGCTGAGGGCCACATTTTCGACTGCCTAAAGGCTTTTCACATGTGTCTTTGCTACATATCCCCAGACTGTTGAGGCGTATGTTAGCTGTGGCTAGACATACTTGTCCTTGTTCTTCAAAGCCAGTTTTGAGCGTCTTCCGATCAAGCGTTGACGTTTTGACCATATATTCAAACACCCTCAGGGATTTTTGGGTTCAATGAGCTCCATGTCAAGAATTGTTTACTTCTCCATGATGACACATTAATAAAGGCAACACATAAGCCTTTACCAGGGGTTGGATGGCCTGGATAATTTCTTATTTCATTACAACCATCTTGAATACGATTGGTTAGTTCTCCTCGGCTTTTTACTGGTGATTCGTATACTTTGTCTTCAAGGGTCCCCCAAACTTGAAAATGTGTATGAATCCACTGTCTCACTACTCTTCCGCAATGCGCTGGAACTCCATCCAGCTGGATCTACATTTCTACCTTTTTAATAAGTGGTGCATCTTCAAGCAGGTCATTTAAATTTTCTCGCAGGATATCGAGGAATAGAGCACGCTAAATATGGGGACCACAGAGAATAATTCCCCGTTTAATACACACCGGGCATTCACATGAAACTCATGTTGGAAATTGTGAGAACGAATGGCATGCGGACTTTCGTCGGCCCAAATATGCAAATTATGGTAATTTACCACACCTCTCCTAGTAAAATTTGCTTTGTGTGTCCACAAATTTTTATGCAAAAACTGCTCATACTTCTGGATCATATCTAACAACCAATGGCAAAAGGCTAAAAAGGCCTTCTTGGAAAGTCCGCTGGTTGCAATTTCTGAACGTGCTGGAAATGGTATGTTTTTCTGAAATCTGACGACGAAATTACGTCATGGGTATCTACACCAAGGACGTAGAAAATCTGAACGGGGCAAACATATGCCGATATTTCCTTAAAAATGGTCCCGTTTTTTTTGGCCGGAAGTCCAAAAAGCCTGGTAAAAAATACCCTCCTGTAAATAGGGCTCTCACGCCCGGTGAAAATGCATTTTAAGGAGTTTTCCAGGCTTTGAGCAGTGATCCATAAGAATTTCTTCCTTGGAGGAAAAAAATCCAATGGTCATCAATCAAATCAAATCCCCAACATTCCCTAGAATGTTTTACCTTCTGATTCACCTTAACACGGGATGGAGAAGCCATTGGATACGACGTTCAAGTTTTATCACAAAGAAGCAAACAGTATTTGTAGATATGCGCCCTTGTATCCACTTTAGAAATTGTACAGTTTATATCAAATGACAACGGTGCGAAAATAGGAAGGTACGTGTTCATCATCTTATCATCAGTTACGTAATAGGATCACATCTTCTAGGATATGACTATTTTCTCTAAATCTATTAAGAAATGAATCTCTGAGATGGTGATTCTGACTGAATGGAAGTTCTTGAATTTTATTGGCCTAATGATGATGTTCGCTAGAAGTTTCGTGTTTAGAGGTTTAAAAGCCAATGCAATAAAAGTAAATTTCCCTGCAAGTTCAATGCTCAAGTTTATTTTTTTTTGAAAGGATAAACCCACGGATGATAAACCCTTATTCACTGAATATTGCTTCAGTCGCATGATGGGGTGTGGCGAGGGGTGTGGAAAAGGTTGCAGAGCCACTTTTACATCTCAGTTTTTTCTTACCTCCGGATTTAACATAAATTGCATTGAATGGCTGTCAAAATCTTTCCTTTAACTTTATGTGAAGTTTAAACTTGAGATGTATAAGTGCTACTAAAGTTTTTTCTACATTGAATTTTGTTCCATATCCTTTCCATCTAGTAATGGGGCCCACCGATGGGCCCCCAGTTTCTAGTGCCAACTCTAATTTAATTTTCTCATGCCAAACAGAGAAAAATCTTTGATTTCTCAAACGGTTTCTGAGAACGACCGTAAACATTCCCACAATCTAAAATCATTATAGGACTTAATTTAGATTAATGCACACTCATCATATTCTTCTTTTACTCCAGATGAAATGCGTCATTGCCTCAGAGACATGCCGAATAATATTTGTAATTTTTCCTCATCATTTAACCCACGATTTAACGTTAATCAAGGTTGAAAGGTCATCAGGTCATTTTTTATTTTAATGAAGACCCCCAGTTCTTGACCTAAACTCTATTGGGAAGTGACGTCAAGTAGCAATGATGAATGCTTCAAAATAAAGTTCTGCCATATACAACTTATAGTTACCAATTGTCATTCTCCGGAAGAAGGTAAACAATCAACGAATAGAGGGAGTGAAGACATATACCTATCTTGGAACAGCTGTTAATGAAGACTGGGACCACACGCTGGAAATTAAATGCAGGATAGAGAGAGCAAGAGGTGCATTTTAGAGGATGACTAGACTCTTCAGATGTCATGATATATCTATACTTTTAAAAATCAGATTATTGAGGTGTTAGGTTTTCCCTGTACTGTTGTATAGAATGGATTCCTGGACTCTAACGGATGCTGAATGTGGGAAAATCGATGCCTTTGAAATGTGGCTGTATCGACGAATCCTGAGGATACCATGGACCTTTCATGTAACTAATCAACACGTATTGACAAAGATGGGGACGTATAAAGAACTACTATTGACGATAAAAACATCAAAAATTGAATACTTTGGACACATAATGAGGATTAGCCAAAGATATGGAATGTTACAGCTGATTCTACAAGGAAACATAAACGGTAAATGGGATCCTGGAAGACCAAGAACTTCGTGGCTAAGAAATCTACGCACAGGGTTCAATACAACAACTATGGGTCTGTTCAGAGCGGCTGCGAACAAGGTACACATCGCCATGATAATCGCCAAAGTCCGAAACCGAACTGTAACGGCACTGTAAGAAGAAGATTCTCCAGAAGAGCCACACTCCGTAGTTTCAAGAATTTGTTCCCAGATAGAGTCGGGTGAGGTGCCAACTGACCTGACTGACTCTGACCAACTAATACCTCATGTTTATTACTAAACGTCATCTAGAAGGCTACGAATTTTTGACAGAAAAAGAAGCATTTAAATTTTTAAAATGACCATTTTGAATGTGCTCTGGAATCTATATTTAAACACTCCTCATCAGTACTTAGGTATTCAGAAATTCTTAAGATGTAATTGCATGTGAATGTAACACTTTCCTCAGCACAAACATAATGCGAATAAGGCACCAAGAACCGAATATGGTACCACTAACCAATTAACACTACAATAATTATAAACATCCGTTGACACGCTATTGTCTAAGACCGAATGAATTAAATCCCGCCAGAGAGGTGTTACAAAATAATTCCTTCATCGTGGTTTGACACCCAGAAAGCCCGTTTTACGAGCGTATAACGAATTGTGTCAACCGTATTACCATTTTATAGTCTACAAGCAGAGATTGCACTTCACACCTTAAGTGAAAAATCTCTGTTGGAGTTGTTGTAGAACAAGTTGAAAGAAATGTCACAGCTATTATATAGGTTCCCCCAAAAACTCTATACACCAAGGTGCTGACATTCCGACTTTCTATAAGTTTTAATGATTTATTACTAAAACATGAAAATGAGGCTCCCGCTGTTAGAGGCAGTGCCTTAAATTAGAAATAATTACAGGTTAATAAAAGAACAAATTGTTTTATCGATTTCAGTATGATCGTAAATTTTACGGCCGGTTGAAAGGTCGAATATGAACGTTGAGTGCACCGTCCATAAATCACCAATTTATTATTGAATTCTTTGGTGTTATAAATGCGGGTTATGGTATCTGGATGTTTCATGTGGAGTGAAACCTTAATGAATGCACGCGAATTGTAAATTTTATAGAGGATTTAGCACAACAGTGTGAAGAACAACCATAAACCTTAGTTAAATATGCTTCGTTACCTTTACTGCCTAGCATCAGGTTAACGTCTTGCTGTGATGTAGCATAAAAATGCGGTTCGCTGAAATTGCTTGTAACGGCTCAGAGTTGAGGCTCGTTTCTGTTGGTCATCTCAGACGATTTTTCGATATGATCGATTATTTATTAATTTATGGTCCGGGGTGTAACAAATTTAATTCGCCCATGTTTGGACTGTGGCTTAGAGTGATGCCTATATTACGATTTTATCCAGGTCGGCTAACTGTGATTTTTGCACTTAAGAGGGCAAGAACAAAAATATCCAAAGACCCATTGATGGCTTGTGAAATGACATGAATAATGTGGGTATTAATTCATCGGGAGTAAAACAATGGAGCTTCGAGATTCGACGTGGCCGATAACGGCGAGATCTTCCTTATTTTGTTTAAGAATGTCTGTCGAACAGAGTAAATTGTTTAATTTGTATGTCCAGCATGGCTGTGCTCCGGAAACGCTGAAACAATGCCCAGATCTCTTAGAGCGACGCGAGGAATTGTTTGTCTTTGAAACTTTCTACATTGTTGGTCTCGTTCATTACCGAGATGACAAACTCGCGATAATGATGAATTTTGCATTGTTTCGCTCGTTTTGCCGCATGTGGCCCAAAAGCGATGCATTTACTTTCTGGGATGAGCACTTTTATTAACCGTGTATAATCAACATCATAAAATATAGCCCGGACTGAAGAAGCGGAAATCGCTGGTAATCATGCATGTATGCCCAGTAAGATTCTTCGATGCCCATACCATTAATTTCCTGACCTCTTTGTTATACCTTTGCGGAGTTTATCTTATCATTAATTTTAGTATCAATTAAAACTGACAGTATTAATGCGAAACGATGCAATTTATACCTTGTACAAGCACTACAAAAGCCTTTACACAGATAACTTGATTAAACTGTACAAAAGGTTATCCGGTACCATTTGTCCTTAGCCCCGGTAATAAATGAATTCGGCTTTGGAAGCTGAGTACTCCCAGGTCAGCCAACAAGAAATAAATTGCTACTTTATCTATCGACGTATTCGTACCGGTCAAGTTTGCACACACCATGTTATTTCTCACACTCTTTTTATTTCAGCCAATTACATAGTCGGGATATTTAATAACACACCTATTATCTTAGATTTCACGAGAACAGGCTCAATGGGTTTTTGTTGCCTTCATGCTGGAAAATGGCTGCAAGTCTGCGAAGAGTTTTTTAAAAAGCAAAAGTAGGGCCTCTAATAGACGTCTGCATTTCCTGATTAAATCGATCCTGTTTTCCACAAACTCGCATTAACTGACCTGCAACAAACACAAAGATCGTAACAAAAGGGTGGGATTGATTTCGGTTACGCGATACCGGTTATAGATCACGTTGCGTATACACTACATCGGTATCGGGTTTCCAGGCTTGTTGTAGGAAATGTCATGACGATCCAACACGGACTTTTAACCGTAAAAAAGCCCCTTCAGGTACTGCCTGCAGGATTGCGGTTTTTTTTTGTCGGTTTTTGTCTGATAAGTGAATGACTCAAGGCGAATGCTGGGTAATTTCTAATATGTATATTTGAGGCAGAGTTAAATGAAAACTGTAGAAATGCACGACCTTAGACCTTGTCTTCAAAATGCTATTTTTGAGATCTAGAAGGCTCTGTTATGTACAAACAAGTCCCAGAGTGGACCACCTTATGCAACATATCTAGAAAGGGTCTGCAAGACCGGGGGGGGGGGGGGGTACAACGACGTGTTGGTGCATGAAAAGATCTTTCGCATCAGTATGATTCAGGAGGAGACGCATTTCTGACAGAAATGACTGGAGTTGAGTCGTGGGTCCACTAAAGCTAGGAGAACAAGCAAAGAATGACACTACAACACAAAAATTCTCGTTCACAGGTCTCGGCAGGAAAGGTTATGTGGCATATTTTAAATGTAGGGGCAGATGTTCAGATACCTGGTGTGTTACGGCTGCATGGCTTAATAATGGATATTGATCGGGAAAGGTGGTGAAAGAGTATATGCTATGGTTAGTGGCTACTGAAACTATCTATGGAAATCCATAGTAAAATGGACCATAGAAGCTATACTTACTAATAAATGAGAAAACCTAAATGACAAAGATAACCAAGCTTCGACTTGAGGAAGGAAACTACTTACCCCAGAATGGTGAAAAGATGCTATGGAGCCTCGTATGGAGCCTATGAAGGCAAGGTAAAGTCTATCATATTTGACTTTCTAATGAAAAATAGAAAAAAAGAGGAACTAAGTCCACGTGGTTCTATATAGAACTAGACACTTACCCATAACAACTGGTTTCTGAGGAATTGTAAAGTCTCAGGAAAACTTCCTCTTCCTCGGGGATTATTCAGTAAAAATTAAATGATCCTTAGGGATATCAAGAGCGACCTACGTCTTCGACCAAAAGTCCAAAGAAGGAAAAAGGATTCCAAAAAATGGTTCGTTTTTAGCAACCAAAAAGGTTCTTCCTTCGCCAAAAGGGAAGGGGGGCTGGTACAGTTGAGGGAAGTCGTTATTACTAATTTTTTTCGAAAATTTTCTTTAGGAATTATTAGAATGGACAAAATAGAAAATTATAGTTGGTGGTAGAACTTAAAAACATTTATAATAATATCAATTTTTAGAATAAATATAATAATAAATTTCGCTTACCTGAAACAAACTATACAATGAAAATTGACTTGACTAACGTACGCTCCGTAAGCGTAAGATCGGTAATTCCATCCGAGAGCTCCGAACACGGACCATCTCCCAAAATCTTAACAAGGTAGAGTGAGATAGACTGATATCCCGAGCGCTCGGGCTACCAACGAGAACTCAACTTTTATGTGAGGTGTGAGGTTATGTTAAAACACTGTCATGGGGATATAAATTGAAACGACATTTGTCACGAATGTCAACAAGTGATATTTTTGAGAAACTCTGGGTAACCTTGTAAATTATGTAGATTATCTTGAAAAATATGGTAAAACGCACTACTTTAGAGTTTTTTTTTGCCATAGAGGCTCACGTCGCTATAAGGGGCCAAGCGGCTCCAGCTTTATTTTTCTATGAGAAATCTTTTGGTTGGGTTAGTTCAGGTTAGTTTAGGTTGGTTCTGGTTAGTTCAGTTCTAATTTTCTTTTGGTTAGGTTAGTTAAGTTATGTTTTTCCTTTGATCAGGTTAGTTAAAGACTGAGTAACCTTGTAAATTATGTAGATTATCTTGAAAAATATGGTAAAGTTCAGTCGTTTCTAATCCGAATTAAAATTGTCTTTAACTATCCTGATCAAAGGAAAAATATAACTGAACTAACCTAACCAAAAGAAAACTATAACTGAACTAACCCGAACTAACCTGAACCAACCTGATCTAACCTAAACTAACCTAACCAAAAGATTGCTCACTGACCGCTTTATCTTTGACTGATCTGATCAAAGAAAAAATATGACTTTTACCATATTTTTCAAGATAATCTACATAATTTACAAGGTTACCCAGAGTTCACTAACTTGTTAACATTTGACATTTGTGACAAATGTCGTTTCAATTTATAGTTGAATTCGGTAATTACATTCCGAGCGCTCGGGATAACAATATATCTCACTCTAGCTTGTTAAGATTTTGGGAGATGGTCTGTGTCCGGAGCGCTCGGATCGAATTACCGAACTCGGCTCGTATCCCCATGACAGTGTTTTAACATAACGTTACAGCTCACATTACGTTAGTCAAGTCAATTTTAATTGTATAGTTTGTTTCAGGTAAGCGAAATTTATTATTATATTTATTCTAAAAATTGATATTATTATAAACGTTTTTAAGTTCTACCACCACCTATAATTTTCTACTTTGTCCATTTCATTAATTCCTAAATTTTCGAAATAAAATGAGCAATAACGACTTCCCTCAAGTGTATCAGAGCCGGGAAGGGAAATCAGAAAAGCCACATTGCTGGTTAGATATAAAATAATAAAAATTTAGGGAAAGTGCATGGAAGCTAAATCACAAATACCTAGATTTGAGGAGTAAAGTTGACACTAAAAATCACCACTATTGAAGGGCAAACCTACGACAGCATCAATGTCAACGCCAAAAGTTAGACGTTTTCAAATGACAACTCTGAATAAAGAGCGACTCGGAGAGCGATGGGTGGAATATGAAATTAAAGTTAAATGAAATTAGCATAAAGAAATTTTCAAATGCTACAGTTATCTGTGCTGACTCTGTTTTGGGACGCAAAGGGGGGTAATTTTGTAAAACTACATGACTACTCGAGTTACAGTTTCAACGAGAGTTTCAGTTACTAGCGCCGCATACTCAGAATTACTTAAGAACCGCCTCAGAACCATCAACGTTGAGTGTCTACCGAGGTGCCTTCATCTTATCCCCTGACGTCGTCCCCAGCGATTCTTAAGTCTTTAGTCCACATGAAGAACACAAGAAGACATTTTGGGGTAGAAAAATTTCAAAGTAATGATAAAGTCGTCCATACAGTACTTGAATGGCGCTGGTTAATCCCCAATTTTTTTATCCTTGTCAAGTACATACCTACTGGGGTTACAGTTTGACTTACTACATCTTCTTGACCTTACGACATCAGTCTTGACGTCGCCTCAAATTATTTTCAAGTCTTTTATCCACTTGAGGAGTAAATTAGAAAAATTTCGAAGTCAAGCCCAATTCTTTTTTTGAGTACCTAATGAAGCATTGTGAAAACGTTGTAGAAAGTCTAGTTTTTTTAATATTGGTGATATAAATTTTGACTGACACGGTTTTAAAAGTTTTCAGTTTACTATGCTTCATATATCAGCCCGTCTGATAAGCAAGAGCGAATTAATTTATGCCAATAATAACGATTTCCTTTACTATTTTGATATAGAAATGTCCCACGATTTCCTGCTATATATAAATATGAGCACACGGCATGCTGAAAAAAGAGGTCATTGGTCTCATATCTGTTATATTTCTGAAAAAAGTACTAAGTAACGAGAGCCACGGTCAAGGTTAAGTGATGGACGGAAACTCGTTGGCTATTAATAGTTTGGTATTTGACTGGTGGTTTTCCCATGTTTATCTTCTTTTCGAAGTTTTTCCTTTAAGATGGTAACTATTACTGGATAAATTTCCTTGGACTTCCATAGAGTTTATTGAATTTTATTATGGTGTACACAAGTAGAAGATGTAGAAGCTCAGCGCGATTTGGATCAGGACAATGTAAAATTTACATCCTATTTTAGAACTTTTCAAACTGTTTTAGATTGTTGAGACTGCTGAAAGCCGACTTTGAGTTTAACTTCCCATCGCTAGTTCTCTTTAGGTAACCGCTTTAACCTTAAGCCATCATCTGCGCCACAAATTCGTATATCAAAAAGGTTCGCCAGTCGATCTTCTCACATTTCATTTAAACTAAGGGAAGTGAAATTGAAAATCCTTCGAACAAGAAAGTCAGGCACCCCACAGGCACAACAGATTAAAATTTATGTCAACACGTAGCCCTGCACTCAACATTCCACCCAAAACTGAAGTTAAAAAAATGTGAATTTAGCATTTTCTGCACTTTTACTTTCTCCTTTACTTATTATTTGTAATCATGCAAAGCTCAACTCAGAGCTGTTGAAAAGAACAATTGATGTTGAAAATAACAATTGGTATCAATAATTAGTGAACCAAGAATGTTGACAAATGTGCGATTTTACAAGTTTTGAAGCACTTAAGCAAAAAATAAATGTTTTTGTCAGTTCGAAAAAAAATGCGACCACACAGGCGATTATAGAGGGAAGATAAACGGATTTAAATGACATAAATTAGAAAAATGGATGGAAATAAGACATTTAAATATTAGGAAAAAACCGAAATAGACAAAAATAACACAAAGTAGAGAGAAATACCGAAAATAAGCAAAAAATAACAGGAAATAAGGAGGTTGTTACCCCACGCTTGGTTAACCCTGGATTGAGCTCTTTTACATGGTTTTTCAAAAAAAACTGACAATGGCATGAGTATAAATAAAATGTTGTTTAAATTTACGTACAAAAATCATAACCGAACTATTTACCATGCGGTGCAATATATTAGGTACGTGCCCGTACATTTTGGTCGAACGTGCCCGTCCATTTTGGCCGAACGTGCCCGTAGATTTTGGTCGAACGTGCCCGTACATTTTGGCACTTTAAAATCTGCATCTTAAACAACGAACATTTCTCTGATTTTTAAAAATTTAACACACTTTCTCCCTGCTTTTTCCACTTTCAAAATCTTTTATCTACTCTTTTTGCTCTTTTTTTTTTTACCTTTTTCTCAATTTTTTGCACTCTCTTAAATAAAAAACACATTATAAATTTAGCAAAGTTGGAAATGGTAAAGTATGGAAACTTTCGTGAGAGCTACTATGACAGATCATAAAATTATAGTTTTTTTTAACAAATAATTTTCACATTAAGTTTAGAAAAATAATTAATGTTTTCTTAAAACAGCATTATAAAGTGTTAAATCTTTCAAAAAGGGTTTTTTCCGAGGGTTTTTCTTTTTTCCTTTGAAAGTTTTCAATTTTGCGACCTCAGTTTCCTTGTTTTTCATTTCATTGAATTCAATGTTTTTAGATCGGTTTCTCTCTCGGATTTTTTTTTAATTGAGTCTATTTAATTTTTAATTTTTCTTAAATGGCTTGTCTTTCAGCTTTTACTTTAAATTAACGTTTATTTCACCTTTCTTGTGGTTCCTTGCCTATTTTTTGCCTTTACGTTTTTTTTTATTGATTAATCTTTCTGCTTTTGGTATCTTTTTTCAACACAGTTTTCTAACGTTTTAAATATTTAGTTTATGTTCTTGTTTTATTGTTAAACTCAAATGAGTTGCTTTTTCAACGCATTATACGCAAAACTGAAAATGTCATGTAGGAGTTCAATATTTTGTTTTTTAAAACTGTTTACGCGGTTTTTTTTCGAAAAAATTGAAAATTTTAGTGGTTTTGCAGAACTAAAAATTCTGTTACAAGAAAAATATAATCAATTTATATAGCAAACTATAGGCTCGTCTGAGGTAGATTAATGTGGAATAACAAGGAGATTGAGATTATAGCAAGAAGAAAACTGGAGGAAATTGGTTACTAAATCTGCATCTTCATTAAAACACAAGATTCAAGAAAATTTTAAAAACTCATTAACAAGATAAATGAAGCGAATTTGTGTGGCAAGCTACGAGCTTTATTTGGGAATATTAATAGGAGCTTCAAATTTCTATAAAGGAAAACCCTGAAGAAAAAGTTGTTAAGAAAATAAATTCTAGAAATTTTGTCAAAAAAAAATGTGAAATTTATCAGGAATATGAGGACTCTAACGAAAACTTCTAAACTTTCTTTGCAAACGTTTGCAAACTTACCACTAACTAGAAAAAGAACATTGAGGGCAAGGTTGAGGGTTTTGTTACTTAATATTGAATGCTCCTATTGTAGAGAGAAGAATGCTAAATGCTGCAGGAAAATTACCAAATTCGATTAATATTGTTTAAAACCGGCGAGATGTCATCGTTAGAGAGTGAAATGACGTTACTTCCTGACGATTTTGCCTCCATTTTTGTGGCCCTACTGCTAAAAAAGGGGAACAGGAAAACTCTTTAGATTGTATTTTGACCGGCCGTGAAAGCCTTTACACATCCTGGTGCTCATCTTTAACATCATTTTTGTCTTCCCTAGTCACAATGTGCACCCTGAGAAAGCATCTTGGGTTAAGAGAAGTTTCTTGCAAATTCGAGAATTAATATTTGTGCTTCTCCTTGCACTCTATGTATTGTAAGTCTCTGTTCTGAATTCCACTTTTCGTTGTCGGAAATTAACATAGACGCAACCATAATGGTACTAGTGGCTAGAGGGTTTCCTGCCATCGTTTCTGGTTTCTGAGGAGATGTAGCTTGGTTCTGCACATCGCTTCTTTACTTTCTTTTTTAGTGTTATCATCTGACACGAGGTGTTTTTTGTTTGTCTATTGATCAATACCCTCCTATGAACCATTCACTTATTATTGTCGTCAAGTAGATTGTGGAAAATTGACTTTGACATTTTTATCGTATCTTATTAACATGTGCTAAAAAGGAGATGGAAATAAAAAAAATGAAGGTAACTAGATGACAAAAATAAGTGAATGGGTAATATTGTAGTGTGTCGCAGTTTCTGGTTTCTGAATCTTACGTTAGGTGAGATTTTCATATATATTTTTAAAGTTTTGCTTTCGATAAATGTTTCTTTAAAAACGTTGAATGAATTGACTTTCCTCTTCAAAAACATCTAGCTCTAATGCATCCTTATTGGGGAGATTTTGTAAGGAAAGAAACCTGAGCTTCCATTTTTGATCATAAAAATCAAAATCTAAAGTTAAGAGAGGAAGAAATAGAGGAAGCGAGAATAAGAAAGCATCAGGAGCTTCAGATTTCTGGTGCTGAAAAAAACATATCATGAGACTGGTTTTTTGGCCCCACTCCTGTATCAGTGCAACAACCTTTTGAGCTATCCAGATACTCAAATCAAACAGACTATCTGCGTTTTGACCAAAAAAAAAAAAACTAACAAAAACTATAGGAAATTGGTTACTAAATCTGCATGTTCATTAAAACACAAAATTCAAGGAAATTAGAAAAACCCATTAACAAGGAAAATAAAGCGAATGTGTGTGGCAAATTGAACAAAGTAGGCAAACCTGAACTAACCTGAGGCAAGCTACGAGCTTTACTTGGAAATATTAACAGGAGCTTCAAACAAGAAGGAAAACCCCGAGGAAAAAGTTGATTAAGAAAATAAATTGTAGAAATTTTGTCAAAAAAGAAAGTGAAATTTATCAGGAATATGAAGACTCCAACGAAAACATCTAAATTTTCTTTGCAAACGTTCTCCAAAAATACTTGTTTGTGAACTTACCCCTATCTAGAAGAAGGGCGTTGAGGGAGAAGTTGAGGGTGAGGTTGAGGGTTTTGTTACTAATATTGAATACTCCTGTGGTAGATAGAAGGGATGCTAGATGCTGAAGGAAAATTAGCAAATTCGATTAAAATTGTTTAAAAGTGTTTTAAAGTGGCTAAAAAAAGGGGTCAAAGATGTAAAACATGAATGAACGTGCAAGAAAATTAGCAAATTCGATTAAAATTGTTTAAAAGTGTTTTAAGGTGGCTAAAAAAGGGGGTCAAAGATGTAAAACATGAAGGTTTCTCCATGTATAATAAGAAGAAAAAAATTAGAACAATTTTAATTTTCTTCGACTATTCAGGGGCTCTATTTGAGCTTATTTAAGCAATCGTCTACGAAGGGGTGTAGAGTGTCTGTTTATGCTATCCTAAGTATTGAGACAATAATTGAGTTTATCCACGACCATACTATAATAATCACATTATTCTTGTACATTCTCAAGACTAACGATAATCATTATTCACTTGTGAATAATGAACATTATTCACAAGTGAATAATGAGTTGTCATGGAAACGAAACATGTCGTAGGCAACTGACAACTCAAAAAGTAAACTGCCATAAACATGAAATCGGTAGTTACCACTGGTTCATTCAAATAATTATCCTTCTATTAGGATGTATTGAGGCAAATGTAGGTTACAGTGTTTCTTTTTCCCTAAAATATGTACTTTTCACTGAAAAAATACTTAAAATAGGTCATAAAATGAAGTAATTTACCGTTCACCCTCGTAGCATTGAAATGAACATGCAGTGACATGCGCGGGTGACTAGACCGTCATCTATCGACAAGACGCATCAAACGTCGCGCCATTGAATAGCGAAAACAGTCGTGGTCGTGGTTTTAAAATTGTAAATTATCTTTGTGGCATCTATAACCTATCATATTTGAGAAAACCCAGAATCTTGGTCGTGGATAAAGTATAAAATTCAACGCGCATTTAATGAGCGTTATTCTCTCGGGCAACTTGTGCCACTCGCTTCGCTCTTGGGCTCAAGCGTTACCCTCGAGAATAACGACTCTCATTAAATGCTTGTTGTATAATATACTATTAGTTAACAATTTCTGCAAATTTTTAAATCTTCTATGAAGCCGAGACTGTTAAAAATCCTTAGATGTAATGTGACGAACACTGAGAGTAAATCGCTGAGGTATTCTGCTGTGGAATGGAAATATCCATTTCGAGATATTTTGAGGCATTTCCAAGGTATTTTCAACTAATTTAATATATTTCTTATGTATTTTAACAGAAATGGCTGTAATTTTCGGGCAAAATTTCTTCAGCTTCTTGTCAGTATGGTTTCTTTAGAGAACGAAGAAGGATTTTTAAATATGAGATAGTTGCAGACTACATAAGTATGAGAATTAGACACTGATATCATGGCTTGTGAAGAGAGGCTCAACTTTTGACAAGTGAGTGCGCCTCTCTTTTAGAGTTAGCAATTTGAGGTTCTAGTGATTTTTTTGTGAAAAATTCTTGTGTTAGATAGATGCTGTTGGAAAATTGCAAAATGCAATATAATACTATTAGCTATATTTTAGTTCATAAATAATTACATAATTATTCCTTTATGCTTGATTCTACTTTCCCTGATACACACCTGAGCGTAACGAGGATCTGTCAAGTGGTTCCGTCATCCTCCAAAGCTGCTAGTCATCATACTTTGACCCGGTGCTTAATTTATAATTAAATCTTAAATTTTTAACTGGGTTCTTTCCCAGAAATTTGGTTTAATGGCTGTTAAGAGCGGTTAAAGGTGCATGTAGTCGTTTTTCAGCTCGCAGCATTCTTTCTAAAGCATGTGGTTCCATCTCAACGATTATTATCATCAAGTCCGTTTACCACACAGCGTAGTGGAATTTTCTAAATTAATATCCCTTTTTTGTAATTTATTTTTTTTTTATTTTTTTACCTCAGACTTAAATTTATGAGTTCAATGTATACCATTGTATGACATAAGAAGTGTGCAGAGAGCAGAGTTTTTTGAAACAATAAAAGCATAAAAAATACGTCATTTATTAGTTCTAAATCTGTTGAAAAAACTTGGAATCGTCGTATTTTCGGAAAAAGCTACAATAATTGATTTGCATTTGGTTACACAATAACGTATTTATTCAGTATTATCTAACACCCTCTTCCGTTTCGAATGCAAAGACGAGACAGCTGATGATAATGCATTCCCACGCGTCTGTGTTGATAAGTCCATTCAAAAGCTTTATTACCTCTGTGGTCTCACAGTTTACGACAATAATTTCATACACCGTGTGCTCAGTTTGTTGCCTGAAGAACATGTTTATTTATTGCCCAGATTTTGTTGTGACTCACTGCATTTATATTAAATACACAACAATTTGTTAACGAGATAGCAAAATTAGAAAATTGTGGTGGTTTCTTCCTTATTAGAAAATTACATGATTCACTGAGACCAAATTAAACGGTTCTTCTGAAAACCTTCTAAAGAGGTTCAGAAGCTATTTAACTAAAAACTTTTTGCAAAAGGCTCATAAAGCTGCTTCAATTTGTGTTATGTGTTTTGCATTCACTTTAATTAAAAGTATGAGTAAAAGCTGTTCTTTGCATATGACCATAACAATTATAATTACTTAAGTTTTTCCTTTTAGCAGACAAAAGTTGATTTATTACCTTAATCAAGCCATCACTTTAAGCATTTATTTTATAGGTTAATGTGTCGCAATGAGCAATGCTAAAAGAAAACGTGATAAAATTCTTAATAGTTTCAATTTTACAAACTCATGTTTTTAAAAAAAATCAGACCTGCACGAAAACCATGTTCTGAAATGGAACAATGGACGCTCGAAACCAAATTAAAAATTTAGGTGATGTATACGTATCGGGACGCCTAATTGTATGGTAATTGACGTGGAATTGGTAATTAAAGCCACCTTATAATTTACAAGTTAGGAGTAAACAGTTTTCTTAATTAATCGTCAATTTAGGACGTCAGCCTTAAATGTAGCAGTACTTGGGAATTAATTAAATCATGAGAAGGAAAAAAGCACCAGAGCGTAAGAAGGTTCTAAAAGGAAAGGTTATATGAGAGGAAGCTATTTAATGACAAAAACTCATTGTCACTGAAGCTACTTTTTCATACAATTCAAAAATAAATTTTAAGTCAAACAAAGAAGATTTGTGTCATTGAATTAGACTGGAGAAGATTCTATGAATTCATATCTGGAACAAGTCTACAAGGAATTGATTCGTGGAATATTAGCAAGAAATTCGTTTAGGGTGGTAGAATTTTGCAAATTTTTTTTAGTAAACAATATTGAACATAAAATTAGAGTAAAAAATAGATAGTGATTCACTAGCGTCTTTTGAACTATAACACCGATTCGGTAGAAGTTTTACCAGTTCAGAAGAAAATTTATTTTGACCTAGATGATTTGATGTAAAGAGTAGCAATTTCTTCAAGACAGGTCAGATAGCAATGGAAAAGAGAAGGATAGACAAACATCCGAGCAAACATCACATGAAAGAGCAAAAAGTTTTTTAGTGTGGAAGGATATATGGATGAAACGGTACATGAATAGCTTGGATGCTCTAACAAATAAAGAGAGGTGAATTATTAAGGTGCAACGCAGAAAAATGAATACTGGTTTTCAGATACAGTAAATGCTGAACTGACGATGTGTAGAGAAAAGCAAAAATGATATCTGGACAAAAAGGATAAGGAGGAAGAAAGCTATATACTATGCGAAGAGAATGGTTAGTTTAGGTCATAGCTGTCACAAATTAAAAAAGGTGTACTAATCAAAAAAAATTTAAATTGTATCTTCACTGTTCAAAAACAATGAAGAAAAAAAATAGAAACTCTTAAAGGGCACAAACCAAATATAACTCTCGTTAGAGATAATTTTTGGAGAATTTCAATGATTGTGCTGGTTTTTTTCTTGAGTTTTTGTTTCGGTAGTGGTCCTTGGAATAAACAGTGATGTTTTATAATTTTGTCATTGAAATTAGCTTACTGGTCACGCGATAAGAAATTAAAAATGTTTTATGAACTTTTTCAGAGAGGTTTTGATGGAGGGGCTGGAAACTTTGTAGGGCGTAAAGAATTCTTCGAAGGGGTGGAATAGTCGAAAAGAGTGTGAAGAATAAGGAAGACTGAAAAATAATTTATTGAAGCAAATTCAGAATACCTCGAGGTATTTTCACTGCTTTTAGGGCTGAAACTTGAAACGTGTTCTGATTTGAGTATCTGGATGGCTCAAAAGGTTGTTACACAGATACAGGAATGGGGTCAAAAACGCGTCTAATAATGTTTTTCTCAGCACCAGAAATCTGAAGCTCCTGATGTTGATCTTAAGCACTTTTGTATTTAAATTTTTTACGACTTTTAAAAAACTCATTTATAGGGTTAATTTGATAATTTAACTTAGAGTTGCGTTTATAGGGGATGGCAGTCGGCTCAATTCGTTCAATAAATGTTTAAAAAACTTGATATTTTTTTTGAAATTGGCTAAAAATGGCAGCATTTTATCATTTTTCTCTATTTCCAAATTTGACGACCTGTGAGTTTAAAACGACAGGACCGATGGGAGTAAACCCAACAGTTTTGGGCTCTTCTTGATGACCATTTTCACATCCGACAAACGGAAGTGCCATAGGTACAATCGAAGGTGCAATAGTTTTGGAGATAAAACAATTCACTGGTCGATTTTTCGAAAACAAACGAATCAAAATTACAATTAATTTTACATTTTGTATTTATTTTTGTGTCGTAAGAAAAATTCAAATTTTCCTTTTTAGAATTTTGTAGATCTCCAAGTTTGAGTTCTGACAAGTTTTTTATACCAAAACATAGGTTAGTTCAGGTTTAACGAAATTTTTTAATATTTTAGTTACTTTTGCATCTATGACTACGTCACTAGTCGTTGCAAGCAATTTGTGTTTTTGGTGTTTCCTGAATCTCATGGTTTGTCTCTTTAAAACTAACAAAGGTTAGTTCAGGTCTCGATTCAGGTTTACAGTTCACAGAGCTGATTTTTAATACATAATGTAGGAACAGCAAAAGTGAATTCTGATGACGTTAGCAATGATGGAAACAAAGTAATTAAAACTATTTTTATATTTTTTAGATATTTTTGCGCATTGAAGGTAGTCAGACATCAGAAAAATTATTATTTGCGTTTTTTAGATTTTTTTCTATCAATATCCGCATGACTATTTTTTCATTTTTTTTTTATTTTTTTTAAGTGCCCTTTGGAGGTACTCCTTTTTTTGTATCCCTTTTCAAATTTGACGGCCTGTAAGTTTAGAACGAGAGGACCGATTGGAGTAAGCCCAACAGTTCTTTGCTTATTATAATGTCCTCTTTCACATCCGACAAACGGAAATGCCATGGGTGCAATAGTTTCGAACATAGACTCTTTCAATGGTCGATTTTAAGCACTTCTGTATTTATTTTTTTTACGACTTCTAAACAACTAATTTATCGGGCTAATTTGACAATTTAACTTGGAGTTGCGTTCATAGGGGATTACAATCGGCTCAGTCAGTTCAATAAATGCAGAAAAACTTCATTTTTTTTTGAATTTGGCAAAAAATGGGAGTATTTTGTAATTTTTCTTCATTTCCAAATTTTGGGCCTGTAACTTTCGAACGAGGGGAGCGATTGGAGTAACCCAACAATTTTTTTTTTCTCTTCTTGATGTCCTTTTTCTTAGCTTACAAACTATCGATTGCAATCGGCTCAATCAGTTCAATAAATGCAGAAAAACTTCTTTTTTTTTTGAATTTGGCAAAAAATGGGAGTATTTTGTCATTTTTCTCTATTTCCAAATTTTACGCATGTAATTTTGGAACGAGGGGACCGACTGGAGTAACCCAACATGTTTTTTTTCTCTTCTTGATGTCCTCTTTTTCATCCTACAAACTATCGATTTCAATCGGCTTAATCACTTCAATAAGTGAAGAAAAACTTATTTTTTTTTTGAATTTGGCAATAAATGGGAGTATTTTGTCATTTTTCTCCATTTCCAGATTTTAGGCCTGTAAGTTTAGAACGAGGGGATCGATTGGAGTAACCCAACAATTTTTTTTCTCTTCTTGATGTCCTCTTTCTCATCAAGATTTTCAAAATAAATTAATATACAAAGAAAACTAACCCGAACATTTAAAAGCAGTAACAAACAAAGAAGAGAATAAAACTTTACAAAATCAAAAAGAAACAGAACTTAAACTGGTATATATGGAAAAACTGTTAAATAAAGCAGTCTAAAAATTTCGCAATTAGTATGAAATAAATTAGAAGAATATCTGGTAAATATTGTCAACTAAGACAGGTGGCAAACCGATTCACACTGAAGAGAAAACAGAAAGGGAAATTAAGAAAAAATATTAAATTTAGGAAAAGGAGAAAAAGTAGGTCAAAGGGAGTATGGAAAGAAATAGAAAATATAAAAGTAAAGACAAAATTATGGATATTACAAATGCTGAATAGGTTCTTGAAAAACCGAAAGAGAGCCAATTAAACTTAAGAACATAAAAAAACGGCAATTGAGAGAAAAAGCAAATGAGTTAAAATTTAAAAATTTAAAGAATAGCAGAAATTTATTCAAACAAGAAACACTATAGTACGCTCAAAAGCAAAGTAAGAAGTAATAGAAAAAATAGTAAATGATCTAAAATAGAAAGGAGTAAAAATTTTGCGAATGGAAAAATAGACGTAAACCATCTAGAGAGAAGAAATTTAATCAAAAAAAAACGAAGAACTGAACTTTATTGGCAGTTAAGTTTAATAAATGCAGAAAAACTTCAATATTTTTTTTGAATTTGGCAAAAAATGGGAGTATTTTGTCATTTTTCTCCATTTCCAAATTTTAGGCCTGTAACTTTGGAACGAGGGGACCGATTGGAGTAACCCAACAATTTTTTTTCTCTTATTGATGTCCTCTTTCTCATCTTACAAATTATCTTACACACTCAATCAATTCAATAAATGCAGAAAAACTTCATCAATTTTGTTTGATTTTGGCAAAAAAAATTGGAGTATTTTGTCATTTTTTTCCATTTCTAAATTTTAGGCCTCTAACTTTGGAACGAGGGAACCGATTGGAGTAACTCAACAATTTTTTTTTTCTTCTTGATGTCTTCTTTCTCATCTTACAAACTTTCGATTGCAATCGGCTCAATTAGTTCAATAAATGCTGAAATTTTTTTTACTTTGGCAAAAAAGGGAGTATTTTGTCATTTTTCTCCATTTCCCAATTTTGGGCCTGTAACTTTAGAACGAGGGGACCGATTGGAGTAACCCAACAATTTTTTTTTTTTTTTTTGATGTCCTCTTTCTCATCTTACAAACTATCGATTGCAATCGGCTCAATCAGTTCAATAAGTGCAGAAAAACTTTATTTTCTTTTTGAATTTGGCAAAAAATGGGAGTATTTTGTAATTTTTCTCCATATCCAAATTTTACGCATGTAACTTTGGAACGAGGGGACCGTTTGGAGTAACCCAACATTTTTTTTTCTTCTTGATGTCTTCTTTCTCATCTTACAAACTATCGATTGCAATCGGCTCAATCAGTTCAATAAATGCGGAAAAACTTCTTTTTTTTTAATTTGGCAAAAAAATAGAGTATTTTGTCATTTTTCTCCATTTCCAAATTTTAGGCCTGTAACTTTAGAACGAGGGGACCGATTGGAGTAACCCAACAATTCTTTTTTCTTCTTGCTGTCTTCTTTCTCATCTTACAAACTTTCGATTGCAATCGGCTCAATCAGTTCAATAAATGCTGAAATTTTTTTTTGACTTTGGCACAAAAAGGTAGTATTTTGTCATTTTTCTCCATTTCCAAATTTTGGGCCTGTAACTTTAGAACGAGGGGACCGATGGAGTAACCCAACAATTTTTTTTCTCTTCTTGATGTCCTCGTTCTCATTTTACAAACTATCGATTGCAATTGGCTCGATCAGTTCATGAAATGCAGATAAACTAAATTTTTTTTGACTTTGGCAAGAAATGGGAGTATTTTGTCATTTTTTTCCATTTCCAAATTTTAGGCCTCTAACTTTGGAACGAGGGGACCGTTTGGAGTAACCCAACATTTTTTTTTATCTTCTTGATGTCCTCTTTCTCATCTTACAAACTATCGATTGCAATTGGCTCAATCAGTTCATGAAATGCAGAAAAACTAAATTGTTTTTTTAATTTGGCAAAAAATGGGAATATTTTATTATTTTTCTCCATTTCCAAATTTTAGGCCTGTAGCTTAACAACGAGAGGACCGATTTTTTTTTCAACCCAACATTTTTTTTTCAATTCTTTATGTCCTCTTTCTCATCTTACAAACTATCAACTTTTTGTTTTTTATTATTTGGCTCGTAATCCTTTCTACATGCAGTTAATAGTCAAAATAATTTGCAATTAATAGGCATGGAATATGATATATGCTACAGGTGAAAAGCTTCTGAAATATGCTCATACGAGAAACTATGTTCAGTTAAAAAAAATATGACTTCTATATGCTATAGATGCCTTTCTACAAGAGGCAGCAATGTCAGGCAAGATAGGAACTACTTTATAAAATGCTCAATAATGTTCTTTATCGCTGTGGGTTGTGTGGGGATCTGGATCAAAACCTGTTTGTTCTAGTTGCTTTCTATATGTTAACACTTCTGATTTAATAGAGGACGTTTTGGTTTATTGCAAATTCTTGAGCGTTGTGAATTAAACATGTTGGACTTCTTTCGAAATCGTTTTTTATAAAATTGTCACAAACAGAACATTTCTGTGATGCGTTGCATCTTGCAGCACTGAATGCCTGGTGCCTCTCAAAATACTCCTCTGATGGTATACCAGTCTAAACGCGAAGAATACCTACCTATACCTCCATTTTTTTACTGTATGCGAGCTGGCTTGAAGAAACGACAGGCCAGTGATTTTAGTACCTTGTTTTTCGATGTACGCCTTGGGTCGACATCACGCAACCGAGAACGGCTCTGGTACAGCTGTATTTGAACTTCGCCGTGGTACACAAACTGGAATTTAAATAAATATTAAAACCGCACAAGTGACCTCGTATGCTTTTAGACCCAAGAGTTGGATTTCGTTTTTTGAAATACTGACGGTTGAGAAATGGGGTCTATTTGCTTTAGTCGCCTGCGAATGTGGCTTGTACTAACCACCTCAAGAATTGGGGCTCTAGGTAACTTAAAACTTGAAGTTTCCGCTTCAAATAACCAAGATATCGCTGTTTTTCAATGCGAATCGAGCTCATAAACCAAACTAGGGGGGATAAAGCTGGGTCATTACATTAACCGTGTCGCGTAAACATGCTGCACCTTGCTTTGAGATATCATCGATACCTTCGTCAATAAAGGAAACCCACTTTTTTACAGATCTCGTAAAATTTAACTGCCCATTTAATAAGAAAATCAATCGTTTTTTGGTCCATAAAAGCCGTTTTCAGTGTGTCGAACCGGCTGAAGAATGGCACGTTACAAGACGCGTTTCGTAATATCGTGTATAACTGATATTAATATGTTGTTTAAATGCTCTAATGACTCGCGGATAATAATAATAATCGCTATTGTCGGTGTTATCTAATTGGGTAGGAAACATTGTAAGACTGTATCTTATATACTTTTAAAGCTACAAAATCATCATCAAAGACACCTTTTTTCCACCTAGCAGCTTTCAAAAATTGATTTTTACCCATTACGCTCACTCTTTAACGTGTCTTCGACCGAGCATACCAACACGTAATACCATTTTGATAAAACGAATTAAACTGCCTCTTGAGTATTGATTTCTTGCCTAAGGTATGAATAAGCTCGATATATCCGTGATATGCTTCACAAAGAATCCAATTACTCCACCCGTAGTAGTATGAGCGTATACTCATTGGCGGTAGCTGGAATAGTTTAAGTTCTTTTTTTTTTGTAAAAGACGAAGACTTATGGCAGCTTTCTCACATATTTATGCTATAATTGTTTATGTATAGGACTAAAAGAAGTTGTTGGGAAAAGATCCATTTTTGGACAAACAGATACACTTCATGCACAGTTGAGATTCGCAAGTGCAACCACCGAGACATGTCAGCTCTATAAAAGGTCGCTTTTAATTGGTATGGAGCTGCATTTTCTCATAGTGAGGAAAATTACATACTTTGCATCACACAGGCTTTAACTAACAAAAAATATTAACAGAATATAGTAATTTTATTCATATTTAATTAAAATTAATAACAATCTTTTCCTCTATGTCATAGACACAATATGCATATTATGACCAAGTGTGGAATGTAAGCGAGTGAGAAACGGCCACAAATTGCTGTTCACGGTGTTTGATGAAGCTCTTGCATGATTATGCAATATGCATTCTTTTTGACTGACTATTGTAAAATCATTGTTGCAGTTTTTGCCGCTGCTACCGTATTCCGCATTGGTAACTCTTGCATAAGTAATGACGGCAAAAAATTCTTCAGTTGCTGTGAATCCGAACAAAGCTCATTAAAAAGGTGTTAACTGGATTTTATCAGCTTTTTTTTCTGAAATAGGTGTGCTGGTTTTTATATAACCAATTGTCTGGGAAGGGAATGAACGAATAAAAGAGTGTTCAAGAGGGGTTTTACTTTTATTACCAATGAGTCGAATATATAAAAATAGAAACCAGATTAAAAACTAAAACTTTTTTACCATAAAAGTTGAATATATGTCGTAGGGACTTTTTTCTGTTGTTCTTTTATCAAGTTTAAAACAAAGTTTAAAATTTAATTATGTATTGTTAGCTTACTATATTCACCAATCTTAAAGATTCCAATCTAATCTTGTCAATAAGGTTTTGTGTACAGATTGTGATGCATTCTACGTCGGTCAAACTAGCCAGTACTTAAAATTCAGTTTATTCAACATAAATCTGATGACTGCAAAAAGTTCAACAAAAACCGTAATAATAAAGCGCCCTGGCTAATGACCTTTTCTCCATGAGTCATAATTTTAATGTCAACAATGTGTGAATTTCTAACAATCAATGGAATTTCTTCCTGACGTTTCTCCCGTGCTTCCCGACGTTGACTGATTCGACTTTGGTGAGCTCCGTGGTATTTATTCCCCTGCCGTCGCTCTGCAGTGGAGGGACTGGGGTGGGGATAGTGGTGGCGCGGGATTTCGGCGCACTTGAAGTATTTCGTAGATTTGTAGAACGCGCTTCTAGTTTGCATTTGTACCGAAAACACTTTAGATTATATTTTGACTGGCCGACTCAAAACGAAATTTTTCTAAAAAGAAACTTTAGTGAAATGATTCATAAAACCGACAGTAAATTGTAGCACCTAGTACAATCATATGTTCAAAGTAAGAGAAAAAAATATATTAGAGATAACCTTGGATAATTCATAAATAGAGCACGATACCACAAATACTCTTGGTTTTGCTGAAAAATGATTAGACCTGCCGATACAGTTGAATTAGACCATATCAACTAAGATAGCAAAGGGGACATCTTTTCACAGAAAATCTGAGTTGCTGTGATCAACAACTTCTTAAGCGTCACCTGTTAGCAGCCACCCTCTATAATATTTCAAATGTTACCACACCGTGTGTGACACATCCTTGCAAACGCTATTTTATAAGCAACGCATTCCACTATTCCTTTTGTGTATTCGCATGAAATTGAGGCATAAAAAAATCCAAATCATTATTTAAGTTATTAACCACCACCAATTTATAAATAAAAATTACACACAAGGTTAGAAACTACTGGTTTTTGTTAGCAAATTTAATATTAAGACTTGACGCATATTGAATATCCTGATAATATAATTGACAGTAAAATCAAATCAGCTACAAGAGATTAGGTGCTCAACAACACAACTCAACTCGAGGAGAATGTAACGCACATGCCAAATTGAGCAGTGCACGACATCAAAAGTCCTCTCATTTAGTCCTCAGTATCTGTGCGTTTGTTAAGTAATTACATTGGCTTGCTATTTCTAACATTTTTTTAATATTTTCTTACGATATGTGTAAAGACCTCTCGGGAAATCACCATCTGGATCGAACTGATCACTACATTACTTGTTTTTCAATCAAATTAAAAAATAAACCTGACCTGTTGAACCCTATTGCTTGAAAGTCAGCTATAGGGTTCTAGCTGACCTTTGCCAGTCCACAAGCACTTTTGTGGGCAATGCAAATCTGAACGTGTGCCTGAACAATCTGAATTAACCTGCTCACCTTGACAAGTCATCATGGGTATTGGGTCTAATATTATGTTTTAGCGGTCAGAGGACATATTTTTGACTCTGAAGAGCAGCATTTTCTCGGAAGTGCTGAATGACAGATACTTCAAAATGAATTAATAACAAATACATGTCATTACTGCTGTCATTCTCCGGGAGAGTTTCCTAGTCTGTTGATCTGACGGCTGACGTGCTACGAAAAAGACATTTTATTGGTTTACTAATTTGGTATATTCCTTTAATGTCAAGAAAAATATTCGACACTAGAGACTGCCATTGTGTCATCTGAGGGTTCTTCAAGTCCATTTTTGAGAAATTAATCAGTGATCAGGGCTCAAAAGTCTTGTCTGAAGTTTTGCCACATAACAAATTGATATCCACTGGATATTCAGTAGACATACGGTTGTGGATATGCATATCCTCAATGATATGCAATGGACATCTATTGGACAACCACCCGATATCCATTGTACATCCAATGGATGTTCATTTGTCGCCCTATCCAACATCCAATGAACTTCAATTATGTACACACAGTGGACATCCAATTGATGTCCATGAATACGGAACTGGACATTTGCTTCTTTTTAGTTTTGCTTTATTAATGGTTTAAATAAATTATACTCTTTGATTGGGGTACGCTATCATTGAATTATAATAGGTCACATTTAAAAACAAACAAAAATTATGTGTCTCCATGTCTTGTGCTAGCAAAATTAGAAATTTTTTCAATCAATAATTTGTATTTTTTTTTGTAAATTTTGTTTTCATGATGTTCAGGTTGAGTTCTTGCTCTAAAAGTATAATCAGTACGTTTTTCTAGCTTAAGGGCATGAATACTAACACGTTGGATATATAAGTTTAAAAATCAAGGACTTTGTTTGAAAATCACATATCACATAAATTCTACAGAAATTTTATTAAAGGAAATTCGGTTATTTAACTGCTGATACTCAATTACAAATCCACTAAAAGCACATCAGAATTTTCTGGTTTTTTCATATCCGTGGTAGATTCCTATAAAAAAAACTTCATTTCCTACTGTTTTTATTGACTTTATTCAACCAAAAAGTGACCAAAACTGAATACCAGAGCTTTTGCTTAGAGGCAAACCATCAATATTGATTGCTAAATTGATTATATCAGAATCCGTAATTAACATTTTATGTTTTTTGAACAGATAAAAAAATGGTTGATTACCAAAGTTAAAAAAATTATTTGACGTTTTCTAGAGTACAGAAAATGCAAATATGGAGTTTTTGAAAAAAAAATAGATTAAGATCAGAGTGAAAATTTGTTAAAAATGACTTAAAGCGTCTAAAAACGTAATTTTCATGTTTTTTAAGAAATTCAATTTCATTATTTAATTTTATGATCAGGCAAAACTGATTAAATCTTCTAATTTGTAGTTTCTGGTAAAGTTAAATTTTTGGTCCAAAATAAGTGAAATGTGACTGAAAACGTTTCAAAACGCTAGTTTGATGTTTTTTGAAATAGTCAGGTAAGAATTAGGTGCAAAAACCAGTTTGAAATGACTTAAAACTACAAAAAATGCAAATTTAGAGTTTTTGAAAACAAAATAGATTAAGATTAGGGCAAAAATTGTTTAAAAAGTCTTCATGTTCTTGAAGAAATTCAATTTTATCACAAAATCAGGCAAAACCGATTAAACTCTTCTACTGTGTTGTTTTTGCCAAAGTTATGTTGGTCCAAAATGAGTGAAATTTGAATGAAGACAACTCAAAATGCAAATTGGGTTGGGGGGGGGGGGGGAAGGGAAATTAGGGCCAAGAGCAGTTAAAAATGACTCGAAGTTTTTAAAAATCTAATTTGAAGCCGATTCAAGTTAGAATTATTAGTGTTAAACTTAGTTAGAAATAATCCACATGTTTTGTTACTCTCCTGTCTTTATTGTCAGTCGTCACATGTCAAAAGCAGTAAACGTGTCATAAGGACTTGTCCGCCATGTTTTTTTCAAGATTAACATTGTTCTTATGGGCGAAAGCCTTCAAATGATTTTTTTCAGACAAATGATGAACTATAATTCTTCCTTCCTACTAATAAGTAAACGCTTTAGTTTAAGATACATTATGAGCAATTGAGAATTGTTGAAGAATTCACAAATTCCCACAACAACCCTTTTAAGTGCAGGTAATTTTTGAATATCCCGCCACTTTTAGATGACGTTTATCCATCATCGAGTTGACGTACTCAGTACTGGCAGCCGACGGAATTCCATATTGCTCTTAGAGTATTCTTGTGCTTAAATTCATATTGATTAAACAAAGGACGGGTATATTCCTAGGGCGTAGTAGGGCCATAACCCGAAAATGCATCAAAATGCCATATACCATATATGTCAATCTGACCATTGACTTCTGACTTTGGAAAAAACATGGCGGCACCAATAGAAAACGATACCACCTTGCGAATGCTATGTGAGTAGTGAGAGTGCCAAGAGTTCACTTAAGAAATTGACTATTATGCTCTTGAAAAATTGATCATTCATCGAATTTGAGTGCACTGCGATTGTGTAATGGTAGTTTGCAACATTCTTCCTGATAAATTTCATCTCTTTCATTAAACGTAGTAATGGGAACATCCTTAAGGGTTCTCCGGACTTTGAAGCCTTGGTCCAATGGAACTTCTTCCTGACGTTTCGTCTACAACTGCGATGAGGCAATGGCGAAGGGATTTTCCTTGCTTCCCAACGTTGACTCATTCGACTGCGGGTGGTGAGCTCCGTGGTATTTATTCCCCCCCCCCCTTCCGGTCGCGCTGCAATGGAGGGACTAGGGTGGGGTTAGAGGTGGCGCGGGGTTTCGGTGCCCTTGAAGTATGTCCTAGAACTCACTTCCAGGCTGCATTTAGAAATGCAATTTCCTCCATCCTATTGAAATTGTTATCGTGTTTAAAGATCTCAATGGCCTCTCTCGTTAGTCTCGGATAGAAACGCTGCAATTGATATAAGATATCCACCTCGTGGAAAAGGATGTCGTGACCTTCGGAGCGAGCATATTCTGCTACGGCTGACGTTTGTGTTTGTCCCAGCCTGCAACTCCTATTGTGTTCCGTTGCCCCATCTCGTTTGATAATGTCTGCCGCATCTGTAGACGAAACTTCAGGAAGAAATTCCATTGGACAACGTCTTCAAAGCCCGAAAAACACTTTAGATTGTATTTTGACCAGCCGTGAAAGCTTTCACAGTCTTCTAATTTAAAATAATTTTTTTTATTGGTTTTTGATTGAAATGAACCAATTTCAATTCGCTATGAACCGAACAAACTGAGCACGAGTCGAATTAGCCCGCTTAGTAAGATTTTTAAAAGTTGTAAAAAAAGTCGTTACTAAAAGTGCCTAAAAATGGACCACTGGCAGAGTGCACCTCCGAAACTGTTGCACTTATTGGAATTTTGTTTCGTGAGGGTGAAAGAGGCCATCACGAGGAGAGATAAACAGTTTTTCAGTTCACTCCAATCAGTCCAAAAACCAAAAACTTACTCGATACTTTCAATTATAAAGATAGACATACCCACTAGTCGAGAGGTGGTGGTTATAAGCTAAACTGTCATGATTGATGGAATGCCTCATTTGTGGGACAACAAAGCACAAAGTTCCAGATCTACTTTATTTCTTTGGAAACCATCTTCCAGCAGAGCAACATAATATTGAGTTATAGTCTCATGCTAAATGCTCCATCACATGATTTAAAAAGTAGAATTGACCTCTACGTCACAGAACATTTAATTCTCGTTTATGACGCACCCACCTCCGATAAAAGAACAATCGTGAGTTTTCAATAATAGCAGACAGCTTATAGTACCTATTTGTCCATGGAATCCTCTCTAAGGATTGTAGAAGTGTTTGACCATACTTTACAATAGTTCAAAAAACCTGCACTTACTCAAAGTTTTGACTGACTTAACTTGGAAACTAAAGCAAATGTAGAAAAACTGTGGCTTTTAGAGACACTCTACACGTCCCCATGCAACTAACCTGGACTAACCTGAACCAACCTGGACTAACCTAAACCCACCTGAACTATTACAAATAACGATCAACAAGTTTCCATTCCTCGATCCTGCTGACTGAACAGAGTTAAGCTACAATATTTTTTTTTCTCTTTTCCAGTGTACCCATGGCTCGGGTATCTTTGAGCTACAAGTGCTCGAAATGGCCAACCCGCGTAGCGAACTGTCCACTGGCCAGTGTTGCGGAGATGGACAACACTCGCCGATAACGAATCGCTGTTCAACGCCGTGCCAGACGTTTTTCCGGCTCTGCCTGAAAGAGTACCAGAGCAACGTCACGAGTACCGGTTCCTGCTCCTTTGGGAACACCTCGAGTCAGGTGCTGGGACGGGATACTTTCACTCTTGCCGATCCTGAGAGGGGACGACTGGTACTGCCCTTCACTTTTAGATGGACGGTGAGTACCCTCAAAATGAGGTTTATTCTTTGGGATTGGACATTGCTAGTTATTCGTTCTCGTCTTGCTGATTTAGATGCATCTTTAACATTAATGGCAACTGGTTTCCTGATAATGCAGGAATTTTTAGAAATGTTAGGTGAGCACACTGGTGGTTAATTTACAACCGATAAATCTATTCGAGTTAAGATATTTAAATTAATTTAATCTTAGGGTAGGCATACATACACGATGTCACAACTATGCGCGTAGTTATGCAGTAAATTTTAAAGAGCAAATGATCAATGCTCATATTAAGTCAATTTCTCTTGCACATATTTAATGTCGTAGCCGTATGCTTGTACGCTTTAATCCCGTAGGCCCGTAAGTTATCCTTTTTTCCCTTCATTCGTATTCGCTGGCCAAACCAGAAAAGCATTAATAACTATTAACCACCGAAACAGGTATTCGCTTAGGGACGAATAAAATAATAAATTAAATCTGTTTTTTATTCGGCATTTAAGATGAAATTGCGAGTTAAGTTTTTGCGATTTGGTAGAAATTAATTGTTATATACGTGCTATACTGCTGCGAGGTGATGCCCATTAATCATGACCGACGATGACCACAGTGAAAGGTGGATATTTTAGTGTCGCCCGCTTGTAAGCCACCAGGTGGTGCTTAGCACGATAGTCGCTGAGATTGTGGGGAGAAATGACGAACATTTTTGGAATTTTGTTCAAGTTGATGAGTGTGGTGCCCCAACAAGGCGATTTTATTGAAATAAGCCGACATGGAAGGAAGAAGGTGCTCAGACTCACTCGCTAATAAGACGCCACTTGACATCATATGCTGCACTCTCTATGAAAACAAAATACAGTGGTGGCTGCCAATCTCCTTCCTTATTATAACTCTGATTTTCGATAGAAACGTTTAACCTATCGTGCCTGTCTTGTGCTGTCCGTTCATGAAATTTAAAGTTTTTGTGTTAAAACAATAGAGAATTTGCAGACAATGTTTTGGAAATTACAGCTGCTCGGGGAGTTCAGTGGGAGGAAGAAGTCACATTCCAATTGGAGAATGATTTGATTGCTGAAGAGAGAAGCTACCATCAAACCATCAAAGATGAAAGGTAGGCACCAGGACTAAGACATCACAACAGCTTTACAATATATTTGCAACTAGATTGAGGGCATGGAAAATGAGTTCCAGTTTTTGTTTGAAAGAGGTCCTGAAATATTTTCCTGGTCCAAAAGTAAGCGGGAAATCTTTGAAAAGAAAGATGCAAGACCATTGTGGGAATGGCTACCGAGAGAGAGAGCACTCGCTGCTTCCGCAATACTGGGACAGTTGTGGTCTGGGTGACCCACAACGCTTTCTGAAAAACCGTGAAGAGATCATTCCACAAATCCTACAGGTGTTGCTTGATCCAATCACAACCAGAGGCAAATGAAAAAACACAGAACCAAGGCCATAATATCTTCTACCAGATCTACTTCTTTTCATTTCTTCCAGTCTTTTCATCCAAATTGAGGTTGGAGCCCTCTTGTACAGAAATTGTGGCTCAAATGAGCTAATTAATACAAATAGCAACTATGCTTAGTTTCTGCTATTGGAGCAAACTAACTGGACTACCTTTGTATTACGTCATGTTGGCGGACTTGACGGAAGAGTGTTCAAAAGTGAACATTAAACTGGCTGATTTGAAGTGGATTTTTGGTAAAAGAAAAAAGGAATGATCTTTCAGGTTGGATAGCCTTCATAGAGCAAATGACGTGCTCTAAACCGTACTCGACGTCACAGACACTGTTTCTTCCATTCATCAATACACCTCCCAGTAAATGTGGAATTGTATATTCTTCACTTCTCGCTGCAATAAACAAATCCAAAGGCATTATACAAAATAATATTTCTTCAGTTTAAGGGTTGACACACCGATTTGGGCATTGTCATAGTACGGTTGGGAAGGTTTCAACTTTTAATGTCATTTTTAGGAGCCATAGGCTACGCCATGAGTGGAAGTGGGTCGCAAGAGCTATTCTACGTTGCTTCATCTTACCCTCAGGTATCAACTTAAAAAATGATGGTTGGTCTTGCTTTCAGGGTCAGTTCGTGCACATATCCTTTGCAATATGGATTTTCGACTTGCAATACGACATCTTCGCAAGAATGAGTGACAGTGAGATAACAGATCAGCACCTTGAAGAGGCTTCTACATCAACAAGTCCCTTGGTCATGAAAGTTTGACGCATATGTTTGCACAACGCCTTGAAGAGCTGGTGCTAAATGGTCCCACTGCTATATTATGCATTATTTACTTCAATGTGACTACACTGATGAGGCAATTCATTCAGGCGAATTAGAAACGCATCTTGCCAACGTTAGGAAAAATCCTGCCTTATTTTGTGCAAAGTGGACATTTTTTCTATTCTAAAAATGCGTAGCTGTATTTACAAAATATGAGGTGTCTTGAAAAGGAAATATTCAAAGAAGACTATAGAAGGTTACTTGCTCAATGTGGGATATCACTCAGTACCTCTGGGATAATACAAGTCCAGCGAGACAATAATGCTGACCTTCAGAAGTCTATTGAGTGGTGTGAATCCCACGATCCTTTTCCTGTAACTATCTTTGAATTTTGATGAGGGGACCTTATCAACTGCCACAGAGCCTCTGAAATTGCCAATTTTTTAATGCCCGAGTAAGTCAAGCCAAACCAAATTTGTCAAAAAATAGAGCAATGAGAATACAAAAATTCAAATCTAAGGTAACCATTGATGGGGAGGATGTACAAGTGAACCATAAAGGCACTCGTGGGACAGCACTTCTCAAGAATTTCGATGAACAGCTTAAAAACTTTTTCAATTATAATCTGGACCCTATCTAGCTGGAATGAGGAAAAATGTACTACAAGGGTGGTGTTTGGTTGCTACTTGGTCTTGTTTGATGGCTGAGAAGACCTGCCCAATAAGACCATCTGCTGAGCGCCTCTGACTAAGCAAATGACACACAACTCCTGAATTCATCTTAACTGACTTAATAGTGATGACTATGACCCAGGAGCAATTTCTTTCCAACGGCAGAAATAGAGCACTTCTTATTCGCTTGCTTACTGAGACACTTGAAAGTGAAGCCTTGTTAGTAAAGCTTCAAATTGGCAACATGAGAAGGCCACTCATATTTTTTCAGGCTATGAGTGGATATGAGACACCTTCAGCACTCTTCAGAGAGCATACTTTCTCGAAGAAATGAAAAGTTTCTTTGAACATTTGCCAAATTGAATTATTGCAAAAAGCATACCAAGTGATGATAATGATCAATGGAATTTCTGACTTAGAAAATGGCTACGTTGTGAAGCTGCAATGGGAACGCTCTGTGTCAAATATTGCTTGTTGCCTTTTTTTTCAAATTTTGCTTCTATCGATACCTATTAACCAATGGAAAATAAGTGACGTCAGACACAAGACGCAAGACGCAAAAGAGCTGTTATAGGAGAGTGAGATTTCCAACCAAAGTGATTGTTACCTATTGATACCACTCACACAAAAAGCTAAGATGCTTATAGGAAGTATATATGTTCCATACGACATCGTGCAACTTTCCCCAACGGAAGATACGGTAAAGGTAGTGCGATATGCTAAAAGTAAAAATCTGGAGAGTACCTGAGGACCTTTCGATATCTGATCACAGGATGATAAGATTTCAAATCGAGTCAGACTGGACAGATACACCGCCGAAAAGGAATCCGAGGACCACAGACTGGGTAAAGTTCAAAGAGCTGTTAAGTCAGGTCATGGGTACAACGAGCGGCAGGTGTTCCCCACAGAGGAAATAGGTGGAGAGGTAGAAAGGCTCAACAGGTCCATTGGTCACTCCTACGAAGAGTCGGACCCACTCAGGAAACAGCTAGATGCCAGAAGACCCTTCCACCGAGCTTCTAAAGAAGGTGCGCAGGAGTGGAATGGATGCAACGAAGACCGCAGAGAGTTCAGAAAAGAGTTACGGCAAAGTAAAAGAGCGAGCTTACGGAAATTCTGCGGAGAGATGGACTACCTCCTGGAATCGGCCTAGCTTGCCAAATTGCTGAGCGCGGTAAAAGGAAATCAACTAGGTACAATGAAGAAACAGGACGGTACATGGACAGGAGACAAGGGAGAAAACCTAGAGATTCTCCTGGATATCCACATTCCCGGAGAAAATGGATTGGACATTTGCAAAGGAAGTAGTGACCAACTAAGCCATTAGATGGATGGTGGGCGAATTCAGTCCATTTAAGGCAGCGGGACCAGCAATGCTGCAAAAGAGACTGGACAATGTGCTTCCGTCGCTGACTAGAGTGTTCTCGGCGAGCGTGGTTCTGGGATCTGTTCAGGTCTGGAGAAACGCGAACGCGGTCTTCATACCAAAAGGTGACTATAATGTGTCCAAATCGTTCAGACCCATGCTGCAGACGACACAGCTATGGGAAGGGGTCCCACGCAGATCGCGAGTCTCATTCAGCGGGACATCCCAATTGTCCTGTCGCAGGAAGGGCGCCCACGCGATCAGCTGAGACTGAAACAGCCATTTAGGATAAATATCCCAACAAGGGATACATTCAAGGAAAAGCTGCTTCAGCAACCTTCTGAGAATAATCAGGTATGGTATACAGACAGATCAAGAATGGCTAATACACAGTCGTCAGGAGCCGGAATATACAAAGGAGGCCATGTCCAGAGGGCGAGGGCTTTCCCTTGGGAAGCCAGACCACGGTTTTCCAGGCGGAGGTGTTTGCAATACTCGAGGTGGCCACACGAACAGATGTCAGACAGCGACCAGAGCAGGACATCTACATCTACTCCGACAGTCAGGTGGCTTTGTGAGCCATCTGCAGGAGCGCAACGGGTTCAAAGCTCGTTCAAGACTGCAGAGATGCTTTAGAGTCACTGGCAGAAACAAAAAAGCTAACTCTGGTATGGGTTCCTGGATATAGGGGCATCGAGGGGAACGAACGTGCCGACGAATTGGCCATGCGGGGTTCCCAGACAGGCTTTATTGGACCAGAGCCATGTCTAGGAGTAAGTAAAAGGTCTCTCACATTCTGAATGTCTGCGCATGGGGGAGTAAAAGGACAAACTGGGCACAGGAATATGTAGACAAACCAAGAAAATCTACTCTAACCCGGATAGATCCAAGGCTTTTGGCCACGTTCTTGGGAGAAGCCGGCAGTGCCTGGAAGACCTTATAGGAATCCGTACTGGACACTGAAGACTAAACAGGCATATGCATCTCCTAGGAGTGACTGACAGTCCACTCTGCACCCACTATGGGACAGGGAAAGTCGTACCACTTTCAGGGAGTGTGCAATAGGTGGGCGCGACTGCGCCATAGGACATTTGGAGCCGCTTTTCTTCATTTAGAGGAGCTTCCGAATCTGAAATGGGACAGAATACTCTCCTTCATTAAAAGCACAGGTCAATTCGTGTAGGGAATGAGGCCCTGGTGGAGTACGGATGCATGGACTGTAAAAAGGGCCTCTAAGACCTAGTCGGCCCCCCACCATTGTTTACTACTACTACTACTACTACCACCCCCTGGTACATGGCAAATTTCCGAGTGTCTCCAACTTATAGGGGATATATCATAACATGCGTTTGGGAACCTGGAACCATATTTTTGGTCACAAAAGTACTGTATTGACTACTCGTCCAATGAGACCATTATACAAGAAACCTTATGATAAATGATAGTATTCATACCAAAGCCAACACACGTGCGGATCTTACATCAGGCAACAGACTCCTCGAGGATGACTGGCCAAGTTAAAAGTCGTGCGTTCGTTAACTTTTCAAGCATGACAAGTTAATTTTTTTCTACCGGACTTAAAATACTTTATAAAAAATGACAGCCAGCATTAAGGTTCTTACATGTGCTATTATTCAGAAAGTACCGTTGGCTTAATTAGCTACCTCTTCATGTTTATCTGCTTTTATTAGATTAGTTCTCACAAAACAAGATATGGCTTATTAAAATCTTAACAAATGGCACACATATACCATAAATCATTATTAGTTACTTACAAATAATGCATTTCGCTGCAACTGTATGCATAAGAGTAAAAAGTCACCTATTTGGTTCGTGTCTACTGAGCATCATCTCTTGCCTACGCTCTTCACATATTTCCTGTTGAGCAACTTTTACAATGTATGACATTTTAATTAAAATGTCGATTTTTCTGGTTATTCTAGTTATTCAGATAACGAACACACGCTTCTCGATAAATAGTCCTCTTTGCCGGATATAACATCATTGAATATATTTCATTTCGTTTTCCTCGTTAATTTGCCTTTAGCATTTTTTTTTGGTCTGTAACCACCCCACCTTGCTATGCCCAAAGACAGTCTTTTTGACCGAGTGCTCTATATTCTGGTTTCACTTTAAGGTAAGGGCAGGTCTTATTCAATAAATGGTAATCAGCTGCGCGGTCTTAAAAGGAATGGATTGCACGTTGGGCTTAAAACCTTGTTCTTTGACCTCCTGAATTTTGGTATAACCGTGTAAACCCCGAATTGGACCAACCATTGCGGTGGCTTGTTTCCGGTGCCAGATAATTAATACCAATTTGGACGTTTTTCCAAAAATTAATTTTGTTAAGTATGGCAAGAGAAGCTGATTATGAGAGGTGCCACAAAACTGTTCCTTTCAAGGAGGATTTCATCTGTCTTTTATGCAGCTTAATATCGTGACTACTCTTGTAATTAAAGGGGTCACTTTTTTTTTATTTCAATATGGTTTTCGGTGAGAAAATCCACTGGCGACAGGTTTCTTCAATAGGTTTTAATTGGAGTAATTAGTCTTAGTTTAGCTGAAGGCACATTGCTTAAAGGTATTATCGCTGTTTAAATTTTTCCTGGAATCAGCAAAATTGTTATTGGTGTTATCGTCCAAGATGCAGAACCACTTCTTGTGTTTGAGAATTTAATATGGGAAGTGAAAGTATTCTTTACAAATTGGTCGACGTTTTGCTGACCTCCGAACCCTGAGGCACAGTACGTGTTTGTTGACTAAACAGTTATGTGTGATGTAAAAATATGTAAGTACATAAAGTCAATGAAAAGTCAATAAAAAAAAGTGATATTTTTTTATTATTTTTTTGGGCTCATATATACGTAGTTCCACGTAGTTGCCAGCTTTTCCTACATACATTTGTTGGCATTCGACGCAAGTAATCTTATCAAGTCAAGTTAGAGGCAAATTTCATTCCTTTAATATTTTTTTGGTGGTGTTTTAAATTTTTAAATTCCGATTATGAGTTTAGATTATTTATATTATTCATAAATAGACTTAAGACTAGAATTCCAAGACTTCTTTTGGGGTTGTTAATCATTCTGATCATAAGAGATAGTGAAAAGCTAGTGATTTTTAAAAAGGGTTTTGTATTGATCAATTTTGATATCTTTCATAAAAAGAAGTACGTCATACTAGTTTACCTTATCTATGCGTGAGTGATCTGTTTGCGTAAACAACATAAACGATTTGGTATCATTCGTTTTCAGCCTTTTTGGCAACAAAAGAAAGGAAACAGGGAACGCCTACGAAACTCAAAACGATAATTGTTCAGGCCAGTTAACGATAAGAAGTCAGTTCAGTTCCAGTTTCCTTTCTTTGATTATGTTATGGAAAAACTCATAGGCAACTTAACACTTTTCTTGAGACTTAAAAAAATTCAAATTAAAATTAGGGCTAAAATTGGCAAAAAATAAATAGGTAGGGCTAACATTATCTAAAAAGGTAAATTTGATGTTTTTAAAAATTTGCTTTTAAAGCAAAATCATGCAAAACATGGCCACCAACAAGATTTTTTTTCCTTCAATTCCGAATTCAAAGTCGGAATTTAGATTAATTCAAGTTCAGGTTCAAGAGTTGTCAAATTCCAAGTTTAAAAGGAATTTAGTTAAATTTCGAGTTCAAAGTCTTAGGAAAATTCCGAGTTTAATGTCGGAATTTAGGTAAACGATGAGTTCAAAGTCGGAAGTTAGTTAAGTTCCGAGTTCAAAGTCGGGATTTAGTTAAATTCCGAGTTCAAAGTCGGAATTTAGTTTTAGTACTTTTAGGGCAAAATCGTGCAAAACTACGATGGCCCCCAACAAGATTTTTTTCTTAAATTTCGAGTTCAAAGTCGGAATTTAGTTAAAATCCCAGTTCAAAGTCTTTTAAATTCCGAGTTTAAAGTCAGAATTTACTTAAACGACGAGTTCAAAGTCGGATTTTAGTTAAATTTCGACTTTGAATATATATAGTAATATAAATAATAGTTAACTTCCGTCTTTGAACTCGGAATTTAACTAAATTGCAACTTCAAACTGGGAATTTAACTAAATTCCGACTCTGAACTCGGCATGTACTTAATTCCGACTTTAAACTCGGAATATAACTAAATTCCAACTTTAAACTCGGAATTTAACTAAATTCCGACTTTGAACTCGGAATTTAACTAATTCCGACTTTCCGACTCGGAATTTAACTAATTCCGACTTTCCGGCTCGGAATTTAACTAAATTCCGACTTTAAACTCGGAATTTAATTAACTTCCGACCTTGAACTCGGAATTTAACTAAATTGCGACCTTGAACTCGGAATTTAACTAAATTCCGACTTTGAACTCGTCGTTTAACTAAATTCCGACTTTAAACTCGGAATTTAACTAAATCCCGAGTTTAAACTTGGAATTTAATTAAATTCTACAAAGGCGTACAAGGGAAAACTAGACTTTTTTTCGTAAATTCCGAGTTCAAAGTCGGAATTTAGTTAACTTGTTCAAAACTCGGAAATTAACTAAATCGGAATTTAACTAAATTCCGACTTTAAACTCGAAATTTAACTAAGACTTTGAACTCGGAATTTAACTAAATTCAAACTTTGAACTCGGAATTTAACTACATTCTGACTTTGAGCTCGTCGTTTAACTAAATTCCCACTTTAAACTCGGAATTTGAGAACACGGAATTTAACTAAATTCCGACTTTGAACTCGGAATTTAAAAGCATCTAAAAATTCAGGTCCGAACTAATGCCATAATCTGCTAAAATATGGCGCAAAGCGTCTAAAAATTCAAATGTGGAGTCTTTGGAGAAATTTGGGTTAGAATAGGACTAAAATCGATTAAAAATTATCCACCTCATCACTTTGTTAAAATTTTAGAACAAAATTGGGCAAAACCGATTCAGATAAATGTTAAAATCACCAAAATAAGTTAACTTTGACTCAGAATCGCCGCTAAATTCAACTTTTGTGTTTTTTTGAGAAAGTTAGGCTAGGATAAGGGCCAACATCGGTAAAAAAATTACTCGAAGAATCTAAAAATCAACTAAAAAGTTTTATGCAATATCTATGTCAGGATTAGGCTCAAAATCGGCTTAAAATTACTCAAAGTACTTAAAAATACAAATTTGGAGTTTGCGGAAAAATGTAAGCTAGGATTAGGGTCAAAATCGTTTAAAAATTTCACCAAGGGTACGAAATTCAGAGTTGGAGCCTTGGGAGAAATTAGGGCTAAAATTAGAGCTAAAAAAATTGTCAAAACTTATCTAAAAGAGAGAAAGACAGCTAGCATTAATAACAGAATTAGTTAAAAATGACAAAGCATCTAAAAAATGCAAAAGTGATTTTTTTTGGAAATTTGTTGAAATATAACACAAAACATCCGAAAATGCAAATATTATGATGACATTGTAAAAATTCGGCTTAGCTCTAGGACTATAATCGATTAAAAATTACCCACCTCATCACCTAACTCAGTTTTAGAACAAAATCAAACAAAGTTGATTCAAACAAACGGGGAAATTACATTTTTGGTAAAAAATAAGTGAAATATGATTCAAAATCCCTGCCAAATGCAAATTTGATGTTTTTTGAGAGTCAGGTAGGATTAGGGCCAAATCATTCAAGAAATCACTAAAATCATCTAAAAATTTAAATTTGCAGTGTTTGGAGAAATTCAAGTCGCGATTATGGCCAAAAAATGGATGGAGAAAATGGATATGGCCTGTTAAAAATAACTCAAAACGTCTAACATTGCAAATTGAACATTTTCTGAATTTTGAAGTATTTGAAGGAATTGAATTTTAAGCCAAAATCAGCTTAAAACACTGTTAAATTTTCCATTAGGTATTAACCTGTCTGATTGATTAAAAATGCCTCAAAGTAAAGCGTGTAAAAATAAAAAAATAAAGTTTTTAGAAGAAATCAGGTCATGATTAGGACAAATATCGATTAAAAAACGATTTAAAGCATCTAAAAATGCAAATTTAAAATTTTTGAAATAATGCATCTTACAATTAGGACTAAAATTAATTAACTCTCCAACTTCTGTTAGAGACACTCACCATTAGGACTAAAGGAAGCAAAATCATTAAAAATCTTCTGAATTACTGTTTTTCACAAATTACTCTTTGGACAAAAACAAATGAAATTTGGTTCAAAACACCTTAAAATGCAGATTTGGTATTTTTCAAGCAAGTTACCTTAGGATTTACGCTAAAATTGGTTAAAAATTACACAAAACGTTAAAAAATACATTTTTGATGTTTTGTGGAAAAATTCAGATTTAGTTTGGGGCCAAAATTGATAAAAAATTACCCACCTCATCACCTAATTCAGTTTTAGAACAAAATCAGACAAATTTGATTCAAACAAACGGTAAAATTACATTTTTGGTTCAAGATAAGTGAAATATGACTTAAAATCGCTGCCAAATAGAAATTTGGTATTTTTTGAGAGAGTCAGGTAGGACTAGGGCCAAATCAGTAAGAAATTACTGAAAGCGTGTAAAAATTCAAATTTGCAGTGTTTGGAGAAATTCTGGACGCGATTATGTCCAAAAAATTACTGGAGAAAATGGATATGGCCGGTTAAAAATAACTCAAAGCGCTTAAAACATTGCAAATTAAAAATTTGTTTTGAAGTTTTTGAAGGAGTTAAATTTTAGGACAAAATTAGCTTAGGCAGAAAAAATTACCTCAAAGTAAAGAGTGTAAAAAAAAAAATTAGAAGCTTTTGGAAATAATCAGGTCATGATTAGGACAAAAGTCGATTAAAAAACGATTTAAAGCGTCTAAAAATGCAAATTTGAAATAATGCGTCTTAGAATTAGGGCTAAAATTAATTAACTCCCCCACTTCTGGAAAAAAATCAATTTTTTTCATATTTTTGGAGACACTCACCATTAGGACTAAAATAAGCAAAATTATTAGAATCTCTGATTCACTATTTTTTATAAATTACTCTTTGCACAAAACTAAATGAAATTTGGTTCAAAACGCCTTGAAATGCAGATTTGGTATTTTTCAAGCAAGTCAACTTAAGATTGAGGCCAAAATTGCTTAAAAATGACACAAAACGTTTAAAAATACATTTTTGATATTTGTGGAAGAATTCAGATTTAGAAGCGACTCAAAGCGTTCAAAAATGCAAGTTTGGAACTCGTGAAATACTACACAGGAGGTTGAGTTAGGACAGGGCCAAAATCGTCTAAAAATGACTGAATACAACTTAAGACATGTCGTGTGTTGGCTTATGTTGCCTTGCTTGTCTGGCACTTGACTGTCTTGCTGTGTTGACTCATGTTGTCTTGCAGTCTTATCAAGACAAACATGTTAAAAAGTAGACAAGATAACGCAAGGTAAACCGCCTGTCAAGACAAGACGTCTTATTTTACTTTGTCTTGCGGTATCCCTATAAACAACTAACAGCACATTCATTGCAAGCATGTACAGTTGAAAATGTTAGAAATTTTGACAAAACAAAAAATGGCGGTGGCTCTTTCTTCTTAATGAAGTTTGGTTGAGACATCCCTCTACTACTACTTCTGAGGTTAAATTTGAAAATAAATTTAATGAAATGTAGTGTTTTGGGATCTGCAATGGCAATGTTTGGTTTTTTCTATTGAACAATGGTATTATATTGAATTAATGACGTTGGTGAAAAAATGTAGTGTACCAATTAAGAAATTTCACTAAAATTCCGAACACCAACCGCAGTTTCATTAATAAAAAAAATTGTTTTTTTGCCTCATATCTCAGGTGTTTTCTTCAGCACTTTAAGGCCCACTGAAGGATTCCAGACCAAATTGTTTTGCCAAAAGTTCCTAGTGAGTGTGCTCTTTACATCTTACATCGTAACTTAAATATCAAGAAACACAGTTTCCTGGTGGTATTTCGGTAACTTTCTTTTTCTAACCGCAGTGTTACAGGAACTACAGGTGGTTCAATAGTTGTTTAACCTATACGATCATTTTAACTGAATTAATCAACCTTGTCACTTGGTCATAATCAAAGAATTAATTTTTTCCCATCATAACTGTACACAAAACTGTATAGTAAAAAAGATAATCTTTAATGAATAAAAACATATATATAATAATAAAGTGGATGATCTTACACTTCCCTTTCGTCTTGATCTACATATCGAGGAAATAATATTACGAGTTGTTAATTATAAAACTTATAATCCTCTCATTAGACGCTGTTATGAGCATCCTGGTCGATTATAGTAACTGGGTATATCGGTAGGTTGTTGCCACCTGATCATCGATGTTAATACGGGTTCTTTGGTTTTATTCACCAAACTTCAAGAAAAAAGGTGCTTGACAGGCGGATTATATAGGATGGCAGTATCAATGGTACTGCATATGTAGCAAAAAAATTAAGCGGATTATGGTAATTCTGTTATGTTAGTAGAACACAAAAACACTTTTGTTTATCGTTTTTGTGGCCCCGTTAGGCCGTCGTGTGGATCTTAATGAAAAACTATGTAGGAACTGTAATAAGTTGGTTGACTGAAGACAAGTACCCATCATGTAGATATGGAGTCTTTGGTCAGGTTGCTGGAGGTACTTGTTCTTGAGTTCCATCCTTAGATGAACAAGTTTCTTTTTTATCCTCTACCAGCTGACATGCATTATTAGAAAAAAATACTGGAGATGAGATGAAAGAAGGTGTTGCCATCGATTTACGTTTCAATCAATGTTTGACAATGCGCTTATTTATCCCCGTTTTGCCACTTACCGGCTTCAAATAAAATCGAAATTGCCGCCACGAAACCACAACCAACTTAAGTTCTTCCGAATATAATCTGAGTCGCAATTGAATATTTCTGCATGGTAATTTTCGCTGCTCACTGAATTCCTTTAAATCCCGTAACAAATTGCCGTGCACCACGGTACCATGTAAGTATTCAATAATTTAAATTGCTCACGGATAAATAGCTTCTGTGCGGAGCCCTGCTCTGCCCTATTAGTTTCATGCCGTATTTTGGTTGTATTTGTTCGAGTTTCATGTGCTGAACTAAGCGCGATGGTTCATTAAGGCCAAGAAGATCTGATAATGACGAAAAAAGAACCATGAAAACGGCAACTTTAATTAAAACGTTTTTCTGGGTAGTGGCTTCAACCGTGAAATTTGACAAAAAACGCGAGACGTTTTAACCAGTTTGAAGATATTGTAGCCATCGAAAAGTTTCTTCTTTTCTTCCCGACGGTTTTTTCCTGGTATTGTTAAACGATGATTGAGAGTCGAATCTCCGTCCTTAAATTGAATAAAAGGCGCTGAGTAGTTGTCAGTAATGACGTGACACTTTATGTTTTATAATAGTGTTTTTTTGTATTCAATATAAAAGGCGGAGACAATAATACTTACAATAGTACGAGACCATAAACCCCATCACACTCTTCTTAAACCTTCTACCTTTGCCATTGAAATAAGACAATAGTTATCTCACAAATGGTTTTTACAAAGTTTATGACAATGAAGTGACTTATGGTCTCGCACTATCGTGCTGTAGTAAACGCAACAGTCCAGGTAATACGGATTAGGTCCGGTTTTAGTTAGTGAAGAATTTAAAGGGTCCACTCGTTTATTTTCTTCATTAACAGTTCAATGGTATGAGATTTTTTTGTGTGGGGGGCCAGGTCGGCGTATTTCCTTTAAAAATAAATTGAACCCGAAACTACTATACGGCTCCCGAGTTCTGGCGGTAATTAAAATACTGTTTCAACTGCTAATTGTCGTAAAACGGTATTGTTTCGCAAATCAAATAAAAAGTCATGGCAAAACGTTAATCGGTCGAAACCTTAATGAGGCCAACGTGTTTGGAAAATTCTTCACGTTAAGGTTTATGAGATTTTGTCTTCACTGGATGGCCGCAATGAGCGACATTAAAATATTTCTTCGTGCGCTTCGAACATTTCATAAAATAAAAGTTAAATCACAGGGTGCATGGGGAGGAGGAAATAACGTTTACTGCAGGAATAACGTTTACAACACGAGGAAATAACGTTTATTGGAGATACAAAAATCGCAGTAAATGGTCGAAACGTCGGCAAATGCAAAAGGATTGAGGAGTCGTTTCGCCCCACCCATTGATTCAACTCTCTTATGAATTTTGGGATACTAAGAACTCTCTTATTTCTTAGATGTTTGTTAGTTCCTAGATTACTTTTCGTAATCTAATCCCAAGACAATTTAAAAAAAAAATGAAATCAAACTCCTGGTTCTGCTCATTCTTCACGATAGAAATTAATTTGCTTAGGTTTGATAATATTCCATGTCCAAAGTGAATAAATGTTCATATTGTAAAAAACCTTAAAAATTGGGAATTTATGGAAAAACACGAAATAAATTATAAAAGAGTAATATAATAGTTCGAAACAAATACCGAAATATGGAAACCCATAGGTCGTTTGTTGTGGTTGTTATTGTCATTTTATTGACAAATGTATCAAACTAAAATGGTGCATTTAATACCAGATAGACAAATAAAGAATAATTCTAAATATAATGAGAGTGAATTACTCACAAGTGCCCATTTTTGAACTTAAATAAACGACAAAAAGAGTAAAAAGAGGTTTTTACTCTTTTTGTCAATTTTCAGAAAATGAAAGAATGTCAAAACGATTTGCAAATGTACGATCTCCTCAATTTAATGGAGTCCAGCTAGACACTTGCTAGACATTGCAGAGCACAAAGTTGAGATATCCACATAAAAATTTCCTTCTCTACTTAGAGATTCACATTCTCTAGACGTTTCAGTGTTTTGATTTGTTAAAATGAAACAAGATTGGACCCAAGTAATAAAAATTGCTGCTGAGTTTGAGGAGTAAAGTCGGATGTGATATGCCATATAAGAAGGGAGGGGGGGAGGGCGAGAAGTCACGTCCTAACACTTGTAAAGTGATTCAAAAACCAGTTTTCTGCCGACATTTTTACTTCCCACGGAGAAATGGCCGAGATTTCGACCCCCAGACAATATAGGTATGGTGTGGGGGCGACGTTTAGGAGAGTGTCAAACTCATTTCTCTATTAGGTAGAGGAACCATAGACCGGTTTCGCTCTTATTACAGCTCATCAGTACGGTATAATCAAACCTGACAGAAAAATAAGTTTGAAAGGCAATTGGATCTATTTATTGCTCAAGACACAGTAAGTGGCACCGTCGGCTGCCATTTGTCTGTGGGAAGTCACAATGTCGGCAGAAAACTGGTTTTTGGATCACTACACAATCATCCCGCATGCCCTATTGGAAGCACCTGCCGTCGCCCGATGGCGCCACTTACATCCTAACACTTGTAGGCCCTTCAAAAGTTTAGGCTTAGTCTAAGAACTAGGGTTCTATCAATGGCCAAACTTGTCCAGTGACTGGTGCTATTATGCACGAAAAAAGGCTTCATACACTGAATTTTTCAGGAGAGAACACCGAATTTAAAGCAGCAAACAACCAAGTCTGGGAATTCATAACAACAAACATTTTCTCATGACCTGTCATTGGATAAGTCAGATTCCGAGATGGATCCTTTTGATTTACGTTTTGAAGATATGACTGTGGTGGACGACATCATTATTTACGGTGACCCAGTCATTATTCTTGATAAACCATAATAGTTTGCTCTTGATCGGCTTCACCATAAACATCTTGGAATTCGTTGAATGAAGCTCTCTGGACTATTTAAATAAACTCTGCAACAGCTAGTAAGTGGCACAGTGAAGTTTTAAGAAAAGCTTTCAGACAGTGGTGTTCCAATTACCATCATCACAAACAATGAAACCCAGTCTATTTCAGCTGAGTTTGCCCAGTAAAATTTAACGTGAAGTATCTTCGATCATCCTAAAGAATACCACAGTACCTCTAGAAATTTTCAAGAGGCAATAATTTTCTTATATGGCTCCTCACTGAACACTCGATGGCCGGACTCCTGCTTTTTTTGGACGCAGAATGTTTTCAATCCCATTGGTTTAGCCATTACACCGTTAAATACAACATAAACCGACATGAAGAACCAATTCGATTCTCATCACAAGGCCTGAAATCATCATTTCCAAGTGGGAAACGAAGTCCTAAATATGCCGTTCAATGGCGAAGTGGTTGACGACATCATCATTTACGGTGACGAATCATTATTCTTGATAAACCATAATAGTTTGCTCTTGATTAGCTTCACAATATACATCTTGGAATTCGTTGAATGAAGATTCTCTCAACTATTTAAACAAACTCTGCAACAGCTAGTAAGTGGCACAGTGAAGTTTTAAGAAGAACTTTCCAACAGTGGTGTTCCAATTACCATCGTCACGAGCAATGAAACCCAGTTTATTTCAGCCGGGTTTGCCCAGTAAAATTTAACCTGACGTACCTCCGATTACCTCAAAGAATGCCGCAATCTAATTGCTGATATGCAGAAGAAAAGAAATTGGGAAGAAGAAGACATTTTCTCTTATGACTACACTCCGCACTGAAAACTCGTTGGCCAGACTCCTTCTTTTGTTGGACGCAGAAGGTTTTCAATCCCTTTCGTTTATCCATTACACCGTTAAAAACAACACAAACCGACATGAAGAACCAATTCGATTTTCATCACAAGGCCCGAAACCATCATTTCTAAGTGGAAAACGTCGAAAGTCCTAAATATGCCCTTCAATGGCGAAGTCGTGAATGGTACCATAAAAAGTCTTATTGGAAATTGTATTGCTGAAGTTTCGAGAATAATGCAAAGTTCATCTTAGGCATTTGTTGCCCCCTAAGAATGTCGTCAATATTGATTTCCTGGCACCAAGTTCATCGGAGTAAATTCCAACACCTCAACAAGACCAAAATACTATCAATTTTGATTTTGATCATCGAGTACTGCCTTAAATGTTGATCAGGCACAAAATTTTTCAAGTGATGCAGGTTAGGATCCTTTCCATACCTTCTGCAAGATTAGACCTACTGCAAATGACGAACTGACCACAGAGCCCTCTCAAGACCTGGATCCCAAGGTAGAAGTGCCTAGTTGTACCTAGTATAGTCTCTCATCTTCTTCGGTCTGTCCAATCTCCATCTTGTAGACCTCTTACCTATATAGCTTTTTCCACGTCTTTTCTCCAACTTCTAGGTGGTCTTCCGCGCTTTTTGCGCTCATGAGGAATCCACTGCCATACTTTCTTTTCATCCATTCTTTGGAGATGCCCGTACCAGTTTAATCTTTTGGTCTATTGTATCTAGAATATTACCTTCAACGTTTATCATCTGTTTTATGGTATCATTTTTCTCGTAATCTAGTCTGGAAATATGACAACTTCTTCTCAAAAAAATCCATTTCAAGGGCCATCAACCTATCTTTATCTCATTTATTTGTTTCCCAAGTTTCGGCTCCCTCGGTGCATATACTTTCTACGTTCGTTTTATTGATAGTAATTTTTGTTTTTTTTTGTTATTGCCGAGCCTCAAAGTAGTGAGTTTAGTTGTCGAATTACTCTCTTTCCTTAACCTATCTTGTTATTGAAGTCGCCGGTACTCTTTCCATTGGAGGAGAGGGTAACTCCAAGGTATTTAAATGAGGGGCAACTCTTGATCTTATCGTGCCCCATTTCCAAATCGTGTCCTTCTCCTACTACCATATATTCAGTCTTCATAGCTCTCTTGAAGTTTGCGGAACATGTAGTTGTCGTCGTTCTCATCTTCCGCTATAATAACTTGGTCATCCGCGAATAGTAGGGTGTACAAGGTATCGCCATTAATACACACGCCCATCTTACAACATTTCCGCTTCCAAGATCTAAGGGCTTCCTCGAGATATATTTTGAACAATAAGGGAGCTAAAGAGCAACCTTGTCTTAGGCCTTTGGTCACTTAAAATTTCTCTGACAGTCGCTTTCCTATCTTCACTGAACTTGAATTGTTTGAAAACAATGCATTAACTGCGTTAATATAGGCTTTATCGATACCACTGTTCCTCATGCAAAGCCATAACTTGTTTAATGGCACTGTATCGTATGCCTCCTGTAGGTCAACGAATATCAAATGAATAGCTCTTCCTCTTTTGACACGTTTTTCTATCATATTTTTTTATGTGAAAACGCCGTCAATACATGACCTTCCTGCCCTGAACCCATTCTGCTCCTCAGATTGTGCAAGCTGTTGCTCAATCCTGCGTTTTAAGACCCTACCATAAAGGCGTGCCACTGAACACATAACACTTATCCCCCGATAATTCCTGCAATCTCGCCTGTCTCCTTTTTTGAAGATCGATGTAATGACCGGTTTTTTGGGACCTTTTTGTTTTTCATCGGAGTTAATGTTGTTCTTATTTCTTCTGGTGTTATGGGTGTTAAGTTTTCATTAATGAGGTCCATTTCAAATTGATATTGGATAATCTAGAAGGCTGACAAATTGACAAATTGGTCTTACTCCATCTAACTAAATATGTCATTTATATGTCAATTTCTCAGCTTACTCGATGATTATTTATTTGAAATGAACTCTAGGGGAGAAAGGGTTGCGTACTCTATACTAGGATCTGCCAGTTGCTAGTTTGTTTCTCATGTTGTTGTCAAATAGGTTCTGCGAGTATGAGTCACAAAGCACACAACCCAAAACCTGAAGACACATACACCTTGACCTGCATCCTAGGAAATAAACAGAATTCGAAGAAGACGATGGTTCTGCTCCTCAGTGGCCGAAGCCGAGAGGCTTTCACGAGAGTCGGCATCCACCACCTAGTAAAAAACATCCAGCAACTAGGCTTTCGAAAATCTTTGCAATAATTATGGAAAATATAGTCTTTAAATAATTCCAATAACTTATAGTTCCTCTGACAAAGAAATATATCATAAAGTTATGGTTACAAGTCAGAAAAACAAAGATATAGAGCTAGGCTGTCTGCAGGAATATAAAAAGTTAATACCTGATGTGCAACTTCAACAACAAAAAAACTCCGTGTGCAGACTCCCTAATGGAAGAGGAGGGGAAATTGGAATGATTGATTTGACAAGTGGCCGAACTAAGTTTTGAAAGAACTGCAGCTGCAACCTTGCCCGGGTGATGTTTTCTCATTTAGGCTCATCATCACCAGGTCCTTTAGCTGATTCTTGGCGATCTCAAATTTTGTAATTTTGTTAACTTACTGCACATCCTTGATGAATAATTTAGCGCCTCCCTCGTATTTGTTTCATCTATCTTGCCACTTGGAGATAACATGTACTCTGGCCTCCATTCTGTAACTGGCGCCTCTTCGAACTTCTTCGGCACCGCGAGGTCCAGTGGAGAAAGTCCTGCCATCACTTCCAGAACTTCAGTCGGTGGGTGAACAAGTCTCCTGTTGACGGTGCCTAGCATATTAATATATTTTTTTTTATGTTTTAGAGCCCTTTCCCAAATTGGGGTTGCCTACAAATCACTGAGCTGGCTATCAGCCTTCTTTTGCTGCCGCGAGGGCCTCCATGGGCCGGCATCAAAGGTGTTTGAAGATTGGCCATCTGCTGCATTTTTATCGTGATACGCTTGACATGTTCTGTCATTGTGGCTTCCGTTCCAAATGCTGTACATAATCGTTCGTTTCTACTAAGTCTTCACCCACCATACATTGCATGTGTGGAATTTTCCTCCTTCCTGAGAGCATGACAATTTCAGTTTTCCTACATGCGACATTCAACTTCACGTTTCTAAGCGTCTCAACAATCCTGGCCACCGCGTATGTGGCTTTGTCCTCCAATCCCTTGTTCTGGCCCTAATGAATACCGCGAGGTCACCCGCGTATGCCATAGTGGTGACCCCTTCATCCAACCCAACTCGAAGTATCTGCTCGTAGAAGATATTCCAGAGTGTGGGACCGAGCACAGATCCCTGTGGAATCCCATTTCCCACGGGCACCGTTTTTCCCATGGGCGATACTGTATGTCTCTGAGACAGGTAAAATTCAATAACCTTAACCAGGTAGTCAGACACCCCCCCCCCCCTTTCACAGCTCCGATAAACACTTCCTAATCCGACGAGTTGAACGCGTTTTCTATGTCCAGAAGGACCATCACGCAGAAATCCCTGTTCTAACCCCCTTGGAACTAAGTAACCTGAACTAACCTGAACCAAACCTGCTCGAGGCTGAACACAGGTTAGTTCAGGTTTGCGGAAAAGGAGGTTTACAGAAAAGGAGATTTACACACTCGCTCAATCAACCTTTTTTTTTCTTCACTCAGACTGTTCTTTTATGAGACGCTGAAGATCTGAACTTGCCTGAAGTTACGTTAACGGTGTTCTAATCACTTAACAAGAACCAGTGTCATGATTATTAATGGTGACCAACCACCTTCTCCTCAAGCTGTTTACCCAAGCATCGAAAACCGCCATTATTATATACATTAAGGACATCTCAAGCTTCTGCAAATGCCCTCAAACCATATCCGCACCTACTGGTATAAAACCAGACGCAGAAACGATCATAATTACAGTGATACTTAAGTAATCGTCATTTTATATTATATTAAAAACGAGGTCGAAGACAATAAGTACCTGTTGTCACGGAATGCAAACCAGTAGCCTAAAGGAAGGATTTATGAACACATTCGGAATAGGAAAGAGCCGTTCGCATGGGTATTCGTTCCTGGTATTGGCTACGACATTCCGTCACGTGATGCGTACCCGATAATCCGACAGGCCTGATCATTGATTGATTCACGGTCTCTAGGGTACTCCGGGGACAAATGTTTCCGATTTGTCCTGTTGTAAAGGGGCACAGAAGAGAGATACGAAATTGTTTAATTTATTACTTATTCATATTATGCTGTCCTGGAGTTGTCTACTTATGCATAAAAAGTTACTTTTTAATTTGTCACGCTTCTATATCAAGCATCTTCTTCAAAACAATTAACTCAATCATTTGCATAATAAACAAGTAAAAAAAAAACTGGAACTAATTCACGTATAAATAACCACATTACAAACTTAATGAAAAGCTATATTTATGTTTTGATGGTTTAAATACACTTTTAAAATTGTTTAGCCACATGAGGTATTCGAACCAGTTATAAAATTCCTGAATGAACATGATGTTTAAAAAGTCAACATGAGGTATGCTTATGATCTTATTTAAAGCTTTCAAAATGTGATTTAGGTTTTTGAGCGTTCGCTTTCATTAAGGAATCGATTCATTTTCGATATTCAATGTTGTTTCACCATACCTACTCAACTAAACTGTTTCGTGGTATAAAGCTGTACCAAGCCTTCAACGTTAAATAGATTGGTCTTCACAAACGGTTCTAATCAGGTATACAAATGTAATAGACGAGATATAGTTGTGTTAATTGAAATAGAGCCGGACCACCTCATACTGAGCCTATACAGGTTCTTACGCCGTAACAGGTCTTGTATTATTTAGCCAAAACAAATAGGAAAAGTTATTAATTGTCTTTACAACCGTTGCACAACCGTTTGAATTGATGGTTGTTTTTTTTTCGTTAATGGTCGGTTTAAATCACTGCACAAAAAGCTTGTAATTATGACGTAGTCAGTTTTTGCCACGCTTTCGAACGAATAGAAAAACGGGCGCTTTAATGTCACGAACCACCATTTCAACCTTAAATGGACATTAGAGAGGAAAAAAAGGGCAATTTTCCTTTATGGTGGATTCTTTAAAACACTGATGCGATCTACCTGAGCGGTATACATAATACGGGCTACAACTTCCTACAACGTCATATAAAGAGTTAAGCTTCGGTAAATGCAGATTACCATCGTTTTACGATCACACGATTTCAATGCCAATGATTTCTATATGGCTCACATCGACTAGTGAACATATTCCTCTAAGAGGATGTTGCCGTATATCAGACAGGTACCGGCCTTTTAAACTGCAGAGGTCATCGAGGTTGTCAATAATAAATAGCAGATTGCAAGCGGTTGAGTAAAGAATGCTGATGCTGGTTCGTTGGTGGAAATATTTTGCCTCTATAATGCCTGGTAAGTGTTTCTTAGGGGTCACACAGGAAGAGAGGTTCTATAGAGACTAATGAGCTGTTTCTATTTTTAAGCTGCTCATTTCCGTACAATCTAAAACGTTCTTTAAGCATTTGTCAGTGTTCTTTGAATTATTGTAAAATGTCTGATGTCATACTGTTGTTCCTGCAACACGCTTCACTCTTTAAAACCACAATTATGATCCAGGTTCAAAAGAAACCGAGGAAAAAAGAGGTACTTAGGTCATAGAGGAGCCGATTGTCGAAAGCCTCAAGTTCATAATCTAATTCGAAAGGTCTGAGCTCCTGTAACTAATAACGTAAATAATAGACTCCATAAACTTCAGAAAGAAAGTGTTGGTGATCTGGGTGAAGAGGCAAAGTGGACCAAAAGTAAAGAATTAATAATATCGACAAGAAAGCATTGGTAAGGGCAAGAACAGAACTAGGCAGAAATGGATGATAGAGGAAATGTTGGCACCGATGGAAGAAAGAAGGAGACACAAAGGCAGTGATAACACCAAGTAGAAGGAGATACAGAACACAATTAGAAGTAAGATAATAGCAAAAGAGGTCTGGATGACTGAAACGTGCAAGGAAATTGAAGAATTAGATCAGAAGTACGACAGTTTCGGCCTACATAAAATAACGAAAGAAGAAGTAAAGTGTGCCATCAAAACCTCAAAGACCGGTAAAGCAGTAGGGCCAGATGAGGTGCATTGTGAGGTCTTGAAACTGCTGGATGAGCATTCAATCAGTCTCATAGTGGATCTATTCAATAGCATTTATACATCAGGAGTAATTACCAGAGAATGGCTGCTGCGAAAAAATCTCGAGTGTCAAAGTGTGATGATCACAGACTAATAAGTTTGATGAGTCAGGTTTTGAAGATCTTTATAAAAATTATATATACTCGAATATACAAAAAATGTGAGGCTGAAACATCAGACACACAATACGCATTCCGCAAGGGAATGGGCACAAGAGAGTCCATCTTTGCTTTGAATGTTTTGTCTCAGAGATGCCTAGATGTAATCCAAGACCATTACGTATGCTTTATAGATTATAGTAAGGCGTTCGACAGACAATTCAAGCATGAAAAGCTTCTGGATATACTCCAAGGAGTTGGCCTTGATTACCACGATGTCCGAATAATACCAAATCTCTACTGGGGACAAACTTCTAGAGTGAAATATGACAGTGCTTTGACAGAACAAATTAGTATTCGGAAGGAAGTCAGACAGGGGTGTGTTCTCTCTTCTATGCTATATAATATTTACTCGGAGTTTGTTTTTCGGGAGGCATTTGAAGAGGAGCTCGCGGGTAGAGCAATCAATGGGAGAACTGTCAACAACATCAGGTACTGCCTCAAAGATCTGCAGAGACTGGTAGACAAAGTAACAGTAGTTAGCGAAGATTATGGGCTAAATATTATTATCAATAAAAAAAAATGCTAATAATATCCAAAAGGAACATCAGTGGTCAGCTGACGATACGCAATAAGACGGTTGATCAAGTCCATCACTTCAAATAGCTAGGAACTATCATAAATGAAAATGTTGCACATAAACAAGAAATCTTGTCAAGAATTCATCAAGCGAGGACAACATTTATGAAACTGAGAAAATTGCTGACAGCCCGAGATCTATCTTTGACTTTGAGAGTCAGAATGGTGCAGTGTTACGTCTTTCCAGGATTACTCTATGGTCTTGAAGGATGGACACTGAACAAGGAAACATCGAAGAGACTGAAACTCTTTTGAGTGGTGGGTGTACCGCCGAATGTTAAAGATCTCCTGGATGGACCGCATTACGAACGAACAAGTTCTGAAAAGAATGGATAAGGAAATGGAAATTCTTTTCACAATTAAGAGAAGAAAACTAGGGTTTCTTGGGCATGTTATGCGTAATTCAAAATATGAAATTCTGCAGCTCATCATGCAGGGGAAGATCTATTCCTGGCTACGTAACCTGTGAGACTGGTTTGACCTCTCATGTGTCGAACTATTTCGGACAGCTGCTTCTAAAGTTAGAATAGCCATGATGATCAGGAACCTCCTAAGGAGAAGCTGAGATCAATAAGAAGAAGTGAGAGGAGATAGCCATTGCATCTTTCAGTTCAAAGTTTCAACTAATAAGTCGGAATTCAAGCAATCAACAAATTTGAGAAATTATCAGGAGTCTTTTAAGTATGACAATTCTAAGGATTATCTGACCTAGGCTAGTAGACACCAACATGGCGATACAATTTGCTACCAAAATATTAACGAAGTAATCTATTTAGCTTTTCGTTATCAAGAGACTGCGATATTTTGTCTTCGTCATAGCAGCGGCCCTCAAGAGAAAAGGATGCCCCAAATGAGATAACTTTATTGGAAGAGGTAACTACTTGGAAAAGAGATAACCGATATCTGAAGTCGTAATGGAGAAAGAGATAAACAGAATATTGAAGATTTGAAAAATGTTGAGGATAGAAAGAATGTTGAAGGTTTTAGAAACAAAGTCTATTCTGCTACGTAGAGCCATGCCAAAGTCTGTTTTCAAGGCAAGTTAGTTATTTTTGTACGAAAAAAAAATCAAATCAAAATTAAATATAAAAACTCAAAATGATTAGATCATTCAACAGGACCTAAAATTTAAACCTGACTTAAAAATCATGATCCACTGTTCTGGATTCAAAACTACACAACACCGTAGTGAGATGGGTCGGTTGTTCCGTGGAAACTTCTTATCCTTCTCAGGATTCTGAGGAATGTCTTATCGTCTTCAGGTTTTACTGGGTTTACTAACTTTTGGGGTCTTCCCTCTTCAGGTGCCAGACAGTTTTCGCAAACGCCTCTCGTTCTCAATTATGGATAGACGTTAAGCTTAAAGTAAATTGTCCTCAAATGCTTGAGTTGTATCAGCAAAAACTGGGACAGTTGCAAGCGCGTTATAATGCTCTTCAAATTGTGCTTAGAGCTACTGACTTTTATTTCGGCGTTTGCTTCAAGAATCAGCTTTATTGAATTGCGATCGGAAGTACATTAATTCATCGTCTCCAACTCTCTCTGTCCAACAATATCAAGCACGTCAGCCGAGTAGGCTTGTAAACTCTTCCGGCATTACTGTACCACTCCTTTGCAGCAGTTATCATATATTACAACCTGGTTATCAGTTGTGGAGTTCTTCGAATAGTGCTTGCAATCGTAGACGCTAACCATCATTACAAGTGTTTGTTGCACACCCCGGAGAATGCCGAGGTTGTCCTACTTCATTTCGTGTCGTGGAGGCTTGCACTCCGGCATGATCCTTATTTGACACTAGTGTTCATGACAACGAAAACTGCATTAATTTACCTGCCCTGAACACCAAGCAGTGCCAAGACATAATGGTAAGTGCCTCAGAGGGTCTAGCAGCCATCACCCGAGACGAGTGCCTCGCGTATCCAATCTTCTAAGCAGTTTTGAAGCTTGGCTTTGATGAGCTCCTTAAGGCCATCGATCGTCTCTCCCTGTGGGGCTTTTCCAGCTCTTTTCAGTTTTTGGGTTTAGACCCGGCTTTCCGACTCCAGACACCTGGGGTTCCTCGGCTTGTTGCCTGCACACTCTCCTGGGTGGGCATCTTTCTTTTATTTTGCTCTGCTCGACTTTCACCAAAAAACCAAACAGTTTTTCTAGATTGAAACTCTTAGCTTTCTTGCTTCTGAACAAACCTAGGGTCAGCTGCTTTCGTCCTTCCCACTACTCATCCGAAAAAAGTGGGAACCAAGACATCTTCTCTAAAGAGGAACTGCCTACTACGAGTAGTCCGGAATGACCTCTAAACGTCCGCTAAACTAAAGATGCTCGTTAATGATAATAAAGAAGCAGCACTGACTTGTTTGCTTAAAATCCCGACTAACATACCAACAGGTATCAATAGATTACTGAGGAATTATTTCAGGAGTCTCTTCACCAAATGGTGCTCCGGTATTAAAGAATTCTCAATTTACTAGTACTAAACAGTACCCTTTTTGCATTTCTTCTGAATGTTGTGCAAATTAGTTAACATGGACATGTTTCTCTTGCAATTACAAAATACAGAATTAATTGTCCAAGATGGCCTCTGTCGAACCTGCAGCAAATCGATTGGAGTGTAGTTGAACCCCTAGATCGACATTAAGAAGTGCCTCAGGTGTATTCCCAAGAAGGTGCTTTAAGTTTCGTAGAGAATTAGGAGATGAAGATTTGTTGAGAAAACTTTACACTCACTCAGAGATGACCACAATTTTGTATTCAATTTACGCGAAGAACGAAGGGTCAGCTAAGAAAATCAGTTTAAGTCACAAAACTCAAGTCATCCTCAAGAGAACTGATCATACAACTCTTTTTTTTTTCATATATTTTACGTATAGAGTTGCAGAACTTTTGGTAACTGGATTAAAATCGGAAAACAGTCAACCAGAGGGATGACAAAGGTCTATAAGTTGTACATACGCAATCATTAACTCAGAGAGAGAAAGCTGTCTAAACCTGTTCAGTATTATCGTTGTCAGCACTTTCTCCTTTGTTGTCTCCTCTCCCATGATTATACACATTCCTATATCCTGAGCACTTCTGTCAATCCAATGTGCCTCGTTGTATCATCCTATTACAACTTTGAGCTGTAAGTTACAGCCCATAAATTACTTATTCACCTCCATCCCTTACCATTTCAGCACTTTTAATATTCACTTCTTCTGCTGTTTATCTCTTTCAATTCTCTTTCTCTGTCTTCTTGTCTTTTGCCTCAGGCGTAATTGTTGTGTACCTTGTGTTCCTGACCATACTTAGTGCCTCATGTTCGGTAATGAAATCTACGTTTTCATATTATCTTGAACTCAAATGATCTCTTTGCCGCATTAAACTGTTTATTGTAGCAATATTGGGATTTGATCTAATGACAGATTTTATAAAATAATTTTTTTATGTGAAATAATAGTACAGCTATCCTACGGTTAGTTACGTGAACTGATTTCTTCATTTCTATCATCTGTTCTTCTTGAATTTGCCAGTTAATTAAAATTTCATTGTTACTACTTCTAACAGTGTCAGTTTTATTTGGATGTGTCATCACCTTCGCTTCACAAGGCTCCTGCTGCTTCAAGTTCCAAACAAAGCTGATGTAGTAACCACTTCATATCGCTATAGAAGTTCTCGTAGCTCAATTCTCTGTCTCCGAATTCAATTGATGTCGTCTTCATATAGAGCTAATCAGACAGATTTGTGAGTAATTGTGTGAGTTGTAGACATTTAAAGTGTTCTTTATATTAAATAATTTAATTAATAAATATATTCATATTAAAGTGTTTATAGTTCTATAAATAAGTTTTGTAACAATTTTTATTGTCCTGAAATTGCTATAATATATCGCAAAACGTGGTGGACAGCCCTAATCTCACAACATAAAAATCAGAATTGCATCTGAATGGATTTGCATTGAACCTTTGGCACACTAAAAGTGAGTTTTTCCGTATTTGAGAAGGTGTATTAACGTTTATGTTAATTTATAGTTTCACCACCATATTAATGACAAAACAAACATGTTACAACTGCTAGAATTGCAATAATTCATCTCGTCTAATATCAAACAAAGTGTGGTAATGTGACACCCACCCTAAAACTAATTGACTTAAAGAAATGCTCCTTTTATGGTCGCTGCTCACTAACCCATATTCTTCAGCAGTTAAAGAGCAAAACTCTCCCAAAGTGACTAATTGCAGTTGACCAGGCTCAAGGCTGACCACTCTCTTGTCACCACACAGCTAACGTAATCGATATATAAATTGCCTTAAACGATGGCATTTTTCTGCAAAAAGAATGCAGAAGTATAGAAGGTTAATTCCCCACGAGGAAAATCGATAAAAGAATCCGACTAATTACCGTTTTTCCGATTATTATTGTCTCGAAATCGGTATGCGATTACACAATCCTGTCTGAAAGCTATAAATCAGCTGTTGCAAAATAATTGTCGTTGTGACGATTACGACCTTAAGACTGAAAGTAAAAGAATAACAATTTCTTCAGGTTTACTTACTTGAAGCGCACAGTAAACGAAACTATAAAACTTCTACAGTATTATTATCAGAGGCTTTAAACTATACCGTAAATCAGACATGTTTTCTTGTTATAAATAATAGCACCAGCTGAACATATCCTTGGAGAATATCAATTAATCATTCTGGCCTTAACACAATCGTAATCCTTCTATGAAGTTCTTTACCAGTAAACATAGGTGGACGCCTGATTCATACTAATTTTCAACTATGCTTCAAGAGAAGAGCGATGAACTTTTTACCACTTCAATAGTATTATTAGACTTTACGAAGTACAATTGGAATAATTTTCCTGGTGAACTTGAGATATGGTGTGGAGTAATCGCTCAAAATCTCCGAAGGAATTCGGTTCCACGTCTTAAAAGAAATATTTCGTTTTGCCACAAAAGTTATAGCGTTTGCAGTGACTCGAAGGAGAAATAGTTGGACGGAGGAAATAATTTCTAGATGTTACCAAAAATACGTGATGTAGCGGTAAAACTTGTCAAGATGACGAACATTCTTTAACTGGTCTTGTCACAGCTTTTAATTTACACCCAATTAAATCAAGATGAATGCGAGCGTTTTGTCTGCTGTTTCGGGTAAAAAACCCATTATGAACTTAACAAAGGACGTAATAAGAAAATGTTGTGGGATTCCTCACAGTTTAACGAAGATTTTTATGAACTCGTCGGTCTCTGATGAGGTACGATTTTTTTATTTGAGTTCCATCTCGAACGAGGAGCAGAGGCATTTCAATTGAAGCTGGGTAGTTGGGCAAATGTAATTTTGATTTTTGGTTTCTTGGTTCCATGCTTTTATTTCTAATATGGAGGACGATGTGAAGAGCTTAGCTCTCAATGACGAATTATTTCGATTGTCGAAGATTTAAGAGGGGGGGGGGGGGGGGAGTTTAGAATCAACCAGTGAATAAGTACTGATTTGCGAAAACAACTCAGCAGACAAAAAAGAATGATTTTTTATTTCAGAGTGTATTGTAATATACTTCATTACGTCGTCGGTTTCAGTCCGGAAAATGATACATTAAATCACTAGTCCTGTAAGGCCATTTTGCCGGACTGCAATCGAAATTTGGTAATGACAATGGTTATTGCTTAACAAATATTTTATTCATAGCAGTTTACAAAAATAACTTATAAACTTGAACTATTATACTGCAATTCGAAGTATTCGATATTTTGAAAGCGGCAGGAGAACCAAGCCGATTGATCTTCGTGTTTTTTGTATATCAGTGAATGACTCTGAAGACTTCCACGAAAGTTTCTCTCCCTTGAATCATTCTGGCCATCTTTGTTTTGTTTTCAAAGATTCCTCCATGTACTTTTCCGCCACAGTGTTGCTCTTCCATCCACCTTGACGTTTGAAGAGACAGCCCCCCCCCCCCCTCCCCACTGTTGGCTAGAAGGATTTTTTTAGACGACCGTTTAAAACGCCCTATGTATTTTTCAGGGCTCTCCAGATTCGGAAATTTCAGCAATTTTCCTGGCCGCTGCTCCAATCGAATGAATACCCACTGTTTGGCCTATACATTTGCCTTTTCTGTCACATACGAAGAAGACCTTTACTGTTAGATTTTTAGGGCGCTTGCTGCAATAGTGATTAAACATAAAATGTTGTTCCATTACTGTGAATACCCTTTGTACGTATGTTTTAGTCTGGTTACCCAAGTAATATTTTTAGTGAAATTAACGTGGTAAGCAAGTGTGAAAAACCGTGGATAACAGCACACACCATCACCAAAATGGAGAACAAACAGGTGGTGGTACCAATGATTTCGCCGCTTTTATGAGAATTATAATTAAATCCTGGTTATGAAAGACTATGATTTTGGCCAGATGATGCAGATTTGGCCAAGAAAATGGCCAATGTCGAACCATACGAACTTCGTACATATTAAATGTAAAATGCCACTTTAAAGTGAAAAATGATTGTTATTTTCTCAATAAAGTGGATAATAGTACTTCTCCACTTTATAGTGTTTATCACGATCGAGCATCCAAGTACCACCTATTTCGACAATTTGAAAAATAGCAAAATGCCAACCTCATGTATGTATGATCGAATTTGAAATTGGTATGTTCTTTATTGAACTGAAAAGTACTTACTTTTATTTATTTTGTGTGATTTAACTATGTAATTAGTGAAGACCGGTTTTTAAAAACTTCAAGTGTGTTTATTTAATATTAATGTATAATAATATATTGTGCAACTAGTGTTGAAAACTGCACTTGCCTCACGAGTGAGTATGGTTTGTTACCAAAAAGGACCATAGCAAAATGAAAGCACCGTGTGACGTGGTGTGGTCATATATTAATAATAAAACAAATTTAACAATATACAATGGTTACCCTTTCAGGTGGTGTGTGATATGGTAATGGTGTAATATTACTTGGTGACCAAAAGCCCCCTTAAGCGAACAGTTGCTGTTGCCCACAAATTGAGGTTGTCAGAGAAGTAGCAGGTTTATACAATAAAAATACCACGAATATGCTAGTAGACACTGAAGGCAAAAATACCTTAGATAAAAAGGAATCTTTGGAACATGGTTCAAATACATAAATGATGGTTGATGATAATAGACCGAGTGAATCCAACTTTGCTGACCACGCTGATACTGACGGAAGACCAGAAATCCTCAAGAGTGAGGTTCTATTTGCAATAAAATCCACAAAAACCAAAAAAGCCACCGGACTTGATGACATCCCAATGGAGCTGTTACAAATGATCAAAGAGGAAAACATTGGAATCTTAGTCAAATTGTTTAATGCAGTGTACACGAATGGAGGCATACCAGAAGATTGGCTGAAATCCGTATTCATTCCAATTCCAAAAAAACAACGAGCAAAACGATGCAGTGAGTATAGACTAATAAGCTTTATGAGCCACACCTTGAAGGTCTTTCTCAGGATTATTCACGGGAGGATAAGATCCAAATGTGAGGCAGATCTGGATGAGACTCAGTTTGGATTTAGAAACGCTTTAGGAACTAGAGAGGCACTGTTTGCTCTGAACATACTACTACAAAAATACCATGACCAGCGCAAAGACGTTTTTGTGTGTTTCGTTGATTACGAGAAGGCCTTGGACAGAGTGCAACACAGAACATTTATAGACATCTTAAAGAAAATAGAGGTGGACAACAGGGACGTTAGAATTATCGAAAATTTATACTGGAGACAGAAAGCAGCAGTACGACTAAATGGAAAGCTCACAGAAGAAAGCCAAATTCTACGAGGCGTCAGGCAGGGCTGCATACTGACCACTGCTTTTTAACATATATTCAGATAAAATCTTTAAACGGGCTACTCAAGAACAAGAAATGGGAGTACAAATCAATGGAGAATATATAAATACGATACGATATGCTGACGACACTGTCATCCTGAGTGACAAACTAGAAGACCCGCAACATCAACTAAACTCTGTAAACGCAGAAGGACAAGATATGGGGCTCAACATAAATATCAACAAGACAAAATGTATGGATATCAACAAGACAAAATATATAGACAGAGTAACCCACTTTAAATACCTTGGATGTTATATCACCGAACATCTAAATCCAGACAGAGAAATAAGATGTAGAATAGAGACACCCCGAACAACTTTCCGGAAAATGAAACCACTATTCTGCAATGATAATCTGAACCAAAAATTACGGCAGAGAATGGTAAAATCCTACATATGGTCAGTGTTGCTGTAAGGGGCAGAGATCTCGACCATTAAGGCCGCTACAGTTTGAGATGTGATTACACCGGCGAATGCTGAGAATACCCTGGACAGCTATACAGACCAACTAAATGGTACTAAACAAAGCCGGCGCAACACGTTTGCTACTAAATAAAGTTAAGTGCAGGAAAATCTCATATCTTGGACATGTCTTCAGAGGAGAGCGATACAGAATCCTACAACTGATCATGATGGGAAAAGTGGACGGACGTAGGGAGTGGGAAGAAAACAGGCTTCCTGGCTGAGGAACATCCGTGAATGGACCGGTATACGCAGCGCAGAGGAACTATTTCGATTGGCGCAGAATCGAGAAAAACTTGCCCAAATAATTGCCAACGTCAGGGAAACCTGATATGGCAGTTGAAGATGAGGAAGACTTGAAATGGGTCAAAAAAAAATACGTCATAGAAATGCTTACTACCAAGGTATATCACAAGTGAAGGTGATCACTACAATCCCGTAGTGAAACGGAGGTAATTTCACCCACGCCAAGAAACACTAATAGAAAAGTTGAAATCCCCAGGAAGCTCGAGACAAAATATAAATTCAACGTTTCTTCTCTGACGACAAAGCCTTCACGCCTGCAGCAAATTCCAAGAAAGATGTTGTGCCAACCAATCAGTTTTGGTGAAAGTCAGCTGGTCTGCCATTTTTGTGTCAACCAGAACCAGAACTGCTGTGAAACGAAAATGACTAAATAGAAAAATCATGACAGAAGCAAGAAGGCAAAAGTCACTGTCCGTGGGGTCACCATGCGTCATAGACTTAGAGACTGAAGAGAAACAACAAATGTCGACCCTTCCCTAAAAATGGTCCCCTTCCGGGCCAGAAGTCCACCACCAGGCTCAAAATGTAACATTCGCCCCTTCCCAACTGTAATAAAGAGCCTGAGCGCCACGCTCTCAGGGCGCCAAGTCCATACAGATTTGAGATATTTTAACTGCATAAAGGAACGAGGTGCGGGAAAATTACAAAAACGAACCCTAAACTTCAAAGTTGCTTTGGTCTTTCTCAAGAAGTAGTTATCACTACATGATGCAAGAAGCCTGTTGGGGCCAATGTCGACCACCACTTTTATAACGGTATCAAGGTACCTTCACTTGAAATACTTTTTACAGGCTGTTAGAACGTGGTGGCAACCAACATAATTCCTTCTTTAAAGTAATTATTAAGTATATCATTATCTAGAGGCACTAACACTGAAGTGAAGGACGAATAAACTGAATAATGATTTAATTCACGACTTATGCGTATATTTTGGAGTTGGTGGTAATTTTCTAGGAAAATTTAAAGCCGCAATAATAACTTTAAAGTTGCTTTGATTTTTTTCAAGAAATGGCTACTACTAAAATGTGCAAGAAGGCTGTGGTGGCCACTGTCGACCACCACTTCCATAAGGCAATCAAAGTACTGCCACTTTAAATATTTTTACGGCTATTGGAACGTGGCGGAAACTAACATAACCACATTCTTTTCCCTCTTTGAAGTAAAATATAGATGGTTTGGTATGGTGGCTGTACACTTTTATGTAAATGTGTCGCTGATGTGGAGTTTAATAGAAATAGATTCTATTCGCTTTTTGATGCACTCTCAGGTGTCTAGTCTTGGCAGAGTCAACTAGACTCGTGATTGCCACTATAATAATATAATGCAAAATATTTTCTACTTTATAGTGTTATTTTCGTTGGTCTGTAAGCAAAACCCGCTGAGTCGACGAGGCTAAATAGGTTTTTGTTAACTATAATGCTGCTTGGGTATTGCTGACAATTAACTGGGACCTTATATCTTCTTCGTTCAGGTTGTAGAATTCTTCCCTGATACACACTCTACAGATGCCTAGTTATGCTGTTACCTTAAACCATTAAGAACATACCTACTTTATAAATAGTAAAAAATTTATTCATAATGTTAAATAAAAACTAAAAAATCTTATCTTTGTCTTGTCTTGTTAATACTTTCGACTTGTTGGGTTAATGACCACCTGAATCTTTTCTCAGGATGGCCAATACATTGGGAACTTTGAGGATATCGACGTTTCCATTGCCTACCAGCATAGATTTCAGCGTCAAGTACTTGCCACACAGTGTAACTCTTCGATTTCTTCGACTCAAAACCCCCTCTTAAAGTGGAAAATTCTCATTTACCCTTTTATATACTGTTTCAACGCTTGTTGAAAAAGTCGTGTTTATCCTTTCTTGTACCTCTCTGTTTTCCAGTTGCTTCGGTACTTTTTACTGAAATGCAGTTAAGGTACTCATCTAGAAATCATTTCCATGTCTAGAAACGTAAATTACTATTACCAATTGATTTTATTAAGCTTTTTCGGTTGAAAGTTTCCACATTTTTAGCCCACTTTGCTTGAAATATTTTCCCTCTTTTGCGCAGGCGCAACACAACAATATAAAACTTTAAAAGACAAACTAAAGATGAATTCAAATTAATTGATAAGATGAAGGCCACAATTAAATCATTTAGTAAGAAAAGGAAATAAATAATATATGAAGTGGGTGACAAAATGACGAATGCAACACCCACTACAAACTCAACAAATGTGGTGATGCTGAGGGATCTTTGAGTCTTTATAGTTTAAATGAAAACTAAAAATTTTGCGAGAACATCTCATTTATCTTCAGATTATTCTTCTCAAATTCAGTAATACTCTTCTAACTCAAAAGCCAATGGTCCGTAGTAAATAAACCACTCTGCTACAAGAGAATAGAAGCGACATTCTCCAGACTAAAATAATGTTGATCATTAAGCCGAGTTAAACTGCCTTGTAAAATCATGCATCTTCTTGAAAAGCCTAGATGGAAATGAACCAGATAAAAATGGCAGAAAGATATGTAGTTCATTTTGGTTAAACGTTGGATACAAAGGTCTAACTACCGAGCTAAGTGCGTGTTACGGTCGTCCTGAAGCGATTTAGTAGTGTCGTTAAGTCTATATCGCTATACAATCTCGGTCGGAAGTTGCGGTCCGGTTTTGGAATAAATTAGTTTGCATTATAATCTAATAAAACGTTCTATTTTCTTTTCGCTAAGGTAAGTTGCCGTTTTTGGTCACATTAAACATTCCGCATATCGGGATTTATAGCTCCACTTAAAAGAGCGGCATTCTATTATTTGCCTCCTAGAGAATTTACCACCCATTAAAGCCCTATTATTTGCCCGACATATTGCTCTCTACAATCAGTGAGGTGTTCGGGACGTCAATTCCCTGCCTCAAAATTCGTTTCACCTGTATAAATTGCAATTTGTGCCTGAAATTCGTTCCAATGCGACGGTAAATCAAAGAACTTCTTCCTCGGCAAAACCTTTCGACTCAGATTTGCCACTTTCGCGGCTCGTGAATGGAACAACTTTGGCCGTACCTGATGACATCACGGGTATAGTCGGTCACCGTGGGAACGTGCTGCCAACCTCATTGCGTATGCTCTACCAGCACCGGTGCTCGTCATCGTCTTGAATTCGTTCCACGCAGAGTTGCTCGTCAAAATATCAAGCGATTTCGTTTAATAACGACTTCTTTGAAACTCATTCTTCTATTTATTATACCGTATTATCGTTCGTGCGGTTTTCGATTTGGGATTTGCTCGATGAATGAATTGCAGCTGCCCTGTGCCTGGCCATTGATGGAACAAATGTTTTAATTAAGGTTGCAGATGATGAGAGGTGTGGAGGGGCGATAAAAGTGCCACATCTAAAGAAATTATTGAGAGTATGTGTTTATATATAAAATTGTTCATTCTAGCCTGGGAGAAGTTTAACAAAATTAAACGAAACGTCGGCAAAGAGACTAGAGTATAATTGCTGCCTTTAGTGCCTATCTGCCAGTTAGACACCAAAACATTACTTCTGAGAATAGCAAATCTTTAGATTTGTTTCTAGTCTTTAGGATTGGCCTTCGTGTTTCGAACAAAAAATACCTTTCCTGCTACAATTGCTTATTGTTGTTTCCGAGAGCTCAATTCGCTAAAAGTAGGAAACCCACAAAACCTTTCTTCTATTCCTCTTAAGAATCGGAAATATGTTACATACCCATGGCATATTAATTAAAATTATGTTTTTTTGTCATTGATTTAATAATGACGTCAATAAACTCTCAAACTTATCTTTCACTGGTCACTTATTCGAGATTTTGTGGTTAACTTCTAAATTTGCAACAATAGCTTTTCTATTCCTGGTTCCTTGTCCAACACGATAGTTGTTAATACGATAATCCTGATAATTGAAAGGAAGGTTTTGTTATGGTACAAGATAATCTTATAATCCAAAGGATATGGACCAAAAAGTTGTAAATAACAAATGTGAAACATTCCAAACTTCATAAAATAAAAAACCTAACCTCAAACTTCGCCCGAGCAGGTTTGCCGATTTAAAATTGACATTATTGACGTGGAATACCTGACATAAGAGAAAAATTTACTAGAAATCACGGTTGCCAACATTGAGTTTTACAAGTGAATGGCGGTTCAGTTAACTAATGCAACACTCTCCTAGATCTGTGGTTTAGATTTTGTCATTGGTTATTTGACAATTTAGTTAACAATCTTTCATACAACTTGGCCTAAGAGTAATACTTCATACAATACTTTTTGATTGAAGATGTCGAAAATTACCTTTTCAAGCCTTCGTGTAATTTTGTGAGATTTTGTGAAATTAGAGTAGAAATTTCCCTCAAGAGGTTTTAACTAAATTCTTCAATTAACTAACTAAATCTTCCCAAATCTCAACTGTTAAATACCCAAAAGTGATTGTACATTTTCAACTAAGTACTACGTGAATATTTTAAGTTCAAACCGTATACCTGAAGTTTAAAGTTTGTACGTATGTATTGAATTGTCTTTCTGTCAAAACCTTTCATTTAACCTCAAATGGGAGTTTTCAACTAGGAATTCATGGCTTTACTTGATTTTCAAGCTATTTGACTTGACTTGATATCAAGTCAAGTCAACTAGCACATTTTCAAGAACTTGAAAAAAAATACTTGATTTGATTTCAAGTCAAGTATTTTTTTTGTCAAGTAGGTACTTGAAAATTCTGAGCTTTACTTGAATTTCAAGTTACTTGACTTGACTTAACTTGACTCGAAATCAAATCAGTCAAGTTTTTTTTTTCAAATACTTGAAAATTCTTGGCTTTACTTCATTTTCAAGCTCAAGGGATTCAAGTTCAAAGGATTCACGGCTTTACTTCATTTTCAAGCTACTTGACTGGAAATCAAGTCAAGTACTTGAAAATTCAACATTGAATTATTGTTTGTATTAGTTAATACTTAGGGATATTTTATTTTCTTAATTTATCCTCAATCCATTTATGTTTTAATATCTGGAAAATCTCGAGTGGTCAATGTAACTTGGTAAATATGCTTCAGTAATTTACTTTTTAACATCACAGTGGAAAAAATAAAAAATAAAGTATTCGAGAGAAAAAAAGCAAGACAAACGTATATTTCAAACATAATAAAATTATTAATAACATTATAATATTTATAATAACATGCTGTTTTTAACACTAACTTTATTTCATATCTTTCTAAAAAAGCTTCTAAATTTTTCATTCTGTCACCATATTCCCACCATAATTATCAACACTTGCGTCAAATGTCAAATTCCGTGGGCGGCATTGACGGCTCCAGAACGCTTTGTTTGAAAGTATCCTCATCCTTTGTTTTCTTTATATGAATGTAAGGATGCGAATAGTCTATCTAGTGCTGCCACCCAAAATGACAGCTCATAAGTAAGTGACAAATGTGAACAAGTGAAAGTGACAATTAGTAGATAGATGGCGGGTCAAGTTACGACGTGCCTTTATAACTCACTTCTTTTCTATCAAAAAATCATAGTCAACTAAATGACGTTTTATAATAAACACCCCGTATTAGTAACAAGCTTTCAAAATACCTTTGATATGCATTGATATATTGTTACAATTGAGTTCAAAGTGCAGTTGAACGATCATCACAACGCTGTCACGTTAATACTAAAGTGAGATTATAAAAGAATTAATTCCCTACATTTTTGATCATAATGAAATGTTGCTAAATGCACTGATAAGAAAGTATGTCACCATGTTCATTTACCATTTTAGGTCAAGTATCAAGTAGTTTGAAAATACTTGACAAAAAATTAAATCAAGTCAAGTATCGAGTTGTCAAGTATTTAGTTTTTCACGTAGAGCCAAGTATTTCTTAAAATTGTCAAACTACTTGACTTGATGAATCCCTATTTTTAACCAAATCTGTAAAAGAGTGCCTAAGCCGCGAAGGGCTATAAACAAGAATAAATGAAAGGTTTTTATTAATATAAACACATTAAGACTCCAATGATGAGCGGTTAATTTGTGTAACCCTCTTCTTTTCTATGAAAAAATCATAGCCAACTAGATGACATTTTATAATGAGCTACCCGTATTAATAAGAAGTTTTCAAAATACATTTGGGTTCAAAGTACAGTTGAACAATCATCAAAACGCTGTCCCGTTAATACTAAAGTGAGATTATAAAAGAGATAAATCTCTAGATTTCTGATCATAATTAAATGTTGCCAAGTGGACTGATGAGAAAATTATGTCACCATGTTTAAGCTCATATTGTTCACTCACCATTTTCGGTCAAGTATCAAGTAGTTTGAAAATAGTTGACAAAAAAATCAATTCAAGTCAAGTATTGAGTTGTCAAGTATTTAGTTTTTTAAGTAAAGTCAAGTATTTCTTAAATTTGTCAAACTGGTGTCAAGTAGTTTGAAAATACTTGACAAAAAAATCACGTCAAGTATGTAGTTTTTCAAGTCAAGTCAAGTATTTCTTAAAATTGTCAAACTACTTGACTTGATAAATCCCTATTGTCAACCAAATCAGTAATAGAGTGCCTAAGCCGGGAAGAGCTATAAAGAAAACTAAATTCAAGTTTTTTATTAAAATAAACATATTAAGATCATAATGATGAGCGGCGAATTTGTATAACCCTCTTCTTTTCTATCAAAAAATCATAGCCAACTAAAAATCATAGCCAACTAGATGACATTTTATAATGAACACCTCGTATTAATAAGAAGTTTTTAAAATACATTTGAGTACAAAGTACAGTTGAACGATCATCAAAACGCTGTCACGTGAACACTACGGTGAGATTATAACAGAATTAATTCTATAGATTTCTGATCATAATTAAATGTTGCCAAATGGACTGATGAGAAATTATGTCACCATATTTAAGCTCATATTGTTCATTCACCATTTTCGATCAAGTATCAAGTAGTTTGAAAATACTTGACAAAAAAATCAAGTCAAGTCAAGTATCCAGTTGTCAAGTATGTAGTTTTTCAAGTCAAGTCAAGTATTTCTTAAAATTGTCAAAATACTTGACTTGATAAATCTCTATTGTCAACCCAATCAGTAAAAGAGTGCCTAAGCCGGGAAGAGCTATAAAGAAAACTAAATGAAAGTTTTTTTTTTAAATAAACATATTAAGATCATAATGATGAGCCGCGAATTTGTATAACCCTCTTCTTTTCTATCAAAAAATCATAGCCAACTAGATGACATTTTATAATGAACACCTCGTATTAATAAGAAGTTTTCAAAATACATTTGAGTACAAAGTACAGTTGAACGATCATCAAAACGCTGTCACGTTAATACTAAAATGAGTTTATACCAGAATTAATGCTATAGATTTCTGATCATAATTAAATGTTGCCAAATGGACTGATGAGAAATTATGTCACCATATTTAAGCTCATATGGTTCATTCACCATTTTCGATCAAGTATCAAGTAGTTTGAAAATAGTTGACAAAAAAGTCAAGTCAAGTATCGAGTTGTCAAGTATTTAGTTTTTCATGTAAAGTCAAGTATTTCTTAAATTTGTCAAACTGGTGTCAAGTCGTTTGAAAATACTTGACAAAAAAATCAAGTCAAGTCAAGTACCCATTTGTCAAGTATGTAGTTTTTCAAGTCAAGTCAAGTATTTCTGAAAATTGTCAAACTACTTGACTTGATAAATCCCTATTGTCAACCCAATCAGTAAAAGAGTGCCTAAGCCGGGAAGAGCTATAAAGAAAACTAAATGAAAGTTTTTTTTTTAAATAAACATATTAAGATCATAATGATGAGCGGCGAATTTGTATAACCCTCTTCTTTTCTATCAAAAAATCATAGCCAACTAGATGACATTTTATAATGAACACCTCGTATTAATAAGAAGTTTTCAAAATACATTTGAGTACAAAGTACAGTTGAACGATCATCAAAACGCTGTCACGTTAATACTAAAATGAGTTTATACCAGAATTAATGCTATAGATTTCTGATCATAATTAAATGTTGCCAAATGGACTGATGAGAAATTATGTCACCATATTTAAGCTCATATGGTTCATTCACCATTTTCGATCAAGTATCAAGTAGTTTGAAAATAGTTGACAAAAAAGTCAAGTCAAGTATCGAGTTGTCAAGTATTTAGTTTTTCAAGTAAAGTCAAGTATTTCTTAAATTTGTCAAGCTGGTGTCAAGTCGTTTGAAAATACTTGACAAAAAAATCAAGTCAAGTCAAGTACCCATTTGTCAAGTATGTAGTTTTTCAAGTCAAGTCAAGTATTTCTGAAAATTGTCAAACTACTTGACTTGATAAATCCCTATTGTCAACCCAATCAGTAAAAGAGTGCCTAAGCCGGGAAGAGCTATAAAGAAAACTAAATGAAAGTTTTTTATTAAAATGAACATATTAAGATCATAATGATGAGCGGCGAATTTGTATAACCCTCTTCTTTTCTATCAAAAAATCATAGCCAACTAGATGACATTTTATAATGAACACCTCGTATTAATAAGAAGTTTTCAAAATACATTTGAGTACAAAGTACAGTTGAACGATCATCAAAACGCTGTCACGTGAACACTAAAGTGAGATTATAACAGAATTAATTCTATAGATTTCTGATCATAATTAAATGTTGCCAAATGGACTGATGAGAAATTATGTCACCATATTTAAGCTCATATTGTTCATTCACCATTTTCGATCAAGTATCAAGTAGTTTGAAAATAGTTGACAAAAAAATCAAGTCAAGTCAAGTATCGAGTTGTCAAGTATTTAGTTTTTCAAGTAAAGTCAAGTATTTCTTAAATTTGTCAAACTGGTGTCAAGTCGTTTGAAAATACTTGACAAAAAAATCAAGTCAAGTCAAGTACCCATTTGTCAAGTATGTAGTTTTTCAAGTCAAGTCAAGTATTTCTGAAAATTGTCAAACTACTTGACTTGATAAATCCCTATTGTCAACCCAATTAGTAAAAGAGTGCCTAAGCCGGGAAGAGCTATAAAGAAAACTAAATGAAAGTTTTTTATTAAAATAAACATATTAAGATCATAATGATGAGCGGCGAATTTGTATAACCCTCTTCTTTTCTATCAAAAAATCATAGCCAACTAGATGACATTTTATAATGAACACCTCGTATTAATAAGAAGTTTTCAAAATACATTTGAGTACAAAGTACAGTTGAACGATCATCAAAACGCTGTCACGTGAACACTAAAGTGAGATTATAACAGAATTAATTCTATAGATTTCTGATCATAATTAAATGTTGCCAAATGGACTGATGAGAAATTATGTCACCATATTTAAGCTCATATTGTTCATTCACCATTTTCGATCAAGTATCAAGTAGTTTGAAAATAGTTGACAAAAAAGTCAAGTCAAGTCAAGTATCGAGTTGTCAAGTATTTAGTTTTTCAAGTAAAGTCAAGTATTTCTTAAATTTGTCAAACTGGTGTCAAGTAGTTTGAAAATACTTGACAAAAAAATCAAGTCAAGTCAAGTATCCATTTGTCAAGTATGTAGTTTTTCAAGTCAAGTCAAGTATTTCTTAAAATTGTCAAACTACTTGACTTGATGAATCCCTATTGTCAACCCAATCAGTAAAAGAGTGCCTAAGCCGGGAAGAGCTATAAAGAAAACTAAATGAAAGTTTTTTATTAAAATAAACATATTAAGATCATAATGATGAGCGGCGAATTTGTATAACCCTCTTCTTTTCTATCAAAAAATCATAGCCAACTAGATGACATTTTATAATGAACACCTCGTATTAATAAGAAGTTTTCAAAATACATTTGAGTACAAAGTACAGTTGAACGATCATCAAAGCGCTGTCACGTTAATGCTAAAATGAGTTTATACCAGAATTAATTCTATAGATTTCTGATCATAATTAAATGTTGCCAAATGGACTTATGAGAAATTATGTCACCATATTTAAGCTCATATTGTTTGTTCACTATTTTCGATCAAGTATCAAGTAGTTTGAAAATAGTTGACAAAAAAATGAAGTCAAGTCAAGTCTCGAGTTGTCAAGTATTTAGTTATTCAAGTAAAGTTAAGTATTTCTTAAAATTGTCGAACTACTTGACTTGATGAATCCATCAAGTATCAAGTAGTTTAAAAATACTTGACAAAAAATTAGGTCAAGTCAAGTACCGAGTTGTTAAGTATTTCGTCTTTCAAAGCCAAATCAGGTATTTCTTAAAATTACCAAACTACTTTACTTGACGAATCCCTATTTTCAACCAAATCTGTAAAAGAGTGTCTAAGCCGGGAAGAGCTATAAATGAAAGGTTTTTACTAAAATAAACATATTAAGACCCCCAATGATGACCGTCAAACTTGCATAACCCTTTTCTTTTCTATCAAAAAATCATAGCCAACTAGATGACGTTTTATAATGAGCACCCCGTATTAATAAAAAGTTTTCATAATACATTTGAGGTCAAAGTACAGTTGAACGATCATCAAAACGCTATCATGTTAACACTAAAGCGAGATTATAAGAGAATTAATTCTCTCTAGTTCTGATCATAATTAAACGTTGCCAAATGGACTGATATGAAATTATGTCACCATGTTTGAGTTCATATTCATTCCCCATTTTCAGTCAAGTATCAAGTGGTTTGAAAATACTTGACAAAAAAAATCAAATAAAATCAAATATTTAGTTTTTCAATTAAAGTCAATTATTTCTTAAAATTGTCAAACTACTTGACTTGATGAATTTCTATTTTCAACCAAATCTGTGAAAGAGTGCCTAAGCAGGGAAGAGTCATAAAGAAGAATAAATGAAAGGTTTTTATTAAAATAAACATATTAAGATCCGAATGATGAGCGGCGAATTTGCATAACCCTGTATACAGTGTGTTCATAAAGTATGGAATAAATGCATTATTTTAAACAGCACATTTTTTTAATTCCTTATACATCTATAGTTATTTTTCGTTACTTTTTTTGAGCAGTTTTTGACACAGAAGCGTTGTATACAGAGTGAGCCAGAAAGAAGTAATTGGATCAACAACGTTTTTATTTGTACAGTGTGTCCAAGATAAAGATGCACTGCATGGAGTTTTCGGAAGTCGTAAAACATGGTTTTAAGTCAAAAAATGTTCAAGAAAAAACTATAGACTTCTAGGTAAAGTTTAAAATGTATATAACAATTGCGCTTTTTGATAAAGGTTGCCTCGAATCTGCCCTTTTCAGCATTGAGACCTTAGAAGAGAAGGAGCGCTGTGGGCACATAAAATTGCCTTTGGCTCTTCAAATTTGAAAATTGGCTCTTCAACTCAAAAATTGCGATTCAAAAACATGACAAAAATCTAAATTAAAAGGTGGTGTATCCTATCTTTTTGGACAAAAACACGCAAAATTAAGTTAAAAAAAAATACATAAAAAGAGTTTCGAGAAAGTGTCAAAGCTTTCTCTTCTAAATATTTATAATAAAATTTTTAAAATAAATCACAGTTTCTAGGTGTCGCCTTGGTTTATTAATATAAGCCTAACGGCAACCATAAATCTGAGCCTTGTTACGTGGACTGTCATCAACAGGAATACACTCTTTTATGTGTTAAGACATAATATGTTAACATTAATAAAAACACGACAAAATTTAATTGATTTATATTACTCGATTAACTTGAAACGTGCATTAATTACTATAATTATGTGCCAGAAAGAAATACCAATAAATAAAAAATAGAGATTTGTGTGTAGTCTTCGGGTGATATACGAAGCCAAGGACCTTTTGTCTTATTACTTTGTCCACAATACAAGTTTAAGCTTGTTTCAAGACACACCAAACATAAGAAAGGCAGATGTCTTGCTTTAACATCCGAAACGGTGCAGCTTTCAGATATGGCGTCGAAGATTCGTAAATTTAATAATAAACCGTCGTTAATTTGGTAAACCCTGTCTGTTAATTTATGACAATTAATGTAATGACCTATTGACCGCTTAAGGCGCACTTAAGCCGGGGCAGATGTTACTTCCAGGTCTCTGAAATTTATTTTCATTACTGCTTTAATTATGTTTGAATAAGAACGTTCAAAAAAGTGTCATATCAAGCAAGACACGAGCATATGAACAATGAACTCTTAGGTTCAATTTCTAACATTAAGCACTTAACAATCATTACTAATGAAACGAAATAGTTTATCATTTAAAGCTCATTAGCTTTTTTTTAATACGTGGCTTTGTGGGAAAACGGCGAAGAGTAGATAATAAGGAGAAAATAAATGTACCAATTCACCTGTAAATAACTGTAACCTTCTGTCAGCAAATGTGCAGTAATCCTCATCATTATCCAGCCGAAAACCCAAAAACAAAGATGACCCAAACAGGATATTGGCTACATCCGCCAATGACACGACAATAACTTTTAATTAACATTTCGGGAGGCATCATATTTTGGAGCGTCCTCATTATCCCCATGTCTGCAGATATGCAATCTCTTTACAACTCTTTAGTGCACATTTTAATCAGAAATCACTGCACATACACATTCATTGAAGAAAACACGTTTTGAATATTGATGGCTCTCGGTCATTCATTAACCGGCCGGTGTAGTTTAGTAGTATTTTCAATATAGAGACACTCGTTATTAATTGGATCAAACGCATTAAGCGAGTAATAATTATATCAATTTGCCAGTTAATTATGGTGCATAAGCTGCTGCATTAACTATATTTGTCCAAGTAATGTTAGTCATCCAATCATCCCGTAAGAAGCAGACTACTTGACTGACTGCAACATCTGATCACACAGACGATATAGATATTGCTTTGATTTTCTTCAATAGCTGAGGGAATTTGCAACTTCATTAGATAAATTTATGTCTACTGGTGTTAGTAAAAATATCAATCCGCCTACACGAGTGGGTTTTTATAGACCTAGTTCTTTTACATATAAATATGGTGTTTACTGGTGTGGCTGTCAGATTATGCAAACTATCTGCGGCTTAATTTAACTTTTATAGCGTGTGAGGTAATTAAGCATTATTCTACGTACATGAACCACTATATGAAAAAAGACCGTTGCTATTCTTTCCTTATAAACACACCTTAATAACGCACGTTTTCTTTTTCAGGTAAGTGCTTCCAACTGCAGCCATTCCGAAGAACAGTAAGTACCTACCGCTCATCCCGAGTTATTACAAGTAGTTGTTCCCATCGATCTCGGATGAAAAGAAAGTTTATGGCGGTGTTTTTACATAAAATTTATGATGATGAGATCGTTATGGCTGTTAGGTTATTTCACTTAAAAGCTCTTAATAGCTTATCTTTAGATTAGCCTTTGGTTCTGAGGCGTTTTTGCTATAAATGTTGCGATATACAATCATTCAATACGTTGTTTATAGTATCGCATTCCAGACTTAGATAACTATTGAAAATCTAGAATAATTACTTTATCAGAATGATTTTGTTTATGACTCTTTCTTTTGGGCCTGACGGGCCACCTCGGATACAGCCAGGCAACGGCCCTAAATCCAGGTAACCAAATAACGTGTATCAAACGTATAAAAATGTCATTGACTGACTAGAGGACATCTTTTAATGACGTATAAACAACGAACAAAATCACGTGAGTAAGTCCCACCATAATAATGTCATGCGCATGACGCATAAAAAACGTCATCGAAGGACTTGCTAACACGTCAAAATCACGTCTATTTTATGTTAATAAAACGTCTGATGGGGGAATCTTTATGGGGATTGAGTTGACCAAAATACAGGGGCTTTCTGAAAAATGCCAAGAATTTCTACATATTCACAAGATTCTGTCGTCTGTCATCTGTCACGGTATTTATGTCGTCTATCAGTTCTGTCATGTACGTCACTCTTGCGTCTCTGCGAAAGCGAAGAAGACAAGAGGAGACGAGAAAGTTGTTGTTTGCAGGCAAAATTAGAATAATCAAACATTCAAAATCTGAACTATGATGCATAAAATATTATTAAAATTCAAAAGCAAATCCAAAATATAAGAACGCGTTTGGGTCTGGCTAGTTTCCCTACTTCTACAGCTAAAAATCCGAAATAATTCAGATATGCATACGTCCTCTTGACCTGACAAAAGTCAACGCCCTAGTATTCAATTTCGAGTTGTGACGAATGTTTAAACTTTAAATTAAGATTTTCAATTTTAAGGTCAATTTCTGCGGAACTGGTTCAGTGTAGACTTTTTGACGTTTTATGCTGTAGATTCTCATTTTTTACAGTCAACAAAAATCTGAAATAATTCAGAGGAGTATGATACATGTGGCCCTTCGACCTCTCCAAGAATCAACGTACTAGCTTTGAATTGTGGCGGATTTTTATATTTAACATTTTTACTGCTACGAGTAAGTCAGAAAAATTATAATTATATAAATAGTCGGAAAATATTGGACGAAGAACAAGGGACAGTATGGCAGCAGCTGCAGCTGCTGCACTGTAAGCTAAGAGTCCATCAACAGTAGAAAACAGTTCACTACTAGCTGAATCTTGTCGTCTCCTAGGAGACGTTGGTGTCCTAATTCCGCCAGCTAGAGTCATTCCGCCACTTCTTTGTCCGAATCGGTGACACTTAATCTTGAATTCGGACGAGACGTGTAGGAAGTAGCACTTGAATGTCCAGTCTTGACTGGCATAAGCAGCTCATTTTGATCGTGCACATCACTGCTAAATGTCCAGTTTGCATCTTCCTGGTTGCCAGTTGCTTCTTCGTTGTAGAGATATCGGAGATTCCAGCAACTTGTGCTGTAGCTGCTTAATGTTGACGCTATATTGTTGCAACTTGTTACTCACCCTATCAGCTCAGCAATATACTGCTCGCTAACGCAGGAACTGTTCCCCCTATAGTCTTTATAGTCCAGGTCATTATAAATTTCCTAATCTTCGATTGGTGTTTTCTTCTTGTCCATATCTTCTTCCTCACGCTCCTCCCATTTAATGTCCAGCTGGCTGGTTTGGGCCGCGGAGTCGCAGCTCACCAACTCTTCCTCATACGCTTGGTTCAGGCTGCGGTAGAATGCTTCGTCAGGAACATGTAACTAGTCGATTTCTTGGATTTGGGGGTCGTGAGGTCCGATGACGTCAAGGCCCTCCTCCAGTCCATCTTCTACAGTGCCGTTGCTCAGGGTTTCACGTATTACTTCGAGTTCACCTAATGATAATTGAGTAAATCAGTTTCTGTAAGGTAAAATTTGAATTTCCGTTTCTATACGAGTAACTTAAGTTCTGCGGAATTGATTCTAGATTTTTTGTTAGAAATTAGAATACATGTGGCTCTTCGATCTATCGTTGTATTCGTCTATAAATCGTTGCTCTAACTTTGAAATTTTTAATAATTTAATAAAAATGTTCAATTTTTAGGTCAATATCTGCGGAACTTTTTGAGTGTAAATCTTTTACGTTTTACACTGTAGATCCCCCATTTTTACAGAAATATTTTAGATGTGTAGCGTACATCTGACCAAGAATCAATGCCTTAGCTTTGAATTTCGAATTGCTTTGAAACTTCAAATAAAAGATTCCGCTTCGACAAGTACCTTAATTTCTGCGGAATTATTTGAGTGTTTACACTGTAGATTTCCTGTTTTTAGAGCTAAAAATGGTGGTACACATGTGACTCTTTCACAAGGCTAAAAATCAATTCCCTAGCTTTCGAAATTGGAATTATAATAAATTTTTAAGTTTAAATTAAAATTTCCACTTTTAGGTAAATTTTTGTGAAACTAGTTGCGTGTGGATTTTTTTTAGGTTTCACACTGTAGATCTCCAATTTTTACAGCTGAAAAATCTGAAATAATTCAGAGGTATAATATACACGTGGCCTTTCGACATATCCGAGAGTTGTAGCTTTGAAATTCGAACTGTGGCGAATTTAAACTTTAAATCAAAATTTCCTCTTCTAGATCAATTTTTGTAGAATTAGTTGATTGTACACTTCTTACGTTTCACACTGTAGATCTCCCATTTTTACAGCTCAAAAATTAAAATAATTCACATGTGAAGCACTCATGTGGGCCTTTGACCTGGCTAAGAAGCAACGGCCTAACTTTAAATTTTGAATTGTAATCAATTTTAAAACTTAAAATTTAAATTTCCATATCTACAAGTAACTTAATTTTTGTGGAACTAGTTGAGTGTAGACAGTGTAAATTCCCTATTTTTTAAACTAAACTTTAAAAATGACTTAAAGGTCTAGAATACAAGTGTTTCTTCGAAATGGCTATGAATCAACAACTTAGCGTCGAATTTTAAAATGTCATTATTTTTTTAACTATATGTTAAAATTACAATCTAAAATGTTTTCCGGAATTCGAAGCCGTGGTCCAATGGAATTTCCTAATGACATTTCGTCTGCTGCTGCGGCAGATCACCAAAGGCGATGAGACAATGGGCGAAGTGATCTCCCGTGCTTCCCGACGTTGACTGATTCGACTGTGGTGAGCTCCGTGGTATTTATTCCTCCGCCGCGACGGCGTGCTGCAGTGGTGAGGCTGGGGTGGGGGTAGCGGTGCCGCGGGGTTTCGGCGCATTTGGAGTATGTCGTTCAACTCGCTTCCAGTCTGCATTTAGAAACGTAATATCCTCCTTCCTGTTGAAATTGTTATCATGTTTTGATGCGATTGATGTAAGATGTGTTTGTCCCAGCATTCACCTCCTCTTGTGTTCCGTAATCCTCGTGTTGACACTGCGTTTTGTGGTGCCAATGTATACTTATCCACAACTGCTCGGAATTCGGTAAACTCCGGGTGCCGATAGGGGATCTCTGCGGTCTTTGGCCGAAGCTCTGTTGTATTCGGCCGAAGACCGCAGAGATCCCGTGTCGGCACCCGGAGTTTGCCGAGTTCCATGCAGCTGTGGCCCGATATACATTGGCATTACAAAAAGCAGTGTCAACACGAAGACCACGGAACAACAGGAGCTGCAGGCTGGAATAAACACAAAAGTCAGCAGTAGCAGAAAACGCTCTCTTCTAAGGTCACGGCATCCTTTTCAACGAGTTGGACATCCTATATAAATCGCAGCGTTTCTATTCGAAACTAACGAGAGAGGCCATTGAGATCTTCAAAGACGACAACAATTTCAACAAGAAGGAAGAAATTGCGTTTCTAAATGCAGACTAGAAGCGAGTTCTACGACATACTTCAATTGCGCCGAAACCCCGAGCTACCGCTGCCCCCACCACAGTCCCACCACTGCAGCGCGACGGCGGGGGAATAAATACCACGGAGCTCACCACAGTCGAATCAGTCAACGTCGGGAAGCACGGGAGATCATGGTAGAGGTATGTGTCGTGCATGAAGAAGAAGAGTTGCCAGTTTTGTTATACTTTATTGGTAAATCTTTAACGATGACTTTTACAACTATCAGTAAAACTTCAGTTTGAAGTTAAAACACCAGACATGACTTGCATTGTGTACCTGACAGAAAAATATGTGTTTTAACTTAAACTGAAGTTTTACTGGTAGTTGTAAAAGTCGCCCTTAATAACTCAGATTCAATCCTCATCACTCTGTAAGAGATTGAGGTAGAGAACTGAGCATTTCGAAAACAAAAGTTTGCAAAGTTTTAAGGAAATACAAAATGCATCCCTTCAAATTTACAAAAGTGCAACATTCAACTGAAGAACACAAGAGAACGATTACAATTTTGCACATATTTATATGCTAAATGGGTTAAATAATGATCGTGATTTTTGGTTGCGTTATAGCAGGTGTGCAATTTGCCCTTGGCAGATTGCCTCTGGCAGATTTGCCCGTGGCAGATTGACCAGTTAATGTTTGAGTGAACGCCTGTTTTATTGATTGTGGTGCTTGTTGGGACCGAGATGATTGCTTTTGGTTTGTTCTCCTTCGGTGTTCGATCGATGGATTATTACCTACACGTCTAATGACCATAAAAACTTCTGCACCTTATGTAGAATAGCCTTGAGAAAGAAAGAGACAAGAAAACCTTGAGAAAGACATCAAAAAACGTCGAAATGTCGGCATAATTTCTACAAAAACGTAGAAGTTTTTTATTTTTTGTCCTACACCTACTACAACGCAACCAACTACTTCGCGAAGGACTCGATGCCACACAGTTATCGTGATTTTTCTTAACAAAGTGGTATGGTCAGATGAGTCGTCAGTTTCTACCACTTAGATACCTAACAGAAAAAACCTGGACCACTGATCATCGCAACGATGTTGTGATTAATTGGCGGATAGGGATTAAAAGCAGCAATTATGATACTATAATATCTTCGCCAACGTTTCGTTTAATCTACCTAAACATCTTCAGGGCTCGAAAATAATGTACCTTGCTCAAGTCATACTGAGATGGAAAAAACGGTGGTTTAGTTATTTCAACTAGATTGTGTGTCTAGTTAAAATATAAATGATTTTAAAAAAGTTTAGAGGGATTCCTTTCCAATAAATTATAAACTACAGCGGCGTTAATGCTCAATTTAAACAAATATGTGTTTGGTCTGTCACACTTTTCTGGAACACCCGGTATGTAGTAGTAGTAGTAAACAAGGGGGCGAGCGGGGCGAAGTCTTGCGACTAGGCCTTTTCATAGTCTCTCGGTCCACCCATCCCTACTCCATCAGGACCCTCATTCCCTCCACGAGTTGACCCGTCCCTCTAATGAAGGAGAGAGTATCCCTTGATGAAGAAAAGGCTCCAAGTGTCCTATGGCGCAGTCGCTCCTATCTATGGCACACTCCCAGAAAGTGGTGTGACCACTCTTCCCCTGCCCCACAGTGGGAGCAGAGTGAACTATCAGCCATTCCTAGGAGGTGCATGTGCCTGTTTAGACCACAGTGCCAATAGGGATTCCTAAAGTCTTCCAAGCACTGCCGGCTTCTTCCAAGAAGCTACGAGGCCTTTGATCTGTCCGGGTTAGGGTAGATTTCTTTAGTTTGTCTACATATTCCTGACTGTGTCCAGTTGGTCTTTGTACTCTCCCATGGCCACTCATTTAGAGTGAGAGACGTACTTTTTACTTACTCCTAGAAATGGCTCTGGTCGAGTAAAGCAGGTTTGTGAATCACGCTTGGCCTATTCGTCGGCACGTTCATTCCCCTCGATACCCCTCTATCCAGGAAGCCATCCCAGAGTTACCTTTTTTGTTTTTGCCAGTGACTGTAGAGCATCCCTGCAGTCCCGGACGAGCTTTGAACTCGTTCCGCTCCTGCAGATGATTCGCAGAGCCGCTTGACTGTCCGAATAGATGTAGATGTCCTCTGTATACGCTTCCTGTCTGACTTCTGTTCGTGTGGCCACCTCGAGTATTGCAAACCGTCGTGAGACTTCCCAAGACTGTGCAATAGCCATTCTTGATCCGTCGGTATACCATACCTGATTATCCTCAGAAGGTTGCTGAAGCAGCTCTTGGATCTATCTGGGTTAGGGTAGATTTCGTTGGTCTGTCTACATATTCGTGACTGCGTCCAGTTTTTCCTTGTACTCTCCCATGTCTACTCGTTCAGAGTATGAGAGACGTACCTTTTACTTACTCGTAGACATGGCTCTGGTCCAGTAGAGCATGTCTAGGAACCACGCTTGGCCTATTCGTCGGCACGCTCGTTCCCCTCGATGCCCCTGTGTCCAGGAACCCATTCCAGAGTTACCCTTTTCAGTCCTGAAAGAGCTTTGAACTCATTGCGCTCCTGCAGATGGCTCGAGGAGAGCGCTTGACTGTCGGAGTAGATGTAGGTGTCCTGCTCTGCTCCCTGTGTTACTTCTGTTCGTGTGGCTACCTCGAGTATTGCAAACACTTCCGCCTGGAACCGTTGTGTGGCTTCCCAAGGCAAAGCCCTCGCCCTCTACATGGCCTGCTTTGTATATTCCGGCTCTTGACTACTGTGTATTAGCCATTCTTGATGTGTCTGTATACCATAACAGATTATTCTCAGCAGTTCTTCCTTGAACTCGTCCCTTGTTGCGATGTTTATCCCAAATGGCTGTTTCAGTCTCAGCAGATTTATCTAGTGGGCGCTCCTCCTGCGACAGAGCAACCGGGGGTGGGGGGGGGGGGATTCCCACCGGTATACTCAAAATCTTTCGCTAAAATGCTACAACCTATACATAAAACTTTTTTCTCTAAAATAGACACAAGACAGTTAAAGCGGGTAGCGTTTATAACTAACGCAACACCCTGTACTGCTCTTAATTAGAACTTATTGTGACCTCTAAGAACCATAGTCCCTATTTGCCCAAAACGTGTGATCAGTAGGCAGGTATTTTAGGTATATAGACACTATTATGCAACTCCTTCTGATGATGATGACGATCTATAGTTACACTACGGGATACCATAAGTATTTATATTAAAAAAAATAATAATAAATTGTTAACTGCTGCATGCGGGTTACCATTTTTCCTCCACCTATGTGTCTTCTTCGCAGGAATACCAACAAACTTCATATTTCCATAAAACAGCGGGCCAATAGCAGTAATATAAAAATAATTCCTCGCATCAGCATTAACAGATATTCATACCGAATGGCACATTCTAAACTTCCATAAATACATATCGCATGCGTACAGATTAAAATAGGTCTCGACAAGAAAATCTCCATTTTATTGAAACATGTGTACATATTTCACATAATATTCCTTCGTCCAGTATTTACTTGCTGATCTAGGGCATAACTTCAGACTATATGAGGAGGGACTTAAAATATTTATGTCTTTGTAAGGAAATCAATATAGAAACCTGCCGTTGTTGTTTTATATAGACTTTCAACCTCGATAGGAATAAAGTTTGTATGATTTATTCCTCATTACATACTGATTGATGAATTATTTATGAGAAACTAAATAGAAGGGAATTATAAAGTATGTATCAACTGTTGACCTGTTTTCATATATAACGATTTTCGAACCTACCGAAAATGCCTTAAATTGCAATACCATTACCAAAAGACCCATATTTATTATATCGGTAATAAAGCTATCGATCAATGCGTCCCAAATAAGGAAACCAAGTCCGTGCATTTTAGGTTCGAACTGCCCAAGTTAGCCGCTTGGTTTCAGTCTCGTTTCGAACATTTTCCCTGATTTATTAATAATTGTTTTGAATTATTTAACGATTTCTAAGGCTCTAATTAGACGTAATTAACGTGCTGTGCCTCCATCTAACGATTCTAACCATGAACGTATGGTCTGCCGATCCGAAGCAAACTTATACTTAATTAAACGGTCGGTATGTTCGCTTGAACTGAACTATCGGTTGTTAAATTAGTTGAATGGCGTGTCTTGAAGTAATCTGCACTTCTTGTTGGGTGCTATTAAATATTAGAAAACGCAGACTCTTTCCTCTTCGTTTTCTCAAGGTCCCCCGGATTTCAGACTATCGATAACTTCACCGTCAAAAGTATTTTGCACCATCCGTTCAGCTTTGTTCCCATCCAATTAAAAGGGGTCGAGCATTTCTTTTATATTGACAAAACCTGATTTTTATCCAAACTGATTTGCATTTCGACCAGCGGTGCAGTGGAGGTTAGAATTAATCTTGCATAAAATCCACGGAGGTTCGCTATTTAGAACTAATATATTTTTCTGATCTTATCGGTGTTCTTTAGCGAGACATCGCCCTGCCTTTTAATAAATGGTATGACATGATGGGGATTGTCAAATTAACCTTGAAAATAACTTCTGTTACAAGGTATATTATAAGTATCCACATCGGGGCCCCAGGCAACTATTTTCTCAACTTATTTCTGGACCTACAGAAGAATTCAGTCAAAGAACCACCGACGTCCTTGAGGAAGATACTAAAATTGTTAATTATGAACTCAGATTGTGCACTAAGCTGGAAACATTACAATTACAACGGAATTTCACTTGTTTCTTAACTAAAAAAAAATCTGACATTTAAAGCTCTTTATAACGAGTTCGGTAATTTACTCGGCCGGTGATATAGAACGCAGGCGGGTTATCATACCATAACATTCGGACTATGCCAAGATTTTCCTTTTTTAACGTAACAAGAGGCCTCTTGATTACCACATGTAATGAAAGTGACGAATGTTTTGCATTCTTTTGGAAAATATATACTTTAACTAGAACACTTGTGCCCTTTGCTTGGAATTTCATGGCAATGTTGCAGCCAGAAGGCGAATGTGTTTAGTGTATAGTTACAATATAGAAGTTAGTTAAGAGCAAATTTCCTTGTTTGCCTAGCTTCTAACCACAACGAATCGGCTAAAAATGACTTGGAGCATCTAAAACTGCATATTCTAGATTTTTGGAAAAACACAGGTTAAGGTTAAAAGCAAAATCATTCAAAAATTACACAAAATGTCAAAAAATACAAATTTGGAGTACTTGGAGTTCAGGTTAGAATTAAGGCTAAAATTAGTAAAAAATAACCCACATTGTCAAAAAATGCACATTTTGATGTTTTTGCAGAAATTCAAATTTTAGGACAAAATTTGGAAAAATTCGTTATATTGTTGTTTTAGGTTAAGTTCTTTGAAGCGAAATACGTGAAATTTGACTAAAAACACTTTAAAATAAAAATTTGGCGTTTTGAATGCAAAAAATGCACATTTTGATGTTTTTGCAGAAATTCAAATTTTAGGACAAAATTTGAAAAAATTTGTTAAATTGTTGTTTTAGGTTAAGTTCTTTGAAGCGAAATACGTGAAATTTGACTAAAAACACTTTAAAATAAAAATTTGGCGTTTTTTCGAAAATCTCAGGTAAGGAGTAAGGCCAAAAATTTTGGAAAAATGACCCAAAAGCGTCTAAAGATGCAAATTTGGAATTTTTTAAAAAATGCAGGTTAGGATTAAGAATAAAACCATTTAAAAAGTACACATAATGTCTAAAAATGCAAATTTTGATGTTTTTGAAGATAATAAATTTTAGGATAAAATCAGGAAACATATATTTAAATCTTCTAGTTAGTTATTTATGGTAAAATTTGTTTTTGGAACAAAAAAAGTGAAATTGTACTAAAAACTATGTTTTTTGAACCAAAAAACGTGAAATTTGACTAAAAACTCTTCAAAATAAAAATTTTGGGTTTTTTTCGAAAATCTCAGGTAAGAAGTAAGGCCAAAATTCTTTGAAAAATAACACAAAGCGACTAAGAGATGCACATTTTTATTTTTTGAAAATTGCAGGTTAGGATTAAGACTAAAATCATTTAGAAAGTACAAAAAATTTCTAAAAATGCAAATTTGGAGCCTTTGGAGGAATTCAAGTAATAATTAGGGCTAATTTCAGTTAAATATGGCCACATTGTATAAAAATGCAAATTTTGATGTTTTTGAAGATAATAAATTGTAGGATTTATGGTGAAATTTGTTTTTGGACCAAAAAAAATTAAAATTGTTCTAAAAAGTAAGTTTTTTGAACCGAAAAACGTGAAATTTGACTAAAAACATTTCAAAATGAAAATTTGTGGGTTTTCGAAAATCTCAGGTAAGGGGCAAGGCAAAAAATCTTTGAAAAATAACCCAAAGCGTCTAAAGATGCAAATTTGGAATGTTTTGAAAAATACAGGTTAGGATTAAGACTAAAATCATTTAGAAAATACACATAACGTCTAGAAATGCAAATTTGGCACCTTTGGAAGAATTCAGGTGAAAATTAGGGCTAATATCTGTTAAATGTGACCCATATTGATGATTTAAAAAATACAAATTTGGATGTTTTTGGAGAAAGTAAATTTTAGGATTACATCAGAAAAAATATATTTAAACCTTGTAGTCAGTTACTTATGGTAAAATTTGTTTTTGGACCAAAAAAAAGTAAAATTTACTAAAAACTAAGTTTTTTGAACCGAAAAACGTGAAATTTGACTAAAAACACATGAAAATAAAATTATGGGTTTTTCGAAAATCTCAGGTAAGGAGTAAGGCTAAAAATCGTTGAAAAATAACACAAAGCGACTAAAGATGCAAATATTGATTTTTTTGAAAAATCCGGATTAGGATTAAGACTAAAATCATTTAGAAAGTACAAGAAATGTCTAAAAATGCAAATTTGGAGCCTTTGGAGGAATTCAAGTGAAAAGTAGGGCTAATTTCAGTTAAATATGACCCACATTGTCTAAAAATGCAAATTTTGATGTTTTTGAAGATAATAAATTGTAGAGTAAAGTCAGGCAAAATATATTTAAATATTGTAGTTAGTTATTTTTGATGTAATTTGTTTTTGGACCAAGAAAAATTAAAATTTTACTGAAAACTAAGTTTTTGAACCGAAAAACGTGAAATTTGACTAAAAACACTTCAAAATAAAAATTTGGCGTTTTTTCAAAGATCTCAGGTGAGGAGTAAGGCCAAAAATCTTTGAAAAATAACCCAAAGCGTCTAAAGATGCAAATTTGGATTTTTTTGAAAAGTGCAGATTAGGATTAAGACTAAAAACATGTAGAAAGTACACATAATGTCTAGAAATGCAAATTTGGCACCTTTGGAAGAATTCAGGTGAAAATTAGGGCTAGTATCTGTTAAATGTGACCCATTTTGTCTAAAAATGCAAATTTTGATGTTTTTAAAGGAAGTAAATTTTAGGCTTACATCAGAAAAAATATATTTAAACCTTCTAGTTAGTTACTTATGGTGAAATTTGTTTTTGGACAAAAAAAAAGTAAAATTTTACTAAAAACTAAGTTTTTTGAACCGAAAAAGGTGAAATTTTACTAAAAACACTTCAAAATTAAAATTTTTAATTTTTCGAAAATCTCAGGTAAGGAGTAAGGCCAAAAATCTTTGAAAAATAACTCAAAGCGTCTAAAAATGCCAATTTTGATGTTTTTTTTATGAAAATAAATGTTGGATAAAATCAGGCCAAACATATTTAAATCTTCTAGTTGGTTATTTATGGTAAAGTTTGTTTTCGGACCAAAAAAAAAAGTAAAATTTTACTAAAAACCCCTCAAAAAAATTGTCTGGTATTTTTAGAGAATATCAGGCTAGGGTTAAAGCCAAAAATCTTTGAAAACTAACTCAATACGTCTAAAAATGCAAATTTGAAAAATTTTTAAAATTACAGGTTGAGATTAAATCAAAGATTAAATCAAAATAATTTAAAACTTACACAGTGTCTAAAAACGCAAATTTGGTGCATTTGGAGGAATTCAGGTTATGAGTATGGCTAAGATTCTTTAAAGTACAAATGTCTAAAAATACAAATTTGGAGTACTTGGAGGAGCTCAGGTTAGAATTACGGCTAAAATTAGTAAAAACTTACCTACATTCGCAAAAAAAATTGCACATTTGATGTTTTTGCAGAAATTCAAATTTATTAGGACAAAATCTGGAAAAATTTGTTAAAATCTAAATTGTTGTTTTAGGTTAAGTTCTTTAAAGCTTAAATTCTTTAAAGGTTAAATTTGTTTTTGGACCAAAAAGAAGTAAAATTTTACTAAACACTAAGCTTTTTGAACCGAAAAAAGTGAAATTTGACTAAAAGCACATGAAAATAAAATTATGGGTTTTTCGAAAATCTCAGGTAAGGAGTAAGGATAAAAATCTTTGAAAAATAACACAAAGCGACTAAAGATGCAAATATTGATTTTTTTGAAAAATCCGGATTAGGATTAAGACTAAAATCAGTTAGAAAGTACAAGAAATGTCTAAAAATGCAAATTTGGAGCCTTTGGAGGAATTCAAGTGAAAAGTAGGGCTAATTTCAGTTAAATATGACCCACATTGTCTAAAAATGCAAATTTTGATGTTTTTGAAGATAATAAATTGTAGAATAAAGTCAGGCCAAATATATTTAAATATTGTAGTTAGTTATTTATGATAAAATTTGTTTTTGTACCAAGAAAAATTAAAATTTTACTGAAAACTAAGTTTTTGAACCGAAAAAGGTGAAATTTGACTAAAAACCCTTCAAAATAAAAATTTTGGGTTTTTCTCGAAAATCTCAGGTAAGGAGCAAGGCCTATAATCTTTGAAAAATAACCCAAAGCGTCTAAAGATGCAAATTTGGAATGTTTTGAAAAATACAGGTTAGGATTAAGACTAAAATCATTTAGAAAATACACATAATATCTAGAAATGCAAATTTGGAACCTTTGGAAGAATTCAGGTGAAAATTAGGTCTAATATCTGTTAAATGTGACCTATATTGTCTAAAAATGCAAATTTTTATATTTTTGAAAAAAGTAAATTTTAGGATTACATCAGAAAAAATATATTTAAACCTTCTAGTTAGTTACTTATGGTAAAATTTGTTTTTGGGCCAAAAAAAAAGTAAAATTTTACTAAAAACTAAGTTTTTTGAACCGAAAAAGGTAAAATTTGACTAAAAACACATCAAAATAAAAATTGTGAGTTTTTCGAAAATCTCAGGTAAGGAGTAAGGCCAAAAATCTTAGAGGAGAAGCAAATTGCACCTTAGAAAGATGCAAATTTGGATTTTTTTTGAAAAATGCAGGTTAGGATTAAGACTAAAATCATTCAGAAAGTACACATAATGTCTAAAAATGCAAATTTGGTGCTTTTGGAGGAAGTCAGGAGAAAATTAGGGCCAATTTCTGTTAAATATGACCCACGTTGTGTAAAAATTCCAACTGTTTGTGCATTTTGAAGTTTTTGAAGAAAATTAAGTTTAGGATAAAATCAGGAAAAATATATTTAAATCTTTTAGTTAGTTGCTTATGGAAAAATTTGTTTTTCGACCAAAAAAAAGTAAAATTTTACTAAAAACTAAGTTTTTTTAACTGCAAAACGTGAAATTTTACTAAAAACATTTCAAAATGGAAATTTGGGGTTTTTCGAAAATCTCAGGTAAGGAGTAAGGCCAAAAATCTTTAAAAAATAGCCCAAAGCCTCTAAAGTTGCAAATTTGGAGATTTTTTTTAAAGAATTCAGGTTAGGATTAAGACTATAAGATCATTTAGAAAGTACACATAATGTCTAAAAATTTCCATTTGTAGCCTTTGGAGAAATTCAGGTGAAAATTAGGATTAATTTCAGTTAAATATGACCCACATTGCCTAAAAATGCAAATTTTAATGTTTTTGAAGAAAACAAATTTTAGGATAAAATCACGCAAAATATATTTAAATCTTCTATTTACTTATTTATGGTGAAATTTGTTTTTGGACCAAAAAAAAATGTAAAATTTTACTAAAAACCCCTCAAAATAAAAATCTGGTATTTTTCGAGAATATCAGGCGAGAGTTAAAGCCAAAAATCCTTGAAAACTAACTCAGATCGTCTAAAAATGCAAATTTGAAAACTTTAGAAAATTAGAGGTTAAGATTAATTCGAAATAATTAAAAAATTACACAAAGTGTCTAAAAACGCAAATTTGGAGCCTTTGGAGGAATTTAGGTAATCATGACTAAAATTTTGAAATTGCAAATTTTGATGTTTTTGGTAAAATTCAATTTTAAGGCAAAAGCAGGCAAAATTGATTTAAAATCTCATGTTTTTCGAGAAAGTCAAGTTAGGATTAGGTCCAAAAATCTTTAAAAAATGACTCAAAGCGAGTAAAAATAAGTTTAGAGTTTTCAGAAAAACTATGGTTAGGATTACGTCCAAAGTGGAAACACCTGAAGGAAATATTATCCTTTAAACTATAAAAAAAGACCTTAAAGCCATGTATACAAGTTCTTAAAAATAGTACGTCCAAATGTAAAGGGTGATTCTATGCATGTTATTAAAAAAAATACATGTGAACATAGGTCGGCTTCCTGTCCGAAATAGAGAAAGATACAATGTTTGCGTCTTTTCCGCTTGAAATGTTTTTATAAAATTTGGTGAAATCAAGTTAGGTCTAGAAACTCTTGTTTTGAGAAGAAAAAGCCAGTGGCATTGCTTGTATAGCCTCTTTGATGTAACTTCGGATATTTTAAAAAATATGATATGCTGCTGCTTTTTCTAAAACTAAAACTCAAACTTTTGTTGTAACAAAAAAATACCTCATAAACAATTAGAAAATACCAGTGAACATGTAAATAAACTCAAAATATTGTGCTGTTTTGGGAGCTACAAAGTAATAAACGTATAAACGCGCGTCGTGGATAGATCGGCCTACGCTCAATTCGGACCGGCCGGCCGCAGCTCAGAAGCACTTTCCGTAACAATATCTTTAAGTATGGTAGGAATATACCGTGATATACAATGTCTTTAGGAGTGCCAATAAAAAATCTAGAGGTTAAATATGGTGATATAATAGGCCTAGTACCTCTTCTAATCCAATAGTAAGGTTTCACGCAACTTTGGAACTATTTTACGGAATCATAAAGGTGAGGCGAGTTGTCTTGTGATTTCTAGCTAACTGGTGTCTAGTTGATTTTTTAATTTGTTAGTTCCTAATTAGTTTTGTTAAAATTATAGTTTCAGTTTTGGAAAAAAATATGTCATTGAAACAAATGGAATATCAGTCTGATTTGCAGGTGAAGAAAGCACAATTTCTTAATTGTCAGGAAAATCCCAGTTCATCTTGCAATTAAAATCATACCCCGGCCAAGTACAAACCTTGATTCCATCTATAACTGTTACCGGTGGTATCTTAATCTACACTTGGAATGCTAGTTCTCGACCAGTAGTCAAGATCATAAGCAACCGATACCGCTGATCTCAAAACTCTGATACGGACACTTCCAGTGCTAATTAGGCATATGACACACGGTGTTTCAGTTCTCTGTAAATTGTCGATTGCCCGATAGCTGCACTTTTCATGTTCGATGGGAGATTATTATCTAAAGGTCTATCTCTATTGGGAAGTATAAGCAATTAATAGCTGCAAAGGTAGTGATTTTCATGTTGAGGCTGAGAAGCACGAACAAAATAATTGGCGGATTATCATTGCCGTCGTTTCTAGTCTGTGCTAAACACTTATTACTGAGACCTGTCATACCCACTTCGATTTCGTAGAAACCAGGGCAAATTTCTCCCATAATGTCCAAAAAAATTAACCAATCCACTTCATTATTCTGTCGTCTAATTCTGTAGAGATTTCCAAACCGACTAGGTACCTACCTATAATACCCGTGCGCAATGAACGTTGAATAGAGAGTCAATAATTGACCGTAAGTCGGTTCCTTCAGATCTATTGGACATTAGGTCTAATTAAGCTGGCGTATACTTCCTTCTTCGTTTTGTCTGAGTATAGCAAAAGCATGAATTGCATAAACACGCATATTTATCTTATGCGAATCAGCTACCTGAAGTTAGCAGCTTTCCTCTTATTAATGAGTAAACGGGAATGCCCTTTTATGGTATTGTAAAATGTGACTCGGTCTTGAGGTCACGCAATGTTTATTTTGTTCGTTCGACGGGGTCAATTATACAGGGTAATGAGGGAAACTAGTTTGGAACAGTGCGATATTTCCTTCTATGTCGTTAAACTCTGAAGAGTTAATACTTGTAAGGCTGGTTCTTGTTAGGAACTCAGAAAAGCAGCTGCTTTACTGCGAGTGTAATTGCAAGAATCCACACTTACTATTCCCTGTATATTTATGGAATTTATTTACCATTTAAACACTCTGCAAAAGGCATGGCAAGACTAAAACAATAGAAAGTTTGGAAAGAAATGGCCGAATTGATGTTGATGAACTTGTGGCCACTGTCAGGACCCTGAGGCGAATGGATAATCAGCGATTAGAGAAACTATGGCAACTAAACAACTCCAACAAGAAAGAGCAAAAAGAGTGACCAAAAATAAATGGAAAAGAGCAATAGTTTTGCATTCATAATTGCGAGAGGGTAGTGAAAAATGGAACATCACTAACAAAGTGTTCAGCCTTGAGAAGGCTAGGATCAAGTATGGAATTGGGTGCGGTATACCAACTAGCACGCTGAAACCATTTGACAATGATGTCTCCTATACCTCTTTTTAGCTAAGGAAAATCATTCGTGTTAGTGCATATTTCCAAATTTAGTGTCGCTACTCGAGAGCGATTGGCGAGTGTTTACTATGGAGTATTGAAAACTATCTCAAATCTTTTTTTCTTATCCTATATACTTATAAGGACCCTAAGAGAAGAGTGTTTAAGAGCTTATAGATTGGAGGTCGGAATGCCCGGACTGCTTTTACGTCCACATTACCAGAGAGTCCTAATCCAGCAGGAGATGTAGTTAGCTTGGATTCATGTTAGCTGGTTAAGAGTGGTTCGTGTCACCAGTTTGGACAGCCACACTTGAATCGTCCTGTGTGTTGTAACCCATGGAGAGGGGAGAGGGAAATGCAAACAAGCCAACTTTATCTATTGCTTTTAGTCACTCGCAATATGCAGCAAAATTTCCAGACTGCAGGATGCATTCACGAATAGTTACGACTCACGACTAGTTATGGCCTTTTTTCAGCCTGCTGCATGAACCATTTTGTCTCAACCTAGGAAAGATAGGCATCTAGTGAAGCTAAATCTCAATTTTTATTCCACTTTCAAACTTAAATACCCCAAAAAGGAAAAATCCAGAATTTTCCAAGAAACGTTAGTGTAAAATTAATTGACGGTGAAAAATGCCCTGGACTACCTCACCTGGATCAGTTTCAAACCAATAGATACCAGCGGTCACATTTAATGACCAGAGATGTCAACATGCAATATTTCGATTTGCACCACAACTTCAACTGAAAATGACCAGGAGAGTCGCAATCAGAGATCTTCTGTTAGCAGACACCAACATGGCGAAAAACTTGTTACCAAATGTAAAAAATCTAAATCTGTCTCTTTCGTCTTCAGGAACTCCTATATTTTGTCTCTGTCTCAGCACCGGACCAACCATACCAGCGTTGATATGAAAGCATTTTTTAACGTTCAAGGTTCTTAATTTTGAGGTAAGAATTCAATTTGAACAAAAAATCTCGTGTTAAGTTTACTTTTTGTTCACAGTTTGGTTACTTCTGTTATTAACCTGAATATTCACTTTTATTTGAACTTTATGGCTCTCCCAGTTTTCTCAGAAAATGTCTTCTCGTTCAGTCAGGGATAGTGTCAGCCCCACTAGGCTAAGTCAAGAAGGAAATGAAAGCGTTAAATACTGGTATCGAATTGTGGATCACCATGTATACCAGGTGTCTCAGGACAGACTGGAAATCTCGCAACTGGAGACACTAAGTCACGCCAATTGGTCCACATAAATTTTTTTCCAAATATTTAATCGTTTCCGAGATGTAGGGTGTTAAAAACCCAGTTTTAATTACAATTTTTTGTAAGGGTAGTCTTATCGTCAGAGCACAACAATTGGTGAATAGCCATTTCAAATTATCAAGGGACGATCAGTTCCTTGATATAGGCGGATATTGTCGTCATCAAGCAAAAAACTAAATTTGCAATAGGTATTTATTTAACATTAAGAACCACTAGAATGATATATTTAAAAAAAAAAAACACAAACACGGTGTTGTAAAAATGTAAGCCTATTGACTCTAAATTGAGGACAGTCCACTCAACGCCTCAATTGTAACTTTAACCTACAATTGTAAATTAAATCTACAATAATTGTAACTTGAAGCTGCAAATTTAACTTCAAACTGCAATTGCAACTTAAAGCTACAATTGTAACTTTATGCTATAATTGTAACATAAACTAACTTAAACTTAAACTTTAACTTGTATTGTAACTCTAACTACAAGTGGTTTGTTTAGTTTTGGTTTTATGTATACGTGTCATTTAATTATTAAGTGACTACATAGCCTACTACATTACTACATAGATCTTGAACGTTTCATTCACGGACTTGTTTATTCACAATAATATCATGTTCGACCACTAGTGAAGATGTTAAAAAACATTGAAACCTCTGGTACGAATAAGAAGTTTGGAAGAAAAGGCTTCTTTCTCATTCAACCTAAGAGCCCCCCCTCCCCCCGCCTAATACCTTTGTAACTTGAAGCTACAATTGTAACGTAAAGCTATAATTGTAACGTAAAGCTCCACCACCGGTACTTGACCCTACAGTTGAAAGTGCAGTTGTAACTTAATTCTACAACTATAATTGAACCTACAAATGTTACTTGAATCTACAATTTTAACTTCAACTTGCGGTTGTAAGTTAAACCTACAATTGTAACTTGAACCTACAATTTTAACCTGAACCCACAATTGTAAGTTAAATTGTTCAATAATTGTGAGTTGTAATTTAACCTTGTAAGTAAATCCACAATTTGAAAGCAAAAATTGCAAAAATTAAAGTCATATTTATTTTCATTTTCATTATTTTACAAAAACAACAAAAACGGTGTTTTAAAAATGATAACATTTCCATTGATTCTAAATTGGGGACAGTCCACTCAACGCCTTAATTGTAATTTCAAATTCTACAATTGTAAATTGAATCTACAATAATTGCAACTTGAAACTGCAAATTTAGCGTAAACCTAACTAAAATTGTAACTTAATGCTACAATCGTAACTTTAAGCTATAATTGTAACTTAAACTTTAACTTGTATTGTAACTTTAACTACAAGTGGTTTGTTTATTTCTGTTTTTATTTATATTTGTCATTTAATTATTAAGTTACTACATAGCCTACTACATTATAATAATAGCTCTTGAACGTTTGTATCACGGACCTGCTATAGTTTATTCATAATAATATCATGTACAATCACTAGTGAAGATGCTCAAAAGCATTGAAGCCTCGGGTACGAATAAGAAGTTTGAAAAAAAAGGCTTTTTTCTCACTGAAACAAATTATGACAACCTAAGATCCCCCCCCCCCCATCTGTAATTTGAAGCTGCAATTGTAACGTAAAGCTATCATTGTAACTTGCACCTACAATTGAAAGTTAAACGTGCAGTTGTAAATTGAACCTACAAATGTTACTTGAATCTACATTTTTAACTTTAACCTGTAGTTGTGAGTTGAACCTAGAATTGCAATTTTAACCTACAATTTTAAGCTGACCTGAAATTGTAAGTTTAATTGTTCAACAATTGTAAATTGCAACTTAACCTTATAAGTAAATTCACAATTTGAAAGCAAAAATTGCAAAAATTAAAGTCATATTTACTTTACTTTTCATTATTTTCCAAAAACAACAAAAACGGTGTTTTAAAAATGATAACATTTCTATTGACTCTAAATTGGGGACAGTCCACTGAACACTCAACGCCTTAATTGTAATTTCAAATTCCTACAATTGTAAATTGAATCTACAATAATTGTAACTTGAAGCTGCAAATTTAGCTTAACCCTACAATTGTAGTCAAACTTTAACTTTAACTTGTATTGTAACTTTAACTACAAGTGGTTTGTTTAGTTCTGTTTTTATTTATATTTGTCATTTAATTATTAAGTTACTACATAGGCTACTACATTACTACATGGATCCTGAACGTTTGTATCACGGACCTATTATAGTTTATTCGTAATAATATCATGTACGACCACTAGTGAAGAAACTAAAAAGCATTGAAACCTCTGATACGAATGAGAAGTTTCGAAAAAAGGGCTTCTTTCTCACTAAAACAAATTATGACAACCCAAGAGCTCGTTCATGTTAGTTCAGGCTAGTTCAAGTTAGTTCATTGCGGAGGCCCCCCCCCCCCGACTGTAATTGTAAAGTAAAGACATAATTGCAACTTGAACCTACAATTGAAAGTTGAACGTGCAGTTGTAACTTGAACCTACAAATATTACTTGAATCTACAATTTTAACTTCAACCTGTATTTGTAAGTTGAATCTACAATTCTAACTTGAACCTACAATTCTAACCTGAACCCACAATTGTAAGTTGAATTGTTCAACAATTGTGGGTTGTAATTTAACCTTGTAAGTAAATCCACAATTTGAAAACAAAAATTGCAAAAATTAAAGTCATATTTATTTTAATTTTCATTATTTTCAAAAAACAACAAAATTGGTGTTTTGAAAAATGATAACATTTCCATTGACTCTAAATTGGGGACAGTCCACTGAACACGCAACGCCTTGATTGTAATTTCAAATTCCTACAATTGTAAATTGAATCTACAATAATTGTAACTTGAAGCTGCAAATTTAGCTTAAACCTACAATTGTAGTCAAACTTTAACTTTAACTTGTATTGTAACTTTAACTACAAGTGGTTTGTTTAGTTCTGCTTTTATTTATATTTGTCATTTAATTATTAAGTTACTACATAGGCTACTACATTACTACATAGATCCTGAACGTTTGTATCACGGACCTATTATAGTTTATTCGTAATAATATCATGTACGACCACTAGTGAAGAAACTAAAAAGCATTGAAACCTCTGATACAAATGAGAAGTTTCGAAAAAAGGGCTTCTTTCTCACTAAAACAAATTATGACAACCCAAGAGCTCGTTCATGTTAGTTCAGGCTAGTTCAGGTTAGTTCATTCCGGAGTTAGTTCAGGCTAGTTCAGGTTAGTTCATTCATAACTTACATGTATTCGGATCAATTGCAGCAAATACGTCACCATCTATACAGGGTGACGTTAAAAAAGGTGCCTTGCGACAGAGGAAGTTAAAATATTTCAAAAACTCATATACACTTTTGTAGCATTCCATTTCTTTTTCGCAATACAGTTTTTCTGAAATTAGTTAAGATATCAAAAGAAAATTTTGCAATTTTTTATAGATGCAATGGGTGCATTTCATGCATCAAAAATATAGTTTTTAAAGAAAAAAAAATGGCACGCCACTGTTTTTTGAAAAAAAAAACAAAAGTCAGTTTTGATTTCCTCATCTAATTAGACGCAAAAGATCTCTCTTTTGTTTTTTTTAGCCTGCTTTATTTTCAATAAAATTAAAAAGAAATTATATACAGCATTGAAAAAACACTGTTTCTATCAGAGGTGACTAATACTACTGGTATGGTTGGTTTGATTTGTATCAAAGTAAATAAAAAGGTACCTAGAGCAACTGTTAGGTACTGCAAAAATCTTAAGACACCTCACAGAAATAAAAAAATGTGAATTTCTTTATAATATTTCAAGTATAACGTTTTCTATTCTCCTTTTGATGCATTCAGGAACTTATCAACCAAGTGACCTATGGTTTGCATTTGCATTATTCCACACGATTTCAGGTTTAATAAGAGTCAACTAAACGCTAATTAATTCAACAAGAAAACGGTAATATGAGTTATCCATGTGATTTCACACTGTTCTGCCTAAATGTTAGGCATACAACGCTTCAAGTAACTTTATATCTTATCCGGGTTATCTTTTACAAGATCCTATCTGAGCAAGTGTGCAAGCAACATCATCGCCACAGGTGTCCGACAATGCAACAATGAAAAATATCTATTACGATACGGACCTTTCGGATGTTATACGACGTTCACCTTTGCATATGGGTTTTTGTAGGTAAGTGAGGTTGGATGTGAAAAACATGGGCATGGTAATTGCTGCGTTGACCACACCCGCATAATAATCAAACTGCAAATGGGTGCTAATGCACACGGCTCTTGCAATTAGTGCAATATGATTAAACATTGATTTATGTGCCTTAGAATTCCTATTTCGATCTGCAATGAAAAGGTCACGTGTTTGATTGATATGATTTCAGGCAACCGTATCAAAACTAAATGTTAGCGCTATTTATGTATTTAAAATGTGTGAAAAACGTTGGTGGTAGCGTTTTTTTAATCACGATTTTGCATAGTAATTACCGTCTTAAAAGAAAACAATGACAAATTGCTTTCAGCGGTGGAATTCATGTGCGGAAACATGTTCTCACAATCGCTGCTTTTAATTAGATTACCCAATTGCAAAAGCCGCATTTATCCACGAAATGAATTTCCCATATTCCCTCTTTAATTACCTTAAAATATAGCCGGAGATCTCTTTATTTTAGTTCCAGTTGATTACTTTTTAACCTCCCATAGCGAGCGCGGCAAAAATATAGCCTAATTAGCAGGTATGCAACGATCTGACCTGTCTTGTATCCAGGTGCCAATAGCGGAGCGGTGCGGTCGAAATGCTCATATAGATTTACTGGTTTCATTATAAAATTATTCGGGACTAAAAATAACAAAGTTAGATTAAGATCGCTTCAGATATTTTAATTAAAAATCTTTTGCCGCAAAAACTTGTTTATATGCTTCAAGTCTGAGTATTTGTTATGGGGAAGGAAGGCTGTCCCGTCGTCTTATTTAACTAGACTTTCAAGCATGATGATGTACGATATAACGTATTTAATCATTGAAGTAAAAGTGCTTTTTCATTGTTCTTTCATTCAGGTTTTAGGCATGTAAAAAAATTTACTATTCTCATTAAATTACTTGTCTTGTAAAATTGTCATAAATTTCGAGAAGAAAAACGCGAACAATGTGGCTATTATAGACATAACCGACCAACTCAAATAAAAATCATTAATATATAAAAAAAAAAATGAAAACCAGTTATACAAATCAGTCCTAAATCCCTCTTAAGTCAATATTGAGCTATTGTCTTTTTATCTCGTTCGGATGTTTAAGAGTCGCATCTACCTATAAGCCGTTCCAGCCGGGTATGTGATAAAAATCTGACGCATGTTCCTCGGGCATACATGCCATAAAATTTCGAAGGCCAGAGGTAGAAGTCATCAATTAAAATTAATTAATAGATACAGAAATCCTTACAGATAAGCCATCTGAGTTTTTATATTCGGGATTACGGCTGGTGATGCCTTGATCGCATTATTATTTCCGACTGTCAAAATTGGGCAAATTTCGAACTTGGGCAGAGTCTTCGTGATTTGGTTTTTTACATATCACCAACATTTTGATTAGGGCTGTCTAGGTCCAGTAACTATCTTTTTATTGTTGAATGAATCAGGTCATGGCTGATCAAGCGAAACTAGATTTGAAGGCAATCTGGGACCAGAAACCCTGCTAATAACCTCAGTTCAAATGTGTCAACTTGAAATCGAAAACAGCCCCAAGAAAGTAAGTTAAGGATTATATATTAATTTGACCCCGACCTTTGATTGCAAATAATTTCTTTTCCCTTGAAAACACAATAATTGGTCAAAGATTCACTCAATGGAAGTCTCAAGAAATAGCATGATTTTCGGTGATGGTAAAATATAGTCCATGGTTTTTATCAATCGTAAGCTGCTTCCAAATTCATCTCACATACTGCCTCCTTCAAATTCCTCAAATAATAAATTTGTTAGCAATGTCTTAGTTGTAGTGTTGTTGTAACAAGTGTTGTTATAGTGAAGGTGTTAGTTGGAAGATCACAACTCCAAAATAGATGCTGGAACTTAGTAAAACAATTTTTCTTCGAAACAATGCTTCTCTAAAAGACAGTCAAGAAGTGTTTCATGCCAATGAGAGCTTCTATCATTGGCTCCATCCATTGGCCTCCCAATGAATTACGAGACCAAATCTGTCGACAGAGAGAGGCAACAAACTTATAGATACAATAGCGAAATTTTTAATACCTTTGCTCGAGTGAGAACTCGTGAGTGATAAGGGTGAGCTCCATTACTTGTTAGTTGACAAAGCTATACGTTTAAAAGTCAAAAAAGACGAGCTTCTGGAAATACTAACTTATTGGAGGATACCGAGGGTTTGAATTTGTTTATCGATGAGCAGAGTAGAGAAGTGCGATTTTTTTGTAAGAATCGAACCACATCTCCCTTTTTGTTACAAGTAAAAAAAAAATTACTAAAACGCCTGTCTGACAAAGTGCGTGGTTCGATTCGAAGTAATCTGAAGAATTCGGTCTTTGTTTACCTTCTGTGGTTCTCTGGATCACATCTCTGGATCACCTAACAAAATTCTATTCTATTCTTCCTTCCGCTTCTCCGTTCAATACAAAGGATTTCTTGAAACGTTTCTAGCCTTCTTGTTTTTTTCCCTTTTCCACCTGTGTGTGTCCTGCTTCTCCTTTTCCTTCAACTTATCCAAACAAGCTTGCTTTTAGATATCCAACTGAAACTTTTTCTTTAAGACTTCAAATTTTTGGCCACACGGCTGACGCAACGCTTTATCTATCAGCTGCTTCTTAATTCTATTTTCTCTCTTTAGCTGCGACTTCAAACCATAATTGATTCCTATCAAACGCAAGGTATTTTAGAATTTCAAGGCCTCCTTCTGACTTTATCTTGTAACCTCCTTAAGTATATTTTCCCTCCATCAAGGTATGAGTTGAGTATTTGATAATTCATGTACTCTCCACAACTAAACTTTTTTCGTCCGGAATAATCGTCAGGAGTGGCCTATAAGGTTGAGTATCTGCATCTTTTGAAGATTCTTCGAGGAGCTCCAATTGTGGCAGGTTGTCAGAGTTATTGAACACCCTCTACTTAAAATATAAATTGTAACTCTGTTTCTTTCACGTCAATCAGGTCGAATGATAAACAAAGATAAGACAGACATTTTTATGGGTATCTCAGGGTACCACCTTGACTGATCTGGTAGTTTTTTTTCTCTAGAGGGTTTGCATTACCTATTCACCTATTCACTTGTCTACTTGTCCACTTGTTTAACATTAAATTGATCTTAGTTATAAATAATTGATGTATATAATTGACAATTCAAATAGAAAAAATTAAATGAAAGTAATGAACAATTTTATGTAAACTATTTTCTCCAAGTCCTAGCGAAATCCAGTAGCTTATACAGGTATCCGGTTGGTAATAACCTACATTAGGAAGACATAAAAAATAAATAAGATTACTGCACTGAAGATGAAGAAAACACAAAGTTCCTTTGCTACATTCTTGACTAGTCCTTTCTTTAGCTTTGGCCAACCCTGAAGGCGTCCAGTTGGTAATAACTCACAATAGGAAGACATAAAAAAGTAAATAAAATTACTGCACTGAAAATAAAAACAACAACTGAACTACCTACCGGGCCTCCTGCCCCTTCATTCTTGAGACCGTTCTTGTGCTTCAAAACTTCAAACATTAGTAAAATAACCCGGTACCAAATGGGTGTTTGTCAGAGGCAAGTATGATAAGGATCAAATGCAACTGAAATGGGTAACACAAATAGTTGGGGCCTTGTTCACATAGGCAACTAACCACATAATTTATCAAGAAAACTTAAAAAAAAATTATTAGAAAATATCGTACTAACTTAATAAAAACAATAATTATTGGTAAAAGTAGCTGAAAAATATTCCACATTTATAAAAGGTGTTCAAAATGTTGGCCTCCTTGTGCAATACACTTTAAATTCCTGTTTGCTTGTGAAAACATTTTGTAACATGACTGGGTTATTGTTAATTTCAATAAATTTCTGTTGTATTCGTTGACGAAGATCATCCAAATTCTCAACAGGAGTTTTAAATATATTATTTTTTATGTAAGGCCACAAAAAGGAATCACAGGGTGTTAAATCACAAGACCTTGCAGGCCACACTACTTCAGTTCTTCGACTAATAATGTCTGCAAATAATTAATTGGTTGTTGTGTACAATGGGGAGGTGCTCCATCTTGTTGGAAATGAAACTCGGTAATTTCATCATCATGCAATTGCTCGATAAATGGTGCCAAAATGTCCGTTCGGTGTCTTTCTGATGTTAATGTGCCTACAAAAATAAATAAATAAAATGATGTTAGGTACTTGAAGTGTCCTAGTGATCTGCCACCTTCAAAGAAAATTGGACCAATCAGTCGGCGAGCTGTGATGCCTGCCCAAACCCCAATTTTTTCAGGGTCTAGTCCTTTCTCAATTATTTGATGGGGGTTTTCACTACTCCAAGTTCTCATGTTTTGCGAGTTCACATAACCACTTAACTGAAACCATGCCTCATCACTAAATATGGATTTTTAGGAAATGTTCTGGTTATTATCCATATCAATATACCAATTGCAAAATTGCAGTCTTTGGGGAAAGTCAGCTTCATACAATTCTTGCACTACTGTGAAGCGATATGGTACACTTGCAGATCTTTATGCAAAATTGCATGGGTGGCACCTACAGAAAGGCCTATTTGATGGTGTAACTGTCGTATAGAAGTACCAGCTGCATTTTGTATTATTTCTTGTGCCTGTGCAACCACTTCATCAGTATGTTTCTTGTGAAATCCAGTGCCTGGTCTTCTTGGTAAACTACATGTTTCTGTAAACAGTCCTAGAGCATGCTCCAAAGTTTTCTTGAACTGCATATAGACCACAGGAAAGTTTGGAAATTCGGCCTGGAAATCCTCCATGCAGTTTCGAATGGAATAAACCCATTCGCCATCCACTTAAAACTCCACAATAAAAATTGCTGTTTTTAGCAAAAATTGTCTTGATAAAGCTAGAAAACTTCAACAAAAATGTGGGAAACGGGAAAGTTTACCAACAAGGATAAAGACAAGACAAGATGGCCGCTAATAACGTCGAAGCAATGAAAGCTGATTGGACAGGGGCAATGACAAATGTGTTTTGATGGCGAGTCAAGTTACGACGTGCTTTTATATCTTTCTTTCTTTCTATCAAAAAATCATAGCTGGCTAGATGAAAATTTATAATGAACACCCCGTATATGATTGTACCGAGGTTGATACCGTTTCTGGGTGTATTCTTCTTCTTCTTGTGGTTCCTATCCGTTACGGATGTTGGCAATCAGCATGGCGAGCCTAACTTTGTTTACGGCAATGCGGAAGAGTTCGGTTGATGTTTTTCCGGTCCACTTCCTGAGGTTATGCAGCCAAGATATTCTTCTCCTTCCTGGACCTCTTCTTCCATCGATTTTTCCCTGGATGATTGTCTGGAGTAAGGAGTACCTGGAGCCGTTTCTCATGATGTGGCCCAGATATTGCAGTTTTCGGATCTTGATGGTGTTCATAATTTCTTTTTGTTTATTCATCCTTCTTAGTACCTAGTACCTCTTAGTACATTATACCTCTGGGTGTATAATATGGTAATAATCCTCTGGTAATATTTCAATATGCCTTAGGGACTTCAAGAGTAAAGACCTAGAAACCTGTATAAGCTGAAGTGGAATTTGCCACATCAGCAAAACTGGTCACAACACAGTTAACAGAAAAGCAACAGGTCATGCCGCGTCCTAATAAGAGAAGTATATCTATATCGCGGTATGTTTTAATTTATTTTTTTATTGATCGTGGCAATAATTTTAACTCCGTTCTAATTGGAAGGGGTCTTATCTTTTAATTGGAGATTAAAGGAACGCTTGCTATACATTTCAGTTTTTGACAAAGGTCAATATTATCACGACATACGTATCTGATGGGGCCTCAAGAGTCCGGCTATCCCACTATTATGCTTTATATCGATACAGGTACGGTGTATTATTTATTAATAACCTTAAAACACCGGTGTGTTCCCTATAATTACGTTTATTTAAGAACAAGGGTGGGTAATCAATATTTGCGGACAGGTAAAATTTAATGCACTAACTATAGTAGAGAGGACAAATAATTGCTGTAGTGAGTGGTATAATTCCATTAAAGCATCCTCACCACTTTTAGTTTGTGTAAGAGAAAGTATAATTAACAATTAACGGTATATTTAAACGAATATTAGGGCAGAGCACATGAGCACCGACAATATAAAGGTCAAAGAACGCTAAAAGCTTTGATTACCACGAATTTCACCTTCTGTCAAGCCTTATTCGGTTCGTATCTAATTAGTACCTTTTAGTGGATATGGCTATCTAGACGAATAACGTACTGTATTTCTGCTTTTTTCTTTGTGTGCATCAAGCCAACTTGAGTGATTGTCAGTTCACGTTACAGATCTAAATTCATTATTGCCCAATCGATTAATATAAAAACTAAGTATCTGAGAAAATCGATCATTTATCATGGAATTAATGATTTGCTTATCCTAGCTGATGCACTCTCGGATAGCCCAACACCTATTAATTATATATCCAATTGCTCGTAAATTAGTATTAATGAAGAAACCGTAATTAAGAAAAAGTAATACGCACGTTTTGCGATCTAGATGCAAGTTGTTAAAGGCTATTACAAGTAATTTTAAAACCATTTTTGACACAAATAGCTCAGCTGAAGCGCTCTTGATTTTTAATTAAAAGAAAATGGTTTGGAAAGGCTTTAATTAAAATTTGAGATTATTAGTTTGCATGCGAACAGAGCTACAGAGTTGCAGTATTTTTATTTTTTATCTTTCTCGACTAATAGTGAAAGCCATAATACATATATACTTGCTGTACCGTACATAATAGCCTCCAGGCCACCACCATACCCATCATTTTAAGCCAAATTTTCATATTTCGTTGACCAACGTACACTTACACGGAATAACTGAATACTAACGCCTCATCAGCGTTCTTCCAATCGACTTCAACACAATGGAACCTCCCATTTGAATCACACAAAAAATCGTCTTTACTGCCTACCAATTGTCATTTTTTTCAACTGCCCGTGGCGTCTCAAAGTAGAAATAGATGCGCATAATATCAACATTAGACCACTATGATTCTTTTTCAATGATAATTCCCATATCGATTCAGCCTTCACTGAATTCCGAAGAGACAATTTTAATTTTCTCTATTCATACGGGGGCCAATTAAGTTGAATCGCGTGCTTAAACGCCTTAAAAGGGGTAGCTTAATTGTCCTTATGAGCCTGTTAAGTTATGCTCATTTGCTATGGATTATGCCTGCAATTTTGATGATAATTTTATGAATAGTCGGTTTTGAAAGGAGCGATGGCTTGAAGGTGGGAATGGAATATAAATCTTTATGAAAGAAAATTGAAAAAGGTTTTAACCAATTTGCTACTTAAAAGTTCGCAGTGCTGAAAAAAAAATTAGAGAAAATTGAAACTGCTGTCGAAAGACCAAACGAAATATGAGAAATTGTAATTTATTTTCCGAGTAATCTCCGTTAGTGCGTCATAAAACATTTTCACACAATTAAAGTTAATCACCAGACGGCCGTATTCAAACGTCTAACAGGACAGTTTATCTAAATGCACACACTCATTAACACGATGCTCATAGGAAGATTTTGCATGAAAATGTGCACCTCTAGGTGGCATAATAAAAATTTTGCTTAAGTACATGTCCGCTTGTCCCATAAAATTATAATGGGACCTCGTTATTTAGTTTTGCAGCTAACTGTACATTTGGCGTTTTGTACGTGGATTAGGAGAAAGTGTGATAAGGCCTTTAGAGTTGGTTCGTCTGATGAATTGCATTTTTGCTACTTTTAGTACCCCACCGTTTTGGTGCGTTAGTTGTAACTTGATGGTTACGTTATGACTGGCTGGTATCATCACATTATCAGCTGATCGTCTTTTAGCTTGCAAGTAATAATCTCATTGTTGCAATTACCTATCTAGTCCTTATGCCTTCACACTTCTCTTCATTTTATACGTCTGTGGTCTTTGCATTATGGTGCCTATTCTTTTCAAAGTCATTTTCAAGGTCAAGTTTTTGATGGTAGTGTCAGCTTGCAATCTTCAAATTAACATAAAATGAGAGTAGTAGTAGTAGATTTGGGGGGACCTTGCGACTAGACCTTAAAGGCTCTTTTGACAGCCCCCCGATCCACCCATCTCTACTCTGCCTGAGCTCTCATTCACTCCACGAGTCGACCCTCTATTGAAGGAGAGTATCCCGTCCCATTTTAGTGTCGGAAGCTCCTCTCGATGGAGGAAGGCAGCTCCCATTGTCCTGTGGCGCAGTCGCGCCCACCTATATCATACTCCCAAGTGATATGACGACTCTTCCCCTGTTCCCCAGTGGGTGCAGAGTGGACTGTCCACCATTCCTAAGAGGTGCATGTGGCTGTTTACTCACTCTGCAGTGACCAGTGAGGATTCCTTTACGGTCTGTCAGGCACTGCCGACTACTCCCAAATAGCCACGAGGGCTTAGTTAGGTTAGATTTCCTTGGTCTGTCTACATATTCATGACTGTGTCCAGTTTGTCCTTGTACTCGCCCATGCCGACTCATTTAGAGTGTGAGAGACGTACCTCTTGCTTACTCCTAGACATGGCTCCGGTCCAGTAAAGCACGCCTGTGAACCACGCTTGGCCGATTCATCGACGCGCTCGTTTCCCTCAATGCTCCTATGTCCAGGAACCCATTCCAGAGTTGCCCTTTTTGTTTCTACTAAGGACTCTAGAGCATACCTTTAGTCCTGAAAGAGATTTGAAGTCGTCCTGTTCATTTAGAAGGCTCGAAGGGCCGCCTGACTGTCGGAGTAGATAAAGATGTTCTGTTCTGTTCTTTGTTTGACTTCTGGTCATGTAGCCACTTTGAGTATGGCAGACACCTCCGCCTGGAAAACCGTCGTGTGGCTTCCCGAGGCAAAGCTTTGCGAGGCTTTTCATATTTCGGCTCCTGACGACTGTGAATCAACATTCTTGATCCGTCTGTATACCATTCCTGATTATTCTCAGAAGGTTGCTGAAGCAGCTCTTCTTTGAATTCTTCTCTTGTTGGGATGTTTAACTCAAATGGCTGTTTTAGTCTCACCCGATAGCAAGGGCGCCTCTCCTGCGTCAGGACAATTAGCATCTCCCGCTGGACGAGACTGGCGATCTACTCCTGGACGAAGCCATCGCTTCACTCTTCATCCAGATTGGAAGCTCCGGCAGACCCAGTAAGGCATTGAGAGCCGCTCCCGGTGTTGTTCTGATGCACCCGTTATGGCTAGGCAGACGGTTCTCTGCAGTCTGGCAAACCTCAACGCTTAGCAGGCCCGGGCCCCCAGACCACAGACCACGGATAATTACCGCAGTGTAGAGCTAGTGCAGGACGTGTAACTTTAGACTCCACGTCCTGCCCACTACCCTACCTAGTTGCCATACCAGTGTTGTTGCCTTATTGCATGCTTTTTCTACGTGACTTTTTCAGGTCAGCCCGCTGTCGATATTTACCCCCAGGTCATTAACCTCAGGTTTTAGCAGAAGAGGTTCCGCGTACAATGAGGGTGACCGGAATACTGTAGTTTTCCTCCTTTTAGTGTAGAGCGCAAGCTGTCTTGCCAGGATCAACTGACAGTCCCGTCTCTGTACACTATTGTTCTCTTATTCTGCATTCCCTTTGCATTCGATCATAAACACTGACGACGAACTTTCTTGGTGTCATGACCAGTCCATTATCAGCATAGGCCTGCGCACTGAACTCCTCGACCTGTAGTCTCTCCAAAAGACCGTTCATTAAGCGAGACCATAGTCATAAGCAGCTGCCTTGTGGAGCCGCCCTCGATCTCGATTTCCCTCTGATGTTCTCCCAAAGAAGCCGTCACTCTACGGTTGCGGAGCGCCGGAGCCGATCTGACCCAGCTTACCAACTGATGTGTTGAAATCCCCCGGGCCCTAAGGGCCGCGCAGATGTTCTGGCTTTGTCGAATGCTCCCTCAATATCGAAAAAAGCACTTCTTTATTCGAGTATGCCTTCTCTATTTTATGCACTACAGAGTGGAGAGCCGTGTCGGTCGACTTCCCTTTACTGTAGATATGTTGATTTTTGTTTATGGATTGTCTTGCCAAAATTATCTCTGTAATGTACCTATCAACTGTCTTTTCTAACGTTTTCATTAGAAAGGATATCAAACTTATGGGTCTAAACTATTTAGCAACATTGTCGTCACTTTTCTCGGCTTTTAGTATGAAGACCGCGTTTGAGGATCTCCACGCCTTAGGGACACATCCCACTGCCACGCTCGTCGTGAACACTTTGTTCAACAACGGGAGCACATTGTCGAGTGCCTCCTGCATCATTGCTGGAAATATACCATCTGGTCCCGCTGCCTTAAATGGACTGAATTTGTCCATCGCCCATCTAACGACCTCCAGAGGGGCGGCCACGTCATTTTCTCCAGAGAAGTGGGTCTCCAGAAGAATCTCTAGGGTCTCTTCCTGGTCTTCCGTCCATGTTCCCTCCTGTTAACATGAGGAAAATTTTGTATAAAATCATGACACCTGCGTCTTTTGATTCTGAATGCTATAGAGTGTCAAGGGTGTATTGCAGGTTTTATGTTGATAATTGGTTTCATAAAGACTTGAAAAGTCGAAACATTGTGCAGGGAAGACGATACCATCACATAGATGTACAAAAGTTAAAATAATCAAATTTTTGGCAACAAGAAATAACATGTCATCATCCATATTTGCCCGAATTTTTGGCATTAGGCAGGTCCAAAGTTAACATTAACATAACATGAGGAAAACTTCGAATACATTCAAGACACCTGCATCCTTTGATTCTGAATTCTACAGGATGTCAAGAGGCTTCATGATGAAGATTGCCTTGACAAAAAGTGAAACTTGTACTATTCTATCCCTCTTGTCTCGTTTACATAATCCCGAAACTTATTCGTTTCTGCAACAAGTGGCAGTTTCGTCATTTTGATATTTCTAAAGATAATTTGTTTTTGATGATATAATAGATTGTGAGATAACAAGATAACCTGAATTAGCAATCCTTAATTAATTAAACTTAATTTCTTTAGACTGGTGCCTAGTCAAATAAGAAAACACATACTGTTTGTCACAATATCTGCTGTCTCTTTCTAACGGACAATCTTTTATTTCAAAAATTAGTTTTTTTATTAATTCTTCGAAAACTACTAGAGACAAAGGTATAAAACATTACATTATTCGAATCAGCTAAAAAAAAAAGGGTAATCAAAAGAACTAATAATATACATAGGATGTACTATTAAAATAACCTAACTTTATATCGTAACCTGAAAATAATTATCAATAAAAATTGCACTACTAAATAAAATATGAAAAACTCTAAAACATCTCTATTTTACTTTTTGTTCTATTTTCTCTAATAGCCGAGATACAACCCAAACTTTCTTAATTCTTTTCAGTTGTAAAGAAAAAAGTCAAGAGAGCTTTTTTCTTCCAAGTTGAACAAGTATTTTAAAAATAAAATTTAAATTTTAGAAAAACCAGGAGCTCTTTTCTTCAAAAATAGCCAGTGACGAACCCCCAACGCGCGCCACTGGCGACAATAATTAAAAAGCCTTTTGTATTCAAAACGGGAGTATTTCAAAACTATTGGCACCTATCAAATTTTGTTAAAATTTTAAATTTAGATTAATAATTTAGAATAAATACAAAAAAAAATATTTTTGGCTGGTTGTTATCTTGGGTTCTGATCCTTTTATTTGATTAAAATAAGTTACAGCGGGTGCTTCTAACTTCGTTGTTTATTTTGACGTTTCGACACAAATTGGTGCCTTCATCAGTGTACTACAACATACAGAATACTTAATTTAAAATTATACTTGTACACTAGCAGGAAGGAATGGTATAAAGGAATAAATGAAAAAAAAATTACTACAAGTACAAAATAAAATGTTGAAATATAAACGTATTGAGGGATGATTAAAGTAAAAAATAAAGTCGGTAACTCAAAGCAAAAGAGCTTCAAAAGTGAAACCTACGATGCATATGGTGATAGGTTAAGAAGGGGCAAAAGTGTAAGAAAGGTAAGAAAAGGAGGAAATATGAGGGTGACAATGACTTGCCACAAAACGATGTACTGTTTTGGTTCGAAGTTTGTTGCAGTTTTTTCCTTTATGTACTGTTACTTTGAAGTCGAGAGTTAACATTTTTTCAAAGTAACAGTACATAAAGGAAAAAACTGCAACAAACTTCGAACCAAAACAGTACATCGTTTTGTGGTAAGTCATTGTCACCCTCACATTTCCTACTTTTCTTACCTTTGTTACCCTTTTGCCCCTTCTTAAAATATATGTCTTTTTTTCAAACTTTCTTTTATCATACCTATCCAGGGTGAAATTTCATATGGAGTTTTCAGTATAAAACATCATCTAGTTGGCTATGATTTTTTTAATAGAAAAGACGAGAATTGTAAAGGCACATCGTAACTTGACTCGCCATCTATTATTTGTCTCTGTTACTTATTAGCACTTACTTATTAGCTGTCATTTGTGGTGGCAGCACTAGACAGTTTTGAGCGTATTCCCATCCTTACATTCTTATAAAAAAAAAACCAAAGATGAGGATACCTTCAAAGCGCTCTGGAGCCGTCAGTGTCATCCCCGGACATTTGACTCTACAAAAGTGACAACTTAAAGAAGGAAGTAATTCACATGTTTCAAAATAACAACTGACTTTCTTAGGCGGCTAGATGACGGATTCTAATGAACCAATGGCGGAAGGGGGGGGGGGGGGAATTGCCCCTTTCCTTTTGGATTTCTTTGGGATTTTTGTTTGACTGACTGATAACGCAAACGCACAACTAAAAAGATTCATTCTGCCGACTTTTGAAATCGACCTCCGAAGGGGTCTAGCTCCGAAAATATTGCACCTACGGCACTTCCGATGATGAGAGGTGAAAGATGACATCAAGAAGAGAAAAAAACAGTGCCATTAAATTCGATCAAGCGTGGCGTTCTCAAGTTACAGACGGTCAAAGTTGAGAATTGAGAAAAAAGTCGTAATACCCCCCTCTTGGACATTTTCGAAACAATTTAGTACGCTTGCAAACTCCTAAGAACGTGACAAACTTAATTCGAATGAATTTTAAAGAGTTTTTTTTTAAATGGTCAAGAAATCGCGATTCTAAAAGTGCTTGAAAATCGACTTCCGAAGGTGTCTGTCTCCGAAAATATTGCACCTACGGAACTTACGATTATAGGAGGTTAAAGAGGGCATCAAGTAGAGGAAAAAACAGTTGGAATTAGTACGATCGGTCAAGGCATTCTCAAGTTACAGGCGGTCAAATTTGAGAATTGAGAAAAAAGTCGTAATACCCAACTTTTTGGATATTTTCGAAACAATTTCGGAATTTTTTTTGCTCTTTTTGATCGGAATGGCACGCTTGCAAACTCCTAAGAATGTAACAAACTTAATTCGAATGAATTTAACCTCTAAAGAGGTTTTTCAAAAATATGGTCAAAGAACGCGATTCTAAAAGTGAATAATAAAAATCGACCTCCGAAGGGGTCTATCTCCGAAAATATTACACCTAGGGAACTTCCGATAGTGGGGAGTTAAAGAGGACATCAAGTAGAGGAAAAAACAGTTGGATTCACTCCGATCGATCGAGGCGTTTTCAAGTTACAGGCGGTCAAATTTGAGAATTGAGAAAAAAGTCGTAATACCCTTTAGGCATTTTCGAAAAAATTTGGAAATTTTTTTGCTGTTTTTGATCGGAATGACACGCTTGCAATCCCCTAAGAATGTAACGAACTCAATTCGAATGAATTTTACCTCTAAAGATGTTTTATTTTAAAATGGTCAAAAAACGCGATTCTAACAGTACTGAAAATTCGACCATCGAAGGGGTCTATCTCCGAATATATTGCACCTAAGGAACTTCCGATAGTGAGAGGTAAAAGAGGACATCAAGAGGAGGAAAAAAACAGTTGGATTCACTCCGATCGGCCGAGGCGTTCTCAAGTGACAGACTGTCAAAGTTGAGAATTGAGAAAAAAGTCGTATACCCCCCCCACCTTGGACATTTTCAAAAAAAGTTTCGGAATTTTTTTTTTTTGCTGTTTTTGATCGGAATGGCACGCTTGCAAACCCCTAAGAACGTAACAAACTCAATTCGAATGAATTTGACCTCTAAAGATGTTTTATTTTAAAATGGTCAAAAAACGCGTATCTAAATATTCTTAGAAATCGACTTCCGAAGGGGTCTATCTTGGGAAATATTGCACCTACGAAACTTCCGATAGCGGGAGGTTAAAGAGGACATCGAAAAGAGGAAAAAAACAGTTGGATTCACTCCGATCGGTCATGGCGTTCTCAAGTTACAGGCGGTCAATGAAGTTGTCACTGACTTTCTCAGTCAAAATGGTTAGTAGGGAACAGCGGAAATTAACCGTTGCCTAGACAACGCGGAATTTCCGCTAAAATTTTTTTGAAAATTACACTCCTCTTATGGGAAAATTTATGCATGAGGGGCCCACTTTTTGCATGTATGAACCTCATGTGACACCTCATTTTAGAAGACTCAAACAAGAAGAAAATGTTGCATCCTTCCTTAAATTTCTAAAGAAGTCTATAGTGCATTTTACTGAAGCTACTAATTAGGTTTCTTATACGGTAATTAACCGAGTTCTACTTAGCTTCATACTAAGCTTCGATAATCACGTTACTACCTCTACAATACCAGTTTTTTTTGTGTAAACATCGTGAAAATGGAGTAATAAATTCTCAAACAAAGCGTTTAACAATAAAGATTTACGGTAATAAAAGACAACTTCCCGAACAATTAGGACGTTCTACTCATTTATCTTCAATCTTAACTGCATTGTTTATAAATTCCTGTTGACTTTTGTGACATTATGTCTTTACTGCGTTTAGAATATTACATTAAAGAAAGTGGCACGTGAGAGAGATACCATTATAGAATATTAAAATTTCATTGTTTTGGGGAAAAAATAATGAGCAAAACGTGATCAAAAGGTAAAAATTATTATATCAAATTAAAAAAAAAACGTATAATAATAGATTTCACGAGCGTTCTACAAATCTGTCTAAAACAACTGAACTATCGGACTTCCCATTGCATGGTAAATGAGAGCTTTGTGCTCGATGTCTATCACTCAAAATGTCTTCAGTTTTTGCTGGTCTGTGAAAATATATGTTTGCACATCCAACGTCTATTTAGCAGATGTTATACCGCGGCCCTGGTAAAAGTCTTGAGGAATCGTTTGCTCGTTTAAAAACATTGTTTAATATTCTCTGTAAGTGCCTGCATCGCATGGAAGATTGAATATATAGACGGTTAAAAGGTTTCAGAAGTGTCGTTTCAAGTAGGAAATGAGAGTAGTTTACTGTAGTTTCTATTATACACAACCTGTATGGGTATTTTGCTAATATTATTCGAGGCAGCTCCATCAATTGCACACAAAAAATACTTATTCATTACCATCAGAATTTTTAATTCTTCTGTAGGCGTGTCTAGAAATAAAATGGATGAGCTTTTACCGAAGCTTTTAAACGTTGCCAAATACAATGATGGATCGGGGTTCAGTGTGATCAAAATTTGTTTGTTTCGTTTTTAAATAAATAGTTACCGCTGGTATGGAAAGTAGGTAGGCAGGTAGGTAATCGCACGAAACCCCTGTTCTTGATAGGTCCCTTGCACCTGCTCACCCAACTTTAGCCTACACTAATGTCACCTAATTTTGTTAAGCTGTTAATAGTATACAACATTAACAAAAGTATTTTTTATTTTGCCATATAAGCCTTGGGGTTAACACAATGCAGTCATTGCTACAAAAAAAGACGTAAGATTGCCTTCTTAGACAACTTTTACAGGTGCATCAAACAGCAGTAGAATGTACAGACTGCCTTTTTTGAAAATTGGCCCAACAAGGAGCGAAGTTGTTTTTATCTCACAGGTATTAAGTGTTATTTAGTAATTATGCAAAAACTAGCCAATGCTCCTGATTACACGAAAGGTGTGGCCTCAACACTTCCAAGATCTGCAAATTTATGTACCCTCCACACCGAAACGTGTAAACCCGATATTTCAGTTGACACGTTCAACTTCCGACACATAAGGAGCATACCTGTTGGATGGTTATTCCTTTCAAGTTGCCATACTTGCCATATCATTATGTTAAAATGACAATGAAGATGCCTTCGTCAAGTTATTACACTTCGATGCGCCCTAAAAAGGAAGCCCGATGTATTCTAAACTGTTCTAAAGTGGTAGTGCAATTTGTATTAAATAAGTTCTATGTGGGCTCGGCTATATGGAGAAGTGAGTAAAACAAAAAGGCGCGCAACAAGAGTACTACCATAACATGCCTTAAATTATTCGTAAGGTGGTTTGTGCCAAATACAGAAAGCGTGTGAAACATAACGATTGCTTTATTAAACTGGATGTCATCTGTACCTGTCTTTTATTATTATTGTTGATGAGGTTGTTCTTCTGCGTAGGAAGTTTCTTAATTGTTCCGGAAGATCTGACGATAGCATTTTGCAAGACGAGGACGCGTCTCGCAAAAGCTGCGGTGTAGGTATAAATTAATGTTTTTCGAGAAAGTTTTAGAAGGATTCCTGTAAATGACAAATGGGGCTGCAATATATGTATATTTTTTATTTAAAAAGTATTGTTATATACCAAGATTGAGAAGTACATAAATGTACTTCTCAACCTTGGTATAAGTAGTTTACAACCGCAATGTATATAATAAAAATTCCAAAGCACTCTAGAATTTTATTTTCAATGAAAGCTTTTTATTTACATTAACAGTAACTTAACGGATCTATCCAAATTACATTTGATCTGGGAATTCGTAGCTTTATTAATTTTAACAGTAATCGAATTAATTTATTATTATTTGGCAACACCGCATTCACTCATTGACAACCTTCACTGACCTCTGTCTCTCTTCCACTCATAGTTTGGACTAATATAGCCACCATATTGCCTCAACAGAAGAGCAGCGCGGCGTTGCCGCGTAGTGTTAATTAAAAGCAACTGGTGTTCGTGTTTTTATGAACTTATGATATGAAAGTGACCTATTTATTTATGTATCTGTTACATAAATAAATAGATCAGTAAACAAATAAAAATATTGCTGAATTAGATCGATTGCTGCCATTTATGCAATATAAGACCATGAAGTGGTATTTTAATGGTTGACAGGGTCGTAGGTATGAACATGGCACTCATTTCATAAATACGGTAGCAGTATTGTGCCATTAGTTTTGCATTTTTCTTGTATATTAAAGTTGTTTTTGGCCTATATTTGTATGATTAACAATTTTCTAGAAACGTGCATTTTAATAATAGCTAGAATTTTGGAATTTAGTTTCGACAATAAGCTGGGACCACCAAACCATCGCCTTGCCTTAGGGTACGTTTCTTATTCTATTCTATATACTATATACGTCTCGTAGGCTACGAAAGAAAAGGCTACCGATCATAACCTCACACAAGACACATAAACATAGGTACCTATATTGATAGAGGGTTATTGAAAATCGCCGATATCTCGTATCAATCAAACTCGATTAAATTGGGGCAAAGTCACGGGTTGGAATGCAGATCCAAAGACGTTCAATTTCTAGTCTGATGTTTCGAATTTTCTGCGGCATCATCAACTTCAGTTGTTTAAATATGACCCTTACATTTGCATGCCAAAAATTACAATTTCAAATAAATGTAACACTTCATGTTTTGGTTTGGGTTTAACGATTTAGTTACTTTTAGGTATAAGGGCTAATAAAACTCTTAGAAGTAGTAAAGCATACAAACAAAAATGAAATATTGAGATTTTATAAAATTATTATTATAAATATTATAAAATTGAGATAAATTTGTAATAAAAATTCAACTACTTACACAGTGTTTTTAGAACGAGTAAATTTAACTTGAGTCACATGCTAGAAAGTATCAATTTCCGCACTTCTTAAGAAAATAACTATATTAGTTTATCATAAACAATCTACTTACTTTTGACCATTCGTGGATCCCTGTGATTTCGTTTTCTTTCGTATGTATTAACAATGATTCAAGTACCACCTAAGAAGATCCTGAAGCGGTTCGAACGCTTGCAGAAAAAGCTGAACTACAATTACAAAACTATTCAGGCTTATATTTTAATAATACAATTGTGGATGAAGTGAAAAATTTTCTTTACGATTACCCTTGTGAAGAAAGTGGAGAGGTCTCCCTTCCTGAGGGCAATCAAATTCAACAGGACTTAATACTACCAGAGAGAGTGGTAACATAAAAAAATTTGAAGCACAGAAATACTGTAGGAATAATAGGGATTGGGCTAAGAGTGTCCATGACGAGTGTGGTGCAAGGATACGTCCTTCAGGCTTCGAGATCCACGTATGTGGTTATCAGGCCAAAAGGCACAGCAGGCTACTTTAATGTCAATAATTCCTTTAAACGTTTAAGTTTTAAGCACAATTTTTCTAATGCAAACAATGGAAAAATTATGGCTAAGTAATCGACAGAAGAAATATTAAGAGTAGAATAATATAGAAAAAACCCGGATACCTCTGGAGCTTCAATGGGCCCGAACCATCTAGGAGTGAGTAAAAGACGTCTATCCCATGCACTAGAAGCAAATTGGTGTCAAAGCACGAAGAGAAGCTGGACCCAGCTTCTCTACCCTTCTGGTTTTACAGAAATTCCAGGAGGTGTACTTAAAAGTCATTGTAAACTAAAGAGACACATATAGCTTCTAAGAATAGAAAAAAGACCACTTTGTGCTCACTCCAGTGCAAAAGATTCTTTTTCAGGCCAATGAAATTCTTATCTTATTTGGAAATTTTGTTTCATAATTGTGATTAAGAAGTCACCATATGGGAAACTTTCTGTTCGCAGATGTGCATAGTTTCAGTAGTATAGACTGTTAATTTCTTTGCAAAGGAGTGATCAAATGAAACTAATATATAGGGTGTCCTATTAAAAATAACCTAATAATAAAATATTTACAACTGACCACTAAATTTCACATAAAAAACGTTAAAACATTTCTATTTGACTTTTTGATCAATTTCCTATAAAAGTCGAGATTCAGCGCCATGTGAAAAGCACGTTTTTTCAAAATGACCTTGTATAGAAAAAACGAATCAGCTGACAGAAACGCTGCGATTGATATAAGATTTCCATCTCGTTGAAAAGGATTGTCCCAGCATGCAACTCCTCTTAAGTTCCGGAATCCTCCTATTGACACTGCGTTTTGTGGTGCCAATGTATACCGAGCCACAGCTGCATGGAACTCGGTAAATTCCGGTTACCGATAGGGGATCCCTGCGGTCTTTGGCCGATCTCAAGCTCTGTTGTATTGTACGAGTGGGTTTAAAAACAGTTTTAAATTTGTGCTTGTAACAAACTCAATTCGAATGAAATTAACCTCTAATGAGGTTTTTTTAAAAATGGTCCATTCTAAAAGTGACTAAAAATCAACTTCCGAAGGGGTCTATCTCCGAAAATATAGCACCTACGGAACTTCTGATGGTGGGAGGTGAAAGAGGACATCAAGAAGAAGGAAAAACAGTTGGATTCACTCCAATCGGTCAAGGCGTTTTCAAGTTACAGGGGGTCAAATTTGAGAATTGACAAAACGGTTGTAATACCCCCCCCCCCTTTGGACATTTAAAAAAAAAAATCGGGAAAATTTTTTGCTGTTTTTGATCGGAATGGCACGCTGGCGATCCCCTAAGAATGTAACAAACTCAATTCGAATGAAATTAACTTCTAATGAGTTTTTTTTTAAATGGTCCAAAAATGCCATTCTAAAAGTGCCTAAAAATCGACTTCCGAGGGGGTCTATCTCCGAAAATATAGCACCTACGGAACTTCCGATGGTGGGAGGTGAAAGAAGACATCAAGAAGAAGGAAAAAAAGTTGGATTCACTCCAATCCGTCAAGGCGTCTTCAAGTTACAGGGAGTCAAAGTTGAGAATTGAGAAAAAAGTCGTAATACCACCTCCTTTGGAGATTTTCAAGAAAATTTCGGGAACATTTTTTTGCTGTTTTTGATCGGAATGGCACGCTGGCAATTCCCCAAGAATGTAACAAACTCAATTCGAATGAAATTAACTTCTAATGAGGTTTTTTTTTAAAAATGGTCCAAAAATGCCATTCTAAAAGTGCCTAAAAATCCACTTCCGAGGGGGTCTATCTCCGAAAATATAGCACCTACGGAACTTCCGATGGTGGGAGGACATCAAGAAGAAGAGAAAACAGTTAGACTCACTCCAATCGGTCAAGGCGTTTTCAAGTTACAGGCGGTCAAAGTTGAGAATTGACAAAAAAGTTGTAAAACCCCCCTTTGGAAATTTCGGGAAAATTTTTTAGCTCTTTTTGATCGAAATGGCACGCTGGCGATCCCCTAAGAGTGTAACAAACTCAATTCGAATTAAATTAACCTCTAATGAGTTAATGACTTCCGAGGGGGTCTATCTCCGAAAATATAGCACCTACGGAAGTTCCGATGGTGGGAGGTGAAAGAGGACATCAAGAAGAAGAGAAAACAGTTGGATTCACTCCAATCGGTCGAGGCAAAATTACTTAGACCTACTTTATGATTGTTAGACTTTATGTTGTCCTGTGTGGCGTAGATTTTGGGGTCGCCTGGAATTGCTTTGTCTCGAACGCCTACACCACTGGAAAAAATTGCAATTTGGAAGCACACTATGAAAGTGAATATTTTCTTCACAAAAAAAGGTACTTTTGCACATTTGAGTTAAACGCATTTCTTAACAATTTTCCAGGCAAAAATTAGTTTTTAACTGCAACTGCTTATTTAACACCCTGTATCTCAAAAAAGGCATATTTGTGGGGGAGGGGGGGGGGGGGTCATGGGACTTTATAAACCAAAGTTTTTTGACGTCGTCTGTAACTTCCTAAAATTTGTCACCACCGTTCGGTCACACCCTGTAGATGCATTCCTTCTCCCTTCAACCTCTTCATAACCGTGCACACTTCAGTAAAATAATTATTTATTTTTAATTATATGAATTATATATAAAATAATATATTGGCAGTTAGGGGTGTAAAACCAAAGTGGCTTTGTGAAATTGCTAACGTTTCGGTCTCGAATCTCCGTCAGATCGGTTTTTAGTGTTCCTAGATCATACGTATAGTAGATACCATTTGTTCGCGAAATTTAGTAACCAAGATAAGTAGCCATTTATGAAGCCATTACAGCTGCGTAGACATCGGGCATAATTATAATTTTATTATTAAATGTGCCACTTTTAGCTAACATTCCACTCTTGTTAATTTTTCTTTTTCAAAACTGCCCCATATCCGCTACGAACGTGTGAAGATACAACGTGATGTCAATTTGTCGATACATTAAAGTAACAAATAGTTCCTGAAGGGCTACTCGGCAGACATGCAGTCTCTTAATTTAAACCTATTGCTACTTTACGAGCACTATCCGCTAGATCTTCCTTATAAATTATTTCTAATTTATTACGGATACAGTAGTTGGCTTATTACATTCAGTCACTGTTTCTTAACAAGCTCAGGTAGCGTGAAAATCGCAATTTCTATAATTGCAATAATTCGCAGTACAGTTTATAGCATCTCAACAATTTTTGTTATTCTTACCTATTACCACCATATCACCAATAGGTCTTCTTTCTTATATTTGTTTCCTTTTTTTTCAAACGAAAAACGAGACAATCATTGATTCATTTAATAACAATTTTACTTCACTTAAATCTATAACTCAAATGAGATCAACATGAATGATTATTAGGTGAAAGGCATCCCTAATTCAATGCATGGGAACCGGGATTTTGCGGTTATTCAGCAATTGTATTGTGGTTTATATTCATCGAGCTTTGCTATACAGCTTTACCGTTTTGTTACACTGACCTCTTGCCCATCATGGGGGACGAAATCCGAATTAAAACTGCTTTCTACTATTATTATTATTATAGTTGTGCAAGACTAATATAATGCAATGTTATTATTGACGTCTTGCTTTATTTATTGCACAGTTATTCCATTAGCGCCAATAAAAGAAACCCTAGGTGTTATTCAATTTTTTGCTTAACTTGTCTTGACCAAAAATGGAAGCGAATTTCAAGCTTCAAGAGGTGGTATTATCATCTAAAAGCCGAAGTTATTCCGCAGTCAGTGAAACGACCAATAAACGTGGGGCTTGTTAACATTCATGCCCCGACTTTAACAAATTTAAAAACGAAATTCGGTACCGGTTATTGGCTGGACTCGCAAAACAAAAACATTGTCATTGGCCATCAATCCAAAATATTAACAGTTAAGATCATTAATTTTAACCGAGCAGTGATTTTTCACTTTTTCATTCGTACGCATAAGCTTTTTTGGGAAAGACGGAATGCGGTCCCGTACGACTGGTCCCGGCCACGTTCTGTGAGAGTTTGCACCTACCCAGGTAGGGTTTTCATTCAGGGAAAGATTCATGACGGAGAAGACTCGATTTTTTACCGAGAACCGGGCTCAAAATTTATTTTAAATTTCAGTAATACAATTCGACATTAATTCAGTACATTAAGACTCATTTGATCGGGTGCAACAAACTGGTTCCCTCCGGGGTACCAGATATCAATGGATCTGAAATATCGAAAACGTCATTTCGAATTCACCTGAGTGTATAAGTAGTCGTATTCATGGGCGCCGCACCCGTACAATGAACGTTATCAGAGATTTGTGTTTGTATAACTGGCCACTTGTTGAATATTTGCATTTGAAACAATGTTACTCTTAAGCCTAATGAGGCGTGCGCCAGCCATTATTAAAATGTTACGGTAGTTTTGTGCACACAACATTATCTATGACAATTAAATTGTCTTTTGGTCATTCACAGGACCATCAGCTAGACGCGCCGACATCACCTTGACCTTCTAGCTCAATCAACACCAATAAAAGTAACGCAAAATTGGTTGTGTTGAGTCATTTGTAGCGACATATAGAAACTCGTTCCCATCGTGCCAAAAAACTGGCAATTAAACCAATTAAACGACTAAATATTTATGAATCGACTCAGATATAATAAATTTAAACGGCTCGCACGCCGGACCCCGTATATAAGAATCGGCACAATGTGCACGGCCGATCCTCTAATTTGCATAAAACCGAAAACGAATAAATATAAATATTATCGGAGTAGCAAATTAAATGGCTTAAGTAGTAATTTGTTATTGGGAAATATTAACGTATCCCAATGGCATAGACGTATTTATTTTCCGTTTCCATTATGGTATCGGCGTAACGAGCGGGAGCGAATCAATAAAATTGGATTATACTGCCGTTTTATCGGGAAGGCTGAAAGTGAGAACGGATCTGGCTTTTCAGAGCAATCGTTCAAAAGGATCGGTTCAATAAGTACAGATACGATTTTAATTAGGAGAATTAAAGGCCTGGAATTTTTTTGATATCTAAAATATGACCCAGGTACTAACTCTACGATGATGTTAATCAATAAACTTCAAAGATATTTGGGGACAACTCCAATTCTTGGAACCTCTAATCTCTGATTATCCGAATAGTGCACTGAAAAGCACCAAAAATCTCTTGAACAGAAAGACAGTAAAGCGTTTTAGATTGTTGATAATGCACTAACTCATCCCTCCGAAGAACTGTTGGAATTGTTAAAACAATGAATAGTGTTAGTAGTAGTAGTTAGACATTGGGGAACTAGGTCTTAAAGGCCCTTTTTACAGGATCCAATCATTCCTACTCTGCCTGATACCTACCCTCATTCCCTCCACAAGTTGACCCGTCCCTCTAATGAAGGAGAGTATCCCGTCCCATCTCAGAGTCGGAAGCACCGCTCTATGAAGAAAGGCGGCTTCCAGTGGTATGACAGAAAGTGGTATGACGACTTTTCCCCTGCTCCACAGTGGGTGCAGAGTCCACCATTCCTGGGAGGTGCATGTGTCTGTTTAGCTTGTAGTCGCCAGTGAGGATTCCTATAAGGTCTCCTAGGCACTGCCGACTTGCAAGCAAATGGAGAGTTAAACAAAGACTTGGAGAAGCCAATTTTTCCTCCAGCACGGTGACGTCACAATGACGTCCGTATAAGATAGCTTTGTTCAGCTTAAAGCTGGTGACCAAATGATTATGTCACACGTCATAAAGATGCCATAAAATTGACATGATTGAAAAGTCATTATTAATTAATCTAGTCTGACCTATAGGACTAATGCTGACGACGAAAAAAATTCTCAAAAATCAAGTTTTTAATTTCTTATATCCACTGTGTCCAGTTTGTCCTTGTAGTCTCCCATGCCTACTCATTTAGAGTGTGAGAAATGTACCTATTTCTTACTCCTGGACATGGATCCGGTCCAATGAATAGTGGTAACTATAGAAAGGAACAAAACCAGCTCTCGTTTAAAAATTATTTTGTTTCATGGTACCTACTTTCAGTTTAATTCAAAATGCTACCAACAACGAACTTTGTTATGACTGAGTTAATCGAGGAAGTTACGATTAAACTACTGTTCCGTTTAGCGTTCATCAAATTGTTTGTTGATAATACCATTTTAGCTTGTCCTAAAGATCCGACCAACCAAACCACAATATTAATACCATCTTTTACCGCCAAACATCACAAGGTTGTTGCAACCAATGGTCGAGTCTGTTACCCAAGCTATGAAATGAAACGTCATTACAGAAGAACACTTTTCATAGAGGGCAAAGAAAAGGGTGTGTTGGATCACCACAAAAAAATAAGTATGAAAGAGTACATTTACACGGTGGAAGAAGGTTGGAGCTTGGTTAAAACAGTCACATTAAGACGTGCATGGAATAAGTTCAAATATGTATCAAGTGAAGAAGAGGTGAAAAATGAGAAACAAACGCTCAAGAAAGGGAAAGAAAAATGACAGGAGGAAATGAGGATAACATGTCCCTTGAAGAATTGAGAAGCATTTCTTGCAAAATTCCTGGATGTTCAGAAGTTAGTGCTAAAGATATAGAAGAGTGGATGGTGTGTGATTTGTCAGACCCTGAGTTTAAAATTTTTAATGATGATACACTTATTGAGAGTGTGAGAGAAGAAAATGTCGACGAAAAAAGATAACTTTAATGTCGAAGTTGAAGCAGACACAAGATCTTGAACTGCGTTGAAGTGGATGAAGTGTCAGGCAGAGTGTGACCACATGCAATGGTACGAGTTTTTTTCCCTTACCACATAAAAGTCACCATGCCCACGATCGTAACCACTTTCACATCAAAAAGGTATCCTTAAAACGCCTCTTAATTCTAACTGTTTTCGAAATATCTTGCAGTTACTTTTTCTCTGCACTGTGTGTGCCATTAACTCGACTCAAGCGCGAAAATCTCGGATTAGTATTCTGACTCTAATGAAAAGATGTATTTAGAAGTGTTAGATGCTGAATAAAGGCAGAAGCTTGGAGCTTGATTACAGCATTTACATTAAGACGTACGTGGAATAAGTTTAAAGATATATGGAGTGATAAAGAGGAGAAAAAGGAGAAAAAATGCTCAAGAAAAAGAAAGAAAAAAGAGAGGAGGAGATGAGGGTAACATGTCCCTTGAGGAATTGAAAAGCATTTCTTGCAAAATTCCTGGATATTCAGAAGTTAGTGCTAAAGATATAGAAGAGTGGATGGTGTGTGATTTGTCAGACTCTGAGTTTGAAATTTTAAATGATGATGCACTTATTGAGAGTGTGAGAGAAGAAAATGTCTAGGAAAAAATTAACTTTAAAGTTGAAGCAGGCACTAGACCTTGAACTGCGTTAAAGTGGATGAAGTGTCAGCCAGAGTGTGACCACATGCAATGGTAAGAGTTTTCTTCTCTTACCACCTAAATGTGAACGTGCCCACGACAGTAACCACTTTCACATTAAAAAGGTAGCCTTAAAAAAACGCTTATCTCTAATTGTTTTCGAGATATTTTCCACTTAGTATTTCTGTGCACTATGAATACCATTAACTCGACTCAAGCGCCAATAACTTGGATGATTAGTCTGACCCTAATAAAAATATGTATATAGAACTGTTAGGTGCTGAATAAAGGCAGAATTTTAGAGGTTGGTCAAAGCAGTCACATTAAGATGTGTGTGGAATAAGTTCAAAGATGTATCAAGTGAAGAAGAGGAGAAAAAGGAGAAAAAAAACTTAAGAAAAGGAAAGAAAAAGACAGGAGGAGATGAGAATAACATGTCACTTGAGGAATTGAGAAGCATTCCTTGCAAAATTTGTGGATATTCAGAAGTTAGTGCTAAAGATATAGAAGAGTGGATGGTGTGTGATGTGTCAGACCCTGAGTTTCAAATTTTAAATGATGATGCACTTATTGAGTGTGTGAGAGAAGAAAATGTCTAAGAAACAGATAACTTTAATGTCGAAGTTGAAGCAGACACTAGACCTTGAACTGCGTTGACGTGCAGTAACTGCACAGTAACCACTTTCACATTAAAAAGGTAGCCTTAAGAAAGCGCTTATCTCTAACTGTTTTCGAGATATTTTCCAGTTAGTTTATCTCTGCACTGTGAATGTCATTAACTCGACTCAAACTCCAAAAACTTGGATTATTATTCTGACTCTAATAAAAAGATGGGAAATAAAAATGGCATAGATCTGTTAGGTGCTGAATAAAGGCAGAAGCTTGGAGCTTGGTTAAAGCAGTCACATTAAGACGTGCGTGGAATAAGTTCAAAGATATATCACGTGAAGAAGAGGAGAAAAAGGAGAAAAGAAAACTCAAAAAAAAAGACAGGAGATGAGGATAACATGTCCCTTGAAGAATTTAAAAGCATTCCTTGCAAAATTCCTGGATGTTCAGAAGTTAGTGCTAAAGATATAGAAGAGTGGATGGTGTGTGATTTGTCAGACTCTGAGTTTGAAATTTTAAATGATGATGCACTTATTGAGAGAGGGAGAGAAGAAAATGTCGAGGAAAAAGATAACTTTAATGTCGAAGTTGAAGCAGACACTAGATCCAAATTATTATGTGATTTACATTATCGTCTATCTTTAACAAGAAGAAATATTTTTTCGCCCAACCCGCCCAAACCAATTACATCTATTATGCGCCCAATTCCTATTGCAGATAGCTTATTTGGTCCTTCTTTTGGTGAAAATCTAAAGTTGGCAAAGTCAATTGCTCACCAGGGAAAACAACCCATTGCTCCTCCATATAGGAAGTCTTTAAACTTCAGAGGACGACCGAGACAGCAAATGAGGGAATCCCGGTCAGTAAGGCAACCCCCTCGGAAATATCAACAAACGCAGCGCAACTGCAAGTAATGGTAAGTTGTAGTGTGGGTTTGCTTCCATTTTATCTTGATAATTGGAAAAAGTATACTAAAAACCAAACTATACTGAGCTAGGTGAGAGGGTATAAGATACCTTTCAGGCAGTTGAAGTGGATGAAGTGTCAGACAGAGTGACCACATGCAATGGTACGAGTTTTCGTCCGTTACCACCTAAATGTCACCGTACCCAGAACAGTTACCATTTTCACATTTCTCTAACTGTTTTCGAGATATTTTTCAGTTAATTTTTCTCTGCACTGTGAATGCCACTAACTCGACTTAAACTCGAAGAGTTCTTTCTCATGAGTTTTCTTCATCATCCACTTATATGTAACAGTACACATGGCAGTGACCACTTTATAAATAAGGAAAGCTAAATTGAAGTCATCAAGTCGGCTTGAACGAGACTATGATATTTTAGATACCTCGCTTAAAGACAGTATACTAAATGTTTAGATACACTTGTGTTTGATAGACTTAAAGGTGGTAGTTCGGAAACACATAGAAAAGATAGCACAGCTAATGCCTATATACATTAGATACAAAGTTGCCACGATCCTCTTGGTCATCATGATATGCCTGTGGAACCAAAAACAACTGCTGATTCCGTATGGTGTGTTGGCTCTCTTCATCTTCAGACTGCTGCCATTTTCAGCATGCTCTTGTAACAACAGTAAAGAGTAGAACTTTCAAAGATTCTTCAACTCTTTTGCAAAATGTTCATGCCGAAGTGGACTACAATGCTAAGAAACAATAATTTCAATCATGAGGTTCAAGATTCATAACCTCGAAAGGAAGAGAACTTCTCAAGAATATGCAACAAGACAACAATGTCAACAAGACTTGTTTCCTGATCCTTTTATTTGGGTTCTATTGACGCAAGTAAGATATTGAGGAGCTCTGCCAACCAAAAAATCTCTTTCTCTTCACGACTAACAAGAGATTTTGCACTAGGAGAGCGACAACGAAAGGTGACACTGCATTTGCTGAAGTAATCGTCCCCGTTTAGACCAATGTATCCACTACCCCATGTGATTCACGCTAATTGACTACCACGTGCCACGGTGGTGTGAGGTGTGACAGATTGCTCATGAGACAGATGTACAATCTTAAATCTTAAGTTCATCTTCGTAATCTTCCAAGCCAAAGTCATCTTTAAGTTTCAAAATGTTCTTCCGTTTGTCTTTTGGAACGCAAGTCATAAAGTTTGTTCTCCTCGAAACGCTCAAACCATTTTTCTAATTTTGACATATAAAGTGGCACTTTTCAAGCTGCTCCCAATCGACTTGACAACAGAATCCCGGTAATTTGTTAATGAAGATAAGAAGAGAGAAAGATGGAACCTTGAAAAAGGGAAAGAATAACAATGAAACCCCTATTCCAACTCCTTTTGTGGTAGTACATTCTTTTGATACGACTCATTTAGTCGAGGATTTGCAGCAAAAGCTATAAATGGAAGCAATCAAGGGTATGATTAATAAGGATGGAAAAAAAGTGATTGATGTTACAAAGCTATTAGTTCCATTTTCCTTCGTGAAATTTCTTTAAACCTCGAAAGATGTCAAGGAATAAAATCTTTTCTCCTGCAAAGAATTGACACTAGAATGGTGAAAAAAAAGCGAGCAGAAATAAAAAAAATGCAGAAGAACGGAAAGTAGCATTTCATCAGGATGGAAAGATGTGATTGATGGTACAAACTCGTTAGTTTCCGTTTCCTTCGTGAAATTTCTTTAAACCTCAAAAGCTGCCAAGTAAAAAAATATTTTTTGATGCAAAGAAGGGACACTAGAATGGTGAAAGAAAAGGAAGCAGAAATTAAAGAAAAAATTTCCGAAAATGGTTTAAAGTTGATTGCGATACCAGCCATTAAATCATCTACATGGATGATACTTTGTCTATCTACGAATTTTCATAACCCAAGTCACCATTTACTTCCAAAACTTCTCCAAGGTGTTGATAAAAATGCAAAACTTATACATTCGCTTTCCAAAGTTTCTTTCCAGCAATTTGCCATCTATAAAATATATGGTGTGAATATGATGGATAAACATATTCTTTATAAGTTTTCTATTTGATCTTCCAATGATGACCAAAAAAACATGTTTTGCACAAGAAGGGAAAGTGGTAGTTCTTTCAGATGCATTTGCAAGCGCTTTTTTTTTTAGATCTCCAATATCCTCTTCATCTAGAAGGCGGAACTGAGGTTTTCATTGAAATTCATTTTTCAAATGTGACAACTCGTCCAAGATGTTGGTAACATTGCCAAAACTTATACATGCGCTTTCCAAAGTTTCTTTCTTCTTTATAAGTTTTTTTTTTGATTTTCCAATGATGACAAAGAAACATGTTTCGCAGAAGAAGGGAAAATGGCAGTTGAAAGAGAAATTTCAGATGAAGGTGCAAAAGCTTTTCTTTTAGATCGCCAATATCCTCTTCATCTAGAAGATGAAACTGAAGTTTCCTTGAAATTCATTTTTCCTATCTAGCTCTTCTAAACGAATGTAATACCTCATCACACAATGGTTCATAGTTGACTGTGCCACCAGGCCTTGCAGGTTCTTAAATCATCTACAGTGATGGCACTACAAAATGATCTTCGTAACACAAGTCACCATTTTCTTCCAAAGCTTCCAGTTGGTGAAAATACAATAACTTATACAAAAACTTTCTAAAGGCCAAACTGAGGTTCTTCTGGAAACTCATTTTTACTCTCTGAATCTTCTGCATTAACGTAATACATCATAATTCGAAAATGGTTCAAAGTTGACTGTGCTGATCCCAGATATTCCGGGGTCTTAAATCATCTACTACGAATTGAACTTTGTGACACAAGTCACCATTTACTTCCAAAACTTCTCCAAGATATTGATAAAAATGCATAAACTTGTACATGCGCTTTCCAAAGTTTCTTTCTTCTTTATAAGCTTTCTTTGATATTCCAATGATGACCAAAAAAACATGTTTTGCAGAAGAAGGGAAAGTGGCAGTTGAAAGAGGAATTTCAGATGAAGTTGCAAAAGCTTTTCTTTTAGATCTCCAATATCCTCTTCATCTAGAAGATGGAACGGAGGTTTTCATTGAAATTCATTTTTCCTCTCTGACTCTTCTTCTTCCTCGTGGGCCTTATCGGTTCCGGACGTTTGCTGTCTTCATGCCAATGCACACTTTGTTGGCTGCAGCGCGGAACAGTTGAATGAAAGTCACGTCAAACCACTTCCGTAAGTTCGATAGCCAGGAAATTCTCCTTCAACCTGGTCCTCTTCTTCCTCCACTTTAACTTGCAGGAACAGCTGTAGTAGGCGATACTTGACACGGTTTCTCATGACATGGCCCAAATACTCAAGTTTGCGTTGTTTCACGGTATTCATGAGGGTTATTGGCAGTTCATTCTTTCTTCGAAGGAACTCTTTGTTGGTGACTCAATCAACCCAGGAAATTCTTAGGGGCCTTCGATAGATCTATAGTTCAAAGGTCTTGGTCATTTTTTCTGCTGCTTCGGACAACGTCCAAGTCTCGACACCATACAACAATACTGAGAAAATACAGCATTCTATCATTCTCTTCTTGAGCGTCATGCTGAGATCTCGACAGCAGAGGAAGTGTTTCATTTGTGTGAACATTGTTCTTGGCTTTTCTATTCTACACTTTATTTCTTTGGAGTGGTCCCACGAATCATTGAGGTTACACCCAGGATAAGTAAAACTACGGACTCGATAACTGACTCTTCTAAACGATGTAATACCTCATCATCAGAAAATGGTTCAGAGTTGATTGTGCCACCGGGGTCTTAAATCATCTACAATGGTGGATGGCACTTTGTCTATCTACAAATTGAACTTCGTAACACAAGTCACCCTTTTCCTCCAAAGCTTCCAGGAGGTTGGTGAAAATGCAATAACTAATACAAAAACTTTCTAAAGGCCAAACTGAGGTTCTTCTGGAAATTCATTTTTTAGTCTCTGAATCATCTAAATTAATGTAATACCTACATCATCATTCGAAAATGATTTAAAGTTGACTGGGCTGAGCCCAAATCTTCCGGGGTCTTAAATCATCTAAATAGATTGCACTTATCTATCTAGGAATTGTAACACTTTTTAACTTAACACTTAACAAACTTTGTAACACAAGTCACCATTTTTTTCAAAAGCTCTTCCAAGATGTTGGTAACAATGCAAAAACTAGTACATAAGCTTTCTAAGGTTTAAGTTATAATGGATATACGTTCTGTATAAGTTTTCAGAAGTCATTTTACTTGTGAAACAGTTTTGTACTGAAATTTGTAGCAGAAAGCCAAAGACCCTTAATAGTGGCTTCTAATCTATGAACTGTCCTTTAAATAAGTTACTCATTCAATTATAATCCCACCGTTACTTGACCCTCTCAAATCAATTACGTTACGCCCCAATTAATAGAGTGTTATGGGGTAAATTTTGCCATTGATCCCGGCACAGCCGGACACTGAAAAAGAACTGCTGAGTTCACAAACGGACAATATATGTGAACCGACAAGTGTTCGGTTGATCACCGTCTGACCACAATGATGCGCCAAACGATAGATTTCCTACATTTTCTTTTCAGAATAATCATTCACTGATGCTAATCTCCCTAATTAGAGCTACAATAGGTCAAACGAGCGAATTAGATGTGTATTGTCTACAAAATGATCAGCGCTTATATTCACATACACTTGTTGTGAAAATTGTTAATTATCATCCTTTTGTTTCAGGTAAGTGATCTTCGCATCGAAGTTCAGGCAAGTCGCCCGTAAGTAGCTCATCAACTTGTTTAGAAGAATTATTATTAAGAGACTTGAGTCTGCCAGTTGCCAAGATGGGTCCGATTGAGGATCAGAAAAAGGCGGTGGGTTCTGACGTCTTTTGTCGGTGGTATCGCATAATCGAATTTAGGTGCTCTCTTCAGTTCTGCCAAGTCTCGCAACTAACAATGGGACACCAGGGGTTCCGTAATTTTACGAGCTTATTTTAATAATTGGGTTCGTTATCATGTCCGCAAATTAACGGGCCGTCGAAATGAAGCTATAAAATCGAAGATGTTATTGCCCAAAGAACTGTCAAGACCAAAGGCGGCTCTGTACAGGATACTTCTCGCGAGCAAAATTATTGTCCTCACGGGTACCACATTAGTCGTCTCGAAAATTAACGAAACGGCCTTAATTCTAGGTCAAGAATGCAAAACTGGTTTACATGTGCCATAAGCGCGTGTAATTGCATATTAGAGCAGTCTGTCTTCCACCCACGCAAAATGGCGGCGACTTTGGGCCATAACCAAACGCCACTTAACTCACCTGCTATTTGTCTTTTGGAGCCCGGTTATATATGAATATTTTAACACCAGATCCGCTTTTGAAAGTGAAGACATGCGTAGGAGGTGTAAATGTGCCTTTAGAGCCCGAAATGGGAAATTGGATTACGCTTTTTTCTCATGTAATTTTTGGTTTATTGCCTTGTATTCTTTTTGTTTAACGTGCGTGTTAACTAACTGGTAACGTGAGCAAAAGATGGGAATTTTATAAATAAAAATTGGAAAATTTTGATTATGAATACCTTGGTGATTGGTGGTGAAGTGAAACAGTGACAGGCTTGAGGCTGGTAGAGATATACCGCGAAAGGATTTTTTTGATCTCGTCTTTATAGTGCGTCTACTGTACATTTGGTACAGGATTTAAGTAGGAACTAGAGAGAGAAAGAGGTCTAGATAGAGGCATTGTGTGGAAAGACACACGACCAAAAGAAATAGTAGGAATGAATTTGTTTTTTGATGAGTTGGGGGATCTTTCTGAGACAGTTTTTCAACTGAAAATTCTGGCAATTGTCAACTCTTCCAACATTCACATCTTTGATGTTGATTAGGTGGTGATTCGGATGGTGCATCTGGAACTTTTGACGTAACTTTTGCCATTTATGTGCGTTATGCTTTAATCCAAAGTGACAACGGTTGCTTTACATATCTTGAGATGTTTGGTTTGCATAGCTTCCTCACGAGCTGGTACGATTAAGAGTTCGTCTCCATTTGAACTTTGCACTGTTGATTAGTGTTGCCGCAAGACAAGACAATACAATATAGAACTTAGTTTTGTCTTGTCTTGATATCAACATAAAAGCTCGTTAAAACACACGACATGACTCTGTCAAGAGGGCAATACCTTGTCTTGAGACTTGTCTTGTCTTACTGATGCGCCTTCAGAATTATTTGTTTTGTTAATTCAGGAATTAGGTGGTGAGGTAGCAAGTTGCAGTTGGCTTTGTATTTTGTTCAGACTTTAAAGAAGAAAAAGTTCAAACTTTGTTGCGTAATTTTTCTTGTTTTTAAAGCAACTTGAATATTTTTTAAATGAAGCGAACTAGTGGTTTTAACTTTAGTATCATAGAAAACAGTGACGAAAGTAGTAAAGACAAAATCTATATACCCAGTGATGACAGTGATTCAAGCAGTAGTGATGTTAAACATCTATAACAAACCAAAAATGACAGAAAAGAAAAACTAATAATTACCAAAGCAAAAGAGCCGATGTCGAACCCACAACCGTCTTATAGAAGTCATTAAAAAATGTCAGGAAGTTGGCTATGAAATGTCAAAAATTTATAGCCAGCCATTAGAATTAGGGCTGAAATCGGCAAAAAATACCCCACATCTTTTAAAAGTGTTAAGGTTTATGTTTTTGACGAAAGTCAGAATTAGAACAAAATTAGGAAAAACCAATTCAAATTTTCTAATTTGCCGTTTTTCGTAATTTTTTTTTGGACCAAAGTAAGTAAAATTTGACTTAAAACACTTCAAAATGCAAATTTAGTGATCTTCGAGAAGGTCTTAGGTTTACGATTTAGGTCAAAATCGGTGAAAAAATGACAAAGCGCCTAAACACGCAAATTTGATTTTTTTTGAGAAATACAGGTTAAAATTAGAGTCAAATTCGGTTGTAAAACGGTCTAAATTACATCTTTAAAAAAATTACTCAAACGTGTTAAAATACAAATTTGCAGTGTTTGGAGAAATTCAGGTTAAGATTAAAAATTAAAAATCGACTCGGAGCTTCTAACAATTCAAATTAAAAGTTTTTTGAAATGTCTAGGTCAGGATCATGACCAAAATTGGTTAAAAATGGCTTAATGTGCCTGATAACTGTCACATTGTCCAAAAATGCAAATTTTGATGCTTTTGGAGAAATTTAGATTTAGGACAAAATGAGACAATGTCCAAATCTTCAAATTTATTGTTTTTATTAAAATAATTTGTTTTGATAAAAATATGAAAAATTTTTGTATACTAAAACTAAAAAATTGGGAGAAAAAATTTGGCGTTTTTTCGAGAAAGTCAGATTAAGATTTGAGCCAAAAATCATAAAAAAATACTCAAAAGTAAAAATACATTTCTGAAGTTTTTGGAAAAGCTCAGTTCAGAATGATAGTCAAAATATATTAAAAATGACTTAAAGCGTCTAAAACGCAAATTTGATTTTTTTGGAAATTTTTTGGTCAAATCTCTGTAACTAAAACTAAAACTAATTCAAAATAAAAATTTGGTGTTTTTACATAGACTAAAAATTACCAATATGCTCTAAAAATGTACAATTTGATGTTTCCGTAGAAACTCAACTTTAGGACAAAATGAGGCAAAACCGATTCAAATGTTCTGCCAAAAAATACAGGTTAAAATTAGAGCTAAAATTGACTAAAAATAACCCACATCTTTTAAAAATGCATTTTTTTTTTAAAAAATTAATTTTCGGACAAAATGAGAAAAATTTTGAATCTTCTAACTTACTGTTTTTGGTAAAATTTCTATAAACTAAAACTAAAACTAATTCAAAATAAGAAATTAATTTTTTTGACCAGATCTGACCAGTTTTTGGTCAGATTAGAATTTAAGCCAACATTCATTCAATCAATTCATTTTTGTAAAAATAAATAATGTGAAAGAAAAAGTACTCAAAGGTTGTAAAAATATATATAGACTAAACATTATCACTATCTTCTAAGAATGTACGAATGTACGTTTTTAATGCTTTCGTAGGAACCCAATTTTAGGACAAAATGAGGCAAAACCGATTCAAATGGCATGCCAAAAAATGCAAGTTAAAATTAGGGCTAAAATTGACATCAATATCCTCTAAAAATGCACATTTTGATGTTTTCGTCGAAACTCAATTTTAGGACAAAATGAGGCAAAACCGGTTCAAATGTCATGCCAAAAAATGCAGGTTAAAATTAGGGCTAAAATTGACTAAAAATAACCCACATCTTCTAAAAATGCATTTGTTTTTTTGAGAAATTTGATTTTTACACAAAATGAGAGAGAGAAAAATTTTGATCTTCTAATTTACTATTTTTGGGAAAATTTCTGTAAACTAAAACTAAAACTCATTCAATATAAAAATTTGGTGTTCTTTGAAAAAGTCAGATTAGAATTTAATCCAAAAATCATTCAAAGCTTGTAAAAATAAATAATGTGTAAAGAAAAAGTACTCAAAGCTTGTAAAAACACATATAGACTAAAAATTACTAATATCCTCTAAAAATGCACATTTTGATGTTTTTGCAGAAACTCAATTTTTAAGCAAAAAGAGGCAAAACCGATTCAAACTTTCTGATTAATTGTTTGGAATTAAATAACACTTTTAAACTAAAATAAATGAAATTTAGCTCAAAACGTCTCAAAAAGCTAATTTGGTGTTTTTCGTTAATGTCAGGTTATAAATTGCTCCTAACGTATAAAAACCAAATTTTGAGAGTTTGAATTAGTTCATTTTAGGTTAATCGTTAAAATAGGTTACAAATGATTCGAAAGCATTTAAACATCCAATATTAAAGTTTTTGAAAAAAATGTGGGTTAGGTAGGTTAGAACAAGCTAAAATCAGTTAAAAACAATGAAAAAGAGTTCAGAAGGACAAATTTAAAATTTTTGGAAAATGCAGATTGAGTTTAGGACCAAAAATTTAAGTTACAATTAGGGCTAAAATGGCTTCCAAATGACTCAAAGCGTCTAAGCACACAAAATTAAAATTTTGGAAACATTTCGGTAAGAATTAGTGCCAAAGTCGGTTAAAAATTACTCAAGTCGTTTAAAAATTCAAATGTGGAGTATGTGAAACAATAGGTCGGAATTAGGGCGCTTAAAAATGACTTAAGACATGCGTTAAGTCATTTTTGCTGCTTATTTCTACTTGAGTACTAAAATGCTCATAAAAACTAGTTTTTAACTAATGAATTTGCATTGAAGTGCTAAATATTTAAAAGTTGACTGAAAATGGTGTCGATCAGGTTGGAGAGAGGAGTAGTCCGTTGTCCAACTTCTATTCCCTGAAAAAAATTTTTTAGGTCTCAAAAATGAGTTGTTGATTAGAGAAACTGTAGGAACTTGTAGTTTTCCCTAAAGTTTATTCTTGCTCTATTTGACATACTTCAAGTGCGCCGAAACCCCGCGCCACCACTACCCCCACCCCAGTCCCTCCACTGCAGCGAGACCGCGGGGCTATAAATACCACGCAGCTCACCACAGTCGAATCAGTCGGGAAGCAGGGGAGATCACTTCGCCCTTTGCCTCATCGCCTTTGATAATGTCTGCCGCAGCTGTAGACAAAACGTTAGGAAGAAATTCCATTGGGCCACGGCTTCAAAGCCCGGAAAAAACTTATACAAAGTCACTAACTTTTTTACTTTAACTCTTGTTGTAAGATGTACAATATCTCAATTTCTTTTTCGTAATGCTATCTTTACATGACCCCAAACAGTCAAATCGTTAACCTAATGTCATCTAAGTTTACATTCATACAAACATTTGAAGTTTATCCCTCATCATTCACCAATGAAGTCTTCATAGTTCTTCGTCTTTTCTTTTTTTTTTGGTTGTTAAGTTCTTTAAAGACAAACAGTTTAAACTGACGACTACTGGTTTTCGATCAGTCTCTTATGCCAGCAGGACCAGAAGAATAGTTTTATGTCCTTTATTAGATCTGTTTGTTAGATAACGAGCTTCGAGTTACACGACTCTTGTATAAAAGTCATATGTTTACTTTTGATTGTCTCCTAGTGTACAACAGTTGTAATTACCGTTTGCTCCAAAAGCTGTGCTGATTTTTGGTTTTAATTACATAAGTACTATTGCAATATTATTTTTATGCAATTCACCTTTTCCACTACCATACACTAACAAACTATCAGATCTCATTTGTAACTACAGCTCGATACTTGACAAGATCGATTGACTATCGGAACATTAGCAGTAGATATCGCTTAGGGGGTCGTCGTTTGAAAGTTAATGTTGGAAGTGTCAGTTTTTCAGTGTGATTCAATGATTTATGGCAATTTCGGCCCTGGTGGTGTGCAAATGCATAGCGGAAATTTATATTGCAACTAGACCTACAGCATGGCATACGACGATTTATCTTATAGTCCCTTCGCTGACGTTAATATTAACAGCTAGTTTCGCATATTACAAATTCATAAGTGACACTGCTAGTGGCACAAGTATTTTGTAATAAATGATGCTTTAAACATCTGAACAAATAAGCAATTAATGTGATTAATTCCTGTCTATTTCGCTTTATGGTGTGATCGATGGTATTTTGCTAGTAATTTTGCGTTTCCTCATAGATGGAATAACCTTAGTAAAATGATAGAGACGTTCTGTAATGGCAATATTACGGTTTTTGGATCCATTGCTTACTGTACTAATGACTAAGTTGACCTTAATCTACAGAAAAACAATGTACATTCTCTAGCTAGACCAAGGATTACAGTGACTGATTAAGTGATTAATAACAAAGCCTTTTCAGAAAAAAAAAAGTAACTTTAGAAGTGACAAAATACCTCTAATCAGGCGTTAAGCATTAGACACTTTCCGCCTAGAATTTCCGTTTAACATCTTTGACAATCGAGTGAAACATAAATACTTTTCGTTAATTATATATGCGGTGGTCTTTCAAATGACTGTTTGCTGAACATATAAAAGCTTTTAATGAAGGTATGCAGACTTTTTTTAATGTTTGTTGGAAATTTATGAGTTGCACACGTTTACTTGTATGCATATAAATTTATTTGCCTATACCGTTAACTAGAAAATATCGTTTTCAAGATATCACCTTTCAAATCAACGTTTCTCCTACACAGGTACAAATTATCCTTCAAATCGTCTTGTTAATATCATTTACTGAAACAAATAATATAATGTCTTACTTCTGCTACGGTTTAATATGTAAATGGTCGAATAATTTGCTCCCAGCATGTCAGAATATAATGTCACGGTTGGTACTGGATAAAGCCACTTATGAATAATGAATGAAGGGGTGTTAAGAACAAAAAATCCAGTTTACTTATCTGCCTAGTTGTCAGTACAAGGATTTGCTTTTCAGTCAAACAAAAGACGTGACATGTATGTATGTAAGTATGTAACAACATACATGTTCCTGTGAGAAATCGGGGATTATAGAGAAAATACGTAAGTGCAATGCCCGTAAACTAACTTATCGATAACCTGAGAGATAACCGATCCATTCTAGAGCAAGAAATTGCAACGTCTGATTTATTTTCCAGCGGAAAGATAAATTTTACGAGATATTTCAAAGTACACTCTGCACCACGAAATGAACCCTATAGATCTAAACTATGGATTTAAAGTTCTTCCTCAACTTTAAGTTATCCGTTTGTCAGTTAATCTCACGTTTCTTGGTTTATGGATTACTACCGAGATTGCCTCCATCAATCGTTGACTTTTCTGTGCAGCACAGTATGTGGTATAAACCGTAATGTCAGGCTATAGACATCATCTGAAAAAATGGTTAATAGTGGTTCATTGGCGCGCGGAAATTCTTCTTGGTTGGGCGTATGCACATGCATACAATGAAGGTTTTATATAGTGCATCTTAGAGTTGTAATCTGTGAGCTTAATCGGCTTTGCTATTCATTTAATTTTAGTACAAATTATTGTCTGAATAGTTGCACTATATGTAATTTACAAGGATAATTTGACAATGTTGAACTTGAGTTCTGTCTTTGTCTTCTTTCTGAATGTTCCAATTTTTTTAATAACGTTCCTCCCTTGTATTGCAGAATACATTAGCACTCGGTAGAATGCATAGCCCAAAGCTTCTGCTACCCCCAGATATTTATCTAGCAATCCTTCTGAAGCATCCGTTTACCTCACCATCAACGTTTCTGGTAATTCTAGTTTGCCTAAAAGTCGTCACAATAAGGGGTTTATAAAACAACTTTGAATTCGAAAGGGTATTCAATAGTAATAGAAATATGGTGGAAAAGGAAGTAGAATCAGAAAGAATAGAAAAACTAAAAAAATCTGCAATAAAAGTTAAAGCTAAAACTGAAAATCTGACAGGCCATCCTTTTCTATAAAAAAATGTCTTACCTATTAAACCGTGTTGACTCTTTGATAAGTCCTCAAACTCTGGATCATATGGGCCAACTCTAAGGGAATCGAGGACCTTCTAAAAGCAGTTCGATTCTATTTTATAGGTGCTCAGAATCAGAAGCAGGGCAAGAATTGATGTGTCTACTTTGCAATACTGATTACCACACGCCTGATGTTAGTGACAAGGTAAAACAAGAATTCTGGAGAAGAACTACACTCCGATCCACCTGAACACCGTTACCAGCAGAAGAGCGCAAGAAGGAGAAGGTACTCAAATTTGTAAGGCAAAATTTACCAGGAAGAAAGCTATGTTGACTCTTTGATAGAAAAGTCCTCAAACTCTGGGCCAGCACTAAGAGACTCGAGGACCTTCAAAAATCAATCCTCCCCATCGACTTTACAATAGATACTCAGACTCAGATTGAGAAGTAACCACACAAAATCGGCCAGAAAGAAAACCATGTTGACACCTTGTTGACAACCTTGTTGACAGGACCGGGCAATGATATGTCTACCTTCCGTTTTGAGGAAAACACCCAAAGATCAGTGAAGAGTAAAAAAATTCCTAAGGAATTCCAATAGGCTTATCCTCCTTGAAGGTACCATGGGGGTTTCCTGCTGAATCCGAGAATACAAAACCATCGAAGCAGTAATTCATCAGAGATAATCGTAGCTTGGGTATTAGCACACTATGATCGACTCTAAAAAGATGATTTAAAATCTAATTAAGCTGAATTCACTTGACTCATCAACAGAGGAGAGCAAGAAGGTGGAATACCTCTTTCAGGACAGTCCTGAAACTCTGAATCGCCTTTGTGATCACTTCTAAATTTTTCCCAAAACACCCAATGATCTGTGAAGAGTCAAAGTGGAATTCCAATAGGATTATACTCCATGAAGGTAGCACGGGGGTTTCCTGCTGAATCCAAGAATACAAAGCCATCGAAGCAGTAACTCATCAGAGATAATCGTAGCTTGGGTATCAACACATTATGATCGACTCTAAAAAGATGCTTTAAAATCGAATTAAGCTGAATTCACTTGAATGTCGTCATCAACAGAGGAGAGCAAGAAGGTGGAATACCTCTGGAGAATGTACTCAAATTAGTAAGGCAAAATTTACCAGGACGAAAACTATGTTGACTCTTTGATAGAAAAGTCTTCAAACTCTGGATGGTCTTGGCCAACACTAAGAGACTCGAGGATCTTCAGAAAATAATCCACTCCATCGACTGAGGTATTCAGAATCAGATTGGGAGGTAACCACAAGCCTGATCAGTGACGAGGTGAAACGAAAATTCTGGTGTAGAACTAGGGCAAAATCGCCTAGAAAGATAACCATGTTGCTTGTTGACAGGACTTCTTTGAATCATCTGGTGCAATACCAAAAGACTCGAGGATCTTCGAGAGGCAAACCACCCTATCGATTTGACGAAAGAAACCCAGAATTAGCTTGGAAAATCGGGCACCTTGCCGTGTTGATGAAAGCACCCAGAGATTAGTGAAGACTAAAACTGGAATTCCAATAGGATTATACTCCTTGAAAGTACCATGGGGGTTTCCTGCTGAATCCGACAATACAAAACCATCGAAGCAGTAATTCATCAAAGATAATCGTAGGTTGGGTATTAGCACTATGATCGACTCTAAAAACATGATTTAAAATCGAATTAAGCTGAATTCACTTGAAGAATATCTCTGGATTAGGTACTCAAATTTGTAAGGTAAAATTTTTAACAGGAAAGTCCTCAAACTCTGGATGATCTTGGCCAACAATAAGAGACTCGAGGATCTTCAAAAAAAAATTCTGCCCCATCGACTTAGGCACTCAGAATCAGATTGGAAAGTGTGGTTACACGCCTGATGAGTGACGAGGTAAAACAAAAATTCTGGTGAAGAACTAGGGCAAAATCGCCCAAAAAGACAACCATGTTGCTTGTTGACAGGACAGTCCTGAATCTTTGAATCATCTGGTACAATACCAAAAGACTCGAGGATCTTCGAGAAGCAATCCACCCTATCGATTTGACAAAAGAAACCCAGAATCCAGCCTGGAAAATCGGGCAATGATATGTCTACTTTCCGTGTTGATGAAAACACCGAGAGACCAGTGAAGAGTAAAACTGAAGTTCCAATACGATTATAATCCTTGAAGGTACCATGGGGGTTTCCAGCTGAATCCAAGAATACAAAACCATCGAAGCAGTAATTCATCCGAGATAATCGCAGCTTGTGTATGATCGACCCTAAAAAGGCGATTTAAAATCGAATTAAGTTGAGTTCACTTGAATGTCATCATCAACAGAGGAGAGTGAGAAAGTGGAATATATCTGGAGAACATTACTCAAATTTGTAAGGCAAAATTTAACAGGAAGAAAACCATCTTGACTCTTTGATAGAAAAGTCCTCAAACTCTGGATCATCTCGGCCAACACGAAGAGACTCGAGGATCTACAAAAAACAATCCATTCCATCGACTTAGGTACTTGGGAAGTAACCACACGCCTGATGAGTGACGAGGTAAAACAAAAACTCTGGTGTGGGACTAGGGCAAAATCGCCCAGAAAGACAACCATGTTGCTTGTTGACAAGACAGTCCTGAATCTTTGAATCATCTGGTACAATACCAAAAGACTCGAGGATCTTCGAGAGGCAATCCACCCTATCGATGTGACGAAAGAAACCCAGAATCCAGCCTGGAAAATCGGGCAATGATATGTCTACTTTCCGTGTTGATGAAAACACCCAAAGATCATTGAAGAGTAAAACTGGAATTCCAATAGGACTGTAATCCTTGAAGGTACCAATTCCCATACAAAACCATCGAAGCAGTTCATTCATCAGAGATAATCACAGCTTGGATAATAACACACTATGATCGACCCTAAAAAGACAATTTAAAATCAAATTAAGCTGAGTTCACTTGAATGTCGTCATCAACAGAGGAGAGCAAGAAGGTGGAATACCTCCTTCAGGACAGTCCTGAAACTCTGAATCGCCTTCTACATTTTTTCACTATTTTCTTCGTCTTGTTTCTCCTCTTTCTCCATTTGCATTGTCTTCAAGTTTTAATTATTTTCCCTGCCTCTTCAGTTTTTAATATAAAAGACTATTGATTTTTCGATGATACTTTCTTGTGTACTTTGTGACAATTTTCTATTTCTTCGACGTTTCTTTTTCTTCTTTATTGTCGGTCTTTGTTAGGGCTTTAGTTCTTTGCGTATCACTTTTGTGATTATGTTTTGATAATAAATCATCCAAGCATTCCACCAAGAAGAATGATTCAAGCTTGATAGTGCTGTACTGAAACTCTGAATTGTCTTCTACTTTTCACGATTTTGTTCGCCTCTTTTTTCTCGTTCTCATTTTTGTCTTTTTCTAAGTTTTTATTCTTTTCCTGTATATTCAGAGATCGTTCTATTTCCCTGTTTTTAATGTAATAAGAGACTATTGGTATTTCTTTGATGAATTCTTCCTTGTGGGCTTTCTGACAGTTCTCTATTTTTTGACGTTTCTTTTTCTTCTTTATTGTCAGTTTCTGTAATCAATTTTGGATCTTTCCCTATCACTTCTGCTAATATTAGTGTGCATGCTCATAAAAACTCGACATAAGTCTACTCACTCCCTGAAGCACAGCAGTGATTCTTGTTGAATTCAAGGGGTATATTGGTCCAAGCGACATTGAAAGGTACACAATCAAGAAAGCAGCAATCTATCATAGGAGCAGTATGATCGCAGTTTGGACAAAAACACGCCATGGTCAAACATATTAAAAGCTTTTTAAAATTGATTGAAATGGAGCCCACATGAAATCGGGACGATCTAAAAGATTGAATACAATACATAGTAAAATTTGTGAGGCATGGTCTACCAACAAGAAAAGGATATAACAGACTTTGAGTTTGATTTTGAATACTTGACCCAAACTAAACATTGATAATTTTAATGGAACAAAGCTTTTTGAAGAACCAAAATCAAACTAAACTCCTATTTAAGATTTGTCAGAAAACGTCATCTTGGTACCGAACATTTGATGGTTGAGAGGAGGGGGGAGGGCGGATGAAAACGTCCAATATTCTTCATTAGTGTTGTGAAGCTCAGTTCTTTAGGCTGTGAGTTCGGTGGTTTAGAAAACGCAGACAAACCAAGAGTCAAGAGCTCAATTTAAAGTTGCAGTTCCAACATCCAGGATCTGTCCTGGATCTGTGGAGAGATCCTGGATCTGTCCACAATCCCGTAGGTCCGTAAGGACAGACTTACCAGAAACCTATGGAGAGGAACTATGGCCGTGGACCTACCTAAAATGTAAGGTTTTTCTGTAAAATTCGTCTGCAAGACCTGACACTCAGCGATCGAATTTTTATCATCCCCGAAGGCCATTTTGAGTTGTCTAGTTTGTCCCCATTGTGACCAGTACTTCACCAGTAGGAGCGATATATTCGATTAATCATCGATTAAGCATCGAGCTAAACTTAACTAACAGTTTTAGGAAATAAAAATTGACCAGTCTAAACAAGTCTTTAATTGGAAGTTGGAAACTTGTATCTAAGATCATTACCATTTTATAAGGCGTTTTGGGGTGCTCGGCATAATTATTGCAACCACATTTATTTCCAATAAATACTTTGGTTTTTGGAACTGCAGATTGCAGAACTGATGAGAAGTTTAAGTGTAACGTAGAGCTTCCGATTTCCTGCAGCCTCTGCCTCATGCGGTTCAAGCTGTAAGAAATAGGCTTCTGTCACCATTTTTTCGGTCACTGTTTGCCAACCACGTAACAGCTAAACTAAAAAACTTGATTTTGCTGCTCAGAACTGGTCAGTGGATGGTGACCGTGATGACCTGATTCCACCTTTTCTTTTCATTCTTTCTAGATTTTCTCTGCCCTCTGATAAATCTCTCAAAACAGATTTTATTCCATCAAATCTACAATTTTCCTAACCCAGAGTCATGAATCTTCGTTTTTATGAGTCTTTACCTTATATACCGTTTTCGACAACTTTTTTTCATATTGTTCCATCATTCTTTGGATTTTTAGTTTTCGCTGCTTTCTATTATCTCAGCTTTTAGTTTTCGATGATACTATTTCTGCTTTTTTAAAATTCTTTTTTTCAACTTTTCTTTCTCTTCATTCATGCAAGCAGCGTTTTCTGTTTTAGTTTGTTGCCTGTATTTTTTTGTTATTTATATTGTTTTTAATTTCATACCAATGCAATCACATTAACATAAAATGGCTAAAGAAGTAGTAGCTTCCATTTATTCGTTTGGTTAGTGGCCTCTATCTAGTGGAAGAGCCTATTAGCTGGAAATTGCAAAAGCTTTCAAGGATCTTAGGTGCCCACTCATAGGCCACTGCCAGTACTCACTGACATTCCATCTCACAAAGAAGGAATATGAAATGTCGACATTAAAGGCAAATTATTGCAACATGTCTGCAAAAGTTTAACATTCTGGAACAGGCCGCGAAGGCTGTATTTTTTACTTTTATAAACCTTGGTATCATTGTTTCAGTGGTTGCGCCTTTTGAGTCATCAGTTTTGAGTAATCAAGTAAATCAAATTTTCTTCCTGTCGATTGTTGATAACTTTGCTCCTTTCTTTGGATATTCAAATGGTAAACGTCGCACAAAATTAAAATATACGAGAAAGCAGAAACATTTCATGTAAGGAAAAATCAGTGAAGGTGGGTCTGGTGCATCTTATTGGTTTCAGTTAGACTTATGTCAAATACCCATTAACCATTCCGTAAAGCACAAACGTACTCTTATACCTGTCGTGTCCCTTAAAAACTTCTTAATTAATGGTGACCCACCTCCCTTCTTATACTTCATACCTACCATGGACCAGTAATGCCTCACCAAGGTAGGTATCCGAGTCTTTTTAATCTTTCGACGTAGTGAAATGTGTTCGGAGCATAGATGGCCGCATTATCTGATGGATTAAGCAATTAATGTTGGTGTTTTAGCTGGTTTCGTGAGGTTCGGTATCATTAGACTTACTTTATGAGGTGGGTTCACTTGAACCGAGAAATCTGGTTTATTTTTAACTGTACGATGACCCGGGTTTATTTCATATTTAATTTGGCAATTTCGGATCAAATTATCGCTCCTTAGGTAGCGTTTTATGCTTCCGTGACCGTAAAACGCAATCGTAATGACATGTGTATAAATAAACTGGATTTATGAAAATGTGCAGTTTATGGCATCTCGAACAAAGTGTACTGTTACAAAAAGACCCTTGAATGCCTGGGCTTACGACTTCGGCAATTAATAAACCTTCTATGGCCACGCTTGGCCCTTATAAGGACCAGCATCGTTTCGAGGTATCGAATACTTCGTAATCCGACACCTAATGAAGTGTTAATTTCTGCGGAACCCATTTGGGTATGGCGTAACTTTATCCGGCGGGAATTCGCATGCCAGAGGAATACCTCGTAATGCTGTAATCTGTGTCTAATTTGTTTCATTTCCCCCATTGGTTTCGGTTAGGCCAATTCCTTTATTTCTACTCATACTCAGAGTGCTAAGATTTGGTACACGGAACAAATGTCATTATAACCACCACCTATACTGCGTAATAGTCTGTGAATTTATCAAATTACTAGCTAGTTGTAATACCAACGAAAATTGTATAGGAGAGCACACAAGTCACTCTTCAGGTAACAATGCAGTTGTTACGACAATAAATGAATATACGGATCTCTTGGTAACGGTTGGGTTGGCACCAGCTACTGTTACCATTGTTGCGTGGTGTGAAAGATCACTAACAAGTCCCTCAGGGGGCTCATACATTTTATTAAAGGGCGATTGGACACCTGTACTTGATTTGTTATTATAAGGCTCCCAACGCTTTATTTTATTTTTAAAAGGGTATAAACAGGCAAATTTTATTGAGTTAACGGTATCTAAAGTCCTGTGATGATTATTACCGTGCGTATAATCAACAATAACAATCCTTACATTCAATATCCAATACCACTATTCATTTCCCTTTTTCGCACCGTCAATTGTAACTATGAATATAATATTTAATGACAGCACAATGATGTAATTTATTAAAGCTATTAAAATAAGTAGGTATGAATCTTCGGGCTGTCCACGGATGAATCGTAAATTATCCTCGAAACTGATAGAACCCAATCTGCGGAGGTTTTCCGCATTGGAAATACGCCCGGCGGTCAAGTTCAGCTACCGGACTTCCTTTTGTTGTATCTTGTTTGTTAGCTGGTGCTATAAATTGAGTAATTATTGTTTGCTAATTGAACCAGGCTGCATAAATATGTATTTTATATGGTTCATTGGCCGTGTAGACATTGGCGTACCGGTTTTGTGATAAAATTTTATTGTTTCCTTCGATTATTACTTAACACTTGAGTATACCAGATTACGAGTAATACACTTGTATTTGGTACCTGCCTCGTTGTTATGCGAGTAGGTTTATATCCCTCAACCAAAAATTTTTGGGCATTGGTCCTATTTCACAAACGAGCATGAAAGAGCTACTTGCAAGAATTTCTAAGCTTCGGGAAACTCATTCTAAAGAGATACGGAATCGTACGCAGGTCAACTCTAGGCTGTTGGAGCATCTAAACCCACATTGGATATCTCTGTTGCTTGTTTGAGTAAATGTACATATGATTTATCCTCTGATTTTACCTTTACACAATGATAATGAAATCATATTTAAATAGATACAAAATACATTAAAATCTAAGCAGGAAGTCGAGTTTGCTACTTCATACAATTGAAGAGCAAGAGTACTGAAAGCTATGTGCTCAAATTTCATCTACGAAGCCGACAAACCTAAAGCATGTATACTTAATAGCCATACCTACTAAGCTGTTTTTGGATAAGAGGACTTTTTTTCAAGTTTTTTTCGATACACTCACAGGCATATCATCGTCACAACTAATGATATCTGTGCTGATTAGGCTTCCGCAGAAGCTATTGAGAAATTGCGACAATCAACAAATCAAAAAGAAGTACGATCTCTCCTTTGACTGGTCAAATACTAGGGCAAGTTCGTCAATCAGTTACATCGGATGAAAAGTCCTTTTGAAGAACTTCTCAGAAAGGATAGTGCATTTTACTGGAATCAAAAACAGGGTGTTGTTACTCAAGCCATTAAGGATGGATCTACTTTTTGTCTACTATAAATGATCCTCGACAAACATTAATTGTTGCTGATATTGCTTGTAATAATGGTATTGGAGGAGTGCTACTTTAACGTTATCCAGATAGAACTGAGAAAGCTGTTTTCCATGTGAGTACACCCTCGAAATCGCAAATAAACCACAGTAAAATTAAATTAGAAGCTTTTGCCCTTTTCGCTGCAATTGAACGTTTATCACAAATTTGCTTGGGAGTATCACTATTCTTTAAACGAACCACCGAATGGCACGTTTTAACACCTCGAAGACCGAAAGTCTTAGCGTACTGCAGCACGACATTGGTTATGATTTCAACATTAAATACATCGAAACAGATGAATTGTGTGAATGAAAGAAATAAAACACCATGGTTCAAACCACAAGTACATAGCCAACAAGACCCTAAGAAACCACATCAAATACATCGAAACAAGGAACAGAGTAAACAACCGTGTAAGGGAAAAAAAGAGAAAGCATTGGGAGAACTTCAGGAGACAAATGAAAGTGAATTCTATGGAACCCAAAAACGCATATGAAAATGCTCAGAACAACAAAGAGGGAAATAAATGAGACAGAACAATTCAATAACATCTCAGCAGCCGAATGGGCCACTTATTTTCAGGGCCTGTATAGGAACCAGGACTAACAGGAACAACGAAGGCCCAAGGACCGGGAGAATTTGAACCGAGGCGAAGCCATGGACATTGAGGATGTAGAACAATACATGATGGAGGAAGTGATATCTGAGATGAACCACCTGAAAAACGGTAAATCTCCAGGCCCAGACAACGTCCCCAACGAACTGCTGAAGTGCGGAGGAGAAGCTCTGGCTCGACAGCTGGCCAAACTATTCAACAAAATATTGAAGGATTAAAAAAACTTCAGCAAGATGGAGACACAGCATCACAATCCCTATATTTGAAAACCTCAGATCTGGCGAACTACCGAGGCATAACGCTTCTAGACACGACCATGGAATTATTCCCCCGTATGCTACAACAACATATACTCAGCTACACCTCAATAAGCGAGGAGCAGAAAGGTTTTCGGAAGAACCGTTCGACGATTGACGCAGTTTTGGTTATAAGGCAGGTCATAGAGAAGGCAATAGAGTATAACAAACCAGCATACCTGTGTTTTATAGATTTGACAAAAGCGTTCGACAGGATAAGGCTGGAGGACGTTAGAAACGAGCTGAGCCGCAGGGGAATACCCCCCAAGCATCACGGAGATGGTTAGAGAGCTCAACACAAACGACACCACAATAATACGAACAAAATGAACAACAGAAAAATAGAGCAAAGCACAGGAATACGACAAGGAGACAGCCTCAGCCCACTGCTGTTCAACATCACAATGGCCCGGGACTTGACCAGGGATACAAGATGGGAAACCAACAACTTAATATAATATGTTACGCAGGCGACGTAACGCTATTCGCGGACACGGAAGACGGGCTGCAATGGCTCTTACAGGTATTTAAGAAAGAGGCGGAAAAGGTCAACATGGAAATATCAACTACCAGAACAAAAATAATGGTGATCTCCAGGGGAACCATTCAGATGCAAACTACAACTATACAACAGAACAATAGACCAGATTTCTGAATTCAACTGTCTGGGAACAACAATATCGCCATATGGTGTACTCAAGGCTGGTGTACGAAACCAGATAAACAAGGCAGGGATGGCAGCAGCTCTACGAAGAACCGTATGTTAACGAAGAACCGTTAAAAGGATGGACGAATCAGCGAAACGAGAATACTAAGAGTGATCACAGGGAACACATTTTGGGACCAAAGAAGGAGTAGCGAAACGAACACATATCCAGGATAGAAAACCAAAGACTGGCAAAAATCGCCAGAAATAGAAAACCAGCATCCAGCAGACCACCAGGACGGCCTACAAAGAGGTGGAAGGACAGCTGGTCGTCGACATCCCAAGAGGGGCAAATGGATGAGAAGGGGAAGAAGAAACAGATGATTTTGGTCAAGCTGATGCTCTTTCATCGTCACGAGACCCGTCACTACTCAATTGATACAGAGGCCTAAGAAATGGTCGCTTGTGTCTTCCCTATCGACTACGGAATTCACGATATTGTTAAAGAAGCGTTCGAATCCTCGTGGACATTCTGGAATTAGTCGGATCAAAAATTAGCCCAGGCTTTATACTTTTTTTCCTCAAAATGGTCAAAAACATGGGGATTCACCATAAAAAAGGTCTGTTTTTGTCTTTGTAGTGTCCTGTCAGAGTAAAAAGCGTATTTTTCTTGTCATAATAGAGGGTTTTAGCCGTTTTATCGATGATGCATTCTGCAATAGCTGATGGCACAGTAAAATATTTAAAAGCTTTTTTCCGATATTTTGGCGCTTCAGACACCACGTCCATTGTTAGCGACAATGAAACACAGTTTACTTTAACTGAGTTTGCTCAGTTATGTGCAGAATTTTCAACAGGGACAATCCCTACAATAGTTCTTGATATTTCAATCTCTAGGTCTATGTAACGACTTTGTATTCAAAAGCTACAATACTTAGTACTCTAGAATACCAGCAGGATGCTAAAGAGTGAATGTTATATAGTGAAGTTATATAGTGAAGCTGCACATTCTAAGAAATTTTTAAAAAATCCAAGTGATCAAGGGAAATTGACGAGGTTCAACAATATTATCATCACTCAACCATAGCTATTGAGACTCAAAAGTTCTAGTAAATTACTAGGGTATGAAGTTACAATGTTGACGTTAAAAGTGCATCACTCTCTTGGTTAAAAATGGATTTTACGAAGGTTTGGTATTCTTCTGGTTGCCTACTGCACGTGTTTAGACCTAGAGAGTCATTATTTCAAAAACTTCAGCTTACGTGAACCAAAAAAATATGAATCTAGTGGTACATTTTTAAAGGAGATTGTAATCCTTGTACACACTTGTATTTTCAGGTCCTCCAGTAAAGATCTTCTTCTTCTTATGACGTCGTCTCCCTCCGAAGGTTAGTTCAGGTTAGCCACCTGGTTATAATGATGGGCGCAACTGAACCCCTGAATATTCTCAATAGACGTTCGACCAAACCATCTTCTCAGATCCTTGAGCCACCAATTCTGCCGTCTGCCCACAGATCTTTTGCCCTCGATCCTTCCCTCAATAACAAGCCTCAACACATTTATGCTTACTCTTAAAACTCAAATACTATCCACAACACTGCTTCTACAGATAATATACATAACATCTGCCTGATATTTCCGGTTTAACAATGGGTTCCCCGTGGTACCACTGTCACGGCTGACAAATCATGTATTAGTGACCAGAAAAAACCAAAAATAATAATAAAAAGTAGAAAAAAAACATCACGTGCAAGAAACGATTTTGGCCTTTTTCCCTGATGATTATGATAGTTTTTTGTGTCACTACTGAGGAAGATGCCAATCCGCATCGAAACGTTTATTGAAGAAAAAAGTATAACTGAGAGGATCAACAGAGGTTGTTTTTGTTTGTCCATCTTTCCTCATCATCATAGGACCGTACCACAAGAATTTCCCACTCCAATAACAAGGCGGAGTATTTCATATCGCTCTCCTCTCATGATGTGACCGATGTATTGCAGTTTTCTTTATTTTATTGTTGTTAATAGTTCTTTATCTTTATTCATCCGCCTGACTACCACTTCGTTGGTTATTCGGTCTATCCAGGATACGCGCAGAATACGTCGATATAAGTACATCTCAAATACGTTGATCCGACGCTCCAGTGCTTCATTAAAGGTCCAGCTTTAACATCTATATAGAATATATCGGGAAGATATACCAGCGTAGCATTCGCAAATGAAGCTGGAGACTCAGGTCACGGCAAACAAAGAACCTCCTCATTGATGTAAATGAGCGTCTGGCCTGTTCGATCCTTGCAAGAATTTCCACTTTATGGTCATTGGTTTCGTTAACGAGCGCGCCAAAATATTTTAGAGCCGAGACTTGTTGTACAACCGCGTTGTTAATTCTGAGGGTTGCTAGTTCTAACTTTCTTGGAGAATATAACAATCTTGGTCTTGGCAACGTTCACTTGTAGTCCGTGCTGCATGCTATGTTCAACAATACGGTTCATCATGCTCTGGAGATGCGGCAGGCTGTCAGCAAGCACGACTGTGTCATCAGCAAAGCGTATGTTGTTAACGCAAATGCCATTGATCTTGATGCCCTCTCTCACATCCTCCAATGCTTCACGAAAAATCGCTTCGGAATATATATTGAAAAGAAGGGACGACAGAACTCAACGCGGTCTCACTCCCCTCCGAATATCCACCTCTTCAGATGTTTCGCCCTCTATTCTGACTTCCGCCGTCTGTTTCCACTATTAGTTGTGTGATAACGCGCAGCTTTCCTTCGTCAAGACCAATGGATTTGCGGATCTCAGTAAGTCTCTGGTGCAAAACGCAGTCGAATGCCTTACGGTAGTCAATAAAACATGCGTATATATCTACATTCATGTCCCTGCACCGCTGCATCAGAACGTTGAGTGTAAAGATGTACATGCCTCGCGTGTACTCATTCCGTTCCTAAATCTGAATTGCATGCTACCAATCTGCCCTCACATCTGGCATATGGATGATACTACACTGGTATGTGGATGATACGGAGGAATACCTTAAGGACATAAAACATCTTGCGGTAGTCATCGCACTGGGAAGCATTCGGTTTTTTGGGTATGGTGATAAACGTTGATTTTAGCCAATCCACTGGTATTCCTCCAGTCTGATACATAGAGTTAAAAAGAGAGTTGAGGAGGGCTAGGACCTCCCCATCTGCATCTGCAATGAGTTTGAGCATTTCCACGTGCACCTGGTCAGGTCCCACGGCCTTGTCGCTTTATTGAAGCTTGATAGCGCGTATTACTTCCTTCTTCGTGATTCCAGGGCTAGACTCATTCACAGCGTAACCTTTACGAAGGTTTTTTGGGTCAAACATCGTTAAAGAGGGTCTTCACATATTCCTCCCATCGTTTTCTCTTTTCTTCAGCGCCCACCAAAATTCTTTTATTGGCATCTCTCAAAACACCCTGCTGCTGTTTACGCTGCATGTTGGTAAACTCCTTGATTTTTTTGTGGAGATTGAACAGGTCGTGCTTATCTTGTAGTGCCTCCATTTCAATGCACCTTTCTGTTCACCAACGCGATTCAGTTCTTTGTAGCGATCCCCGCCTCTGGCCTTTTCTCTTCTTCTGTCGTCTATAAGTCGTAGGATCTCATCCGTCATCCACCCCTGCCTGGCAGAGCTCTTCGTTTAGCCTATGCCTAGCTCCTGGGTAGGGCCTCCATCGGCATAATTGGGGTTCCACCTCACTTCCGTCACTATTATCGGCTGTTTGTAGATGCATGTCCAGGTTCTCGCTAGCTTGGATCCGCACCTCAGGGTCTCCAAGCTTTTTGATATTTACTCGCTTCGGTCTGATTTTTCGCTGAACCTTTTTGAAGTAGCGAAGCTTAAAATCTATCACAACCCTGACATGGGGTTGTGTTCGCTGCTGACGTCGGCACCCGGGTACGTTCTCGCTATGGTTACGAATTTCATGAGGTAGTTTTTAACAAGGATGAAATCTATGTGGTTTCTAATTATATGGTTCTCGCGATCAGCTGGGGTCCTCCAGGTGTAGAGCCGTCGAGGGTGCTGTTTGAAAAAAGTTTTGGTAATTGATAGTTGGTGTTCTATGCAGATTTGTGTCAAACGACCTCCTAGCGTTTCGTGTTCGTAGTCCGTATTTTCCTGTTATCTCGTCTGTAGTACCACTCCCGATCTTAGTATTAAAGTCGCCCAAAACCATTGTTATTTCTCCTTTTTTGGTTAGATTTAAAACGCATTCCAATGGGGACTAGAACTACTCCACTGCCTCATCAGGTTTATCACAAGTTTTATCACAAATACACCAGTAAATGAGGCAGTGGGTTAGTTGATTTAACTGACAGTCACCAGCAGAGAGTTATATAAAATATTTTTGACTGAACCTGAACTTACCTGACATGTCTTAGGCTCTACCCTATTGTATCCTTTTGTACACATTTGTGTATAGCTGGATTTGCAGGGCTTGCATAATTCGTATTCGTATCTTCCCACCTCGCATCGAGGCATGAATTTTGGGCAGTTATTACCCTAATGCCTTACGATCTAGACTCTATACCGTCAACAGAGCTTTCCAGATCCTCACAAGTAGCATTTCTGGGTACTTTGAAGACAAGAGGATAGAGTGAATAATAAGCTCCTGATGAATATTGAAAATGCATTGGTAACTTAAACCAATTTTTGTACCAATGTGAGTGAATGATATTCTAAAATGCCTAAAATGTAGTGTATTGAACAATTGTCATGTTTTCCATTATAGCACATTTTATGACTAAATTATCAAAATTAAGTAATTATATCATAAATGTGTCAAATATTATTAATTAGAAACTTACAATTTTTTTTTTACTTTTAAGTAGATTTTTTTTCTTTTTCGGACTGTAGGATGCACTTACTCAACATATTAGCGTCCTTATGTAAATTAGAATGAATTGGTAGCAGGTAGAGGGCAAAAAAAACTCTCTATCTTCTATTGAAGAATGCCGACGTTTCAACTAAATTTAGTCTTCTTCAAGGCTATTTTCTATAAAGGGAGATAGTCAATCTTACTCAACATGGAGATGGAGGAGTTCAGCATAATGCAGAGGAACACAATATATATATAACACACGTAAAAAAAAACGGAATACACACGTCAAAACATGTTTTACCTTTCACTGTTAATATGATGTTATCCATCACATTATGAACAAATTAAACAAATTTGTTATTAGAGAGTTGCTGTTAATCAGAGCTGGTGACATCACTGGCAGATTTTAATCATTAAGAACATACTCTCTATTTCTATTACCACAAATAGGTGTCTATTACCACAAACAATCTAAAGTCAAGTTAAGGATAATCAGAGAGTTAGAGGTTAAGACGGAATGGCATTTTACCCATTCGCAGAAGTAACTTTAGGACTCTTTGTAGAGCATTTTCCTGATCTACTATTAATAATTGAGGTTTAGGTGAAACACTTCTTTTATTGTACCTGGTTTTGAGTTTGTACCTTTGGTAAATTCAATGTAATCCTGATAGTGGCTTAATCCAGTTTCCTTTTCCAGTGTTTTTAATTAGTTTGTGCTAGTCTTATCTTTGTCTTTACTTCCACCTTTTATCTATTCGTTTCACAATACTTTTTCAAATAATATTCATAACGTTAGCAAAGCCCCCTGTTAAAATGCCATTACTAAGTATAGTCCGGCCAAAATCGGGGACCCATAATCAAGACCCCTAACCTCTGTTTATCCAATGACTAACTGAACCGCATGTTCATGTCTTCGGTCTTACCCACGTAAATTAAATATTAGCGTCCACAACGAAAAAACCTCAAGACGCTCTGAAGCATGAAGTTTGATAAATGACTTAAAATCGTGAATCGCATGGTCCGACATGCGAACGTGTTATCTAACAATTGCTTAACATAGCTTATGTGGATCGCACAAACAGTAAAAGTTTCAGAAGTAATGGCCGTCCGCCTTATAGAGAAATGATACTATAAGTACGCGTTTCATGCTGTTTTGCTTTGATCGGTATTATTTTATTGTTATGGCAGGTGACCATGGAACTGATGTTCGATTAATAATAATTGTTCTCTCTAGTACCGTTTAGGCAAATAAGAAACATAAAACAACAAAGTGCAGCAGTCGGTGTTGGGAACCAAAGAAGCAAAGCTGTTTGTTGGGCAATACATATGGGTTTTACTTTAAGGTCGGTACTAACATTACTTATATTTAATGAAGATATTTCCGAAACGATTTCATTCGTTACCTGCTTAATTGCTTTACGAATCGCCCAACAAAGCTGACACTTTAATTCGTTTTATGTAAATCTAGAAACTCCATACTTACCTCGTTATAAACCGCATTGCACAGCCTAGACGTACAGATAAAAAGCAAGTAGTAATGCATAATTCTTGCAGACGTCAATATACCGAGCATTTTCGAAATTTATTACGTTAATAAGCTTCATCTGCCGCGAATAATTGCTGCGATTCTGCAATAATCACGCAGGATGCGTTTTTTGTTCGCGGCCGTTCAGAAGCGGAGAGAGAAATCTCAAAGACACCTCATTTACATGCGAGACGTATCAATAAACATCGGTAACTTCAAAATATTATGAGCATGTTCCGTTTACACAACACGCGATACTTATTTTGTTATCTCTATCGGTTTGAGTGGTAGTAAAGGCGCCATGGGGGGCGCAAGGTTCCATATTTCTTGAAGAAAAAGAGAGAGCGATTTGTGGTACCACCGACTTTGCTCAGCACGCTTTATAGATGCAATTTATAAAACTACAAAATCAGGCTTTTTTGAATTTTGAATTGTTCTTATTTCTCTTAGGAACTAATACATTCATTGACAAAAAATGTTCACACACAATGGGGAATGTCTTTATCAATGACACCAAATCTTGGTTCACATGAATTTCTTCTGAATTGATTGACGCCAGTGCTTAAATTGACAAAATTTAGTCGTGTGTGATTGATAACAAAATGTTTGATAGCTGGTATAAAAGGATAATCAATCTTGTTTTGATATTTAGCTGTCTATTCAATTATTTAAATAATTCTAGTCACCGACTTCCCAATAAAGCCAAGCCAATATTTAGAGAGTTATGGGAAGAAAGCTACTTACAAACAGCATGTTGAATCAATCACGTTCCGTTTCTAATAAATTGTTAAAGAGATAATTCTGCTGCTAGGACCGTTTTTCACGGTATCGCAATCTCAAAAAGACAAAATGAGTCAAATTGAGTGGTATTGAGAGGATAAAATGAGGCTCGACATAACTCGTAAATCCTTATTTTTTTTTTTTGTTTTTTAGAATCAACTTGTATTGTATTGTATTGTATTCAATGTGAGTGAACTTGTACAGGTGACCTGGGGTCTATTGTGGCTTGGACCAACTGTGATACCCTTTGAATTGAGGGTATCTTGGATCGAATCAACTTTATAATATCGAAATTTAAGTCTTTTTGGGATTAATATAAAAGTCTATTACCATAAATAGACAAACTTCAACGTGAAGATAAGCTTCGATCTCAAAAACCCAAAAATTTATAATTTTGAGTGCTATTCCATAACTTGAACTAACACATCGCTGGTAGATACTTTTTTTTTCAAAACATAAGATTCTTAATTTAAGTCTCTTTGAGATTGGTCTATTGTCATAAATAAACAACCTTATTCAACAAGGCGATAAGCTTCGATCTCCAAAGGCTAAAAATTTGTCAATTAGAGTGATACTGGATAAGCTTTACATGGCTCGTAGATATTTTTTTTCGTTTTTTGAATCAACGTTATATTTACATAAAAATCTAAATTCATGGTCTATTACCATAAAACACAAACGTATTCAACGTGGAAACGAGATTTCGATCTCAACGATCCAAAAATTAGTCGATTCTATTCTATTTTGTGACATTTCGACCTCTATTTTTTGCCACCTTCAAAGCACTTATAATCAAATATGGTTTCTTGAATGAGGTTCAAGTATTGTCAGATTAGTATATAACAGTTCAGTTTTTTTCATGTTAGTGCAGGTTAGTTCAAGTTACGTCAGGTTAGTTTAGGTTGGTTTAGGTAGATTATGGTAAAGAACAGACTGCAAGAAAGTCTGGGCCGAAGTATGGGATCAAGTGGAAACCAGTTCGGATTTCGGAAGGGGAAATCAACCCTGGATGCAATAGCATATGTCCAGGAATTCAAGGATCGCCTCACAAGACTTCAAAAAACAGTTTGGAGTGATGGTGACAATAGATGTTGAAAATGCATGCGGACGACTTGGTGGTCCTGGTAAGTGGGAAAAACAATTGGCATCTATAAGAGAAAACAAATCGGGCGGTAAACAACGTAGTGCAAGTTATCGAGGAAATGAGGTTGAAGGTGGCAGTCAGCAAGACCGAGGCGGTGATATTGGCAGGAAGACGGGCAGTAAAAAGTTTGTCGCTGGATATTCAAGACAGAATGGTGAAAGCAAAACCTTCGGTTAAGTACGTTGGAGTGATGATCGACAAAGATGTTCGTATGACATATAAATTGGACTTCTGTGCCGTTTTATATGGAGCGCCAACATAGCAGAGCGCCCTGGCGTATGGAACCTATAGAAAAAGGGTATTTGAAATGGGCAAGGAATGGAAAAGCATGGACAGCGAGGAAGTGTGGACGGAGTGGCAGCTCAGATGGACGACGTACGAGGGTTGGGCGAGGACGTTTGCCATAGACGTCAGGAGATAAAAGCAGCGTGCAGTATAAGTGGACTTCTTCACGACGCAGGCTATTACGGAATATGGGGTATTTAACATATACTTGCACAGAATCGGAAAAACTGACAGTAATCGGTGTTTCTGCCAAGAGGAAGATTCACCGGAACACACGCTGTTTAAGTGCGAAAGTTTCGAAATGTCAGAGAAGAGACATGAGGGAAATGTGGGGAGGGATCACAAAGGACAACATCGGCGAACTTCTGATGTCCGCCACAGAATCTATCCTGGAGTTGTTAAGAAACATCATGATGTTTAAAGTTGAGGAAGAGCGACGAAGAGAGATGGCAGGGCTCTGAGAAGCCAGGACATTCCACCGTCACCTTGAAGAAATGCCAACTGGTGATTGCGAGAAGAAAATTTTTGAAGGTGAAGACAGGGAAAGGGTTTTAGAGGGTATTGCGCAAGTGGCCGCTAAGCCCCACACTCCCAGGTCAACCAGCATCCAACCAACAACGGTTCGTCGTGGTCATTCGACGTCGATCTTCTAGTTTGTTTGTACCTATTGTCTTAACTTTCTCTTTCTTCAAGATGTTCTCGTGTGTAAATCTCAATGGCGTCTCTGATTAGTCTCGAATAGAAACGCTGGTACTGATGTCCAGCTTGTTTTAAAAAATAAATTGTGATCTTCAGAGTCTTCAGAGAGGGTGTTCTCGGCTGACTTCCAGCCTCCATCTTTTTTTGTCTTTCGTAATTCTACAGTTTCTAGTTTGCGTTTTTTTCATGACTGATCCTATCCATGACTTTGTAAATGTAGCATAGTCCAACCGTGTTTTCCAACATGGTAAAGGTGAACTTCGAAATTTCTTCTTGCTCTCCAACTCCATAAACCCAAAAATTCACTATGGAGATGGAAGAGGAAAGATATCCCGTTTTTTGCACATTTTGTAAAGTAGACAGCAACAACGTCACAGAACTGTCTAAAATGTCTCACATTCTGCTGTTTCTATCTCCTATCTCTCTTTCTATATTACGGTCTCTAATAGGATAATCTCTCTTGTGGCACCCTTTCCTTCAAGCAAAACAAAGATAGAAGCACGAACTTACGCTTAAAGGGATGCTTTCTTATGTCATGTTTGATGTCATGAATTGGCCGGTGGCGACGACTAAGATAAAATATCGACGTTCTTAAAGTCAAAAGAGATAGATTAAATGAATTATGTCGTTAATAGTTTAGCAACAAGTTGTATTGCCATGTTAGTGTCTTTTAATAGAAGGTCTCTGAGGCAACCAAATGGAAAATTGGTTCATAGCGTATACAGAAAGCTGACACTATGCCTCAACAATAGATCAAACCATCAGCCGAACCAAAACTAGGGAAACACAAGCTCTTCGTCTTTGAGAGCCAAGAGAATTTTTGGGCTGACTGACACACACTAACCTATGCTTCAACAATGAATCAAACCATCATCCGAGCCAAAAATAGGGAAACACAAAGTCTTTGTCTTTGAGAGCCAAGATAGTTTTTGACACACTGATCCGAGCTATGCCTCAACAAGGGATCAAACCATCATCAGAGCTAAAAAAAGGGAATTACAAACTCATTTTCTTTGAGAGACAAGAGTAGTTGTGAGCTAAGTGACACACACTGACCTATGCCTCAACAATGGATCAAACCATCATCCGAGCCAAAAATAGGGAAACACAAACTCTTTGTCTTTGAAAGCCAAGATAATTTTTGAGCTGACAGACACATACATTGATCTATGCCTCAACAATGGATCAAACCATCATCCGAATCAAAAATAGGGAAACACAAACTATTTGTCTTTGAGAGCCAAGATAATTTTGAGCTGACAGACACACACTGACCTATGCCTCAACAATGGATCAAGCCATGATCCGAGTCAAAAATAGGGAATCACAAACTCTTTTTCTTTGAGAGCCAAGAGAATTTGTGAGCTGAGTGACACACACTGACCTATGCCTCAACACTGGATCAAACCATCATCCGAGCCAAAAATAGGGAAACACAAACTCTTTTTCTTTGAGAGCCAAGAGAATTTGTGAGCTGAGAGACACACACTGACTTATGTTTCAACAATGGTTCAAACCATGATCCGAGCCAAAAATAGGGAAACACAAACTCTTTGTCTTTGAGAGCGAAGATAATTTTTGAGCTAAGAGACACACGCTGATCTATGCCCCAACAATGGATCAAACCATCATCTGAGCCAAAAAGAGGGAAACACAAACTCTTTGTCTTTGAGAGTCAAGATAATTTTTGAGCTGGCTGACACACACTGACCTATGCCTCAACAATGGATCAAGCCATGATCCGAGTCAAAAATAGGGAATCACAAACTCTTTTTCTTTGAGAGCCAAGAGAATTTGTGAGCTGAGTGACACACACTGACCTATGCCTCAACACTGGATCAAACCATCATCCGAGCCAAAAATAGGGAAACACAAACTCTTTTTCTTTGAGAGCCAAGAGAAATTGTGACACTGGATCAAACCATTATCTGAGCCAAAAAGAGGGAAACACAAACTCTTTGTCTTTGAGAGTCAAGATAATTTTTGAGCTGGCTGACACACACTGACCTATGCCTCAACAATGGATCAAACCATCATCCGAGTGAAAAATAGGTAAACACAAACTCTTTGTCTTTGAGAGCCAAGGTAATTTTTGAGCTGACAGACACAGACTGGCCTATGCCTCAACAATGGATCAAACCATCATCCGAGCCGAAAAAAGGGAATCACAAACTCTTTTTCTTTGAGAGCCAAGAGAATTTATGAGCTGACTGATAAACACTGACCTAGGCCTCAACAATGGGAGCATAAAAAAAGGGAAATCACAAACCTTTGTCTTCGAGAACCAAGAAAATATTTCATCCGGCTGCATGGTTTTGACAAGTTACTTGTGGTTGACAATATTACTTAAAATCCAATCACAATGTTACCATCCATCCTTCGCTTGTATTTAAAAAATATTGCTTGTAACTCACTTCATATAATTCTGAAATACAAAATACGATTTCGGAAATAGAAATGACATTGTCTGAGCTACTTGTGAAAATGGTGTAGGGTAGGATCAGTTTTTTGGCTAGAGCAGATATAGCAATAGACGCAGTGCGTCCAGGAAATGTTGATTGCCATAAAAAACAACTGAATGTGATGAAGAAAAGCGTGGTTAGTCTATACCATAGGTACATTAGCAAAGACACATATAAGATTGGCAGAGCGCTGCAAAAGCACTAACTAAAAACCTACTGACAATTCAGGCCAGAAATTGACATTTAAGAGGATTTATCAATCTTGGACATGTGATGGAACTCTGTGGTGACATCTGTGGTATAAGAATCCTTGACATCCTTAATTGGAATTAGTGGAAGTATAGTTGTAGGAAGATGTACAACCTCCTGATCATGTACGACAAGACTCATTGTGGTTTCGGATGCCTTTCAACCTCCGAGATCACCTCAGGGCGATGGCAGGTTAGGATAGTTCTACCTGAAATATTTTTCTCAGTTTCACGCAGAAAAAGATTTGAATAATGGTAAACGAACGATGTGTGGGATTTCGAAGGCTTATTTGATACAAAAGTCATTGTCTGATTCACTCTGACAGAAAAGATCAGTTAAAGTTTTTCTTTTCCCAAATCATATAAACCATACATTAACACCATCAGCTTCCTAATAATCTCCCAATATATCAGCTTCTTCATAACCGAAGGCAAACATTTCTTGCCAACAATTTGACAGTAAATAATTGTCAATGAATACAAATTGTTAATTATTATAACACAGAGCATCTTCCCGGAACGGAATCGCGTATTCATACGGATGTAAATTTGTATTGCTCATGACTCATTACCATAAGTTTTACATAAAAACGTTTTGATGAGAACAAACACCTTGTAAAATATACATAAACATTTCAACTCCATTGATTAGAATAATTTTCACAGATTAGCCCGCAGGTAGCTTAAGGAGATTAACGCGGTCAACAGCCTTTGGCGGCTCCCAGTTTTACACTTTGCATACACAATAAGCGTAATTTCGAAAATTGATAATAGTATGGTTACGTAATGCGCATCAGAATTATGCGATACCCTAGATACACATAAAGTGTAGTGTACATATCTAAAAATAACAAAGGGATGTTAAAAAAAGGGAAGTGAACAAGGAACAGCCCTTAATAAGATGTGTCATAGTCGCGTGTGGTCCCTTGGCAATTCGGCTACAATAAGGGCCATTATGTAGGTTAGGAGGGTTTGGAAATGTGTGGTGTTATATAAGTTAGGGGGTGTGTGTGAATGGCACTTTGTGGGTTTTGCACAATGGTTGTAATTGTTAGAGCACTTGTACGCACGTTCTGGCTCTAAAGACATATATCACTTCCTCATTTAAGCGCATATGTCGCTATTTATTTAAAGTTCTACGTCCGGTGGCCGATCTGGCCGCTTGGGCGAAACAAGTAGCGCCAATTATGAATCAAACACGCTAATTTAAATCATAAAATAATTAACAATAAACGATTAATAACAATTAACTAAATAGTCGACGTAATGAACGTAAACTGCATTGCTCATCGGGTCGGGCTTAATTGGATAAGCGCAATTATTTCGTTAAGCCATCGATGCATATCCAATAGAAAAATTAAATTACGGTAGGCACTTCTTACTTGTCTTATGCTTGTCTTACGGGCAATTTTTAATTCTGGCGAAACTGGTTGTGCAGTGAAATGTATGGAAATAATTTTAAATTGCTGCAGTTCTTTCGGTAATACGTATGTAGTTGTCTGCAAGAGATGTTGCATGATTGGTGGCTACTTCATGTTAATTAGATTGACCACTCACAAATGTCGGTTCGTTTGGCATCAGAAAGCTTCTGAGAACGACTTAAAGAAAGGTAAGAACATTGTCAAATTAATAGCCCGTTAAATCAACTTCGACTGAAAAGTCGTGGAAAGTGGACGTAATTTTCATGAGCCATCAATAACCGCGAAGAGGAGAGAAGAGGTCACCACCGCTGACAATGTACGGCATTCCGTATGTGACCAACTTGATCACCGGTAATACGTATAATACACTTCATTCGTAAGGTTAAAGGTCCAAGCTTTCTAGGATGTATTTATAAAGCTGGTGTCTGTATTATCTAATATTATATCTTTACGTAAGGTTTGTCGGTCGGGAGATGGATCCGATTTGCAATAAACGATCCATCAAACCGAATTGAATAAGTATGAAATTGCATTATGTAGTCTAATAATATTGGAGAGAGCTTGTCAGTAATTTATTCCTGGTATTTTTAAAAGAAGTTATTTAATTAATAATTTATTTGAATGTTAAAAGAAGTAGGAAGATTTCTGTTATTATTGTAGATTGAATTAATTTCTGGTGAAATCATAGACTAAAAAAACGAAAAGTCTGAGGAAGCTGGTTGAACCCCCGAAACGCTATGTAATAGACAACGCTAAACAAGATGCAAAGATAGATGATCTATAGTTAGGTACTCTAAGTATATCTCTGACGATTTGTTCGTTTTTTTAATAATTTTCGACAGAAGGATGATCCGGTATCCTTCCATTCCAGTGGATGATTTTGTCTATAATTTCTGTTCTCTATTTCGTCATCTTGTTGACCATTATATGCATTTTATGGATTGAGAAAGCCAAATTATCAATTTCTCTGGGTTTTAGTATGATGAGTATTTGTAAGGGTGACTAAGTTCGCAAGCCTTCATTTTTGTCTTTCAGCAGATTGTGACACAATTCCCAACCTTCATCCATATCTACCTTTTAGTGTTTCTGATGACTATGTTTTGTACTTTTTCATTACTTTCATTACCTACCCTGGCTCAGACTTCTGATTCTTCCAGTTTTTCTACTAGTAAATATGAAGAATCACTCAAAAATATCGTTCCATGCAACTTCCCAAATATCCATCATCTATGCTTTAATTTGTCGTTCGTTGTAAGTTCAATCAGGTTTCAATTGAAGACAAGTTACTGTTGAACCTTTCCGAGTAACGGAGCAATAAGAACACCATTTCAGAAAACTAAATAAAATATGAAAAAGCTCGCGGGACAAAGAAAAAAGTATAGATAAAGTCTGTGTATACTTTTTACGTACGCAAAATTTAGTTCTTGTAAGGGTCTTCTTGTAATTCTTGTCTGGTCTTTGTAAGGCCGACCGGGTTTGGCTTTACCAAGCCAAAGAGTCAAATACGTCCAGAAACTTTTTTTAGCTGAGGCCTCATTTCTAAGACTATTTACAAACGGTTAAAACTAAGAAGCACCAAACAACTTAAGTCTTTGAGAAATCTTAAAAAGAGAGGTAATAAATGCGACAGGCTATAACGTAAAATTAAAACGTGTAATTTAACACTTTTACCAAAAACTGACATAACTTTGTAGGTTTAGATATTTTAAAATGCTAGGCTTTCCTCTCCCCCTCCAGGGCCTGAATTCTCGAGATTTAAACAGTAAATTTTCGTACTCGAATGACGTGATGACGCATAAATGACGGACATTCTTAACAGGAAGGTGTCTGATATTTTTATGTTTTGACGTCATCCAAATACCAGAGACTCAAAGTGTAAAAAGCTATGTTTAAGAGGTAAAAAATGAGATCAAAACTAAGAAAAGGCTGATTGATGCATGCTGAAAAGACTAAAACTCTATTATCATATATAACTTCTTTATTCATTTACATCAGAAAGGTATCATTTACTTTTGAATGTGGTATTCGCTAGAATCATCAAAAAAAAATCCTATAGTGTTACAAATAGGTCGAGGCAACAGAGAAATAAGTGCATTTTCAACTCCTCATTGTTCTTCATCACTTTTTATAGCAGAGATAGCTGGGTGGTTTCATTCAAGGGTGTGATGTCAGGTGATAAATCTTTGGTCATCGTGAATAATACGAACGAAGCAATGACAGCGTTTTCTAAGATTTATAAGATGTGACCACTGACTGGACTCCTTTCATGGCGTCTCGCAGATTGGGAGCAAAATATGAACTAACGTGAATTTTCAACATTTTCAGTCCTTGACTCCAAAAAGATTTGAAGGGGAGCGAGTACTGGACAGAAATGTCATTTTGAATGCTGTTAATACTATTAAGTGCACTAGATACGAACGAAATCTCATTAGAACGACTGGAAGCTTATCTATCCATTGGTTTGATATATGATTGAGTAAACGCTACCAACTTTTAATGTTTTCATTTGCTTTGCCAATATAAGCATTTATCTTCTACCTTTAACTAATGGCTGAGAACACCTTAGCCTGCAAATTCATCTGATACCACTGCTACTGCATCACAAATTGCTTAAATTGAAAGTGCCTCCTTCCTTCTTATAGACGTCAATTATTGTCTCTAAACGTAATTGTTACAAGATGGTAACGGTCCAACTACATCCAGGTTTAAACGGTGTGAGTCAGTCGTATCCTTACTAATGATTAAAGTAAAGCAGTAAAACGAATTGATAAAAATCATCTGTGCATGTTGAGCATCTTACTTTATTTCTAGAAAAGTTTTTTGGCGAATGAGGTACCAGTAAAGGAATTTTCTTGCAAGCAATGAAGTCTTTACTTGTTTGAACGCGTTGGATATGATACTAGTGAGTTATCCTTACGGTTGTTATGCTTGCAGTTGACCTCATGTGGCAACGCTTTTTGGTAGATTATGACCGTTGCACACATGACTCTATCTTTGTCAGAACTCGTACTTGTCTCTAGTCGGCGTATATGTAAGCACCAGGAAATTCAAGAAAGATCAATCAGGTACCATGGCATACATCAGTATTCTGTAATCTCCACAAGGTTCTGATTCCACACTCTGACTCTGACCACAACCAAGACTAGAACCGGATAAATGGTTAGATCATATGATGAAAAGCTTATTTTGCAGACCTGAGTCTGTTTGGTGTCAGACGCTGAGTTCTTGATGGAGTAGTATTTCGTGTTGATGTGATCCAGGCCACAAGTAGGTTCCACAGCGGTAATTTACGTATTTAAGAAAAGATGTGGGTGTACCTCAGAATGCTGCGTATTCCATGGACCGATCGTACCACTAATCAAGAGGTCTTACATAGGATGAACAAAGACCGAACAATCCTCGAGACCATAAAAAAGAGAAAGACCGCTTACCTTGGCCATGTCATGAGACAGGACAAATACAGATTTCTACAACTGATTATGGAGGGCAAGATTGAGGGAAAGCGTGGTCCTGGACGTAGACAGTGCTCTTGGCTGAAAAACATAAGGGATTGGGCAGGCTTAGACTCAAACTCCCTGCTCAGAAAAGCCCAGGACAGAGCCGAATTTGCCAGAATTGTTGCCGATCTTCATTGAATGGAGAAGGCACTTCAAGAAGAAGAAGAAAAGATCTGCTCCGATTCTGGATATCTCTAGCCTTAACTGTGAATTCTTTGTCATTTCTGGCGGGCTTGCGGGTGCAGGGCCATTACTGACCACCATGAGATCAGAGACGTTTTTACGATCAATAGAAGCAGTTTTAACGGGGGAGGGAGGGGGGGGGTTGCATGTGAGGGTTATTTATGAGCTTCCCCATGTTGTGCCGAAGTCTGCTCTTGTTTTCCCTATTTCACAGAGGCGGCTACACTGTCAGTCACTTTAACTTCTTATCATTAAAAGTCGGGTTGTCAATCTTTATCAATCAAATGGTCAATCGGGTTGTTGAGGATATCCCAACCTATTGATTCCAGGTTGGGGTTTGATAAGCACATTCCAGTAAGCTTGCGTCTGGGGTATCGCTTTCCATATTGAGTCTCGTGTGTACAGACTCTATTTTACCAGATTTTTGTTCTTCAGAGAAGGGGAATTCTTTCTAGCACTCCTTGTAGCTCTATATCTTTATTTCTTTTTATATATCTTTATAAATCTTTCAAATGGTCTGTATGATAAATCTTCGCATTTGGTTTTAGACTCCCAATCCCCCCTCCCCCCTTGGTCGCTGTTATCTGCACTCTTCAAAACTATTGAACATCTCTTCAAGAGCTGAATGGTGTCTTTCTTGAAGCCAATCAAATGCTGCATGACTGATTTGGATTTCGAGATGGCATTAGTACCTCGGAACCAACTTTCGGCTTTCCCGAGGACTGTAATGAACAGGAAGGAGGCATCGGCGCCTTCCTCGTTTTAGATTTCTCGAATACAGTTGATTAGTGGATCGGGAAGATGTCTATGTATGTTTTCACACTTAGATCCGGTCCATTTTGTCTGGCCGTTCAATGGCGGCTGCTGTACGAGGAGAATTGTCTGAGCAGCTGTGGATTATCTCAGGGTTCCGTATCTATTTCTGTTCTTCCTGTACATTAACGACTTTCTTCACCTTAGAATTACGATATCATTCATAGTATTTAAAGATAATTATCTGGAAAGATGAGGATGTCAGTAGACCCAATTCCCGTATCGGATTGGGTCTGGAGAGGATGAGAGTGTGGTATGAAGTAAACCCTTTGACCAGTTAACACTGCCAAGACGCATGTTGTCACGTTTAGGGTTTTGAAGAAGTCTGAAGGACATCATGGTAGATCAGCAGAGCATTCAGAACATCCCATGTGCGCCGTTCCTAGGACTGACGATTAAGGCCTCCTGTTACTGGTTCAGTTTGAAGATAAACAAAAGATTTTGACAGCTAAAAGGGGCACTTAGTCCAGATTGGCGTTTGACACGCACATGAGGGTCGTGGGTACAGACTCCCATTCACCAGATTTTCGTTCTTCAGAAATGGGCTTCTTGCGTCCTTAGTCGATTTCTGTCTAGTACCCATTGTAGAGAATGTTATCTTAATTCTTCGATTCCATAGATATCGTTGATTTTATTGTACATCTTGTTTATTACTACATATATATACCAGCGATAGCAGCTCCAGTGAATGGAAAATGAAGCGACAGTCTGAATTAACGCTGTTAGTTTGTCGATGATTCACGAGATGATTCATTAGATGTAATGATACATATTGCCTTGATACCAGCAGAGTATATCAACTTTGCAATATCATAATCGCCAAGAAAGCGGTTTGGTGTTCCAACGCAGACAGACGTGAAACTAGATCAGGTGGCTCTATAATGCCACCTTCTGGATTGGAACTTATTGCATTGTATTCAATGTGAGTGGACTTATACAGTCCCCCACCGCAATCTGCGGTCTAGTGTGGCTCCCTCGAAGTGTTACCAGCAACATTGTGATTAGCGTCCTTGAGTTGTATGTACTGGTGAAGGTAGCAAGATTAGAACAAATAATACACCTCCTCTTTATGGAAATCAGAAAAGCCCTGAGGAAGACTAAATAAATAGTCGAAACGTTGGCCATTTTCCGATAAAGAAGAGGTGTATTATTTGTCTTAATCCTGCTAATTTCACTAGTTTGCCCCTGCTAGCTCCACTAGTTGTCACCCGTTATGGTTATATTCGTCACTTGTTGCAGCCGGTATGACGCCTTCATTGCCTCTCGTTCCAGGAGTATTGGAAGTGGAAGCAGGTCGAGCATGTGCTCTGTGGCTGCCGTGATGCAGAGACATATTTGTCTTTGCAGAGAGGACAATTTAGCTTTGATGGAGCTCTGTCTGCTCTTTCTATACCAAACCATGGCCCCTTACGTGACTATCGGTCTTATTACCGTCACGTATAGCCACATAGTTTGTTGGGCCCAATCCCCCATGATTTGCCGCACAGGTTCTTGCACCACCAAAGGGAGAGCTGTGCCCTCCTAACGGTACGAGTCACATGTGGGGTCCATGTGAGTGATTTGTGATGACTCCTAGAAATTTTACATCGTTGGTAAACGGGATTATCGTCTCGAAAAAGGAAAGCGCTTTCAAGAAGTCCGGCCTCTTCCTGGTAAATGGCACAAGCACCGTTTTCCTAGGGTTTATTGCTAGGTTTTTCTTTGAACACCACTTGTGTACAACATCCCGCACCTCTTGCAACGTGCTGGAGATTTGTTGGTATGGGTGGGTTCTTATAAGGATCACGATGTCGTCCGCGTATGCATGGACCTCGACCCCCCATAGTTCCAAATTAGCCAAAAGGTCATCCACTAGTAGGGACCACAACAGTGGTAAAAGAGCTCTTGAAGGATGCCCTGTGGATAGCCTAGTCTGGATTCTAATATGTTGGGAATTCAGTTGGTTATTGTTGGTTCGGTCCTCGCTTTACTGGCGCTGAGGAGAGAGTCTGTAGGTGCATTTAGGATTAGAACCTAACGTCAAACAAATACTGTTATAAAAGACACTATCTATAGTATCACATTCTTCTTCTATTCGAACTCAACCGTTTGCTTACATATCTAGCCATGATTCCAAATGACTATGTCGCTTCACTGCTTGAAATTTTCCTTTTCTTGTGATAGTGATCAATGACTCCCACTTTTCGTCTTTCCTTTTTAACTTTAGAAACCCTCGACTCCTATTTATGCTGGAAGGGCACCGTAACCCAACAAACGCCTCAAAGCAGAGTAACGAGTGTCACAACTCTCCACCATCGTTCTTTGCCGATTGGTGCGTGTCGAATTCGATATTTGAAATATCATTACGGCCGGCCATTTGACACCACATTCATTATTGATGGTCGTCTTCAACTCGCGGATTCCCGGCTCGGTCGTGACGATCCTTCATCATTATTTCCGCAACATCCTCATTGGTAAGCACCAGAAAAGGCCGACGTACCGCTGCGTGAAATTCCCGTAATGTATGCACTGCCGCATGTTTTTCTACATATTTTATTATATTAGAGCCCATGTGCATCAGCTGAATTCCCTGTTTGTATCACTTTTATCAATTCAATTACTTCCCGATGAGAGCTACCTTTGTTGCAAAGCATGGAAAGATCTCAAATTCAGCTCCTTTTCTCTTTCCCAGTTACAAGACGTATTCATCATAAATAATTATTGCCACATAGTCATTCGGAATGACATAGCATATAAGTAAACTTATTATAAGGTACCCACCTCCAATAACCTAATCAAAGTATAAATTTATTAGGCAGCATTAAGAATGATCAACTACGTGTCAAGATTACGGAGAGGTCCTGTTAGAAGATGCGTTATCTTGCCAGCAACCCTAAATAACAAATCAGTGCTTAATTATAGATTGGTGTACTCGTCTATTGCGGTATAATATGGTACAAATCGGTTTAGACACAAGTTTATAACAGCTCGCTTGCCGGCACAAGAACTTATCTTTAATTACATCTTATTCGATGTATAAGGAAGGTACACCTTTTGTGAGATACCACGAACATTTCTAGAGAGATAGTTGTTGTTCTTTTAAGGTATTCTTTTAATTTTGATGTCAATTATGTTTTTCTCTAGTTACCATTTGCAGGCATTGAGTGATCAGCCGCATTTCATAGCTAAATACCGAATATTCACGAAGAAATCATTTACAGAGTTGCTTAAACATGATGTCAATCAAGAAACCAATGGAAGGTATAATTAAGTTTTTTTGTATAAGATAATGGCAGCCATATAATGTAAACGATTAATATCAATAATTATTTTACTGCACGTTCTGCAGCGGATTGTTTGCTTTGGTCAATTGGCTGTTTTCTTTGATTTGACAGTTCGCCGTGAAGATTTATTATTTATCTGCCAGTTAAGTATGATTTATTAAAATCCACAATGTTACGTGATATTTACAAATGATTGTTACGAACTTGGTCGTTGCTGTATGGAATCAGTTCTCAGGGTGAATTGAAAATGGGTAATTGCAAGTTGCAACATTTCTGATTGTACCATAAATTCGGTTTATTAAAGAAAGTTTCAAGGTTTTCATTTGAGTGCGTTAATGACGAACTGTAAGCCAACCCATTTCTTTGTAAAATATGAATTATTTTAATTAGTTTTCAACTTGGTTTAGGTTTGTTGATACATTTCTAATAGTACTCAAAACTATAATTTACGTGAATTGGTGTTTTTGCCCTTTATGCTACTGCCACTATTACTAAAATGTGTTGTTTCTTCATTAGGAGAATGCTGAACAATCTCATTAATTTTCTTTGACAACAGCTCAATAACAAGTAGTACTAAAACGTCAATATTCATTATTTATTAACAATGCCTCCGAGATATGTATTACTTTATTACACCGTTACTCTACATACATCACAACGATGTTTTGTCGTCGAAGTACTCGTACATGCCATTCGAACCGAGGTAAGTTCTTATATATCTACTTCTTGTGCCATTGTATAAAGTAAAAGATGGCTAGTAAATGGCATTTTAGTGTTATGAGACAAAATAAATACCCATGACGTATGGTGCTTAGTACTGAGCGTGCTCATTCTTAAAGAGTAGTTGTTGGAGCCGTACCAATCTAGTCATGCATCTTATAGACTGTCTTGTTAAGGTTTGTAAGGAATTCTCACATCGTCAGATATTAAATTTGATTTTTTTTTACGTAACAAAAAAGTACTAGTCACCTGAGTATTCTTTGTATCTTTTCTAAAGTATTTAACAGAGTGTGCCCGACCAGAAATGTAAAATCTCGTCACGTAGAATTGCAATGTTGTCTTCTAAATAAGGAAGCCGGGCCATCGGTCTCACCACCACAAGAAGCAGTGAAAAATAACCGAAAAAGTGACAAATTCAACTTAAATAAGACATTGAGGTTCAAAAACAATTACCTTTAAATGTCCAATCGTTTTTGTTATCTTTTGTTTGTACATCTGCGTGAAACGAATAATTTTCTATATATTTGAACAAAGGAGCCTCCGAGGTACAGTCCTCTCCTTCACAAACATGATGCGTGAGAACGTTTCGAAACTGCTCTTGTATGTATGAATGAATTGTACGATTAATTTTTAAAATTACCATACTACTACGCGAACCGCATACAAATTTTTGTGTAAAGTATACCCGAAAGGACCAATTACATTCGCGTAAATTGGAGGTTTGGCGCCGAAAATTTGAGGCCGTTTACCTTTTTGTGTGTCGAAAACATCAAGGTAATTATAAATAGCACGCTAGTGTATGATCGGTTTTCGGAAGTGTTCAAAGGACCGTTTCACTATAATTAAGTAAAGTTACTATACCATACACATATTCCATATGTTTGAAGAATGAGGGCCCATGTGGAATCAGAATGGGTGGATCGGGGGATTGTAAAGAGGGCTTCTAGGGCCTAGTCGCAAGGCTCTCCTCTTCTCAGTGCCACTACTACTGGAGAAACGGAGACAAAGCAAACCATCTTCATAACTCATGTTTTGAACAGCAGATAGAAGAAAAACATTTTGAAAAGAAGCGACATAATATTTGAAAGCTAATATGCTTGTCTTGTATACTCACTTTTTAAAATACAATGACAGAATACTCTTGATAAGGAAATCTAATATTCTTCACGCCAACTTCTTAACTTCTTTAAATGAACACTTCCTATATTATAGTTAGTTTAGAACGTAAAAAGTTAAATAGATATTATTCTCGGATACTAAAATATTTAAAACAATTACTTATCTTCAATCTAAAGTGTTTTCCGGGTTTTAAGGCCATGGTCCAATAGAATCCAATGGGATCATTACAATTAGGGATCTAGCTGTCGCGGAATTGAAGGATAGGTACCTTGAACGCGAGGTGTTGCAAGAGGTTCCAGGATCGATCTGTATGTTAAAACGTTTAAAGTTGATCAATAATCCGCGGCTGATTTCAAGATCATGTGTGAAATCGAGTCTATTGCACCTTTCTCATTAAGCTACTAGTGAACGAAAGAAAGCTTTCTTTTCTTTCAAAGAATTCCAAACGTTTTGACTTTATATAAGCCTTCTTCTTCGGGGTTCATCCTCAACTCCAAGAGAAATGATCAATGCAATCCATAGTTTTTCTCGCAAATATCCGATATACAAATGGAACGTTTATTGAAACCGGTATAGTTATATGTTTCACGGGATATCACGAGAGCAAGTATTCTGTCGAATGTTCCTCATAGAGTTGAGGATTAAAATGAAAACAATCGAAACGTGGGCTATTCTTGGATAGAAAAGATGGCTTTCTTTTGTCCTAAGCGGTGGTTGTGGAGAATTAGGTAGTTCAGCTGTTTACATGTCCAGGTTAGTTCAGGTTAGTAACCACCCTAACTTATAAATGCTACTATTTGTCAATTGGGCTTACTGCAGGCAATCTCTTTTGTATTGTTTGCAAAATCTCATGTCATTACTTTCTGTTTCCCAAAATCTTTTGGCTTCTTTCTCATTTGTTTCTTCTACTGTTTAAATATAGCTCTTGTTCTTGCCTTTTTAGCATTTGTGCCACTTTCTCAGACCATTTGTCGCCTTGTTTGTATATCTCTCTTGAACGCATTAGTGGTGAGATTCGTTTGTTACATGCAGATCGGATTTCTTTGCCTCTTGGTTCATCTATAGATACTTTTAGTTATAGTTTAATGTTTTCACTATATATTTTCCCCATTGCGTTATTTTATGGAATTAATTATTTTATTCGTCTTGAAGAACTATTTCAGCTGTTTCCCTACAAATTATGCTTCATTTTTTAGTAAAATTTACTATACTTTCCTGAACTTCTCTTTAGTTTCTCTTTTTTCGTTATACTTTTAATTATAAAATGGTTTTTTGAATATAGCCAGAACACAAGGGATTAAAGGGAAAGAAAGAATTTTTAGATATCAAGCAGACACTGCCGGCAATTTGACGTTCAATGTCTTCTTTCTCAAGCCTATTCAGCACAAATGATAGGAAACTGCCAGGTGGAGCAAACAGACGCTAACAAGTCAAAGCGCTAAGCAGGGGGAGTAAAATTTGTTGGGCTGCTAACATGGCGGTGAAAATGGAACTAACCTGAACTAACTAAGCCTTTCTGCAACTTGTACATCTGCAAATACATTCTGGCTTTAAAAAAATTGTTTTTCTTTTGTTCTCGCTGGGCTGATGGCTGTTGCAAGTATTATGCCGACAGACTCCTCACATGTGCGGTGAGAACTAACCCGAGGCAATCTGCACTAACCTCAAGCGCCCTCCTTTACGATTGTCTAGAATCAAAAATATCAACACGTCAAGCAGAGGCAGCAGAATTGGTTGAACTGCTCATAATGTGGCTAAACTAACATCTAGTTTCTTCCTTCGGGCTCTCTCTCTACCATCGTCGCATTATAAGAAAAAAACATCAATGATTGTGAAAATTATGTTTCATCAAGAGACTGAGGCCAACCTGAACTATCCTGAAATTTCTCTTTTCCGATTTTCTAGAAGCAAAAATTTTAAATGGTCAAGCAGAGGCCGCAACGTTTGTCGGACTGCTCACACGTGTGGTGAGAACTAACCTGGACCAATCTAAAATAACCTCAAGTGTCCTTCTTCGCTATTCTCTGGAAGCAAAAATGTTAACACATCAAACAGAGACAGCAGAATTGGTTGAACTTCGCTCTCTCTCCACCTAGGTCGCATTATACTCTTGAAAGACATCAGTAATCTTGAAAATAATCCGCCATTAAAAGACTGAGACAAACCTCAAATATCCTGAACATTTCTCCAATTATCTAGAATCAGAAATGTGAAATAGTCAATAGGCCGCAAAATTTGTTTTTCTCTCTCTGTCTCTCGCTCTCTCTCCCTCTCCCCTCACCTCTTCTCTCCTTTTCTCTCTCTCTCTCCTCTCTCTCCTCTCTCTTCTCTCTATCCTCTCTCTCCTCATTTCTTCTCCTCTCCTCTCCTCTTTTCTCTCTACTCTCTCTATCTCCTTTCTCTCCCCTCTCCCTCTCTTTTTCCCCTCTCTCTAGATGTAGGCAGCAAAAATACTTCATTCTTGCAAATCCATACAGATTGGCTTATACTTCAAGTTATAAATTTTTCGCCGAATTGGTGTTCAATAAAATTGTGCTAAAGGGCTCTATCTACCCTCCCAATAAGCGATGTTTTTTATATTGTAGGGTATTTGGGCATTATAAAAAAATAATATTGAAACAATTGAGAGTTTCATTTCCATAATTTGTCAAGAGGTCGCAAAATTTGTTTCACTCTCTCCTCTCTCTCTCTCTCTCTCTCCTCTCTCTCCTCTCTCTCCTCTTTCTCTCCTCTCTCATCTATCTCTTCTCTCTCTTCTCTCTCTCCCTCTCTCCTCTCTCTCCTTTCTCTTTGTCCTCTCTCTCTCTCCTCTCTCTCTCCTCTAGCAAAAATACTTCATTCTCGCAGATCTATGCAGATTGGTTTATAGTTCAAGTTAGAAATGTTTCGCTGAATGGTTGGTGATCAATAAAATTGTACTAAAGGGCTCTATCTACCCTCCCAATAAGGGATGTTTTGTATATTGTAGGGGATTTGAGCATCATAAAAAAATAATATTGAAAGAATTAAGAGTTTCATTTCCATAATTTGTCAAAAGGCCGCAAAATAGTCAAGAGGCCGCAACATTTGTTCCTCTCTCTCCTCTCTCTTTTCTCTCTCTCTCCCTCTCTCTGCTCTCCTCCCTCTCTCCCTCTGTCTCTCTCTCCTCTCTCTTTCTCCTCTTTCTTTCTTCTCTCTCCTCTCCCTCTCTCTCTATGCCCTTTCAGATTTTGGCAGTAAAAATTCTCTCTATATTTATGCAAAAAAAATAATTCATTCTTGCAGCTCTATACAGATTTGCTTATAGTTCAAGTTATAAATTTTTCTCCGAATTGGTGTTCAATAAAATTGTGCTAAAGGGCTCTATCTACCCTCCCAATAAGCGATGTTTTTTATATTGTAGGGAATTTGGGCATTATAAAAAAATAATATTAAAACAATTGAGAGTTTCATTTCCATAATTTGTCAAGAGGCCGCAAAATTTGTTTCACGCTCTCCTCTCTCTCTCTCTCCCTCTCTCTCCTCTCCCTCTAGATTCTATTAGACCACGGCTTGGAAAGTCCGGAAAACACTAGGTTGTATTTTGACCGGTCATGAAAGCCTTCACAGTCTTATAAACATTTTCAGTCTACAATATGCAGTTGTGTTGCATTTTATAATTCTTCCTCCTATAACTAACCTGAACTAACCTGATGAAGAAACCACCGTCATATCATTAAATAAATTGTTTGAGCTCAGTATGATCAACGTCTATACTCCTTTTAATATTATATAACTATCTCAGCAGAACGAAACATGTTTAATTGTTGGCCATGAATAGTAAATCTCTTCTCCAATTCCTAATCTTAACTCCACTAGTGTAACGACCGCATTTAAACCTGAAAATTGTAAAGTCTATTTTATTTTTTACAGTTAAAACCTGCAGCTAAGCTACAGTTATTATTGTAGAACACATTAGCTCATTAATGGAATCCTAATGGTCGTTGCTCTAAAGGTATCTCAAATACCTAATAATATTTGGCTAGAAGGCGCGAGTTCTGGTCAAATATTAGTGTTAGGACCCAACAAGCCTTCGAGTGTTTGAAGAGGAAAGCGTAATTTATTTAGAAAAACAGTGGTGATTGTGTTTTGTTTTTTTTGTTTGACCAGCGAAGAATATTCCGGCTTGTTAGGATTTTTTGGGTAGAACCACTAAGATGAATGAAAGAGCATCACTTTTACTTAACGTTATCGTGTCGAATAATCAACTGTTACTGTTTTGCCATATTAAGTGCGTTAGAGTTAATATGGCAAAACTGGCAAAGCCTCCAAGAACTACAAAATTATGTGGTTCTTGGAGGTAGTAATCAGTCTCCTACAAAATTAGGAACCACACACAAGTCACGAGTTTTTATTTTTGACGGACTGGTTATGGTTTGGAGAAGGTAGAGAGAAGAGATATTATGTACACAGGTGCATCGCCTTCGTATGTAAACATTCACGGCTTTCCCCATACGTATGGGTATACATGGTATGCGAAGGTCTAATGTTTCGCGTGGTCAATACCCAATGGCCGGTGTATGTTGTGAAATATATAAATCAGTAATCTTTGATTTATTACGTCGATTTTAAGGTTTTCTAACTATTTTGCCTACATTCCTGTTACGTGTTAGTTTTACGCTTTATGGTTTGCTTGAAATGTCAATAGTTTACGATTAGAGCGGATTTAAGAGACGACTTTATTGGGCAACAAAGGCAAATAAGGAAAAATAATTAAATCACATAACTTATGGTCTCATAACTGACACGTTTATAGTGAAACCGCAAGCATTGATTTTAAATCGGCTAGGAATATGATACTCATTCCATTAAAACTTATATTTAATTGTCTATGGGATAAACTGGGCATGTTACCTGACAATGTTCACTTCCACTCGATTAAAATTATGCTGATACTATCTAATGTGTTTAAAAACGTGTTTAATACATTAATGACCAGCTATATACTAAACGAATCCGTTGTTAATGTAGTTGTTAAGAGGTCGGATATGGAAATTATGATTTGAGATTATCTGCTCTTTGGTGTTGAAATCGAAAATGGCTGATTAAAGAACAAACATGCTTTTGTCCTTTCAATGTAGTTGGATAGATCATGATTCTCTCAAAGTGTTAAGATAATTTTCTTGAAACAGAATTGGCAGACACAATAACATTTAACTTAATATTAACAAATACTGCTAACTGCTCGTCTAGCCAAACTTTTTATTATTTAGAGACAATAACCCGAACATCTAATTAGTCCGGGCAAATAACGCTCATCAACGGAGTCTAAATTACCGGTCCAAAATACGCCTAATTAAACTTAATTTCTACATTATCTCCACCCAACTTCGCATCAAACTGTTAAATTGCGCCAATTCCAAAGTGATCAATCTTCTTGGGTTTCAGCTATGTAACAGAGAAGTCGTAAAACAGCACTTTCCAAGTAGTAATCTAGTACGTGAAGACATCACAAAAAACGGGAAGATGTTCTCAGAGCCAACTAAGTCCGCAAAATTGAAGAAATTCTTTCACGATTTAACACTCATCGAAGATACGTCTTAGCGTCAACGTGAGTTTATCTATAAGGTCCATTTAGGTTCGTTACGATAATTAAAAGGTTTATCTTCGATGATAAATAATGCGAACGTGAAGTAGCAGAATTTAATTGTGATCATCAAAACCAAGCCCAAATCCCGTTAGTTCTAGTCCAAAAGTGTAGAGATTTAGCACTATATTAGGCGATAGTTTTAGCTGGCTTAATTATCGTGTCAAATTACGTAGAGATTATCATAAAGATTGGTTCTGCCGTTCTTCAGCCATGACTTACTTTTTGAATTTGTCGAACGTTTAACGATGAACCACATATAGCGTCTTCCCAGTTATTTGTTTTACAAGCAGATACATATCCGTCTATTAGATTTTTTATTGAATCTGAATCCCACAAACGCGGTACGCATCAATCGATCAGTGGTACGATAAATCATAAGCTCTGCGTGAACTCGGCGCAGAAAAATCAGAAAGAACGTTGTTCGATGGTACGGCCGATCTGTCCGGATTCATTTTTCTGATTGATGATCAATTGACAAGGAATGAGAGTCGATTATTTTCAGTTAGGTAGCTTCCTATAAGGTATCTGGGATCATTAGCAGGGATTTATTGAGCAATGGTGCATACTATCCGGTCGATTATGATGGTGTGCTATCATTTTTTATTCTCCGCATATCGACTTGATATGTATGAAAAAGAGTGCTTTAAGTAATTTCTTCCAAGTTACTCGGTGATACTCTTGTTAAAATTAAAAAAAGGGACTAGTAGATTTCTAAATGGATGAAAGAAGATTGTGGTAAAAACTAGTCCTACAATAGGCTTTTTAAAGCACTAATCTACTCTAAAAATTTTCAACCCAGAAACTCTGGGACGTCCTGTATCTCAGAAGGAAAGCTCTTTACGTATGTGTGGGAATGATTGATGATATCACTGAACACTGGGCCTCTCAAGTTCACTCTAGATTTTTTGTCTGTGTTGTATGTTCTTCAATTTGCTTGAATTACTCCCGTAAGAGTTTTTTGGGTACTCATCTTAAATTTCCTGCTCGAAGATAGCTAATTAGTGGCACGATCTGTATTTTTCAAAAAAAGTTAAAAACGTACCATTACCAAGCATTTGTACTTATTCGTAAAACCTCGAATAATTTATCAGACATACATATAGTTTGAATTTGTTTGCCTATCAGTAAATATATTGAATACGATATTAAACTTGACTGCATAAGTTCCTTTCAACTGCTTACGAATCATTTCAAGGGCTGTTTGGAGTGCTTCGAAGTGTAAGGCAGTTAAAACTCAATATCAAAATCCCTCTTTACTTATGCCAAAGATTTGCATCCCTAGTTGCAGTTTTTAAAGATAATAACTGTGACATATTTTTTAAAAAAAAGAAATGTATCTAGAGAGAGAGAGAAAGAGAGTGAAAAAGAGATTCGTAATGGGAAGGAAGGAATTCCACTGGGAAGGAAGGAATTCCACTCAGTGGTCAAAAGTCAACATCCTTATGTTACTTTATTCCAAAGATTTGCTTCACTACTTGCAGTTTTTAAGATACTAACTATGGCATAATTTCTTATAAAAATGTATCTAGTAGGAGAGAGTTTCTTAATGGGAGGGAGTTCCATTCAATGGTCGTAAATCAACATCCTTCTGTTATTTTAAGCCAAAGATTTGCTTCACTACCTGCAGTTTTAAGGATACTAACTAAAAGGAAAGGATTTTCTCAGGTCATCGGTCAGGGCGTTAAGAATTCTTTCTTGTCGATTAACGATCGAGAACAGCTTCAATTTTGCGATACTAACTACGGCATAATTAAAAAAAAAAGATATGTATCTAGAAGGAGAGATTCGTTATGGGAGGGAGTTCCATTCAATAGTCAAAAATCAACATCCTTCTGTAACTTTCTGCCAAAAATTTGCATTTCCAGCTGCAGTTTTAAAGACCCTAACTGTGGCATAATTTCTAATAAGAAATGTGGATATATATATGGAATATAATAAGAAATGAAATTTCTAATAAGAATCTAGTGGGAGAGAGATTCGTAATGGGAGAGAGTTCCACTCAACGCTCAAATATCAAGATCCCTCTTTACTTATGCCAAAGATTTGCTTCACTAGCTGCAGTTTTAAAGATACTAACTATGGCATATATTCTAAAAAAAAAGAAATGTATCTAGAGAGAGAGAGATTTGTTATGGGAGGGAGTTCCATTCAATGGTCAAAAATCAACATCCTTCTGTTACTTTATGCCAAAAAAAAATTTGCATTTTTGAAGACCCTAACTGGACAATGACAATGACAAAGACAATGATCAAAAATCAACAGCCTTCTGTTACTTTAGGCCAAAGATTTGCATCAGTAGCTGCAGTTTTGAAGACACTAACTGGCGCATAATTTCTTAGAAAAAATTATCTAGAGAGATTCGTAAAGGGAAGGAGTTCCACTCATGGTCAAATATCAAGATCTCTCTTTACTTATGCCACAGATTTGCTTCACTACCTGCAGCTTTAAAGATACTAACAACGGCATAATTTTTTTCAAAAAAAGAAATGTATCTAGAGAGAGAGAGATTTGTTATGGGAGGGAGTTTCATTCAATGGTCAAAAATCAACATCCTTCTCTTACTTTATGCCAAGCATTAGTAGCTGCAGTTTTGAAGACACTAACTGTCGCATTATTTCTTGTAAAATGTATCTAGAGAGAGAGAGAGAGGGAGAGAGAGAGAGAGATATTCGTAAAATAAAGAAGTTCCACTCAATGGTCAAATATCAAGATCCCTCCTTACTCATGCCAAAGATTTGCTTCACTAGCTGCAGCTTTGAAGATACTAACTATGGCATAATTTCTTTAAAAAAAGAAATATATGTAGAGAAAGAGAGAGAGAGAGAGAGAGAGAGAGAGATATTCGTAATGGGAGGGAGTTACACTCAATGATGGAGACAACAATTAAAGCATGGCAAGGGGAATCATTTTGATATGTTGACTGAATTTTGGGCAATATCAAAAAAAAGTATCATTTTATAGCAATGAAGCGTTGAGTTTAATATTGCAAACATCAGTTAAAACGCCAAAATGGGAAAATGGAAAAAATGTTATTGGAAATATCTCGAAAACGGTTAAAAAGACGACTTTTTAATTGTATAGGTTATACAAATTATAGTAGAGTTGTTTCTTTTCAAGTGTTGAACTTAGTAAGGCACAGTAAGTGATATTTATCTCATCTCTTCTAAAGCAGAGATTTTGAAAGAACTGGTCCTAAGCAAAACCTGCTCAAGATCAATTTCCATCCGCCAAATCAAAAACTGAGGTCGGTCCTTCAATAAACGAGATTTTTTCGATTTTTTTTTTCAATTAAGAAAATCACCTTAAACGTCCTCTATAATAGAAACAAACTACTTTAAGTTACGTTTAGCTGAATAACTCTATTTTTTGTCTTTGTATTATTCAATATCACTGATTGTGCACTTACTGAACATCATTTTTAAAACACTCTTCGTATGGTACGTTAGTTTAACTATTTCGGTAAGTAAATAGTGAACAAGCTGTGCAAAAGTTTAGAGTGAAACAAACGCTTTATGTCTCGTGTAGAATGTGTGAGTGGGACCCAACAATCGCTAAGCTTTGTACATAATAATGAATAAAAGGGGCCCAACAACCGCTATGACCGTGGATTATATAGCATATTTAATAAACTGAGGCTTACAAGGTTCTTCTTCTATTTTTTTGTCTTTGTATCACTGATTGTCCACTTACTGAACGTCATTTTTAAAACACGGCAGCACGCTTCGTATTGTACGTTAGTTTAACTATTTCGTAAACAAGTGCCAAGCAATGAAAAATTTATTTTTGTTTGAGGTCAAATAAACGCGTTATGAATCGTGTATAATTATCAGTGGGACCCAACAATCGCTAAGCCGTCTGAATTATTCAATAAACTGGGGCTTACAAGGTTGAAGAAAGCTCCTTTAGATCTTCTTCTGATCCTATATTATGACTGGCGATCGAACCCCCAAAAATTGCTCCTGAACTGTTTTAAATGGAAATAACAGTGCAAACGAAACTACATCTGAGGTCCAAGGACTGATGTTATGAAAAGATTGCCACATTACCATTACCAGAATTTGAAAGAAAGTCGCAACTCTCACTCTGAATTTCTATCTATCTAAGAGGTCGTTCCCAATTTGGAAGAAAATTAGTAACTTCGTTACAAGTAACAATACAAAAAGGAAAATAGTGTTTTTTTTTTGTTTAACTAATAACAGAGGCGTGTTTGTTCTTCAGGTCTTTGGCTATTCCCGTTCTTCTCTAAGCTGGCATTCGTGTCTACATTTACACTTTGATAAGCTGCACCTCCCCTTTGTGTGCTATATATTGCTTCCCTTCTTCGAGCCAACACACAACTAAACTGAATATCTTAATAAAGAGGAGCCCTGTTTGGCCCTAGGTCGTATATCGTACGAATAACAATATTTACAGTATTAGCACGTGAGTGAGAATATGCACCACTTCGAGCCAGCACACCCATGATGACCCTTGGTCAGCAACGTTTACACCTGTACACCATTGCGTTTACTCTCCCGGGCCGACGACCGCGAATTATCATATGCAACCTGTCCTACCAGTCGCGATTTTGCCACCAGGCGGCGCTGAGATGCCCCTCATGTCCTTTCTTCGATTTCTGCTTCTTTGGCGGGCTTTCTTGCTGCTCCCGGACACCTGGAGGGAATCTCGTGGTCGCCGACGGGAAGGTTGGAAAGTTGTGAATGAACGACCCAGACGGAGGCGTGCAGGTGTGCTGTTGGACGCAATAAGAATTACTATTTAAAGGCTGCTCTTATATGGCTTTGGTAAAGATGAATGACAAGGTGTTTAGTTTGTTGACTTCAGTTTTCGCCTGAGTTATTCCGAATACTAAGTGACAATTTTCCCATTTAGCTTCTCGAATTAATTATTACTAAGCAGTTCAAACGCAACTTCATATAATACCTAATCTTCACTTTATGTCATCGTGATCTTTCCCATTATGGACGCACCGCGATATAACTCCCTGATACGTATTTAATGCGATGGTGGTATCATGGTCGATCTTCAGTTACAAAGAGTATCAAAGCAGGTAAATTTAACAGTTGAATTGACTTAATGACACGCTAAATTAACTGACCACTAAGCGGTAGTGCCTCGCCATGGGCTACCAGCCACTTTAATGCCGTACAACGACGAAAAAACAGTTTCATGAACACGATTCAATGTACGAAATTGCGTTTAAATTACAATCTTCAAGAAAATCGAATTAGATTAATATCGTTTAAGTTTTTTCGATTTTTGTGGCGTTTCAGTTTTAGATTGTTACCACTTGCGGTTAGAAACGTTAATGGTAACGTACTGATGATCTGGTTCTTGAACTGTAATAATGGGATGCTGCTCTGGTGATTCGAGAAATCTCCTCTTTCTAATGGAATGTTTGTTGATTGGAGGGAAGTAAAAGTATTTATAATTTACGCGGTAATAAAAACCAACCAGCAGTTTAGACGCAAGTAGCTATAACAGCTTCATAAAAAGAAACATATCAAGACTTAAATATCCTACCTGTTCCTGGGAATGGCGGCTGGCCTACATTCCTCCTTTCTAATCATTCAACTTATCTCCCAATAAATTTCGTTTAGTAGTTTTTAAGTAAAACTCTCAACAGCGAATTTATTAAACCAGCTCTCAAGTTTGTTCATGTCTGGTTTATGGCCTCATAAAAATTGGTATAATGAATTAACATTATAGTTGGTTTGGCTTTTATTACCAGCTACCTGTAATTCGACCTATTTGTGTGGCAACTTTGCTGACTGTACTGATCCCAAAGAAATTAGATAAAAAAATACTGCTTTAAAAGAGGCCCACTACTAAGTGATTCACATTTTAACGAATGTTTTCAGTAACAAAGATGCGTTTACTAGACGACATCGCTATTATCCTATCACAAAAGCCACTCGTAGACATTCCCTATTGTTCGACAATAAAAAAAATCTACTACGACTACAATAGTACTACCTTTCAAACTTTATTAAACCAGGAGAGGCAATTGATTTCATATTGTCCAAACTACTTATCCACTTTGCGGTACCCCCTTTGTTCGGACGTTGAATGGTACCACTTGCGTTTTGCGGCCGAAACGCTGAGAAATATGAATTGAAGTCAAAACATGAATTCACCGATTCGAGCAATCGTGATTCTTATCGAACGATTCTGGTCCAAAAGCGAGGGTTATCGGCAATCAACAGCCTTCCTCTCACAAAAGGTGCTGCCACCCTGAATCGACAGTGATGAACGACGACACTGGCGACCACCAATAAAAATGTCGATTCTTCAGTTCGATGGTCGATCTTCCTCTTCTTAACCTGTCTGTTGGTACTTGGACGAAACATTGTTCTTTACCAGTCTGCGACACAATGCTCTCTTGTTTCACATGTGTATCTTTAATGGATGGTCTAATTATAGCAGGCCTACTGACTTGTACATATTAATATTTCGTGAGGTCTATGAAGTGAACTGCTTTAATTTTGTATCGAATTAAGGTTGGTAAAGACCGTGAAGACATATTTTTAATTTAATTAGGCAGCCCAACAAAGTGAAAATAATTCAGTTTGAATTTTTAATCGACTATCTCAAGATGTCTCAATTATTAATCCTGCTGCGTCAGTTAAAGATACTTAAAAGCAGCAGTGTTGTCACCTTGATATATTGAGAAAGTACTAAAATTTACTGAAAATTATACTAGATTGCCTTCTAAGGTACTAAACTATAAACTACAAAGAGCACTGAGACTTCTGACAAAGGGCACAGAAACCCGAGCTCTCTGAACATCAGCCTATCTCACTCCAGCTTTTCTAGATATTGGGACCCAACTACGTATACAATGTACCATGTGTTCATTAGAATCCGTCATCTAGCCACCTACGAAATTCATTTGTTATTTTGATGCATGTCGTGAATTACTTCATAACAAAACAATAGGACAACTAGTAAGCAAGGTTGAAGCACTCAAAGCTGATTGGGAAGGGCCAATGTACCAGGCGAATCAAGATACGACGGGCCTTTAAAACCCTCTTCTATTCTCTAAAAAAATCATAGCCTACTAGATTTTGCAAGAAGAGCAGAATTTGTTGAAGCTTTTCTCTACAATTTTGCCGTTGGCCTGCTAATCCTGTTGAAACCCTTATTTCTACTGATCCAGCTGCAACAAGGGTTAATAAATTAACATTTTTCCTTCAGCAGGTACAGCAGAAATGTAGAGTAGTCAGTCACGAACTGCGAATTCCTGTAAATGAAAAATTCGTAAATGGAGCTAAAAGAAATGAAGACATATTTAGTTGTTTACATTTGACGAAACATTCGTAAATGGAGCTAGAAGAAATGGAAGAAATGAAGACATATTTGGTTGTTTGATGAAACATGATAATGAAGGAGCAAACATCATATTGTGGTTACCCTAAAAGTTAAATGGGCATCTACTAAAACATAAAAGCGATTTCAATGGCTTTTATGCTGCTCCGACATGCAACAAAGTTAGTAGGAAAGGGGGGGAATCGGAGGTATATGAGACAGTCATATACAGTCACATCAAATTATAGGGTTGAAGCACTATGAAACCTCATGGTGAAATAGCAAACAAGATGGAAGGTATGTGAATTTTCTGTTTTGATCCAAAGTCATCATATCTGATGGGATCGAATGGAATTCTAAACGCCAAGGATGGCAATTATTTTTCACCCACTGCGTACAGACCGGAAGAATATACGCAGATTACTTCTTGTAGCTTTTGGTGAGCGTTCTAATTAAAGGAAAATTAAATGCTATTTCAGGACAATATATACTCTCAGCAGAAGTCTCGAAGCCCTCAGAGAAAGAAAGAGTAGCGACTTTCCACAAAAAAACAGCAGCCACAATCTTTATTGTACTAGGGGATCAGCAGGCACGTCGCAGTTATTGAGGCAATTTAATTCTTCTTCTATTTTGGAATCACCCAAAAGTCTGGTCAAAGAAGAATGCACAGAAACGTATCTTCGCAACCTTTACTAAAACTTGGGAACATTTCCCCAATTAGAAATCAATATATAAAAGGATCAGGAACTGAAACACAGCTTTATTCTCTTACTTCTGTTCTGAGGCAGGTCATCCGGAGAGATAAGTCAGTCAAAGCTCCATTTACCGAATGTCTTTGACTTGTTAAGTTGTTAAGTGTGTTTTTTTTTTAAGAATTGAAACACCGAAGGACCTTGAAACAATCGAGCTGACTCAACCCTACCTATCACTTCAGAAGCTTAGACTACCATTCATACCTGAACACGGCTTCTCAGAAATTATTCAGTTTCCGGAACAATGATCGGTTTCGGAAAGGAAGAACTGTGGAAGAGAGTAAAGGAGTTTAATCAGTAGGTGATTCCGTAACACTATCTTGAGGGACAGTGATTCTCCTCTTTTTCGGAACAACCCCATGAAATTTCACTACATGTGTGCCCTTGGAAGTCCCCCTCAAGCTTCAGTAGCAGGGTCTTGCCACGAACAGAGTCAAATGTCTAAGTCAAGTCGCAAAACACTCCACCGCCATCTCTCAACGATTGAGACCCACATAGTTCTAAATCCATGCAAGCAGTCAAAGAGACAGAAAGTTTAAGTATATAAATTTTGGGCCATAATCATCTAAAAACACTTTCAAACATTTGGTAAAAAGAGATTCCTTTTCGGACCATAACTCTCTCAATAAACATCGATTTTTGCTCGTTGTAGAATTTTTATTTTAGGCCCAAAACTCAATAATAAAACTTGAAAAATCAAGAATCGACAAAAACGCATTTTTGCCCCAAATTTTGCTCAATGGGAATCAGTTTACTTTAGAATTGTTAATTTAATGGTTGAAAAAAATGAATTTTATGGCCAAAAAAATCTTGGAAGGATGAAAACACAATTAGAAGTCTGATTTAAATAGATAGCAAAAACAAATACTTTAACGAAATTTGACAAAGGATAAGAAACAAAAAAAATAAATTAAAAATTACGAGAGCACCGAGTTAAGAAGTCTAAAGAAAAAATAAGTCTAAATGAGGTATTTAAATCACGGAATTAAAATATTTCTATTTTTGGACCAACATTATTTAAAAAGGTTTGCTAAAAGGCTTTCCTTTTCGGACCAAATTTGTTTTAATGAAAATCGATTTTTGACTCGGTTGAAAATTCTATTTACTGTCAAAACTGTATAAAAAATTTGCAAAATTAAGTATCATCAATTTAAAATACAGTTTTGGGCCAAAATTGTCTCAATACACATACATTTATATTACAATTGTTCACTCCTTGGGAAAGCTCAATTTTTGGGTCAAAAGTCAACTTCAAAAGAAAAAAACTAACCTAAAAAAGTCCAAAAAGATCGATTAAATAATATATATTAACGAATAAAATTTGAATGATCAAATAGCTGGAATAAACACGTCTTTGTTATTAGTTAAACAAAGAACACCTTTTTCCTTTTGTATTGTTACTTGTAACGAAGTTACTAAATTTCTTCTAAATTGGGAATGAGCCCTTACATAGATAGAAATTACGTTCAATAAGTCAGAGTTGCAACTTTCTTTCAAATTCTGGTAAATGTAATGTGGCAATCTTTTCATAACACCAGTCCTTGGACCTTAGATGTAGGTTCGTTTGCATTGTTATCTCCATTTAAAACAGTTCAATTTTTGGGTCAAAACTACTTCAATAAAAAAAAACCTAAAAAAGTCCAATTTAGATCGATTAAATAATATATATTAACGAATAAAAATTTGAATGAACCATGACAAAGTATAAGAATAGAAAAATATCAACAATAAAAGAACGAAAAGAAATATAAAATTTAAATAAGAAAACTACGAAAAGCAGGCAAAATAAAGATTTCTGGAATATTTATGAATTTATAGCAAAAGAATATGTCCAAATGAGGCAGATATAGGCGTAAATTTTATATATTTCTAAATTTAGGCCAAAATCGTTTAAAAGCTTTCAGAAATTTGCTAAAAGAAGTCCCTTTTCAGACCATAATTTTTTCAATAAAAATTATTTTTGACTGGAGAACTTTTGTTTGGACCAATACCGTATTAAAAACATTTAAATATCTCAGTTTTGGGTCAAAATTGTCTCAATAGGAATCAATGTACATTACAAGAAGAGTTCACTCGTTGGAAAAGTGAATTTTGAAAATTATAGAAAATAAGTACAAGAGATAAGTAGAGGCACAAATTTAGAATTCTTATAATTTTAAGTCGAAATTGTCGATCCTACATTACACTTATAGCTTATTTTTTGGAAAAGCTAAAATTTGAGTCTAATTTAGATCAATCCAAAAAACATGAAAAAAAAAGAAGCAGAAAACCTGACAAAGAATAAGAATAGATAAAATTTAGGAATAGGCAAAATAAATAGAATAAAATATGTCCACTTGAGCTAGATAGTTTGAAGCACAAATTTAAAATATACTTTTTATTTTAAACAAGAAATGTGTAAAAATTTGCAAAAAAAATGTCCTTTTTCGAACCAAAGTTATTTCGATAAAAATTGGCTGTTAGCTCTTGTTTTAGAAGTTTTATTTCGAGTCAAAAACCTTATAAAAGCCTTAAAAATATCAGGAATAAATATTCGGTAAAAATCATAGTTTTAGGCAAAAATTGTCTCATTACAAATCACTATAGATTACAATTGTTCACTCGTTAAAAAGGTTATTTTTTGGTCACAAATGAATGAAAACCAATGAAAGTCAATGGAAAAAAATGAAAAATAAAAAGTTTAAATAGAAACATGGCAAAGAATACTAGAGAAAAATATGAAAAATAAAAAAACATTAATAAGGAAAATTTTGAGAAAGAAAAGATGGCGACAAGGAAGAGAATATGGAAATAGTTAGAGTATAGAAGAGAAAAGCAAACAACTCCAAACCACAGTAAACGTTTTCGGTGTTTTGTTGGTTACTTAAAGGAGGATGAAATACCTAAAACACAGGAATTTCCTGTTAAAGAACTGCTACAGCAAATAGAAGAGACAATAATTTTAATAGAAAGATAAATACCTAAAAAGAAAGGAAAAGAAAAAAGGCCTCAAACAAAGGTTACACTGGAAGAGGTTCTCAAGACATTATAATATGTTCCTGAGGAAGTGTCTGAGCAAGGGACTGTTATTATTGAGAAAGGTGTTCGAAATTAATTAAGAAACGAATTCTAAAGAAAAAAAAAGACGTCAAAGAAGAACAAGCTTAAATAGCTACAGTAGATGAGGTTGGACAAGTGCCACTCAGAGTCTTTGTTGAAAAAAAAATTTTAATATTATATAAATACATATTATATAATATAATAAAAAATTGTTACTGTTGGTGAGTAGGGTAAGTCTTAATAAACTACTGTGACTGTAAAAGAAATTGAAAAAGCACTCGAAGAAGAAATGATTATTTTCATTACAAAATAGCAAATTTTTTTGTGATAACTTTTTCCCACTTGAACAGGTATTTTTGTTTACAAGGAATCTTCAGAATTTATTAAATTACGTCATCTAGTTTTGGACATTTTCTACACTGATTTTCCACCCTATACATATTTAATAATGAGTAGGTGGTCACAAATTTGTCGATCAACCCATCTGCATTACTAGTAGTTTCGGGGTCTACCCCTCATCAGTACAGCTTTGGCTGGTCGACAAATTGGAGACTGTGAGTTCGCGGCTTATAGCCAAAAAGCTACTGAAGAGCGGTGAGATGTTGTACAGAGCAGGAGCAGGCGACATCCACCAGCATATTAGTTCTAATACTGCGTGGCAGATGGCTCTCAGTTCGAGAAGCAGCCCACGATGCGCTGTACCTCGCAGGTTATCGGAACCAGAATGAAGGTAAAGTGTAGGTGGTCACCCATTTTTTTCGATGAACCCATCTGCATGCTAGTTTCGAGGTCTACCCGAAATATTTAATTTTATATTTATTATATAAATTAAATTATATATTTAATAATGTATTTGATTGTAGGTCCTTCTAAAGCAAATTACTTCCTACCCAACCGAGATTGTCACTAATATCTACGATACTTCTTCGAACCCTATTCTAAGAATTTTTATGGGCCTTTGACATGATTAAGAACCCACCCTTTCTTTCGGGTGACATTAACTAATTTAGCCATATGTAAAATAGAACTTGTCATCTATTCTCCCTGTCACCCCTCCCAAAATTAAATAATTCACTCCAGACCTTAAGACCGTGCCAATAACACACCTCAAAGCTCAAAGGCGACACTATCTAGCTTTAGCTCTAAGCGTGGCGTGCAAGCACAGGAGTTGGGATGTTGAATAACCAACCTAAACAAAAAAAACTAAGAGCATCAGGCGGATCCTGTCAAAATCGTTACATTAAGCTTTAATACCCCGCAGTAGATTGAAACCAGAACTTGAAAGTCATCTTGGAACCGTTGGTTATTCTTTTCTGTTATTATGGGAGAGTTTAACTGGTATTTAGTGTATTATAAATTCTTCTAAGGTTTTTGCTAATTAAAACAAATTAAAAGAGAAATACACAGGAATATCGAGCGAAAACTTTAGATTAATATCTCAAAAATAGATCCCTTAATCCAATCAAATCGAATGAATTGAGTAGACACAAAAAATCTGACCATCCGTATATCAATAATTCCGATTTCGAAAGCGGATTAAGTGGGGGCTTTTTAAAGAGATTAGAGCTTAAAGTAAGCAAATACGTATTTAGGAAGCCTTTGAAAATATCCCTGCCTTAGAGTCAAATCACGCGAGAGTTGCATCATAAAAGAAACCGTGTTTATCCAGGTTTCCTGGAATTTCATCAGACCATCCTGCAGTTGCATCACTTAGGTCATACACACACCTTATTAAAGCGAATTGTGCCCAGATAAAGGACAATCGAAGCGTGAGTTAGTAAAGACATTTCCTGTAGATGACACTGAGTAGGAAGAAAATAGATTATGAAATATCTGCCATTCGGAATTCCAGTGGGTCGATAAAAGACTTGAAAACAATACCAGTGGTGTGCCTCTTGCGGAATACCACCGGGAAGTGAAAGAACTGTTTGAAAAATTGAATAGACACCTTGTTTTGTCTGATGCTATATCATTGTGTTTAAAATTCCATCGGTAACAGTAAACCGAAAGTGCTTTTCTACTTTTGGTTATAAATCGTTGGAGATTCCTACTTAATGCCAATACGTATTCACCAAGTGTCCGAGCCTCCCATGGTGATTGTACTAATGATTGTAGTTTCAATGGTTTGAATTAACACGAAAGGCTAATTACTGCATACTGATAACCTTATTGGAATAATCTGGCCGTTTTTCCCTGTAGCCTCGTACACACGTATCTCCTGTTATAGCGTATTGTAATTTGGACTTATTCAGCTACGCCTCTGAGTGTTTTTTTTTATCTTCCTTCTAGTATAGTATGACTAAATTAAATATGAAGGAGATTGATCGGCCCAGAAAAGCCTCGGTTTCTTTTCGGCGGCACATTTAATCTTTATGTAACGCAAGGGATAATGGAATTATCTAATAATTTGTTATTTTTTTTCAGAGATCCTTCACACTAATTCTTCAGGCTGTGGATCATAATAATTTTTCAGTACCAGGTAAGTCAGGAATAATCTTAAGTCTATAATACATGATCATAGATATTAGTGTCGTAAGTAATAAACTTCAACATGTATTTGGTTTGTAGACCAGAGTCGTAGTAGTTTTTGTTGTTTGTTTATCAAAATAATGTTTTATTGAAAGTTGACCTTATACAGTGTGTCCAAGATAAGGATGCATTGCATGGAGACCTCCAAAACTGTAAGAGGTATAAAGGCGGTCAAAAAATCAGAAGAAAGTTGCCCGTTGGGGAGACAGGATAGATGGTGTTTGCAAAAATGCTAAAACAGCTCTTTTATAGATCTTGGTTTTTATGTATTTTTGAAGTAATTTCAATCAACATTATCCAAATACGAAGAACACTTTCGCATTGCACCTTTTTAAGCTGTATAGGGCGGGTTTGTTAATTTCGATTCCAACGTTTTTTTTACTGAGGGACCATCATCACTTTTACTTTTTCATATGGATCCAGAAGAACGTACATGCTGTGTCAGATATTGCTTTTTATACCCAATTCAACGATGTGTTACCTGATTTGTAGCGATTCTTGTACCAAAAAATCAATTTTTAGTAAATTATCTACATTGTTCAGTGGCAGGCCATGATCAATATTGCTGTGGTCAGTTCAAATATCTATCGATATATATCTCATAATAGATATATCGAAATTTATTACAGTTATTCATTATCACTATGCCGGAGAATAATTTCACAGGGGCAGAAAAAGTGTTCATTTTATCTCAAAACAATTGTATGACTGCTGAAAGTATGTACATACATAAACAAATATCCTGTAAGAAGACCAACTGAAGATCAATCTTCAGACATCTAGCTTTCAACTTGAGGAGGTCACGGGTCATTTAAAAAACTTACTAAAATCTAGTAAAAATCTCTAATGAAGAAAAATAATTTGAATTTATTCAATCAGTCATTGAAAAGCTGAAAGTATCAACAAGGTAAATTGAAAGCCAAACTGTAGTTGCCACATCTACAGCAAAATCAATAGGTATTTTTTAAGTTGAGCCGAAGAGTACTTCAACAGTTACAGCAGAAACGAGGGTCATATTAGTTTCGAAAAATACAATTTCGGCACTATGTTTCTCTTGACTAGATTAAAAAATGCAAATTAAAAGTTATTGGAAAATAATCATGTCAGGATTAGGGCTGACATCGGTTAAAAGTGACGAAGCATCTAAAAATGCAAATTTGAGAATTGTGGATAAGTCCAGTTAGAATTTCGACAAAAACCGATTAATAAAGACCAACCTCGTTTGTCTAAAATTGTCAATTTTGATGTTTTTGGAAAAATTAAATTTGCCATTCAAATCGCTCAACACTAATTTCAATTTTTGAAAAAAAAATGACTCTAATGCTTCAAAGTGCAAATTTTGTTTTTTTGAGATAATCAGGTTAGGATTAAGGTCAAAATCAGTGAAAAATCTCTCAAAGCGTCTAAAAATACAATATTGAGAGTTTTTTAAGAAATTCAATTAAGATTAGGGCCAAGTCGGTTAAAAAATGAGCCGAAACGTTTAAAAAATGCAAATTTGGAGTTTTTAGAATTTATGGTGACGTTTTCTAGCCAGCGCGATCACCAGATTTAGACCCACTTAACTTCTTTCTTTAGGGCTTAAAAAACCTAAAAACAAGTTTACGTTCACCATTTCAATCCGTGAATTAGTCTTGGTATCCTATTTCCAACCAAGTCTCGGTCTCGTTCTTGTAATCTCGACCTTGGCTTCGTCTCTCTCGTCGATCAAATCTTATAGACTCTAAAGTCAATCTTTCATGTTATCTTCACTTTCTTCAACATTAAGTGGTTGCTGAGCCCTATGTTATACGGAGTTACCAGAGGGTATCCAAGTCCTGTCGTCAAAATTATACAATCGGTGACTTGTTTTGATTTTTGAATGAGTCTCGGTATCCTATTTCCAACTAAGTCTCTGTCTCGTTCTTGTAATCTCGATCTTGGACTCGTCTCTCTCGTCAATCTAATCTTATAGACTCTAAAGTCAATCTTTCATGTTATCTTTACCTTCTTCAATATTAAGTGGTTGCTGAGCCGTTGTCGTACGGAGTTACCAGAGGGTATCCAGGTTCTGTTATCAAAATGATAGAAACGGTGACTTGTTTTCAGATCTCTGAATGAGTCTCGGTATCCTATTTCCAACTAAGTCTCGGTCTCGTTCTTGTAATCTCGATCTTGGTTTCGTCTCTCTCGTCGATCTAATCTTATAGACTGTAAACTTAATCATGGAGGTTTTCTTTACTTTCTTCAACATTAAGTGGTTGCTGAGTCCTATATTACACGGAGTTACCAGAGGGTATCCAGGCTCAATCGTCAAAATTATAGAATCGGTGAATTGTTTTTAGATCTCTGAATGTGTTTCGGTATCCTACTAAGTCTCGGTCTCGTTCTTGTAATCTCGATCTTGGTTTCGTCTTTCTCGTCGATCTAATCTTATAGACTCTAAGATCAATCTATCATGTTATCTTTACTTTCTTCAACATTAAGTGGTTGCCGAGCCCTTAGTTATATGGAGTAATCAAAGGTTATCCAGGTTCTGTCTTCAAAATTATATAAACCGTGACTTGTTTTTATATCTCTGAATGAGTCTTGGTATCCTATTTCCAACTAACTCTCGTACTTGTAATCTCGATCTTGGTTTCGTCTTTCTCATCAATCTAATCTTATCCACGAGTCGATCTTTCATGTTATCTTTACTTACTTCAACATCAAGCGGTTGCTGAGCCCTTTGTTATACGGAGTTACCAGAGAGTATCCAGGTTCTGTCGTAAAAATTACAGAAACGGTGACTTGTTTCTAGATTCGGTCTCGTTCTTGTAATCTCGATCTTGGTTTCGTCTCTCTCGTCTATGTAATCTTATAGTTTGAACGAAGTTGAAATATGTCAGCCTTGGAAGGAGAGAGAATGCCCCGATTTTCAGAGTTTTTCAGGAGCTTCCTTATGATTTGTTTTTCCTCGATATCTAATGTCTACTCTTGTTATTCTCATTCAAAATTACGGGACACTTCTATGGTCCCTCTAAGCCCAATATCGTTATTGTCTGTACTTAACATCTCATCGAGAGCCGCATTGTGTCTTTGTGAAATGCCAATCGATTAAGTATGGCAGAGAGTTCTGATTTCGGGCTAGCATTGGAATCTCTGATCGCAGATTTTAGCTTTTTAGAGGAAGTGTTGATTTGAATGAACAGAAAGGAGACGCAATGGCAACGTTTCCAAGACACTTGATTGTATGTAAAGAATTTTATTCATTCAGTGAATTAATTCAGAAATTAATCGCTTTCAATTGTGTCGTACTGTACATTGTTTATGTTGAGTGTGAGAGCCCCATGCTCTGAGCTGTGGTTTGGTCTGGTGAATATGGTGAAGCAGATGTTACTTAGATTTAGAGATTTAGACATTTCCCACTTGACGATTCTTCCCTAATTAATACCGATAGATATGCAGTCTTACTCGACTTTTCATAGGGCTCAAAACACTTTACAATAACTGACATTTACTTTCTAGGCCACGCAAATTGAGGATGCAACCTGTTTTCCCAAACGACTTGAACAGTTTTGGTACAATTTTTCAAAAGATTGGAGATGGCGTAACTTTTGCCTTTTCTAGGCAATCAACTATCTTGTTTCGACAACAATAGTCCAACAAAGTTGCATCCAATTGGAATTCGCAAAATGTGTAGTGCATTTAAATAAAATTACCTTCGAGTGCTACTAAACGATTTTGTAGTGTGTACACAGAGCAGTCGTTGTGTTAGATTTGCAAATCACGAGTCGTGGGCGTTCGTACATTCATTAATAAGTACTTCAAGAGTAGTTTATCCCATTTTAAAATCGTTTACGAGAGTGCTTATATTGACTCTTGTAGCCGGAGGGCCGTTCGTCCTACACACCTTGCACTTTCTTGAGCATAATTTAAGTGGTACTTTTACACCACTATAGTGCATCCCATTAACCTATTCAAGTGGCAAATACAGTAGTTTTGTTTTTATTTAAAGTGTTTGGTCTTGTTTAGCCATTTGAATAATTATCCGACTTTTTGTTGTGGTGTGTGTGTGAATTATTGTTGCACAGGTGTCAAATTACATGCGATAATTACGTATTCAACGTCAGAGGTGATTAATTTCTTCATGCAGCCATGACGATTTTTCTTTCGGTGTAGTGTTTGCTTGCTCGCGCTCTAGCCGCACTTTATCATTTTTAATTGAAACATGGACTTTTTTTGCATTCTCCGAATACCTCCGATAAGCATTTTGAATGATTTGCAGCACTGCATACCACTCTTAATTTATTCGGCAATGGTAGGTCATGTGGGGAATAAAACATGTTGCTTGCAGCAATCGCAAGCAACATTTCTACAATTCAGTTCATTAATCTTTAGGCTTTTTGTGCCAACTGGTAAGTCCATTATTGTTGGTATTACGAAAACTTTCGTTCGATGAACAAAATAGTCAAAATTATTATTTTTTAATAGAAACGCTGTGTATATTATAAGTAAAGGCTTTCACGGCTGGTCAAAATGCAATCTCAAGTATGTGGTGTTCATTATAAAACTTCATCTAGTTGGCTGTGAAATGTCAAAAGAAAAGGATGGAGAAACAAAAGTCCATTTATTCTGATTATGTCAAAATCCTTTTCTGTCAAAATTTCATAGCCTGCTAGATGAAGTTTTATAATGAACACCCCGTATTTTCCGGGCTTTGAAGCCGTGGTCCAATGGAATTTCTTCCTGACTTTTCGTTTACAGCTGCGGCAGATATTACCAAAGGCGAAGTGATCTCCCGTACTTCCTGACGTTGACTGATTCCACGGAGCTCACCACAGTCGAATCAGTCAACGTCGGGAAGCACGGGAGATCAATTCGTCCATTGTCTCATCGCTTTTGATAATGTCTTTTAGTTTAAAATTACATCAAAAGAATAAAAACCTAAAAAAGAATATGAATAGAAATGTACGAATAATAAAAGAACAGAAAGAAAAAATCTAAATGAAAAACTACGAACAGCATATTAATATAAGTAAATCAGGAATAGTTAAGAAATTATAGAAAAAAAAAATATGTCCCGAAGAGGAAGATAGAGGTACAAATTTAAAACATTTTAAGTTTAGTTCAAAATCGCTTAAGAGTTTTCAAAAATTTGCCCAAACAGGTCTCTTTTTTGGGGACCATAAGTTTTAAATAAAAATTGATTGTTCACTTGTTGAATTTCGGGCCAATACCCATGTAAAAGGGGAAAAAGTAGGAATCATTAATCGTACTAATTCCCAGATTTGGGCCAAAATAGTCTCAATGGAAATAAATTGACATTACAGGAATAGTTTACTCGTTGATTAGGTACCTCGAAAGAATGTTAACATTGCAAAGTGGAATTTAGATCGATGATCGATCGACAGAGAACAAAACATTTTACAAACAATAACACATAATAAAAATAGATAAATTTTTCACTTATGGGAAAATTTTTATTTCGGGCCAAAACACCTAAAAAACTTTAAAATCAGGAATCATTTATTCAAAAACACACATTTGCATTACAATTATAGTGTATTCTTTGGAAAGGTTTAATTTTTTGGTCCAATTTACCTCGAAAGAATAAAAACCCATTACAAAATCGGATTTAAATCAATGAGAGAGTATATAAAGAAACAAAAAAGACAAGTCAAGGATGAGGAATAGAAAAAAATGAACAACAAAAAACATTTATATAAGAAAGGACAAAACCCACAGAAAGAAAAAATCTGGAATAACCAGAAATTAGATATAAAGAAAAAAAGTTAGAAACAAAAATTTTGAATATTTTAAATTCAATACAACATTCAATACAAACTTGTGTTAAAATTTGTAAAAAAAAAATTTCTTTTTTGGACCAAAACTTTTCCATTAAAAATAAATTTTTACTGTTGATGGAAAAAATTAATTTTGTGCCGAAATTCTATAAAAACTTAAGAAATCACAGACTATTAGTCGTTAAAAAACAGTTTTGAGCCAAAGTTATTTCACTACAAATCAATATAGATTAAAATTATTCACCCCTTGGAAAAGTTAAATTTCTCAAAATTGAAAGGAATGAAAACCCAATAGAAAGTCCAATTTAGATAGATACATAAAGGTGAACGAATCATGAGAAAGAATAATAGAAAAATATGAAAAATAATGAAACCAATAGAAAAAAAAATTTGATAAAAGAAAAAAGACGGCAAGGAAGAGAGGATGGAAATAATTACACTACAAAACGAAGGCGAGCAGCCTCAAACAACAGGAAATTTTTGTTTTGGTAGTTAGAGGAGGAAAAAATACCTAAATTGTCGGAACTTCTTGCTCAGCAACTGACAAGCAAATAGAAGAGACAAGTAATAGAAAAATCTGTACCTAGAATGAAAGTTGTCAAAAGTAAAAAATTAAGAAATAGAAAGACGATAAAGAGAAATAAATTTAAATTGTTACTATAAAGAAAAAAAAACTAAAAAGCCTCAAACAACGGTTACAGTTGAAAAGGTTCCCAAGACATTAAAATATGTTCCTGAGGAAGTCCCTGAGCAAATACAAGAGACTTTTATTATTGAGAAAGTTGTTCCAATAAAACTAATTAAAAAACGAAGTGTAAAAAAGGAAACTGACTTCAAAAAAGAACAAGCAAAAGTTGTTACAGTAGAGGAGGCTGGAAAACAGCTACTAGATACCAATATTGTTGAAAAAAAAGGATCGTAATGTGGAATTCAACAGCTATCCGAGGATTTTGAAGAAATAATAAAAGAAGAAGGGTGACATAGAAAACAAAATCGAAGTTGTGACTGTAGAAGAAGAAGGCAGAAAAAGCTTTAATTGAACCACGGTCACTGTGGAAGAGCTACCATAAAAAGTATAAAAGAACACAATTCTAGAAGGTATTTCAAAGAAGAAAACTGCAAAAAAGTGAAGAAAAAAAGTAATGGAAAAAAGATAAAAATTTACATTGTTACTGTCGAGGATGAGGGTCAGTTACCAGAAGGTACTATGAGTAAAAAACATGCAAAAGGACTTGAAAGGATTATGAATATTTTTAAAAATTCAGAAAATTACCTTTTTTCTTCAAAGCAGTCACCAAACCATTAAAGTGGCCAACAAACCAGCAAATCTGGCAAAATTTCTCCACACCCTGCCACACAGGTTTAAATTCAATTTGAACATTCTGCTGTAATATCGCTAAAGATGTTTATCGCTCATGCTGAGTCTAGGCCTTAAGGCTGGCAAATATCAGGAAAAAATTCTATGGGAGAACCCTACAAACAAGGCGATTTAATAAGCCTTGACGGCGCTTGATAGCTTGGTTGCCAAGCAAGGTTACCGCGTGTGTAGCCAATAAAAATTCACTTCTCGCCTCAAAGGATAATAATGAGTTACAGGCTTACGTTTATTTAAGTTTCTTATACTCACTACGTCAGGGGCCCGGTAATTTTAACAGGAATATAATTTTCGTAGAAGCAAAAAAACTCACCAAAGGTCTTCGTCCATGTGTCACACAACTATTTGTCATACTTGATTATCTTTAAACTGGGAATTGAAAACCTTGAAAACTCATGTCAAACATTATGGAAAAAAATAGAAAACGTAAAAGTTTCGATAAATATTACGATTTTGGTACAAGGTATTCCAAAGAAGAAAACCGCATAAAACGGAAGAAAAAAAGTGATGGAAATAAAGAAAAAATTGACATTGTTACTGTCGAGGAGGAGGGTAAGTTACCAGAACGTACTGTGAGAAAAAAAAATGGAAAAGCACTCGAAGGAATTATGAATATTTTCAAAAATTCACAAAATTGCCTTTTTTTCTTCAAAGCTGTCACCAAACCATTAAGTTGCAAACAAACCGGCAAATCTGGTGAAATTTCACCACACCCAGCAATACAGGTTAAAATTCAATTTGAACGTTCACCTGTAATATCACTAAAGATGTTTATCGCTCATGCAGAGTTTTGCCCTTACGGCTGGCAAACATCAAGAAGGAAATTCTGTGGAAGAACCCTACAAACAAGGCGGTTTAATAAACCTTGACGGGGCTTGACAGCTCGGTTGCCAAGGTTACCGCGTGCGTTGCCAATAAAAATTTACTTCTCGCCTCAAAGGATAACAATAAGTTACAGGCTTACACTTATTTAAGTTTCTTAGACTCACTAGGTCAGGGTCCCGGTAATTTTAACAGGAATATAATTTTTGTAGAAACAAAAAAACTCACCAAAGATCTGCGTCCATGTGTCACATAACCATTTGTCATATTTGATTATCTTTAAACTGGGAATTGAAAACCTTGAAATCTCATGTCAAACATTATGGGAAAAAAGATGAAAAATATAAAACGTAAAAGTTTCGATAAAAATTATCATTTTACTACAAAGAAGAAAACCGCAAAAAAGTGAAGAAAAAAAGTAATCGAAAAAAGGAAAAAAAAATATATTGTTACTGTGGAGGAGGAGGGTAAGTTACCAGAACGTAAGGTGAGTAAAAAAAAATAGAAAAGGGCTCGAAGGAATTATGAATATTTTTAAAAAATCACAAAATTAACTTTGTTCTTCAAAGCAGTCACCAAACCATTAAAGTGGCAAACAAACCAGCACATCTGGTGACATTTTACCCCACCCAGCAACACAGGTGGCGAACATCAGGAAGCAAATTCAAAACGAATAAAGCATAAAACCCAAAACACAATCCTTAGAGTGAAAAAAATTCAAAAGTCTTGTAAAGAAGTTAATTGTTGCACCAAAACACATCAACACGTTCGTGGTATTGAAGAAATTTGCTTTTTGGATCAGGAGCTTTCATGCCTCTTAAAATTCTTAACAAAAAGCGAAGAAAATTGTGCTAAAGTGTTTTCCGGATTTTTAAGAAATAACCTGATAACCTTAACCAAATTTACATAATATTATTTGACGAGAAGACTGTAAATTATGGGTAGACAACTTCCATGCTTCATACACCACTGCTACTCGTGAGGAAAACAATTTTTCTTCTAAACAAATGGAAAAACGCGTTTTCGTTACTTGTTAGTGAATCGTCGACGAGTTTACTTACATGTTGCACTTTTCTTCATAATAAAACAGAAAACTGTCAGATATATCGTTTTCTACAAACAAGATTCTGATACCCAACTTTCTTCTTTTCAGCGACAAATGACATAATAGAGGAAGCCACATACTCGGGGATAATCGACCCCAGCCCCGAGTGGCACACGCTGAACCACAGGGGTCCCCGCGCACACCTAACCTACAGGGTGCGCGTAAAATGTGATACTCACTACTACAACTCTACTTGTACAAAATTCTGCCGGCCGAGGGACGATAAGTTCGGCCATTTTATCTGTGATGCTAATGGTGATAAGGAGTGTATAGAGGGGTGGAGGGGAACTATTTGTGATATAGGTAAGTTGCGTTATTGTCACACGAATGATCATGTTTTTTATTTGACTATACCTTTATTTTGTAGCTGTATGTAAGACGGGATGCCATCCCATACATGGAAAATGTGATTATCCTGGGGAATGCAAGTAAGTGTCTTTTAGTGTCAAAATGCTTAACAATAAACATCGATATCGTTCGAAAAGCACTCCACCTATTGGAGATCTTCTATTGGTCATGCATATTCATAATTTCTATCACCAACCAAACCTGAGCTTTGTTACCAAAAACTACACGAATTCCGGCATTTATATGTTAATTAACAACAATATAAGTTTCGGTAACAGCCTGATTTGCTTATCTTTTATGGTATCCAAGTGTATAGGTTAGCATTTTTCTATCATGAACTGAAATGGCCGCTCATTATTAGCGCCGAAGTCGTTAATTAAGTTATTCCAGAGGGTCGCTATACCATTTTGTTAATTAAAAAACACACTTAAGAGGTATTAGACTTGTGAGGTTCTAGTTTATCGAGCAATCTTAAGTAGGAGTGAGCTTTCAAAGCAGTTTCCCTCACGCGATAATAAAACAATAAAAAAATGTCAATACAAAGCTAAATTTACAATATTTTTTAGAATAAATATATTGATAAGATCTTGTTATGTGAGAAATATCTTGCCGTGTAGTAGTATATTATGGGGAAATGATTAAGTTAAGAAACGTATGCATGCTTAACAGCTTTTTAATTAACAATGCTCTTTGAAGTGTGACCGTTCATTAGCAATACATTTCAATTCGAAATTGGAAATCTAAATGAGTACGTTTTATGTAAATTTGTACGCAAATTAGTACCACCGCTCACAGGCCGCTTTGAAAATCTCGGAAGAAAAGCCGGTGATAGTTCTGGTAATAAATCAGAACAAAAAAGTATTAACTAAAGTGCATTTATTTCTTCTAATGCAAACAAGAGGCACTTTGTTTGGAAATGACTTAATTTTTCTTTGAAAAAACAGTAATAAAATGAAATGTACCTATAGCTAGAACAATTTCAAGCGCTTCGCTAAATCTGGTAGCATAAGTGCAAACTCATGTTTCACGGGGTAGAAATGCTTCTAAATAAGGCACAAATTGCACCTAAAAATGGTAATATCTGACGAGCATAAGAATTTTCGAATCTCGCTCGATTCAATAACAATCACACTTGAAACTGATTGAACGATTTTTCTCACAATCCACTATTCATAGCGATTGTCTGAAAGAATTCTCTATCCATAACGGCCGATCAATCGACAACTATATGGCTGAGGAGTAACGGTTAAATGTCTTCTGCACGATTTGCCGTAGTGATTGCGTGTGATTGATTATTTTTTCAATTAAAACGAAAGTATGCTAGACATGGCCTAATATAGTGGCACTAATTAATTAGTATATGAATTGTATGTTCAGCAGAAGTGAGCGTTGTTACCGCTTGTTGAACTGATTTTTTACAGCTGTTGTAATTATGTTCAGCTGTCGATATATTTTGTTTGAGCATAATTAGGGTCTTGTTTTCGGTAGGTAAAGAAGTGTAGAGCCTCTCTTAGTGCTTGTTTCGTGAGTAAAATAATCCATTCATCAAGCCCAAATTTTCGAGCTGCGATAAGTCAGTATCCGTATTCGAATGACGTCAGCAGGATGTAAAACTAACGCAAGAGACTTCTCTATTTTGACGTCATTCGAATACGAAAATTGACTATTCGAATCTCGAGAATTCGGGTCTAGTTTGTTACAAGAATAAGCACCAAAAGTCGTTCCAATGGCATTGACATATTTTTGTTCCTGAAAAAATCTGATACTCTCTACCCTGGATCGAGTCTTCTGGCACGTCCAAGCACTCAAAAGCTCCATGGTTTTCACAATATCAGTGATATCGTCATACTCCTCACTAGAAATGTGTTTCAAAGTAAATTTGCGACAGTTGTCCTAACACTGCCTGCTCCATCGTAAAATTCACATTTTCCTGGTTATATTCAAATGCCACTAGTAGAAGTAATTGAATAACTTTTGTCAAAAGCACACCTTACTGAGAACAAGCTAAATTTCAACCCACTGACATGAAATGTATATGGGATATTAACGTAATATAGTATACAGCAACTCTCCATTTCCCAGCTTCATATTTCTTGCTCTCAACTAATAGGATTAAACGTGTCAAACATTGACTTGTCTAAACCCATATTTTGTTCTAGTGCTTCTTTTTCTAGGCACCACTCACTAGAGTTCAAGCTGGAACCACCTGTCACTGAAGACCCAATAAATGCATTGCCATCCTGCCTGTCACCTTTTTTTTGTCCTGTTTCTCCTTTTTAAACCAGCACTCACTTATTAGAATCTGACTAGTTTTGTTGCAAAAAGTGCAAGTTTCTGTTTCCTTTTTCTTAACTTATCCTTTTTTTGCAGACTATATGTCTTATTTTATGACACATACAACGTGTGGCCTTCTTGTCTACATCATTATTTTGAAGAGAAACGCTAACCTGAACTAACCTGAACTATATAAAAAAAAAATTAAGGAAGAACTAAATTGTCACTTATAAGAACTGCTCTTCGATATCAAGAATCAACTATTATCAATTCCGTTAAAAAGAAACCCAATTTCCAGTCTGCTCAAACCAAAAGGTCGGTGTGCAAGCTTCTAAAACTATTACTAAACCAAACTTAATTACTTGACAAGTGGCAACATTTATTAGTCTTAACAGTTAAAGACACTTTAGCTTTGGATCAATTCGGATTAAAGGTTACCAAAACTTACGGTTTAGCTATCAATTTAAAATAAAGAGATACGCTTTTAAGTCGTTTCTAACTTAATTACTTTTTAGTCCTTTTTTTGTAAATGACTAAAACCTCATAATACTGATTTCGACTTGAAGAAGTGATTAAAAGTCTAAATAAGTAACAATTACTAATTCGGATTAAAGAGAAGGAATTTAGTTCCAGTTTTCTGATATTCAAAAATTAATTTCCTGATTTACAATAATTAATTTTCTGTATTTTGTTATTGTACGCCAGAGTAATCACCGACTTTCTAAACAAGATTTGAAGCACACCAATAGATTTTCTTCGTTAGCCAAATAATTCTATGGGAGAGCCCTACAAACAAGGCTGTTTAATAAACCTTGACGGGGCTTGACAGCTCGGTTACCAAGGTTACCGTGTGCGTAGCCAATAGAAATTCACTTCTCGCCTCAAAGGATAATAATGAGTTACGGGCAACCTTGAATAGAAGCTAAAGCCCAACACATTAATCTTCTGGCAACTTACCAAAATGGTAATTTTTATCAAAACTTCAATTATGTCATCAAATATGACACTGGACAATGGACGCAGATTTTCGGTGAGTTTTTTCGTTTCTAGGAAAATTATCCTCCTGTTGAAATTACCGGGACACTGACCTATTGGGTCTAAGAAACTTAAGTAAATGTAAGCCTGTAACTCATTATTATCCTTTGAGGCGAGAATTGAATTTCTAATGGCTAGCCCACTCGGTAACCTTGGTAACCGAGCTGTCAAGTCCCGTCAAGGTTTATTAAACAGCCTTGTTTGTAGGGTCCTGGAACAAGTTCTGGAAAGAATGGATAAGGAAATGGAAATTCTTTTCACAATTAAGAGAAGAAAACTAGAGTTTCTTGGGCATGTTATGCGTAATTCAAAATATGAAATCCTGCAGCTCATCATGCAGGAGAAGATCGTGGGACGCAGAAGCGTCGATCGACGTAGAATTTCCTGGCTACGTAACCTGCGAGACTGGTTTGGTGTCGCATCTATCGAACTATTTCGGACAGCTGCCTCTAAAGTTAGAATAGCCATGATGATCAACAACGAAGAAGAAGTTCCCGTGATAAATTTTTTGGAGTGTGATAGTCGCGTAGTTTTTCCCACCAGTTCTGGGACTTGGCAATGCTCCATATCTGGAATTCAGCCTTGACCAAAGAGTATGAGAGTCTCAATGCCGGCTCCGGGCCTACGAATGCAGAGCCTGCCGCCCTCCTGGCTACAGAGTCGGCCCTCTAATTGCCTTTGTGACTACCATGGCCCGGGATCCATGTGACGGTGAGCGCGATAGGGAGTTCAGACTCTTGTGGCAGTTCCAAACAGTTTTGGAATTGCAGCGCAAAGACATAAGTGCTAGAAGCTCTGCCCGACTATCCGAGCAGATCTTTATTGATCTATTGTGTCCTCCCTCCCCTAATAGGTGTCGGGCACACAATTCAATGGCATGTATCTCTGCCTGAAACACTGCGGTGAATCGACCCAGGCTCTCTGCTATGCAAATGCCATCCGATTTCCAGTGCACTCCGGAGCCAGCCTCTTCGTCGGTTTTGTATACCAGGTACTTCCTGTCAGTTGCAGATCTTCGCCTCGTTCGTCCCAGTCTGCCCACGAGGAAACCCTGACGACGTAGCGAGTGTCTAATGTACGTTTCGATGCTTAGGTCGGAGACCATGTTCAATACCGCAAGGCCTTCCAAGCCAGCCTGGACATCATTGGTCTCACCATCGAATGGCTGCGGTGCTATGTGCGTCATTTGTTGTAGCGGGTATGTCGCCTTCATTGCCTCTCGTGCCAGGAGTATTGAAAGTGGAAGCAGGTCAAGCATGCGCTCCATGGCTGCCATTGGTGTCGTTCTCGTTTCCCCTGTGATGCAGAGACATACTTGTTTTTGCAGAGAAGACAGTTTAGCTTTGATGGAGGGCTGTCTTCTCTTTTGATACCAAACTATGGCCCCATACGTAATTATCCGTCTTATTACCGTCACATATAGCCACATAGTTTGTTGGGGTCCCATCTCCCATGATTTGCCGCAAAGGTTCTTGCACGACCAAAGGGAGAGCTGTGTCTTCCTAACGGTACGAGTCACATGCGGGGTCCATGTGAATGATTTGTCCAAGATGACCCCTAGAAATTTTACTTCATTGGTAAACGGGATTGTCGTCCCTAATAAATATGGCGGGTAAGTCCAGCCTCTTCCTTCTGGTAAATGGCACAATCATCATTTTCCTAGGGTTTATTGATAGGTTTTCTTTTGAACACCACCTGTGTACAACATCCAGCACCTCTTGTAACGTCCTGGAGATTTGTTGGTCTGGATGGTGTCTTATAAGGATAACGATGTCGTCCGCGTATGCTTGGACATCGAATTCCCATTGTTCCAAAGTAGCCAGAAGGTCGTCCACTAGTAGGGACCACAGGAATGGTGACAGGACTCCGCCCTGTGGACAACCTCACCCTGTTGTAAATCTGACAGTGTCATCATTTAATGGTATAGTGTTCGTTCTGGATTCTATCATATTGCGAATCCAGTTGGTTATTGTTGGTTCGACTTTTCTGGCTTTACTAGCTGCATTATTAAAGGCCCCTACGACGTCTATGAAAATACCAACTGCGACAGGTTTTGTATCCAGGTCATCTTGGATTTTCTCCACCAGGTTGTGGAGTGCTAGTTCTGTTGATTTGTTAGCCTGGTATACATCCTGTTCCTTATTAAGGCGGTACGTTGTTAGCGCTCCCTCCCTCATGTATAGGTCAAGCAGCGTTTCCAAGCTTTTCAGCAGGAACAAGATTAGACTGATTGGCCTGAGCGATTTAGGATCTTTTCCCCTACATCCCATCTTTGGTATGTAGACGACCTTCAACCTGGACCAGCAGTTTGGAATAAACTTCCATGCACATGGAATTTGCACCCCCCATGAGGGTCGCTCTAAAGACCTTTGTTAGTAGAGGTGCGAGTTGACCCAGGCCTTGTTGTAGTAGAGCTGGAAACACTCCATCTTCCCCAGGGGATTTGCATGGTTGAAAAGCCATAATCGTGGATTTTAGCAGGGTTTATCTGGCCACTTTTTATCAACCGTTTGTACAGTCTTTAGAATTTTTTATCATATCATTCTATTCACCATCATTCAGTCAGAGCAGCCGCGGAACTTTATCAACAACATTGGAGCATATTAATGGATTTTTCCCCTCACCCCAAGATAGTCGCGTATTCTATAGAACAAGCCTAGAAGGACGGCAATTTAATAAACCTTGATACGGCTTGCAGCACGACTACCATGGAGACTGTCTCTGTAACCAATAGGAATTCACTTCCTGCCGCAAAGGCCTGCAATGAGTTATAGGCTTACCAATCCTAAGTAGTCTACAGTTAAAGCCAAGCGTCACTCGAATTATTGTTAATTTACGATTTGTGTTAAAGTATGAAGGTTGGTAAAAAAAATTCTCAAACTTACCTGTTCTGGACTTGGAAGTATTTCAATAGAGCACCAAATTATTATGAATTAAACCTTTTTGTGTATATAAGGAAATATTTGAAAAAAAAGTATTTTTTTTAATGCTGATCTTTATGATAGTTGGTTACTGAGAATCATTCACAATATTCACTCATAAAGCTGTTTCTGAAGATTAAAAACAAGTACAACAAGTATGAGAAACAATTTGGATTCATATCATTTGCATCAGGGTTATATTACACAATAGCTACACCACTTGATAGTAGCAGAAATAGTTTTCAATAATACTAAAGAATGTCATCGTCTGTGCTTAGCGTCCTTTATTTACTAATCTGAACGCTTGGTTAGCAGTAAACGTTTTCTACCCTGTTTTATAATCTTTCTACCGTTTATCTAACCTGAAAAGTGTTTTAGCGCTTAGCCTCAAAATCATGCACTTTAGTTTTTCAGTTTTTATACCTTTATTCTCACTTTTCCAATGTTCTCTTTTTTGTTTCATAGATTTGCTCCATTTATCTTTAAAATTTATTTTCTTATTTCCTTCTTTCTATAAATCTCGTCTCTTTTTCACATTTTGCTTTTTCATTGAATATTGAATTAATAAAGCATTTGATTTTTCGCTTATTTCCTTTATTATTCCAATAGTTGTACTCATTTGCTCTAGATTAATTATTATATCCTATTTTTCTTTAAATTTTTTTTCTATTCCTTGGTGTTCTTTATAGGTTTGCTCTTTCTTCAGTGTTTCAAATTAATGTATGATTTTCTGTGTTTCGGCTTTAGAAATCGTTTTATTTCTAATTTAGTTTTTCTTCCAGTCTTCTATCGCCTTCTTGTTTTTTATTTTGTTAGTGGCACTGTTTCTTGAAATTGCCAATTTGCAATTTCAAAAAATTGAAGTAGCTTCTTGTCCTACACCTGCTATCCAAACGATCACATACTAATCTTAAGTTAGTTCTCCAGAGTTCAAAAGTGATTCTTAAAGATTACTTAAACAAAATGATATTTTGGCTGTGACTATTGCACTATCTAATTCATACACTCAGAACGCTGCTTTGCTAAGGATCACTGACATAGTACTTAAGCAGTTGTAATTCCTATAGCATTTTTTGTATATAAGGGAAGGGTTCATACCACACCCATTGGCACTTATTCCGTATAAAGAAGGTCTAAAAGCCTTTACTTAGAATTTCAGGATGCGCCAGAAAAGGTAAAACTATAACGTATAGTTAAGACTAGAGAGATTGGCTTAACAATCCAACTGTTCAAAATAAATCGTAAAAGGTAACATTAACAATTTGATGTTGGTATTGCTTTACATGGACACTGAAGCGGGCGTTAACGCCTTACACAATAATTAGAAGTAGTGTTCTTTTTCACCTTAAACAGTTGCCATCACTCAAATTAAGAAGGAACTGAACAGCCTTTTGTAAGACGCTCTTCAATTTTATGGCCAATAAAACAACAGGCCATTATTATCGATATGTTAATCACTCGAAAACTGATATGTGAACTTATTAAGCGTGAGAACCGTACTTCCTGCTCATCGGTAGCAGTGTATATTTAAAATTTTACCACTTCAGCTCAATGCTGACATTATTGTACTCAGGAGGAAGGAAGCTCCTTGAAAGGGACAGTTAATTAGAAGGTAAGCTTTTATGGTCGATTGAAAGAATTCCCATAGATCTCGTTCACCCAGCGGATGGTATTTTATTATTAAGTTTTTTGTCTGAATCGCATCAATGGATATTTCCTCTATAAATCGATTTTAAAAAGGCGAAAGCGAAAGCAAAATTTTTCCGCAAAGATTAAAGGCACATTCTCACGTACTCCGTAAAGGCGAGCGCCCAATCTATATCTGATTTAGCTCCTCAATAATTGACATGTCTTCTTTATGTCGGATGAGATTTATCTGACGTCTCAGATGTAATTCTTTCTTCGATGATGTTGTCTTTGTTAAGTGTAATAACCTAATTGAAACTGAGTTAAAGTATATTGGGGTTTCAGCAGCAATAATTGATAAACTGAAATTTGAAATTAATTTTGTCATCGCATTTCCAGTTGTCGACCTGGATGGAAAGGCGATTTTTGCGATCAGTGCGAACCGTATCCAGGATGCAAACATGGATACTGCAACGGGTCTTCGTGGCAGTGCATATGCGACACCAACTGGGGAGGAATACTTTGCGATCAAGGTACGCTTTTAGTTTTTCATGTTACTGCAGTGTTGCTATTTGAACATTTTTTAAATCACCAGAATTTTTCTGAAAGAATTTATCAAAAAATCACCAGTTTAGTTATTTGTTGTTAAAATGTTGGTAGTACTTATTTTCCTAACAAGGGCGGAAAGTGATACTTTCCTGCACGCGATTGCTGTTGACCCGAATGAAGCGAAGCGGAGTGCTTCAGAAGTAAATGTATCATGTTTTAGATGACAGAAAAGTTCAAGAAAACCCATGTTTTGCTAGAAGCTCACATACTTGTAGATATAAAACACATTTTTGAGGATCAGCTGGCACGCAAGCACGGCGTATGCTCGCATAAAAACCATCAATAATCCACGCAATGATGTTCCTTATAAATCAACCCACCATCTTTAATTACGATATTATTTCCTTAAACGTCAGCCCCCTGCACCCTGCATTAGCATAAACCTAAATTAATTACCATAAAGACTAGGGACTTAAAGTGCGCTCATTTCCTTTTCCTGGATGTCCATTCTTCGTGTCACGCACCGCATTCTATTATACATTTTAATAAATACAGCTAGAATTCTACATGTAGAGAAAAATCGGACGTCTGCGCATAATTTTAACTTTTCCCATGCTTTACCTATGCTGCCTCTTGTTATCGCTCATTATTTGAAATAAACGGAACAGGCTAGGATGTATGCGTTAAGTGCACACCTGGTACGACTTCCCAATCCTAACAGGGACTAAAGAGATTTTTAATCGCAATTTTCTCCCATATTAAACAGGTTCCTAACGCAACATCAGGTGAGAACATAAGTGTATAGCTAATAACTCATCAACAGATAAAGCGGAATATGCAATACATCCACATCTGCAATTCTGAATGCACCTGAAAACAAAGAAAACGGCCCCTAATTGAGGCCCAAACTCATAATTTTCCAATGCCCTCTTCAAGCTCTTGGTACACCGATGCATATTCATGGGTGTGCCGCTCGTGAAAGGCCTTATAGACTAATTTAAACAGACCTCTGGTAGATCGAAAAAAAAATGAAAAGATGAAGAGACGAGCTGACGTACCGGAAGGAGCTTAAGGCAGACGGAGAGGGATAGTGACACGGTGCAGCTCGGGAGATTAAAACACCGTGGGATAAAGGCACAGGTGCTTCAAGTGAGCTTTTAGGGCTGGACGGTTTTTAATGAATGCAGATTGTCTTTAAAATTGTTGTTAAAGGTTTTCGAGTGTTGATTTGGCTTGTGAACGCCAGCAACACTTAATGGAGGCTACGTTAAGCGGAGGCTTTTTTCTAAACAAAGGATTAACCTCTGAACCCAATATTGCTATTTAAAAACGATTCATTAATACAGTGATGCTATCAGATCTGGTGCCCAGTTAGATAATTTGGTGACAACTTTGAAGAAAACAGCCAATTTTGGTGATTGTAAAAAATATTCTGGAAACTTTTTCAATTTCTTTTGCAGCCACAGTAATTTCTGGTAGCTTACCCTCCTCAAGAGTAACAATTTCAGTTTTTCATATTTTTCTTAATAACTGTTTTTTTTTTAATAGCTTCCTTTAAAACTCTAGTATGTACTTCTTCTAGTAGCCCTTCAATAGCATAAACTGCACTCTCTTCCACAGTGACCGTGGTTTAAGGTTTTTTGCCTTCTTCCTCTACAGTCTCAATTACGGATTTCTCCTCTTTGTCAATCTTTCTTCTTTGTAATAAAATGTCTTCTATACAATCAAAAGTGTTTTCCGGGATTTAAAGCCGTGGTCCAATGGAATTTCTTCCTGCGGCAAGCATTATTAGAGGCGATGAGGCAATGAGCTAAGTGATCTCCTATGCTTCCCGACGTTGACTGATTCGACTGTGTTAAGCTCCATGGTATTTATTCCCCTGCCGTCGCGCTGCAGCGGAGGGCCTGGGGTGGGGGCAGTGTTGATTTTAATAGCTTCCTTTAAAACTGTAGTATGTACTTCTTCTAGTAGCCCTTCAATAGCATAAACTGCACTCTCTTCCGCAGTGACCGTGGTTCAAGGTTTTTTGCCTTCTTCCTCTACAGTCTCAATTACGGATTTCTCCTCTTTGTCACCTTTCTTCTTTGTATAAAATGTCTTCTATACAATCAAAAGTGTTTTCCGGGATTTGAAACCGTGGTCCAATGGAATTTCTTCCTGCGGCAAGCATTATCAGAGGCGATGAGGCAATGAGCTAAGTGATCTCCTATGCTTCCCGACGTTGACTGATTCCACTGTATTGAGCTCCAGGATATTTATTCCCCTGCCGTCGCGCTGCAGCGGAGGGCCTGGGGTGGGGGCAGTGTTGACGTGGGGTTGTCGTAGATGTCGTAGACCGCGCTTCCAGTCTGCATGTAGAAACGTAATTTCCTCCTTCCTGTTGAAATTTTTGGCGTGTTTAAAGATCTCAATGACTTCTCTCTTCAGTCAGGGATAGAGACGCTGCAATTGATATACGTTGAAAAGGATCACGACATCCTTTTCAACGAGGTGGATATCTTATATCAATCGCAACGTTTCTATCCGAGATTAAAGAGAGAGACCCTTGAGATCTTTAAACACGACAACAATTTCAACAAGAAGGAGGAAACTACGTTTCTAAATGCAGACTGGAAGCGTGTTCTACGACAACCCCGCGCCAACACTGCCCCCACCCCAGTCCCTCAACTTCAGCGCGACGGCGACGGAATAAATACCACGGAGCTCACCACAGTCGAATCAGTCAACGTCTGGAGGCACGTGAGATCACTTCGCCCATTGCCTCATCGCCTTTGTTAATGTCTACCGCAGATGTAGCCGAAACGTCAGGAAGAAATTCCATTGGACTGCGGCTTCAAAGCCCGGAAAACACTTTAGATTGTATTTTGACCGGCCGTGAAGGCCTTCATAATCTTATAAAATCTCTTCTCTTCACAACATGCATCATAAGTACTTCATTGCTCAAAAGCTGTTACTTCCAACAAAAACTGTAGCCTCTTTTCTAGTTTTCTCCACTGTAATAACTTGCGTTCGTTCTTCTTTGACGTTTATTTTCTTCTTTAAAATTGGTTTTTTAATTACTTTCGTAGAAACACCTTCCCCATGAAGTATCTTGTATGTGCTCAGGGATTTTCTCAGGAGCATATTCTAGTTATCTCTCTCTCTTCAACTGTAACCGTTGTTTGAGGTGTTTTCCTTTTCCCTGTAAGTAACAATTGAGCCTAAAATTGAGCTTTTCCAACGAGTAAACAACTGTAATGTTGTAGATTTGTAATGAGACAATTTTGGCCCAAAACTGTTTTTTTTTACGATTAATGATTCCTGTTATTTTGAGATTTTAATATGGTTTTTATACGACCCGAAAGTGAATTCTTACAACACGAGATGACAGTCCAAAAAAAGGACTTTTTCTTGTACAATTTTGGCTTAAAATTACAAATATTTTAATTTTGTGCGTGTTTTTAAACATATTATTTTTTCTATAATTTGTCTATTTATTTTTTTTTACTTTGGGTGCTTTTCGTCGTTTGTTTAAAATTTTGGTTTGTTTATTGTTTCTATTCTTATTCTTCGTCAAGTTTCCTGTTATATATTTTAAATACCATAAATATGTACCCCTATCTTCGTCTACATCTTTTGGCCTTATAATTCTTACCATTTTTCACTTTTCTGAACGATTGTAGTTTTCAAGGTGTGCCTTTGTAGTTTCAAATTTTTTCTTCTTAATTGTTCTTTTATTCTTCATGTTTCTCCGTCTTTATTATTTTCCATGCTTTTTTAAAGTTTTTGTTCTTTAATATTTTGCATTGTTTTCATTATTTTGCTTTTGGCATTGTTTTCACCTTTTGCATTGTTTTCATTATTTCAAGGTAATTTTGATCTAAGATTAGACTTGTCCAACGAGTGAACACTTGTAACGTAAATTGATTTCAAACGAGAAAATTATAGCCCAAAACTGGGTTTTTTTATGCGACAACCCAAAATGGAACTTCTCCAACGAGTCAAAAATCAATTTTTATTGAAGGAATTATGGTCCGAAAAAGCTCTAAAAGAGGAACGATTTTGGCCCATATTTTTTTACTTTTTAAACATCTTGTTCTACTATTTCAGTTTTCTTACTACTTGCTACTTGTCGTCTTTTGCTTCTAATATTTATCGTTTCAGTTGTATGTTCAAATATAAATGAAACGATTCAGTTGCCCTTTCAGTTATGTTCAAATTAATTTCAATTTTTTTTATTTGTTCTTTTTCCTCTTACTCTTTTTATTTTTGAACCTTGTTCTATTAAACCCTTTGTTCTATTGTTTATATTTTTTACTATTGTACAAACTACGTAAAAATTATGCATATATTGTTACTTAGTTACGGGTAGTTTCTGAATTTGTTATTCGAATAAAAACTGTAGCCTCTTTTCCAGCCTTCTCGACCGTAACAACTTGCGCTCGTTCTTCCTTAAGGTTTATTTTCTTCTTTAAAATTGGTTTTTTAATTAATTTCGTAGAAACCAGTTCCCCAGGAAGAACGGTATCTTGTATGCGCTCAGGAATTTTCTCAGGAGCATATTCTCGTTGTCTCTCTCTCTTCAACTGTAACCGTTGTTTAAGGCTTTTTCCTTTTCCCTCTAAAGTAACAATTTTAGTTGTTTCCTCTTTATCGTGCTTTTATTTCTTTATTACTAGTTTCTAATTTTCTTTTTAGGTACTCAGGTTTCCATTACATTTTTTTGTCTCTTCTGTTTGCGGTCACAGTTTTCATACAGTTGATTTTGTTTCTTAAGTTTTTTTTTGTCATTGTTCTTTTATTTATCATATTATTTTATTATTCTTTGTAATGATCGTTCTGTGCCGGAACTTCATCCACCGATTTTTTAACTGTGTTAGACTATGATGTACTATTAAGCGAAACATCTTGGACTTCCATTGCCCTCATTGAATTTTTTACACGACGTTTCGAGTTTATTTTCAAGTTTCACTTGAAAACGAGCAGAAATTCCACTCAAGTTTCATCTGCAAACGAGCAGAATGTGTACTGTCGAAACGTCGTGTAAAAAAACTCAAAAAAGATAATGGAAGTCCAAGATGTTTCTCTTCATCCACCGACTTACAGGTGGCAGGGCAGAACTTCACCTACCGACTCACAGGTGACAGCATTAGTCGAAATCCTTCATAACATCACACCGCCTTTCCTAATACATTTCTCATGTATAGCACGTCATTTTATAGTTCCAATTTATTTATTTTTTTTCCAATTTATTTTCATCGATCAAAATTGGAATCTTTTTTTTGAGTTTTCAATCTTTTGCGAAAATGTTCACCTAAAATTGAACTTTTCCCAACGAGTAAACAACTGTAATGTGGATTTATAATGAAACAATTTTGGCCCAAAACTGTTTTTTTTACGATTAATGATTCCTCTTATTTTGAGATTTTTAATATGGTTTTTATACGACCCGAAAGTGAATTCTTACAACAGGAGACGACAGTCCAAAAAAAGGACCTTTTCTTGCACGATTTTGGCTTAAAATTACAAATATTTTAATTTTGTGCGTGTTTTTAAACATTTTTTTTTCTATAATTTGTCTATTTCAATTTTTTTTTACTTTGGGTGCTTTTCGTCATTTATTTAATATTTTGGTTTGTTTATTGTTTCTATTCTTATTTTTCGTCAAGTTTCCTGTTATATATTTTAAATAACATAAATGTGTACCCCTATCTTCGTCTACTTCTTTTGGCCTTATAATTCTTACCATTTTTCACTTTTCTGAACTATTGTAGTTTTCAACGTGTGCCTTTGTAGTTTCAAATTTTTTCTTCTTAATTGTTCTTTTATTCTTCATATTTCTCCGTCTTTATTATTTGCCATGCTTTTTTAAAGTTTTTGTTCTTTCATATTTTGCATTGTTTTCATTATTTTGCCTTTTGCATTGTTTTCACCTTTTGCATTGTTTTCATTATTTCAAGGTAATTTTGATTTAAGATTAGACTTGTTCAACGAGTGAACACTTCTAACGTAAATTGATTTCAAATGAGAAAATTTTTACCCAAAACTAGGTTTTTTTTATGCGGCAACCCAAAATGAAACTTCTCCAACGAGTCAAAAATCAATTTTTATTAAAGGAATTATGGTCCGACAAGGGTCTAAAAAAACCCACATTATCGTTTCAATTGTATTTTGTCCTTTCAGGTATTTTCAAATTAATTTGAAATTTTTGTTTATTTGTTCTTTTTCCTCTATTTTTTTTCTTTTATTTTTGAACCTTGTTCTATTAAACCCCTTGTTGTATTGTTTATATTTTTTACTATTGTACGAAATACGTAAAAATTTTGTACATATTGATACGTAGTTACGTCTTTCAAGACTATTTTGGAGCGAAAACAATAAAATACAGTTTTTAACGTTAAAAAACTGAATGATTGATTGACGTCTTTCCTAGTGATCATGAGATGTTGCTCCTTAATACTTAATAGGTTTTTGCTTTTTAATCATTTTCTTTTGACACATCACAGCTAACTAGATGACGTTTTCAAATGAACACCCCCTACATGATTGCAAATTGCTGTTGACATAAAGGTGGGGACACAAATGAAGTCATATACACACTAAGGGGTGCCCCTACCCTTAACGCCTGGCAGTGGTTTTCATTTTAAAATTTCTTGAAACTTCGGCGAAGAAGAGGCGGTATGATGTTAGGTGGAATTTCAACTAGTGCTGCCACCTGTGAGTCGGTGGCACTACTAATCTACTAGCCAATTAGGTGACACAACTCAAAAAGAGGTAGCCTCATGGAGGACACATTTTAGAAGTTTAGTAATTCGTTAGGAGTAACAGTGATATACACTCGAGGAAAGAAGTACAATGTCTTCTATATATTGTTTGTACTGTAATAGAATATTTGTTTTTTGTCACAAGAATGATTTTAGAGAAGCACATGGTGCTTTTATCGAGAAAGTTGCGAAGATAAATGTAGATGCAATCTTCCCGTTTCATCAAGTTTTCCAGTGAAAAACGATAGAGCTTTAGCCCTATTTTAGGCACAGGTAGCATAGCTTTTTTATTGTAACAGTTTAGTTAAAAAAAGTCATTAAATTGGTAATAAAATGTCAAGAGAAGAGGATGGAGACATCAAAGTGTGATCTACTTATTTTATTCCATCCTTTTCCATCAAGAATGCATAGCCATTGACAAATTTTTTACGCCAAGGTTCATATTTCTAACAAAAATATTGACTTTGCACATGTAGAAAATGATACATTTTTCACGCCACGAATTCAAAGTTTTAACAAAAGTTCAAAAGAAAACGGAGTGCCGTTACTGCGCTAAAGCCACATAAACCTTCCATAAAAAAATACGGTATTCAGAATTAAATTAACTCAAGTTTTTGTGTGCATGCTTTTAGTTTTTAGGTAACCATAACAGTCAACTAGAAAAACCGTCATTGGCTCCTCAACATCAACAATTTTTGTTATCGTTGCGGCTTGATAAATCGATTAACAACAAAATGCTTTTACTTATTAAAGTAAAACATAAAAGTTTTGTTTTTGTGTGATTAATAACAGCTTCGTTTTCACGGTAATTTCACCTAAACATTTTTTGTGAGATCTGGAGGTGCACAGCTGACCTAATTTTTGTGCTTACTCATGGACTCGTACTGTTGTCTCGAAGACCGTATTCAAAAGCTTCTTATTTTCGTTTAGCTTCATTAGGGCAGTATTTTTTGTTTGTTTTAGTTTTATAACTAGTTCACCAACCTCGTCAAACAGAACCGAACACTGATCTTGTCAATTTAAAGTTATGATGCGCCAAAAAGGACAATGAAAGACGCAAGATAAGAATTCCTGCCTAATAAGAGATAATCGCCGTAAATAAGGGGATTTTACTTCTCGGTAACTTAAATAATTATAATAATACCCTTCTTTTGACACCTTAGCCACAAAGTTTAATCCTCTCAATTAGCAACCATGACTTTCCCTTTCTGGGTTTTGTATAAATCGTCGAGGTCGCCCTTCCACTACCTGAACCTGTAGAGGTAAAGGACCGGGGTATTTACGCCCTTCGACATAAAACTTTGAAGTGGCATGTCTGGGTTTTTTTTTAAATTGAGATTAATGATGTTTGTAAACAACCTTCCTGCTCTTGATGCTTTAGTTAATTATTAAATTTAGGAAAGCCTATACCACGAGCAAATAACAAGATTTTGAAATAATTCAGAGACTATGGTTCTCTGGGAGTTAATAAGAAATCCATGATAACGGTTACTCGAATTAGACACATCGTGAAGTACCCCGCCCATTTTATGCGGTTGCAAAATGAAATATACACAGTTTCGATCGATACGCCCCCTTGATCAACAACGACCTACCGACATTATAAAACAAAGAGGCCGTGTTCATGAACTTTTGTATTAATTACTAACATTATATCTGAATCGAAAAAGGCTTCATCAGTGCAATTGCACCTGACACAAATAAAAAATTCATTATAATCCAAAATTTATTTACCGTAAATAACGTCTTTATTATTAAAAGAGGCCAACACAAAAGAGACCTAAGCCGAAAATAATGTATTGGCAACAGATGCACTCAATATGCGGTTGGCTCGTGCTTATAGGACCCTCTTGGGCAACTGCCTAAAAAAACATAAAAAATACCTTCGGCCCTTTGAAAGCGCACCCTCGGCCATTCATCAATATTATGGTAAAAAAGTGGAGTAAACCACAAGGGTAATGGAATCATGTGAACCGTTTCATCAACAGGGTTGGGCCTGCTCTAACCACGTTAGGCCAGAAAAAAATGTCACCAATAGGTTTAGAAAATATGTCTTCTCGCTGTGCTAATACATTAAATTTGCTTCTTACAGACAAGCTACTTCTTACTTCAACAAACGTACGTTTGTGTGGTAAAACAACCAAGCACATGAGTCTTGCAAATTAAATATCTCTGTCGCATTCACAGAGTAGGCCCTTCTAATGACGATTTATTTTTTTAACCCCCCCAAACACATGTAGATGAGCGTGTCACGCCAAGTGAACAACAACAATGATGCACTTGATCATGTGAGTGATATCCGCGCAGATTAAAAGTATAATAGGCGAAATGCTGTGGATGTGATAGTGCACTGATACAGTCCATATTAAAGCGATTAACTAACCCTTTTACACCGTTTTTTTGGTCGTGTACTCGAACACATGTGCGTTAAACTGAGTTTAAGGAGGCGGGGGGGGTTGTTTTCTAGAACAAGGGGTTTTGATTAACTTAGTATAAGGGCAATAAACAAAGCAGGCCTTAGTTTCTTCAAGAATGAACAGTATAGTTATTGATTGAATTTGCATTTTTTGTGACCTCATTTTTCTCTCGTATCTACATCTCAAATACTGCTTAGACTTGAAAACTACCCCTCTGTCGCCTTAAACTCAGTTGCAACTCATGCTCGAGTACATGGCCAGAAAACGTGTAGAAAGGTCTACTGTGGACTGTATGAGTTACACCATAATATGCATAGCATTTTGTCTATTATACTCTTATTATCTACGAGGATGTATTCAGTCACCTGTTTAAGTCCTCAACATTACAGTTCAAACAACTACTAGGAGATATTTTCCACAATATATACTTCTAGCTGTATTAGTAAACTGCTGGAATTTGCCCACCTATATTTTCTGTCGTTGTTTTGCTTCTACTCTTCAGCAATAGATTTACTTCTTTGACCCCTTAGACATAGTAGACTTACTCAAGTGGCTTAAGCTGAAGCCAAAAAGTTATATAAATCTTTTCCATACAACCAACGATGTAAAGGTCGACATGAAGAAGATATATAATGGGTTTGATCCCGTTGACGTCTTGACACAAAATATAACAAGAGGATAAGAAATTATTGGGGAAGAAGACGAAAATCTGTAGAGGAGATAAAAGACGAGAAGTGTGAAAAATTAGATAACATGACGAATACGTGGAAGTGGATTACGAGAACGAAGACAAGAATGAGGATGAGCTGTAGAAGTCACTAAAGGAAACAAAACCATTCTCTCACTCTTACATTCCGGAAGTGGTGTGGAAAACCCTTTAGTAAATGCAGTAGATGTAGCAATCCCTACTGTCTAAAGTCCGAAATCTTTGATTTAAAACGCCTGTCTTTGACCGTAATGTCGTAATTTTGTGAACAACTAATAAAAGTAAAGATAATATAGTAGTTTCCTATGGATGCTGAGATAATGGACAAGAGTTTAGGTCTGTAGAACTGTATGATGAGAAACAAAAAGGTAGTGAAGTGCCTACTTTTTTGTTTTATAACATGAATGAGTTCCTCAGCTTTAGCATAACAGCTTTTAAGTGCTTGTAATGTTCTCTTAGCGAACTTATTTAGGCTACACTGTAGAGATCACCTTAAGTTGTTTTGGGATTTTGGAATGCCCGTGTTCTACAACTCCCATAGTAAAGTATATATAGTGTTGTACACCAATACATTATTTTATCTTCTACTTGAGGATTTTCAAATGACTACTTTTCACCTTAAGTTTAATTAAACAGATAAACAATGCCACATGAAAAGTGACAAGTTCTTCATCTAGTGGGTGTGAAGTGGTACTAGTCCTGACAAGTACGTAGAGCGAGGAAGAAGATTTGTAGCTGCCCTATGAATGGTGCTGTCCTTGAACAATAACTTGGTCTCGTTCTACGAAAGCCCGCTTGAGACTGTAGTTGGCTGAAAACCAAATAATACAAGCGTTCTATAACTTCACTGGGGCCATCGTAAGGAGGCCGCAATAGCTTGTTAACTGCACCAATTCTAAGAAAGACATGACACTATCTAAATAGCTTATCATGCAGTTTTTCTTATAATGGTGCGCTGCAGAAATTAAACTAACTGACTGATTTAAGTCTTCCTTAAGGCTTGCTCCAGTCGCAGTAGAACGGTAGACAGATTATCAACCCAATCATCGGTCTCTTGACATATAATCGCAGTTTTTAGAGAGCGATGCCAACGCTCCACTACACCATTCAAAGCTGGGTGACAAGTGGCCCAAATTTGCTTTGAACCAATTAATTTAGTTTCAGCTTAAAAAAGTTGAGAGTCGAATCGTGATCTTCTGTCTGTAGTAATAGAAGCAGGAACTCTAAATCGTGAAATCCAGACTTAAAAGGCAGTATTTATAGTGTCAGATAGACTCGTGGGACTGCATACACCTCTCTTCACAAACAGACCGATACTTAATTGGCACTACGATATTTTTTAATACTACTATACGCTCTACATACTATAGTAGCAGGAACTCCAATTCGTAAAATTCAGAGACTTGAAAGGCAGTAATTATAGTGTCAGACAGACTCATAGGAGCATACTCCTCTCTTCTCAAAGGGATTGGTCGTCTTGTGGAGAAAATGACGGCTAAGTGGAGTGAGAGTGGGTGGACTTAATGTAAAAAATGGGCCTGAGTCCTAGTCGCAAGGGTTTGGCCCTCCACTGCTACTAAGCAGCCGTTTAGTTGGTTGAAAAGAATTCGAATGTAAGCTGTTGGATACTTAATTGGCACTACGATACTGTTTAGAACCACTATACGCTCTATATGGTCTTGAAATTTGAGACTCGAATCGTGATCTTCTGTCTGTATTAATAGTAGTAGAAACTCCAAATCGTGAAATCCAGAGACTTGAAAGGCAGTAATTATAGTGTCCGAGAAACTCGTGGAACTGCATACTCCTCTCTTCACAAGGGGAGTGGTCAACTTGTGGAGAAAATGACGGCTAAGTGGAGTGAAAGTGGGTGGACTTAAGATTATTCTAATGGGCCTTCTGAGTCCTAGTCGCAAGACTTGCTAATAAGCAGCCGTTTAGCTGGTTGGAAAAAATTCAAATGGAAGCTGTCGGATACTTAATTGGCACTACGATACTGTTTAAAACTACTATACACTCTACAGGGTGTTGAAAGTTTAGACTCGAATCGTGATCTTCTGTCTGTATTAATAGTAGTAGAAACTCCAAATCGTGAAATCCAGAGACTTGAAAGGCAGTAATTATAGTGTCCGAGAAACTCGTGGAACTGCATACTCCTCTCTTCACAAGGGGACTGGTCCACTTGTGGAGAAAATGACGACTAAGTGGAGTGAGAGTGGGTGGACTTAAGATTATTGTAAAATGGGCCTTCTGAGTCCCAGTCTCAGGGCTTTGGCCATCCACTGCTACTAAGCAGCGGTTTAGTTGGTTGAAAAAAATACAAATGTATCTGTCGGATACTTAATTGGCACTACGATACAATTTAAAACTATTATACGCTCTGCATGGTCTTGAAAGTTGAGACTCGAATCGTGATCTTCTGTCTATAGTAATAGTAGCAGGAACTCCAAATCGTAAAATCCAGAGACTTAAAAGACAGTAATTATAGTGTCAGACAGATTCATAGGACTGCATACTCCTCTCTTCTCAAAGGGATTGGTCGACTTGTGGAGAAAATTACGGCTAAGTGGAGTGAGAGTAGGTGGACTTAAGGTATAAAATGGGCCTTCTGAGTCCTAGTCGCAAGGGTTTGGCCCTCCACTGCTACTAAGCACCCGTTTAGTTGGTTGAAAAGAATTCGAATGTAAGCTGTCGGATACTTAATTGGCAATACGATACTGTTTAGAACCACTATACGCTCTATATGGTCTTGAAATTTGAGACTCGAATCGTGATCTTCTGTCTGTATTAATAGTAGCAGAAACTCCAAATCGTGAAATCCAGAGACTTGAAAGGCAGTAATTATAGTGTCCGAGAAACTCATGGAACTGCATACTCCTCTCTTCACAAAGGGACTGGTCAACTTGTGGAGAAAATGACGGCTAAGTGGAGTGAAAGTGGATGGACTTAAGATTATTCTAAAATGGGCCTTCTGAGTCCTAGTCGCAAGACTTGCTAATAAGCAGCCGTTTAGTTGGTTGGAAAAAATTCAAATGGAAGCTGTCGGATACTTAATTGGCACTACGATACTGTTTAAAACTACTATACACTCTACAGGGTCTTGAAAGTTTAGACTCGAATCGTGATCTTCTATCTGTAGTAATAGTAGCAGGAACTCCAAATTGTGAAATCTAGAGACTTGAAAGGCAGTAATTATAGTGTCAGACAGACTCATGGGAGTGCATACTCCTCTCTTCACAAGCGGACTGGTCCCCTTGTGGAGAAAATGACGGTTATGTGGAGTGAGAGTGAGGGTCTTCAATCACTCGTTTTGCTCAAGAACTACTTGGAGCATGAAGGGAGATAGCAAACAACTGCCGATCGATATTTCCTAAAATTCTTCCCGTTTTATGGCGGGAAATCCGCCATGTTTGGGGCGAAATATCATCATCAGAGAACATCGGCAAATTTCAATTTCGAATCGATTGACTTAAACTTTTCGCTGCCATTTTTGTATGATCCAGTGAAATGTGGGGGCGGCAAAAACTGTAAAACTCTATCCATACTATTTCATTGACTTGAAGACACATCCAAAATACATTTGAACCCAAATATATTTCTCCAAAGTCCAAAATAAATGCTAAAGTAAGTGGATGCGTCAAATTCTCTATGAAATGGACGATCGTTATGAATCGCTACAAGGAAAATGTGTTGTGCAGGGAAATTAGTTTCTCCAGATGAAAACGAGCCCAAAAAAGGCTCCGGGTTCATTCGAGAATTTCGAGAAGGCCCTAACAGATTGATATTTGTGCAGGCTGAAGGCACATAAAGTTGTCTATCTAACGAGGTGCTATCCAGGAAAATCTATTGCCAGGAATAGCTTCCGGGAAGAAATCAGGCGATGATACCGGAGATTGCATCTATTCCCCAATTGGTTCCTCAATTCCTCCTGGAAAATTTATTTTTCCAGGATGAAGGCGGCTCTAAAAGTGCCTACTTCCATATGTGTTTACAAAATTAGTAACGTCCAACGACATGATACTTCACATTCTGGGAGAATTTTTTAACATATTTATAGTCTGCAACTGGAATTTGTCAGCCTTTGAATCTGAAAAAAAAACAATTTTAGCTGATAATATCTAACTGATATCTATTTACAAAATAAGAAGCTTGAAACGACATGATACTTGATATTGTGTGAAAAATCATATCATAATATATGAAGTCATGAAAAACATAATATAGTCTACAACTAAAATTAGTCAAAAATCAAAGAAATGAAGCATTTTCTTGACGTATCATCATAATGTTTAAATCCTGGTTCTTTCGAGATTTTTTTAAACCTTGAACAGAATGCTATTTATGCAGCCTGAAAAATCATAAAGCTATATGTCGAACGAGGTACATTCCAGGAAAATTTATTGCCAGGAAAGTGCGGCCTTCCGGGCAGAAATGGGGCGAAAATGCCAGAGATCGTATCTATTCATATATTATGGATATTTACAAGACTTGAATTACATTTCTGCACATTCGAAGTGCATTAAATTCTCAACGTAATGGGATCATTCCGAGGGAAATTTATTAGCAGGAAAATTGATTTTTCCAGAATGAAGCCTAGAGTAATAAGTGACCAATTTCCTATCCATGTTTACATCATAGATAGTTCCAAAAATTTTCTAATTTGTTTTCTACTCGAGATAATTATTATTAAACGCTGTGTTGGCACAGCTCCAATAATAATTTAAAAAAATTACTTTACGACCCCTCAAAAATTCGATAAACTAATGGTTTGTGAACTGTGGCTAGCGAACTATTCATCCAAACAATAGATAATAAAAGGTCCCTCCTGTTAAAAAGGCGACCAGGCCAAGTGTCAGATGGTAACGTATAATAAAGTAGGGTTGACACTAAGCCGATTTGTCTTCTTATGCTGTTTACTGTTGCCAGATATGAGGTGTAGATTTGAAAGATTGATTGTCTCTTCATTGTCGTCATACAGGGGTTAATTAGCATATATTGTTATTATACAATTACTGTTATTATGCAGTAACAGTAATGAGAAAAATACTCTGAAATACCGTGCTCTCAAGCCACCAATAACCCAAATAAAAAAAAATCTTTGGTAAATCGACAGCTTTGGTAAAGCTTGATTAATTAAACTCTAATTTACCAATCAGAGTCCTCAAGGAAGGTCCTCCTGTATAATAATGTATCAAATTAAGACACAAATGACCTCATGAATCACTACCATCGCCCCATTAATAGGAAACCCAGTAACCCAACAACTGACTGTTTACACCAATTTACCGCCTCCCTTTCAATTTCAGACCTGAACTACTGCGGAACCCACGAACCGTGTCTCAACGGGGGTACGTGCGAGAACACAGCACCCGATAATTACCTGTGCACGTGTCCTGAGGGGTTCTCCGGTGCCAACTGTCAAGTCGTGGATAACCCCTGTGCCCCAGCACCCTGCCTTCACGGGGGCACTTGCCTGGAGACCGGGGGTTCTTTCAGCTGCGAGTGCGCATCTGGTTGGACCGGGCCTACTTGTAATATTGGTAAGTTTTCTTTTTGCTGAACTAATCACGCAAATTATCTTACACAACTTAGCTAAAGGAATTAGAATAAATCCACCCATGTGCGGTCTCATTTGTAGATTTACAGATTTAACATTTACCCGCAGTATTGTGTAATTCAAGGCATGTAGAACAAGCCGAAATTGATTAGGCTGTCGCAAAAGTAGCAAATATCACTAACTTAGGCATTGATAGGTTTATGGAGATCTGAAGAGTGGATTTTCTCAAATAGGACACCTTCGTGATTTAAATTTTCACATGCGAGGTTTTACCTGATGCATGGTCGACTGCCACGATACGTGAATGAACAGTGTAATGGATTTTAGTTTCTATCAAAACATTTTCTTAATGTCTTCATCTCACTGCTGTACGTTAGAAAAGGAAATCTGCATATAGGACGGGGTCTTATTTACATACGGTTCTTCCTCGCTTGGGAATGGGATTGCAGTATGAACGTTCCACACCTTCCGTGTTTAAATAATTCACGATGCAGATATCTCCTATTTGCATACAAGTCAAGACCACGACGACTACCCTAATTTCAATTGCATTAGTTTGTTATTCAGTTAACCCAGATAATTCAATCATCCCGTATAATAACAGCTTACAAGCACACCGCTTAAATAATTATTAATATTGCCTCTTCACCTTTTCTCTTTGCAATTACATGTTTGCTGATTGTTAATTAAAATTGCTGATGGATTACATATACGAATGATTCCCATGTAAATTCATTTCTGATGGGAGGCTTACATGGCTTAAATTATCAATTTCCTGGTGAGTCACAAATAAAGGGTTTTAGAAACATGTTTGTGCAAGGAGAATTTTGACGAGAAGATGATATCGTCAATCTAGATCTAGATCATGAAGCGATAGTGCCGGATGGACATGCATTTACTTTGAGATAATTTATGCCCTTTTTCTATTTGGTCCTGATATTTAGTCAATGCATGCAGAACTAAAGCAGATTTCCGCCGAAGTTGTCACTTTCCTCAGACAGATGCGAGATGAGATTTCGCATGTGTGGCCTTGGGGCGACGCTTAGCAGAGAGTCAAACTCAATTTTCTATGAGGCGGAGAAACCACATACCGGTTTTGCTTATCAGTATGGTATACCTCAAACCTGAAAAAAAATGGAGTTCGGGAAACTTGGTTCTTTTCATTGTTCAAGGCGATGTGTATATGTACAAGTGGCGCCATCAGACGACGGCTGGTGATTCCACAAAGGGTATGTGAGACAAATCGTAAAGTGAACCAAAGCATATTTCCGCCGAAGTTGTCACTTCCAACAGACAGATGGCCGAGATTTCACACCTATATTGTCTGGGTCTGGGGGCGTGGTGTGGGATTCTTACCCACTAAAAAACTCCGTTTGTGCTTGGGGATTCCGAGCCCCGTTGCCTATAAATCCAATCCCCGGTCTGCTACCGGCAGTCTTCTCTGGATAACGCTCTTTCCTGTTTTATGTCTCATAGCCTCGCCAGCGTGACTGAATGACACATCTTGAGGGATATGTGGCCCTTGCTTCTCAGGGCGGTTTCTTGCCTCTTTACTGTTACTCTACTCTGCAGCTTGATATCCTAGCTGATGCCGTGGCCGCTTCCAGGGTTACCCTGATGCGGGATCCTGAAGTTGATCCGGAATGGCATTGCGACGTCGATCTATCAGGACTGCCTTGCCTATCAGAAGATTAATCCAAAGGATCTTTTGGAATAATCCTCCAACTTACCAGCCACTCCTGGAGGTCGTCTAAAGCTAGCTGAAGATTCTGCCGCACAACATCTTTTCTCCGGTGTTTGGATAAAAGAGCTGTGTCGTCAGCATAGAGTGCGAGCGTAGTCCTTGGTGTTTTAGGAATATCGCTCGTGTACAGCGTGTAGAGGTGCGGCGACAATACCGACCCTTGGGGAACACCTGCCTCTAGCGCTCTGGGCGCCGACAGGGAGGATCCGACCCTAACAACGACTGTCCGATCTGTGAGGTAACTGTCGATTGCGTCGTGCGTCGAGTATGGTTTAGAGCACGTTGTTTGCTCCATAAAAGCATTCCAATCCTTTTCTCGTTTACCAAAAATCCATTTCAAATCAGCGACTCTAATGTTCACTTTTGAACACTTTTCCTTCAAGTCTTCAAACATCACGCTCTTCAAAGGTGCTCCAGTTTGTCCGAAATTTCACCGAATTGGGTAACTGTTATGGCATTCGGAATAGTGCTAGCAGTTACTGTACCACTCGAAGAGACAGAAATTGCTGCCGTTACACATTCGACACCATCCATGGCATAGACATTATTATAGCCATCATTTGTGTCAACATCTCCAGTGGCAAACACTCATTGCCAAAAGGAATTTGGAGCTGTGACGGTGGTTCATACAAAACACCTTAATCGTCTTGGTCTCGTCTTAGGAATAGCAGAAACCATGCCTACTTGGTATTAGGTAAAATGGCTAAAATGAAGCCATTTTTGCTGGACTGAAGGGCTCCAAGATGTTGGCAAAATATGTTTGCCGACAGACCTAACTAACGCAGCTTGTAGATCAGGCCTTCTTGCCCGACCCTATCGAACGCACGCTCTACGTCCAGCAGGACTAATCCAGAGGTCAATCTGGAGTTCCTGCCTACCCCGACGTCCTCCATGGTTTTCAGAACCTGCAATTCTGCCGAATTCAGCCCCCAAAAAACCATATAGTTCGATGGGTACGACGTTTAGGCGTGACACTCGTTCTGGAGTCTCCTCAGAATAATACGCTGCACGACCTTCCCAGCCCCACATAGTAATGTGATAGGCCGGTAGTTTCGTGGAAATGTCTTATTCTTGCCCCGCTTGTTGAGCATTATCACCACTCCCTGTTTCCACCTCGGTGGAAAGTGCCTCAGGGTTGCGTTCGCTGCAGCGCAAAGGTAAGCTGCACCCTTCCTGGTCAGGTTTCTCAGCAACTTGTTGGAGATGCCGTCCTGCCCAGGAGCCTTTCGTTCCACAAGGGTCCTCAGGATGTTCCTGACTTCCCCGGGGGAAACGGGGTCCATTGTGTCAATCTACGTAGGTACAATCTACGCAGTCGTCTCTGTTCCTGAACGAGCGGCCGTCTATGTTCGGGGGTTTCTCCATATTGACCGCGTGGTTTTCGCGCTCAATTGTGGATAACCTTAGAGCCTGCAGCATGTCCTCCTCGAACAACTGCACGGCACCCTCCAGCTGCACCACATCAGCAATAATCGGGTCGGTCGCAAGTGCGTTAAAATGTTCTTGAAACCGTTTCCAATTAGTCTGGTTTTTTGCAGTTGACTTCGGCATTTACTTCAAGGGTCAATCTTATTGGATTATGATCCCAGGTACCTTCATTCACCGTCACCAACTCCGGCCAGAAGTGGACGTTCCTCAACACCGCGATGTCAAGTACGTCCGGTCTCCTGCCGCCATGGGTAGGCATGTAGGTTCCTCGGGCCTCATTACCACTGTCCCAGCAGCGGTCTTCATTTCCAATAACCTGGCACACCTTGCCTGTTATCAATTGCAGAGTTCCACGAGCGGTGCTTGCAATTGAGGTCGCCAACCTGCACTAGTGCTTGTTGGCCACCCAGTAGAATGTCGAAATCTTCCTGCTGCAGTTCGTCCTGTAGAGGCCGTTGTATGCCAACGTGACCTTCATCTGACCAAAGCTGGTGCCCACGACGACGGAGATTGCGGCGATTGAGTTTTAGACCCCCAAGCAATGAAGTACGATGTGGTCTCTCACTAGTATGGCCACCCCTCCGTTATTGGGGTAGCTTTTGTCGTAACGCTACGTGCTGTTCCCCCGGAAGTTTACGCGAACGTGGCTGCCAATATTGGTTTCCTGAAGAGCCAGAATTTCCGGCTCTCTTTCCACCAAGAGGAGCTCCACCTCGCACTTTCTGGCGCGCAGCCCATTAAGGTTCCAAGACATAATGGTGAGCGACTCTGGATGTCTAGTCGCCATCACCGGAGCGGAGTGCCTCGCGAATCTATCCTCCCAAGCAGTTTTTCAGCTTGGTTTCTGATGCCTTGATGAGAAGACTATCATCCTTCTGAAGCTTTGGCCCTTTGTGGCTTTCGGGTTTACTAACGACTTTTGGCCCGGCGTTTTACCTTCTGGCTTCTTCCCCTGCTTAGGAGTTTTGGCTTTTGCTTGCGCGCCTTTCGGGGCGTTGGGGCACCCCAGCAATTTGGCTGGTTGTAACAATGGGGTGGGCAATGCTTTTTTCTTGTGTTGTTCAACTTTAACGGAAAGACCAAGAAGTTTTTCCACTTTAAAAATTGTGGTATCCGAGCTCTTGGCCGAAACTAGGGCCAGTTGTGCCTTTGTTTTTGTGTTATGCATTCTGAACAGGTCTGCTTTTACGTTTTTCTCAAAAAGTTCGGCCTTTACAGCTTTGAGGTCCGCCTGGTCAGGCAGGCCTTTGATGACTGCATAAGTGCATTTGTTCTCCGGCAGAGTGTAAGTATGGAACCTACGCTCCACGGAGGCCAGCACGCGGACCACCTTCTTGTAGTCCTCTGCCGTCTCAGGCGCCAGCCTAAAGCCCTCGTTGATGAGGGTCTTCTTAATTTTGATGCTTGCAACTTGGAGCTGAGCCGACAGCTTAGCCCACTTTTGCCGGCTTTCCACGACCACGCGAGTCCATCTACCTCTATCCCGGTGACACGGTCGAGCAATGGTCCGCCTTTTGGGCTTCTCGCTACTCGGCCCTGCCTCCACGGGGAGTTCAGTGGCCTTTATTTTGCCACCTGCCGCTACCGCCGTCTTAAAAATTATTACTTAAATCACAACTGCGACGCCGTCATTCAAAGAGCCAAATCCATCAGAACCTGCTCAAAAAATTTCTGTCAAATATCTTATTACCTAATTGGTATAGTATTTTTAAAAGCAAAAGCAATGGGGTTGAGTATTTACTCGCACCTATCAATGAGCAGTCTTTAGATCAGAGTTTGACTTATTCTTCCAGTTAGTCTAGTTTCAGATTCAGAGATGGTCGAAAGCTATGACAAATCTTTGACGACATTCAATTAGTTCTAATATTCAACACAAAATTGCATCCTCTATGTTTGCTTTTTTTTTTAATATACAATGGCGGCTCCTGCCAAACACGTTTTGGATGGTTCAGAAACCAAACGTCCACCACTTCATTAATCCTCTTCTTAGACTCCGTCATCTTAGACTTTTTACACAACTTTAGGCATGCTATAATTCTTCTTATAAATAGTTTCTCAACCCAAAACAACGTCATACAATATTCGTACAGAACAAATTTTACTGCTTCTCTCTGACATTTCGCAATATCAACTGTTATGTTGATCCTTCAGCGTGAATAAAATTCCTAAACCTTTTGAGAACCAGTGAGGCTGTCTCCAAAATATACAAACTGGTCACTGTTGGAATTCCACACCTCACAAGCAATGGTTGACAAAAATATACCATGAAATGGCGTTTTTCCACAAGACACCCAAAAACAAATTCCGTATCTAAAGTCAGTCTCAACCAGTGCACAATATGCTGACTTTGCCACAAAATAATCAAGATCCCTGGCTATGATCCGCAGCCTCTGGCCAGCCTTGTTCCCAGCGGGTCGGTATGGTTGTCCAATCTCTATCTGTCATCAATCCACATTCCCAAGAATTTACTCTGGCTCACCCCTCTAACCGGCACATCCCTCACGACGATGTCACTCAAGCCACACTTGAATGATATGATGCCGGTCTTGTTCACTTTAAGGGTTAGACCATTGGGAACACACCACTCCCGCACAAGGCCCAAGTCTCTGCCGACGACGCCATACATGCGCTCCCCCGGTCGCAGCTCCCTGATATCTCGATTCTCGTTAAATCGTTAATGTAAAGAAGAAGAAGGACCGAACCCATACAAAATACATCATACGTCTCCCAGACAATTTGCCATTGAAAGACACTCTCTGTTCCCTTTCCGATAAATAGCAAGGAAGCTTGATTCCAATGCCATAACCCTGAGCACGTAATGCTCTAGCTTTCTCAATAAGATGTTGTGCCGCACAAAGTCAAAGGCCTTGGACAGATCGCAAAACATGGCAACCGCTCCTTCTCTCTCATTCAAACTTAAGTATCAACTGTTATGTTGTTCCTGCGAAATGTGTTCAATAACAACGTTTGTAGTTCTTTCGCTTCTAAAGAATTCAATGCAGCAGTAAAACATCCGGCAATTCTAACGTTCTAGAGGGATTTCTGCTTTGGTATTTGCTATATTTCCTCGATACTAAAACGCAGACTAAAACTTAAACTAACCTGGTTAAAGATACTCTGGGCTGAGCTCGGGTCGGGTCTCAGTGAGGTGACTATAATTAAACCGTAAAACTGTTTGGATTTCGCTTAAAATATGACAGAAGTGGTTCTCTGACCAATCAGGGCTGAACCCAAAAAAAATTAAAACGGCATTTTTTTTATTTTTTACGACAGTCATTTGACCTATTCTGTACTCAATTGCAAAACAATCTGGATTTTTCGATGGAACACCCTGTATATGTTGCCCTGCCTTGATGAATACATTTTAACTTTCGACTCCCTCACTCATTGAAAAAGCCGTGTTGAAGATCCAATAGAGCATCAAAACGTTGACTAGTTCTAAAGTGCGAATTTGCCATGCTATACAGGGTACCCCAACGAAAACTTTCCACTAGGGTTTTCTGCCCTATGAAGCAGAAGACACGAAAACTCTCGGACCCGCCCACCCCTTCATTCTAAGGGGGACATATTTTTTTGATGTAATTATTGTCTTAGAGGAAACCATAAAGCCGAAAAATTTTAAATGGAAAGTGGGTGTCAAGTTATACTTCATTTTGAAGGGCGTTCAATTACCTTTTCAGTGCCGCATCATCTTTAAAATGTGAATAATTTGTTCTCGAGAAAACAGGAGTGGTAGACAGAAATATCGATTTGTCATGAAATTAATTTCAATTTATTAGTTGCTGGAAATGACCACCACCAATTTCCATACTGTAGTAAAAACATTTTTCAAAGTACATTCGAACATTTTGCAACAATTGTGGAGTTATAAGATTACTCTCATTTACAATACGTTGCCGCAGGTCTTCAAGTGTTTGCATAAATTTTGGACTTCAAATAACCCTATAAAAAAAAATCCAGCGAGGACAAATCCGGGCAACGTGCAGGCCATTTTGTAGGTCCTCTTCTCCCAATCCACCTCTGAGGGAATATTTTATTTAAAAACTGCCTAACTTGGGCGGCGTAGTGCGGAGGAGCCCCATCTTGTTGACAAATGATGTTTTCTTCACGGTGCCGGTCATCGTGTTCGATTATTTCTGTTAAAGCTGGATCAATAGCGTCTTTCAACAAATTCAAATATACCTGTCCGTTCAAGTTTCCAGGTAAAAAGAATGGACCGACAATATGATCTCCGAAAATTCCCATCCAAACGTTTAACTTTTGTGGATGTTGCGTGTGAACTTCATGAAAAAGCATTGGATTGGTTGACGACCAATACCGGCAATTATGGCGGTTGATAAAGGTATTCCGAATTGTTAACAATTCGTCGACTAATGATCTCACAAAATTCTAAACGTCTATCGAAATCATCTTCGTTTAATTCCTGCACTAATTTAATTTTATAAGGATGGAATTTATGTGCTTTTAATATTCTCTAGATGCTTGTAGGCCGAACACCTGAAGCTTTTGATAATTTTCTAGTGCTGATAGCAGGTTCCATCGCGACGTGTCCCAAAACGGCTATTTCAACTGCTTCTGTTCTTATTGCTGGATGTTGAACAATCCTCTTTGTTACGTTTTTATTTTTAACAAAGTATAACCTTGTTTAGTCCGGCCCTGGCGAGGTTTCCGATGGCCAAGGTCGATAATATTGAATATTGGAAGATCTCAAACCCTTCACCTTGATTGGCCCTAAAGGTTAACTGAAGGTCGTGACATCACCATTTGCCACCAATGGGAATTTGTGTAGAATTTGCATACCATTTTTGGTACTTTTGTACTTTTGTGCGGCTCTAGTTTTTTTTGGGTTGAGGATTCTAGAAGGCAACTTTATGAGTCTTCTTTTTTTTTTTTTTTTTCTGTGAGCTTCTTGGCTGGCTGCTGAACCACGGATTTCGCCTAGCGGATTTAAGAAATAAATCAGAACTACCCTCAATTTTGTCTTGGCTATAAAAGTGCCTTACCTAGTCTAGTGACTGATTTGCAATTATTGAATGGTTTAGTGAACTGATTAACTTAACCCGAAGACCATAGTTGATACCAGCACATGGTTTTCTCTTTAGGCCACCCGTCACCCTAAGGTATGTAAATTTCTATTACTTTTCTTACTGCAAAATTATTCTGATTAGCTATAGTCTTGATCTTTTGTTACTTTGAGAGTCTATTCTTTAACACTTACCCACTTTCACTTTTTGCACATTCCATATTTCGACCTAGCATCGACTAGACGAGTACCTTTGTTTCAGGCCTTCTTTTAAGAGTTTGGGTTTTCTTTCCTGACTCATTATTTTTTTGATACGTCCTTATTGCTCTAATCAACTTGGAAGAGTCGACCCTCTTTTTCGAAACATCCTACAACTGCAAATTCATCGAGACAACTCCTGGACACTCTGGCCTTAGCTTCCTCTCGGGGTATCTGCCTGGCACCATATTAGGATACTGCTTGTGACTGGTAGGAGACCTGGAGAAGTCAGGTGGGTCCATTCCATGTTTTTTTGTTTTAACCACCATCATAACCACATTTTGTGGACCGTACCCATTGAAGCCAAGTTTCTTTTTTTGGAATATGAGAAGTAGTACCTATAAGTTAAACGTAACCTGTTAGGTACACCTTATAACTTTTAAGTGCATCCTTTTTACCTTAAGTTTTAAGTATTAACAAAGCACCACAACACATATTAGCACTAAAACACATTTCATCGTCTCACAGAACATGTAAACCAGACGTATACGTATATGGCCGGTATGGGTACTATTCCCTAAATGTTGTCTGATTTTTAAGAATTTAAAAGCCTCTACAAGGCTTAGCTCAGGTACACAGACTTTGGACATAGAAGATTATTTACTTTTATTAATATTATATTTATTACTTAACAATCCTCAATATAAATATCCAAACTCATCACCTAAACAAACCATAGCACAGCTGATTATTGATTTTTCACCTATTATCGTATTCGTTATCGTGATTCGTCATGTAGGGCTGTTGGTTTGGTATTATCGAACCAATGTACAGTTGTAGTTATATATAAATATTGCATGTAGGTATGTATATTACATTGTACACTGTACTGAAGTATACAGGTTGCGGTTAATTTAATTGGATTGATTTTGTTTAATTAAGTTGCGTTTCTTTCCATAATATATCGTTCTTTCCCGCTTTGTTTGTACGGTATTAACAACTGATTTCAATAGAACTGAGTTTCAAAAGGGGCCTTAAAAGTGGGTGGCGCCTTGTTTCAGACTATCAAGCTATCTAGCACATCTACCCCACGACCACTCTCCGGCTCGAGGGTAGCTAGCTGTCGGGTTTTGCCCCACAACTCAGTTGGACCAACTTTTATTTCAGATCACCCACCTTTTTGTGTTTGGTAACCTCCTATTCATATTTTCTTTTTTTTTTTTTAATAGAATAAAGAAAAAAAAAAAAAGGAAGAAGGGGTAACATCTTTTCATTTCCTACACTTCCAGACTCTTGAAATTTGGCAACCAGGTCTCTCACGTAAGAATGGGATACGTTCCTATCAGAATATTATTCATTAACCAAATTTGCGGCCCGTCTAGCACAATCTTTATTTAGAAAATAGAGCGAAATAATGTCAGCTTTTTCTTGAAAACTGTAAAGCATTTTTAAACGATAGTGTGTACAAAAGTAAAAGACAACTATTAAACTGCAAAACATCAAATTGCAGGTAGGAATAATGCATTAATATTTTCTAAGTTTACATTTCGTATCAGTGTTGTTAAATTCCTAAGATAACATAAAAATCCTGTTTTCTCGAGAACAGACCTTTTCAATTCTAAAAAGTTAGGTGGCATTTGAAAAGGCAATTGAATGCCCTTTAAAATGATGTATAACTTGACACCCCTTTCCATTTAAGATTTTTAGGGTTCATCTGGACTGGCTTTGGGGTTCACCTGGAAAAGCTGTAAATATCAGAGAAACATGTCCCCTTCGAGATTAAAATTGACGGTTCAGGGCGTTTTCGTGTTTTCAACTTCATAAGGCAGAAAACATGGTTGGAAAGTTTTCGTTGGGCCACCCTGTATATCTCATAATTATTTTAAAAAACTATGTCATATTTTTACCATTCCTCTACGCACCTAAGTGGAGTCAGTTTTCCTTAAAAACAGTCGAGACAAAAAGCGAGAAGAACAATATCACTAAACATAACATTCATCTTCCATTGAATAGTCTAAATCGTGCCTCATGTGAAAGAAAACGTTGTAAATTGCCTTTGAAGTGGAAAAAGAAGATTACAAAATAATTGTTAAGTAGTAGAGCGAGCGGCCTCAAAGGTAGCTGCTACTTCACACTCGAGTTGATAGATTTATTTAAGGTCCCTGGGGGTTTGTATATAATCAAAAGATCGTTTACGTTTTTGTTCGCTAATGGGCAGATACCATCAGAGGGTTCAAGGAGGAGTGGAGACGAACATTTTTCAAATTAGTCACTTTGGGTAATAACTTTCGTAGGAGAAAAAAAATACTGAAAAAAAGTTAAAGTTAAAACTAAAGTAGATTTTCTTTCATATTAAATCATCAATTAAATATCAGAGGTGTCAATTTTAATTGTCCACGATAATATGATTGAGCAGCCGCTCTAGAGCCACTTTGCCAGTTTATCAAAGTCGAGTTGAAAGACCGCCATGGTTTAATAAATGATTGGATGGACGCCGAACGATAATGGCGGTTCCTAAGAAACGTAGGCGTTAAATTTAATTAAAAAACGTATAACTTTCAATTAAAAACCTTCTATCGGGCACGTCTATTCGACCGAGAATTAATCCAATTCGATTATTTGGATAAGAAGCACCGTAGCTGCTTATTAAAACCATAAAGCAGCTAAATTATTTTTTAACTTCACGGTTGTCTTTTTATCGAAAATAAATAGCCAGTGCTTTAATGCGGAGTAATATACTATTTAATTATTCAAATTAGAGTTTTGTCCGTGTATTTGAGGTGTAATACTGCCGTTAAGTGAGGATCTTCCGACGCATCAGCGCTTTGTATTCAATACGGGCATTATGTGAGATTAATAATTTTTGGTGATAGGGAATCTGACTCTGAGAAACACCTTCAAGAAGGTATTCTATTAGGATTTAAATAATACTGACACTGACCATTCACAAATCGTCTTTAGGTCGCATGCCCCATATCAATGACCCATAATCCCGCCATCCCAAAAAAAAATTGCCAATCAAACCCCATCGAACCCAATGCATTCGCAGAAAACCTCGTACGGGTATACGCGCTCCGGTTTTTAAATTTCCTTGCTTGGACAAAATTACACGTTTGGACCTCGGCGAGGATCCGAAACAAGATAATTTAATAAATAATAATTTAAAAAACGGTAGACAACTACCATTTACTGAAGAAGTTCGTCTGTGGTTTCATTATAAAAGTCGGCACAAACGTTTCACCTTAACGAAACTCAATTAATTTAAGTTCCCCGAAAATAACAGGTCTTCTTATGGTTTTTGAGGTCGGCCTAGAAGGCGGGGTTCCTATCTAAACAACTGGGAAAGTTTACTATATATACGTATGCAGCGTGTCCTTGACTATACAGAGGTCCCTGATAAAGACATTCCTCCTTAAAACCAATCACAAGTTAATTTCCTGTTCCCATTAGGCTTAAAAGTGATTCATCCTTTTGAAATATCGTATTACCCAAGGCGATATTGCTCTCATAGTATCTACGAGATCTGCTTTTCTTTAGATTCACACAGACCATGAAACGTGGATAAATCGCTCTCGTTAAATTAGCCCTGTACAGTTCACATACCGGACCATGTTTCCGGATACCTTAACGTGGTAGCGACCAGTGCGAATATTTGTCATTTTACACTCAAAACGTGCAATTGCGTGGCTTCACAAATTACTTAACGTTATTTGTTCCAGTACCTGTACAGAATCCTGCGCAAATTGGTTAGTTGAATCCATTGGCATTTGGTAAATCGGCACTCGAGTACCTACAACCGCGGCGTGGTTCAAATTACATTTCAACTCGTTAAAATACCATTCGGCTAAAGAACAGACTGTGATGGCAAACCATCTTTCGGAACAATTAACTGGTAATTGGAGTGAAGGTGACACGTGATATTGACTATTTGGTTTGACTATATAGCAAATCTTTAATTAAAATCAGTTTTTCTAAACACTTTTCGATGTCCCGTCCCTAAACACTCTTCTAAATGCCCCTAAACCCCAAACACTCTTCTTTCATTGCCCCGTCTTCCCTTTTTGATTTAATTACTTCAATACATATCTGGAGTGGATCCAAAGTTATGAGCGTCAGAAGAAAGATTTCACTGTTTATCTGATTTTTGTCCCGAGCAATTGAGGGTAAGTTCATTACCATCGCAAATTATTTTTTGACAGGGAATTGAAACTGTCGATTCTTCCTGTGGACAAAGGGTATGTCAGTTATCCCACCCTCGCTTGACAAACATACTGAATTCATCGTTTAATAAAGGTAAACACCCCAATGTACTTGTATCGATCTCAAGAACCAAAACGTAGTAATCCCCACCCTTTGGTCCAAATGTTGGGAAAGTTTTTTATGCTAATTTTGATCGGGATAAGACGATGTCAGTGCCCTAAGAATGTAGGAAACACAATAATTACTAGAAGCTCGATTATAAAAATGCCGAAAAATCGATTCTATCTCCAAAATTATTGAACCAATGGTACTTTTGTTTGTGAGCTGCGAAAGAGGACTAAGAAGAGAAAAAAACAGTTGGATTCATTCTGATCGATCCACCTAATTTCTAACCTTAACTCCTTTTCTGGTCACTTTAAAAAAAAAAAAAAAATGTTGTTGATCGGAAGGAGATGAATTCACTCCACTAAAAATGTAATAAACATAATTTGAATAAAATTAGTCCCATAATTAAGTGATTTTAAAGTGGCAAGAAACCTCAATTCTTAAAGTGCATAAAATTCGACAATGAAAGGGATTGTATTGTGCGTTTGTACGTTTGTGCGAGACGAAAGAGGACATCAATGAGCAATTCCTTCCAAAGTTATAGACGACAGAATTTGGAAATTGCGAAAAAAGAAAGACACAATAAACGCCTTTTTGGCCAGTTTGAAAGAAATTGTCGGATTTTTTTTTAAGCTGTTAATCGATATGTAACGAGTTCAATTCCCTAAGAATGTATCAAACATAATTCGAGTGAAATTAGTCCCATGAGTTTTTTACAATGGTAAAAAGTGTGATTCTAAAAGTGTTTAAAGATCGACCGGAGTCTATCTGCGAAATTACTGATTCAATGGGACTTTCGTTTGAGAAAGGAGAAAGAAGTCTTCGAGTGGGAGAAGAAACAGTTGGATTCACTCTGATTGGTCTATTCGTTATAGGCGGTTAAAGTTGGAAAATACTTGGGCATTTTTTACGCTGCTAATCGAAATGAGACCAGTTCTATACCCAAAGAATGTAGCAAATATAATTCAAGTGACATTAGTCCCATAAGTGCGTTTTATAAAAAGGGCAAAAAACTCGATTTTATAAGTGCATAAAAATCGGCCGTAGAAGGGGTCTATCTACGAAATTATTGAACCAATAGGACCTTCGTTTATGAGCGGAGAAAGAAGACATCAAGAAGAAGAAGAAATAGTTCGATTCACCCTAATCGGTCCTCTCGTTTTAAAGTTATAGGCCGTTAAACTTGGAAATTGCAAAAAAAAACATAATACCCCTTTTGATCAATTAAAATAATGTTTAGGAACTTTTTATGCCGTTAATCTAGATTTTTTGAAAAAAGCTCGATTCTAAAAGTACTTAAAAATCGACTATCGAAGGGATCTATCTCCGAAATTATTGAATTAAGAGGACTTTTGTTTGTGGGAGTCAAAATAGGAGATGAAGATGAAGAAAAAACAGTTGGATTCACTACGATCGGTCCATTCGTTCCAAAGTTATGAGCGGTTAAGTTGGTCAATTTGTCCAATTAAAAAAAAAATTGGATTTTTTTATGCTGTTTTTGATCGGCATGAGAAGAGTTCCATTGGATTGGAAATGTATTCCCAGGAAAGATTTTTGTTATTCAGGGAAACACCACTGGGACGACCTGAGATCGTTGTAGCCTATGTATGTGATGTTGGCCTTTCGTCCCGAGGCCTACCTTGGACTCGTCAGTAAGGCGTGGTAAACCCTTGCCTTATATGCCAGGGTGAGATTTCATAGTTGGAACTTGTATCTGAAGAAAAATTCGGCGCAGGAAAGGCGGTGTGTTAAGCGGTGGATTAAGTTTCGGCGCTGCCACCTGTGAGTCGGTAGATGAAGTTCCGGCGCTGCCACCTGTGAATTTTTAGATGAAGTTCCGCCACAATGCTCTCCTCCCATTGACAACGAGGACGGAGGATGTATGATGGGAGAGAAGTGAGGCACTTTTTGCGAACTGAGGGGATAAAGTTGTGTTGCTGTTGATTGAGCGAGGTGAGTGACCGAGGATGTGCCAGTGTTGCCGAGAATGGTACCTACTAGAGGGTGATGTGTATGAGATAATTCCGCGGTGCAGTGAGTGAAGAGAGAGGTTACTGGATGCTGGGTGCAGTGGGTGCGAGAGAGATGCTGCTCTGATAGTCTCGTGGCGTTGAAGAGATCCTTGTTGCGGCCTTGTGCTCGGTAAATTGCATGTTGCTTTTGTCGAGAATCACCAATTATGGCGACAACTATGTCGTGCTATAGATGGGAAATGTAGTCCCAGAAAAGATTTTTTTATTCAGTGAAACACCACTGGAACGACCTGAGATCGTTATAGTCTGTGTATGTGGTGTTGGCATTTCGTGCCGGGGTCTACCTTGAACTCGTCAGTAAGGAGTGGTAGACCCCTGCCTTATACGACAAGGTCAGTTCATAGTTGGAACTTGTATTTGCTGCCGGTGCTGATGGTATCACTACTACCATGTTGAGACTTGTGTCGCCAGTGCTTGTAAATCATATGACCCATATCATTAATAGTTGCCTGATTGCTGAACTGCTGGGAAGGAGTCTGTCGTTTTACCTATAACTAAAAAGAGAAACGTGGAAAATGCTGGAGATCTTCGCCCAATCAATTTGCTTCCTGTGCTTTCAAGACTTCTGGAAAAAATCGTACATTCCCAGCTTAGCGAGCTTCTAAATGAAAACAGTTTATTAAGCGGTCCATCAGTCTGGTTTTAGGGGTGGTGATGGTGCGGCAACGGCTCTGTTGAGCCTGACCGATGATATCATGCGGGCGCTGGTCAAGCGTACGACGGTTGTGTCAGTCTCTCCAGATTTTTCCAAGGCCTTTGACATGATTGACCACCGACTGCTTTGCCCAAAGTTGAGGCAGTTTGGGTTCGAGTTTGGTCCTGAATCCTTTGCTCGTACCTTTCTGATAGGTGTCAGCGTGTCCGAATAGGGGATGAGACCTCTTCATCCGGAAGAATTGTGTCTGGGGTGCCTCAAAGGTCCATTTTGGTCCCTTGTTGTTTGTGTTGTATATATTTGATATATTTAATGTGACAACATCATCACACATCCAGTCTTATGCCGACGATACACAGCTGTTACATTGCTTCAGTCCTTCTGGTACTACGGTCGCTTCTGAAATACTAAGTGATGATTTGAGGCGGATCTCTGAGTACTCGCAAGAGCACAATCTCATCATCAACCCTCAGAAAACTCAAATAACACCATTCTGTTCTGATCGACAAAGGCACTTTCTTGAGCATAGTCTTAGGATAAAATTGGGGGATATAACCCTCAGTTTTTCTTCGCATGCTAATAATTTGGGTGTTCTCATAGACTCCCATTTCAGGTTCAAAGCTAGTAGATTGCTTCTAAATTTTAATATGCAAAAAAAGCTTTCCGAATCGCTTGTATTATCGGTTTTCAACCCAAGTAGCACTGTATGACCAAATAGCATTAATGGCTAAAATAATGTAGTAAAAATAGCCAGGATTTGGTTGGCATTTGGCCATTTATGTAAGATAAATTTTGGCCAAAAAAAATGGCCATAAGAGCGCATATATGGCCAAGATTTGATCATAAAGTAGCATTTTTCGTGATGGCAATAACTTAGCCAAATTTTTGGTAAACATTACATTTTCGCGCCTGGCTAAAACTTCCAAATATTTACTAGATAAAATATCTATTTTATTGCAGTAAATTTGTGGCTTTTCTGACCAGAAGTATAGCCAAAACTTGTGTTAGCCAAAATGACTACAAAATTAGCAAATCATAGCTCATTTATAAGGCCACTGAATATTGACATAAGATAGCCATAGAGGAGTCAATTTAAATAATTTTTTTACTGCGTTGAGTGCCACTAGGGGGCGTAAAATAAACGACGGCGGAAGTTGCTATTTTTTCGCCACTAATTGGTTTTTATGGCGGAACGGCTGCATTAGCCTCTTCACGATCGTTGTAGCCTCGATGAATATCTGCAACAACCCAGCGGCCATGATTTTTAGACTGTTAAATTTTCTAATTTAGCAGCTATTTGTAAAGTAATAAAATATACATATGCAACTATTGAATATTTAATACTTTTATCGTTAATTTAAAGCATTTTGTTACATTGAGTCGTCAAAAGGAGTGTTTTCGGAAAAGTTTAAACAAAATCAGAAAAATTTAGTTCAAGGTCAATTATTTTTTATTATTAATGTAAAATATAGGTTGCAAAATAATGAAAATTATCTTGGCGCTTTGAAGTATATTAAGTATCTACTCTAAATTCCCAGTAAATTTGCCTTGGCACTAAGATTTTAGTCCAGTATTTGAGGCAATTCGATGTAATCTGCAACCAAACTATTCAGGATATAATATACTTATCCACACAAGACAATCTGTCCGTTCATGTCGGCATTTTGAATCTCCATGCACAGTTGGTTTGATGAAAGGAACGCGATGCAAACCTGGAAATTAGCTCTAAATATTAAAATATAGCAACATTTTTAGTCATAACAGCTATTTTTTAGCACCCAAAATTTAGCGATTATATCTATAAAATCTAGCATTCAATGCTAAAATATGGCCAAAATACTGGCCTAAATATATTGGTCAAAAAAGCGAAATCGTGACAAAATAAAAGTTCCCCATTTTCGCCAAGGTGTCGTAATAATTTCGTAATAGATTGGCTTTTTTGTCAGCTTTTTTAACCAAATGGCCACCGATTTTAGCAAGGATTACGAAACGATCGCCAAATTATGGCTTAGAATGCTACTGGGGAATTACTGTAATATGTAATGTAGTATACTATCCTTGCGTTGATGCTAGTGCAAAGCGGCGCCTACAAGTTGTACAAAATACATGTCGATTTGTTTGTGGACTCAGGAGAAGTGTCCACTTGTCCAAAAAGACAAATTCGGCGCAGAAAAGGCGGTGTGATGTTAGGAAAGATTTCGAGCAATGCTGCCACCTGTGAGTCGGTGGGTGATGTTCCGGCGCTGCCACCTGTGAGTCAGTGGATGAAGTTCCGCCAAAATATTAACAAGCGATTCGAGAGAAATTAGTCCCATAGCCGAGTTTTTTCTTACATGGCAAAAAACTCGATTTTAAAAAATCCTAAAAATCGTCCATGGACGGAGTTTATCTCCGAAATGATTGAACCAACGAAATTTTCGTTTGTAGGAGGAGAAGAGGACGTCATGAAAAATGAAAAAGGAGTTGGATTCACTCTGGTGGATACATTCGTTCTAAAGTTATACTTTCACGCTTATAGTTGCAAGTTGAGAAAGTAAAAAGGTATGTCCACTCCATTGAAAATTTTTGACAATTTTTTATGCCATTTTTGTATGTACAATACTCTACCTAATTGCACAATATTCATACTACCATCAGCATTGATTGTTTAGTATTGCTGCAGAATATGAGGAATGTCTGAAGATGACAAGATTTGCTGCGGTTGCTGCTGTACCTGCCTGAAGTCATTTTATAAGATCACAGTGGTCACTTCACGTTCTTCAATCTTCACCAGATCTTCATGCAGCTGCTCTTTGATTCTAGTAGCTGATAGACTTTTTTATTAATGTTGTTCATGGGCATATTGGTTAGTTTTGTGGTCCAAAAATGAGGGAAAAGGTGATTTTAAAGCTGGAGTTTGGATACTAAAAGCCGGATAAAAAAGTGGGGTTATGGAATTATTGTTGAAATTGCCCCTTTACGGGTCGATGACACGCATAACAATTGTGTCATCAGGAAAACCTATCCTGCCATCGGACATTTCAATGGAGTGGGGAAATCTTGAATTTGAAAATGTTTTTATGTTTCTCTGGGTAATAACATATTAAAAATCACTCAATTAATGGTACAAGTACAGAACGAAGACATCAGAAAAAACTTGCATTTACTCCAGATCAGTCTATTCTTTCTAAAATTATAGGAAATCAAGTCTGGAAATGCATATTCCTCAAACAAGATAGAACAAAGAACGCGTCAAGATAAAGCTCGAGACAAGTTATTGCCTTCTCTTGATAAGGTCTCGTTTCGTCTTGACCAGTTTTTACTATATTTCAAGACAAAGCAAGAGTAGACACTGCCTTACAAGATAGGCACTTTTGTGTTTCAGATGATTTAGTTTTCAAACTGATTTAGGCCATACTCCGCGCTTTCGAGAAGGGAGAACTCGTTGCTGGGTTTTTCCTTGACCTTCATAAGGCCCTCGATTGCTGATGGAGCAATCGTCAAAGCAAAGCCTAGAGTTACACTTTTTCGGATTGACAACAGCTCGGTAATCGTTGAATAGTTAGCGTAAACCTACGTGTTGGAGGTGTTTTTCAGTTAAACTCAAGGCTATGAGAAAGTTATCGGTATTCACCTCTGGTTGTCTCACGACATCGACCAACCTCTGGACATGTTGTGTAGCGTTCACCTATATAAAAAAATCCAACACTAAATCGTATTGTTATGGCTATTTTATGAATATCTTCTTCGGCCACAGGAATCTGATTGGAAGCTCGAAGTAGATCGATGACTGAGAAGATACTTTTCTCATGTAACAACTGGGAAAAGTCATGAATGTAACGTACCATGTTGGTCAAATATCGTCCTGCTATTCAATTGCGATTAGTCATCACAAGGTCTCTACTGGTCAAATGTTTTAAGCACTAAATATAGAGGAGACGCTCAAATCAAAGTTAATTAAAAATTTTCTGGTGGAAATCTCTAGCTCCATATTATTCATTACTATCAAGGAAATAAGGTCCCGAAGCACGTGGGCAAATCCTAGGTTAAATCTGACGGAGAGGCTTTCCGGTAAATCTGAAGGAGTAAAGGAGACTTATAATGTCGATTGGCGATTCTGATAATGTCGTCTCTGAATTTTCAATTTTGCAGGAACTTCTATTGTAAACATTGCTACCTAAGGACCAGCAAGTAAATAGCAAATAACATACCGTCTACTTCGCTCGAAAGGAGCTCTTTACGCACAGATGACTCTAACACACTGAGTTCTCTCTCACTCTAAGACAATTTCACATCGGCTTGACTTTTCTAACATGGAGCTTTTGCGGTATGATTGATGATTTATAGGTCATCTTAAATGAAGATAAGTCTTCTAAATGAAATTGCTTTAAAAAATTCTATCGTAGCCTTCTAACTTGACGCACTTGCAGTACGGTGTTTTATGAGAGGCCAAGGAGACTATTGAACTGACCCTCTACTTCATATAATAGTTTGTTTTGGGACACAGTTTTTGCTTGTAGCAATAAATTAATTACTAGAATTTTAAAAGCACAACTATAGGAAGTTATTTGACCAATTCAAAACAATGGAGAAATCAACCTCAATCCATTTAACATTTACGAAAATAATGCGACTTGGTGCCTCGTTTACTGTCAAATTAATGACCTTTTATTAGTAAAACAATGCCTGGCTTATTTCTCAACGTGGTTAAACAAGAAGCTTTAAGCAAAATAAGAAATATTTTTTCAATGCTAGGCGTAGGCGCCTCCTCCCACAATTAGCGATTATTCTTCCGAATTGGACCACGGATTGCGTCTCATCATCCGACACCTCAAGGAATTTGTTAGGCAACGTCTTGCATGGAACAATGTTTCTCGTTCGCAAATTAATTGAGTTACAAAATCGAAAAACGAAACGAAGAATAATTTAGACAGCAAGAAGATAAATCATCGGATTGTGATAAACGGATGGCAGGAATTTTTCGAAAGCGGTCGCTCGCGATTGTACCGAGATTAGATGGAGTTGTCTTTGCATGATGTATATATGGTCCGCCGTGGCATACCATTGCGATACTTCACTCTAGTCGATGCCATTGATTTTAAATTCAGAAACGTTATTTGAGCGATTTAAGAGAAACATGGAAGTAAACCGAAACTAGGTTCAGTGTACGGTCTTCTTATCTCGAAACCCGTATAAATCAGTGCCGTACCGTGCAATTACTTTGTACCTCGCCCCCTTATTATATCTATTAGACGCAGGGAGCGCTGCGATCGCAGGGAACTTAATTACGACAAAATGATGCTCTCCTCCACCTTTGACCCTGCATTCCACCGCTGCCACCTATTCGACACCATCACCTCACAGTGTCCGGTACTATCATTGGTCTCCAAGTCAAAGTGACTGAATAAATTCAATCGGATCGGTCTCAACAGGTAGAAAAATCACTGCTTCATCTCATAATAAGAGAGCAGGTTTCTGTGGCAAACGCATGGGTAGCGGTTATCGTGTTGTAAATAATCGTTTCAAAGATAGTTGCCCGAGTAAGACGTCAACTTTGCTTTATTATTAATTGATCGGCTTTTATAAATGACAATTAGAGGTTCATTAACGTTTCCGAGAAATACCAACGCTTTTTGATGGATTCTTATCTGCTGGTATGGTAAAAAACGTACCAAGAGAAGAATTTATCTGCGGAGCTAAATCCATGTGCAAGATACGCACAGTCTGATTTATGCTGGTAAAACCGTATGGACGTTTCAAGACAATATATCCGGCTAATATGAAGCTCTCATAGTCGGTATTTTTCAATAGTCTATTAACGTTTTTTACGTTACGTTGGCAAGAGATTCTAGACGCAAAAAAAGTCACCTATATTATTTATCGATACAGCAATGAACATAATGGGATTATGAACAATGAAGCAGTTCCTACATTATAACTAGTAACTCTGATGGTTTCAGGTGATTTCTTTGCTACACGCTTTCTGCTCTACTATTTAAAAATGATGGACATCATAACTAAACTTTTAAAGGAAAATAACATCACATAGAGAGAGTTTCGACATAAAATCTATCACGCCAATGAAAATATTATGAGCATTTTCTGATGAAGATGCTGAACAGCATCGAAACGTCTAATGTAAAACAAAATTGTTTCTTTCCCTGCCACGGACTACAGTTCAAGAACCCACCCCAGCATAATAATACGACAGTCCAAGAGATTTAAACGAGGCACATTTAAACGTAGCTACGATATATTAAAAAACCTTACCAAATGCCATTTATATCGAGTTTATAGCGAAAATTTTAATAATCAAAGAAATATAATTTATAAGCCACTTCAGTCAGGCCCGCACAAAATAAAAAAACCCGGATCGAATAGAGCAATAGTCTGGCTTTTGTAGTTTGTCTTCTATGTAATCTTTTTTTGTTATTGTATTCTTTAATAAAACTGCTGTTTATTGGTTAATTTTATCTTTTAGAGATTATCTTTAGGAATCCCAATTATCTCTTTAAGAAGATGAAGATAATTAGTTTTTCGTTTTTCTGCTAGCGCGCCTGTAGCATTTTTTCACTTGTAGTCATATCTTCAGAGAGTTTTAACAAGGCGGGTATTGTTTTGAAAATCCACCAAAAATTTTAAACTTGTAGTGAAGGTAGAAGTGAATTTGTAATATTTTCAATTGTAGCCAATATCAATGACTTTTCTTCACTTATAGGTATAATTTTAGATAGTTGTAACAATGCGTATTTTGAACATAAAACTGCAATACGCGTCACTGCTGAAGATTGAAGCAAATTTGTAATATTTTCAATTGCCAATATCAATGATATTTCTTCACTTGTAGGTATAAAAAAAATTTACTTCTAGTGAAGGTCTAAGTGAATTTGTAATATTTTCAATTGTAGCCAATACTAATGACTGGTCTTCACTTGTAGGTATAATTTCAGATAGTTGTAACAATGCGTATTTTGAAAATAAAACTGCAATACGCGTCACTGCTGAAGATTGAAGGGAATTTGTAGTATTTTCAGTTGCAACCACCGTCCATTTTTTTTTTTCACTTGTAGTCATATCTTCAGAGAGTTTTAACAAGGTGGATATTGTTATGAAAATCCACCAAAAATGTTAAACTTGTCGTGAAGGTCGACGTGAATTTGTAATATTTTCAATTGCCAATATCAATGATATTTCTTCACTTGTAGTTATAATTTCAGATAGTTGTAACAATGTGTATTTAGAACATAAAACTGCAATACGCGTCACTGCTGAAGGTCGAAGCGAATTTGTAATATTTTCAGTTGCAACTACAATCCGTTTTTTCTTTCACTTGTAGTCATATCCTCAGAGAGTTTTAACAAGATGGGTATTGTTTTGAAAATCCACCAAAAATTTTTAACTTCTAGTGAAGGTCTAAGTGAAATTGCAATATTTTCAATTGTAGCCTATATTAATGACTTGTCTTCACTTGTAGGTATAATTTCAGATATTTGTAACAATGCGTATTTTGAACATAAAACTGCAATACGCGTCACTGCTGAATATTGAAGCAAATTTGTAATATTTTCAATTGCCCATATCAATGATATTTCTTCACTTGTAGGTATAAAAAAAAAATTACTTCTAGTGAAGGTCTAAGTGAATTTGTAATATTTTCAATTGTAGCCAATATTAATGACTGGTCTTCACTTGTAGGTATAATTTCAGATAGTTGTAACAATGCGTATTTTGAAAATAAAACTGCAATACGCGTCACTGCTGAAGATTGAAGCGAATTTGTAATATTTTCAGTTGCAACCAAAATCCGTTTTTTTCACTTGTAGTCATATCTTCAGAGAGTTTTAACAAGGTGGGTATGGTTTTGAAAATCCACCAAAAATGTTAAACTTGTCGTGAAGGTCGAAGTGAATTTGTAATATTTTCAATTGCCAATATCAATGATATTTCTTCACTTGTAGTTACAATTTCAGATAGTTGTAACAATGCGTATTTAGAACATAAAACTGCAATACGCGTCACTGCTGAAGATCGAAGCGAATTTGTAATATTTTCAGTTGCAATCACAATCTGTTTTTTACTTGTAGTCATATCTTCAGAGAGTTGTACCAAGGTGGGTATTGCTTTGAATATCCATCAAAAAGTTAAAACTTGTAGTGAAGATCGAAGTGAATTTGTAATATTTTCAATTGTAGCCAATATCAATGACTTTTCTTCACTTGTAGTTATAATTTCAAATAGTTGTAACAATGCGTATTTAGAACATAAAACTACAATACGCGTCACTGCCGAAGATCGAAGCGAATTTGTAATATTTTCAGTTTCAACCACAATTCTTTTTTTTTTCACTTGTAGTCATATCTTCAGAGTTTTAACGAGGCGGGTATTGTTTTGAAAATCCACCAAATATTTTAAACTTGTAGTGAAGGTCGAAGTGAATTTGTAATATTTTCAATTGTAGCCAATATCAATTACTTTTCTTCACTTGTAGTTATAATTTCAGGTAGTTGTAACAATGCGTATTTGGAACATAAAACTACAATACGCGTCACTACTGAGGATCGAAGCGAATTTGTAATATTTTCAGTTGCAACCACAATCCGTTGTTCTTCACTTGTAGTCATATGTTCAGAGAGTTTTAACAAGGTGGGTATTGTTTTGAAAATCCACCAAAAATTTTAAACTTGTAGTGAAGGACGAAGTGAATTTGTAATATTTTCAATTGTAGCCAATATCAATCACTTTTCTTCACTTGTAGTTATAATTTCAGATGGTTGTAACAATGTGAATTTTGAACATAAAACTCTAATGCGCGTCTCTGCTGGAGATCGAAGCTAATTTGTAATATTTTCAGTTGCAACCACAATCAGTTTTTTTTCAGTTGTAGTCATACATTCAGATAGTAGTTACTACATGTTTTATTTGGAAAATCACAAAGATGTTAAGCTTACAGCAAAGTTCTAATTAAATTTCAAGTATTTTCCATAGCAGGCAATATCAGTGCTCTTTGAGTAACTTGTAGTCATCCCTTCAATTAGTTGTAACAATGTTACAACGCGTATTGCAATTGTTTGCCAAGCCACAAAAGCAAATCCAAAAGTGAGATTGTAATGTTTTCATTTGTAGCAAAAATCCGTTTTTCTTTTTATACATTTCTTTGTAGTCACTCAATCAGATAGTTGTAACAATGTGTGTCATGTTTGGAAAGTCAGAAAGACTATCGAAGAGAATTTGTAGTATTTTCGACTCTAGATCTGTGACTTTTTCTTTTTTTTTCACTCGTAGTCGTACGTTCAAATAGTTTTATTATAGAAAATAGTACTGTTGCAAAATGCATTTTTTTCTTGACTTTTTTGTCTTTTTTTTTCACTCGTAGTCGTATCTTCAGATAATAGCAACAATGCGTCTTTTGTTTGACAAATCACAAAGGTAAATCTAAAAAATTTAAGCTTCTAGGGAAAATTCAAATTCAGTTTGTACTATTTTCAATATCAGCCAATATTAGTGACGTTTTTTCACATGTAGTCTTATGTTCAGATAGAAGCAACAATTTGTAATATTTTCAATTGCACTTAAAATCTATGTTATGTAGTAACAATGTGTGTTTTGTTTTAAAAAAAAGCTTGTAGTGACTTTCGATTTACATATGTAATATTTTAAAATACAGAAAATATCAGGAAAATGTGTTCACTTGTAGTCGTACCTTCAAATAGTTATAACAGTGTCAGACTCTTGCAATGGATATTGTTTTCAACGTGTGCCTTGTTTGGCATGTCGCAAAAGCAAATCCAAAAATGTTATAGTTGTAGTGAAGCTCGAAGTGAATATGTAATATTTTTATGTGTATACACTATCTAAAATTTTTTTCACTTGTAGTCAAACCTTCAGATAGTTGTAATAATGAATGTCTTGAATTTTGAACACAAAACCCCGCTACAGATCACTTTCAGTATGTATCAATGTGCGTCTTGTTTGGAAAATCACAAAGACAAACCCGAAAGTTTTATACTTGTAGTAAAGATCGAAGTGAATATGTAATATTTTCATTTGTAGCCATAATCAATTTGTCAAATCATAGGTATATGTTTTAAACTTTTAGTGAATATTTTAGATATTAGTAACAATGTATGGCAAATCCAAATGTTTTAAGCTTGTAGAGAATGGAAGAGAATTGCTAATATTTTTAATTGTACGATTGACTATGATACTTTTTTCACTTGTAAGTATCAGAGGGTGGTAACAATTTGTGTCTTGTTTGGCATATCAAAAATATCGATATGAATCGAAAGATGTGAAGATCGACGTGAATTTGTATTTTTTTCAATTGCATCCAATTAGTGATTCTTATTTTACTTGTAGTCATACCTTGAGATAGTTAGAACAATGTAGGTCTTGTTTTAGTAAATCATAAAGGCAAATCCAAAAGTTTTAAACTTGTAGTAAAGATCAAAGTGAATTTGTAGTATAGCCAAAATCAGTGATTCTGTTCACTTGTAGTCATAACTATAGATTCTTCAGCCTTTTACTGTAGAAAACGCCAGCGGAATCACTTAAGAGAGATACATATTTGAAGTTTTCAATTTTTATAACATTTATCCTCTGGCGAAGTTGAAAGGTCGTTTTGAACTGACCCGAAGAAACTAGTGAGGAGCACTACCTCTGCTGAGTAAAAAAAATTAAACTGTTGTGCCTTTTCTTTGTTCTTGTGAATTGTAGTGTAGGTAGTTTTGATTAAGTATTTTTAAAAATGTACATAATTTGAATGCACCACAGCTTCAGATCTATGGCAAAGTGGTCTCTCCGCATTGAAAATGTTAACCTGATTTCTTGAGTAAGTACTGCTGGTGCAAGTTAGCTTCCTGCCTTCGGTTGTGGTCTTTGATTATGGCGTAATATTCGAAGTCGAATAGGATTTTATTAAGATTTGCAGGAAATTTATATTTCTTTTTTACCCCTTTCTAAAACAATACTATACATTACCTGAAGTATCCTGTGTATTTCTCCTGTGAAGATACATAATATCTCATATTGTTTCAGACATAGACGAATGTGCTTCAGCCCCTTGCCAAAACGGCGGGACCTGTTTCGACCTTGAAGACGCCTTTAGGTGCGACTGCCCCATCGCTTGGGAAGGTGACCTTTGCCAATTCGGTAAGCCCTTAACATAATTTATCACAGAGGGTATTCAATAACAATAAAAGTCACTAAGTTGTTAAGAAAAAAGAGTGAACTAAGCCCCATCTAGTTTTATCAAACCACGTGTTATTTTAAAGAAGGGCTTGCATTGGTTTTTTTTTACATAGATGCCGACGAATGCAAAATTGCAAACCCCTGCATCAACGCCATCTCCTGCACCAACCTGGTGGGCGACTACCATTGCAAATGCAGGGTAGGCTGGATGGGCAAGAACTGCGACCAGAACATCAACGATTGCGTGGGACAGTGCCAACATGGAGCCACTTGCATCGATTTGGTCAACGACTATCATTGCGCATGCCAACCTGGATATACGGGTAAGTTAAAAAAAAATGTCTTAACGGTTACATGCAGTTCTTCAGGATTATTTTCTTAAAACCGAACATTCACACACACATTAAGATCAACCCGGTATTTTATGACTGCATTCTTATTCCACGCTTTGCACGAAGGGAATTCAAATATGCCGTACTGAGGCATTTGATTTAAACGATCTATTTTATTCAACTAGATCGGACGCTGTATACGTTGTCCGAGTTGATGTAAGGAAGAGATGGATGTCTGGTCGCGGACATTCTTCTGCATTTTTCCGGTGCACGTTTTAAGGTCGATTTAAAAGATATGTTAATCGTGTGTTGGTGATGCGGAAGAAATGGAAATTTTTCACTCACGGTTGAATATCTCTTTGACAGGTTTATTGAACTAAATGTTCTTATAAAGAGGCAGAATATGTACTAACATATTTTTGAACTTCACATAAATTATGGTCCACCCTGCTTCTGTGGTAAACAAGCGTTTAAAACGATTTGCATGTGAAATAAGATTTGTGATGCACGATTTTAGTAAATTGTCTGTAATTATGGACACTCCTTTGACTACCACATATCTATGTAAGCAGCGCTCACTGCCGGTTAATAATCGTCATACCCTCACGAAATCGGGTCTACCTTAACGGTTTTTCTTGAGACTATATTATTAACTTTCACACCATCGTCCACACTATAACCACGACGTTCGTTTATTTGTCCCTTTATAGTAGTTATTTGCTCAGTATTGCGCACTTTCGATTAATATATAGCATGCTAACTAGAGAACTATTTCTTTAATTGCAGGAAGAGATTGTCATACCGACATCGATGAATGCGCAACCAACCCGTGCAAAAATGGCGGGGAATGCGTAGACCAAGTCAACGGCTACAGGTGTATCTGCCCCGTGGGTATTACAGGACATGAATGCGAGGTAAGAAAGACTTCATTATTCGCATGAAACAAATTTTTTCCATTCTTCGGTTTAGGACAATTTGTCGACCAAGGGTACCGGGGGTTAAGGTTCGAGCCGTGTTAAGCATTCATTTAATCCAAAGTCGTGTTCCTTAGATTTGAATTTAACTGATTGTTCTAAGCTAGTTGCTAATTCCAACAATGTTCGAATATCCGGAAATGCCGAGAACAAGTAACGAGCTCGCACGCATACATGGCACTGGCCCGGTCGCTCGTGACCGAGATGTCGATAGGTAAAACGCAAAGGACTGGTACTGGGCCATTTTAAATTCAAATCCAAAATAGTCTGTGAAAGGTGCAAGTTCTAATTTTGCCAAGTCAAACGGGTTTTTAACAGTAAATGAGGAGTAGTTTAGCTAGATACAACCAAAGCAAATTAAATTATCAAAAATTAATAAATACTATTAAAACTGTTGCGACTTTTGATTTATAGAAATGCTTCTTCATTGAGCTTGTCACAGATCTAGCCATTGCCGACCAACGGCAGAGGTAGTAGAGACTTGGAGGACGTAATAGACTCTTTTGGATGATTGCGGTACAGTGAAACGTTTTTCTTACCAAAAAGGACAATAGCAAAATGAAAGCACTGTGTGACCTGGTGTGGTCATATATTAATAATAAAACAAATTTGACAATATACAATGGTTACCCTTTCGGGTGGTGTGTGGTGTGGTAATGGTGTAATATTAATTGGTGGCCAAAAACCGCTTAAGCGAACTTTTGCTGTTACCAACAAATGGAGGTTGTGAAGTGGCTCAGATAAAGCTGATGGGTTATAATAGGTGTGGGTCCGTCACCTATTCTATACAGGCTCAATAGGATGCCTCCCAGATATAAGGAAAGCCTCAATAAATTAGAGCCACAGCAAGAGTTTGCTCCAAAATACAAGTGGCCGTATGAGGAAAAATAAAGTAATTTCTCGAAAGCGGTGGGAGATAAGACAAGGATGCAAGAGGCAAGAAAGTTTCTAAATTAAATAGAGAATTCAGATTTTTAAGAAGAAATGATCAGTGGCATAAAACATACTACAAGAAAGTTTGTGAGGGTAAAAGGGATACAACCCGAGAAAAATAAGATCCAGTAGATTTTGGCTAGCGGTTGGTATATCCAACGATGTAGATAATAAATGATTACCTTTATTCAAAACTTGAGTTAAAAATCTCAAAAATTCTAAGAGCTATAAAGAAAAAATAAAAATATTGAGAAACACTCTGTATCTCGGAGACAAGCGTTTGCGGGTTATGTTTGTATGAACATTGTGCCCTATTTTTGCCTAGGAATTTCCCAATTAATTTCAGGATACATTGCACTGTAACTTACAAGAAAATTCAAGCTTTCTGTAAACGCCCTGTAACTGATTTAGTAGGCAAAAAACCAAAAAACCGCCAAAACCGTCCCGAGATGTCGACCGCAGCTCTTAAATGTCATTACAAAAAGAGTCTTAAAATTAAGCCTCCCGTCATGACATCGACACAGAATAAAATATATATTTTATTCTGTGACATCGTAGTAAACAAAATTTTAATCAGTTTTTTATTAGATTTTTTGCCATCCTTGTACAAAATGGAATAAAATTGTGTTATTAACTGTGAGTCTACGTCGTTGATTTTACAACCAGTTATCTTTTAGAGATCATTTATCTTATATGTGCTTTGTGTCCTTTCTAATGCAATGGAAGTGTAGATAGCGGGTGTAGGACAAATAAGAAGCTACTTCACAGTGGCGGATACGCCAACGTTTCTATCTTTGTTTAGATCTTCTGCAGGGCTTAATTCAGTTTGAGAAGTATGTCATCTAAGCTATATGTGTGCCTTCTATCGGACATAACTCAAAAATAAAACAATGAGTTAAGGACAAACGAAACACCAGCCGCCAGGAACAAAATAAACGATGGAAGAAGATCTAAATAAAGATCGAAACGTTGGTGTATTCGCAACTCTGAAGTAGCTTCTTATTTGTCCTACATCCGCTATCTACAGTTCCATCATTTATCTTATTAAAATTGGCTGCGGCATTCTCGCGATACAGGGTGACTTACAAAAGAGCGTCAACTTTTTGAAAACCCCCTATAATTAATTTTGTAGGCCAAAAAACCGAAAACTGCCGAACATGTCCCGAGATACCAACTAACGCCATTAAATTTTATAACAATGAATGTTCTGAAATTACGCTACCTACCAAATGTAGGAGGTTGAAATGCAACCATTTTACAGTGCTTTTTTCTTTACCCTGTACATCCTTTAGAGAATAACTTATTTAAGATCAATCTTCCGCCGTGATTCTAGAAGAAACGACTTTTCAAAATCTCTTTAGGTTTTAAATTTCGGCTAAGGCATTTCCGAGATATAGACCCGCAAAAATTACAAAAAAATTTGCTGTATCGATCTTTTCCGTTAGCAGTTTATTTGGATGTAAAAATTGTGTTGCAAACTGAATAGGTATTTAATTGATTCGATTCGAATGTGTTGACATTTAATAATGACATCTAAATTATTGGGAAAGGATACTGAACATTCCAGAACTTTGTCTTGTGTCTCATTTAAAAGCCTCTTACATGGTCAAAGACGAGTTTTTGCCTTCTAAAAAATTGATAACTTCAGCCAGTAGTTTCAACTGTTCCCAATAAGTTGAATAATCCAAGATAGTCAAGGAAATTGAGTTCTTATAACGGCAACTAAATCTTTATTCAAGCCCGGCTAAAGATTCGTTTTATTCCTTATTACCCTATGAAGCATAATAAAGTATGTACTCTATCATGCCGCCTTCTATGTTGTAAGGTTAGTTCAAATTAGTTCAGGTTAGGTTAGGTTAGTTCAAGTTATCTTAAGTCTATCTATTTTTCTGCTTGTTTATTCTTAAACTCTTGGACGGTGCTTGTTAGAAAAATATGGGACAATGAATTTCTTTGCTGTTGATAATGCACCAACTTTAACAAGTTTGCAAACTCTTTTGCTAATAAATTTTTCTTTCACAAATTTACATGCAACAGCAGCACTCATGTCAGTTAATATTGCGCTGACTTTTTAAACGCCGACAGCAGAAATTTCGGCCAATTTACCGATAAATAACTTGATCCGAAACTTTCGGAATGTTTCCCAAAAACTTTTCCAAAACCAAAAAGTTTTTTTTTTTATAATTTTTTATAATTTTTTTTATTTCCTCACCGGAAAGTTTTGAAAATGAAAAAAGTTTGGAAAGCGAGAAAGAAGAACGATTGCACCGTGTCCAACGCTTTTGCTAGCGATCCACAAGATAATGTAACTGATAAGCTTTTTTTCCATCCCGGTGTAACAGTTCCACCTTTCCTGCCACGCCTCCAGCAACTCCCTTCTCCTCTATAGGGTTGGCAGTTTTCAGCTTGCATCTGTTCTCCATCATCTCTAAGATTTCGTCAGTCATCCACCGCTCCTTCTTTTGTTGGTTTTATTAGGGGTCAGGAATTGCTCACCAGCCTGGGTCACCGAATCTTTGAAAGCTGTCCACGTATCTTCCATTTGAGCTCCTCTAGTGTTATCTTCCATAATTCTTCACTTATCTTCTTTTCCACTGCATGTTGTACTTCCTTATCCTGCAGCTTTTCGACATCATATTTTTTCTTATTCTGTATGACTTGGGTAATTTGAGTCTTTCGTGATTTAGCTCTCAGTACGCAGACTATGGGAGTGTGATCAGATGGAACATCTACTCCTGGTTAAGATTTGACCGAGTTTATGCTGGTGTAAACCTCTGATTAATTAGGATAAAATCTATTTGATTTTGTACGATATTATCTGGTTTGTCCGCTGGTGCTTTCCAAGTGTACAAGCGTCTTGGTGGTAGTTTGAACAATGTATTTGTTATTACTATGCGTTCTTCTCTGCAGAATTGTACCAGTGTATCTTCTCTTTCGTTCCTACGTCCCAGACCAAAGTAACCCACTATTTTGTCCTCCTTTCCATGTCCCACCCTAGCATTGAAGTATCACATTACTATGTTTACCTCTCTTGCTTTAACGTTTTAAAGTACTTCTTTTATTTGAGCATAGAAGCCTTTTACTTCCTCTTCATTTTTGTCCGCTGGTGCGGGCATATATTTGGATAAGATTTATGTTAAAAAGTTTTCCTCTGAGCTTTAGCAAAATAACCCTGTCAGAGTATGGAAGGCAAACCAATAATGGAAGGTTTCAACTCCTTCCTTAAGATAAATCCAACTCCCCGTAGGTGGTTTTTATCTCCTTTCCAGCATAATACACTACATCTAGAATTCTCCACTTCCTCGCCATCTCATTTTGCTGATACCCATCACGTCAATACTCAATCTGTTCATTTCCTTTATTGTGTTATGAATTTTTCCTGTTTCAAACATACTTTTGATATTCCAGGTGCAAATTTTAAGTGCTGGCCGGGAGATTCTTCACACCTTCTGACCATTTAAGGTCTGCCCGGGACTGAGAGCCATTCCTGTGGTTTTTCCAGCCGTGAAGATTTTCCTGGGAAAAGTTAGTGTAGTGGTTTTCCGTTGCCTTCTACACCACTGTACGAACGTCGTTTCAGTGGATGCCATTTCGCCGTTTGTTGTCTGAGCCACAGCCAATAATATTTCTTAACATTATGCCTGTGGACAGTTTTGAGGCAGCCAGCTGCCGCTGCTCAGTGCTAGTTTTGGTCCCCCGAGTATTTAATTTCCTCGGAACTACCCATATCTGAGAGGCATTCCCCTATCCGCCACCTGGGGAGGTGCTCGATGGGGGACTAGCAACCAAGCACGAGACTTTGCACTTTCAGCTTCAGAGAAAGAAATATAAACTTGTTAATTTTTGCCTTAAACCTATTCACCAAGTTTCTACACCTCTCCAAGCTAAGATAAGCTAAAGTAACTTTTAAGCTGCAGCAATGGCGTTTTAAGGTTGCAGCAACGGCATCGAGTGGCTTTCAGCAATAAGTCGGGGTTTTGTTTCTGGACCAACGATGGCCAACACCGACATTTAGAATTTTTGCTCATATAGCACCCATTGAATTAGCGACGCAATTACCGAGTGCAGTTATCTTTGGTAGAAGATATCGAGTTTTTATTTCTCATTCTAGAGCAAGGCTTTTTCCACAAATCAGGTTCCTCCATGGCCTGCACTCTCTCCAGATTTATTACCAATTGAGCGTGTGGGAAAATAATTCGTAACCATCTTAATAATTAACTTCATCCCAAAAACAATTTGTTCAACATCTCTTGTCAACATATTCAATAAATTGCTCATTGCTTTCTAAGTGTCCTTTTTTATGAAAACTAGTAGGTATAAGTATGTATCGGTTTCTTAATTGCTGTGCTTGTCACTGACGAATTCATGAATATGAACTCTTTCGATTTCACATGATGCGAGGACTAACCTGAACCTGAATCTCCGAATATATCAGATTAACAAAGTGAGCGTTTAATTAGGCGAAACAAAATCCTCTCTCAGATAATAAGTGGAAGATATTAAGGATAATAAGTTGCGTTTACGTGAGTTCGACTTGAGGCAAAACGATTTAAGCCGCTAATGTATACGCCGACCCACCGACTGCCCATGGCGACATTTAACCAGGTAATTGAGCACGGAACATGAGAGCACAAACGAAACAAATGCGTATGGTAGCTGCTACTTGCGCCGGAGCTTGACTGACAAAGCGATTTTTTATTGCTGCCTAATTATACCTAATTATTTTGAATATATTGGTCGTGGCCAGGAATCTTGCTAAACAAATGATTAGTCTCACGGATTTTTACCATTTTTAATAAGCTAGGAGATGCGCCGTCTAATGAGAGTATAATTTATGATCGTGGTATCGCCTCCCTTATTATCGCAGTATTCCATAATTGGAAGGTAGTACAAAGTAGCAGTTGAGGGTTTTGCGATGAGCGAAAATTGCACATGAGGTAAAGTGGATGCACCCCCCACCATAAATAAAAAAGAGGTCTGCAGCATTACTGATGATGCTACATTTACCCATAAGTAGTGACTTCTTGCCTATTCAAGTTTCTTTAACTTTACACGCAACCGACCGGTAACTTTAAAACGGCTTAATCACAAAGAGATACATCATGTTTTTGTTAGATAGTTTTTTTATTACTTTCATTAAAAATTCGTGATTGAGTTAGTTCTGTATTCATTAGGCCTTGATTATACCTGACCTGAATTTTTACCAGGGGAGTAGCCCGCGTAGCGTGGCCTAAGACCTACAATTTGTAGTAGATGAGGCACGATCTTTGACTGAGTGGGAATCCTAATATTCCCGCGACTAAAACTTCTGGTTTGTTGCAATATAATTTAGCCTAAACCCATGAGAAATGGATATCAGAGTCAGATTTAGTTACCCTAATTAATAAGACGCACTACTACCGTTCTAAAGATTTATTATGTGTGCTACTTTTTCGGAACCAAATCTACAGAAATTAGCATATTCGGACTGTTCAGATAACTGTTACACTTTAAATCTGTGAAATCGGTGATTAATTTTGCTATTTCGAGTGAACGGTCACTTCACCGTAAACGTGCGGTGTGGCTAAATGGCAATTTTATCAGCAGTTTTGCTATAGATTGTCGGTCATTTATTTTTATGTCATTTATTCAAGGTTTTTATGTAGGCCGTTTTAAAGGGGATTCGAGAAACTCTTGTCGCGACCCATGCCGATTAATTCTATTGCTTGACAATAACTGGTATGCTTCGTTACCTAAGCACAACTTTTCCTTCCTAAAACTTTCTAATTAAAAGCGGATTAGAAAATAAATGTGTGAAGTCTGTAACATTTCCTTATTTAATTTTGTTTACAGAACGACTATGACCATTGCAACCCGGATCCATGCCAGAACGGTGCTCCGTGTTTCAAGGCGCAGAACGACTATTACTGCCACTGCCCCGAAGGATGGCAAGGAAAGAACTGCAGCCAGGTGAAAATTGTGTGTGAGAACCCACCGTGTGATAATGGTAAGGAAAATTTACCAGTTCGAGATAATTAAAAAGAGTTTTGCTTTCATTTTTCTTATGCTTGGATTTTAATCAGCAATCAAATGAAATGCACTTGAAAGGCATGAAAGGACATTCTTTCGTCAATGTTTTGCTCAAAACTATTTGGTTTCCGAGAAAGACAATATTTTTCTGATAAAGGTTAGGAATTCGAAAGAAATTCAAGAACTGCGATGTGAAGCTTCATAGTTAAAAGGCTGCTCAGTGGCTTTATCTTATGAGACCCGAAAAATTGGTAGCTTCGTTTTTACAATACAGCCCACCGCGTTAATTAGGGGACTTACTTACGTATTTGGTCTTCTTGGAATTCAGTTCCAATCCGTATTGTTCGCTTGTATGTGTAACTCTGTTGGTAAGTTCTTGTAGCCCCTCCAAGTTATCGGCCAGTAAAACCGTGTCGTCGGCATATCTGATATTGTTGATTAGCTCAGCATTCACCTTAACGTCTTCTGGGGTGTCTTCTAGTGCCTTTCTAAATATTTTTTCCGAGTTTTGATTGAGTACGAGAACAGTAAGGGTGATAAGATGTAGCCCTGTCGGACTACACGTTTGATTTCTAAGGTGTCTGGCTCGTTACTATTTCTTCAGGTTAAAAAAAAAAGAAAAAAAAGTTAAGTTTGAAGAGCCCCCGAAGACAAGAAACTTGCTTGGAAAACTTAAGAAAATAGAAGATAAGAAGCAAGCGTAAGTTACTCGCAAGTACCGACATAAACCGAAACCCGAAGAGTAACACGAAAAATCGCAGCTAAATTCGTTAGAAAAACCTGATGAAGAAGAGTTCAGGCTCCAAACCTTATGAACTTATTAAACCACTGAGACAGCAGTAACTGCTGAGGAAGGGAATAAAATAAGAGAGAAAAGGAAATAACTAAGGACAAAAGTAACGAAGGAACCTGAAGCTTTGGGTTTGAGGCTTATGAATAGAATTGTCCATGTTGTCCGGTCAGCGAAGCCAGTACTTTAAAAGCGCTTCTCAATGTAAATGACATATTGTTCAGGAACATTGAAGATACTGCAACCCTGAAGCCAAAGAAGAAGAAAAAGGACCCTAAAATTGAGGTCCTAGAAAAGTAGAAAAAAACCTCGCTACACTTAAGAAGTGACAGGAAACTGTAGAGAATGAGTCTACAAAGGGGCTCAAGAAATCAAAGAAGGCGAAACCAGTACCCTCTCCAGTAACAATTGTTGAGGTCAAAGCTCAAAAAACTAGGATGGTAGCTTTCACTTCCGAGGTAGTCATATTGACAGACATCAAATTGAAAAAGGCTCCAAAGACACCAGAAATGACAGAACTCATACAACTTTCCCACCAATCAATAAAATAATACAATTTCTGCAAGTCACCGTAATTGGATCTATCAGTAAAAATGACGAAATAGCTAGAAATACAAACTAAGCTGAAAAAATAAAAAGATAATAAAAAAGAAAGAAAAAGGAATTTGAGGATGTCGAGAAAAATTTAACAATGCTTGAGAAGCTCAATTGAAGTCAAAACATTCACAAGAAAAAGCCAGAGGGAGTCAAACATGTAATTATTAGAGTAAGCTTAAAGAAAAACCTACAGGAGGAAACTGCTGAACATACAATCAATAGTACCAAGAAGAAGAAAAAAGAAAAAAAAAACAGAAAAAAAGTGTTGGTTGTTTGGGTTGTTGTGAAGAAACCTCCAGAAAACAAAGAGCAGAGAACTCCGAAGAAACTACTAAAACTAAACCATTATACCTGAAAAAAATAGCTTCTTCTGGAAAAGAAACCAATTATCTTATTTTTTCCTAAATACACCGAAAGAGTATTAGAACCCTTAAGTCCAGAGGAACACGAAAGAAAAACCTATAAAGAAAACAAAGGCATGAAACCACAGAAACCGTTACCTAAAACCGAGGAAATATTAATCAAATAGAGTGTAGTAAAATCTCGGGAGGAAGAACCGAAGAAGGAGTTAGAAAGAAGGCTCTACAAAAAACTCAACTTGAGGAAGAACCGGAGAAATTCAAGCTTAAAGCGGTATCGAAATCTCCGGAAGATTAGGATTTGGTTAAGATGCCCAGCCAGTAAAACCTTCATACCATCGATGATGGCTTGAATAAGGAAAAAAAAGACCAAACCAAAGAAGGACGCTCCAAAGGTATCGATAGGGAGGGTCTATCACTCCATATCAAACTCCATAATAACAAGAAGAATCTGTACAGACTGTATATGAACTTAACAGAAGAAGAAACTCCCAAAGCTGCCAAACTTACATTAAAGGAAGAACAACCAGCGAAAACTGAAGAAGTAGAGCCCGAAATGGTTTTATTGAAGAAAGCACCCAAACCTGCGAAAGCGGACTTGGTTGAAGTAAAAGTTACAGTACAACCCAAACAAGAAAGAGGGGAGGAGCTTCTTTAGCCCCCATTAAGAAGAAGACAGGTCAAATTTCGAAACCAAAAAAATGTCTAGAATTAAATATAGAAGAGGAGAATCGCTTCTAGTGGAGCCATGTAACGGAGTCATGTAGAAGAAACCACTGTCGAAGATAAAAGGAAGGCAGAATACAAATGCAGGAAAACCAGAGAAACCATTACTGGTTTCCTCGGTAAAACCGAGGAAACATTAATCAAATAAGGTGTACTAAGGTCTCGGGAGGAAGAGTCGAAGAAGGAGTTAGAAAGAAGGCTGTACAAACAACTCTGCTTGAAGAAGAACCGGAGAAAACCAAGCTTAAAGCGGTGTCGAAGTCTCAGGAAAAGGAGGATGTGGTTAAGATACCTAACCAGTGAAACCTTCATACCATCGATGATGGCTTGAAAAAGACCAAACCAGAGAAGGAAGCTCCAGAGAAAGCAGCGCTTACCGATTGGGAGGGTCTATCACTCCATATCAAACTGCATAAGAACAAGAAGAATCTGTACAGACAGTTTTCAAATCTAAACTTAATAAAAAGACAAAAGAAGAAACTCTCGACGCTGTAACAGTTATATTAAAGGAAGAACAACCAGCGAAAATTGAAAGTAGAGGCCGAAACAGTTTTATTGAAGGAAGCACCCAAACCTGAGAAAGCGGTCTTAGTTGAAGTAAAAATTACGGTACAACCCAAGCAAGAAGGAGGAGAGAAGCTTCTTGAAGTCACCAGAACAAGTCAAATTTCGAAACCAAAAAAATTTGTAGAATTAAAGTTAGAAGGGGAGAACCGCTTCTAGCGGAGCCATGTAACAGAGTCATGTAGAAGAAACCACTGTCGAAGATAAAAGGAAGGCAAGAAAACCAGAGAAACCATTACCTAAAACTGAGGAAATATTAATCAAATAGGGTGTACTGAAGTCTCGGGAGGAAGAACCGAAGAAGGAGTTACAAATATGGCTTTCCAAAAAACTCTACATGTGGAAGAATCCGAGAAATTCAAGTTTAAAGCGGTATCGAAATCTCCGGAAGATTAAGAGGTTAAGATGTCCAGCCAGTGAAACCTTCGTACCATCGATGATGGCTTCAGTGAAAGCTGCGCTTTCTGATAGAGAGGGTCCACCATTAATAAACTCTATAAGAAGAAGAAGAATCTGTACAGATAGTTTTCAAATCTAAACTTAACAAAAAGAGAGATGAAGAAACTCCCGAAGCTGTAAAACTTATATTAAAGGAAAAACAACCAGCCAAAACTGAAGAAGTAGATTCCAAAACAGTTTTATTGAAGAAAGCACCCAAACCTGAGAAAGCGGTCTTAGTTGAAGTAAGTCTTAGTTTGGTACAACCCAAACAAGAAGGAGGAAAGGAGCTTCTTGAAGTCACCATTAAGAAGAAGACTGAAAAAATTTGTAGAATTAAATGTAGAAAGGAGAATCGCTTCTAACGGAGCCATGTAACGGAGTCATGTAGAAGAAACCACTGTCGAAGATAAACCAGTGGAAATTTCCGAGGAGGTGGAAAAACAAAAAGTTTCAGTTCCTGACACGAGTTACAACCAGGCATTCAGGATCATCATTCCAAAATTAGGATGAACGGAAAAAGACCCTAAATATCTCGGGTCAATTTACTTAACATTGTTCTGTGTTGGAGAGCGTGGCAAAACTGCTACACGTGTACATTATGAGTGTCATTCTTAAAAAATCAACAAATCTGCCACTGAAAGAACTAGCTGAGAAAAACAACCATTTTTTTAAGCACATAGGGCATTTCAGTTAGTGTTTTTATAGATATTTAAAGGGCTTTCGCTTTCGACAAAGCACGAAGAGACTGCCTCGAGCACTGTCAAAACCAGGAGGGTAGAATCAACAATAAGCAAATTGATTGGGAACATTCTATACTCTAGACAGATTACAACAGCTCTGAATTTTTTATGGTGAGAATTAGAGCGGCTGGTTGTCGTCTACTTGTTGAAGCACTGCCATCTCTTCTGCCGCCTCTGTAAGTCGAAGAACTCTTGGCCCTACCTACGGCGCAATCATTTTTGGAGAGCCAAGTCTGAGCATATGTGCCTCCATATAGAGAGCAGTCGTAACTTGTTTCAGCGCTTCCTCTGACTGTTCCGTTTTTAAATTTTTAGAGTGTGTTAGCCCTGCTAGGACTTCACCCATTTCTGAAATTTGACACCTCTCCATTTGCCGAGTTTTGTCTTAACTTGGCAATTTTTGCAAGAGGTTGGCCTTCTTAGTAGAGGTCTTTACCATGTCTAACTATCACAGCAGATCTTGATTGATCTATTTTATCTTTCTGTCTATAACAGGTACTAAAATAGATACTGCAACTTAAAATACAGTGATAGGTCAGTCAAACATTTTTGTTGTGTGTTTCTGTTATCTATTTATGTTCTCCGATATTAAACAAGAGCACCTTCTCAGACTACGCATAGTACTGGAACGGTATGGCAATGCACAATTTGAAGGCATCGCCAAAGAATAAATCCTGTAGAAAGAAGAGTTGAAGAGTTAAAAAAGATACTGCAAGTGTTATTACATGAAGTTCCAGAGAACCAGTGGGAGATGAAACTACCTAAGGCTGCTCAAATTCTACGAAGTCGAAGTCCCAGTGGCACGCAGTGCAAAACTAATACTATGCCCAGGAAAATGCAGAAATTTTTCTTTTAAAACATTCATCATAGGAGAATAACCACATGTCTTCGGATAAAACCGACGTCGAGCTTTAGAAACCAGTTGAATCATCTGGACCACTTTTCAATCAAGAAGAGATAGACGAAGTCGAAAAGTCTCATTTAGAAATTGCAGGATTATACGTTGCACTGTCCCCATACAACTTCATATCACACTTGATAGAGATGAAACCTCAAACCTGGAGTGAATTGGAAGCAATGAGGGAGTGCCTAACCGTACAACTGCTACATCTTCACAGGACAAATTCAAGAACGAAACGAATTCGTATTGCTATCCTGGAACAATTTTGCCAGCAAAACTGAGTTTTTCATAACCCATTTTTTGCCAGCGTTCTCGTCTCGTTCGGAGGGTGTTGTAAAGGCTCCAGATTGGAAATCATAAATCTTTTATTTGTTAAACCTTGATATGCTCTAGTGCTTTGTTGGGCACACGCTGTATCGTACATAAAAACCTGTTTCAAAACCAGGCCTTGGGCAGGTTTTGGTATTGTGTTTGTTTTGGTTTTGGATCTGGATTTTTATTTCGATTTCGGTTTTGGATCGGCATTCTTTTAATGTTGCAGTAGGAAACCCAAAAATACGTTATAGCTCTCCTTATTTAAACCGTAGTCAATGGCTAGATAGGGACTTCCCGATGTCCCCCCTCTACTCATCTATCTGTGACTCGACACTGTGCACAAAACATGAGTATTCATATCCTCGATAAATCACTTTTAACAAACTTAATGAGTACCCTATCTGACAAATAATAACGCTTCAATCATATCTCACAAACGAATCCCAGATAGCTCGCACCTTTAATTACGTCGAAAAAACCTAATTCGATTTCGAACTGCTCACGATGGTCGACATAACACAATCAGACTTCGAAAAATTGCGCCACGACAATGCCGTCGAAGAACTGTTTACTCTTCTGTTTGGACTGCGAAGGTGCAAGTCACCCATGGTTGTATGGGCACAATAACGCCGATGAAAAGATACCACGGCGGCTATCATTTTATCTAGATCTTGATTAGGAGGTTAATTCTGGTATTGTACAATTGTTGCCAATAGGTTAATTGAGTGAGCTGGCTCTTTATTGACGGGGCCTGCACAATGGATATTTTCTATGCATTTTCTATGGAGAAACAGTTACCTACCGACAAAAGTTAAGGCCATAAAAGCAACTGTACGTTCCAGTTTTATTAAACTGCCCCAATGTTGTGGTACAAGCTGCCCATCAGTGTTTCAGTGCCGCTTACAAGTGGCGGGTTTAATTTGAAAAACCGGTCCGGGCGTATTCTGCAATGTCAAATGTAATAACATTACCATTAATACCATAATCATAAAAATCTTTATAGCCGACCTTAAAGCTCAAAGCAGTGTTTATGCGTGTAATACATCTACGTGACCGCTCTTTTTACTAACTGCTAACTGCAAGGCGGCAAACGAAGAACGCACATTTAATAATTTTTGTTTTTAATAAGCGTATATCGGGCGATCCTTTTTAGGATGTTTATAACGCCCTGGCTCGTAGTTTTTAACTCATCCGTGTCAATTAAGCACTCTATATATACCGTGGCAGACAAATAACAAAACGACGGACCGGTCCGGTCTCATTTCTGAAACCGCGGGGGGTCGTAAGTGCCCCGCGGATTTCGCTCCCCACTTTGGGTGTCTTGAAATTAGCTGTCAACTAGGGATTCTCCGAGAGATTCATGCACCATGTAATAATAATACACTGATTTGTGATCGTGCATTATTTGACCTGGATTTTGTGCTAAAAAGAAAATGTACTACCGAAAGTAAAAGTTTCCACTGGGAGTGCGCCCCCATAACAACCATCATTCAGGCTTACCCTTCTTAGTCGCTCTTTTAGCAAGGCCGGTAATGCATCTGCAAACTACCTGGTCAAAAACACCTCAGTGATTAGAACTCCCGAAGATGTGACGGTTAAATTGTGTGCTGCTAAGAATTCAAAACACACCCATAACTGCTTTATGGCTGGTATGTACTGGGAATAAAGGGACACCATGTATGGTAGTATTTCTGGCCGTGCACTGCGCTTTGACTTCTCTTTGGGGCGTAATTTCATAGAACGCTAAAAGCGGTGGAGTTTGACTTGAAGAGATTCCCAGCGCTCTTCCTGGGGTCCCAAAGAACTGTGTTCCGACTGAACCTCTAACTTTCTGCAAAGCCTCGAAGTCAACCCACCAAATTAAAGAGTTGTCACGAAAGCCAAACTAAGACTGTAACACCACATTGAGATCTTGAACCACAAGATGCTACAAATTGAAGTGGAGCTTGCTGAAATTTTTTCCAGCGTATTTTGTGTTACAGAGCACTGGCTCCGGCATAATGACATAGAGCTTATAAAACTGGTTGGGCACAATTTCCTATTCTTCCAGGAGCTTGTAAAGAAGAGGAAATACAGCCATCTTTGCAGCAAAAAAACTAAACATCAATATCTATATCGTCTATGTATTTTGATCACCAATCTTGATGTATTTGATACCGTACTTATTGACCTTGATGAAATCTATGCACCTTCGACTTTTCATCTTATAGTGACGGGTGATTTCAAAATAGAGCAGGACCGCTGCAAATCTACTGCAACGCTTTAAATGATACGCGATGTATTCGGTTGTACATGGATTAACTAGAGCCTCTGGTATTCAGATCGATAACATTTTTTCTTCAGTCAACCGTGAATGTCTGGACTGCAGCATTTACACTTCTCACATATCTGATCACTTTGGACAGATTCTTAACATCACAGCCTTGATAATCCTGTTAATATTCACACAAAGAGGAGTTTCTACACCCAGGACAATGTTGCAAGATTTAGAAAGCCCTTGGTTCGGGAAAGCTGGCTGAACTCTTATTCAACAGAAGGGCCGGACCACATGAATGCTTATTTCTTCTCAACATTCATTTATTACTTCGACACACCATTCTCATTAAACACAGGCAAATTAAAGGGATACTGTTCGTATTTAATAAAGAAATCAAGCAATATTCCACTCACAATCAAGGACTTGTTTCTGATCCCACCTGAAACTGGCTAAACTGGTTTCTGTATTCAAAAAGGAAAGTAACGCTGATTGGTATAATTACAAAACCATAGCTCTTCTCACTTCTTTCTCTAAGGCTTTCAAAAGGCCAGTCAATTTCTTACAAACTTAATATCTTAGCAGGGCAACAGTATGGATTTAGACCCAACAGACCCATTGAATTAGCCATGATACTCACACTGTGACGCTGGCTGGTAACAGTCTGGGTGAATTTTGTGTTCGAGTGCGGTTAACGGAATGATGTAGTGGGCTTGAAGATGAATAACACAAAAACTGTCTTGTTGAACATTCATAAACGGGACGTCCAACAAATTCGCTCCTTGTCTGGGATGGGCGCAGATCAAGTCCCATTGTCCAAGAGGGAGGGGAGTATATAGAAGTGACGTGTGTTTATCGCAATTTTGTGTGGGACCTAAATAAATCCTAGGATTTGAGCTCGTGGTCAATGGGAATTGATCTGCGGCCGTCCCAGAGAAGTAGCGAATCTGTGGGATGTCCTATTTTTGAATATTCAACAAGACCAGTATTTGTGTTATTCATCTTCAATCCCACTAGTCATTCCGTCAACCGCACTCAAACACAACGAAAGCAAGTCACCCAGACTGTCACCAGCCAGCGTCAGAGTGTGAGTATCATGGCTAATTCAATGGATCTGTTGAGTCTAACAGCGTTGATGATAACGCTGGTTGCTAAATCTAGAGTAGACGGGCCATAATTGAAAGACAGAGGCCAAATCTAACTAGATAGTCTTTCCCCCAGGTAACCAAATCCTGCATATGTCACCATTTTCATTACGCCAGGTGATCCAGACAATCCCAAAAATAGTCTGACGAACTTGACTATCACCTGCGTTTTTACTTATTATTATGCTTCGTTCCTGTAAACTCCCATATCAGGTCACGTTTTTTTTTGAAAAGGCGACATTACTGATCCTCTTGAGGTACTGCTATCATTGTTTGTTGCAGTAATTTTTATATTTCTTCTTTTCTTGAATCGTCCAAAACCCCGCGAATTTGTTGACCCTTACAACTGGCTACTCCAACTGAAGTTGCGGCACTTGAAAAAAATTATCCAATGGTACCAAATTGCTATTGCCCACTAAGCTCGTGTTGCGTTATGGTATAGAATAATTTTCTTTTAGCACTGCACACATGCGTGGTGGTTTCCGTTGGAGGAAGCCGACGTTCCCCACCGAGTGTATGCGGAGAACATGGCCATTGCGTGAGCCAGCCAGGGATAGGATACAAGTGCCAATGCCAGTCAGGGTATACCGGAAAATACTGCCATGAAAGTGAGTACATCCTACATCATCTATAGACACCAACACCTATTTAGTAATGAAAATTTTAATCTACTCATCCTCCTTAGATATCAATGACTGCAAGATCAACCCGTGCGAAAACGGCGGCACTTGCGTGGACAAAGTCAACTCGTTCCAATGCATATGCAACGAGGGATGGGAAGGAGCTTTGTGCAGCATCAGTACGTTTTTCCCACACTGCTTTAGTTTCTTTTGCTAAATCAAAATTCTTACAGACACAGACGACTGCAGCCCGAACCCTTGTCGCAACAACGGCACCTGCATAGACGGAATCGCCGAGTTTGAGTGCAGATGCACGAACGGATGGAAGGGTAAAACTTGCACCTTGAAGGACAGCCACTGCGACCATACCACCTGTAAGAATGGTGGGACCTGTCAAGATTTAGGTAGCAACTTCGTGTGCCGCTGCCCCCTGGATTGGGAAGGAACCACTTGCCACATTGCCAAACAAACTGCCTGCACTTCAAATCCTTGCTTGAATGGAGGCACTTGCGTTAATACAGGCGATTACTATCAATGCATATGCCGTGACGGTTTTGAGGGCACCAACTGTCAAGATGACGTCAACGACTGCACTCCTCAGCCCTGCTATAATGGAGGAAAATGTATTGACGGCGTTAATTGGTTTCTTTGTGAATGTGCCAACGGTTTTACTGGCCCAGACTGCAGGATCAACGTTAATGATTGTGCGTCTAATCCTTGCGGATATGGTTCTACTTGCATAGATGGTATCGGGGACTACCAGTGCATTTGCCCTCCTGGGAGGAGAGGAAGGAATTGCAATAGTATGCATTACCGGTACTTCAAGTTAAGGCTCAATGTTTAATATACCGTTTTTTGCAGTGGATGATATAGCATACTTACCGCCTCCAGGCAGTTGCTTGTGGAACACCCACACTTTGGAGAATAACGTGACATGGCAGCATGAATGCAACACCTGCATATGCAACAGCGGCATGGTGAAGTGCACCAAGCTGTGGTGCGGATTGGGCAATTGCAAGTCGCCAAGTCAGCTGGATGCCTTATGCAATTTGAACCAGGTTTGCCTTCCATCTTCGTCGGAGTCTTGCCTGTCGCCTCCCTGCATGCCATATGGAGAGTGCAGAGATTTAGAGGGCGGTAAGTATAAGTATTCTATAGTACCTCCTTCAATGTTACTTATAATTTAATGGCAAAACAACGGATTAAAAACGCTATAATAATTGATCACGCAAAGAGATATCCAATAATGATATTTCTAGAGGGACCCTCAACATGGTAATATATTCTTACTCAAAACAGACGTATTTAGTAACTCAGGTCATATGGCAGAGAGTGATATTAAGTGTCTCTGAAGAATCAACGTCGATATCTCCTGATGCTGTTGATTCCCACTAACAGATTTCCCGCCACAACAGTTCCTAATCTAATCAGTGGCTCTGGCCTATTAATAATATTGATTAATGAATAAATCAATATGATCTTGTCCCTTTACAGTTTTTTTTTCATAAGAAAATACATTTTCAAAAAACAAGTTGGCAGAACTGTGCAACATTTTCTTCTGGAATGTTGTTGTAGGACGGTGCACCTTGGTCGATGTACGAGGTTACCATTGTCTTTTTTCACCTACCTACGAAGAGTCAACATCGATATCCCCTGATGTTTGTCATCTCCACTCATAGATCCATACATCAGTTTCTAATCTAGCCACTTACTCTGACCTATGAATGAATAAATCAATATTACCTTACCCTTCTCCAGTTTTCTTTCCACGGGAAAGTATATTTAAAAAGAACACATCAGATTTTATGGAATCAATAAATTTATATAAACAGATATATTCTTACTTTAGTAATTTATTAGCTTAATTTTAGAGGTAAATTTTTTAATTTACAGTTGGATAAAACTCTACTTACATAGATATTTATCATTACTTTTCGTCAAAGAGAAAATGCATTATCAACCAAGGTTTGCACAAAGGCTATTATTAACCTAATGTCAAGTTTAAAAAACCGAGGATGCAAGCAGCACCAAAACGAGAATAAATAAAAATTGTTATATGGCAACGTATTTTATTTTTCTGAAATTCGTTTGAAGGAGGATACATGGCTTATTGCTTTATATTTGAACTATCGGATATTCTTTACATGAAAAAGACTTCACACACGTTGGTGAAATTATCAACTTTTCGAACTTTATTGAGGTCTTCTTCAGGGCTAAAATATAAATATAAATAACATTTTTTAACACAAAAATGTTGAAACATGACTGAGATAATTTATTCGTTGCAGGTCGAAGAGTAAAACCTCCTCTATTGCCCAGTCCGAGCTCCTGCTGGCCGAATCAAGCAGTGCTCAGCAACACCTGTGCCCGTTTAACACTTTTACTAGATAAGGTAAAACTGCCCCAAGGAACGACCGTAGAAGACCTTTGCGGGGACCTCAGGGCACTGTTAGCCAACCAACAGGCTATCGAAGGGCTTCAAGACAACCTGGTACTCTTATGCGATTTAAAGACTGATTATAATGATACAGTTGAAGTCACATTGGTAAGTATATAACATGTTGGTATTGACTTTCCCGGAACTTCTTCTTATAATAGTAATTTTACCTAGCTTCTGTCTAAAAGTATATACAAATATGAACTTTTCAAGGGGTTATATCATACTTTCTTCTACTGAAAGGCGATCGTTGGGGAAAATAAAATGCAAATTTTGCACGAAATATACTCCCAACCATCCCTTAAAGTTAAGTCTCTATAAAGGACGCTAAGCACAGATTAAGTCTCTATATGAGATTTTTTTTCTTCCTCATTCCATCAACCCTATTTCTTCCTCAGTTTATCAATTCTGTCGAATAGCTCAACCGATTTCGTTTTCAGTATGGCAGCCAATGGGTTCTAGAAGGCATCAGGGTAGTAGGTGAAGCAATCTCAAGGAAGCAGACCTCGCTTCTTGCTCTGGCCTCAATAGTGGAAGTAAAGGTCGAAACCGCTCTAGTTTCCGGAGAGCAACAGAGCAATAAACTGCTCGTGGCCTTGGTGTGTTTCATAATAATCGGCATCGCTACAGCTGCACTAGCGGGGGTGCTCTATCTCAGGCAAAGACGGAGGCATTTGGGCCTAAGCGGCATGAATCTCTCACCGTCTTCGGACACGTGTCACAGGAATCATGAGGACGAGAAGTCGAACAATTTGCAGAATGAGGAAAATCTTAGAAGGTAGGAAAGCATTTTTTTAGTAAATTACTGCCTCAAATTCGCCACCGACCTACCACTTTACTTCTTCAGGCTCCTCCTTTCTCCTTTTCCTCTTCAAGCCATTTAGATTGCTCAAAATCCAGTTTATCAGTATCCACGTCTTCGATATCGGTTGCGATGTTCCCAAACTGTGAAGCATTCTTTTTCCACCATTTTTTTTTGTTGCCTCTCGTGTTGCCAAGACAAAAGTAAAATATCTTACTTTCTTGTGAGATGTTCTACAGAGCAGGAGAAGGCGACATCCATCAGCGTGTATTTTAGATCCAATACTGCATGACAGATGGCTCTCGGTTCGAGAAGCAGCCCATATTACTCTGTACCTCGCTGGTTATTTGAACCAGAACGAAGTGAAAAGAGTAGGTGGTCACCAATTTGTCGATCAACCCATCTGCATACTAGTTTCAGGGTCTACCCCTCATCACTACAGCTTTGCCTGGTCGACAAATTGGAGACCGTGAATTAGCTGCTTAAAGCCAAAAATTAACGGAATACCGGTGAGATGTTGTACAGAGCAGGAGCAGGCGACATCCACCAGCGTATTTTAGATCCAACACTGCATGACAGATGGCTCTCGGTTCGAGAAGCAGCCCATATTGCTCTGTAGTTTGCTGGTTATCGAAACCAGAACGAAGTGAAAAGAGTAGGTGGTCACCAATTGTTTCCAATTTGTCAGAGTAGGTGATCACCAATTTGTCGATCAACCCATCTGCATAGTAGATTCGGGCTCTACCCCTCATCAGTACAGCTTTGGCTGGTCGACAAATTGGAGACCGTGAGTTAGGGGCTTAAAGCCAAAAATGATCGGAGTACCAGTGAGATGTTGTACAGAGCAGGACCAGGCGACATTCACCAGCGTATTTTAGATCCAATACTGCATAACAGATGGCTCTCGGTTCGAGACGCAGCCCGTATTGCTCTGGACCTCGCTGGTTAATGGAACCAGAACAAAGTGAAAAGAGTAGGTGGTCACCAATTGTTTCCAATTTGTCAGAGTAGGTGGTCACCAATTTGTCGATCAACCCATCTGCATACTAGCTTCGGGGTCTACCCCTCATCAGTACAGCTTTGGCTGGTCGACAAATTGGAGACCGTGAGTTAGCGGCTTAAAGCCAAAAATGATCGGAGTATTAGTGAGATGTTGTACAGAGCAGGAGCAGGCGACATTCACCAGCGTATTTTAGATGCAATACTGCATGACAGATGGCACTCGGTTCGAGAAGCAGCCCATATTGCTCTGTACCGCGCTGGTTATCGGAACCAGAACGAAGTGAAAAGAGTAGGTGGTCACCAATTTGTCAATTACCCCATCTGCATACTAGTTTCGGGGTCTACCCCTCATCAGTTCTCTCATCTTACTTTCTTCATGACATAAGAATTAAGGTAAAAGATGTTTGGGCAACAAGTCGTATCAACATGTTAGTGTCCAGTAATAGAAAGTCTCTGGTTAACATAGCCGCTAATTGACAGACCAGAAAAGATCAGTTACGGTAGAAGTGAAGAAATTGGGACTAGAAGTAAACACGAATTATGGCCATGGTGCAAAGTAAGCCACTGAATTCTATTGGACATTTTGCTAGATCTTGAAAGAAACGGAAACGCAGCTTAACACTCGTAAGTATTTTGTGGAAGTAGCGTTGCGCCTTCAACTACAAAAGCCTCAGAACAAAGCCCAGACACAAATCCAGGTTTATGTCTGAGCAAAAGTATCTATAAAAATGTGCCTTGAGGGTAACTAATAGTGCACGCTCGTCAACACTATCCGTTTATTTCATACTTTAGTGTTAAAGTCGCAGACACTTTCTAATTTTTTTTTTATTTTCAGATATGCGAACCCTCTAAAAGAAGACGTGGTGGGAAGTATGGCGAGCATCAACTCAGCTAGCACTTGCGGTCTGGACATGCCGCGGGTGAGCGTCGTTCGTCCCCTCTCCTCCATGTTGCCCACGGAAAGCTCCAGCGAAATGTTAGAAATGATATCCGAAATCGAGTGCCCCGGCTCCCGGAAAACTATGCTGATGCTTCCCGGAACCAGCGCCTCGGAAAATTCGCTGAAGCTCAGCGAAAGCATGACGCTGGACGGGCTGAGTCCGGCGCATAGGAGCAGCCAAATCATGCTCTATAAAGCGCAAAACCCGGACGTCCGGAAAAATACGGCGCCTTTCGACGACTCGTCCGGGCACAAGGACTTTAGTAAAAGCATTATAAATGTAAATAAGCAGAGGACAATGCAGCAGAACGCTACTAGTGCCAGTGCGGACGTTCTCACAGTTCTCGTGTAGATGAGGGCCAGTTTTATGAGTAAGTTTAGTCTAGCGGAGTGCTCACTTTATGCCTAGAAATACGTTTGTGAAACTGGGCTTAAGAAAATTTAAATTATTCGATTCGAGGTGGAGTTTGGGTTGCATTTTCAGTGACGTATAATATATAATATTTTAATGTTTCGTGCAATTATTATTAAACGTACGTATCGTAGGTAGGAACTATCGACTGTTGGAAAAAATGCTTTGCGGTGAGCTCTTAATTAAATTCTAGGGAATTATTGTAATTTAAAATTGCAGCCCAAAGGGTAATTTTTTCATTGTACATTAATGTGTTTACGTAGGTTAAAAGAGGCCAAAACCATGTTTCTGCTTGGTAACTACTTGAATCACCATCAATTTTTCTATTAATCTTGAATAAACAGATTGTTGATTCAACCAGAACACATGATACATATATAACAGGCACGACAACTTAAAATTATGTGAAGTCAAAGCATTAATATTCCTCCTCCATATCATATTCCATCAATCATTACATATCACTACATTGTTTAGGCAAGTTTAAAGTACTAGATTTGCTTGGGTATCTTACCTTTGTTTTAAGAGGATAAGGGAAATGCCTTTACGCACTAATGGGATGACATTTATATCAAACTTTACGTAAGCCTGCTCATGAAACTATCCGCTAAATTCCCTTCCCACTGTTCATTAAAGCTATATCTCCTACGTAGCCTGCGGGATCACTCCTTAAATATTATTTCGCTGCCCCGCATTTCGACCTTCGTACGTTAAGTCATTTGTCTTGCCCCCAGCCTCTTTGTTCCTCATAACCTCCATGAGAAAAGCCTCGCCTCGGTCCCTAGTGAGTAGCATTTCCTCAACTGCGGGCACCATCTCTCTCTCGTTCCACATCTCTTGGCAGATCCTGTGCAGAACATCGATCCCCGACGATGTTATCCTCGCCTGGCGACTTGTTGGTTTTCAATTTCCTGACTGCAGCAGTTACTTCCTCCCCCAGGACTGAGGGCTTGCTTTCAGCGAACTCTATTGTTTGCGGTCGTTTACCTCGGTCGCTATTGTCTGCCATTAGTTGTTTCCAGTAATTTTTCCATCGTTCTTTGATCTGGGATTTGTCAGTCAGCAGTGCACCACCTTCCGATCTTATTGCTGTGTGTTTCGGAGTGAAGCTGGGCGTTATTTGTTTAATTTTCTTGAACATATCCCAGGAGACAAATGTCATTTAGGTACTTGTTCTTGTCTTTCCTGCATTCTTGTCTAAAATCTCTGCTCAGTGCTGCGTATTTCGCTTTGTCATCCTTGATTCGAAGGCCCTTTACCTTCTGTTGCTTCCTCCTCTCTACTCTGTCCCATGTTTCTTGGGTTATCCAGGCTTTCCTTTGTTTCGTCACCTTCTGCCTTTCTTGTTGTGCAGCGTCAGTTATTGCCTTTTTTGTTCTAGTCCACAGTGAGTCAGTAGTGAAGGAAACCAACAACTTAAAATAATATGTTACGCAGACGACGTAACGCTATTCGCGGACACGGAAGACGGGCTGCAATGGTCTTACAGACATTTAAGCAGGAGGCCGAAAAGGTCAACATGGAAATATCAACCACCAAAACAAAAAGCATAATGATCGCCAGGGAACCACGCAGATGCAAATTACAACTAAGCAACAGAACAGTAGACCTTTGAATGCAACTATTTGGGAACAACAATATAACCATATGGTGAACTCAAGACTAGTGTACGAAACCAGATAAACAAGGCAGCCAGGATAGCAGGAGCTCTACGAACAAGGCTTCCGAAAAGAAGAAAAAGAAGTCTTTCTAATCGTTGGCCGTTGGAAGATTCAGTTCTACTCTATCATCGACTTCCGGTCAGTGGAGGCCATTTGCGCACGTCTTGATTATCCTTTATATGTAGTGGTAAAAGCTGTCGTGACCGCTATCGGCTTGCGTCATGAAGTTAACCTGAACTAACCTGCACTCGTCTGTGTTTACAATCCATCTATTTCTTGATATCAGGGATAACTTTCTTTGTTCATTGACACTTAACAGTCACTGCTTCTATCTACTTGCACATTGCATCACTTGAACAATAATTCTTCTCTAAATTCTCTTTGAATGCGCATCGTTCCATGCTTTTGCGACTTCCCCTTAATGAAGAAGGTCTATGGACAGAATGCCTACAATCATCCTCGAGCTAGTGCAATAGCCGCTTATTATGGCCGCATATTATACTTAGGCAAGCTAATGTTATACACTCAAGCACATTTTATAATCTATAGCTAGCCCATAGCATTCAGGTAGTTACCACTCAAGCTCATTTAAAAAAAAAATTTACAAAGTAACCGTATATGAAATTATAATTATTTTATAGGAGGAGATTGATCTCGAATTAATATTTAATATTAACCATCAGGTAACCATCACGAAAAAAAAGATATTTTAATAAATATAGTGTGATATTATTTAATATTAAAATTTTTTGTTTTTATGTTTGTTACTTTTTTTAACAAAACCTTTTATTTAAATCAATTTAAAATAGTTTAAGATGAGTATAATAGGCAAACTAATTATTATTAAGCGTACTGTGTGTGTCTGTATATATGGGATTGTTTTATTTTTGTATTTATTGTATCATTGTTCCTGATTTTTTTATACTTTTATATTTTTTTGTATTCGCAGTTTTTAGTTTTATGCTGTTTGTAAACCATTCTTTCCAAGATGTTGGTATTTATTTTCAAAATCACGTTTTTTATATTTCCAAACGTTATTATATATATGTTGTAAATATGTATAAACTTAGCAGGTTGCTCCATCACTTAAGAACAATTTGCTTAAAGATGAAATTACACTGTTGGTATTGTAGGTAATAGATATGTTTTTTTTTATACACGGAAGGAATGGTGCATCCTGCTACTTTGGAGAAGTCTCCAAAAGAATATTTGTACAGCATACCTACCATTAAATCGAAAAAGAAGTTTTTAAAAGTTATATCAATAAATCTTAAATCATTCCATTGTTAATTGTAATTAAATATCGGAAAACAGTAACTTTTAGAAACCCTGAACGCCGTACTTATGACTAATCTTAGGACTATATGATAGTGCCTTTTCCTGTGCCTGATCCAGATGAGCAAGACTTATATTGTCAACGAAATATTTACATTTTGCCTTTATTATTATATATAGAGTGAAAAGTATTAAATAGTCGATAAGGAAATTTACGATTGTATATATTTTGTAAAAATCTGTTTTGCATAATTTCTGCAAAAAAAATGCTTTGTAATTAAATTCAACTTAAAGCTTGTCGATTATAGAAATAAATGATTTAGAAATAACCCAAAGTTGTTTTTGAGATACTTAGGGGCAAACTAGAAAGGTGTTTTCGGAAATATTAGGGCTGAATGTTTGTTCTGCATGGAGAACTAGCAACTCCACACTTCCCGTGTGGGGTTGCTAGTCCTCCATAGGGCACCTCCCCAGGTAGCGGATAGGGGAAAGCCTCCCAGATATGGGTGGCACCGGGGAAATGAAATACACGGGGCGGACCAAAACTAGCATAGCGCAGTTACGTCATTAGTGGATCGAGGTTATTGTAGAATGACTGCCCTAAAAGCTCGATATCATATAGGTGCAGGCGAGTAATCAATGTAGATTGTTTCGGCTGTAGCTCTGCGACGCAGAAGGAACAGGGACCCCACTGCGTTCTTTATACCCCAAGAACATTCATGAGTTATATGGACACGAAAGATGATGTTTTGCCGAGCGAAACAACTAGCAACCGGCCTCCGGGCCTCGCAGTGTGAAATGGGTGTGAATGGATGAAATGGGAAAATCAGCTACTGGAATATACATATGAAAAACACTGAACATCGAAACAAACAAGGAAACTGGCCATAGTGGAGAAAGATACCAGCAACTATCCCATTATCGGACTTTCAGAGACTCACTGGAGAGGTTCGGGACGTTTCGAGACCCGAAACCAAAACATCGTCTTTTACTCCGGCAATGATGACTCAGCTAGGAATGGCGTTGGAGTAATTGTGAATAAAAAACTCGAACACGCCATAAGAGAATATAGAGCAATCAATGACAGAATAATTGTCATAAGGCTGCAGTCTAAAGGAGGCAATGACGCCGAAAGTAATTAAGAAGAGAAGAGTTTGTTCTGCAAGTTATGAATTGTATATGAGTCATTTTCAGATACTCACCAACTCAAAGGGCTTAGATTTTGAATGTTAGCTAATTGATGGGGTTACAATGGACAGTGGTGTCAGAATAAGCATTGCGCTTCCTTCGAGTTTTAACAAATCAGGAATAATATTTTAGTCATCATCGGAACACCCGAATTTTTGTAGTCAAAATCAAAAAAGCTTTATTGTCCTGTTGTTACAGAAAGTCGAGTTAATTGGCCAGCAATCTAGTCTCAACCGACAGTAGTAAAAACACATATTTGAGCCTAATTTGAAATACAATTCCTTTGGCATTGAACACGAACCCCATGCTGCACATGGTTATCAACATGAGTGGTTGTAAGATAAATCAATATATTGCAGTCGATATTCCATGGCGTCACTGGTTTACTCTTTATCACCTACAGTATTATACATATACAGTATTATACTTACACACAAAAAACGGTGTTGCTATGGGTTTATTTTAATATCACTCTTTATCACTTCCCAAGCTTAAACACGTAAATATGTAATTATTTGTTAAGGCAAAAAAATCGAGTATAAATACCTGCCGCACTCTGACTGAGACTACCAAAACAAAACAGTTTCTCCAATTAAAAAAAAACATCATGGTGTCTTCAGTTTCCAAGGTTTTGATATGCTTTCTTGTGAGCTTAGTTGCTCACAGATGTGCTGCAGAAATTCTTTGCCCTGTTGATTATTGCGACACTATAGTGTGTGCCGAAATCATTTCGTGTCCTGAAGGGCAAGGCTTAGCTCCCACCACTTGTGGTTGCTGCCAACACTGCGTCACTGAAATCTGTAAGTTCATACAATTATTCCACAATATTTCACAAAAAAAGCAGAAATTGCCATCGACATGTCCGAAATATCTTCGTTTTGGCTCTATACACTTTGGTTTTGTCAGTGATCAACGATGATGAATAGAAAATAACCAGGTCTGCACTGGGCTGTTTGTACATTATTCTCTAAAACTCACTATTAATCTGTACTGCAGAGTGTATAATATAGAAATAATTGATGAAGGTAATTTCGGTTTTGGTCCTATCTATATACGTGTGAGATGGGAAAACTCTATAGGGTCACCTCAAGTTCAGGCAAAAAGCTACAAAGAAAAAGCAGTGTAAAAATTCCAAAATATTATAGGTGAAAAATGAAGACTACAAAATAGATAATAATTAAAAAAAAAACAGAATAAAACTTTTACTACTGAAATATGGGACAATAACCCAAGTATATATGGCTGTAAACTGTCACTTTTCTGGCGAGGTGGTGCAGGCGAGCCAAAAAAGTGACTTTAGCTCCGAATGAAATAGACTATTTTTTCTCCAAACCGTTGAATTATATTAAGTCACTCATAGAATTGCAAAAAGTCTGAAAGCGGCAGATAAAATCTTTACATTACGGCCCGTCGGCGGTAGGTGAAGTGACAGCTGCTAATGTCAAATCGTTCGAGCAGCAGAAAAAGATTTTTTGCTGGCCTGCCGTCGGAATGAGAATTAGGAAATTAATTATTTTTCCATCGGCTATTGTGTCAAATAAAGTGGTAGTTTTATGACGTTTGAAAAACAAACTTTTCGACTTCCAACTCACGTCTTCTTCAGTGATTTATTGTGTAACGTTTTACTCCTTTCAGCTGTTGGAGGGGCGTGTTTAACCCAAATAGGCGCCCCACCAACCCAAGTGTGTGCTAATGGATCCACCTGCGTTAATGGAACTTGTACCCTCACCGATGGCTAAAGAAGAAACAACTACTCTTGTTTATATCTTATACATTATTAATCTATTCATCTGATAATATGAGAAAATGTATTGATTTTTATTGATAAAACTGTTGAAATTTATTTTCTAAATTATTAATTCTTTTTTTATTGTTATTTTGGCATTCATCATTCATACCACCAATCTTTTTGGTTATAGAGCTTGTCCATAATATTGTAAATAATAATTGATTACTTGTTGTTTGTTTACTTATTAATATTTTAACATTAGAGCATTAGCCAGCCCCAGGGCGCTCATTTTTCGGCATGTGCAGAAATTGCAATATACGAGGTATTGTGTTTCCGTCCCCTCCTTTTGCAGTCTAAGGCCAGCAACGTAAAAGATAGGCAATGTCTCGTATGTTAAACCATGAATTTTTGACAGAAAAGAATGACATAATCAAACGAAATGAACTTTCCTTCTTTCATGCATCCTTTTCGTTTTATATTTCACACCCGCTACACCATTTTCACATGTAGTTTAGAAAGTATCATTTGTATTTTGGAACTGTCACTTGGATTTCAGAATATATCACTTGTATTTCGAAATGGTGATTTTGATTTTAGAAATCGTCAGTTGCATTTTAGAACAGTCACTTGTATTTCAGAAAACTACACTTGAATTTCAGAACAATCATTTAGATTTTAGAATATATCACTTGTATTTCAGAAGGCGTCACTTTTGGAAACAAAGTTTGCATTTGTGTGGAGTTCTTCAAAAAAGGAAAGTAGAGTGCAAAGTGCGGACTCAAAAACCAATTCAACACAATATATTTTCTAAAAAATTTGACTTTATTCGCACAACTTAGCATTTCTCTGAATGTTGCCGTCTTAGTAATGGAAGATATACCAGTTGGACTATATTTTATATTTGCCAAGAGTAAATTGTTGTCATTGTTAAATTTTATGTGTATGTCATGTATAATTTATAAAATATAAAAAAAAGGAAACTGTGTTGTAGCTGCATCGCATGCTTTTTCAATCTGATTCTGAAGACAGTATGTAATTAATTCATTTTCTGAAATTTAAATGACAAATTTTGCAATACATCTGAACTTTTCTGAAATACAAATGACTAATCTAAATTCCAACTGATGATTTCTGAAATACATGTGACGCTTCTAAATTTCAAATGATACTTTCTAAAATTCAACTGACTATTCTGAAATACAAGTGATGATTTCTGGAATACAAGTGATATATCTGAAATCCAAGTGACGTTATCTAAAATACAAATGATACTTTCTAAACTACATGTGAAAATGGTGTAGATTCGTAACACCACCTACTACTTTCGGCACAGTGCCACAATATTTTTTCTGTATAAAACATTCTGTACTCTAGATTTCCGTAATGAGACTCTACTCTATCCAAGACCGTGTATAATCCATTCAGTTATTTCTGTCGTCAAGTAGGCGTTGGAAGTCTGACATATTTCACCCGGTATAACATGACTGACAGTGACAGTGATTAATAATCAGTTTGAGGTTAAGGTTATTGTTTACTGTTTTGCTCACATAGATGCCAGATGGTTTTATTAGTCCAAACTTTTAATAATATTGATTAATGATACTAACCTAGAATCTAGTAAAAGATGGGCCGGGGCTCTACGTTAGCAAAAAATATTATATTTTATTAATGCATTTAAAAATTCATCTTTTACAACAATAATAGTTGAGGTTAATAGGTTTATGGTGCGAATGTGGTTGTGATGATATGTATAAGAAGTTTGCTTTTTCGACTAAAATAAAGGAGGAATACAGTTAGGGAAGAACAGGAAAAATTATATGTCTCTGTCAGCGGCAATTGAAAGCAAGCAGAGTTAATGCTTACCCCAAAAATATTGGAAACTTTAGCCAAGGTCATAGTGGGCCATTCTTGGGGGAGACCTCTTCTAAATTGGAGGTAGCATTTTTTAATTCAAATTCGCATTTACGCGTTAATTACCTTGGACATTTTTTCTTACGAAATAGTTTTTTAATAACAAATTAGCTTACAAATTGCAAGCTTAAGTGTACAAAAGTCGGCAACGACGAAATTTTAGTGAGATCTTGACAAATTTGTCTTGGCAACACGTAAACAAACAATCGCTGTCGATGTTATACTGGTGAAATTCCATGGCATGGGTTGATGCCAAAAATAACTGAATGGATTATAAGTATGAACATTTATCAACTTTTTTTTTATACCTATAATGTCTGATATTGTCGGCTTTGAAAGAGTTCTTATCATGAACAGCAAAATGATTAACAAAGTTTCAAATTCGAAGCCTTAGATTTCAGACATCTCTCTCTGATCAAGGTATAATCGGTGTTTGAAGTCCTCAGTGTCAAAATGTCCTAATAAACGCTACAATTGCAACAAAAAAAATACAGCTATTCATTTTTGATTTTAAATAACGTTAAAAATTCTAACAATATAATACGTATAGGAGGAACTCCATACATACGCAGTTTACAAACAAATGTGACAAACACCGAACTATGTCTTTCAGACGTAGATGCAGTGGGATGACGTCGATATTGAGTATGTTTACATCGTAGCTTTTTCTATGCGAAATGCAAGTTAGTTCAGGTTAGTTCTTTTTCATATCTTGAAAAGATTAAAAATTGTATAAATTTTTTTTATTTTCTTCGAGTCAAGTCTGTTTAAAGGCATACACGTATATATAGGGCTAAGTTCTAGTGCGGTTCAAGTCATTCAGATATCAAGTCGCTTGGTATTTGAATGATATAAAATATCTAAAATATAAAAAAATTAAGATTTCAAAGGTAACGAGATGTCAAAAATAGTTAATGAGTTATACGTGTCTTTTGTCATAATTTATGCAGCGAATTGCTTACAAACGTGTGTTACAAGCACAACAAAAATTGTTTTGCAACATTATTTATAAATACAAAATCACAAAAGATATTTGATAGTTGGAACGATTCCTTCCAAAATTCGTTCCAACTTCAGCAACAAGGTTTTAAACAAATCATTTGTTAGTTGGGGAAGTTAAATTTGCTACTTTACATCACTATTCTGTGGCTAAATAAAATAGCTATTATTTGGTAATTTTGTAGTAATCTTTACAAACGCAGGTTTTACTTCTATTTCTGGTGACGAAAGCCATAAAGTGTCTGCAATAAAGTAGATATTTTCTCCAGGAAATAATCGGCAATTTTAACCAGACAATAAAACATATTTCACCAAAATTTTATCGAAACTAATATAAAACAAAACGTGGCCAAACCAAAGTTGCTTTTTGGCCAACTTATCGCTGTCAAGTAACATGCTGCTTATGATCAAATCTTGGCAAGCTTTGATGGCTAATTTTTATGACCACATTTTTTCTTATATAAATGGCTAAATAATAACCAAACCTTGGCTATTTTTACTACTTTATAACTAACTTTTTGCAATTAATGCTATTTGGCTATTTAGTGCCACATACTTGGGTTTTGCCTACAACAGTCCCTAAACCAGTGGATAGAACATGTTTTATCGGATTTATAATAATGATATAAAATTGAGTCGGATCGAGTTTATCACGATGTTTACGTACTCAGTGATATCTAATTGATGCATTTAATATTTACCATTTTTAGATCAAGCTCGGTAGTTACTAGTTTCTCTCACTTTCGTTTCGTTGTGGTAGTGAAAAGAGACTTAGTATAGCGTACCTACTTACAGTACAAAGTAGTATAGAAATATGGCTCATTACAGGTAAATTATCTTGTTAATTTATAATGTAGAAACAGATTTAATTTAAATTAAGACGATGTCGATGTAAACCTACTGATGTATTCAAATAAGAATATATTAAGTTTCACCACTGGCATTAGAAATAATACAGAAGAATGGTGAGATGTTGAGCAGAGCAGGCGACATCCACCAGCGTATTAGATCTAATACTGCATAGCAGCTAGCAGCTCTCAGTTCAAGAAGCAGCCCATAATGTCGCCCAGCCAAAGCTGGTCTGATGAGGGGTATAGACCCCGAAACTAGTATTCAGATTGGGGTTGATCGACAAATTAGTAACCACCTACTCATAATCAATAATGTTTTGATATACATTTTATTACTACTTTTTTCTTAATGAATATACATTAGGAATATAAAGGGTGTTTATTAGAAAACGTTATCTACAAGGCTATGAATTTTTGTCAGAAAATAGATAATGCTTATAAAATTTTGATACAATGTCTTCTAAATAGGTGCTTAGCACAGCAAAAATAATTGATGAATTATTGATATTCTTATCTCACATGTCTCGCACAAACATGTTATTATTTCAATTTGATAGAGAGCTGTTTCTATATTTTATATTTTTTTTTCAGAAGGCTACCAGCTTTAACTCTACAACAGAAAATCTTTTACGCAGAAAATGGTTACATTTTGATTGAAGGAAACGTTGGTGAAAGCCTAATGGAAGAAATGAAGTAAATGGTCTATTAAAATTAACAGTAAGCCTAGGAAAAACGTTTAGGACTTTAACCCCATCGCTAAGTGCTGCGTTAAAACCTTCAAATATAGAATAGAATTATATTTTATAGGTTCACTGTTTAAAACCGACATTTAATCGATGCTTAAGGTGCCTTTCTTGTTAGATATAGGGTAGTAAATTTCTACGTACTTTTTTACTAATCTGGATTAAATTTTTGTACATAAGATAATACATTTCCTCATGTTTCTAGATAATTGTGTTGAGATCTTAGTCAAGACGAACGTCGGCATTTTACTAAGCAAGATGTTTTATTGTCTTGTGCTCAACAAGCATAAATATTAAAATTGGCAAAAAAGAGCTGCAAATTTCTGCAATAAGTCTAAAAATTCAAGACAAATACAAAAATATTTTAAGTTTAGTAAAAAAGTTAATTGTTTAACATTGTTTAAAATGAAACCGTTAATGATGTGTCTTTAAAATTTAACATAATCATGTAGACCTTCACACTCAGTTCGCAAATTATAGTTACGTAGGTTTCAAACTTAAGGAAAAAACTAAAAACTTTTGAGAACTTTGTGTATTAACGACACGTTATATACCTAAATGTTTTTCATTATTTCAGATCGTAGTACGGGGTGTTTATTATAAAATTTCATCTAGTTGGCTGTGAAATGTCAAAAGTAAAGGATGGGGAAACAAAAGTCAATTTATTTTGATTATGCCACCCTTTTTTGTCAAAATTTCATAGCCTGCTAGATGAAGTTTTATAATGAACACCCCGTATTTAACCTGGGAAGCTATGGGTTTGATGACAGTCATCACTAAAGTATTATATAGCAATTTAAATTTGGGGTGAAACGATATTTCAAATCTTGTCCGATCTGAACGTTTGGATAGCAGGTGTCCTACACCTGCTATCCAAACGTTCACATTAATAAATAAAGGACGCTAAGCACAGATAATCTTGTCCGATATTTTCAAATCGTCCCAAAGCATGTTTGAGTTCTCCGAATGTTTGCTATATCTCTAAATAAAAATATCGTTCTTACCTTATGGCGAAGGAGATTCCCCTTTCGTCCTTACAATGGAAAGTATCCAATGTGAATTTTAATTATGTGTGGCGTGTTTTCGGTCTGATGATGCCATAAGGCGAAACACGTATCACCATTTTAAGAATTATATGTTTTGAGTTTTTGTTTTTGTTTATATAATTACTAGGTACTAAGTCTCTTTGTGAACAATGAACGAAATGCTCAAATTGAATAAAATAACTGTTTAGAAATGGCTAAAATGGCAGTTTGAGACTATGACAGGCTCACAAAATTGTGGAGAGGACAAGATGAGGGAGATTTAGAGCATCTTTAGGCTTGGTTAATTTTACTATTAATACCTTTATGCTTCTGTTGTTATTTTGACACATTTTGATTTTTTATTTTTTTCTAACAAATATACTAAGAAAGTTACAGGACAAACTCTCATAGAGTACCAAACTGTTGAGCTTTGGTTCCTCTTAACCAATGAGCTGTATTTTAAAAGTTTACGAGATATCAGTTGTGATGAGGAGGTACCAAAATGTCCATCCTGCGTATTAATACATACAGATAAATATCCTGTAGCCTTATCAGTTTGGTACCACCAACGTCACCCGATGTATAAATTAATTAGAGTGTTCTAATTTTTTTGGCAAGCCAATAATTCTGCTAGTTATAGGCTTGTCAATATGTATAGATGTGTAGATGGACCCAGACAAAAAAAAAACATATAAAATAGATGAAAGATTGTTTTATGAGAATGAATGACAAAACCTGTTACGGTTTGCTGTCCTTAGCTGAGGGTTAAAATTGTGTGTGCTCCCTTACGAACTAAATATATATTTACAAGAAGGTAAAACTACATTTAAAATGCCAAAAGAAGCAATAAGCCATATTCAAAAAAATAAAGCCAACCGTCTTAAATCAAATGTTTGCAGTTGAAGCTCAAAAATTCATATAAAAAGTGAATGTAGAAAGTGACAAAGTAAAAGACGCAGATACTAACTTAAAGACCCTTTAGAACATTCAATGTGTCGCAGTTAGAAAGTTATCAAGATCTTGACATCAGGCTGCCCTTACCAAATGGCCAAATTAGTCAATTATGACAGTGTCAAATTTCGTTTTAAAACTTACATATTTAAGGATTTTTTACTCAAATAACCGTTCAATATTCATAGCGATAATTCCTTTAGTTTGCAAGTTTTAAATCGCATTTAAAATTTGAGCTAAAAAGAGGGTTTTGGGGCTCCCTGTATATTTCAAAATCGTCTTAAAATGACGGCTTGACCAGAGGCACTTTAGTACTTCTGTGCTCTTCGTCTTTAAAATATTGGTTTATATTTAATAATATTATAATTGTAGGCAAAGATTTATCGACATTTGCAATGGAGGAACAGACCACTACGTGGCCCTAATTATGAGAGACCCGTCATTAAAAAATAAGGGTGTCAAAGGTGAATACCTAATTAACAAGGTGAGCAATTATTGTGAGTGCTACTATACATAGGTATATCTACTATACCCATCCAATTTTCGGCCTTGCTTCTTTCTATCTGCTTTTATGGATCCTGTTTAATAGCCCTAGAGAAAACCGCCCCGACAAAATATCTCATCAGGTACAAAGGGGATCCTTATTAAGAGCAGGTATGATTTAAGAGCAGAATGATTTGTTTATTGTTACTTACGTTTGTAAGGACTCAAAAAAGCCACCCCTAAAACTTAATTATTTGCGCTTATTTCCTTTTAGTCTAAGTTATGACTAGTACTTCCCAGGTAGCACACTACGTCGTATCGACGTCCAAATGACGACATGAGATTTAGCCAAAAGACGTCTAAATGACGGCTACATATCTCATCCAGAAGACGTCCATTTGTTGACGTCGGTCTGACGTCTGCGTTTAGACGTCTTTCGACGTCCATTTATTGACGTCTCTACATTAAGTCCCAACATCTATTTTTTTTTAATTAGCTCCAAAGCAGATAATTTAATTATCCAGTCATCAATTTGTTATCTTAAAGAGTATAAAACAACATAATTGATTTTAGTTTCAAGATTTTGTATATGATGAAGTGTTCTGGAAGTATATTTCGGATGATGGCGTCGTTGACGTAGTTCAAGATATTATAGGACCAAATATCACCGCTGTCAGCTCTATGTTCATAAACAAACCTCCCAATGCCGATTCGTCCTTGCATCCAATGCATCAAGTAAGAAAAGATTGGTAGATTTCCAATAAATAGTTAAAAACAATTTTTTAAAGACTTGGGTGAATAAAGTAAAGGAGAGTAGGTACTTAATAGGAATAGGAAAATAGGTTTTCGAAATATCTTAATCTACCTACTTACTAAAAATCTGATATGTTTTTAGGATATGCATTATTTTCCATTCAGACCTCCAGACAAAATAGTCGCCTCATGGACTGCATTAGAACGAGTCGACGAGAATAATGGTTGTCTCTATGTAGTGCCAGGGTCCCACAAAGGCCCTCTATATCAACACACTTATCCTGAAGTAATTATCATGCTTATTGAGATATGCTTAAATTATAGCTAATCATATTGCTATGCTTCGAAGGGCTTCAAGAAGAGCATGTACCATGGAGTTCAAGGATTTGACCATTTGAAAAAAGAGTTTGTGGTTATGAATAAGGGAGATACAGTGTACTTTCATCCTCTCTTGCTTCACGGTTCTGGTCCCAACAAAACTCAAGTAAATAGTCTCACCTAGAGGATTGATCTTCTATACGAAATGTGGGTTATTTTAGGGATTCAGAAAAGCAATTTCTTGCCATTACGCGAGCAGCGACTGCGAATTTATTGACGTAAAAGGAACAACACAAGAACACCTGGCTAGAGAAGTAGAAACAGTTGCCAAAGGAGCATTCGGAAGTGAACTGAAAATAGATGTAAGTATAAAAGAGAACAGAAAAAATTTTATCTTGTAAGCCTTCCACAATTATGTTAAAGAAAAGTTTGGGTAGATTATAACATGTTACAAAAGCTTTTGTAGAGTCTATAAGAACAAAAAAAATGTAAACACCCTCTGTAACCTAGAAATTTTTTGTAACCTTTTATATTATAATATATTTATTTATATTATAATTTCGGTATACCCTGTATACAAATTATATTGTTGAGATATCAGATAGGTACCTATCTTTCATATTTAGAAAATTTGAATTTTTTAGGAAATTTGGAGATTAAAAAGTCGACTTGTGAGAGGACGACAAGGCAAATTTCACGAACTCAACAGCCACCTATAAACTTTTAAGTAACACTAATTTGTATACTTTAAATTAATTATGTATAAATTAACTTTTATATTACAACTGGGGTTTGCAAATGAGATTTAATTACCTATATGTTCTGTGATGCGTCAATAAGTAGAAATTTTTACCAAATATATATTTAAAAAGATCGTGTCTTGCTGTCTAATCTCGTTCATTAATTCCATACAAATCGCCATTAATTTGAAACTGCCTGGACAAGTGCAAAAACCTAATACCCCTCTATTGGAGTCAGTATCTGTGTTTCTAAACTTCGTAACGTTTCTATATGTAAATTAAAAGTCATTTCTCGGTTTGACATTCCGCCTATCATAAAATCATCAGTGTGTTGAGTTAGTGTGTCATTTATCAATATTCTACCCCTGTGTCATGTCTTGACACTTTTTTAAAAATATTTTTTCCCATTTTGTAATGCCCATTTGATATGTCATACCGTTTCGCAGATAATTTAATTTTTTCGTAATCAAAACAAACAAAAATAAATTCTTTTCAACTTTCATAAATAGATGTATACTTTACTATACCTAACGTTTCTGACTATATATAAGCTTTTATTTCCTCAAAAACTTGGCAAGCGGCAGACGGTTGATAAAGATGTAAATAAAATTTTTATCCACGACCATACCATAATAATCAGATTATTCTTGTCCATTCTCAAGATTAATGCTAATCTTTATTCACTTGTGAATAATGAACATTATTCACTATTGAATAATGAGTTGTCATGGAAACGAAACAAGTCGTAGGCCACTGACAACTGAAAAAGTAAACTGCCCTAAACATGAAATCGGTAGTTACCACTGGTTCATTCAAATAATAATTATCCTTCTATTAGGATGTATTGAAACAAATGTAGGTTACAGTTTTCACAAAGAAATGTACTTTTCACTAAAAAATACTTAAAATGGGCGATAAAATTACGTAATTTACCGTCTACCCTCGTTGCATTGAATTGAACATGCACGGGTGATTAGAACGTCATCTATCTGACGCATCAAACGTCGCGCCGTCGCCGTCGATTAGCGAAACCTGTCGTGGTTTTAAAATGGTGAAATTATCTTTGTGTATAGTATTCAAGTTTGAGTTCAGTGTGCATACGCCAATATGCATGTGCACACATACGTATTATTTGCAAAATAATTCACAAAGAGTTTCGAATTCGAAGCCATGGATTGCAGACATCTCTAGCCAAAGTAATCGGCTTTTGAAGTTATCAATGTCAAAAGGATCGCATAAGCTATCATTATTGCAAAAAAATACGTCCAAAGCAATCCTGTTTTGGTTTCAAATAACATTAAAAATTATTTATCACATATAATATGTACGAAAATTCCATAAATCTGACAAAATAATTATCAATATGAAACAGCTTTCTTTTTGACCCCAACTCATTAAGACTTTGTTACGTTGATACAGTTAGTTGACCTATGATATTGAGAATGTTTACATCGTGACATTCGCTACGATTATTAAATCGGGTATTTGTATATCCATTGGAAAGTATTACAATCACATATAAGACGAAGAAATTCAAATTTGAAGGAAAGGCTTTAAAAAAAGTATTACTTATTGACTCTAATAATGAGTAATTTCAGCGAATTCAAAAATAATTTAGAGTGAAGTGGTTGGAAGTTGGCAAAATCGAGTAAAAACATTTTTGATTTTCTTCAAGTCGAGTCTGTTTAAAGTGCATATAAACCATTCACTTATTAATGTCATTCAGTAGGCGTTGGAAATCTGACTTTTTGAATGAAACATTTAACATATGCCCAAAAAAGAGAGGTATAAAAAATGAAGATTTCAAAGGTTACGAAATACTAAAAATAAGTGAATGAGGTATGGTTCTACTTTCTAGTGCAGTTTAAGTCATTCAGGTACCAAGGGACTTGAGTATTTTAGTTTTCGTTGAGAGTTGAGTGACGGAATAGGACGTTTATTCTACTGCATCTCGTTAATTCCTATCCTTCTTAGGTGTAAACTACTTAGGTTAGTAACTATAGTTCTTCAAATTTCATTGAGATCACGAAAAAGAAAAAGTTCAGCCCGTCATGAATTACAGATTTCATTAAAACTGCAAAATTCAAAACAATTAAAAAAGTGTGACACACGAAAATAGGCACATCGGAACAAAATTTTTGTTAAAATCACATTTAAAATATTCAAAGACTTAACCAAAATATTAGGTTTAGATTGTCACTTAGAAAGTAACTGAATGGGATTTTATTTTTACTTTTTTTCAAAAATCCTTTTTAAAGTACTAATTTCCTATATAAAACTTTTTTTTTTATAGGATCAACAAAAATGTTTTTTGTTACTTTCTATTATAAAATTCTTTACAATACATTCTTTAAGACGATGTTTCTATTGGATTCTTGCGTGATCTTTAAAAACTTAGTAAATGTGCGTTACAAACACAACATTTCGTTAATTACATGATGGCTTTCAAAAAGAAAATCCGATGTTTTTTGAAACTGTTCAAAGGCGGAGGGGGGGGGGGGGCATTTCTCAACTTTGACCGCCTGTAACTTGAAAACGCCTCGACCGATGACCGATCAGAGTGAATCCAACTGATTTTTCCTCTTTTTGATGTCCTCTTTCACCTCCCACCATTGGAAGTTCTGTAGGTGCAATATTTTCGGAGATAAGCACTTTTAGAATCTCGTTTTTTGACAATTTTTAAAAAAACCTCCTTAGAGGTTAAATTCATTCGAATTGAGTTTGTTACGTTCTTAGGCGATTGCAAGTCTGCCAAACCGATCAGAAACATCAAAATAATGTTTCCGAAATTTCTTCGAAAATGTCCAAAGGGGCGAGGGGGGGGGGGGGGGGGTATTACGACTTTTTTCTCAATTCTTAACTTTGACCACCTGTAACTTGAGAACGCCTCGACCGATCGGAGTAAATCCAACTGGTTTTTCATCTTCTCGATGTCCTCTTTCATCTTACACGATTCTATAGGTGCAATATTTTCGGAGATAGACCGCTTCGGAGGTCGATTTTTAAGGACGTTTAAAATCGCGTTTTTTTGACCATTTTTAAAAAAACCTCTTTAAAGGTTAAATTCATTCGAATTGAGTTTGTTACGTTCTTAGGAGATTGCACGCCTACCATTCCGATCAAAAAAAGCGAACAAAAAAAAAATTTCCGAAATTTTCTCGAAATGTCGAAAGATGGGGAGGTATTACGACTCTTTTCTCAATTTTCAACTTTGACCGCCTGTAACTTAAGAACGCCTCGACCGATCGGTGTGAATCCAACCTGCTTTTTCCTCTTCTTGATGTTTCACTCTTTCCCCCTTGTGGGGCTCAACAAGCGCTAAGCTGGGCATACACAGAGTGTTCATTATAAAACTTCATCTAGTTGCCTGTGAAATGTCAAAAGGAAAGGATGGAGAAACAAAAGTCCATTGATTTTGATTATGTCGTCTTTTTCAGTCAAAATTTTATAGCCTGCTAGATGAAGTTTTATAATGAACATCCCGTATATATAAGTGGGAATGGGGCCCAACAAACGCTAAGCCGTGTATGTATATGTATGAATGGGGCCCAACAATCGCTTTGGCCTGGGTATGTGTGTAAATGAGGCTCAACAACCGCTATAGCCTTTTTTATTTTGTGAGTGGGGGGGGGGGTCCAACGATCGCTAAGACCAGTGTAAGTGAATTTGTGAAAATGGGGCCCAACTATCGCTACGGCTTGTATGTGTGTGTATGTGGGGCTCAATAATTGAGTTTATTTTATGTGAGTGGGGAGGGGGAGGGGTCCAACAATCGCTATGAACCGTGTATGTGTGAGAAAAACAAGGATCGGGGCTTCGGTCTGTTGTCACTCGTCATCATTGCTAGTCGTTCACCAGAATTTGAAGAAAATGCACAAATTTTAATAGTTAACCCTTCGGTTAATTCTACTTAATTGAACTTGACTTTTATAACTTTAAGACCGCGTTCCCATTTCGCTCGGAATTTAGTATTTTCATTACATCTTTTATGACCACAATTGTTCTTATACAAATGGCCAAATAATAACCAAATCCTGGCTATTTTTACTACTTTATAACTTTTTGCCATTAATGCTGTTTGGTTTCTTGGAATGGAAATGGAGTGCTACTTGGAATTTTACCCAAAGCAATTTTTGAATGTCTGAACCAATGGATAGAACATGTCTCAACAGATTAATAATAATGTTCTGAAATGAATAAGATCGAATCGGACCGAGTTTCTCACGATGTTTACGTACTTGGTGTTATCTCATGGATATTTACTGTTTTTAGTTCAAGGTGGGTTTTTCCGTCGCCTTTGTTTTCGTTAGTTGTGAACAGAATACGAGTATAGCAGCACCTGCAGTACACAATACTACAGAAATATGGCTTATTACAGGTACATTATCTTGTTATAATTTATAATTCGGAAATCTGTTTTACTGCTAAGTCGATGGCGAGTACAGGATGGCGTTTTTTCGATGGGGTTATAGGCAAAACCGAAAGAGGCGGATGATATCTGATTTCACATCCTCGGCTCCGATTCTCAAGATAAATTTTATGATGTCTTTATTTCACATCCAGTTTAATTTGCTTTCTCTATACATGTTTTTGAGAAAACTGCGCTTTTGACATGGCGGCGTATACCGGCTATTATAGGAAATAGAACAAAAATATATTAAAAATTTTTTTATATATAAATTTAATTAAATTTATAAATTATTTATATATAATTTAGTGGTGCAGTTGTGAATGTTTAATTGAGAGTGATTTTCAAGTAATGATATAAAGTTAGTTTTTTTTAATGAGCCATCATATATTATTATTGATTCATTTGTTTGCTCTTTTTTAGCCTAATCGAATGTATAGTTTTATACCTTCATAACTAAGATAAATGCATAAATAACTATTTTTGCAAAAGTCAAAGTTCAAAGTCTTCTAAATAGCTGCCTAACATAGCAACAATACAGTTATTGATATTGTTATCTTACATGTCTCACACAAACATGTTAATGTACCTATATGAAAGAGATATTATAGAGATGAGAATATTTATAATGATTTTTATTTGAATATAGAAAGAATTGTTTCGATATTTTTTGTTTTTGTTTTTCAGAAAGGTACCAGCTTTGACCCTCCAGCAGAAAATTTTTTACGCAGAAAATGGCTACATTTTGATTGAAGAAAACGTTGGTGAAAGCCTAATGGAAGAAATGAAGTAAATGGTCTATTAAAAATAACAGTAAGCCTAGGAAAAACGTTTAGGACTTTAATCTCATCGCTAAGTGTTGAGTGATAAAACCTTTAAATATAGATCAATTTCTAAAAATTAATGCTATTTACATGAACCAACATTTTTAGAATTCTTTGGTAAAAAAAAGTAACGATGTGACTTGTAACGACGTATAATCACAAACCGTACACTCGTGTGTAAAGTGCGTTTTTAACGCTAGTTGCACAATATACTATTCTTCTCAGGTACAAAGTAGTAAGTTCTATGATTTTTTTTACCGCATGTACCTGGATATAGGTATTTATATTTTTGTTTGTATTTAATAATATTGTAATTGTAGGCAAAGGTTTATCGACATTTGCAATGGAGAAACAGACCACCAAGTGTCTCTAATTATGAGAGACCCGTCATTGAAAAATAAGGGCGTCAAAGGTGAATACCTCATTAACAAGGTGAGCAATCCTCAGTACCTATACTTATACCTGTCCAAACTCATTTTATTAATTTCTTTTATGAGGCCTTGTAACTCTATCTACTTTTATGGCAATATAACCCTAGAGAATAGCTCTAGAGTAAACCACCTTGACAAAAACTCTCATCAGGTACAAAGTACCAAATATGGCCTTAATTAACAATTACATAGAGAATAGAATTAAAATTACTAGTTAAGAAAGGTTTTAAAGAGCAGAGACGTAAATAATCATTATACCAAACTCAGAGTAAAAATTTGGCTCAGCAACGATTAGCAATAGTTACATATCGACATGAGTTTGTTGTAGATGATCTACTGAAAACAAATAATTCGGAAATAGACTGTCATCATATTTCAGTCCAAAATCTAAAAAAAAGTCACTTAGGGACATGGTGTAAACTCGACAAATGCATCATGTTGTAGGTTTTATAGAACTTAGTAAATTATATCTAGAAATATTCCTGGATGTAACATACATATAAATTGCTATTTTATGCTTGAGCTCTTTCGTTGAGGCTGTTTTCACTTGAGCTCTTTTGTCGGGGTACCTACTGGCTTTATGTGCAAAGCTCAGACGATATACAAGTGTAACCTCCCTTGTACAGTTACAGAATGCGCTTAAAAACTTGTTTTAATTTTTGTTATAAAACAAAAAAAGTACCAATAATTGAATTTAAGTGTTTTCTCTTTGCGAGAAGAAATTAAGTGAATGATTTGTTAATTGTTACTTACGCTTGTAAGGGCTCAAATAAGCCATTCCTGAAACTTAATTAGTCGCCCTTATGTTGTTTTGTAAAAATTTGTAAAATTTAATATTATTTTTTTAATAATTACGTTACAAAGTAAATAATTTAATTATCCACTCATAATGAGCCAACAGGTATTTATTTTAGCTTCAAGATTTTGCACATGATGATGTATTCTGGAAGTACATTTCGGATGATGGCGTCGTTGACGTAGTTCAAGATATTATAGGGCCAAATATCACCGCTGTCCACACTATGTTCATAAACAAACCTCCCAATGCGGACGCCGGTTCGTCCTTGCATCCAATGCATCAAGTAAGAACTTAACTTCCGAACCTCAGGTCTTAAAAAATGGTAAATTCGATTAGAGCAACAAAGGATTCGTAGAATTCCAATAAATAGTTAAAAGTAAATTATTAAAGACTTGGATGAATAAATTAAAGAGAATTAGGTATTTAAAGTTAAACAAAAAATATAGGTTTTTGAAATATCTTAACTCACCTACTTATAAAAGTTTTATGTACTTTTAGGATATGCATTATTTTCCATTCAGACCTCCAGACAAAATAGTCGCCTCATGGACTGCATTAGAACGAGTAGACGAGAATAATGGTTGTCTATATGTAGTGCCAGGGTCCCACAAAGGCCCTTTGTATGAACATACTTATCCTGATGTAATTATCATGCCTGTTGTAATATGCTTAAACTATAGGTAATAATATCCCTATTATTCAAAGGGCTTCAAGAAGAGCATGTATCATGGGGTTCAAGGATTTGAACATATGAAAAAAAAGTTTGTAGTTATGAATAAAGGAGATACAGTTTTCTTTCATCCTCACTTGCTTCACGGCTCTGGTCCCAACAAAACTCAAGTAAGCCAGTCTCACCTAGAGGATTGACGTTCTGTATGAAATGTGGGTTATTTTAGGGATTCAGAAAAGCAATTTCTTGCCATTACGCGAGCAGCGACTGTGAATTTGTTGATGTAAAAGGAACAACACAGGAACACTTGGCTAGAGAAATAGAAAACGCTGCTAAAAAAGTATTCGGAGATGAACTGAGAATAGATGTAAGTATAAATAATAAAATGATAGAAAATACTTGGTAGAAGCCTTGCATACAAAAAGCGGGGTCTGAGCTCAGAAAAAACACATCCCTGTAGGTTTTTCACAATTATATCAAAGAAAAGTTTAGGCATATAGCATATATTATGACCTCTTACAAAAGCTTACATAGCCTCTGTAAGAAAAAAAACTAATTTTAAATTTGAACACTGTAACCTAGAAAAACCTAATAATTTTTTATGTCCTAATTTTGAAAGACTTTGCATAAAAGTTAAATGGTTGAAATATCAAATTCATATTGGTCAGATTCATAAAATTTATATTTTTTTAGGAAATTTGGAAAATAAAAAGTCGACTTGTCAGAGGACGACCAGGAAAATTCCACGAAATTAACAGCCATCTATAATTATGTATAAAATAACTAAATTACGACTGGACTTTGCCAACGAGATTTAATTACCTATATGTTCTGTGATGTGTCTATAAATAGAAAAGTTTACCAACGTTACATGTTTAAAGTCTTGGCTGTTTGATTAATTTCATATAAACCGCTATTAACGTAAAACTCTTATTCTTGTACTGGTATAATCAACTGTGCTTTTAGACTTCGTAAGATGTTTTTATACGCCACCATCACGGTGTTGAGTGTGTGTCTTATTTTTAATCTGTATAATCAATTTTGCCATTTCCTGACAAATTATTATAGTCAAATCAAAATATAAAGTGCGGGGTGTTCATTACAAAACTTCATCTAGTTGGCTAAGAAATGTCAAAAGAAAAGGATGGAAAAACAAAAGTCCATTTATTTTGATTATGCCATCCTTTTCTGTCAAAATTTCATAGCCTGCTAGATGAAGTTTTATAATGAACACCCCGTATATAGCGAGTTTTATGGCAGTGATAGTCAAATTTCATTATTAACACCTACAAAATTTTGAATAATAATTTTCTCAAGTGGTTTAGCAGGTTTAGATTTTTTAAATAGAAGTGAGAACCTAGATCTCTGTTGGTGTTAATGATTCGAAAAGCACCATAGAAAAAAAAATTCTCTGGTTGAAAGAAAAATAAGAAATTAATGGTTTAGGTGTAGCGTCCTCAAGATTTTAATTTCCAGGAGAAAAGTAGCGGGAGAAGGACCCAAAATAAAACTTCTACGCTTACGCAGAAATTGCCGACGCTTCCACTTTCATTTTACGTCTTTTTCAAGGCTATTCCACTCAAATTGCAGAAGTTTTTCGTCAGATAGTGAAGATGTTTATTGTCCATTAGAACAACTATGGGGAGTGACGTACATTGAAACAAAACGGACGCGCGTGTGTGTAACGCATTAATGCATTGGGTACCTACTATACACTGCTAACCACAGTTCCCTTATGTTTGTCCACGCTTTATCCGTTTTTGTTTCAATGTACGTCACTCCCCGTGGGTGTTGTGATGGACAATAGACATCTTCTATCTGACGAAAAACTTCTGCAATTTGAGTGGAATAGCCTTGAAAAAGACGTAAAGTAAACGTCGAAACGTCGGCAATTTCTGCGTAAGCGTACAAGTTTTATTTTGGGTCCTTCTCCCGGTACTTTTCTCCTGGTAAGAAATTAATTTTGGAATCACCCTGTATTTAATATAATATATTATTACGTTCTGTGTCTGGTCACAAATTTTTCTAAACTTTGTTTCTATTTTCACCTTTGCGATGTTGTCGGTTTAGCTAAAAAAGAATAACAACTTTAGTTTTTTAAATGGTACGCCTTATAGCAAAAGTTATTTTCGGATTTCCCATAGATCTTTCAATAATTCCACTTTAACCTATCTCACACCGTTTCGCAGATACTTTCATTAGAATATGGATAATAATAAAATAAACAGAATAGTTCGTATGAAAACCTGAATTGAAATCTCGTAGTCAGAAAGATTTGACGATATGAGCGCAGGCAATTGATTAGCCAGAACCATGTTCTTGAATACCACTGGGCAGGTAGTTACGAAAACCTACAGGACGGTCTACAACTAACTTTCAATCTTCAGAAGAAAAAATATGCCAAAAGAGTATCTTTTTAAATAGCACCAGCTGTGTAAGAAAGGCAGAAAGCAAAGAAAGGTCATTCGATTTAGGACAAATCGATGTGTACTTTACTGCTTCTTCTAAAGGTGCCTATCTTTTTATGATGTTGGCGACCATGTTGGCCCATCTTATCCTATTCACTGCAGCTCGGAATAAGTCTGTTGATGTTAGGCCAGTCCATTTTCTAAGGTTCGCCAGCCTTGGTCCAGTGTCTCACTTGCCCTCAATCTTGCCTTGTAGGATTAATTGTAGAAGTCGGTACTTATCATTACGTATAATGTGGCCAAAGTAGGCCAATTTTCTGTTCTTTACGGTAGTAATAATTTCTTTGTTCTTTACGGTAGTAATAATACTTTCTTTTCTGAGCCTCTCGAGAATCGTGATGTTAGTTGTATGGTATGTGTATGAGACCCGCAGCATGCGTCGGTAGCACCACATTTCGAATGCTTCTAAGCGTTTGGTGGCAGCCTCAGTAAGACTTCAGCTTTCTACTCCATAGAGGAGAACACTAAAGACGTAGCATCTGTGAATTCTTATGCGTATATTGATATTAAGAGGTAGGTTACAAAGGACTTTCTTAAGGCGGTTAAATGCGCTTCTGGCTTTTCAATTCGAGCTTTTATTTCATAACTATGATCCCAGGTATCACTGATATTGCAGCCCAGGTAGCATATTTTCCCTACTCTTTCCAAATCTTTCATCGCTTACCGTAAATTGAGCGTTTATGTTGATCTTCCTACTGATAATCATTATTTTAGCCTTTTAGAGTTTAGTTTTTAGTCTATATTCATTGCTTGCTTCTACGATATTATCTATCAATCTCTGGAGGCCCTACGCACTATCTGCCAGCAGTACGGTGTCATATGCATATCTAATATTATTGATAAGTTGACTATTCATTGCAATACCGTCTTCTGATTCATCCAAGGCTTCTCTAAAGAGATTTTCGGAATATATATTGAACAATGCGGGTGATAGTATGCAGCCCTGCCGAACTCCCTTTCCGACTGCAAAGACCTCAGACATTTCCTTTTCGAGGCGCACTGTTGCTTTTTGTTGAAGATATAGGTTTGATATTAAGCTGGATTTATAGTTCCGCCTCAGTAAGACATGAGAAGTAAGAAGTAAGGCAGTAAGTCTTAAAGATTGCGATTAATTTATAGATGCCATAAGTAACGTTGTGGATATTGTACGCAAGCGCAGTTCAATTTTGTAATTTTTCTATGTTGCCAGATTGAGCAGCGTTTGTTTGATTGTTTGGTAAATCATATGTCATGTCAAATTTGCGCCTTTCTCCAAGGTATTTTCAAGGAAAAATGAACGTGACTTCCTCCTTACTCCTAAAGTCTTACGGAAAAACTGTAAACGAAACTGTTGAATTCCAATGTTTAATTTTTCTTACTGCTTACGCTTACTTCTTACGTCTTACTCTTACGGAACTATAAATCGGTCTTAAGTCTTATATCCTTACCATCAATTCCCGTTGTTATTAAAGTGTCAATTAGTTTCCCGTGGGGCGTCAAATGCCTTTTCGAAGTCAATGAAGCAAGCAAATACGTCGCACTTGACATCCCTCGCTTTTTGTATTAGTACTTGCAAGCTGAGTAGTGCTTCTCTTGTTCCAAGGCCCGCTCTGAATCCCCGACTTCACTGAGGTGTTCTTCTAATTTTGTGTAAATGCGTACTTTACTATACAAACTTATATGAACTTATTTCCTAAAATACTCTATTTAAGTTCAACAATAACTAGATCAGGGTGGAAACCGGCACAACAGATAACGACGTAAATTAACGTGTAAAAGAAGGTATTTTTCAAAGTATAAAAGACTTATTTGTCCTACACCTGAACGACACCATCCAATTGAAAGTTAAGGGCGCTAGCCAATATCACTATTGTTTAATTAAAAAATAAAGTACCAAAACAAATTTATTACAATTATTACAAAACAATCTGTTTTATTGTATTTAACCAGATTCGGAAAAAAGCTTCTATGTTGCTGATGGAAATATACTGCAGCAACTTACTAATCTAAATTATACTGTAAATTCTTTTACACCGTAATTGCCAATTTACGTCTAAACAATAACACAATTTATCGATATTAAACCATCTGAAAGTCTTTGAACGTATTGTAGAAATAATTACTTTTAATGAATCAGCTCGATTAAAACTAAATTTACCAGTAATAGCTTTAAGACACTGATGATGCGATTATAAACAAATTCAATGATTTTTGCTGGTTCTATTTGATCCTGCTGATCCCATCTACCTGCGTAAGGGCGGAGCAAAGACCCTTTAGACACATTACGTATGTGAACAAATGTAGCGCTCGTTCTTACTCGCCTAAAGCTCACCCGACCTATTGCTAATTGTAATATTTGTGTTTTCGATAGTCTTTCGAGTAGCTACATGTAAAAAAGAGTTGGTAAAAGGGTCTGGTCAAAATTCACACAGGTATGTATATACGTATTTTCATTACAACGACAAATTTGTAGGGAAAGGTAACGACTCGATCCCACCCACCAACGTCCCAACGATCACCTGAAACAAAAATAAAAAAAAAACGATATTAAAACAATTTAGCGAGTGGTCTATTTGGAGAAACATAGTTCAGCAACGTTCAGTTCATATGCTTGATTTGTAAGCATTTTTCAAATTAAGCACATACCCAGTAGGGTAAATTTTGTTTTCAACAAAAACATCATATGCAGAGTTGCAAAATAAATATAGAGAAGAAAAAATAAGGAAAATATTATGGTGTTAAAAAAATAATCAAATTGGCTAGGAATTTTTGACAAAAAAGAATAACAAAATCAAAGTAACTGGACTTAGATCACGTCAAATAAACGTCGAAACGTCGGCAAAATGTGTACAAAAGAGTAGAAGTTTCTTTTCGTTCGAGTCCCGTCCATGCTAGATGAGCACATGCAACGTTTTAATATCCATTAAATCACTTGAATGAAATCACATGAAACTGTAAAAAAGGAAAATACCCAAAAATCCTACAAGAATCACATGCTGTGATCCCAGTCAGCTGCAGGGACTGCTTAGCCTAAGCAACATACCACTGACAACTGGAGACCCTCAACGATCGTGGATCAGGACAAGAGACTGATGGATTAAACATGCCACAGCACAATTAACTGACGCAAAATCAAAACCTCGGCCACACTGGATGACTGATGAAAACTTATGACTTATAGAACACAGATGTCTACGAAACTCAAATCGAAACGGGAAAGACAACAACTACAACGAATTAATTTGGAAATTAGGAAATCCTGCCAACAAGATAGAAATAAACAAATATATGACATGTGCAGAAACTAGAACAACACGCTGACTGCAAAGAATCCAGAGAATTGTTTAGTAAGGTCAGATACCTCTCACGCGAATTCACTTTAAGAACACAAATGATCCAGGATGAATTCGGCAATGCTGCCACAAACACTAAGGAAATTGCTGAGGTATGGAGACGTTACTGCTGTCGGTTATTTAGTGGTAACAGTGGTAACACTAATAATGAAACAAACGTTGCCGTTTTGGAAGGCTTTCAGAAAGAACCAGACATACTTACAACTGAAGTAGAGAGAGCTATTAAAAAACTAAAGAATAGAAAGGCTCCTAGAGTGGATGCTGTAACAGCTGAAGTAGTAAAGGCAAAGGGTGAGACTCTGCAAAGAAATCTGGTCGAATGAGTGGTGCCAGTCCATCTTTGTCCCAATTTACAAAAAGGGGTCGCCATTAGAGTGTGGAAACTATAGAACAATAGCATTAAATACGCATGACAGCAAAATATTTCTAACCATTCTCAATGAGGGTCTAAAACCATTCCTTCTACCACAAATATCTGATGAACAAACAGGATTTGTACCAGGAAACGGCACTAAAGGACAAATTTTAAATGTCCGTCAAATAATCGAAAAAGCAGGCGAATTTAACGTAGAGATATACCTATGCTTTGTCGATTAATCAAAGGCTTTTGATACTATTGCTTGGGAATCGCTATGGACTATTCTTCTCGAAATGGGAACTCTTCCCCACCTTGTCCATTTAATAAAACAACTGTACGAAAGAAACACAACTGAAGTTAGGCTGAATAACACATACTCTGACAGTTTCTCAACTAAGGCGGGAGTAAGACAAGGATGCATTTTATCACCAATACTATTTAACATATATGGCGAATACATCATGCGTAAAGTGCTAGAAGACTGGGATGGTGGAGTGTCGGTTGGAGGAAGAAAAATAAATAATTTAAGATATGCTGAGGATACCTTGATCATCGCAGCTAAAAAGGAAGAAATGGTGGACATAATGGACAGGTTGAGCAGCGTTAGTTCAGGTTAGTTCGTTTCGAGGTGGTTAACACGAACACGTTTAATCACCTTGGCTCTATTATCACAAATTCCGAAGGTTGCGAAATGGAAACAAAAGAAGGCTTGCAAATTAACAAAAATATGGAAATCAACTGCAATTACCCGAAACACTAAGCTGCGAATAGCACGCTCGATCATATTTGCCGTCGCAACGTACGCAGCTGCGACATGGACGTTGAAAGAGTCGGACAAAAAGAGAATAAACGCTTTCGAAGTGTGGGTTTATCGACGAATCCTGCGAATACCCTGGATGGCCCACAGAATTAATGTGTCCATACTAGAAGAACTACATATTAAAACCCGATTAGTCACAAAAGTTAGTCAATCAGTTTTGAGGTATTTTGGACACATCTCTAGACAAACAGACTCGATGGAAAGACTAATCGTGGAAGGAAGGGTTGAGGATAGACGACCACGTGGGCGATCCCCAAAGCGATGGGTGGACCAAGTCAAACACATGGTGGGCCATAGTCTGCCCGATGCAGCACAGCTGGCACAGAATAGAACTGCCTAGAAAGAGACAATCAAGAGAATTGATACATGATGTCACCAAGTTCTCTCGAGGGCAAAGGACTGAGGAAAAAAAATAAATAAAACTTTGAAGAAACTGGTTTTAAATTGTTTATAGTATTGATAACACTTGGTAATGTTATCTACTGATAGAGTGGATAAATAAGAATTAAAATTACACAAATTGCTTAAAGGACTTTAAACAAGACTTTTAATTTTTTACGACGACTTAACTTTATCTAAAGTTTGAACTGAAGGTTTACTGATAGTTGTAAAAGTCGAGCTAAAAGCCACTTTTACAAGCTCATTGTAAATTATCATTTGAAGATAAACGAAAGGTTTCGATAAACAAGCAAAATACATCAAATCTAGAGTTTTCACTTCAGGTAGGATTCCAACTTGACTTGACTATAAAAGTGACATTTATAGTACCGCTTTTACAAATTCAGTTAAATTTTAGTTTGTAGTTTAAACTCCAGATTTGACGTACATTGTATTGTTTATCTGCCAAAAATCTTTCTTTTATTTTTAAAGTGAACTTGTAACAGTCAGCTTAAGGGCGACTTTTACCACTATTAGTAAAAACTTCAGTTTAAATTTTAGAAAAAAAATGCACATTGTGTTTGCATCTACCAAAAGAAAGATTGACAAACATTTGTAAAGATAAATAAACATGTATCAAATCGTAACGACAAAGATTGCGTCTGAGCAAAAATTAAAAATGGAAAAATTATGATTTATGAGAGTACTCAACAGGGTCAAGACGTTGAAGCATACAGACAGATGTAGTTTTTTGTTCTTAATAACACACAGAGTGTCGTAGAACCCTATCAACTGAATACATTATGTCGTATGCAGGAATCATTTTTATTACTTGCTTCTGCGTCTTGACCATCACTATCCTAACCAAAAAAATTATGTTTGTTTCGCCACAAATGTTTCTCCAATTCCAACAGCCGCAAAAATCTACTTTTTATAAGCTAGAAATTTCGGATTGGTAAATTTTGGCTGAACTGAAGCTTAAACATCAAACTGGAGTTTAAACTGAACTGTAAAAGTGGCGCTGAGTGTGATACATCTACTATTTTGTAATAAACAGTTGTCTTAAAATTCCGCAAAAATACCCATTTAGCAACCTATAATACGTACTTAGATTTAGTTAATTTTGCGCATTTGTAAAATAGCCATTATTACAAATGCGCAAAAGGAACTAAATTACCTTTATAGTGTGTACCGAAATTAGCAAAACTCTTTAATTATTGTATAATAATTTATTATATATTGCAAATTAAACAATTAAGGTATTTATTCATTATCAACATGCACAGTGAGACAACACACACAATTTCAATGCCCGCTCAAGAGCGAAAAAAGCATAAAACACGTTCTAAAAGTAGTAAACTGGACAGTCACTTAGAACTGGAGACAATTACAGAATCAAATGTCACAGATGATCCCTCTTCCTCCTATTATACCTTGCTTTCTCCTCTTCATCCAAGTGTCAATAATTCTAGAAACCTACGATGAATTGTTGAATCTGAATCCACTTTTGCACTGCGACAAGAACGCATCCTCTCTCTCTATATCCATAAAGAACAGCGGGATGAGCTTCTGCGCTTCATTCCCAACGTTTGCTTTTGCATCTGGGCAGCAATTTCGTGGCTTGCCAGCCCAAAATACCTTAAGAAAGCTGTTTGGTTTACCTCATGGGGATTTTCCACCTGTTGTGGCAGCTTGTTTTTAGAGAAGCGGTGAGGGCACAAGCTAGGCTCCCGCTTCGGTTTCTGTCCTGATGAACTGGATTTTTTTAATGCAGTGGTGACCCTTCTGTTAGGCTTCCTGCGACGTAGTCTTTTCACTTGGCTCATCTTTGATATTGCGATAACGGGGTTACTACTGACTCACAATTTCACAAAAATTCCAAAATGCGAAGTTTCAATGCAGCTTGATACTCGCAAGTCTTAACTCAGAATGAACCCAATTTTTAGGGTGAGAGGATATATTTAGAGTTACAACAAACAAAACAGGTAGGTAGGTAATAAATATCGGCGGTACCTTGAGTACCTTCAGTAATCTTCCATTTATTACCGTACCCTTGTTACGACCAATCATTTAGTTCGCACAATATTCAAAGCGCTGTAAAAGTAGCTAAGTGGTTAGTTAGTTATTAGAGATAAGCAGACAGGTGAAAATGTGAGCTACCTGAAGCAAAGTGGTGGAAAAATTGCAAATCGTTTATCCTTCAGGTCAAAATGGATGGAAATTTAATATCTCCAAAAGTTTTCGCCAGATGCTTTGTTAAGAGGCTTTGACATTTTATACTAAGGAAACACAAAAAGTGCGTCAATCTTGTCTGCTGTAACAGAGGCTCATACTTTGCCTGACGAAGCCAATAAGAAGAAACATGTCTTGCCGCAATGCCAAACATAGTTTTTCTTCTTTCGCTTGAACGCTCCTTTTCTGCAGAATAACTTCTATAACTGGTAGTTAACAGCTGTTTTAATTAATGCAAAGTTATTTTTTTTATATTTGTTGTTATGTTATTGCCATGGTTTTCTTTTTTTCTTACTCACTTTCTGAGATACAATTTTTTGCTACATCACATACATGCTTTGCAACTCACATATATGGCTTTATTTATCTTATTTTGTGTCACTATCCGTGACTTTATAGACATTATAGGTAAACTATTATATACACTGCACAAAATACAGTCGTTAAACTTGTTACCCATTACATACCTGCGGTTAACTCTTACCTGCTTTGTTAATACGTGAATAGTAGCAATACTTCTTCCCGTTCCTTTCAGCGTAGCCTCGAGCTTGTTACTGTCTAAATTATACACATACACAGATCCATTATAACATCCTACGAAGAGGGAGTTTTTGTGTATCTTCATGCAACACACCCCTTTTAATTTATCAGCTACTATGTTTTTCATTAATTTCCCTTCCTAAAATCAAAACAATACTCCTATTGACAACATTCTTTAAAGTAATTTAGTGCTCACATGAAAGGAAAACACTAATACGTTGTCTTTCGCGGTGCCGCAATAAATAAGGCTTTTGTGAAGTACTAATGAATAGACGGTAGGGGTGACTGCATCGTCACTAAACCTCCTCAAAAGTAATCCGGAAAATGCATCTCTGATAAATATGGGGGCGTTTCGATGTCCAACCAGTAAGACTTGCCTTGGTCCTTCTTGGGACGCTTTGATCACTAAAATCTCCCTACCGGTTTGTTCTTCAAACTCTACTTTTCCTTTCTAAAGAGTAAAAAATGTTTGATTTTTACAAAATATTTCATCAAAATTATAGTCAAGTCAATAAAAAAAACTCAAATCCCTTACACGCAAGCAAAATTTGGGGAACGAACCAAATTTACCCCAAGTTTGACATCGATTTACTTTAATACCCAACTATCGATTTTACTTATTCTTTTTTTTAATTTAGAGTAATTGTTCAAGAATACTATTGGATATTAACATTTTTTTTGGACAACTGGACGAAAAATCATGAATTTTTCGTTTCCTTGAGACATCCTGTGGTGTTCATAAGGTGAAGAATCAGTTATATTTAGCGGCACAAACATAGTTAGGAGCCGTAAATGCGAAACGATGCGTACAAAATACAGGGTGTCCCAGCCGATAGTAACCCTTTTTAAATGCTGAAAACTTTTAAACCAAGTGTGTTACCTACCTGCAACTTACGTCGTTCTTTTTCTCTTGGTTTAACATTTTTCTAGTTGGTACCAAATTTTGTTGTTGAAACTTGAAGTCTTAGATATAAAAAAGTAAAATAGAAATAGGGTATTTTGATAACGCATATTTGCCTAAATAATTGATAAAAAGAGTGAAACACTAAAAAAAATGTTGTGTACAGGGTTCTATTTCTGAAGCAAATTTGATTTTTTAATAAAAATTTATTTCTTTCAAACTAAAATACCTATAGGTACCTATCTGACTGTTGGTCTTGTTATCTATACCGAACAATTGTTACTGTAAGGGTTAAATATCAAATTTACATATTATATTTTAAAGAAAGTAATCTATTCGTTACTTGAAAAAGCAAATACAGTACATTTTTAAACCGAAACCAAATCAATAATAATAACATAAAGATATTTCTTACTAGAATGCTCAAAGCCAAGAAACGGCGTTATTAAAAAAATTCAAGTCTCTCTACTTCCACTGTGTAAGTGTGGACAAAATATGGTACCAACAAGTACTAACAAAGTGTGGACAAATTTAGAGCAAGAGAAAAATAAATGCATAAACCGCCAGTAGCTAGCACACTCTGTTTAAAACTTTGAAGCATTTAAAGATGGTGATTCTCGGATGGGACATCCTGTATTCTACAAGATCATATTGTACCTTTTGCCCTCCATAACGAAAAAAAAACTTTGAGCTATGCAAGGCAACCGCACCCTCAGATGGCTAGATGTGTCTCCATTTTTTTTTTTAACAACAAGTGAGCGTGTTCATACTAGTCGGTCAAGAATACTGTCTGCTTTTTTAAATAACGTCGGAATAACAACATTGAGGTTCTGAATTCCTGCAGCTCAAAATTCCGAGCAAATTAAAGAGCTACGATGGTTGAGGTAAGATTTAGAAGAATCTCAACAGATGATTAACGAAGTTATCAAAGTCAAAAGTATAGGGAGACGCATATATACTCTGTTCAGCGAGGGTTAAATATTACGTCATAAATTGTAACGTCATACAAAAAAAACGTCTGTCTCTGATAAAATGTCAGTTGAACTGGTAAAAATATGGTATTTATAGCGTTTTTCACTGGCTGCACTAGTACGCACTATGTGTATTTCTAAATCTTGACGACATTTTGACATAAAGTGTCAAACTAACTTTAGCTGGTGGTTTTATTATTAATAAGAACTAATAATACGCTTGTTTTTTGGCGGCCTTTTTCTAATGAAATGAGATGAGGAATGTGACGTCATATTGAACCCTCGCTGAACAGAGAATATTCATTGATAAGAGCACGTAGGGAGGCAGTCGCAAAGTTAAAGACAGAATGCGTTTATAGAGCTCACTTACTTACTAACTGTGATAAATTTGTGTCTGTTATAGCTCGTTGAAATATGTTTGTTTCATTGTATCCGTGGTCTATCATTTTTTTTGTATATTTATTAAAAAAAATATATTAGTTTTTAAACTTATTGCTTAATTTTGCATTTTACATTTACAACCGCGTATGCACGTCTCCCTCTATTACTGTAGCTTTGAAAAAAACAACATTAAAAGTCGTAATATCGACCTAATTTTCGCGGAATTTTTTATTTATTTTTACACGTTTTACAAGTTTTTATTTACTGTTCTCACCCCGCTATACCAATCGCCATCTACCCTTAAGAAGAACGCTAATCAACTGTATTATTTTGAATTACATACATTTGCTTATTTTGTGAACGTATTACATTTTTAAATGGCGCCATATTTCTTATTATCACCTATTAACAAATCAAGAAACGGTACTTTTCATTTTGATGGTCGCTTACCATCATAAAATGTTTTGAAAACCCCTCTCGACTCCACAAAGCTTTGCCTCAACGCCCGCCGTCTTATAGAACTCATAGACAGTGACGCTACTTTTATTATACTGTGGTAATGAGTTCTATAAGGCGGCGGGCGTTGAGGCAAAGTTTTATGGAGTCGAAAGGGGCACCAGTTATAAAGATTTATTAGCGGTCACGTAATAGAGTGACGCTACTGCTATTATAATTATGTGACCGCTTCTCGCTAACAATTCGTCCCCTCTTACTTCGCCTAAGATTTAGGCTAAAGTAAACAAAAGTTTCTGTATGACTTAGGACGACAATTACAACTATCAGTGAAGCTTCAGTTAAAACTTGGAGTAAAACTGAACATATGAAAAAGTAGAAAATTTCGTGTTTTAGTTAAAATGTTATGTACGCTGTCATGATGAACTCAACTGTCATTTGAATGCTGTAAAGGTGGCAACGAGAAAAAGATTCTGACGTGTCGGTATCGGCTGTAATTCTTTTAGAACGCCAAGTGAACAATTATTACTGTTTCCTTATTTTTCGTTTTTTCTGTACAGTTGTTTTGAGTAATGGACTTCGACCAGATAACAGACTTTTGTATGTTTTTATAGATGTTCGAGTTGATGCCGAGCTGCTCGAGATGTGTGGAGTGATGCCTGTTGTTGAAATAATTAGCGGTATGATGGATAAACTTTTTTTCTGTTTTCAAAATATCTGAAGCTTTATCGCTAATTCCGTATATTTTGTCATTTTCCCTCCATATTTTGCTTGAATGTTGGGATCGTTAGGTGTGGATATATCTATGAGATATGTGATTTTTTTCTTTTTTAATTTGGAAAACGATGTTTGGTCTATTGCATGCTATTGTCTTATCTGTATGGATTTCTACATACAGTAAAGTTTGAATTCCCTTCTTTTTTCCTGCCATGGTGTGTATGTCGGGATAATCTGTGCCTGCTAAGATCTTGCCTCCACCAGTGATATGGTCTATGGTTTCTTTAATTTGGTGGCATTTTCTGCATGTAGGTATCGGTATGCACGTTAGACGCAAAATAATCATGTATTTTTGGTAATTTCATGTTACTATCACCTGAACAAGTTTAAAAGGCAGTAAGCGCACCCGGCATACTTCCTGCGTTGCCATATATAAAATGGGAAATTCTTTGAAGAAAATTATGTCAGCCTCTCTTAGGGCATAAGCATAAATAATTATTATGGTTTTTCGATCGATTTAGTGTGTAGAAAAAAGATAATCGTTATATCACTTTTCATTGACATTAATTTATATACTTTTCGAGAGATACTTTTCTTCTGCCAATTTTCCAGAATGAATCTACCCGACAAGAGGTAGCTATATAATTCTCCATCGAACACCCAGTCATGTAGGTAGGTATATGTCTAGAAGTGTCACTTGATGTCAATTTAAAGACGATTATAATAATTATTATTACATGGCTTGATTGTACAAGTCACCCTCAAAGTCGGGTTCAGCTAAACTCGACTGGTACTTGAACTCGCCCATAAGAAAAGCGTTGCTGTCAGCAAGTGTCACAAATGAAATTAATTTGACAGCAATGCGATTCTCATAAGCGGGTTCAAGTACCAGTTGAGTTTAGCTGAACCCGACTTTGAGGGTGACTTGTAAAATCTGGCCTTATGATCAAAAAAATACAACTTGTTTGGAGGTCAACCACCCAATTAAGTCGATCAGCCTAACCAAATTTTAACGAATCCAAGGTTATTTGGTTATTTATCTATAAAAGTATGCCTTACGGGTGGAATTGCGTTATCTATATAGGTACTAAAAGTTATAATGCACTTTCATGTTCCCTTCCATGTGGTTAGAGACATCAATTAGAAGTTCTAAAAGCGTTTCATTAGCCATGAATCGAGGAAACATTGCCTTAATTATTTCTTAACTACTTTGGGTTTTATTATATCATTTGCGCGAGATTGATTGATGTTATAAACATCAAATCGCCAACCTTGCACTGCGATTTCTGGGGGCGGTTCCAATCTTCGTTGGCAATATGGCGTCGTTTTACTTCCTGATTGGCCAGTAGTTTCTTAATGAACACGGCGTCGATTTTATGAATGATAACTGCCCGATGTGCATACTGCCATTTGAGGTGATCCCGTTGAATCTATGCTTTCCATGCAGCTGCTTTGTTATCCCGACATGAAGTTACTGTCGGTTCTATGTTTTGAGCTGCGGTACAATGGGTGGTTGACTGTGGATAGATCAAGGGGTGTATAATTTTTGTCAGCCTTGCAGACTGCTTGGTGAAGGCATGTTTCTTTACTAAGGAAGAATTTCCGAAGTTATTGGATATGGTTTGTGTGTAATGCTCGGATATCTATCATACCTCTTCCTCCTTCTCTTCTGTTTATTGTAAGTCTTTCTTTACATAAATTAGGGAGGTGTTTTCTATGTCTGGTGAGTTCTGATCTGGTCAGGGTAAGGATACTTTCCAGGTCTGATTGGGTCTGATTATGCCAAACGAGTATGTGAGTATTGGGCGGCTTTAAAGAGATTACAAGAATAGAATGAGGTTCTTAATATGGCCAGCAATCGTTGTTTGAACTGTTTCTTTAATTGTGTATTTATGTTGCCTAAATTCTCATCTTATTATTAATATTATTATTATTATCTCTCTTCTTTCTCATTTAATCAAGTGGTGTTTCTTCTCTGAGGTGACGGGCCATACCATGTAGTCTCGGAGTCTGTTGCCTGAGTTGAGGAATTATCACACTATATGTTTTAAAGATAACAGACTTTTGTATATTTTTATGGATGTTCGGGTTGAGGCCGAGCTGCTCGAGATGTATAGTGAAGGTGTGTGGGGTGGTGGCTGTTGTTGAAATAAATTAGCGGTATATGGCTACTTTTTTCTGTTTCCAAAGTCCCTCTATCGCTAATTCCAAATATTTTGTCATTTCTTATGTCATTATTGTTATTATTACTTTTTATATACTAACCAAAAACAAATAATACAAAAATTGTCCTTACCTTGCACCCAAACCTTACAAGTGATCCATTTTTGCATCCCAAAAATACGTAATCCCACGCTAAATCCATGCACAGGATTTTATTTCGTATCAGGTGTGACTGTAGATGGCGCCTGAGTCTAAAGTCGTATATTCGGAGAACCCCGTCCAGACCTCCTATGTACATGTATACGAAAGTAGCCAGGCCTTTCACGCATTTCATACTTGTGACTGTGCTCCTTGAAACGTCGACGTGCTCGTTGATGGTTCCAGTTCTTAAGCTTAATATGTGCATATCTCCGGCCTCCGTGCCCAAGGCTACTTCATCGTTTATTTGCTAAAAAAAAGAGTCACAAAATAGTTATTCAAACTTAGAAAAGCCGAGAGCCTCTGACCCGAAAATGAGATGGATGCATCCAGCTATAGAGGATTTATCAAGGTCGAGGTCTTTATTTACATTTTTCAATATTGGCGTGATAAACAAACCCTCCATACAGTGTTGCCAAGATTACTTTGCTAGTAAATTGACACATCCTTTTTTTGAATGATATCTTGCGAATCTTTACACCACGAGAGTACTATATATCTATTGCTGTCCAAATAATTTTTGAATGGTGATTAATAGAACACTTATGACGATAAAAGAAAAAAAATACGTTTAAGATGGCCAACTGGTCACAATCGGCAACATTGCAGAATCCTGTGACACGTGGTTTATGTCAGTTTATGACAATTATTTCATGGATTTTTTTTCTGGTTTCCTGAATGTTGTAAGAGTTTTCCTCCGACTTTTTCGCTTTTAGCAGTCGTTTCTGTGTTTTAATCGTTTTGTTAGCCAAGGTGAGACAATATTTTGTGTGTAAAACTTGGGATTATGAAAATAAATCTAGGAAATTATGTTTTCACCGGTAAGCTCATTTGTGTTTTGTGGTTATGTTGTTACTCGGCTCTTGGCCGTTAGCCATCATCTAAACTGCATCTAAAAAAACTCAATAAATGGTTATAGTAGGTATGTATCAAAAATCATTTAATTATAAAAATATTTGAATTCAACATGTGCTAATGCCGGTGGCACATAGAAACTTTTGTGTCAAAAAATCCTAAAATGTACCTACTTTATGCCCGCACAGGTCATAAAATGCACTTTATGTATTTAGCTTAGTAACTGAGCAATAAAAACCCAATAATGAACTGGTAATACATAATAGTTATTTATGTATCAAGGGCTAATGCCCGTAGTACATACAAACTTCTATATCCTACCAGTTCATGTTAGTGAAAAGCTTAAAACTTATTTACTTTATTTATTCCCGCCAGGGCCATAAAATGTAATTTATGCTCGCGCATAAAGTTACCTTTAAAATTTTCATTTTTTTTATGCCTATCTCTTTTCGGCACATGTTGAAAAAATGTCAAAGTTAGAGTTCCAACGCCTACTTGATGACAATAATAAGTGAATGTTTACACCGTGGACTACCGTCTCACTGCTCCAGGATCCAGGGCATACTGTGACGAAGATAAAGAGAGGCAATATGAAGATCTCGGAAATCGACAAAAGAGATAAATTTGGTCAAATAATGAGAAAGTTGTTCAATTTAGAATACTACATCAAAATTAGGTACTATGAGATGGATAGCAACAACTGAAACGAAAACGGCGAAATTGTAGCGCCAATTTAAAATAGGTCGAAAATCCCTGCGTTGACTTCGGTGCCTTTTGAAAATCTGAAGTTTGCACAGATTTCTCTTCATTCCTAGCTGTGGGTGGCCGCTAGTGATGATTTACCCTTTAAAACACAAACTGTCAAGTAAAATCTTTTTTTAATTCTATTAAAAATACTGAGAATTGGACGATAACATTGTTTGTATTTAGCAATTACTACCAAGCGCCTCCTTTGTACGTATTCATCTATATAATATATGGAATGGAAAGTACTTGAGGTATGGTGGCCGCAGATACGGAATACCAATTCAGGAAAATTTTGTTGGACCACGGCTTAAGGGTCCTGAATATTTTAATATGCAATTATATTCTAGAAGAGTAATCTAGGAGAGTAAACAGCTGACCAATTGCTTTGCAACATTTGATTTTTGCACCATGTTTGAGAGAGCATGACTCTAAAATGGACCAATGGATTTCTTTGATCGAAGCTAATTTGAGTGGATCATGAGCTAAAAACGACTTTCACATCCGTTAGATATACCAGGGGTACCACCACATTGCAAATATACACACATGATCGACATTATTTATAAAAGTTTCTCGTTTTTGAAATTGACGGATGGAAAGTTGTTAAACCCTATCTCTTCTCGGGACCCTTTTTTGTCAATTATTACCCACTACTACTTCAAAAAACTTACCTCAATTGCTGTAATTTTCTGGTCAAATTGGGAAATATTCAAGATACTCTCTTCAAAGTCCTCTTCTTTTATCTCAGGAGAGTCTTCGACTTTCCGCTTCTTCAAGACCCGCTTATCTTCCGACGTCGACGTGCCTACACTCTGACTAAGACTTCTTACAACAGACTTTTCGCCAGCTAAGGTTCCACCAATGTCGCTAGATCGACTATTGTGACGTAAGTAAAATGACTTCATAAGATCTCTCTTGAAGTTTGACATGAGTTGAACACACTCATCTATTAAATCGCACTTTTTTTCTAGTGTGCTCAGATCGGGGCATTCAATTTGCTTTTCTCGCTCAATTAGGTTTTTAATAAGAGAAATTTCAGGAAAGGACACATCAGGAAAATCACATATAGAAGTAGAAATGCCTCTTTCCGCTTGATCAGTGTTACTCTCTCCGCTTGTTTCGCTCCTCGGAATGTTATCATTTAAACACAATGTTTCCGCAGAAAATATTCTTGAGTCCAATATTTTTGAAAACGATTGTTTTTTTAACTCCGTGTGTTCACTTTCAGCATGAGCATCAGTATAAGTTAATTCGTTGGCTTTTTCGGGCGACTCTAGATTATCACATAAATCCTCAATTTTTATCTCTATTTCATTTGACTCCTGCTTAATGGTAGTGCCAACAACGCGGGGTAGGGTAGGCATTTTGTTATATTCTGAAAAAAATAATATTATATTATTTAATAAATAAATTTATTATTACCCACATAGCACGGAAAGCACATTCATATTCTCGATATATGCCAGGCATATACCAAAAAGCACATGACTTATGAAATCCGCATGGCACATGACTGGCATTTTATCACTTTTGGAGTTTGGTATATTCCCTTAAGGATATGCCTAACATATTCAGATTGTTGAACGTTTTTGTTTTTTTATAAGCAAATAGCTATTCAGTTTATTACTTTATTACAATCCTGGAAAAATATATTTTTGAACGTTAAGTAGCACTCATGGGCCACACTCGTGTGACAAAATTGCCAGTCATTGACGTAAGACGTTGACATTGTTGACAGGCTACGCACGCGGTCATTGTTCCAGAGCACCCAATACCTAACAGGACAACGGTATTTCGGATGGCGGAAGAAACGAAGCTTTAAGGAAGCAGTCTTTATTGGATGTAATGAGGGCGTCTTTAGTAAACCAAGTTGCGAAGTCTCTTCCGTATGGCATCCGTTGATACGGCGGACAAGTGCTGGTCGCTTGACGCGCGACGGTGGCGCCGATCCGGTCAATCGGAATGGTGGGCGTGGTTAGCTGTGTTAGTACATAAGCAAGTAGCCTAGAGCTTAATGCTCAGTTTCACTTGAACGAGCAGAGATTCCACTGCTCGAAACGTCGTGTAGAAAAAACTCAATAAAGACAGAGGAAATCCAAGCTGCTTCGCTTAATAGAACATCATTGTGTACTACCTTTAAACAGACGTCAGAAAATCGGTACGGACCTGGTATTAGCAAGAAATTCAGAGGTTACGAGAAAGCAAAGATCAAGCTTACCAAGGAGGAAGAACACATTCTCTTCATTTGCACATCGAGGCCAGAGGACAATAGTCAACATATCATCGACCATCTTGAATACCACTGAAGAAAGAAAACTGCTGAGCAAAGGATTGAACTTTGCAATTGCTCCAAAGTCAACTCCAATGCTTGACATAATAAATGATGGAAGAAACGAAGGTTTAAGGAAGCAGTCTTGACTGATTTAAGGAAGCACTGCAAAAAATGAAGATTTCAAAGGTAAAGAGATGACAAAAATAAGTAAATGAGGTATAAGTACTTACTTAATTTGCTTTAACTAATCTTTTGGTGTTCAATTTCATTTGTCTTTACTTTTCCTATATTGAATATTCTACGAAAACAAAAATTTGTACAATGTTCAAGTCGACAACCTTAACCACGTGCAGGAATCCGGGAACACTTCCATAACTATTTAAATTGAAGTGAAGCATTTTTTCTACGTTTTTGTTAGCCAAAGGGGGTAAATATCTTCCAGTGGGGCTTCGAATGGGCCATCGCCTCATCCCAACCCAACAATTCCATTTAGATATTTAAAAGTAAGAAATGTACAATTCACTTAGATTAATCGACATAAACTCGAAATTTCTAAACGTTAAATTAAAAACGCCATTCATTTTTTATCATGCATGTGGGGCGCAGTAAACACGCGCAGTGACATCTTTTCGACCATTTGCGAGAATTTCATAGCCAACTGAGGAGTTACACTTTCGATCTTTTGGAGGGGATAAAATAATACGTATATGATTACTACCTACCTATTTCATATGTATCTGGACTGCTGTTAGCTTCATCACGATCCACAGTTTCATGAATCGGAATTACATTAACTGTAGGTTGTAAGGATGTTGGTTTTAAGATCCGACTTATATGCTCATTTTGTATATTTGTACGTTTCGAATTGTCTTCTCCTGTTGAAAATAACAAATTGCTTTCAGACATCAAATAAAAAATCATGTAATATATTATGTTTAGATTAGTTATTGGTATCATATATATTTAGATTAGTTAAATAGATTAGATTGTGTAATATAAGTATTTCCATTAGAGCTTAATAAATTATCATGTTTTCAAAATAATCAACGTTTCTCAAGATATTCCTGTGTTTATAATATGTGTGTGAATCTTGTGTTTGCTGATTTTTTGGAAACTTTACATCACTCTCTATGTGAAATCCCTACAGAAATCTATTCTCCTACAGGGCCCTGATCTCTCTTTCGCCGACTGTTAGATAGACAATGACTCAAGATATCATTTTGTTGAGGTTTATTGAAAATTCGTTCCCTAGACACAAATTTCTTATTTATGTTAAATGCTGTTCGTGTTGTTTGTGTGTGATGTGTGTGTGACATTAGAGGATAGAGCCAACCCATAACACGCTCCGGCACCTTTCCAATAAGCACAGCTAGATCCAATCCAGAGAAATACCTATCACCCCTAGGAACTCCAGGTTGTATAAAAGTGTATTGTTGTTGGAGCAACTGAATGCCTTTTCAATTATATTCCATATTTACAGAGAGCGGGCGTGTGTTTCCGATATTATCCTCTGTTATCTTTCTATCAATATTGGTGTATGATAGCCATAAAAGTAAATTACTTTTAACGTTTTTTACTGATTGAGATTACTCGCCCCGGAATTGCGCCCTCAAAATAAATAGGGTAATAGGTTTATATGTTATTAAGCAAAAAAAAGTGACGACCTATTTTTAGTGGAACGATAAATTTATCAAGAGTGTATCTATTTCATCAAGAGGGTATTATTTCCCTTACCTACTTCACATTCAGGAATACTAGCATTTCCCTCAGGGTAGTCCGCTGTTACATGAACTCCTGATACATCCGGTTCATATGATGAAATCGATACAATTTCGTCGCCAACCTTTGGATTTGATGAGAAGTCTATTTCTATGGAAAACATATTAAGATCAATATATGCAGGAAGAATCATAATGGGTGGTCTAAAATAAAATCCTATATTCTTTGGTCAATTTTAAGGTGCATCTGTCATATAATTATGTTACCTATGGAGCAGGGTTAAAATGTTGAGTTGAAATGATGAATGAAATTCCAAAAGCGTAAGATGTATCAAGCAATGATACCTCAACTGAAAGGTCTTGGAAGCCTCTTTACAAGATTGAACTATTGCATGGAAGTCAGTGGCAGATTATTTGTATCAGTATTTGATTTAAAAACATTGGATTACATGTAATGTTAAGAATTTTAATAGTAAAAATTGTCAAAATTTCTTATCTTTAAACACCATGGTAAAGAAACTTCCAAGACCTTTTAAATGTATGTATTGATCAATCCCGCTTTTCCATTAAATTTCGAACAGTTGAAACGCAACTCCATATGAGCTGGTTGCTCACTCAACCTTCAAATGTATGTCAAAACTGTTCCCGAACAAAATCAATCAACATATTTCGGGAAATCTTTCCAATCAGTAAGGTCTTTATAATTCATTTAGATGACAATTTCATATGAGTTTGGGGGTCTCAGAGTTGTTTGTTTATTTGTTTTTGTTCATGGAGACTGACACAGTTTTAATTGAAGTGCCATTATAGTTCATGTTATTTTGATCCACCTCAAAGAGGGCTTCCAAAATAAAAATATAATTCAACCAATCTGACACACATAATTAGTTGCAAAATTACCTCTATTCAAATTCTCTAAATCCAGATTTAAAGTCTGTCGGAGCTGTTCAATGACATCGGGCGGTAATTCCTCCATTTTGATACCAATATCCGCAACTATTGAACTATCACCATTTTCACTTTGTAAAGTGGTGTTCTCGGTGGTGTTCATATCCCTCAATATCCTGGATATTTCTAGTCGATGTTGTTTCTGCATTTGACTTATCACTTGATCCCAATTCGTATTATTTTGAGCATTCACAAAATTTCTCTTTCTACCTTCATTTAACTTAACAATATGGTTAAAAATTTTTTCATAAATTTGTTGGGCCGTTGCATTCATGGATTTTGTTCTTCTAGTACTACTTTGCAAATTAGTGTCAGATCCATCATTAGTATCATCTTTTCTATTTGCATTATCTACCCTTGTATCAACTGAGCTTTGCTCTTTGGTACCTACAGTTGAATCATTTAGAAGGGGTTCACTAGGAGTTAGCAAATGTCTCATAATAAGAGCACTTGTATGTTGAATTTTACGAGTCATATACTCTTCAGATCCTTCCACTGGTGATGTCGGCCGAGACTGCCGAGAGGCCAACAAAGGCTGAGGGGGGGGCTGAGCTTCTGCCTGAGCCTTTGCACTTCTCCTAGTACAAACCTCATAATGGTTATTTGGATATTTTCCCCTTTTTGTTAAAGAACCAGATGAACGACCTCTATTCCCTCTATAGTTTCCATGTTGACGTTGAGAGGCAAATCTTAAATGATAAAATAATTATGACTACCTATTTTTTTTGTTTATTATTACTATAAGATATCTAATGTCTTGCTTTTTAGAAACATTGCAGTGTATGTATGTTTACTAACCCTCTCCTATAGTCCCTTTGGATTCCCCTTTCAGATACACCATAATCTCTTTGATAAGAATAATTTTCATAAGATCTATGATAAGAGCCACGATCTAGTCCGCGATAGTTGCCAGCGTTTCCAACTTCTGGAAACGATTTATTACTTCTCAGTTTCCTGTTCATTTAAGATGTTATAAACTACGTGCTGTAAAGTTTAAAATACCATTTTAATTTGGAATGTTGATTTCTGAAATGTTGTAAACAAACAAACCAACAATAAAAAATTTTTATTCTTTAATTTTCTATTTACAGACAGCGTTTTTCACTAGTTGCACTAGTGCGCACTGAGTGTATTTCTATCTTTATATTTTCCTTGAATTAACAAAGGATAGAATTACACTCGCTTATTCTCCCTGTGAAAAACGGTAAGAGACTTTCTATTAGTAGACACCCACAGGGAGACACAACTTGTCGCCAAAGCATCAAAGACTTAAAACCAAACAAATGCCGCTATTTCCCTAATTGGTCCCGGTTTTTGGGCCGAAGTCAGCCATAGCCACAGAGAAAGAATTAATCAGAATCCTTTATTTACAAAATTTTGTCTGGCATCTTTTTTAAAGGTTCGGTGCGATGTAGTCCGCTCTCAGGGTCCAACTACACAACTCGTATGTTTATATATTGTGTAGTGTCGCGCAGTGTCCCCCCAGCCGATAATGATAATCCGTAATAATTTGTTTAATCGGTGGTCGTTGCGTGGGGGCGGCTGTGTTCGCGGCTGCTGCCGTGTTGCCGCCGTGTCTGCGGAGGAGATTCGACTACGTGGATGTTCTAAGTCCAACGTATCTTCGTGTGTCGAATCTCTTTTACCACGCTGCAAGGGGGACCCAACTCTTGGAAAGGATCTATTGTCCCTTAGGTCGCTGATTTAAATAATGTAAAATTTTATTGTTTTAGAGATGCCAGCAAGGTTTTATGGTTTAAGACAAAAACCTGCAAAAAGCCAAAAAAAAACTAATTGAATCGTAATTAAGAAAAAAAAAATAAAAAAGACAATTCTTAGTTTCTCCAGAATCTGAAATAAAATAGCGGCGGACGTGAACTCTTCGCGACAAGCTCAGTGGTCCCCAGAAACGTGTTTGACGGGTACACGATTTCTTACTAAATTGGAAAAACTACAGCAAAGAATACTAAACTAACGACGCAGTGTAGAAGAGAACAGAATTCTGTCAGTAACTCTGATCCTCGATATTATGGTGAGCAAAACACTACTATAATATACTAAATGATTCAACTTCTACAACTACTCTACAAATACTTAATTGCCGGTAGTCTCCTGCGTCTGCAAAGTATCCGCTATCTGCAAGAAAATGGCCTATTCAGGAAAAGGGCAGAGGTGTGTTGACACTAGATGGCACAACCGAAAGAACACTCCACGAAACTTTTCGTAGGCGAGCAATAGCCGAATTAATTGTTTTGACACTAATTAAAAATACAAATAATTAGCGCGGCGGACGAAAACGGGATTCAAACAGGGGAAAAAAAAACGAATTGGCGATAATCAGAACGGCGGAGCCAAGGACTTTTCTCGCGGTAAAATTCGAACTTTTTTGTCTTCCCGGTTAATCGTCGCTTTTTGATCGTAACTCTATTGAGTTCAAAACGCGTCTTTTTTCTTCCGAGTGTCGAAGATCTTCTCTCTTTCGCCACCCCCTCGGTACCTCGCATCCCCGAAAGGGTACTGCCGAAAAAATCGATACCACCCTGACCAGTGGCATATTATATGGCGCTTCGGACAGCGCGGGCATAAATCTAGAAAATGAGCATATCTGGAAAATGTGCTGGAAAAAGAAAATTGAAAATGTGATCATTGGACAGAAGAAATGATGCTCTTCAAAATGACACCTCACATGACATAGTTTAATTGACAATTAAAGCTTTTTATTGAAATTAAATGTTAATTTCCTGGCTCAGTCAATTAAGACATTAATTGCTCGAATTTACAATCAAAGGATCAGAAATTAAAAGCTCTATCTGCTGAGAGAATAAGATTTTAATTTCAATTAACGATATTCGCAAAATCGCCTTAATTACTAAACTATTGTTCGGGTCACGTACAGGTCTGAAATTCTTTCAACGGCCATAAACCATTAAAAGGGCGCCTTTGCCGGGTAAAGAAGAAGGGCAATTGTAGGGTTTCATGTTTTATGGCCGGAATTCCCAAGAAATTGTGAAAGTGCCTGTCCAACACGAACAAAAGAAATGCTCTTGACGAAAATAAAAATTATTGCAAACATATGTGCATTTAGGGCCTCATGGGTCTGGTTTATTTAGAAAACCGAAAAATAGGAAAAACTTCCATAAGGTTAAAGCTTAAAAGCTTCGAAAAATGGCTTACAGAGTTGCCACGTTTCCACACATGACCTCATATGCAAACCGAGAGGTCAGTTTGCATAACAGTAGCCAAATGTAGCCATACAACACGATCAAAACATAGGTAGAAAAATCTTCTTAATTGGCGAATTGCTAACAGTGCTGTCAAGTCAATGTGTGTGTCAACCTCATTGAACTGATGTCAACCACAAAACGTCAAAACGTGTTTCCTTTGTGTTTGAAATTGAGGCAGTGCTTGCGAAAGTTTTATGCGATTTTTTCAGTGTTGGCAAGGTTAATTAACCAACGTTTTTTAACCGGTTAATAACCGGTTATTAACGTTAAGAAAAAATGCTTTAATGATTTTTAACCTGGAAGAAACGTCAAATGTCAATGTCGCTTGTCAATTGTCTACGGTAGACGTATATTTGAGTGATTCCTTGTTTATTAGTAAATTAGTATGTTGTATTTTTTATACTTAATAATCAAATAATTTAGTTTAATAAGTTTAATATTGATGGGATAAAATGGGGCGTTGAGAAACCAATATTTGGAAACACTTCAGAAAAATTCAAAAAGCTGGTTGTAAATATGTTAAAGGCCAATGTAATAGTGCTCATGTGAGTACACTTCAAATGCAAGACGTATGGAAAAACATCTTGAATGATATTTTTGGATAAAGACCGCTTGCAATGCAGAGCTCGGCTTGCACACTTTTAATTGCAAAAAATGAAAAACATATTAGAGGTTATTAACCGCATAATTAAGCGGTTATTAACAGGTTAATAAGTTAAAAATATTTTTAACCGGTTAATTGCCAACACTGGATTTTTTTGTGTTTTATTAAAGATTTTATCATAACTTTCGTATCACAGGTAAGTGTATGTATCAGGTTTTCACCGATTACCCGACTCGCTTTTTTCGCCAGCCATTTTTTTATTCCCCTAGCGACGCGCGCCCTCTGTGGTCCATATGCATGTTGGAAGTAAACAACCTAGAGATGGGTTTTCACCCGGTTTTTTCATTTTTGAGGGTTTATTCCCTGCACACATCCGGGACAATTCCGGGTTTATTCCATTATAACCTCTAAATTTAACTTTTTCATTACGCCTAACTCTTACCAATTAAGCAATAATTTGTTGGTTTGTGCAGCTTGAAGCTTTTGATCAATTCACCAGTGTTTAGTTTATCAAAAAACAAACTAGAATCTGGATTTATTGAATTCTAATCTAAAATCTAACCTCAAAATCTTGAAACTGCCGGGTGCTTTCAAGAAAAAATGGGAAAAAACCCGGGTAAAAACCCTAAATTGGGTTTAAAGGTTTTTTGGGAATTTTCCCTTCGCCCATCTATAAAACAACCTGACAATTTATGATTGCGTAGGTTCCGCCGACGGCAGCAGCTGAGAAGTTTAGTCAGCGAACGCTGAAAATAGACACCTGATTGGCCAATTTCAGGGTTCGCGGAATAAATTTCTCAGCTGCTGCCATCGGCGGAACTTACGCATTGACTCACTGAGTCTATCTAGTTTGAAGGTTGATGGCCATAGCCACGCTTGAGTTAATGGCGGACGTCATCGCAGAGGAGCACAACAATTGATGAACTACGACTTCGACGTCAATTTAAGGGGATATAGCCATTTTCAAGTGACATTGTCCATAAACCATTCACTTATTCTCATTATTTACATCAAGTAGGCATTAGAAATCCGATTTTGACATTTTGTTCATCGATCTTCTCAACATGTGCTGAAAAAGATAGGTATAAAAAAAGAAAAATTTCAAAGAAAACTAGATGTCAAAATAAGAGAATGAAGTATATGTATCGCCAAGCAACTAGTATAATATATGTGGAAAGACCCTGCTGATTAATTACATTTTGGGCCCCCATTTTTAGCAGGGGGTACCTTAAAAATGGCGGCGATATCAAGTTGAATTGACGTCACTTGATGTCTTACGTTAGTAAAGGCCTTATTATACAATCGTCAAGTTTCTTGCCGAAGCCGAAACGGCAAGAAGTTGCTGTCCCGCATGCGCAGTAGTGCATCAGTTTCAGCAATAAGTTTCTTGAACTTGACGATTTTCGTCCCTGCTCAATTTTTCTTGAAACTTGTCGGCAAGTCTAGTGATGTAACTGGTAATATGGTAATTATTTAGATACCAACTGTCAAAAAAGTCACTATAGCTTTCTAAACAGTAATGTGCAGCTACAGCAGTTAGTATGCAAAGTGCAGCAGCTTTAACTCTTTTTCTTTTAATCAAATTCATTTTCTTTACATTTTTTTATATATTTATTTGTTTAAAGTATTTCTTCATTCTTTACTTTATTGAAGTTAAAATTAGGACACTTTCTGTTTTATAGGTTGGCATTATACTTATGGCAATAAAACTTGTCAACCGTAAAACAAACCATCAATAAAATTGCTGGAAAGCTGTTCAAGGTCAGAAAATTGCGCCAACAAAATTGCTAGAAAACTTGCTGCGCTTGTAAAACGTCCTTAAGAAGAAACAGTGAAAAAAAAAGAGAAACGAATTTCTAGAGAGAAATGGATTGGGACTCCGGTTTTAAGGGATTCGGATTACGGACCAATCAGGTACCACGTGTGCAGTGATGCCAGATGGCCAGGTGCCAGCATTGGTCCATTTCAAATAGATATTCATCTAGCAGGCTGAGGAATTGACAGATTCGTCCTAGTCCTATTCCTTCCAGGTAAATGTGTCATTTATATGTCAATTTCTCAGCTTACTAGATAAATATCTATTCGAAGTAGGCTCTATATCTGATATATATTTATATATATATACCTACAATGCTGCCAGCGTCTTTAGCTAGGTCTTTAGCTAGGCACTTATTATTGTCAAGTAGGCGTTGGAAAATTGACTTTGACATTTTCATCGTATCTTCTCAACATGTGCTGAAAAGAGATGGGTATAAAAAAAATTAAGGTTTCAAAGATAACTAGATGACAAAAATAACTGAACGGGTAATATACAGGGTGTTTCTTAATAACATGCTAATAGTTAAGCAGGTGATTCTTGGGCCCACACGTCTTAACTTTTGAGACCCAGGGTGCTAAAGATTTTCAAAAAAATACCCTCTTTATTAATATCTGTAATATTGCTGTAGATATTTTTGTGAAATTTGGTACACACTTTCTATTCATTAAGGGGCGCGCGACGTCCGTTTGGGTTTTGCCTTGAATTTTATTGAAGAAAAAAATGGTATGCACATGTTTTTTGTTCTTGTTCTAAAAAAAGAACTTTTGGAATCCTCATTCATTTTGTTATGCAAACTGACCTCTCTGTTTGCATATGAGTTCATGTGTGGAAACCTGGCAACTCTGTAAGCCATTTTTCGAAGCTTTTAAGCTTTAATCTTATGGAAGTTTTTTCTATTTTTCGGTTTTCTAAATAAACCAGACCCATGAGGCCCTAAATGCACATATGTTTGCAATAATTTTTATTTTCGTCAAGAGCATTTCTTTTGTTAGCGTTGGACAGGCACTTTCACAGTTTCTTGGGAATTCCGGCCATAAAACATGGTCACTACAATTGCCCTTCTTTTTTGACCGGCAAAGGCGCCCTTTTAATGGTTTATGGCCCTTGAAAGAATTTCAGACCTGTACGTGACCCAAACAATAGTTTGGTAATTAAAGCGTTTTTGCAAATATCGTTAATTGAAATTAAAATCTTATTCTCTCATTAGATAGAGCTTTTAATTTCTTATCTTTTGAATCTAGATTCGAGCAATTTATGTCTTAATTGACTGGGCCAGGAAATTAACGGTCAATTTAAATAAAAAGCTTTAATTGTCAATTAAACTATGTCATGTGAGATGTCATTTGAAAGAGCATAATTCATTCTATTTAATGATCACATTTTCAATTTTCTTTTTCCAGTACATTTTCCAGAAAAGCTCATTTTCTAAATTTATACCCGTGCTATACGAAGCGCCATATAATCGCCACTGGTCAGGGTGGTATCGATTTTTTCGGCAGTACCCTTTCGGGGATGCGACGTACCGAGGGGGTGGCGAAAGAGAGACGATCTTCGACACTCGAAGAAGAGAGACGCGTTTTGAACTCAATAGAGTTACGATCAAAAAGCGACGATTAACCGGGAAGACAAAAAAGTTCGAATTTTACCGCGAGAAAAGTCCTTGGCTCCGCCGTTCTGATTATCGCCAATTCGTAATTTTTTCCTCTTTGTGAATCCCGTTTTTATGTCCGACGCGCTAATTATTTTTATCTTTAATTAGTGCCAAAACAATTACACCGCTCATTGCCCGCCTACGAAAAGTTTCGTGGAGTGTTTTTTCGGTTGTGCCACATAGTGTCAACCCACCTCTGCCCTTTTCCTGAATAGGCCATTTTCTTGCAGCTAGCGGATACTTTGCAGACGCAGGAGACTACCGGCAATTAAGTATTTGTAGAGTAGTTGTAGAAGTTGAATCATTTAGTATATTATAGTAGTGTTTTGCTCACCATAATATCGAGGATCTCAGTTACTGGCAGAATTCTGTTCTCTTCTACACTGCGTCGTTAGTTTAGTTTTCTTTGTTGTGTTTTTCCAATTTAGTAAGAACTCGTGTACCCGTCAAACACGTTTCTGGGGACCACTGAGCTTGTTTGCAAAAAGTTCACGTCCGCCGCTATTTTATTTCAGATTCTGGAGAAAACTAAAAATTGTCTTTTTTAATTTTTTAATTTTATTCTTCCTTAATTACTATTCAATTAGTTTTTTTTTTTTTTTTTTTTTTTTTTTTTTGGCTTTTTGCATGTTTTTGTCTTACACCATAAAACCTTGCTGGCATCTCTAAAACAATAAAATTTTACATTATTTAAATCAGCGACCTAAGGGACAATAGATCCTTTCCAAGAGTTGGGTCCCCCTTGCAGCGTGGTAAAAGAGATTCGGCGCAAGAAGATACGTTGGACTTAGAACATCCACGTAGTCGAATCTCCTCCGCAGACACCTCTGCAGACACGGCAGCAGCCGCGAACACAGCCGCCCCCACGCAACGACAACCGATTAAACGGATTAATACGGATTATCATTATTATTAGCGGGGGGGACACTGCGCGACAATTTCTAAGTACATTTAGTCTCTTTTTTTGTTTTCTTGTTTTCCACTGACGCAATGTTTTCGCTTAAAAAAATTAAAATTGTTTTTCTGCAAGCTGCAAAATTATTTGAAGTTGTCATTCGCCAGTTGATGTACTCTGACTCTGATTAAATTACGTCATGGAAACTTTAAAAATGGCAGATTCCGGCCAATAAACGAGACCATTTTTAGGAAAATTCGGCTGTGTCCATATTTCCTAGGTCATTGTTGCTAAGGGTTATAAGTTAGGTTATAAGTTATAAAGTGTTTGTTTACGTTTTTACATCAGAGCCAACGCTGAAGTTTACACGTCGCAAACTCCAATTTTTAAATTATCATTTCAGCAAAAAATTTAAATTTATCAAGATTTATGTAAGTAATTAGATGAGAAATTAATTCAGCGTCCCAAATCTAGTACGATCATAAATTTTCACCCATACCAATCTAGTCAAATGCAAAGCTAAAATGAATTTCATCTGTTTAATGTTTACAATTTTACTTGGTTTATTCTCATCAACAAAAAATCAAGTAGTGCACTATCCACAAGGAAATTTTGGACAAAAGACACCTGTAGTTGCTGACCAAAATGTAGAATCTGTAAAGGTAACTCCACTCTCTCTGCCAGTGATCAACTTATCTGATTCAAGCAAAAAACAAGAAGATTTAAAGAAAGTTTTACCTAATAAAACAGTCACCCCTTCTGAGAACAAGTCACATATAGACCCAACAGTTGCAAGCAATAAGACGACGCCCGAAAAAGTGCTTGACACTGGACAGGAATTAGTGGAGGTAGATGAAAATGTACCAGAACTTGGACCAGGAGCCATAACTCGGGCAATTCTAGTCTTTATGCTAATCAGTTTTGCTTTCATCTTGTATGTTGGTCTTAAAACTTGCAGGTAAGTTTTTCAGTATGCTCTCTGTATTTGTTTTTTCACTATATTTACGATGTCATATGATGTTATTTCAATCATTTCTTTCAAAATTTAAATCAGACAATTTAAACGGTGTGTAGTAGTAAATAGAACTTGAATAATGGTTTCCTCATATAGCAAGTGATTGCCACTCATAACTGTTCTGCAGCATCTATAATTTAAAATTTAAATCATTGTAGTTTATTTCTGCACTCTTCTTATATGCAGAGATTTTAGTAAAAAAATTTACTACTTCCACCTTAAACATTAGACATAACAGTATAAGTATAGAATGGTGCTTTTAGAAAGAAATCAATTGACAAGTCACAAACTGTTGTGCGGAAATATGGTGTTCGGGCTAGGAGAAGTGATATGGAAATGGAACCTTTTCCACTATCAGAAGATGAAGATGATGAGACTATATTTGATTCTCGCTTAAACCTATTACCTGGAGGTGTAACTAAATAATAGTTACTTCAAACAGATATAACTACTTTGACACATTAAGTAGACAAATCACAAACAGTCATCCATAAATATATATGGAATTTGTAGTAAGGATTATATTATACAAATTTAGTCTTTTTCACAGTCATAATATTAAAGAGTATATTTGATTCTTGATTAAATCTAAGTACTAGCTGGAGGGAGAACTTTAACTCACAACTTAATTTACTTACTTATATAAGGGGGGCATTTTCAGTGATATATTTTATTAGAAGTTAAAACTGCTGACAAAAAAAAATGTATGATAATAGCTATTTATGATGTAAGTGTAGTAACATGAATACCATAAAATATTTTTTCTACAAATGCAATAAAAATGATTCTATGAAAATTTAGGTAGTACTATTTACTTTTAAAAACTGTGTTAAAAGTAACTGACTTTTAACACTAGTGCCTTAAAATGCTTTTAACAATTTATTAGCATGTTAAAAATTGAATTTTTGATGCGTTTGTAGAAAAATTATTTTTATGGGCACTTGGGCATAATAACTGAAGGTTTAAGTTTAATTACATTGCATGAACTTAGCTTGTTATAGACATTTTTGTCGCATAAACATAAACAAATCCTGATTAACATGTATAAAAGATGATGTCTACTAGTGCCTCAACTAGAGTGTAAACTTTTCATATTTTACGCCTTTTCTAACCCAGGGACTATTTGTTTTTATAGAGTATTTGACAACTACATTATTTTATGCTTATGCATATAACTGAAAGAGTTGTAATGCTTGTGCAATTTAAAGAATAATATGAAATCACACAAGTAAGTACATTCTTATCAAGAGTGCTGGACACCAAAAGAATTTTATATTACAGACGTCATGGATTTCACTTATTTTTTAGAGAAAATATGTCTGCTTTTATTCAGCATATTTACTCAATTGAGAAATATTTGTATAAACGTTTTCATTAGCAATTAAGTGCAAGAGATGCCTTATAAAATGTTACTAGATGCTTACTATGTGATGTACATAATATTTGTAAATAATCTTTTATATATCATGTTCAGCTTCAAGACTGATATTCATTCTTGCGTTGCAAATAATGTGTTTAAGGCGATTTATATTAACGGTTTGCCTATAAATTTTAATTTAATTGAGGAGAAAAACACTAAAGTAACGTAAATAAATTATTTGTTGAATGTTTAGAGATGAATTAGAACCTCCTTGACTTTTCAGTTTCAGATTTTTCAGCAATTTTGCAAAATCTTCGAAAATGAAAAAACTGGGTGATAATCCATCTTTATTTTATCCTAAGTCAGAGTCACAACTTCAGGGGCGCGTTCACGATTTCCTCGAATGCGTGTCGGGCATATGCGCGATGCACTCGGAGTTGTTATGCAAACTGAACTCTTTATTTGCATATGAGTTCGTGTGTGGCAGTATGGCAACTCTTCAAGCAACTTTCTGAATCTTAAGCTTTAAAATTATGGAAGTTTTTTCTGGTTTTCGGTTTTCTGTTTACCATGCCCATGAGGCCCTACGTGCACATCTGGATGAAATATTTTTAATTTTTGTCGAAGAGCATTTTTTTTGTTAGTTTTTGGACAGGCGCTTTCATAATTTCTTGGGAATTCCGGCCATGAAATATGAAACCCTACAATTGCCGTTCTTTTTTAACCGGCAAAGGCGCCCTTTCAACGGTTTATGGCCCTTGAAAAATTTTCAGACCTGTGCGAGATCCGGACAATAGTTTAGTAATTAAAGCGAATTCGCGAATATCGTTAGTTGAAATTAAAATCTTATTCTCTCATCAGCTAGAGCTTTAAATTTCTCATTACTTGAATGTAAATTCGAGCAATTTATATCTTAATTGAAATTAAAATAAAAAACAAATTTAAATTTAAAATAAAAAACTTTAATTCAATTAAACTATGTCATGTGAGGTGTCATTTTAAAGAGCATCATTTATTCTGTCCAGTGATCACATTTTCAATCCCCTTTTTCCAACAGATTTTTCAGAAAAGCTTATTTTCTAAATTTATCGACCGTCCGAACCGCCATACAGTGGCCACTAGCGCGCTGGTTCTACTGGGTATCCTTTTTCTGCGGTATCCTTTCGGGGATAAGAAGTATCGTGAGGGTGGCTCCAAGGATCTTCCTAAAAAGGAAGACGCGTTTTGAACTCGTTAGAGTTATGACCTAGGGAGACGGTTTTGAACTCTGTTGTGTCTGAGTTACAATCAAAAAACGACAATCTAACCGGGAAGACAGAAATGACGAATTTTACCGCGAGAAAAAAGTCAGTCCTAGGCTCCGCTGATTATCGCCAGTTCGTAATTTTGTTCCCTTTTTTGCATCCCGTTGTATGTTCGCCGCGCTAATTATTTGTATTTTTAATTAGTGCCGAAACAATTAAACCGCTTATTTCACGCCTACGAAAAGTTTCATGGAGTGTTCTTTTGGTTGTGCCCTCTAGTGTAAACCCACCTCTGCTCTTTTCCTGAATAGGCCATTTTCTTGCAGATAGCGCAGGAGACTATCGGCAATTAAGTATTTGTGGTTTGGTTGCAGAAGTTCAAACATTTAGTATATTATAGTAAAATTTTGCTCACCATAATATCGAGAGTCCCAGCGACCTGGCAGAATTCCTTTCTTTTCTACATTGCTTCGTTAGTTTAGTTTCTTTTGTGGTTGTTTTTTCAATTTTAGTAAAAAATCGTGTACCCGGCAAGCACGTTTCTAGGGACCACTGAGCTTATCGCGAAAAGTTCCCCACTCTCTCGAACTTCTCATCCTCGAAAAGGTACAGTAGAAAAATCGATACCACCCTGGCCAGTGGCGACTACATGGCGCTTCGGACAGCGCGGGAATAAATTTAGAAAATGAGCTTTTCTGGAAAATCTGCTGAAAGAAGGGAATTGAAAATATGATCATGGAAAAGAATAAATGATGCTCCTTAAAATGACACCTCACATGACATAGTTTAATTGACAATTAAAGCTTTTTATTTAAATTGACCGTTAATTTCCTGGCCCTGTCAATTAAGACATACATTGCTCGAATTTACATTCAAAGGATAAGAAATTAAAAGCTCTACCTGATGAGAGAATAAGATTTTAATTTCAATTAACGATATTCGCAAAATTGCCTTAATTACTAAACTATTGTTCGGGTCACGTACAGGTCTGAAATTTTTTCAAGGGCCATAAACCATTAATAGGGCGCCTTTGCCGGTCAAAGAAGAAGGGCAATTGTAGGGTTTCATGTTTTATGGCCGGAATTCCCAAGAAATTGTAAAAGTGCAAGTCCAAAAACTAACAAAAGAAATGCTCTTCCACGAAAATTAAAAATATTGCAACCATATCTGCATTTAGGGCTTCATGGGACTGGTTATTCAGAAAACAGAAAAGTCCCATCAGTTAAAAGCTTAAAAGCTTTGAAAATTTGGCTCACAGAGTTGCCATGCTTCCACACATATGTAAATAACTCATATGTAAATAAGGAGTTCAGTAGGCACAACAAGCTATTGCCTAAAAGAGACAATTTAGGAATATACTATAAATTAGTATAAATATATCTCAAATCAAACGTGAAACATGATGATCAAGATTAAAGATCAAGTTTTAAGTTCAGTAAGAGATGGACAGAGCCTTAGAAAATATAAACCAGAAGAACTAGGATACGACGCCGGCGTCTGTTACCAGTTTGCTCCAATCTGTCAATTGTGAAAATGCCAGTGACGTAGCATTGGTATTGTAACACATAAGAAAATATTTTATTAAAAATAATAATGGAACTAATTTACTATTTGACTTACTATTAAATAAATAAAAATAATTGTGAATTAATAGTCGTTGATAACCCTGGGATTACATCTCCTGCGCCCCTGGAAAAACTGCTCAAAAATTTAAATAAAAAAACTGTCTACAAGTTACAGGATTAGAAAAATATTTCCCAAAATAGCATTATTGACTTCACTGCGGTATATACTAAATCATATTTCGAAGATTTGGATGTAAAATAACTGGTTTTAGAGTTTGAAAATAATTTTTCAAAAAATTTTTTTTTTTTTTTTTTGAAAATTTTTTTTTTGTTTGAAATTGAAATAATTTATTTGTTGCTGAAAAACGCCATTATCTGTTTACCTGTGAAACGTAATTACAGGCTCCTTTTTATAGCCGCTGCTTTTAAAACCGTAATCTGCACATCCCACCATTGTCAACAACAGAATTATTTATAATATTAAGGTCTTGCAAAATGCAATTTATTGCAGAAAAACACATAGCCAACGAAATGTTTCGCTTTAGACATGGCGTCTCATCATTTTTGGTAACAGCTGCCCATATAGCGGAGAATTGCACGCGTGGATTCCATGAGTCCCTACACAAATTGCGAAAGATCAAATCCTAGAACGGTCATTTTACAGAAAAATTCATCCAGAATAAACATCATGCAGAAAAAAATTGTAGAGAACCGCCAAATTTCAGAACGAGTTTCTTATAGAATAATAAATGCTACGAATGAATATGTAACAGAAAGAAAATTTACAGAAAAAAAACGGAACAGAATAATCTTTCGGCAGAAAAAATAACGTTAGAATGGTCAAAATTAAGAATAGTCTTTCCACAGAAAAATCAAATCCTAGAATGTATATTTATCGAAAGCGTTTCTGACAGAAAGATCTTTTCCTCGAATGGTAAAAGCCTAGAACGTATTTCTTCAGAACTGGACAAATTCCGAAAATGAAATACGCCTGCGCTTGCCGTTGTTGCCGCTTGTCGGCTTATTTTAAGCTCAAGCCTTAAGTTTGCGCTGTAATATTTGTATGTATTCAAGCAAGTACAGGAAACTGTAACTAGATAAAAATAGTGTTCTTGTAAGATGGCGCTGATATGAAAGATAGATTTATTATGTCCTAAAAAAATTAATTCGTCCTAAAGGACTCGTGAAATTATGGAAAACATGCAATCATCAAAAATTATCGGTAATTTTAAAGGTCTCATGGTATTACCCCCGATTATTTCACTCATCACTATTAGTGGTATGGAGCAAAACAGGTATTAATAACCGGTAATTCGATAATTTTCTAAAAAATTACAGCGGTAATTTCACGTTGTCATGGAATCATGCAACCATAAAATCTTAATCAATGTCGTTGTCTGACTGACTTATTTAAGGTGACGTCCGAATATTCTAACACTACTTATTTATTTCTTAATAGTATTTTTGATTCGAGAAATAATCTCACTAATAATACCGCTCGAGCTTTAAAATGAACCAGATAATTTTTTACTCTTGCATGTTTTCCTTGCAAATTTCACTCGTCCTAAAGGACTCGTGGAATTACGGAAAACCTGCAATCGTGAAAAATTGTCGGTAATTTTAAAGCTCTCGTGGTATTACCCCCGACAAATTTTTTGACAGTTATTACACCCTGTTTAAGTATATTTCTAATTACATAAGGTCTGGACCGACTACTGAAGAACACCAACATTTGTTTAACTAGGGCTAGGCGACCAAGAATAATTCTCTCCATATTAAACAGGACGGTTTCACCAATCTATTCTGATTGAGTATAGGGCCAGAGGAGTTCAACTTCTCAAATAGTGAGCAATAAAGTCGGAACAGACGAATGTAATTAGCAGAAAAGAAGGCATCATACGAAAGCATCGACGTAACCAGGAGCATTGACACGTTAATCAATTATCAAGAGGGACACGTAGGACAAATTATTTGTAATTTTGAGTACAAATTACAAATAATTTGTAATTTGTACAAATTAGATATCCACTTCTCAAAACATCAATAATTTGTCTAGTCACAAAGACTTGCCATTGATTTACTATTACTGCCTCGACAGGGTCATAAATTGCCAAAGGAACACGAGGTAGGTACATTGTACCTACTTTGGATGCTGCATCTTATGGGTTAGCCAAAGGGGCTAATATCGCCTCAAGGGTGACCCGCTCGCTTCCCTCGAAAAACGCTCATAAACCACACCAAAAGTCTATTTAGGCACGTTCAAAAATGGTACTGTGTATTTTGCCGTCCATATTTGAAAGCTGACCCAATTTTTGCATGGATTATAGTCGTCATAAATAGGTTAAAAAAAAACAGCCTGGTAGGCTTTTTCTAGGCCTAAAACCATTGTCGATCTAAAACCAGTAAATTTTATGGAAGTACTGGTACCTAAAGAATCGCCTGTTTGCTATATCACTGCATAAATGCTTAAACATTATGTATAGTGTTGCACGAAAACTTATTTATCTTATAATTGCATGAGTTTATATTTTTTTTTCATCTAAAAAGAACCCGACACCGAACATGAATCGGCCTTTTAGAAAAAAAAATGAAAATTACAGAATGCAGTTTGCAGAGATAATATAGATTTATTGAATGCTAGAATTATCTAGAAATTATTATACCCAATGTAATTTTGAGGAATATTTTCCGATAAACACTGGTGATGACCATTTAGTTCATGAAATATTTGTTAAAGAAATTATATTAAACATAAACAAAGCATTAAGTTATTTTTAAATTACATTAATTGCATTTAAATACCTTCATAATAGTAGGTACCCATAAGTAAATTCTTCTAGTTAACATATGTTAGTAACTTTGACTCATATTTCAAGACGAAATATAATTTTCCTATTTGTGTTATGTTGTATACCCGTAGGGATATCAGCGCTCATCAGAGCAGTTGTTTCTACCTGTTTCTTTCTGGATATTTGGCCACCAGGTTTTGGAAGTGCAGAAAGCAGATAAGTTTTCAATTTCCAAATTGTAATTATAAGTCTGCAATTTTCGTATACCTTAATAAAACCTTGTACTGTTTTCTTTGCAAAAGCTTAATACTTTTTCTCTTTTAAGCATTGATTTTTAATTATTTTATTAAGACCATATATATTTTGCTTTATAAAATAAGTATGTAACAAACAGTGCAAATTCAATGCCGGTAAGGGTATTAGTAGTATATTTTAGAATTAGAGAAAGCAGATAAGTTTTAAATTTCCAAATTAAAAATATTTCATTTTTGAATATTTTAAACTTACGAAGGCGTAGAAGGGCCAACAAGATTTTTTTTCTTAAATTCCGAGTTCAAAGTCGGAATTTAGTTAAATTCCGAGTTTAAAGTCGGAATTTAGTTAAATTCCGAGTTTAAAGTCGGAATTTAGTTAAATTCCGAGTTCAAAGTCGGAATTTAGTTAAATTCCGAGTTTAAAGTCGGAATTTAGTCAAATTCTGAGTATATGATTGACAAATCAGTGGCGTAGACGCAAGGTTAGGTTAATAAAACATTTCTATTCCATGTTGTACAAGAACGACAAAATATTCTTTGTGAAATGGATCAATATTTTGTTAACTACGACGTCCTTTTTAAGACTCCTATTGTGATTACTTTTAAGAGCTATGATCGATATCTCGGAACGTTTTTTGCGGGAATACCCGCGCCAATAAAACACATAGGCTTTAAAAGTTAATTTATTTTAAAATCATTGGCGTATATTGATAGTTAATAATGAAACAAAAATAAAATTGTAGAGATAATAAAATAAAAAAGAAAACTGCACATAAAAGTCGATACGACATAATTTTTCGTAATTTTGAAAGCGTTTTATCTCAGAAACCACTTATGATGAATTCATAGTTTAAAAAAGCTCTGAAGGAACGTTTCTTCTAGAACTAACTACCTTGGGCAATCTTTAATTAAACCAGTTTTATCAATGTAATACGGTATAAAGCTTTAAAGTTGAACTCACTCCATTTGAATGGCGTTGGGTAGAAGAACATTTGCACTGGGGAATGGCAGAGTGGAACAATAATTGCATTTTTACAAATGAATGTAGATTTTTGTTGTATGCATCAGAGGGACGTATTTTAGTGTTGAGAGGCCAGAATGAACGAAACCTGCAAGAAGATATAGAACCCAGAGTGCCATTTGGGGGTGAAAGTGTCAGCGTATGGGGAGGCGTAATGGGAAATGGAAAGACTGACTTAGTGGTTTTGATTGGTTTTAATTTTAACCTGAACTAACCTGAACGCAGTTAGATATCGATATTTGTGTATGAATGAAATTGTTATTCCCTTCGCTCAGAACTTTGGAGATGGTTTTATCTTAGTTGACGATAATGCATGGTCACACCGGGCTCAAATTGTTAATGAAGTTCTGAGAGAGAATAGCATCGAGGGCATGAATTGGCCTGCTAGGTCGCCCGATATGAATGTTATAAAGTGATGAGCAGAATTAAACTAAAACTAAAGAAAGAGAGCAAGAATTGCAAAACTTGGATGAATTCGTAGTGGCACTTAGGGAGGAATGGGAAGCCATTCCCCAGGAGTTTATCAGAAATTTGGTGGAGACCATGCCAAGAAGGGCGGCTGAGGTAATGCGAGTTTCCGGTGGGCCCACACATTATTAAGTACATAAATTCGTAGATTTAGTTTACCTCATTAAATTTTTGAATTGCACTCGTATCTTATTTGAGACCACAAAACAAACATCCCCAAAACCGTTCCGATATTTAGCAAACCTATTAAATAACACTTCACTTAAGTTAATAGTACATTTTTGAAGTTACAGCAAAGGAGCTGGGAAATCATTAACAGATATGATGTCACAGAAGTAATATTAAAGTTTTGCGAAAACATCCAAAGCAATCTTTACGAACTAGAGTTCTACGTCACTAATTTTGTACGTAATGAGCTTTTAAATTTAGTTTATGTCATTAAAATCGGGTGACCTACACTGCTATACCGAGCAAAAAATAAAAATACTTCAAACTTTTTGAAAATACCCTGTAACTTTATCTCGAGCAAAAAAACAAAAACCGCCGAACATGTCCCGAGATATCTACCAAGCCTATAAAATGACATGACAAAGTTGAAAAGTTAAGATTTACCGTAAATATCAAATAATGCAATCAGTTCAAATTTTACATTTTTGCGCCGTATCACAATGATAAAACTGGTTTAGTTAAAGATTGGTTCAGATAGTTAGTTCTAGAAGAAAAGTTCTTTCAGATCCTTTTTAAACTATGAATTTATCGTAAATAATTTCTGAGATAAAACGCCTTGAAAATTGCCAAAAATTAGGTCGTATCGATCTTTTTTGTTAGCAGTTTACTTTTTTATTTTATTATCTCTACACTTTTATTTGTTTGTCATTATTAACTATCAATATTCGCCAACGATTTTCAAATCAATGAACTTTTAAAGTCTATTAGTTTTATTGGCGCGGGTATTCCCGCAAAACACTGTAATTTATAGAAAGGTGCAAAACTTTTTGTAAACGTCCCGTAACTCTTCTTGTCGACAAAAAAAAAACAAAAAACCGCAAAAAACGTCCCGAGATATCGATCACAGCTCTTAAATGTAATCACTAGAGGAGTCTTAAAGTTAGGACACCCACCATGAAGTCGTAGTTAACAAAATATTGATCCGTCTTTTAAACATTTTTTTGCCGTTCTTGTACAATATTTTTCTTGCGTCTACGCCACTGATTTGTGAATCATATGTAACTAAATTCCGACTTTAAACTCGGAATTTAACTAAATTCCGACTTTGAACTCGGAATTTAACTAAATTCCGACTTTAAACTCGGAATTTAGCTAAATTCCGACTTTGAACTCGGAATTTAACTAAATTCCGACTTTAAACTCGGAATTTAACTAAATTCCGACTTCGAACTCGGAATTTAACTAAATTCCGACTTTGAACTCGGAATTTAACTAAATTCCGACTTTAAACTCGGAATTTAACTAAATTCCGACTTTGAACTCGGAATTTAAGAAAAAAAATTGTGTTGGCCCTTCTACGCCTTCGTAATTTTCTGTTGTTGAATATTACAATTGTTCTATAACAATAGAATATTGGGCAAATATTGAATGACAGGTGGAAAATTAAATTCTCCCTTAATTAGCACTCGTGCATAAAAATAACCTGATAATTTTTGCATTTAAACGTATTTTCTTAAAAACTGCATTCGGTCATTTTCATATTTCCGCTCTTTCGCGGAAAATAAACTCATGCAGTTTTTAGAAAACCCGCGTTAATGCAAAGATTTTCGGTAATTGTGATGCACCAGTGCTATTATCTCGGAAAAATTTGCAAAAGTTTTGCATTTTGATTTCATATGAAAAATGCATTCAAGGTGTTTTTTCAGGGAACAAATCTAAATCTATTTTTTGAATATATATACGATATAAGTAAAAACTTGAAGCTTATTAGATTTAAGTGAGAGATAAAATTTGAAGTCACGGCCAAAATTAGTTACAATCCTAAATATGTGGATATCAACATTAAAGTCACTAAATGCAATTTTAAGTTAAAAGTGCAATTCTCGCTGTAATTCGGAGACAATTATTGCACTGCAGCTTTAATAGATGAGGGAAATAGTCCTTAAATTGTAACACATATGTATTGTACTTACAATGAAATATTGATTCTAATTCAAATTCAAATTATAAAAAAAGGACGTCGAACATATCAAAGACATGTGGCGCCATCTCAAAGCTCCTCTCTAATGTAGGTATAATGGCTAAAGTGCAGTCTTCTGTGTTACACACCATGCTATGCAGCAAACGAAGAGGGACTTCATTTCAGCTTTCTTTACGGTTAAAACGTTCAATTTGGCATCAAGGCTGCCATTTCGGCCGCCATTTTTCTAGATTTGTCCGGTTCTGCAATTTGCGCGTTCTAGTCGAAGACGATTCTAGACGAAAATCTTTCTGTTAACGTACATTCTGAAGCATTTTATTCTGGAGAAATATTTTTCTGCGGCGTATTCATTCTATAGTTTGAACTTTCTGAGTTAATTTTTTCTGCAGAATATTTCTTCTGCAAAAATACATTCTGTATTGAAATTTTTCTGTAGTGAAACATTTCTATGAATTGCAATTCTTTAAAAAGACAATTCTTGGATTAGAGCTTTCGAAATTAAATTATTCTGTCACAAATACATTCTATAAAATGACCATTCGGTAAAATAACTATTCTTGATAATATTTTTCTTAATTTAGACCATTCTAAATTTTGCCATTCTAAATTTGTGTGGCCTCCCGATTCCATTAGTTTACATTTTCTGAGGGCAGAGGCAACAAATGCCGGAGTCATGTCAAATGACGTAATCCTGGAATGGTCAATATCAGCTGTTTTTGACAGGTAAAAATGTCAGTTTAAAGTTTAAACGTCAAAGTCCCGAAAAGAAACAACGCCGGAAAGATTTGTCTGATTCCTTATTCCTAATTCTAAAAGTTTAGAAAACTGGAAAATTGAGTTTGTCAATAAAAGCGATCCTTAGCTCTGAGCACTGTTATGATTTTTTCATATTTTTAATTATCCCTCGGTGCCCGAACCTTGTCACAATTAAGTTACCCTTTTACGCGTCCTACTATGTCCGAACTAGACCAGGAAAATCCAGACTCTATTGATCAATCTGCAATACGTCGAAGGAAACTTGTGAAATGTGCCAAACAAACGTTGGAACAGGGTAAGAAAACAAAGGGAAAGGGTTTGTATAACAGAGAGAACAGAGAACCTGAGTAATGACAATTAAAAACTTAACATTTTTTAATTTTTTTATGTGAATGAGAGAGAAGTTTGACTTCTTTTTAATTATGTCTAGTTGATACCATGGCTGGTTTATAAAGAAGCATTCTTACTAACATGTATTAACTCTAGATACTTTCTGTGGTTTTCGCTTAATCAAAGGACAGACTAGTTTTTTTTATAAACCATGGAGGCCATCACTTATGTTTATGTAGGATGAATGTGAATTCTCTGTAGTGATCATAATCTTTAGTGAGAAATCTTCATTTTATTAATGCCCGTATTTATAGTTGACTTAGCTCTGAGTAAGCCTCAAGTCTGACTTTGACATTTAGTCCCCATTTAAAATACATGGACTTAGGTCAATCATTTTTGATTAAGCACATGCTTGTGCTCAAGGTGCGACTATAAATACAGGTATAACTAGATTTCCAAGTAAGAAACACCTTTGCTTTTGTTTCTGTTCGTAAAATGTAGATTTTAACAAAAAAAAAGATGTTTCAGCAATTTCAACCTTCAACATATTCTGTACCTACCTAGATGCTATGCCTAGTTGCTGAGTTTGTATGTTTTTTCTTATTATGGCACCAGTTTTCATTATTTCTTATCCATTATGTAACATTAATAATAATAATAATATAGTATATTAAGATACAAGTGTCATCACACAGATCATTGGCGCATGAATCCAAGTTTGCAAAATGAGGAGTGAAGCGACGAGTTTAGCTATAGATGAGTACGACAATGGCATTATGGAACGTGTATCTTATACTATTTTATGTAATAAGATAGATTAAAAAGAATAATAACTAAAAATAAGTCATTATTTCAAACGTCTAGTAATATTTGTTTTTTATAATTATGTTTTCCATGTGACATTGACGTTAATTTTGACTGAATATTATTTGACATTTCCATAAACCACTGCTACTTAACGTCAAATTTTATCATTACCAGGAGCCAACAGAGCTAAAATTACTATAGTGAAGCTTTAATAAGGCTGTAAACGCATCGCTGTCAGTGTTTTAATAATGAGCTAAACCAACTGAATTACATAAAATCATTTATTGCCAATAGCACCCCTTACAAGTGACCTCAAAAAAACAGTTTTTAGATATCAATAATTAACCAAAAAATTAATTATCAATATGTATAAAAACACTTCTGGTGAAACCATGTCTTGACTCTTTCTTTGAAGAGCCCATCTGACCCAATTTCTTTAATGTTGTTTGGCATTGAATTAAAAGCTTTTATAGCTCTGTAGTGGGGGCCTTTTGTAAATAATGGTGTAGTGTGGGAAGGAATTGCCAGTGCCTGCCTATTCAAAGTTATTATGGGCATATGACATATCATTTGCATATCTGCTGTTGTTAGTATCAAATTGGTTACTTATGTTGTTTTCACTGTTTTCACACAACTTATGTTGTTTCCACTGTATTACTGATGTAAGCTTGTCAGTGTGTAAAAGTAAACAATCTCATCTTGATCTCATGATGGCACGAGAAACTGACTTGACAATGTCACACTCCTCCATCTCTCGAGTTACAAAATAGTGTGTATCATGCTCCAAACCTTGCTTTATTCAAACCTGGTTTGGAATTGGAGATATTACAGAATACAATATATACGACCAGAGGCACACAACTGTATTTAAAATATGCAAAAATAGCATATTTTGTTTTGTTAACCTCTCGGTTATACCCTCTTACATCTTTTAGAATTTCTTTTTCAACTTTTATATCTAATATTTATTATTAATTTCAGGGTTGATTTTGTGACATGCATATAACTTATTCACTTATTTTTGACATCTCATTACCTTTGAACTCTGTATTTTTTCATACCTACCTCCTTTCAGTGTATGTTGAAAAGATACAATAAAACTGTCAAGGTCATAATTACAACTTCTACTTGATGTCAACAATAAGGGAATAGTATATATGTTCTACAGGATCACTGTTTTTTGAGTTTAACAAAGAGGAATTTGGTTATTTGAAGAGGTATGAAGAGATTAAATTAGGGTAATGCGTCATTAGAAATCGCAGTAGAAGTATAAAAAAGACGTTTTTGAAGTTCAAAAATTCCTAATTCCTATGGGTTTTGGAAATATTTGCAAAAAAATTGAAATTTTGAAAAAAAGTTTTTTTTCTAGTTTTAATTTAAAGAATTAAATAAAAATCCTTGAAATTTTTTCATAGCCACTTTTTCACAGATTCAACATAGTATTTTCAAATTTAAAATACGTCGTTTTGTTTTTTTTGATCCATCGTCAACTTCATTTCGATTTTGCAACTCCTTGCAATTCTGCATTTGGTGATATGTAACAATTAAAAATTGTATCAACTTTTAGGTTGGATTTTTTTGATTTTGTGATGTTATTGTTAAATTGTGTTCATAAAATCGAGTCACAATTTTTTTGGCTCCTGCACACTACAGTCTTTTTCATTGGCTGATAGTTTAGTTGGATTGAGTTGAATCCTTGCACATTACAAAGATGCACAAATTTACCTTATATTAACCTTTGTATCTCTTCAAATAACCAAGATCCCCATGGTTAAACTCAAAACCCTGTAGCATTTGAAAAGGCAGTTTTAGCTCAGGTTTAAGCTGAAGTTCAAGCTTTTTAATGGCCCTGAATATAATTTTTTTCCTTGAAAAAAAGATGGATGTTTGACCCTTCTAAAAAAAGCTGAAATAAAGTTTACTCTTAATTTTCAGCTTCGGAACTATTAAAGAAAAAAATACCGTGTGCCGGCCATTTTTTGGCTCCGAAAAGATTATGGCTCAAGAGAGTGTCGACTCCAAACTGTGATGTTGTTATCTGCTTTCCACCAAACACGGATGACCAGTTTCTGTTATGGCTCCTTCAGAAGTTGAAACAATCATCCGGTTTAACTATACACGTTCGTCACCATGCCTCTACTCAGAGCAGTGCATTTTATGTTACAGCTTCACCCCAAATGTAAGCTCAGAAACAAGTATTATTATTTTGTATTTAAGTATTATTGTTTATGTGGTTGCAACGATATTGCAAACACTGATTCTTCATACTTAAAAACTAAAAAACACAAAGTAATTCTAAGAAAGTATCAAAAACACAAAAATGTCATCTAGATGAAAATTCAGTTTTGCGATTTCAATTCACCTGTTAAAATATCATGAAACAACAATTTTATTTTCCATCAAATTATTGTTTTAAACCAGGCTTCGCCGCGCAGCCGAAGAGTATCACTTATCAAAATCCCTGAAACAGTCAAAAGGCGGTGGGTTGAAAGAATTTTTTCTGCACGATTATGAATCATATGAGGGATCAGAGGATGAAGTCCACTTTTTTACAACTGAAGAGAGACAGTGGCTTGTGCTTAGGCTGCTGGAAGGGGTGAGGGCTAAAAAGGAGGAACTGAAGGCAATTCCTAATGTCGTTTTGTTGGAAGGCCAGCCAATAGGTATGTGACAAAAGTTCATTTTTTTTACTAGCTTCTGGTTAATACTCAAACCTGAAAAACACCAGGTGCTATTTTTCTGATTTACTTAAAATATTTTTTTTTTTTTAATAATATATAAACGGAATATTTATATAGTGTGCCTGCATAAGGCTACATTACTACTATTTATTACTTTTGGTAACTAGTACTTGAAAGTGTATTTTATCGTCCTTTATTTCGCAATAGTTCCGAAGTGTCTGATAGCTGGAGTAATATCCCAAGTCTTTCCAATCCACGAACCTGCCGTTCTCGAGAGACTGCAACAGATTTGGGTTCAGGATATCTTTGCCAAGCAACCTTTGGGTAAGTTGTGTTTTGGTGCACAATTGAATACTTGTACCTTACTTCAGAATTCGAAAGTCTTTTGTTATATATCAGATTAACAGGGTACCCTCTGAATTGAGATCTTACATATCACCGTTCCTGTATATGTTAGGAAAAACTTTCAGACAAGAAGGTAATGGTTAAGAAAACTGTTTTAAGATTTTTTTCTGTTTTTGATCGGAATGGGACGTTTGCAATCCTTTAAGAACGTAACAAACTTAAATCGATTGAAATAAACCCCAAAGTGAATTCTTTTAAAATGGCAAAAAAGTCGTTTCTCAAAGTGCCTAAAAATCGACCACGATGGGGTCTATCTTCGAAAATATTGCACCTACGGGTCATATATTGGTGGCAAGTAAACGAGGGCATCGAGAAGGGTAAAAACAGATTTACTTCAATCGATCCACTCGTTCTAAAGTTAAAGGCGGTCAAAGTTGAAAATTGAGAAAAAATAATTGCAAAAAAATTTGTCTTTCAAAACCATTTAGTGATTTTGTCTTTTCCTCCTTAGATGAGATAACTGAATATTTTGGCGTAAAAATTGGAATGTACTTTGCCTGGCTAGGACACTATACCACTGCGTTGAGTATTCCAGCCGTTGTAGGGTTTCTCTTTTGGGTAAGTACTTAAATGTATACGACATATTTTTTTTTTGCTGAATTAACAAACTTTCTTCTTACTGAGATCTTCATGAAGAGCTTATTTTTCGAACCTTGATCCTTCTAAAATGTCTAGAAATATTTTGCTTTCGATTACATATCTTTTACATAAAACCGCTATTTTTTTAATCAAAACTTGTAGATACATTTAGTTAGTTCTTAGTTAGTTTGTAGGTATATTTTCTATAACATAGTGTTCTTGCTAGTTGACCTGCACCAGCAAACATCAAACGATACAAGACGTGGGCTACGTTTTGTTTTCCATATTCAATGTCGTCTGGGTCACTACGTACCTGCAAGCGTGGAAAAGGTATTCAGCCGAGTTAGCCTTCAGATGGGGCACTTTAGATCAAAGGGATGATTTGCTAGGTGAACCTAGACCGTTGTTTAGAGTGAGTTTGCTTATTAGATATTTGTTATTTGTTTTGTTGAATCTCGCTAACACTCAATTTTTAAAATAATAGATGTAGAACATTTTTCTAGTGTTTTTTTTTGTCATGTTTAATGTTTTTTTTTTGTTATTTAAATATCACTGTTAACATGCAACTACTTATACTCACAATCATTTTATTGTCTACATAATATCTTTAATTATTATAATTTCAGCTTTGTTCGTTAGCAATTTCACGTACCTAGTTTTTAACATGTCGTCGTACAGCTACCGCGACATGTTATTGTTTGTTCCCAGGGACCGTTGAGGCCCAGCCCCGTTACCGGCCGACTAGAGCCACATCAACCGGTATGGAGGAGGCACATTTATCGCTATTGCGTCTCAGTCCCTTTGATAGCAGTGTCCTTATTAACTGTATTTGTTGCTATGATTATATCGTTACAGGTTCAGGTAAATACTGATCTTCGTAGTGTAAGGTCGTTATAGGTATATACATGGCGGCCTATACCCGTTTTTAAATTAACACTACAACTTAATTTCGTCACAAAAAATGTTGTAAAATGTTTTTCAAGTGGCTAAATGTATGCCATTGCAGTTATGCAGGAAAAATGACATTCATCTTTTTTGTATGGCTCCTTCCTCACGACCCTCTCTCACAAGTGTGTTGAGAAAACTGGTCGACACGCACTCTAGAGTCGTGAAGAGCTCATTTGCTCAATAAACGTGATTTTCCAACGTAAACCCTTTTCTTTAGGTACCCCCTAAAAAAAGTCACACATTTACCATCTGCCATCTCATTACCCCCACAAAAGATAATTCAAAATAAGACTTTTTTAAGTTAAAAAAGAGAAGTACTGCAAATTAACAAAGGAAAACTGGAACGCATGTGGTCCAGTTTTCTTAACATGCTCGAAAATTGCATCAAGAAAGATAGACGTCATCTGGAAGAAGTTATTTTTGCTTCGCAACTTAAATGGCCTACTTATAGCCACATTTGAATATTTTTTATATGATGAAATAAAGTTGTACTATCAATTTAAAAACAGGTATAGATTCGGCGCTCACCCTGTACTTATGAATTGTTTTGTATAGGATTGGTGGGACGCGTTCTTAACAAATCGAGGTTTTCCTCTGTGGTTGGGATACATTCCAAAAGTTATGTTAGCAGTTGTGATATCTCTCATGGACGAGGCCTATTTTAAAATAGCCGTCTGGTTAAACGACCAAGGTAAGCATGAACGAAACGTTCTTTGAATGTTATATCAAAAATACTGCATAAAACTGATTATTATTGTAATAAATTGGATTTACTTTCTCTATTGCTGCTCAGAGAATTACCGTCTCGAAACAAAGTACGAAAATCACCTTATCGGAAAGGTTGCTTTGGTTGGTATTTTGTAATTTTATGCCGCACTGATTTATTCGTATTGAAAACTTGTTCCAAGACATCTGAACCTTAAAATCATTCATAATGATAAGTGCTAACACTAAGTGGTAGAACATATCGAACGGTACAGATGTCTTAGAGCTTGATTGGCGGCTCTTTAGTGGATTAACGTTAATACTGTTGTTTCAGTTTCAATTTGTCAATTCGTTCCTGTCTTTGTTCTATATTGCGTTTTACCTACAAGATCAGGAGAGACTTAAAGAGGTAAGGGATCTTTTGTGTTTGTTTATTTTTGCACATAAACACTGATGCTGTTTTGACTTGAATAAAGTGGCCTAAAGCTCTGTCGCCATATTGCATGTTATGAAACATTGGATTTATGAAAGCTTTACAAAGGCCTTAATAACCCAAGTTTTAAGGTCAAATTTACTTTTTGGTACTTTTTTACTTAATAAATGGTTTTGAGGAGTGCTAGGAGTGCGCTTCAAAAATCATTTATAAATCTATAAGTCTTATATGAATTCATTTTAAAACCAAATAGCCCTTAAGACCATAACAAGGCAGTTTTTTTTTTAATGGTTTGTTCCAAGACGATAATAAAGCCGTTTTAAAACTAAAGTTCTTTTAAGGTCAAAACGACTTAAAAAAAAATGGTTATTACTTCTCTCAAATTGATTTACCAAAGTAAGCGATTTTAAAGTGTAAAAAAAGCGTACATATAAAGACCTTTTTAATTTTTATATAAATTTACTTACCATTTTAAAACCTAATATAAGATTAATAAACCTAATATAAGATTATATAGAATTGTTTCTTGGGCAGTGTTAACACATCCTTTTTTTTAACTTTTAGCAACTGGCGGCTCTGCTGATTTCAAGACAAGTTATTGGTAATCTCAAAGAGTCGGTTCTTCCGTACGTTTTGGAACATCTTCGCTTGGCTAAGATGAGTTTCGAGCTCTGGGGGGCATTGAGCCCGCTATGTGCGAAGCCACCGCCCGGGAATGGTACGTTTACTAAAAACTTGCGATGAATATACTCTTCTAAATCTTCCAAATGGAGCAGTTTTCTTAGTTTTGATTTTTTAATAAAACCATTTTTTTTACTATTTTTGAATGGTTTGCTAGAGTTTCCACATGCGATTTTCGAAAGTAACAAATGTACTCACACAATGTACCTGTAGGGTGTATATTAATTAACTTGTCGACGCAACCTGCATTACGTCCTTCTAATATCTTATAGTTCATATAAACTAATGTTAAGGTGGAGAAGCAGCAGAGAAGCACACAGACACTCCAAAAGATGAGAATGGGGGTGATGTCCAACCATCTGAGAAGAGGAGCATAAGCCAGGCGGAACTGGAGAGCTCTTTGTACAAGGTAACACATTTCAAAATTTTAAGTTTTAATGAAACCTCTTTGGGTTTATTATACACAACATCAAATTGAAGGATGTTAGAAGGAAGCGAAGAAAAACCATCTACGAAGTTTCGAACGGGGGGTAACGCTTACAAGAATAATGCATGAAGTATGCCCAGCGAGGTTTGTGCTTTTCTAGCATTTTTAAGTTGACATTCTTCTTCGGGAAAAAGATGAAAACTAGAAGATAAAAAAAGCATAAACTGTCTTTGGAAACATCGGTAATTCTCCTTTTAACGTCGTTCAATTCGATCCCAATAAATTCATATATTTTCTGAAGCTATTTTCTGTATGTTGTTATTTATGTTTCAGTATGATGGCACATTCGCCGATTACTTAGAAATGACTATACAACTAGGCTACGTAATACTATTCTCATCGGCTTTTCCCGCGGCAGCTCTATGCGCCATGTTAAACAATTTAGTGGAAATACGAAGTGATGCCTTCAGATTGGCTTATGTGTGTCAGCGTCCTTTTGGGCAAAGAGTCCCGAATATTGGAACTTGGCAGGTATTAACCTAAAACTAAAAGCCGATTTCTGGATACTTAGGGCCCAATTTTACAAGTTCATTTTAAACTATATTTTGGCGATAAACGAAAGATTTTGGCAGATAAACAATTGATCATTCCAGAACAGCAGTTTTTTTCAAATTGCTTGAGGGGAATACAAGACGTCCATGTGCGCTTGCATGTTCACTAACCAGGCAGAGACGCGGAGGAGGAAATGAAAAGAATGAATTGTTGACTCATTCAACACACATTTGAATCTTAACATTACTAGAATGCCATATTTCCAATAAGCAACAATTTGGATAAAAATTTGGGGCTTTAGGGGATAACTTATAATTAGATATATCTCAAATCAAACATGATCTCAAAAGCAAGTGGCGCCATCGGACGAGGGCAGGTGCTTCCACTAGGTCATGCAAGATGTCGTATCGTGAAGTGACATCAAGCCAGTTTTCTGCCGAAGTTGTCGTTTCCCACAGACAGATGGCCGAGATTCGTACTTATATATTCTCGGGTATGCAGAGTATCAAACTCATTTCTCTATCAGGCAGAGGAAACATAGACCCGTTTCATTCTTATTGGAGCTCATCAGTATGGTATACCTCAAAACCTGACAAAAAGACGAGTTCGAATGAAACTTGGTCTCTTCTCTTGCTCAAAGCACTGTGTTCATATGTAAGTGGCGCCATCGGACGACGGCAGGTGCTTCCACTAGGGCATGCGAGATATGGTGAAGTGAAACCAAGCCAGTTTTCTGCCGAAGTTGTTGCTTCCCACAACAGATGGCCGAGGTTCGTAGCTATATTGTCTGGGAACGATGTCCAGCAGACTTGTTCAGTATACAGTTTCACATCACGGTATCTTGCATGCCCTAGTGGAAGCACTTTCCGTCGTCCGATGGCGCCACTTGCATATGTACACAGCGCCTTGAGCAAGAGATGAGACCAAGTTTCATTCGAACTCGTATTTCTGTCAGGTTTGAGGTATTCCAACACAAAGATAAAGTTGTTTATGTATTGTGTGTTTATTCCTTGTTTATGTTAGAATGAATTGGCTCGTAGAAAAAATATTGTTCCTAACTCGTGCGGAACCTAACTCGTTCCTGACTCGTCCGCTTCGCGTCGTTCGTGCATCGGCAGACAGCGTGCGGGAAAGTATCACTTTCCGCACTAGTTAGGACAATAACTATTTCGCTTGCTGTCCTGGGCAACACGCGGAAAAGTAAACTCACATTCTGATCCCCAAAAAAGGTCAGGTTTTCGTTTGTCTAATGAAAGCGTAAAATGCGTCATTACTTGACGTTTGTAGAAAAAAGTATTTCTGTGATAGTGGCTGCACGTCTTAACAACGCGAGATAGGGTGAAGTGAAACCAAGCCAGTTTTCTGCGGAAGTTGTTGCTTCCCACAACAGATGGCCAAGGTTCGTAGCTATATTGTCTGGGAACGATGTCCAGCAGACTTGTTCAGTAGACAGTTTCACATCACGATATCTTGCATGCCCTAGTGGAAGCACCTTCCGTCGTCCGATGGCGCCACTTGCATATGTACACAGCGCCTTGAGCAAGAGATGAGACCAAGTTTCATTCGAACTCGTATTTCTGTCAGGTTTGAGGTATTCCCTTCTGATGAGCTCCAATAAGAGCGAAACCGGTCTATGGTTCCTCTGCCTGATAGAGAAATGAGTTTGATACTCTGCTGAACGTCGGCCCCAGACAATATAGGTACGAATCTCGGCCATCAAGCGATGAATTTGGCAGAAAACTGGCTTGGTTTCACTTCATGACCTCAAAGTTTCATCTGATATTTTTCTAGGTTGGTCGGCCATGCACAGTCATTTTCGTTTCATATCGGTTCTGGTTTTGGTTGACATAAAAACTGCTAGATCATCTTATTTTCAACAAATCTCATTGGTTGAATATCAGCTGGTTTGCCATTTTTATGTCAACCAGAACCATAACCGGCCCGAAACAAAAACGAGCCATATTGCCTTTCCTGAGGGGCGCATGTCAAAAGACGTAATTTTGGAATGGTCAATGCAATATCTGTCAAATCTGGAGTTTAAACTTCAGATAGGGTTTAATTTTGACTTGTAAAAGCACTAAATGTGTTTCCCTCCTAGTATCGTTACAATATTTAGTGATATATTTTGTTCCTACAGCACTGTATGGAATACATGAGTATTATGGCAGTCCTGGTGAACTGTGCGCTAATAGGTCTCTCTGGACAGGTGCACAGAATGTTCCCCGATATGACGGCAACTCAAACAATTTTACTAATCGTTGCTCTCGAGGTGATTATTGAATTATTGCTCATCTGACGCATTACTATTTCGTAGCAATTTTCCCTTTTAGCATATCATGTTGGTTATTCGTTTTATAATAACATGCGCGATTCCTGACATTCCCGGCTGGCTGGCAACTGAAATGGCAAAAATCGAATGGGCGAGGAGAAACGCCAATCGCATTGTTAATACTGCCACCCCCTCACCGGAAGAGGTCCAAGCGAAAACCATTGGCAGGTTGATTGTAGATTTTTTGGGGCCTTGCGACACTCCTAACATAAAACGTTTAAGGTTTTCGGTTTCGCCAAGCCACAGTTTGGTGCACCCTGCCAATATAAAAAAATCTGAAGAGAAACTTGAGGTCGTCAAGCCTGAGTCGACTGAGCAGGTGAAAAATAAATCTTCTCACGTTTCTCCCGCTCTTACGCCGACTACACCAAGTACGTCGCAGAGTTCTATTACCTCGGCTCACCGGGTTCCTGTGGGAATTACTCCGGACAGTATCCAGCAAATTCCTCCTTTTAAACCCAGAAAGTCAAAAGAATGGGCCCCTCCTGAGAATGTAGCTGTAAGTAAATTTCATGTACCTGTTGACGTTTGAACCAGGAATAAATTGTTTAACAACAATAATTATTCTCGATACTCTGAACTGTCATAAAAATCTTGAATCTACTTGAGCACTCTAAGAGAGAGCACAACTTGTATTTCTTGCAGGGTGAAGCCAGTCATCATTTGACCATTGGGCCTAGTGGAGGCGTCGAATGGGCCAAGAAACTAAAAGAAGAGAGCGACATACATCGAAGCACCGATTGCATATCTCCAAAAGTACGTATTTGCTACTTATTTACATCGCAATAACCCCGAGTACTTCCGTTAATTCCAATACACTTCTCAGACTTAGTGAACATCAAAGATGAAAGTTATTTGCATTTCTTTGTGAAGTGAGGGTTTGCATTGCCATTAGGATTTTTAGAAATATGCTGGGCCATTATTAGTGAAAATAGTGCAGGTACCTTTGCTTTATTAGTGGTTTTATAGCAGTTATTAAATAATCAAACTGATGAAGTTGTCACAATGACAAGAACTTTTGTAAAAAAAAATGGCGTTACAAAAGTATTATTAGTGGTTTATAAAAGGTTTATTCAGTGACTGCCAAAAACTGAGTGACTATACAGGATGAGTCATAATGGGTAAATGAAAATAAAACCTATTTTTTGTCGCTTTTTAGGAGGGATCTGTCCTACATTTGTGTTACCTATCGAGCTTTAAAAAGTTACAGGATGTTGAAGTTAAGAACCGTGTTAAAAATAACTTACTTTTAACACTAGTGCCTTAAAACGCTATTTTTAACAATTCATTGGCGGGTTAAAAGTTGAATTTTTAATGCGTTTGTAGAAAAATATTTTCATTATATGGTAGATTTATTTGTTTTTTTTTATATACCTTTCATAGGCAAATTTCGGAGTTATACGAATTTTGTTACTATAGAGGTGGTAAAACTCTCCCTAGCGGCAGGCTTAGAAGGATAAAGCAACTTTCCAGCAATTTCTCTTGACCACATTTACTATCAATTTTTTGTCCTATGATGAATAGTTTCGTAGAAACTGCCGCTTACTTCACTTATTGGGACACCCTGTATATATAACTCCTTGAACTGTTAGACAATTAGTTAGACTGAACAGGATCCAACATTCCCTTCCCTGTTGGAGTTTTCTTATTTCGGTTTTAAAGTCGAACTCGTCCGGGTTGTCTTATAGTTGATGTCCTCTCATATGCGTCAAGGTGGTAAAGTAGGGATGCGATATTTGGGCAGGGATTGTGTTGTCCCATGGTTGAAGATATTTTCATATTCTGCTGAATCTTCATCCAGACTTGATTAGACTTGACGAACTATCCAGCGTCCAAATCCTGAAGAATAAGTTGCACTTGCCCGAGGTTTGCAGACTTCATTGTCGTGCCGGCGATGAGTCCGATTTCCGACTTGAAGGTCTGCTATTTTTTCTTTGGTTAGTTAAGTGATCTGAACTAATGAAACGGAAAAAACAATATTTTTATATCTCGGATGTTTTTCTTTTTGTCTGTCCTCTACAGGGTGGACTACAATGGGGAAAGTACTCAATGATGGCCTGCATTATATGCTTGTTTTAACACGCGTGAAATGTGCTTTGTTTTATTGCAAGGACAAGTGGCATTAGCGAACGGACCGTGTGACGTTGCTCCACACCCATTACACTTATTCCGCTCAATGTTGCTCTTTTGAGATTTTCTTACAGGACGTTAGACAGCAATTGTAGTAAACGGTAGGTGAAGCAGTAATGTAGGTTTTGCCTGCTACTGTCATATCATATATACAGTCGCAATAATTTTTATACATAAAACAATATTTTTGGGTCTTCTAAAGAAATGCCAAACTTTAATGTCACTAATGTCTGAAAGAAAAATCCTGAATGTAATCTTATACGTAGATAATCAAATCGTTCTCTGTCCATGTATGCCCACCAATCAGATCCTAAATAGAATCAGGGACATTCCATATAAGGTAGTTAACTTTCGGACAACTTCTCCAGTGTGCGTCTAATTTCCTTTTGTTTTACTGTACATACATATTGCAACTCGCTTACTATCTCTCTTTCGCCTCTTGTGTATTCGTAACTTTTCTAGGTATTCTTTGTGAATAAGTGTTGCCGTAGTTGCGTACTGTCGCTTTTACTTTTGGAAGACTGAATTTATTAATCACACATAATTGTATAATTTATATTTAGGCACTGTAAGTATTCTCACTAGACATTCCTCCAGATATTTCTATAGAATGTTTTTTGTTATTCGAATCATTGTTGTTTTCACATGAAATATGCATATCTTGTGACATAAAACTGAATTGAAGGAGGCATCCAGCTCGGACACGGAACTACACAGGACAAGTCCACTGTGGCCTCCTAGGCCACGATCACCACCAGAACATTCCGGTCCTCGAATCAGGCCCCCGATCATCCCCATTGATCCTTCGTTGAGCGATAGCGCCAGAAGTATTTCAAGTCAAGAAGCAGACGAAGCGGCTAAAGGTTTATTTTCTTAATAATGTCTTTTGATATGAGATAACCTCCCTTCTTCTGGTAGCTGCGGAGGAGTTGGCAGCCAAGAAAACCCGAGTCAAACAAAGCTTAATGAAACGAGCACGTTCAGTAGCAATATTTTCTTTGAAGCTGAAGGAACGGAGGGCGAGAGAGGCGCAGGAGAAGAGCGCAAAAGCACCCCCAACACCTTCTACCCCTTTGCCACCGCCTCAGTGCGGCGGGGGTGAGTTGTCCTGCATTCCCATTGAAATGGTAAGTCTTTTTTATGCCATGATAAGCGATGTTCCTTATACATTTTAGCGAAATTCCTTATACATTTTAGCTTATACAATTAGAGGACGTTAGAAAGAACGTTCAGTCGAAATCCAACAACCAATAGATTATTTCGTCTTAGTGATTGGGCCTTTTGTTGTTGAAGACAAACTGTATAGATTAGGTTTAGGTGATTAAAATTGTTAAATATTGCTTTAAGTTTCAACTGTTTAGTGACTCAACGTTACGTTATGAGTATTTAAGAACCCATTGGCAGAAAGTCGCGTTAAAGTTTAAGTAATGTCAATGAAAGTGCTGAGTTTTTCCTTCCAGCATTTATTTATATTTACCCGGGTACTGTCCAACATCGCTAAACGTATTGTCTTGTGATTACTTCCATTCCAAATTTCGTATTCACTTTCAACTTTGGCTCAATATATTATGCAATTATCCTGCCATTTTCCAATCTTTATTAGGCCGCCCGTTCGATTAAACTTAAATACTGCGCGTCCCAGAGCTCCACCCATCAAAAGAAATTCGCTTTAGTCCTTTTTTTAACTAGACTAGCTGAACAGTAGTAGTAAGTACGGTAGAGTCGTGGTTTAGAAGGGAAAAAATTGTAAAACTTCCCAGGAAAACCACATTTTCAACCCAATATATTGATTTTTATGGAAACAAAATATAGTCAAAGCTTCAAGAGGTTGAAGTCATTCCATAAAATGATTATGAAGTCACCCGCTTCTTAGGTCCTTCCGTTCATCTAACTCAAGAGTACTACAAAACGTACGGATGGTTCATGATGATCGCTATTTACATGTATTATCACGTCATCAACTGGTGACCCCCTCATCGCCATTTTCTGGATGGGTGGTGCGGCAAACAGGAGACAACCAAACAAGTAATTTTTCTTGTTTTCTTATTATAACAATATTTCGCGTTTTTTCATTTAGTATCTCGCCTATTTTTCGAAATTTCTTTGTGACTTTTTTAATTATATTACGCGAGGAGAGGGTTCTTGGGTTGTGGCCCCTCCACAGTCTCATGTGGCGGCCTTTTTCACTCTACTGTTTTTGGAACTGAGGGGAAGGAGGAATTGGAATTTCCAGTTTGAGAGAAGCACATTGCAGGAGGCAATGAAACAAACAATCCCATGAAAAGGATTTGGGAATAACTTAATAGGACACCTTGGTGGAATCATATAATTAATAATTGAATATAATATGAACGTAACATTAGAAAGTGCAGCTCAAAAAACCAGGTCGAAAAACAACAGATGCACATGCGCCGGCTTCCAAGCTGCGCCCACCTCCACCTGTTAATTTTAAGAAACTTTTAGAGTAAACGCCGTTTTTATATTCTTATTGAGAAAACAAAGGACGGCAATAGTCTCAGTTCACTTTATGTCAAGGCAAAAGATCGACGCTCCTAGTATACAGGGTAACCGTTTAGTTTAACCATGAGGATCTCGGTTATTTGAAGGGATACGTATTAAGTAAAATTAGGGCAAAGTTGATGGCAATTAGAAGTCTAAATCTAGAATGGGTTTTCTGCCACACTGGAAGTGAAACCGGTTTTCTTGGAAAGTTTTCTTTTTTTATCGAAAATACATGACTCTTATCGTACATACCTTAGATTACTTGTTTACTTCATTACCAAAACCATAATTTCGCTAAAATCACTAAGTAATAAAAAAAAACATACGAGGTGTTTAAAAAGACATCTTTCTAGATTTAAATCTGGAAATACGATACCATATTTTCAGAAAAAATTATTCACGTGAATTATATAGTCTTTAACCTCTTTCAGAATCTGTATGGTCAATAATATTTAGCACACTCTCTTCTATAGGTTTCTTTAAAGAATTTGGACTTCTATACCTACGTAATATGTAATCGTCTTTTTCAAGAGATCCTGTTCTGCATGTTACGAGATTAAATGTTTTAAAGGCAATATATGAATAAGTCGTTCACAAAGAAACGTTGTTGCGTGAGATCGTTTTCAATTATTTTTATAACAAGCAAGTGTATTTTAGTATTTCGATAGTTTTAAGGCCCTATTTGTAGTAGCATTTTATAGATGCTAAAGAAGCAATTTTTTAGAGACAACCGAGAGTCGAGTAGTACAGAGGGAATTGAGTAGGATATTAGGTACACATATAAAAAGCGGTTATATTGTATAACGCTATAGCATGTAGTCGGTACTGTAGTCAACAAAGCTGAAAAAAATCTTTGAGCGATTTTAGATATGTGAAAATAAACATATCTAAAAAGGCTCGAGGGTTAAAAAGTAACATTTTGTAGTTGCGATATGGTAATAAGCGAATACTTAAAACGTTTTCTTTTATATTGCTGCTTAATTATCTCTGTGATAATTGTTAATAATTGTCAATCAATATTTTCGCAGGCCTTTTTAAAGGCTGTTGCAAACTTTACAATTCATAGGTCCGCCTAGTGCTTCTTAAGAAGGTATTAGGGGATACCTAGCCTTAGTGGATAACCGCTATTGCCACTCACATTTAATTTGCCTTTGAGCTGTTCGTCCACGAAGCTGTGTCGTTGCAATCCATGAATCGTAGTATTCAGGTAGTTGATAAATCTATTTAACCTTCTCTAAATGTATACATTTTCGACGACAAATCTGGTACATTTATGCGCTTTCACTAATAGGTATTTTTTTAATAATGTCACAATGTTCAGAGAACAATTTTGCATAGAGAGTATTGCTCAGAACTTATGAGATTAATAAAATAATGAGAAATGTATTAACTTAACCTTAAACCAAATGTGCTAGCTAACTGCGGTTTAGGCCATTCCTTTTTTCTCGCTCTAAAGTTTTTTTTCTGAAAGATACTAAGTTTTGTCGACACTTATATACAGTGAGAGTAGAAAAAAATGCTTTTTTAAACATTAAAATGCTCAATTATTTTTAATGGAACACCCTCTATATTGCAACGCCGGAATTAGAGTCCCGTCCAAGGTATACTAATAAACATCTGACTTGAAACTTGAACTTTAATTTTAAATTAAACTTTAACTTAAAAAAAAAATAATCTCCCGCTGCCATTTTTTAATAAAGTTTGTGCGCATTTCTTTTCTCTTGGTCAATAGTTTTTTTTCTGGTTGATACCAAATTTTGTCGACACTCATAAAGAAAAAAATGGCGACTATCGACATCAAGATGCTCAACTATTGTTAATGGAACACTCTGTACGTAGATTGCAGCGCCAGAATTACGTGTGCTGTTCAGGGTATCCCTACACCAATGAACATATCCTTTGTGTCGTTACTATTGATCTGATGCCGGTTTAAGAAAATACTGTAATTGTTAATTGCTAACGTTGCCAAGACCAAAATTGTTATATTCTCCAAGACACCAAAACTAGCAAACCTCAACAAGTCTCGGCTCTAAAATATCTTGGCGCCCTCGCCAAATAAACCAATGACCCTAAAGTCGAAATTCTTGCAAGGATCGAACAGGCCAGACGCTCATTTACATCAATCAGGAGCTTCTTCGCTTGCCGTGACCTGAGTCTGCAGCTGCGTGTGCGAATGCCACGCTGCTATATCTTCCTGGTCCTTCTATATGGACGTGAAAGCTGGACCTTTAATGAAGCACTGGTGCTTCGCATCAACGCATTCGAGATGTACTTATTCTGCGTCTATTCTGGATAGGCCGAATAACCAACGAAGAGATACTCAGACGGATGAATAAAGATAAAGAACTATTAAAAACAATAAAAGAAAGAAAACTGCAATACATCGGTCACATCATGAGACGAGGGCGATATGAAATACTCCGCCTTGTTATTGAGGGAAGGATCGAGGGCAAAAGATCTGCGGGCAGACGGCAGAATTCGTGGCTCAAGAATCTGAGAAGATGGTTTGGTCGAACGTCTATTGAGATATTCGGGGATGCAGTTTCGCGCACCATTATAGTCAGTTGGATCGCCAACCTTCGGAGGGAGACGACATTATAAGAAGAAGAAGTGACAATTGTGAAGTATACATTAACAACAACGTACATACCATTTTAGATTTAAAAAATTAGTTTTTGTTACAAAATACAAACTAGCTTCAAAAATAAAATCTTGAATACACCATTTTTTGACAGGCAAAGAAAGTTAAACGCCATCTAATTTCTTTGTAGATATGCGATAAACAATGAGTTATCAAATATACCCGAATTTCTATTTACTTTTTAACAGCTAAAACTTCAAGTTCCAAGTTCGATGTTTATGATACAAGTATGTCTGGAAATGATGCGCAAATAATTCGGGAAAAGATTGTACCCTAAAAAATAGGTGTTTGATGTTAACTTGCTTATTTGTTGTCTGATGTTAACTTGATTCTTTGATCTAAAACTGGATGCTTTAATTCGCGTATTTAATGGAGAATATGGACTTTTGGTTTTTCCGTTTCTCAAAGGATTTTTATTCAGTCCCGTTTGTAAAAAAATACATTCATCAGTGACTCCTTGTTATTCAAGGGTTTGACTGCAGTTTGCTTTGTCCATTAAAAAAAAAACTTTTACTGGATGACAGTGATTTGTCAACAAAGATGGCAACGCATTTTTGAACGATAAAACTTAGAAATTTTAATGAATCATTCCATGCGCTTACCTGTCATTATAGTGCCTTGTAGTTCTTCACCAACACGTGCCCAATGCATCAGAAGAAAGGTGGCCTCTCCAAGTCCTTCGGTATTGCAAATATTTGCTTTACGTAGGTTGTGCTTTTGAGGGTGCTAGCAGTAGTGGTAGCATTCACAGATGTTATCTTTCCGGTAATGGTCATCTTACAGTCGCTTTCAACTATTAGTGGAGAACAGACATTCATCAAAGGTTTTATGGCTTCTGAATCAATTCAAGCCAATAAAGATCGCTATCTTCACTTATCCTCTGTGAAATATGTCCTTGCTGACAAAATATTTTATAGTAGGATTCTGTAACTTTGCTTACGGCGATGTTAGAGATGTATCGTTCTAAAGGAACTTATTTGAAAAGCACGCAAATTTTCTCATTTTTTTAATTATTTCTTCTCAAAACAATACATTTATGAAGCCCTATTTGATCCACCATGCCATTCATTTTTTGCTTTCCAAAAATACTGAAGATATCTTCGGTTGCCAATTTTACTTGTTCGTTTGTAGCTTCCTTTAGGGCTATACATCCAATACACCGCTGTAGGCAATAGTTACAGAATCCTACCTTTAGATACTTAATTTTCTGCTTGGGTGCTTCAGCCCCTTTTATAATTTTAATGCGGTTTTGTAGTTTGTAGCTAAAATGCACAAAATATTTCGTATCGATGTACCTGACCGAACACTTTTCAATTAGATAAACTATTATCCATCGCTTTGCTACTTGCCCCTGCGATTGATCACTTCATCCGCGTACGCGTTTTACTTTTTCGTACCGTATGAAATCACACACTTTAAGAGTCTGGGCCCATATTCTGATGGAAGACCATGGTGTGTGTTTAATTAAAAACGCATCAAGATCAGTTTTATACGCAGCTTTATATAGCCTTTTTACTAAGGAACTACCTACAAGTAGCACACTCTAACCGTGTCTCGAAAAGACTACATTTACGTTATAAACCTAAAAGGAAACAATAGCTGTTTCACTATTTGTTATTGGATTGAAAAAAACCTCATAAAGAGCGCTTGGCGATTAATAAATGCTGAATTGACAGTTATATTCATAAACATATGTTGGATATTTTTGAAATGCTTACCGTCATATCCCAATAATAGGCGAAACATTTTATATAAACATTGTTCCCAAATGGACCTTAAGGCAGCTAGACCCGCTTAAAAGGTAGACCCGGAAGGTGTTTTTTTATCGATATAATTCAAACGACGTGAGATAAAGTCATAAAATGTTGTGGAGGGGGAATGTCTACATGATAAAGATGCTCTTGGTCGACTTTTTAAAAATGCACAGTTTCCTAGTAATATGGGTTTTAAACACTTAGTGCAGGCAAATTGATCATTCCTACATTATCAATCTCCATCGACCAAGTGATTAAGTATTTAAAACCCATTTTCAAACACTTTCAAATACCAAGAGCACTTGGGCCTCTAGCTCCCTTATGGTTGATTGCAGACCTATGTTTATATCAACTTTTTGCCTTTACAGTCAGCTCCCGAGTTCTTTGCGCATCATTTCCAGACGTCCTGTATATGGCTTAGACACGACCTCTAATTGTAAAGTTGCAATATACAGGGTGTTTTATTAAAAATTATTGAGAATTTTGATGTCGAAATAAGGCTTTTTTTTTACTCCCATTGTATGTGTCGACGAAATTTAGTATTCACTAGAAAAAAACTTTGACCAAGAGAAAAGAAATGACGTAATCCCCGGGTAGCTAGCACACTCTGTTTAAATGTTTTAAAATGAGTCACTCCCGGCTGGAACACCCTGTATGTAAACATACATACAGGGTGTTCCATTTTCATGTTCAATTTCATTTTGGCACTTACAACTGGGACGCTTCGTACATTAAACACCAAGACAAATAATCCCAAAACAAGTATAACGCCGCAGCAACATCAGCAGTGAGATGTGCATTTGCATTTGACGTCGAAAATGAACAATAAAAATAAAATTAGTACCTACCTATAAGACTGCAAAATTATATTTTGGTAATCTTGTTTGTATTTTTGAAACTACGGAGTTTTTACCCATTTGGAGTCGATTAGTCAATCGCTATCTGAGCTAATACAGGGTCAAAGTTCAAAATTGAAATAGTTTTTTCGTAAAATTTACTTCGGCACAAACTTTTTTTTGCTTTTAAGTAACGGTCACATCGTTCGGTACATTAGAAGGCCCAAACCTTGACTCATTCGAGAAATGACATTTGAGTCAACAAATGCCTCAAAATGAAGTACTAATACACTTCATTATAACGCACCTCATTGTACCATTATACTGTATTCCCTCGATATTAGTTCTGACACTATACATAGGTATAACACAGGGTGTCTCAATTTTAAGCAAGTGACGCTCAGATTGGGAATGTTTTGACATAAAGAGAGTGAGAAGGAGAAGTCATCGATACATCGACATTCTTAAAAAGAGTAAAGAACAAATAGGAGAGCTCCTTGCTCATCGAGATCTTTCACGCTTGCTACTTATTTATGTCTTTTACTTATCCATCAATTCACGAATTCTAGTGCCATGGAATTGTAGAAATTAAATTGGTGTGGAGAACCATTGAAGGTAAGCTAACAAGACCGTCTTTTTGGGGCGTACAAAACTTGTCAATTAAACCGCGACTCGAATGGGTAAAAACTGCCGGGATCATGAAACGATCATTACTAATTTATTTTGTATACGTTGTTAAGTAGTATATAATCTCTATTGTTATCCATTGTGGCTATTTGTGAGAATACATTTGTCGCATAAATGTTAAGCTTGTTAACATTGTATTTATAAATAAAACAATTATTATTAAAACCGAGTCTTGAAACTTCCTTTCAACAACAATATTTATTATTTTTTTACTAACAAGAAAATAATATGTGCATCAAAAATGTAACGGTGAGGTTTGAGATCGCACATGTTTAAAGCTTTTCCTCGACGTAACTCTTGGCATTTTCTATACTCTGTGCTAGCAAGTGATGCCACTCTTGCACGTGTATCTTTGTGGCCTTCATATTGCACACCAGAACGCCGTTCTGCAACTTCTGCGAGCTGGTCTTGGCCTTAAATACGGACGCTACGGCTTCTTTTAGCCATTTTTCCGCATTAAAGTGAGCAGTTTGTAAACTCTAAAACAAGTACTATTACAGACACTTACCACAGTATGCATCTAAGTGTTTTAAAGAGAGGTTATCAACGGCAAAATGCCGTAATTAACCTAAATTAAGAAGTTTTGTGATATTTTACTTACTTCTGGAACACAACACCTGGCTTTAACCATACTGTCTGAGTAGGAGATTACAATTATAGGAATATCACTGCATACCGATGTTGCTCTATGCAAAGGGACGGATTCGAACATCATGGAGCTTCTTAAATAGTGAATCATATACTTCTGCTTCGATTTGGTAAGTTGGATTTTGTTTTCCAAAGCGTCGTACATCTCCATGTCTACAAAATTCCTAAAGAACAATACACCTTTTGCGTACAACAGTTATATCACTCTCACGTCGCGTCGGTGAAATGATCCACAAACATAGTACCATATAAAGTTGGTTTTGTGAGCACCTACATTCTATTATTAACTTTTGGTAATAGGGACAACAAAAATAATCTAAAAACGACATTTTGGAAAGTTTTTACTTAACATCTGATTTAAGAAGGTAAAGTTAAGAAGGTAAATAAGACTAAAGAGGCTTAAAGGCGGTCACCCATTGTCAAAAATGAAAAGAAAGCTCGGCCAATTGTGGTTAACAAGAGATTCGATTGTCAATTTGACCTGTAAATGTAATATTACCTATACTCTGCTCAGCGAGGGTTCAATATGACGTCACATTCATCATCTCATTTCATTAGAAAAAGATTGCAAAAAAACAGGCGTATTATTAGTTCTTATTAATAATAAAACCACCAGCTAAAGTCAGTTTGACGCTTAATGTCAAAATGTCAAAATTTAGAAATCCGAGTCCAGCTTTTGAAGTACTAAATATAGAAACGAAAGAACCGCTTTTAAGGGTGATGTAGAAACAGTACACTGTGTGAAGAAAAACCGGAGAAAATTTCCAAGATAGTTGAGAAACAAGGAGTTTACAATCGATGAAGCGGCGGAAGAAATTCCATCAACATACGTCCCGAAGGAACTATGAATTGTTGAAAAGAAGCCCCTCTTCCTGAACAACCACCTACTGGTCCACAAAAATATCTTTCCCTGGTGTCACCTAAAGGCTAGATCCGCTTCTGTGGAAATGAATAAAACATTAATCAAAATTCGCAGGTAGCTGAATCAACTAAAGAAAAAATGTGGAAGAACGGTGCTGCGACACAGATAAAATCAAAACTAGGTATCTTAAAAAAATTGCCCACACTTAGTTAGATTATGTAGTCAATTTAAGTAATTTATGTTGCATGTTTTATTATCACATGTTGCATTAATTAAATTGTAAGAAAAATTTCAAGAATTGAATATACAATAAATGCCTAACAGTTTTTTTTTATCAAATGAATGAATTCATGCGGACACGTATTGAACTATTCCGCAGAAAAGGGTGCATTCGAACGAAAAAATATGTTTGGCGACCCGACGACAAGTGTTTTTGCTTATTTGTTTTACAACGCAAGTTGTGAGCAACTGACATTTTATCAGAGACAGACGTGTTTTTTTGTATGACGTCACAATTTATGACGTAATATTGAACCCTCGCTGAACAGAGTATATATACTTTACTGTATCGTCAACTATATAGTCCAGAAATGCTTCGTTATGATTACAAGGTGTTAAAATTTTGTTGAAAAAACACATTAACTCAAATTTCCTCAAAACTATGTTAAATGTTCAAGCAATGTGAAGCACTGTAAACGACACGGGTCTTAACTTACCTCAAATCGTCATTACTTTTGTCCTTAATTTGCCTGCTGATTGCATTCAACTCCTCCAAAGTTTCAGTTTTATACACATAGGGCAATATAGAGTCGTCAGAAACGTCAAATTTCAGCCTTTGCTTGAAAGACAACACTCCCATATCTAACATTTCTGGCTGGAAAATAAGTACACTTATTATTTAATTCTAACGCTGAGTTGTAAAAGCTAATAGAACCAAAGGTGATATTTAAACCACATAGGAAATAGTTATGTACTTTATAAGTCAGGTAAATACATTTTTACAGTAGAAGTAAGATGTTTCTGGACGAGGCGACAGCCGGGTCTGGAATTTCGAGTACTGTAAAACGTTACCGGACGTACATTTTCTTTCATACTGTTACGCCCGACCGTCGGTCCACAGAGATTCGAGACGAAGCGGCAACGCTGAGTGCCGACCGCAACCCCATCTAGACTAAACGAGAACCGGGAACAGTCGCCTCCGTTCTCGAAAGTACGAGAGTGTGTTCAGGCCGGGTATATAAACCAGCGAGCTGCGCGAGATGGGATCGAATAGATGGTGCAATGTAGTAAATAAGCGGACAAGCGAACAGTATGAAATAAAATATTGTACGATACACGTCCATTAGGTGTTGTTAGAGTACTCGTAAAACTTTCCAGACTCTGCTCCTGATGTCGCCTCGTCCGTAAAAACCTCGTACTGTAACAAGTCACCTACTGGACTTGTGACTTAAATTACTATTACGGTATTCAGTACTGTAATGAAATTTCATTACGGTACCCGGTACTGTAAAAAGCTATCCGGACTGAAATCAAGAATGTAAAAGTGTCCTAACTGATACAGTATGAAGAAAATTAATATTAATTTGGCAACAAATGATTTACCAATTTTGGTTTCATCGCATGAGCTATTTCACAGTAATAATCAATAGTAAACGTAATTTTTCTTCTGAACGGAAATTTTAATTATTCAATCAAAAATCACATTGACAGTTTAAGATGAAACTTACTATTTTTCTTCATAGTGTGATTGTTATGGTTACTATGGAACAAGAGTAAAATTGCTTACCGTGTCCGAATGATCTTTAATGGAATTCTTAAATACTCCTATATCCTCAGATAACTCTTTAGCATTTTTCATCGCAAGTCTAGCTCGTTCTCCCGTAACTCCATGTATAGAGGACGTGCTTCTTCCCAACGACTTCAAGCTTATTATGCAGAAGTCTTCAAGATCTGCGGTATTCAAGACGTGAGTTCCACAACATGGTTCTCTGGAATAAATATGATGATGAAATTACTCAATAAGGACCATGGTTAAAATAGAGGGTATCACATCGCTTGTTTTTTTTTGTACCGTAGGCCATGTGGAAATTTAGTTTTGTTTTTAGACCTGTTAATGTCCAAATAATGATATTTTTATTTATAATCAGAACAGACAGTCGATACTGAGCACAAAATAATGAAAACAATGGGTTTCTAAGTTGTATTATTGTAGATACTTTTTGATTTTAAAGCCAATGCTGCAGTGTCGCTGCATGTTGAGTCGGAAATTTCGTGCGGAGACAAGGCAGAACAAATTGTTAAGAATAAATTAAAGAGTTTGTAAAGCTTAGAAATTGAGAATTTTAAATGCACTGAGTTGCCAGATTTGAGTATATCAAAATAAGGGTTATCCCAATTCGCCCTTCAGCATTGGCATCTCGTAAACCGTAAGAGATATACAGATTAAGTTAAGTAAGAGCCAAGTTGCGCATTTGAATGCGGTTTATAATGACATTTTAAAGCTTCGACTACTTCCGAAGATACTCGGAGAAAACCGAAATTTAAGAAAATTGATTTTGTTTTTTTCCTTTCCTTATTTGAAACGATATTCTAAAATAAATTGCACACTCTCGTGAGCACTTTTTTTCTGATCTACTAAATTTGTTACATTTGAATGTCAAAAATTGAATACCCTTTTTATTACAAATTTAATGATGTTTACACCATGTTTTCCTTAGAGGTTATGACCTTTTTAAAGAGTTACGTACTTTGAACCCAAAGTAGGCAGTTACTGGAATTCGTCGCTCATCATTGAGATCTCGTAAACCGTAAGAGATACAGATTCGATTAAATTGTGCAAAGTTGCGCATTTGGGTGCAGATCGTAATAACATTTTAAAATTTCCAAAATTTTTACTACTTCCGCAGTTATTCGAAAAACCCGCCCACATGCTTTAATATATATTGCGCATGTAGGGGGGGGGGGGGGGGGGCAATCCGATCGCCTACGTCACTGCCAAAACAACACAATTTGTGAATAAGGAACTAAAATAACCAAGTACGTCAATAACGTACAAAACATTCCTTAGTGATCTTGCCAAAATATGGGGACTCGGATCCGAATCACTATGCGCCTGTTCGTGGGTAGTTGCCAAGTCTCGAAACGTACTTGGTTACAATCATATACTTCCGTATCAAATAAATTTCCCTCACACGCATTTGCATTTAAAGCTCGTTTTTAGACTGGCATATTTCTTGTACAAGATCTGGGACAATAAATTGGATTGTAATTGAAACAAAGTTCATAATACAATATATTTTCTGTAATAAACTAGCCAAGATAATGGCCCAAAACTATAAAGAATTGACATTAATATGACACGTTTGACAAGGATTTCTCACAAACAGGTTCTATTTTCCAACCAATTTAAGATCCAATCCAAGAATCTCATACAATTTACCGTATGATACTGTCCTATTTGAGTTGTTCAAGATATTGAACCATTTCTTGTGCAAGAAATAGGCCAGTCTAAAACGAGCTTTAGTCGAGTAACCGGAGTAACTCGAGAGAGTATCGGCAACACTGGATGTCACGAATCACCAACCAAGTGCTTTCGGCATAGTTCGTGATTCGTGAACAGTACGTGACTCTAACTGCACGTGTATTGTGTTTCCATCCCCTCCTTTTGCAGTCCAAGGCCAGCAATGTAAAAGATAGGCAATGTCCTGTATGTTATGGAAGTATGTGAAAATATCTCGCCAGTGTTGAAGGACTTATTATACCTGCACAGCTTCGCGACAGAACTAACACTTTCGCTTATATGAAACAATGGGCGAATTCCAAAACTCACCAGGTCATCTACCGGTTAAGCTGGTCATGTGATGGCCATCTAGCAATTCAATGGATTTACGGCGACCGATCTACCAGTATATGACCTGGTGAGTTTTGGAATTTGCCCAATATAATATCAAATTCACCTTGAAATTAAGTTACTCCCATCCTCGATCTCTACAATCCTGATTTCGTTGTCAGGGTACACCTCTCCCGGTATCAAAGTGACACCATCATAACTGTACAATCCTTGACTGTCCGTCGTATTTACTCTGACATCGACTTTATCTCGGATAACGCTACTAATAATTTGCTCAGTCCTTTTAACATCCTCCAAGTCTAACTTGGCACCAAAAACCGACACGTCCAAGTTCACATATTTGTGCGTAACTTTACTTGACTTTTGGCACGTGACAGACTTAATTTTCTTAATGGCAGCATTCAAAAGGTGTGCAGATGTGTGATTTCGCATATTGTTGAACCTATGGTTTCTATCGACGGTAATTATGCCTTTAGAGCCTATTTTGACCGGGTCACCTTCTAGATATCCTCTGTGAATTATTAGGTCGTTAATGCTTGATAAAGATTCTACGTGAAAGACTGATTGGTTATCAAATAGGATTTGTCCCTTGTCTGATTCCTGGCCTCCTGCTTCACAATACAGATTAGTTTTATCTAATATCAAGCCGCAAGACTTTCCCTTGTCCAATTTGGTTAAAAACTGGTCTTTGTCTACTATTTGTACGATTCGACACGGTGTTTCTGGGAATTGATAATTAGAATTGACACTCTTTCTATATGAATATTTCTGCGAATCATCAGTCTTTTTTAAATCATTCTCTGCCAAAGCACTAATTAATTTATCCATAGATATTTGTCTGCTAGATCTAGACTTTAGTTTGACCTCTGCCATTTTCTTTTCAAAAATATCTGGGATAAATTTTATGTTTAGGGCTTGAGCGAGCTGTTCTATGGCCTCCGAATCAAACCCGTGCGTATCGTAAAGTCTATACGACCACTCTTCGTCTATTTCCTTGGGTTTGGCATTATACAATTCTTTAAAAGCCTTAATAAAACTCGGAGTTATTTCCAAATTGTCAATGCTGGGCAGTTGCTTATCACCCGCAAATTTGTGCCATTCTTTGTTTGCTTCTGCTCTTATTGCTGAGTACACATCTTCTTCATAATCGATAATCTGGTGTATCTGAAATACAATTTATTTCAAATGAATTCATACAATAAAAAAGTTAAGTCAAAGAACCTGGTTTATGTTTTTTTCCATTTCAGGATAGACGTTTCCTAGGTTCTCTACCACGTAATTTGACAGTTCTTTAACTAGTCCACGTTCTTTTGCAAAGACATTTTCGCTTAATATGAAACATTTTCTTAGTATCCTTCGGAGCTTTTGACTGAAACAGTACAGATATTTGAGACGGATGTTAATTTACAAGAAAATGGTTGTTACTGTAATAGTGGATACCTTATTTTTTCAATTTTGACGATACTTTCAGCATACAGGGCGACCGTTTTCCGAAATTTAAATTAGAGAAAAATTACGCAATTAGAAGTCTATAAAAATGACTTTCAAATTTCGACTGGTTTCGGAAATATTGACAAAAAATCAAAGTTTTGAAAAAGTTTTTTTCTAGTGTCAATTCAAATGGATAATAAAAAAAATAATTAACACTTCTTCATAGCCAGTTTTTTCTCTCTTTAATGTGGTACTTTCATATTTAATATCTGACCTTTCGTTTTCATACAAACATCAACTCATTTTTTTAAAAACCATATTACCTATCCGCAAATTCGTAAAAATCTGTAAAAACACGTTGAAGGAAGCAAAAAGTGGCTTGAAAATTTAGTAGTACCTAAACCGCAACACAAAATGAATGGTGATAAAGTTTGCACTAACTCACTTTTGTTCAGGAATTACCCCATCAGCTAGACAAACAGTAATCATTCTCATATGATCTGCTAGTATCCTATAGGACGTGTCCGTATCATTCCAGTCTTGTTCTCCAAATTTTCCAGAATATTTTTCAACACTACTACAATTCTGTAGAATATCATAGAGATAAAGCTAAATACAAACCACAAATTAGTACCTTGTGTATAGCAGTTATCAAGTAATCAAAAAGATCTGTGTCATAAGTGCTAAATTTTCTTTGCAAGGCGCAACATAGCCTTTCTAGACCCAAACCGGTATCAACGTGTCGTTTAGGAAGTGGGCTTAGAGAACCATCTGGTAGTCTAAAATGACAGGGTTCAAGTAAATTCAATGAAAATTTGGTCAACATTATTTATCAGTGAGGTCATTTCTTACCTATTGTATTGAATAAAAACCAAATTCCAAATTTCAGTAAGATCATGCAGATCCTTATTTACAAATTGTGCTCTATCAAAATTTCCTGTATGATCAAAGTGTATTTCAGTGCAAGGACCACAAGGGCCTGTTACTCCCATCTCCCAGAAATTGTCTTTTGCATCAAAAGGTAATATTCTATCTTCTGAAACTCTGTTAACAAAGACTTTAAAAGAAATATCCCAATAAACTTTATTCTATCTACCCTATCTTCCTCCAAATATCTTTGGTTTCTAAGTCACTGTCTAACCCCATCTTTACATCTCCACCAAAATATGTTACATACAAGTGGGAAGGTGAAATTTTATACACTTCGGTTAATAATTCCCATGCCATTTTACAGGAATCTTCCTAATGAAATTTACTTCATGACTGTGTTGCAGGAACAAAAATATAAACTTACCTTAAAATAATCACCAAATGACCAATTTCCTAACATTTCAAAAAAAGTGTGGTGATAACCGTCTTTCCCTACAATGCTTAAGTCATTGTGTTTACCACCTACTCTTATGCACTTCTGGCAGTTGGTGACCCTTGTAAAGTGTGGAGATTGGGTACCCAGAAAGATTCCTTTAAACTAAAAAGGAAAAGCAACACTGATTAAATAAGTCAGTAAGTGCTAGCAATAAGTAGTGGCTTTTTGAAGCGTTTAGCAAAGATTAAGATTGCACTAAGTGCATTCGCAGCAGTTTCAACCTTTTCATATTATAATAATATAATAATAATAATAATAATAAATTCTTTATTGCCAACAAGATCACAAAATATGACACAGCAACGTCAAACAAGAGTAGCATTATAGCTTACTAAAATTAATTACTCAAAATAAATATTAAATTGAAATGAATAAATAGTTTGCTATTAATTAAGTATTTATAGTAGATATAATGTTAAAAGGTCATAAGAATGGACTATAGATAGCGTGTGTAGGACAAATAAGAAGCTTCTTCACAGTTGCAAATACGCCAACATTTTGATCTTTATTTAGATCTTCTTCAGGGCTTAATTCAGTTTGAGAGGTATGTCACCTAAGCTGTACGTCTTCTACCAGACATAATGCAAAAACAAAAAAATCAATCCACAAACAGACAATGATCACATGAGTTAAGAACAAACGTAACACCAGCCACCAGGAACAAAATAAATGATGATCCATCATATTAGAAAGGACACAAAGGACACATATAAGGTCATAAGAATGTAGGAACATCTTGTAAACACCTTGTGACTTAGCTCACATGTTTTGGTTTCGAAAGTATTAAGAATTATTTAATTGGCATTAAAGCTAGAAAATTATATTATTGTATTGCCTTAAACCCAACAATAATAAGCACAATAGAGTCTGGAGCAAGTCAAAAAAACGTTTGCTTCTAGGACTGCGAAAGTGTTCAAGTAATTCAAAAAGTAGAAAATAATATAAGTACCTGATTCATTCCTGCATTAACAAAAGGGACGGTAGGGTCGCAGAACGGAACCACAGGACTAGATCTAACAAAAGTGTGTTCATGCGAGTTGATAAAATAGTCCAAGAAAGTTTGTCTGATTGCCCCGGCTGAAATGTCTTTGTGGATGTATTTACTGATATTTCGAATTACTATACAACAGTGCGGTTTTCTTGAAGTGCACAGTACTCTGGGATAGAGCTGGAAAGCCATTATGACGCTCTGTGTGATATATTACCAAGGATTTAGATTATTTTTTAATTAACAGAATGTTTATGCGAGTTACTGCACAACCTTTAAAAATTAAAGTGCGGCAGTAATTAATGTCACGCAAGGGGGAAAAATTGAAAATTCCAATGCATGGTAGGGTCGGGTCGTTAATATAATGTTTAAAGACCCGTACTAAAAGCGAGCTATACAAACCACAAACGTCACGATTTTTAAGTTTAACAGAGATTTTACTGATTTTAATGTACTTTGTATTAAAAAACGCATATTCGGGTGTATAAAAGTGCACAAATACAACTAACCAAACAATTGTAAAATCAACAATCAATTCGACGTTGAGCAGGTTTTAGGACTCAGGACATTGAGGAGCACGGCGAGCAATCAGAGCAATGTCAACTTCAAGGACGATTCACTCGTCACTGACGTCACGCTGTCAAACAACACGTGTGACGTGATAGTTGTTTGTTTGTTTAGAAAAATCGTCAATTGACTTGACATCTTAAAAATTTCCAGAATTTGGTCACATTTTGTGGAAATATTTCCAAATTTCGTTGTGTTCACGCTATAATTAACTGCACAGTGCACATATTAACGGTAAGTATTATTTAATAATTCTGGAGCATAAACCAAAATAACCCTTTGCAAATCTAGCAGTCATGGCTCTAAATCCAACATCAACTCTTTTGAAATTGAGTAATCCTGTCCGCATTTTGGCAGCATCTTATCATCCCAAAGTAATCGATCACTACGAAAATCCACGGAATGTTGGCTCGATGGATAAAAACGACGAGAGCGTGGGCACGGGCCTAGTTGGAGCACCAGCATGTGGTGACGTTATGAAACTGCAAATTAAGGTAGACGAGAATGGAAAGATTGTTGATGCCAAATTTAAAACGTTTGGTTGTGGCTCTGCTATTGCTAGCAGTTCCTTCACAACTGAGTGGGTTAAGGGAAAGTCTGTCGACGAGGCTTTAGGCTTAAAGAATACTGAAATTGCAAAGGAATTGTCATTACCACCAGTGAAGTTGCATTGCTCAATGCTAGCAGAAGATGCTATAAAAGCCGCCCTCTCTGATTATAGAATTAAGCAAACAAAGAAAAATGGTTCTTAAATCTTAAATTGTGTGGTTAATTCTTGATGTGTTGTTTGTAGATTTATCATTTGCAATGGTAGTTGACCTTATTGAGCATCAACAGTTCATTAGTTGGCTTTTGTATAAACTGTTGTTTCAAAGTCATCTCAATAATATGTATATTACATCGGCCTTTTTCAAGTACACTTAATTGCAAATTGCAAGTCGAAATTCACAAAAGCTAAAAAGATTTTTATGACAATATAAACACATATAACTGATTCACTTATTTTTCACATCTGTAACTTTTGAAATCATTATTTTTCTTTATTCTTATCGCCACAACCAGAACACCTACTTGATGTGAATAATAATCTGTGAATAAAATAATAAGCAAATGTTTTATACATACCTACATTACATAAGCAGATATGTATAAAATATATAGGTGATATAGTAGTAATCTCAGCATATGCAAATTCTCCGTTTATATAGCTAATTAGTTGGAGAAGTTAGCGGGATTAGGACAAATAATGCACCTATTCTTTATTCGAAAATGGCCAAAATGTAACAAACATTATTTGCAATTTTATGTTGGGCCCAGGGATTTGTTACTATTTAACTCATTGGGTTTTAGCCCTGATGAAGACTAAATAAACAGTCGAAACGTCGGCCATTTTCGAATAAAGAAGAGGTGCATTATTTGTCCTAATCCCGCTAACTTCACCAACTACTTACAACTTAAGGACGCTAATTACAACAATATATAACTAATATTTAAGTATTACTCACATCAATATTTTTCCAATTTTCTGCTGTAGAACCAAAATAAGCCAACTGCTGGCTAATAGGTAGATAGAAAATTACGAAAACCAACATTTGCTTTGTTTTAGACTTTAGTATGCAAAGTTTGCTATTTAAAAAGTTTAATAACAATTTTTGTATCTTGCAAATGATAAATTTATGATTCTGAATGTGATATTTTAGGGATAGTTGGACTAATTATTATTATCAAGCAATATACCTATTATAGTTAAAACTATAATATATTAATGTGTTTTTTTACCACTTTGACTACCTACAATCTTCTAGATCAAAACATGATGGTCACATATTAAACAGAACTTTCTCAGTTCAGATCCATTTGATTCCATCAACCTCTATGATGAAATTGTCAGCAACTTCACCCATGAGATCCCAAAAAAGTAACTATGATTTTTTTTAAATATTTTATTTGTTGCCTGTAATTTTGCATTCCATACACAGTTCATCCTTATTCACAGCTCATAGACTGATTAAACCCAATGCTCGGAATATGTAGTTTAATAAACATACTAATTTTTGTAAAAGAAAAAATAGGTACATGGTATATGTTAATTTAACAGACAAAAATGACTGATCTCTTATGTAAATGAAAATATTATAAAGAACAATGACCAATACGGTACACATAATATAAACAGTTAAAAGATAAATAACGCAGACCACACAGTGATGCAAGCAAAAAGTTTTTAACTACTAACAAATTCTAAAACACTTATATAAACAATAATTTTTAAAATGCTGATTTCACCTGTTGGGCAGCTTTTGAGTTGTTCTTATCGTAATGCACTTTTTGTCCAAAAAAGTCAGTAAATCCTATAAGTAATTACAATGCACACAGTTATACCTATGACTGACTGACTACATTGACACTATATAGTATGTAATTTGTAACGCTTACCTGTATATGAAACTTGAAACCAAATTGTTTCAGCATCCCATGTAGTGCCTCTAGCTGCAGGGGTTCATACAAAAGCACTTTTTCTTTGATTTCTGGATTTGAGGATAAGAAATTGTGCCAAATTATTTGTAAAGGAACTCGGCACGAAGGTATTTTTGCAGATTGGCGTCTTTCAAAAATCAAGTTTTCGAGTTTTTCGCTGAAAATAACCATTAAACTGATTAGGGTCACAGTCCTTTAAGTGGACCAATCTTTCACAGCTCTTTATGACAGTATTGGTTTAAATTGGAATTAGATCGGATTGAAGAATTAACGAATTCTTTTCTTCGGCTAATTATTTAGCCATAAAAACTTTGCAACTATTAGCTGCCTTGAGGCAAAAACATCATCGTCTGGTATCCCAAACAATACAAAACAGGCACGATACTTTAAAAACGAATGGCAATTAAATAAAATAATGTGGTCACAAAATAAAATAGTTGTGGTATTTTTTTTAATTACACAAACCACTTACTCTTTCAATAATCGATCTCCAATTATATCTATGGCGGAAGAGTTTTCCTGCATTTTGAGCGTATGCGGAGCTCCACTATCTAAATCACAGGTTGGACCGTCCAGCTCAATCTTTCTATGCACTTTTTTTCTCTTTTTGACAATCTTTTCCTCTTCATCGGAGTCCACAATGGGATGTGTCGAGTCATAAATGTATTTCAGTAGTTGGGCTCCTCTAGCGCGCTTCAAGGGCTTCACTCCGATTTTATCCAACTCCTTGCTTATTAAGGGAGTATTCATCGAGTCAAAGTCGGGCAATGGTGTCACGTTCCTGGTTTTGATGATGTAGTTTTCAGGGGTGTTAACGATTTTGGGCGTGGCCTGGCTGGTGCTAGATATGCATTTCTGAGGAATGGGTGAAGGCACATTGTATCTAACGTCATGATGATCCTCGTGCACCTCTGAAATCATAAAATATTCCTGCAACGTTTAATATATGAATCAAGTATGGTTGTTGGAAGTCGGTAGGATATGTGAATTTACTTGTGTTTTGTCTATTTAATTTGCATTAATTAAATCGGTTAAGTCTATTTCATATTCAGCCAGCAGCTAAAGAATTGACCGATTGGTCCTATTCTAACCATGTAAATGGTCACTTACATGTCAAATTCTCAGCCTTTAAATTTCCAAATTAATATTTATTTGAAATGGACTCTACAACCTTTTATACATATAGTTAGTTTTGGGTCGCGTTGACTGAGGTTACATACCTACGTCGTTTTCCATTATTTATTTGACTGAGCATACAACACACTCATATACCCACACTAGCAGAAATTTTAGTCATATATTTATATGCTGCGTAAAATGTTGTTTAATATAAGGATTCATCAAGTGAAATATTTTGACAATTTTAAGAAAAAGTTGACATGAACAGTTAAATACTCACTGCTTGACTTGAAATCAAGTGATTCCCTAGTTTAGTACTTCTTTAATCTTACCTGTACAACTCTCGCTGGACATTTCATCATCTAAGGAACCATTTTCCCTTCTCCACTGCCGAGGTCTCAAAGGTGTCATAAAATTACTGGAATAATTAAGTTCTTCATCTTCAATGCAACTGCCTTGGGAGCCTTGACTGCTCTGCAATAGCTCTTCATCTCTCTCCTTTTCTGCAATCCTATCATCAACATTCTTCTCGCAATCCTCAAAACTATAATTATCCTTATTGAGCAATTCATTCACGTAGTCTGTCACGTTTAGATCGGCTGAATTGTAACCTCGGGAAGGTCGCAAAACTGACAATCTGTGATCATCTAAGGGAGTTGCTAATGGTGAAGTGGCTAATTCTGTTCGGCACTGTGTGATGTTTTGAGTGAGACCGCCATCTCGAGATTCTTCGGAAGACGAATCATCAGTCGATAGTTCAATGCAAGTTATATTTTGGCCCGTTTCTCTGGATTTAGGCTGGTAAAGATTAAGTTTAGAGAAGCCATTTTCGCTTTCCGATGAAACTGAGGTTTTTCTGTCAGAGAACCTCAATGGAGTTTTATTTAATGCAGGAAGCTGGGGATCGAAAAATGGTTCATCTGATTGTCGAAAGTGGCTTACATCTTGCGGAGGACTGATTGGGCAATCTTTTGGTGTTGGAAGACTGTAATGTGCCTTAGGTGAATCATCAATAATCAAATAATCAAATTCTTCAACATTTAGGCTTGTAACACGTAAACTTGCGTATGATTTTGTAGAAACTGGGCTGAGGTTACTGTCATTATCCTTGCAGTTATTATCCACTAGAAAATTCTCTTGCATACTCTGAAACCCAGCACCTGGAGAGTACGTCTCATGTATTTCAGACTTATTAGAAACAGTGTCATTGGATTCTTTATTGTCAATCTCTTTAGTTGGAACAGAAATTAAGTTTTTGAGCAATGAGGCTTCTTGATTACCTTGTGATAGATTTCCAACATTATGCTGCTTTTCCTTATTACATTCTGGCAAAATATTTTTCATATAATCCGTGATATAATAAGGAATATTCTCCATTTCTTTTTCTTTGAGCCCATTACTAAATTCTTCACCAAGTGTATCAATTATAATCTGACTTTGATTTACTGATTCTTTGTTATTTGTACCACTGTTATTATTCCCATTGTTAATAGGTCCTTCCTCATTATTTTCATATTCATCCAACCTATAGAAACTTGCAGGTCTAGAACTCTTACTCTTATTTTGCCGTGTCAAAGGTATATCTCGAGTACCATCATCTGAAGAGTCAAGTATTTCGATTATTTCTCGCTCGGTGTCTATTTCGGTTTCAGTCTTAACAGGAGAATTATGGGGTAATTCGTCGTCAGATCCAAAAAGATCTGGAGACAAGCTTCCACAAGAAGCTTGTTTGCTAAGGCTTGCGACGCCACTGTCTGCCGGTTCGGGGGAGGCAGAAGAACTCGACGAAGCTTTTCCTACTTTTTTATTATTGCACTTTTCATGGCCAGAAGCGTTCAACTCCATGCTTGTGAAATCGCTTTTTGAGGGCGATTTATCTCTGCCAAGAATGGTACTCCAGTCTTTCAACAGAGAGCCGCACTTTACACGATTCTTGCTCAGCCCAAGGCTAGCAACTTCAAAGCAATTTTTGTCATATATTTCATCCAAAGAAAAAATGTGACGCTCTTTTGGCAGACAATTACGTAGTTTGGTGCTACTAAGACAATAATCTGGTTTGCATCTTGACGTTGTGCTTAACATACATAAAATTTGGAATATTTTTTCGTCTATTAACTTTTCCCTCTCCTCATTAGTTCGTATAGAAAGAATCGGTGTAATGTATTTGAAACGGTTTTTAATCTTCTTTGAAAGCTGAAAAATTACGTTAATGCGTAAAAATATGAAACAATAAGTATATAAACTTCAAGAAATATATACAATTAACTGCTTCACTATGTACAGGGTGTCCCATTTTGGGCACTACCTTTTTAGTTTTATGAAAAAATAAAAATACTCCAGTAATTTTTTTATGTAGAATCCAATGGCGCATCTTCACACAATTTTCATCTTCACCTAATGGTTGACTCACAAGTTTCAAATCAATTTTTTTTTATTTTGAAAAGCTCTTGTCGATGCGATTCTACATAAATTATAATATACAGGGTGTCTCCATGAAAAAAAAAATGTTTTATTGCGGCAAAACTAGTCCTTGCAGCAAAACTAAATATGCCGCAAAACTGCCGAAAATGGGATACCCTGTACTCTGTAGTAACTAACCTCTGTCGCTCTAGGGATTCTACGATTCACAACTGGCAACACGTCTCTACAAGACTTAAATCCAAACTGCTCAAGACTAGTAGGTTTCACATTTTGTAATATAGCACTGATATCCGGATTATCATTCACCGTCTCTTGGCTTTTTGAGCTTTGGGCGTACTCAGCTTCAAAACTGGATTTCGATAAGGCAATTGCCATCTGCAGGTGTTCAGGATTCGCATCGTTATTTTCGAAATTATCTTTAATAATTTCTATAGTTGAATTCTTCGTGACTTTCTTCTTCTTGCTGCCACCTTTTTTTGCGTTTGCTGAGGATTGCTTTACGGGGTTCTTGTTTAGTTTCCACGCACTACTATTGTCTCGTTTCCTCAGTAGCAAAGGCGATCTGAAGTCATCGGCGGAATCGTCAAATGCGGATTGACAATCGGTTTTATTGGAACTTTGCGAGGTGAGTTTTTCTGACGTTTGCAGATCTGTTTTTGCGAAGTATTTTGATATTAATTCGGACTTGGGCTTCGAAGATGTTGGTTTACTGGCCGATGTTTGAGTCTTGCTGGAAATAAATAATGCACACAAATAATACACAATAAGTTATGTGTAGATTAGGCTCTAAAAATCCTTATGCCCACTTTAAGTAGACCCAACAATGAAAACCTACTTATATCCATATTTAATAAGACTGGAAAGATCAATAGGACCTTTCTCAGACATTCATCTTGATTATCTGAATCCAAAAATCGTATATTCCGAACAGATGTCGGTGCTGGTGTCAAGAACAGAGAAAGAGGGTCTAATACATACAGTCTGCAGGAAACAAAATCACACAAACTGGTACCTAAACAAGCAGTGAAACTGGGAGTCAAACTATCACTCTCGCCCTTGATCAAAACTCATCTGGCAGAGCCAATCAAGATAATATACAAACCTTCAGAATTAAAAAGAGAACTGAAACAAACACTTGGTTTATGGTATAGTCGGAATGGTGACACCAAAGACAACAAAAAAAGCAGCAAGATAGATACTATAGAAAAATATCTCTCCCTACAATTTAGTTCTTAATATCTTTAACATAGTCACTGTTCTGCACTAAAACTAACCAAGTAGTTTGGAGTTTCTGTAGAGCCATTAAGGTTGGGTAGTATTTACTGTCTAGTCTTCTTCCATAAAATCAATAAAAAAAATTAAATTTGCTTTGGAGTCAGAGACATTGAGTCATATATGAGATGACGTCCAAATTAGTGACAGGAGAGAGGTTACAATAAGGAGTAAGGGCGACTTTTACAACTTCAGTTTGATGATAAACGCAAAAATTCTGACAGATAAACAATGTGATATGCCTCAAATCAAATCTGGAGTGTAAACTTTCACCTTGGATTCAAATTTCACTTGTAAAACTGACATTTAAACCCTCATACAAATGAGAAAATATGGTTCTCAAAATGGAAACCCAAGTCATATCATTATATTATTATGAAAAATGTTTGTCTTTTTTTAACAATTCCCAAATTCCTGAATTAATTAATAAGGTACATATGACAAAGATACCAAAATTGACTCAAAATGAAGGAGTAAAAGTGGTAAATGTTAAAATCTAACTCTGAGGACTTGTTAAAAACAGACAACACTTTAATCAAATATTTTATTCAACAGCTAACTACAAGCACCTACTTATTCACTAGTGGAAAATTTTTTTAACAGAAAATGTCAAACCTAGTTTTCCTACTCGTCCTTGTGCGGGTTGAGACCGATTGGCTCAGATCTAAATTCCTTGACATATTTGAAGAATGTTGACTCTGGCTCAGGCTCATTCTTGTATGCGGCTTTTTCTCTAGCTTTGATCAGCAGCTGGTCCACTGTGGCATCCGTAAATGAATATCGTAAGTGAGAGCTTTTAACCTTTGTTGATTCTGAGTCTTCCAAATGTTTTGCAAACCACAGTTTCAGTTTGTGGGTCTTTGGAAGGCACCTGCAAATAGAAATGAGAATTTGTTTGTGGGTAGGCGAGATATAGACAGAGAAGGTTTACAAGCACAAAATATGTGCTTTTAAATATTCCTGGTAAGTAAAACAATAGAGTTAAACATATATATTTCAAATCAGTACTACAACGAGTTTTGCCTGAATTAATGCTACATGAACCCATTTAAATTAAAAACAATTAATTGTGCTGTGTGTGTCAAATCAAGGTTTTACTAACTAACAGGGAGTAACACTGAAAAACATGAAAACATGGAAACAATGAACATGTCAACAAAAGTTTGTAAAATGATGCATGCGATTCTTTATGTTTATTTCCTAAACAAACAGGAATTAAAAACAAATAATAAGCAACTGGAGTATCACAGCTTATAAGACCCAGTTTAACATATTTATGTAATACTGGGGAGTTCTACTCCAGGTTCTACTCAGAGAGTTACAAATGTACAGACCATATTCTCCACACTCACAATGAGATTGTTTGTGTAAATATGTACTTACTCCAGTCCTACTCAGAGACTTACAAATGTCCAGATCCTCATCCAGACTCACTTTGAGATAATAATATATTTGTGTAAATATGTACTTACTCCAACCCAATCCACAGCAGCCCTCCAACAGCAATAGCTCCAGCAGCCCAATAGTTTCTTTGCATAAAAAATGGGGTGCCCTTGGTCCTCGTTGGTTTACGAAACCTTGTATCAATTCGTTTATCCATAGTCTAGTAATTTAACTTTTGAAGAATACAAGGCACATTGCTTGCATAAATTCTAGTAAGTTTTCTTTTTTTTTTGTTTATTGTAGTAACTTTGATAACTTGTAAAAGCGACTATTTGTTAAAAAAAAACACTCAACACGGGACAAAGAACGGGTCAAACTCTATACTATACAAAGCAAAACTCCGAACTCTGAAACTCAATAACAAAATTATTACAAAAACGGAATATTTCACTTTTGACTTTTGAATTTTTTGAGGTTAGAGGTTAAGCCCTTGAGGCAAGGCAACGACCTAAGAGATACGGACAGAACAAATATTTCCCTCAAAATGGTTTCGTTGTTTGAAGGTCCGCCATTTTTAAGGTATCTGTGACATAATTTTAACGACAAAGCACAGAGCAATCGACATAGAACACACCAATTGGCGAATCGCGTTTTCGAGTTATTTGATGTAAGATGTCAAGTGACGTCATTTCGCCGGAAGTGACGCCTTATTCTTTTGGTAGTCACTGCCAAAACTGTAAGTTTAGCAAAGGTGTTGTGCAAATTGAACTCTCAATTTACATATTTCATGTTTGGTAATTTGGCAACTCTGTGAGCCATTGTTCGAAGCTTTTAACCTTAAGCTTGAAACTTATGGAACATTTTTCTGTTTTTCGGTTGTCTGAATAAACCCGTCCCATGAGGCCATAAATGCGCATCTGGTTGCAATATTTTTATTTTCGGTCAAATAGCATTTCTTTTTTTAGTTTCACAATTTCTTGTCACTTTCACAATTTCCTGGGAATTCCAGTCATAAAATATGAAACCCTACAGTTTTAGCGACAGCCGACTTTTTATATGCCCATTTTCCTTAACCGGCAAAGACACCCTTTTAAGTTATGGCCCCTTGAAAGTATTTCAGACATGTACAAAAATCAAAACCTTATTCTCTCATCAGATAGAGCTTTTAATTTCGCATCCTTCGAATGTAAAAAAGGCCTAACTTATATCTTATTGAGAGGGCCAGGAAATTAACGGTAACGGAAATTAAATGTCAATTAAACTATATCATATGGGGTGTCATTTTAAAGAACATCATTTACTCTGTCCAATGATCACATTTTCAGTCTGTTTTTGCCAACAGATTTTCCAGAAAGATTTTTTAGAAAAGTTTATTTTGTAAATTTTGATACTCTAAGTCTAAATTATGATTATGTTAACAATTCTAGCTTTGGGGAGTCAGGATTTACAAACAAAACACGTATTTTCTACACTAAAAATGCTTTTAGCCGAATATTGGAAAGTAACATTTCATTTTATTATATGTATCCGGCTTTTTGGTATCGTTATACCTAAAGGAAATAGTTGGCACATTTAAAAATGCTACAAATTTTTAATTCTAAATGTTTCCTATTTTACCGGTGAAAATTCCGGAAATTTTCTGGAAAATTTTCCGAATATTATTTTTCCGGAAATTTTTCATCTCTATCCACTATCCGCAAGTGCGTGCGTATTAATGCTTTTGACATGCGCAAGCGCAATGCGCTTTTTGCTTATCAATAAATATAAATAAAAGAAATTTAGTAATTTTAATATTAGCCACAATAGCTACATACTACATAGCAATTTTAGCTTAGCTCGCTGGTAACTAACACACACTAATTAGGCTTTAATGCTGATAAGCTAATAAGCATTGACTATTGCTTAATTGCTAATATTGCTAATACCTTGTATCTAGCCTGCGTAGCCGGCCTAGTGTGACGATGACGTTGTTTATCTAATTAATTTATGGCAAGGCAATGTTACAATGTAAATAAATAGAAAAACCTTGAAGGAAATGTTAACTTTTATTTAGGTGGGTAACCTGACTCACACCATCAGGTTAATTTATTAAAATATAACAGAGCTAAAGAGTTAAATCTAATTTTTGGGAAAAGATGGATGATGATTGTTGTGAGATTCTACGATGTTGTTGTGAATGTGGCTTGTGTTTAGGTAAGAAACAATTGCATTTTGACATTGGTTGAACTGACAAAAAAAAATGGATCTGATGATCTATTGTCAGGCCAACTACCCTTTACCATAATACTATTGATATTTTAGGACTGTGCTGTTTATGCTGCAAGGACAATAGCTCCAGCCAGCCACAACCTCACCCTTATGCACCAAGTATGTATCTACATCACTGTGTAATGAAATGTGTATTAGCTTAGGCTGGGGTTACCCAATTCCTATTCTTATTACTGCTATTCTAATGTTTGTCCATTGCAATCTAGGTATGTAAACAAGATATCCATGGCAATACTTGTTATATGGGTTGTTATGGATAAAAATTAAGGATATAATTATAAACCATTCACTTATTATTGCCATCAAGTAGGCACTGGAAATCTGACTTTGACATTTTTATCATATCTTCTCAACATGCGCCAAAAAGAGATAGTTACAAAAAATTAAGGTTTCAAAGGTAATGAGATGCCAAAAATAAGTGAATGATGTATACTAATAAGAATATTAGGTTTGATAACTCCAGTCTATGAGGTTACCTGTGTTCATTAAAAAAATGTAAGGCTTTTAGTTGCTAGGGTGCCTTGGAAACAAAAGTTACTTTAGGTATTAATAAAGCTTTTAATTAAGTTTTTCAAAACAGTTGGCTGTGAAAATCTGTCAGACATGCAGCTTCTACGGGGTGTTCATTATAAAAATTCATCTAGCAGGCTATGAAATTTTGACAGAAAAGGATGACATAATCAAAATAAATGGACTTTTGTTTCTCCATCCTTTTCTTTTGACATTTCACAGCCAACTAGGTAAAGTTTTATAATGAACACCCTGTATAATTTTTGAACAGTGTCATGATATTGGTAATGTTAGAAAAACTGTAAAAGCAACCAAGTTATCCATAAACTGATTTGCCAAAAATGTGATTGATATGGTTCTAATCAGGAAATTAAAAGCAGGTGATTGTAAGTGCAGTGCCAATAATAATTTCCTAAATTTTTGTAGCCAACTGTTTCAAAAAACTGAATGAAAAGCATCATTAAATGCATCGCATTGGACACATGACTTCAAAAGCATTCTTGAGTATTTGTTTAATGAACACCTTTATAAAGCATTCCATAATGTTTTACCAAAGGCTATTATTTGAATGACCCCTATATAATTTTTGAACTGTGTCAATGTTAATGGTTATGTTATAAAACCGTAAAGGAGAGATTCCGCCAAAAACGCGACATACTAGTTATCCATAAACTGATTTGCCAAAAATGTGATTAACAAGATGTTAACCAGTAAATTTAAAGCAGGTGAAGGTAAATGCCAATAACAACTTCCCTACAAGTTGTTACGATGGTTTAATGTAGTTTTACTTTAACATCTGCCACCAGTTTGACTTTGAGTAAATCAAATTAATTTCCTCGACGTTGCTCGCATTATACTAAAAAAACTTTTTATTAGCTTATACATTTTCTCCAAAAATCACTCAGTAGCTAGCCCATTCAAGAAGAATGGTTTTAATTTCTCTGCCGATCGACCCCTTGGAATGAAGCCTAGTGTTCTGAGGCACAGCGTTGCAGCGTGCTGTTTCATAGCATGAATATGTCCCTCCCTTTTTGTAGATTTCTGCAGTGAAGAAATATTAACGTTTTGTAAAAGAGCTCATATAAAGTGAGAAGATAACTGCAGAGATACTTTTAATAGAATGATTCTATGGTTCCAGGAATAAGAGTCATTTACGTAAGAACTTTTAGTGGTTCAGTGTTAACAAACCTTCTCTTAATATATATTCTGTTGCACAGGGTGAGCAAAACTCGATGTCCTAGCTCTAGTATAAGAAAATTTTTTGTCCTAAGAACTACTTCTGTTAAGTTTTTGACCTGAAAAACGTAGTATTTATTAACTCTAGTACAAGGATTTATTATTTTCGCTTACAACTATTATTTTTGGTAAGTTCTGGCAACAACATTTTTTGTAATGGCAGCATTTTATAACCTTTAAATTATGTCAATATAACCAATAAAACTGACACACTTCAAATATTATAGGAGGGGCAATCTGTCAAATTTCCACAGCCTACTTTTCCGAAAAATATAATGAAAAGCTTTATTAGTTATATGCACTTTTGGCAGAAACTTCTTAGTGTGCTTCTCAGTGCCAATCTAACCAATAATGTATAGAATACTCTGGCCAAAAACCATTAAATTGACTAAGAAAATATAAATTTATATATATGAGGATAATATGGGGTTTCATTATAAAACTTCATCTAGCAGGCTATGAAATTTTGACAGAAAAGGATGACATAATCAAAATAAAAAGACTTTGGTTTCTCAATCCTTTTCTTTTGACATTTCACAGCCAATTAGATGAAATTTTATAATGAACACCTCATATTTTATCATATAAGTCATGTACTAACAGAGTTGCTTTAGCAAAACTAAATAACATTTTGCTGCTACTCCTACAGTCTCTAACATTTTAAAAATTTAACAGCGTTTTTAGCTGGCTGCTCTAACTCCTCTGAGGGTATTCCCATCCTTGCATTCTTTGTGAGAAAACAAAAGCCAGAATTGCTCTCAGAGCTCTCTAGAGCCGCCATCCGAAAGTGCTGTTAGAGGTATATTATTTTTTATACCTGCTGTTTATAAATATAAAGTGAAGAATGCAATACATACTGCAGTGCAGCTATGGGGAGAAAGTATTGGTGTACTATTTTGATGACCAACTTGATAATCAAGGGGGTATCGCCGCCATTTTTAAGGTACAAATTGGGAAAATGGGTGTCTAAAACAGGTGGGTCTTTCCCTGTAATTTACTAGGTCGTTGAACTTATTACTTTCCTCATAAGAAACTCCAATATTTTTTCTCTGTCTTGACACCAGGCCAGAAGAGAAACAACATTACCAGAAATCATAATGTGAAAAGAGATGGGTAGAATGTAGAAAAGAGAATGTTGCACATTTTGGCAGCAGAGGCTAATGGCCAAATGCTTATGTTTGTGTTTAGAGATACAAAGTGTCTGACCTACCTACTACCTACCTACGTTCAACGAGTTAGGGTACCTATAGTCCATCTGGAGAAACCCTCCTGCTTTAGTCTAGTTTTGGCCGCCTTTTTTAGCAGTGGATACTTAGCGGCGATATTCGCTTAAAGACGTCACTTTATCTCTTACGTCATCATTTGAAGTTCTGTTTCGCCTGTGCTCTGTCAATGAAATTACCTCATGGGTACCTTAAAAATGGATTTCCAGCCAAAAACGGGACCATTTTTAGGGAAATATCAAATATCGGCTTTGCTAGGCTTTGTCCATATCTCCTAGATCATTGCCTACGATTATACAGTCTATGATCACACATACTAACTTGAAAAAATTGAAGCTGTTCTCGACCGTTAATCGACAAGGAATGGATTTTCTCAGGTGATCGGTCAGGGCGTTAAGATTTAAAGCTGAAAAGTTTCTTTTCTTAACGCCCTGACCGATCACCTGAGAAAATCCTTTCCTTGTCCATTATACAGAACGTTAAAAAATAATAAAAAAAAAAGATAAATTGATACCTATTCAAAATTCCCATAGAGCATTTGGTTCTGATGTAAAAATATCACAGCAGCAGAGGCCTATCGCCATCTACGATACCTTTAATTAAATTAAGTTCAAATAAGGGTTTAAATTAAAATTGTAGTAATTATTGAATTTTTTTTTAATTTTTAATGGGAACTAACCTGCATTTTTTGGGACAATAGTAATATACATCTATGGTAGTGTCCTTAGCCGCTTTAAAACTATAATAATAGATATTTATTTTATTAGGAGTATAAGTTATACTTTATGTGACGGGGTGTGAAAGTTTAAACGCCGAGCGTAGCGAGGCGAATTAAATTCACACGAGTCACATAGAGTAGCTTATACTCCGAATAAAATATAATATTTTATCCACGACCATACTATAATAATCACATTATTCTTGTACATTCTCAAGACTAACGATAATCATTATTGACTTGTGAATAATGAACATTATTCACAAGTGAATAATGAGTTGTCATGGAAACGAAACATGTCGTAGGCAACTGACAACTCAAAAAGTAAACTGCCATAAACATGAAATCGGTAGTTACCACTGGTTCATTCAAATAATTATCCTTCTATTAGGATGTATTGAGGCAAATGTAGGTTACAGTGTCTCTTTTTCCCTAAAATATGTACTTTTCACTGAAAAATACTTAAAATAAGCCATAAAATGAAGTAATTTACCGTTCACCCTCGTAGCATTGAAATGAACATGCGGTGACATGCGCCGGTGACTAGACCGTCATCTATCGACAAGACGCATCAAACGTCGCGCCATTGAATAGCGAAACCAGTCGTGGTCGTGGTTTTAAAATTGTAAATTATCTTTGTGGCATCTATAACCTATCATATTTGAGAAAACCCAGAATCTTGGTCGTGGATAAAGTATAGTATTCAACGCGCATTTAATGAGCGTTATTCTCTCGGGCAACTTGTGCCACTCGCTTCGCTCGTGGGCTCAAGCGTTACCCTCGAGAATAACGACTCTCATTAAATGCTTGTTGTATAATATACTATTATTTTCAAACAATTAATGCATATAATACAGGAAATGTAACTGCTAATTCCACTCAATCCCATTAAAAAACAAAACATCCTAATTTTAGTTTGCTTTGTATCCATAACTACCGTATAACACCAGCTGACAATGATGTCTCTAAAGTAAATTTGATGACAAGATATGTTTGTCAGGTTATCGTTTTTGTAAAGGTGTTTTAAATTAAGTTCGAGGCCGATTAAATAGCAATAAGTCAGATGTAGAAGAAACAAGTTTACCAACTACGCCACCGAGAGTAGCTGCAGTGACGAAATTAGCAGTTTATTTTTCATATTTTCCCTTGAGCGGCGTATAAGTGTTATACGCCGCCGGATTATAAACACTTATACGCCGCTCAAAACAGGCGTCAAAAATGTGACACTTTATACCTTCATAAAACAGTCACTAAAATTGTGGTTATATGACGTTTGAAAATAAAGGAATTTAATGCTCTAATCGCTCCTAATCGAGTGTTTAAGTCCATAATGGAGTGTTAACGCGTCTAATGTAGTGTTTAATCGCTCCTAATCGAGTGTTTAAGTCCATAATGGAGTGTTAACGCACATAATGGAGTGTTAACGCTCCTAATGGAGTGTTAGCTCCAATTCCAATCGGAACATTCGGAACTGTTCCGAGTGACTCCCAACCCAACGTAAGGTGGAAAGCGCCTCTTCATGCGTCGAATGTCAACTATCTTTTTTTATGTCACTTATCATCTCCTCCCAAACCCAAAAGTTCCAAACAAAACATCATTTCTTAATTTTCTTTTTGAGTTTCTGTTGTTGTTCCTTGCTTGCAAATTGCAAATCTTGCGATCATTTAGAGATATGAAAGCGTGAGAGCTCGCTCTTTCATTCTACATTTATTAATTTGTAATTTAGCTGTAATGCATTCTTTACCATTTAATGATAACATCAAACTACTTGCATAAGCACTAAGCAGTACCTACTAAAACTTTTGCTTGTGAGCCTTGAGAGTGTGCCATAGCCATAACGTGTTCTTTCTGTGTGAAAGACCCATACTGGACTTCAGTTCCTAGATAACAATGGATATTATTGGGCCTATCATTGCTGTAGTAATATGTATTATAATATTTTCATTCTGTGGGTGGTGCTGTAGAAGGAAAAGAGAGGGCACAGTCTATAGAAGTGGAGGTGAGTTCCTTTTTCTTAAGTTGCCGCCCTTCTTGTTTCTTAATTTTGAAGGACTGTTGAGGTATGGTGACTCATATCACCTTTGATACTCTTACATATTGTATTGTATTCGTTGTGAGTAGATGTAGCTACAGTCCTCCACTGCGACCTGCGGTCTATTGTGGCTCCTCTTACATATTTGATCCAGGTTCTAACATATTTTGTGTTTGCAAATTCCCAGTACCCCATAAAATATAGGTAGACTTACAGCAACCGTTAATTATTAGTAAGCATTTCCTGAATAGGAAAATAATGTGATCTGCAAAATTTTGCATTTAAATGTTGTTAAGAGATATTACATGACCGCAGTGTTACTTGAATGTGTAACACTTCCAACAGTAAGAATGGAATCTCAAGTCCAATAAACACATCAAAAAAATAATTTTGTCAAAGTTGGACACATTCGATGTTTTTCATTTGATTGATTACACATGAGAATAGTCCCTTTAAAATTACATACTTACTCTTGTGGAATTTTGACTGTAACCTGTATAACCAGCAATTCATAACTTTTTTAGATTGGGTTTATCCAACTTCTCAGTCATAGTCATAATTGTATTTTTAATTTTAATACATTACAACCCATATGAACCAAATATCTATTGTAACACTCCTTAAATGAATTTAATAACCCGGGCTTTTCTCTCTCTTTTACTTGACCAATAAAGAATAAGTAACTACCTTGATTCAATGGTAAATAAGTCAGAATAATATTATAATTATTATTGACATGCTTATGAGCATGTAAGTACCATTTTTGTTATTTCTAAACAAGTTTATTTTTGCGATATTCACTAATTTCCTTGGTAGATGGTACTAGTGTGACAGTTACCACAACCCAGCCAGGACCACAGCCATATCCAGTACATGGCGGACCACCTGCTGGAGGATATACCAGTGTTGGACAATATGGACCTGGACCTGGCATGCCTATGCCACCACCTCAACCAGGTAGGTTTCAACATATTGCATCACTGTGTATTACATCACACGGTCATTTAAAAAAACCCTCAATTAGGCCATGGAATTAGAACAGTAATGTTATAAAATATTCCAATAGTGTTCATACTGCAAAATTTTGTAATAATGTTATAAAATATTCGTTCGTAATAATGTTATAAAATATTCCAATAGTGTTCATACTGCAAAATTTCGTAATAATATCCTTAGCCATCATGGAGAAATTTTAGAAATAAGTAATTTTTGTCTTAATATTTGAACCCTTTGACTAACTTTCCAACTAAACTAGACTAAAACTGTTTCATATTAATCTTTAATTTGTGCTGAGCTATCGCTAGTCCATACATAACTTGTACTTGATAATGGGGATAATGGCCATTTTGGGTTGCAAATATTGTTTGATTTAGCAAATACTGTTCAATACTTGTGTCATTACTACTAAATGGCCAACTACTAAATACATTTATGTAGAAAAAGATTGTTTTAATTAAGCAAAGGATTAACATTAAATATTGTTTCAGGCTTTTACCCACCACCAATGGGTATGTTATTGTGAGAGTTTGCACATTTTTAGTTTTTCTTTTATCAAAATAATTATTTTTATTGGTTTACACAATGTGTGACTATTTGTCTGCTTGCTTCTAGGAATTCTTTAGTTGATTTTACTTTCAAATTCTGCGTGTTTAGATTATAGGTTTACCACAAAATAGCCATTTACTGTTTCCTGTTTGATTTTGTGCTCTGCATTATCTGGACATTTTATCAATGTGAATATTAATTAATTGTGTTATGACCTCTTTATGTATCAGTTAAAGTGAAAGAAAAGCTCAGCCATTGCTGACCTGACTTTTAATTCAAAAAGAATACAAATATGAAGTGAAGATAAGAATATGCAAGAGTAAACTTGCCAAGCCTGATCTATGTTAATATACATATTGATAATCATTTCTAAGAAAATAATAGTGCTGTAGTCCCAGTAGTAGATTGTGACGCATTGATTATTTATTGGCTTGGAAAGATAACTTCTCATGTTTTGCAGCAGCTTTTGTCTACCTAGTGAACAAAATGTTAGAGTATTTTCGTTTTTCATTTTATTGCACATCACACAGTAAACAAGCTTCTAGTCCAGTAGCACTGAGATTGTCTTGTGTTATCACTTGATGATATTATTATGAGCCTAGGTTTTTAATTAAGATTCATACTATAAAGACAGTTTCCATATTATCTTGTATAAGCCATATGCTTGTATTAAGCATCTATTTCTGTATTACTTTAGTTTTATACTTGGAACATGCCCTGTTGTCTATTTTAATTTAAGATAGATCTTAATTATTTTTTAGATATGCAGGCAAGGGTTCCGCAATCTAACCTATATATAACATCCTGGTATTATTTGTGTTGTTGACCTAAGCTCAATAATCATAGTTTTAGCTGCCCAAACACAGCCTTGAAGCAGTATTGTTTTTCTCTATTGGCAAAATTTGATTAGATATTCAAGACCAGTGCTGAATGTAAACTGGAAGTTAATGTTTAATGCTATGCATGATCACCTTTAATTTTGTAATATGCTTATTAGTGGCTTATCCCAGGATGGAAATGTTTCAAATTATTAACACTGATAGTATGTAGATTTACTCACTGCTGGTTTTTGCCTGATATGAGTAATTCATTCATATCGCATGTCATTGATATCATTTACAGGTTACCCGCCTCACTCGGGCCATTACCCTCCTCCTGGATCTGCTTACCCTCCAGCGCCAGTTCCTGGAGCATCTCCATACCCTCCTACAGGTAATTTTTAAAGTATTTTATTACCAAACTAGTATACAAACATGATAGTATTTGGTTCACCAATATCAAAATAAAGGGACATGACAAGTATACGCAAATAATATGGTAGCATCAAAAAAAAGTTTTAAACACAAACGTTTTACTGTTGTCCTATTTGCCTTATGAATTAGTTTGATTAAAGCAAATTAACTCTTCGGTTTCCGCATTTATTTAAATGACTGTGTTGTAATTTGATGGAATCCGGTTTGAACTTTTTTCAAATATTATGAAAATGAAATCAAAGGATGTAGGGGCATTGTAAAAAATAAATAATCAATATGTTATATCGACCGATATTTTGTATTTTTGACTCTATTACTGTTTTCATTCTATAATACAAAATGGCTGCACCTCTGTTTCCCATAATTAAAAAATTGTTTCAAGAAACACTCTCCGTTTCTTTCCTTGAGCTAAAAATACATTATTTTCTCAGGGTATTTTAGATCCAATACTGCATGGCAGATGGCTCTCAGTTCGAGAAGCAGCCCATATTGCTCTGTACCTCCCTGGTTACCGGAACCAGAAAGAAGTGAAAAGAGTGTAGGTGGTCACCAATGAGCGAGGTACAGAGCAATATGGGCTGCTTCTCGAACTAAGAGCTATCTGCCATGCAGTATTGGATCTAAAATACGCTGGTGGAGGTCGCCTGCTCCTGCTTTGTACAACATCTCACTAGTCAGTACATTTTCGGCTTTAAGTCCCTAAATCGCGGTCCCCAATTTGTTGACCAACCAAAGCTGTACTGACTAGGGGTAGACCCCGAAACTAGTATGCAGATGGGGTGATTGACAAATTCGTGACCATCTACACTCTTTTCACTTTACACTGGTTCTGATAACTAGCGAGGTACAGAGGAATATGGGCTGCTTCTCGAACTAAGAACCATCTGCCATGCAGTATTGGATCTAAAATACGCTGGTGGATGTCGCCTGCTTCTGCTCTGTGCAATATCTCACCGGTACTCCGCACATTTCCGGCTTTAAGTCGCTAAATCACCGTCCCCAAATTGTCGACCAGCCAAAGCTGTACTGATGAGGGGTAGACCCCGAAACTAGTATGTAGATGGGTTGATCGACAAATTGGTGACCACCTACACTTTTTTCACTTCGTTCTGGTTCCGATAACCAGCGAGGTACAGAGCAATATGGGCTGCGTTTCGAACTGAGAGCCACATACCACGCAGTATTGGGTCTAAAATACACTGGTGGATGTCGCCTGCTCCTGCTCTGTACAACATCTCACCAATCTCACAATGACATATGAGTCACCTGTTGACTCATAGTTTCATCAATTCGAAAAAAGCAAAGAATCAGAACTGCCACCAAAGAATAGCGCAGCCTGTTTCTATTTAGACAGTCACTTATCTAAAAGAGTAAATAATATTTTTGTTTCACAGCTACATAGTAAAAACCAACAGGAGAGAACAAGTTACTCAAAAAAAATAAAAATAATACAGATTAAAGTTTTTATCAATGAGTAAAATAGTTTTGATCTTTAGAATTTAGAATGTTTGTAATATCGGACATGATGAATATTTTACGTTATAGTACCGTACGTTTTTATTAGAAAACGTACGTAGAAAGCTATGAATTTTGACTGAAAAAGATGCAATAATAAAAATAAATAAGGTTTTCTTCCTTCATCCTTTTCTTTTGACATTTCACAGCCAAATAGATAAATGGACACCTTCTATTGGTTTTGATGTCTTTAAACGGACAGCTTCTATTTAAGTTGACCTAACATTTTACTTTCAGCTTACGCTCCACAGCCTGGATTCCACAACCAACCGCCGCCTTATGATGTGGCGATGTCCATGGGTCCGGGCTCTCCGCCACCACCGCAAACTGAGGCCTATGGAAAACAAGCTCCATACAACCCACATTACCAAAGTTAAGCACATTAAGGGAAGGTAGAAAACCTGATTTATTACAAGCTAATGCTAGTATTCTGTATAAATTATAAAAAAACTTTTTTTTTAGATGGTAAATGTTTTATAGGTTTTACTTACATTCACTTTTTCCTTTATCTTAGTTTTCTAAGGGACTCTATAAGGGCGAAAGTGTTTTCATAATTTTATTTTATATTTTATGTCATTTCGTGTTCTTGAAGCTGTTAGGCATTGGGAAGTAAGTGTTGCTGCCTATTGAATCACTAACTTGAATAATTTCTTTTGACATATCTTCTCTTTCTTGATTTAAATCGTAATTCTTGAGTTTTGAAGGAGCAGTTCGAGTAAAGCTGAAGAAATCCAGGATTCTCAGATCTATAAAAAAAATTAAATATTGGAGTATCTTGTTCCATGTCATGCATAGTTTTGTTTAAATACTTATAAACTAACGCACAAGTGTCTTCATTCAGGTGACAATAAAGAAAAAGTGATAATCTATTTGAAAGTAAAGTGGATACACTACTATGAATGATTTTTAGATAGGTATCAGGCGTCAGATAACTCTCGTTCTACGTTGCTCGTACATATAATGCATTATATTTTAAATACTGTGGATTATTGCGTGTACAGAGTGATTAGGAGATGGGAAATAAAGATCTGTCAACTTGTTTTACCTTTTTTAGGGAAATGAATTATATAATAACCAATTATCATACCAACGATTTGGAAAACTTATTTTAAGTTACTAAACAAGGGAGTCGCAAACGAGGGATTTCCATATCACCGATTTAATGAGCAGCAACAATATTAAAAAATATCATCACGCGCTTGATCACCATATCTCTTGTCTGTCTATAATGATAGGGAATTCGAAAAACCCTCTCTATTTCAGTATGCCAATATCTCAATCATTTTTAAGAAATAACAGCACTCAAACTCGTGTTTAGTTTGGTCAAATTTGTATTACTTCAGGTATACTCCTCATCCCGACCTGGAAACCATTATTCCTATATCCCTGTAGAACCCATAAGTTAACGAGTTATCAGAACTGAGGAAATCCTAAATCAAAACCTCCTATATCAAAACTGAGGAAATCTATTTAGATTTTTCAAACAAACCTTGAAAAGGAACAAATAATTGAATATCAGAAAATTTTCTAAATTAAAATTCTCACAAATTTATCCAAGCTAGAGCATATTTCGGCAATTTTGGTCTTTTATTTCTAACATATGTATCCTTCTAACAACGATTTTTCGTGCTTTATCACCATATTTTCCCTAATTTATATTCAACTTTTCCTCTAATAGCTTTTTTTTATTATTGTGATACCGATATGTGTTATTCTGAAGTCAGTAAATGTTGGATTCTGGATATGTACGTTGTCTCGCTCAGTACGTACGTAGTTGCAAAGTTACAATTAAATCAAATTAGGTCATTTCAGTAGGTACTTATTTGGATTCTAGCATTGTGACTTACTTTATTCTATATTAGTAAGTAAGTATAAGTTGAAAGTATGAGCTCATGCTCTTATAAGCATTATAAAATAATCAAGACTGTACGGTTAATGAAATAAATGTATTATTCTTTTTAGATCCATTTATTTCTTTGAAACTTGGGCTTTTAAGGTTGCTAGAAATGTGAGGTGTGAATCGGGTGTAAAGGGGTCCTGAAGAAAAGCAAATGGATCTTATAAAATTGCGTGCTTTTTTATGGCACGCGATTGTAGCTAACCGAACGACGCGAAGCGGAAATTAGATGCTCATTTCCTACTCCTACGATTGACTCTTTGCTACGGCTCTCACACGACTCTTAACGATTTACGGCCTCGCCTTATGGCTCATATATAATACACTATTACTGAACTGAACTCGGGGAAGTGGATGAATCCCTTCAAAACCTTAGTATTCAAGTTTTGTCGTTTATGTGGTGGTTCGATTTTGGCCACTTAAGTGTTTTTGTTTCAACTTTTAACATTCATAATAGTGACTGATGCACAATGTGGAAAACTGGATAAGAGTAAGTGGTGTTTCGTGTCGGAATTCCTAAATCCATTCCCCAATGCCCCAGAAAAACTGTTTTTGCTAATATGCAATGTACTTTAGGAATTATTGAAGTGCTGAGTTCATTATATGTTTCCCATCAATCTAGTCAGTTATGCACCAGTTGACTTTTTGCCAGTGGCTATATGGCTACTCGATGATGTTTTTTCCCGACCTTTCTTCGTTTTCTTTTGTCACTGTTCAGTACTTAGCAAATATTTATATTTCTTGGTTTTTTCTTCTCGTTTTGTTTGCACAGCAAATATTTATATTTCTTTGTTTTGTTCTTCTAGTTTTGTTTGCACATCTTTTTATCACAGTAGGTCTACTTAAGCAAGAACAACCTTACTGGTCTTGTTTTTGTTGTGCTGGTTGTAATAATGCAGCAAAATTCTTGCTACTCTTCCAATTCAGCCTCAAAAACATAAAACTTTGATGCTGTTCACAACAAGTTCTCACAAAACGGAGTGTCTTAGGATGGGCATCAGTTTCCTTAATCAAGTCAATATTGTCATTGATCTACCTCTAAATTGCTAATATTTTAGAGACAAGTTGCAGAAAGATACCCAATCTGTTGTTCTGGCAACCGGGTAGTGTGGTATTCGCATGGAGCACCCCTGCCCCTGCCGCACTCAACCACCCAGGACGAACCAGTGCGTCACGTGTAGTATTTACCATGCGCCTGCCCACTAAAAACATTCTCGACTCCATGAGAGTGCCCTTGAAAGCGGCGGCAGCACTCTTCAGAGTATTCATCACATCTCCAGGACCTCTTTTTTGCCATTTAGAATTACCGCCTCTGTTTTCTCTGGTGCAAGGCTTAGTGAATGCTCACGAAGCCAGTTTTTACATCTAGAGTTTGCTGTATTTCCCACCTCCATCACTTGGTGTTTAGTTTTGGCGCTTATTACCAATGCAGTGTCGTCGTCATAGCCTACAGGTAGAACCCTCTATGATGACGCTTCTCTTCATATTGGATCATACATGGTATTCCACAATAGTGGGACTAGTACGGAACCTTGGGGATTTGGATTCGTCTATTCTGAAAATAGTCATTTATATACTCTCCGGTTTTCCAGTTCTCGCAGAATATCCGGCCATGCTGCACTATTGAAAGCATTTCTAACGTCTAAGGTGATCAGAGCGCACCATCTTTTTCCTTGTCCTCCAAGTTCAGTGTGGATTGCTTTATCCATTACCAGTTTTAATGCGTCTATTGTTAATCTTTTCGCTCTGAAGCCGAACTGAGAATCCGAGAAACGGGCCCGCTCGACTATCTCGGCTTCGATGGAGCTTCCATTCTTGCCATGGAGTCTGCTATGCAGAGAGGCCTGTATAAGCTAGGTAAGTCAGGATCCTTTCCTGGTTTATTTATTAGCATAAGCCTAGCTAGCTTCCATGTATTTGGAAATTCTTGGTTTTCCAGTAATTGGTTCATAGTTCTAAGAGTTACATCCGGATCGGTTTGGATGAAAGCTCGTATTGCCTCCGCAAGGAGCCCGTCTGGACCTGGTGCGTTTCCTAATTTTAATTTGTCAACTGCTGTATTTAGTTCTGACATTGTAAATGTATCAAAGCGCGCCGGACATTTTATCGGGCATTGGTTCGTAGTTTTCAGGGAATAGGTGCCTGGCAGTTTCCCGTTTTTTGTTCGTCGTAAGTTTAAGCGGAAATTCTTGTCCTATCTGTTTCATTACTAGTTTGTATCCTGTCGCCCAAATGTCCTCGTTTAACTCGTTGCAAAGCGGGTTCCATTTCTTTTCCTTTTCTTGGTCAATTAGTTTACTCAAGAATTTCTCTTTTGTTTTGTATTCGTCCCAAATATGCACCGAGTTTATCGATCTCACATTTCTGCAGTTTGCCCTGGTTGCCTGCCTCCTTGCCCTTATGCAGTTCATTCTAGTTTCTTTGATACTTTCGTTCCATCAGTACGGCTGTTTAGAGCCATTTTCTTGGCGCTTAGACGCGGCTTTGCACGTTTTGAATGCCTTAATCATATATTTGGTCAGTTCTTTGGCGCTGTTTGTTTCTGGGTGGCATGCAATGAGTTCTGTGAAGACATCTGACAACTGTTTCAGATCTGGAAGTGGTCTTTCTTTCAGCCCCCTGAGCCGTTTTTGGGTGCTGGCGATTTCGATGCAGATGTGTCTGTGCACATCATGTCTTATTCATTCAAGATTGTCCAGCTTTTGATCTGTTTTGGTAAGTTGTTGCTGGCGAAAGTTATGTCACTGGTATTTGAATTCTTATTGAAAAAAAGAAATGATGGAAAATACTTTCACAGCACTCCAAACATCTGACTAGAGGCATATCTCTACCATCTCTATGCTTTTCGCCAACATTTCTGCTACCGTGTATGTGCTTAGTCCAATCCTGGAATATGGCGTACGTGACCTAGTCAGCTCGACCCACCAATAAAAGATAGTTCAGGTTAGATATTGCAAGTTGACTAATTGCAAATCTCATTCTAGTTTTTTAGTGAAAATGCGCCAACGAATAATGGTTGAAGTTAATTTTGTAGTTCGCAGTTTTGGCTTTAAAAATATAAACTTTTATAGAGTTCACCACAAGGAGTCAGGAAAAAGCGAGTGATGAAAGATGGAAATGGGGGAAATTCTATCATTGTTCTTCCTCGAGATAGGTGGTACCTTGGAGACAAGCCACGGGCTTACACTGTTTTCGGCTCTCAAGCGCTCTGAGGGTATTCACATCCATTTAACATTTGGTCATTTTAAGGATTTAAGGTAAGTACTAGATTATTTCGTTTGAATTAATTGAGTAAATAGTTGTAAAGAGTGAAATACTGTTTAGTAGCTAATGTAGGTAACTAAGTACTTACATATTATAATCTAAAGACAAGCTTGCTCCTATTTAGAAATTACACTTGTTATGGGATATAAGGAAGTAGCCCTTGACCGAGCCTTGAAGTTCTCAGACACCCAGCTTGTTATGGTTCCTAGCTTATAAATACTGAGTATGGTAACGAAATCTAAATGCTCAGAGTGCCGACACAATATCTTATCAAGCTAGAGTGAGGTGGAATAATGTTCAGACTCTTAGGATGTCAGGTATCTCAGAAATTATAAGTCATAGAAGTTTAAGATAAAAATCTTATTAAAGACTCCTGTATCTGATGTACCTATTTCGCGGATCAAGCATTAAATTCAAAACCCTTTTGACTAATAACAAAAATGGCCCTGAAAAATAAAAGATGTTTACTTTTAGAGGGCTGTGCTAATATAGTTTTTAAGGTTGCGTCCAAAGCTGGCATCAGAGACCGGCGCTGTTCTTTAAAAAAGTGCTTGATGTGATTAGTTTTAAGTACCTACTTACTACTTGACCTACTTAATACTACAAAGTACTGACAGTACGTTAATAATGAAAGTTTTTGTTTAAAGTGTTTTCTTGGTCATGGTTTATAATATAATTTTTATTTATAACTTTCAATCATTTAAGTATAGTTTCTGAGATACAAACTGTCTTTTTGGCTACTGACTGTTTATTTTTTCCATTTTTTTCAAGAGGTTTGTTATGCATTCACAGTAATTCACACCAAAAATGGACTGCTACTGCCAAACGAACCCTCTCTTTTATAAAACTAAGAGAGTACAAGTAAATCTGCCCCTAAAAAAATGCTGCACCTAACTGGTCTGACCATGTCTCCTGTACATTTTTCAGCCTCGCTAATGCAGAAAAAAAGCGTTACGTTTTTTTGAGAAATGTTAAGCCTTGAGGACGACAAGGGAAGCAGTCATATGGATTTTGCAAGAATGACAGTTGTAAGAAAGAGATGTTCATTGGTCTAGTAGAGAATAATTACGTTCAACTTTAGAATCAAAAATGGATTTCTCCAGATGTCCTACCATTATAGAAGTAAGGGAGTACAGGTAAACCTGTTCCCAGAAAAATGCTCTACCTAACCGGTGTTACCACGTCTTCTGTACGTTTTTCGGTCCTTGCGATGCAGAAAAAAAGCGTTACGATTGTTTGAGAAAACTTAAGCTTGGAACAGGACAACAAGCGCGGTAGTGATATGGATTTTGCAAGAATAACAGCTTTAATAGATGTTTATAAGTAACTTTTTAAAAATGTCAAAAAAAGGAGATTTTAAATGTGCCTAAAAATTGACCAATGATTGGGTCTGTTTTCGAAACTATTGAAAGAATGAGGCTCTGGTTCTGTGGCATTCCTAATAACATTAGTTCCTCTATTGGTTCTAAAGTTATAATTTTTCAGAAGTGCTTTTGGTCTTTTTAAAAAAAAAATGTTAGATTTTCAATTTCTTTTCCTAAAACATCCTAAAAGTCAAGATAATAACATTTAGACATAAAGTTAGGAACATGGTTTATTTTAATAACTAACGTATATACAAATATATATTGTTTATAATTATTTTATATAAATTTTGGTGTGCTAAATTACATAAATACTTAAAATAATTCTATATAAATACACTAAAAGACTAACGGATATCTTATTTTGAGAATCATACAAACATCACATGCATATAGGATACAGCACTTAAGAGAAGTATTTCAAGGTTTGCATTGTTTGAATTCCGATACTTGAAAATGTACGTGTCTGTTGAGACCTCATTGATTGCAACACACGAGACTAGTTAAATCAGAGCATTTAATATTATTGGATATATTTTTTGTTTGTTTTTTTAAAATATAACTCAATTCGAATCTCAATTCAAATTGATTGGTTTCATATATCTTAGTTGCACTGTAAAAGATGTGATACTGCTATATAGTTTATGTATGCTATACTTACTCCTAATACAAAATAATATGTTAATTAAATTATTATTAAATGCACTTGAAAATATCCGAAATGTTATTAAATTTAACCGATTTGAGCACTTTCTTACGAAGACTAGAGTGTAAGAGTATTTGACTCCCTATCGCTTTTTCTACTACAAACATTGTTTATTGAACATTACCAAATCGAATACGAAAAAGAATTTTGTAATTTTAATTAATTCACTACAATACTTTGTAAATACTGCTTATCAGTCAACATATGCCTTCAGAGTCTTCGACGATATACCTTCAAAACGATTATAAATAGAGGGCTTAAGTTGTTCTTTAAATGAATTCCTCCTAATTAATAAAACGTTGGATTATACGGGGCCTGTTTCTTGTATCCTTCACGTTCTAACGGTGGAATACTACCATAGATGAATTGGTTGTTCGATTCTCCCACTCGTGGTGACCGCACACCGAAGAGTGGGTTGTAGGATTCTTGTCGTTCGTAAGCCTCGTTGACCACTCCTCCATCAGTCGGCGAATTCTTATACTTCTCCAGGAATGACAAGTCTTTCAATATCACAAAGTCACCTTTCACCTCCACCTCTCTTGACGAATAATCTGCAAGAGAAAGGAAATTAGAATTAAAACGGTTTTTAATCGAATAATTCTGAGGTGTTTTTCTTAAAAACTCGCAGATCAAATTGACTTTTAATCGGTGTAATAATGTTTTGGTTTTAACAAACCAGATTAATGGGAAGTAATGTTATCATGATTTATGATGGATGATAATTTTTGTAATCCATGTAAATATCAACGGAAATATCGAGATACATATTTTCCACAGCTAACAGAGTGACGTAACTTATTTTATGTCATACTGGTTCATTATCAGCTCAATAATGGTGCAGTTTGTTATACGACAGGCTGTGCTTTATTACGTCCATTGACAAATTTTAGCTTTTTCTTACGTATGAAGTTGAAAAAATTTGATCGATGTTGGTGGAACTTTTTACGGATTATTTTTTAGTTTTAGGTTCTAAATTGGAAATTGAGTTCATCTACTATACAACTTTGGAGGTTTGGTACCTACATTTTCTAATCCTTAAAAAAGTAGGAGCTCAATTTACATAATTTTTTTCGTCTTCAATTCAAATGTTTTCTACTTATCAGTCATGAAAACACACACTGAAATAATTGTGTCATCATCTGCATGAAGTGTTAAAAATGATTGTTTCAAGTGGGATGTCAAGAAATTTAAATAAACAATGAAAACAATAGTGGCCTAAAGAGGCTGCCCTGTGGCGCTTCCCAAATGCTACTTTTAATATATGTTATCTATTTTTGTTACATGAAATCTGTTAGATAAAAAACTTTTTATCCATTTAATCACTTAACCACTTATATCATATAAATCTAATTTCTTATCAATTGTCATAAATGCGCATTTCAGTTCAACAAGTTAAATTTTTAATAATTTAACTCAGAAATATCTGACTTAATAGCTGCCATAGACTGTGACGTCTTAATAGCACCCAACTTAGGTAGCTCATCAAAGCTTGTTCTAGATCAATTTCCTGGTAACTTTAGCAGAAAGATATTTTCCAACGAATTGAAATACTGATCAATTTTAATGCCACCATTTCTATGGAAATTAGCCTACTTCTAAAATTGACCTATTGGGCCTAAAGTCGTCAAGTAATTTAACCACTTGTTCTGAATTGAAATATTCGACATCTAAAAGGTCATTTAATAAATATTTCAATAGTAAAGTGAAACAAATATTTTAATGACAAAGAATTTGTATTCCTTAAAACTTAAAAGTGAGAAGATCCAACTTTTCTCTTAATATTTCAAGACTTATTCTGGAAATTAACAATCACTTGTAGCGGTTTAGCAAAGCCACAGCCAAAGATAAAACTATGCGGAACAGTAGTTCAACATTTGTTACGTTTGTTGAGTTCCATTCGCAGTTTTTACAAAGTTAATTACTGAAGAAGTATAGGGTGTGAATCAAAAATAATAATTAAGTCTGGATGCCCAATTATCTTCACATTGACATATTGAACATTACAGGCTAGATAGTGAGTATTGTACCCTTACTCTAGTAATGACATTCTTTAAATACATCCTCTGTGACTTGCAACAAGGGCGGTATTTAAGATTTTTTGATTTATCAATATACCCTGCTTAGCTGCAGTACTCTCTAATCCTTAAATAATCGTATATTTAAAATAGGAGAGGTCGTTGTTCTGCAATGACAAAATATTTTTCGCTTCTTATTTAGGTTTTTTTCTGCACTTTGTTCCCGTCCGCATTATGGATCAGCCAGCAACTATATACTGGTACACAAACATTTACAACTGAGAGTGTGTTAAGCATTGCAAAGCAAAAAACCCAGAACACAACACAAAACCCTTATCACACAATCGAATCTAACGTTTGAGCAAAAAATAGATAATTTAGTCAACAGCAATGGCCTCTTGTAACAGTGGACATTATGTACTTTCCCGCACAAAACAACAAGAAAAAAAAGGAAACTTTGATGATTCTCTAAAGATTCGGTTTAGGAGGTGGTGACTATTTATAATACAAAATATCAAACAATACAAATAACTTTTGAGTTGGTCAACAAAAATGGAAGCAAATAACTCACAAATTGATGTTTGTGAGTTATTTGCTTCTAGGTGATGGCTCTCCAGGAAATATAATTCGGAATCTTGTATCGACTCCTCATCAGTGGTATTTTGCAAATACCAAAAAACACACATCAATCATACCTTCATTAGAGCAAAACTCTTTGGTTGCCATTTACAGAGAAAGACGAATGTCTAATCCTACTTTCAAGAAGCATCATTATCAAGAAAATAAGGATGTGTCATTGGACACAAGGCAAACAAATCTTGAAAAAGGCAGTTCTGGAGCCAGTGCATACTTACAAAGTAGAACAAATAAAAACAGACGAAAACTCAATAAAGCTACGACAGATCTAAGACATAATTCTTAAAGAACCAAAACAAGCGACAAAGGGTTGTAGATACTTTCCAGGCAAAAGCTTTAGGAACATCTACTAAAGCAATCTAGTACTTGCTCTGGAAAATCAATAAAAAGCTGCTTTATTTAACTCTTAAAACAATCAATTAAAAACAAACACAACTCCTGCACATTGGAAAGACCAAATATTTGGTCCAAGTATCAAATGACGTCACTAGTAGGTACTTTTTTAACAGTGAGGGGTACCTTTCTTTTACACTTTTAACACTAGGGATTGTTATCCGATAATAAACAGGGCCTGTATATTATTGATTTTCACCACCTTGGTTTGAACACCGTTTAGAGAAAATAGGAAGGTCTAATCCTAAGTCCAAAAAGCATTAGGGTTTGCCACACCCTTTCCACCAGCCTGAGAAAATCATGAGGTGTCATTGGCTACAAGACAAACATTTGTCGAAAAAGCCAATTACAAACCAATGCGCAGTAGTAACAAAATAGAACAAAGGAAAACAGACTTAAACTTAACAAGGCCACGGAAGTTCTAAAAGATGTGACCTATGAAAAAGAAAAGTAAGCGACAAAGGATTCCAGGTACTTTCCAGACCGAAGCCTTAGGTCTGTCTTTAAAAGCAAGGGACTACTTGCTCTGGAACGCCACTCTTCAACTCCTAGATCAACCAATTAAAAGACACAGCTCTTCAATCAGATCACAACCAATCATTTACCTATGTTTACACCGCAAAGACAAAATATTAGGTCCAAGTATCAGATGACGTCACTAGTACTTTTTTAACGGTATAAACACTAGCGATAAAATATATCTGCTAATAAGAGTTGACAAGGCCTGCATAATAAAGACTTTTAGCGAGGTACCTGTGAGTTATGGCATTTTGAATGTACTATAATGGTAACTATAATGATTCAATTTGGAAGTTCTAAGAACTCAAAGTACTACTGAACATGTCTTTTAGAACCTATCTTAAGAGATAATATCACAAATTTGAACTTGAGTATGAAGCCATGATTTCGTAAAACATTTCAGTCTACTTGACTTCACAGAGGACCTTGAAGTTAGCTGCGTGTTACTGGTTAACCCCAGAAGTCCAGGGAGCCGTACGAGAATGGGTAGCAAATTATAGAAGAAGTACCTTAACATAAGGTAAATATGCCTAAAAGGTTTCACATATTAAATTTATTGTATTACAAATACTTGTTTGAAAGAGCATTTAGAGCCGACGGTTTATCTTTCGTTAAGGCGTCGCTTGATGATGTTAGTTATAGGTTCACACTGCGACCCTTTTTGCTCATGCTGTTCTGCAGTGCGTTCGGTGTTCTTGGTGTCACTCTCATTTTGAAGGATCCGGAGATACAAACACCTCGGTGTGGACGATCTTTCTAAAGCACTCAGTGACACAGACCGCAAACCTTACGGGACATCGGTCAGTTCCGTCAGTATGTCCACCAAGTTGACACCTCTCTCGTTCTCAGTACATGAGTTCATTGGTGTCTCGGATATAGTTGCAGTGCGTCATAGATTCACAGTTTTTGTCGGTTTTCTGAGGTTCTGCAAATGCGATACTGCCACCTCATAGACTAGAATTTCGTCGGACCTCTACATCTGGCTTGTTATGGCCCAGCAGCTTCTCAGTCCGGATTTTGGTGCCCGCAGCAGAGGGATGGTATGTTGCCCTACCAAACTGGAGCTTTCTGTGGCGTCTATGCGGTGCTCTCATGCTACTCAAAATGGTCTCTAAAATCCAATAGACTCCGTTATAGTGTATGGTGCGCGAGCTCCCGCAGTGCAGGCACTGGCGACATGGTAAGGGGTTTTATTAGCATCACAGTCCTTTTACTCTGCATTTTCGTCTGTTGAGTCCCATCCTCAGGCCACGCTGTTGCTCCTCCATTGCCGTCACCGGAGCTCCCTTTCCCCTTCTCAAATGTGGAAAGTGAGAAAGATTTTCTTTCGATGATATCCGCACAGTGGAGTGTATTAGAGAGTATTCAGTTTTGTCTCCATGTTTTGCTCGATGCGTTAAAAGTTGTCTAGTGTATCCTTTTCCAGTTGGTCTATCTATTTTAACCCTTGTTTCCGTTGGGAGAAGAAAAAAGGGACATGTCGTCCTCCATATATTCTGTATACGTTCTCAGATAAAATTGCAAGAGTGCAAGAAGCAAAAACAGTAGTTTTTGCCAGTTTACTGGTAATTTCGTTATTTCAGATACACATACGAAGCTCTGATGGATACTGTCTCCTACATCAGGGGTAAAAGTCCTTTTCGAGCCTGAAGTAAGATATACGGCTAAGGACTAGGTAAGTCTACCTCATACCAAATCATTCTTCTGCTCTATTCAGGGGTCCATCTACATTTTTCAGAAATTGATCCTTTTACAGGCTCCCTGGCCGATTGCCTTGTCGATTTGATTAAAATACCCTACTCCACCATATCCCACTCTCCCCAAAGCACCGTGAAGGGTCACGTGGGTTCCCTAGTTCTCGGACACCTGTCCGGACTATCCACGGTATGCATGAAGGGCTGGTTCCACTACTACGAGGGCTACCCCTTGCGGAAATGTTGTATGCCAATTCGGATGATGAAGCTTTTAGGTGCGTTGATCAAGCATCGTTTAAAAGTTAACAACATCTCTTCGTAACCAACGCTGCTGGAGGCCTGAGCCCAAAATGCCGCGTGGACGACATAATGTTCGTTAAGGACCACATCAACATCATGGGTTTTGCCGGAAACAACCCCTTACAGGGGCCCAACGGCGAACGCTTCAGCGTCAGATTTCCTCTCATGAATCAAGCCTACGACCGAGATATCATCGAACTGGCCAAGAAGGTGAGCCCATGAGGTCGGGTTGGGGGATAAAGTCCACGAAGGGGTCTACACTTGCATCGGGGGCCCCAATTTTGATGCGGATGTGGTAAGGTAAACGAAGGCAATTTGTATGTATAACACTAAAGTGTGTTTATAGAATAATCGTCTTTTCGGTCCAAATAGACAAGCCAAACAAAATTTTTTAGCACTTTTTTCTTCTTCTTCTTCCAATGCGCATCCACTAATGGATGTTTGCGATAACATTTTCCATTGCTTCCCTATTCCTTGCGGTGTGTATCAACGACTGTACATCGTGTTAGGTCTGTCCACTGTCTGATATTTCGCAGCCAGGACATTTTCTTCCTTCCGATCCCTCTCCGGCTTTCGATCTTGCCTTCAATCAATAGGTGCAAGAATTGATATTTCGTGTTTCGCATTATATGCCCCAGATATGCCTTTTTTCTTTTCTTGATCAATTCGAACAGTTTACGTTGTCTGTTCACACGTCTTAGGACGTCTTCGTTTGTTAATCTGACAGTCCAAGGTATCCTCAGAATTCTGCGATACAGCCATATCTCAAAAGTCTCTAGTTTGTTAATGGCAGTCGCCCTTAAAGTACAGCCAGCCCTCCACTCCGTACAGCAGCACCGACCAAACGAAGCACTCGATGAACCTGAGTTTCAGGTTAAGGTCAAAATAGGAACAGGTAAGCACTCTTCGGAACCTCAGGAATGCCTCTCGAGCTTGTTGAATGCGACATTTTATTTCCCTGTCTGATGTCCAGTTTTCGAAAAGCCAGATGCCCAAGTATTTAAATTTGTCCACTCTTGCTAAGGGAATTGTGTTAAATGTTATGGTGGAGTTTTCAAACATATTTAGGTTTCTAGAGATAATCATAAACTTTGTTTTTTTGATGTTGATCTTTAAGCCCATATATTTGCTCTGTTCTCCCACTCTATTGATCAGTTGCTGTAGGTCGTGTACGTTGTCAGCGATTAAGACCGTATCGTCAGCATAGCGGATATTGTTAATCCACACTCCATTAACTTTGACTCCCATCTCTACATCTTCTAAAGCCCCTTCGAATATTGCTTCCGAATATAAGTTAAATGGGACTGGAGACAGCACACATCCCTGTCGCACTCCCCTTCTAATCTGTACTGCGTTGGACATATTATTACCTAATTTGATTTGTGCTGTTTGGTTCCAATATAGGTTTTCAATGCATCTGATATCCTTTTGGTCTATATCAAGCCTACTGAGGAGCTGCATTAATTTGTGGTGTTGTACGCGATCAAATGCCTTTTCCTAGTCTATAAAACAAAGACACACATCCTTTCTCTGATCATAGCAGTTTTGGACAAGGACTTGTATTGCGACCACCGCTTCTCTTGTACCCAACCCTTGTCGAAACCCAAATTGCGAGTCGCCCATGTCTCTTTCACATTTCTTGTATATTCTCTGGTGTATGATTTTAAGGAATATTTTTAATGTGTGGCTCATCAGGCTAATAGGTCTGTGATATTCAGATTTTCTTGCATTGGTCTTCTTAGGCAGAGGGACAAAAGTAGAGCATAACCACTGTTTGGGGTAGTGACCGGTCTCATATATAGTGTTAAATACTTTGTGTAGTGCGGTTATACCTCTTTCATCTAGGAGTTTAAGTATCTCTGAAGGGATTTCATCTGGGCCAGCCGCTTTGTTATTTTTTTGAGTTACGTATGGTGTTTTCTATCTCGCTCCTAGTGATCGATGGGCCGGTTAGAGAGTTATTAGTGTCCACTGGGGGTCTGTCGTCGTCAAAAAGTTCTTCAATATACCTTTCCCAGACATTGATATTTTCTTTGCTGTCGAGAACTATCTGGTTATTGTTATTTACTGTTATGGTTGATCTCATTTTTTTTATAAATGCCAGCAGTCTCCTTCAGCTTTTTGCGTAGATTAAAATCATCGTGTTGATTTTGCAGCTGTTCTATTTCTGCGCATTCACGTTTAAGCCATTCGTGTTTTGCTATTCTAATCTTTGATCTTATTAGTCTTTGAATTTCTTTATACATGCTGCTGTCCATCTTGTTCTTGTGCTTCCGACGTTCATCCATCAACAGCAAAATCTCATCCGTCATCCATTTTTGTTTTTTGTTTTTTGTCTTATATCCTAATCTGTTTTGCATTGAATTTGTTGCAATGTCCATTATCCTTGTCCAAAACTGCGTCGGTTCCTCTCCAATATTCGATGTTATTGCTTGAGTCTGTGTGTTTATCTCATTACCCATCTTAGACTTTATTATTGGATTCTTCAGTTTTTCCAACGCCACCCGTCGCTGTGTGGTTGGCTTTCTTTGACTTGACAAGGAAATTTTCAGGGCAGCCACCAACAGCACATGGTCAGAAGGTACACCATCCCCAGGATATGTGACGGCCCTCTTGATGGTCGAGCAGAATCGTTGAATAATCAGGATGAAATCTATTTGGTTTCGTACCAAGTTATGTAGTCGGTCCGCTGGGGACTTCCAGGCATAAAGTCGGCGAGGGGGTAGTTGAAACCATGTATTTGTTATTTTTATGTTTTCCTCTCGGCAGAATTGCAAAAGTCGATCATCCCTCTCGTTCCTTTCCCCAAGACCATATAATCCAACCAACTCCCAACTCTGCCCTCACCTGTTTTGGCGTTGAAGTCACCCATAATTATGTTGACGTCGTGCTTTTTGGTCAATTTAAGCAATTATTTGACTTCATCATAAAATTCTTCCACATCATGGTCAGGTGAGTCTGCAGTTGGTGCATATACCTGTATTACGTTAAGATCGTTTGGCTTGGCTCTGAGCTTCAACAAGGCAGTACGGTCCGAGTATGGGACAAAGTCCACGACAGATTTCAATAGTTCCTTAGCCACAACGATTCCTACACCTTTCCTATGTTTTGGATCTTCATTCCCAGAGTAGCACTTTTTAATCTTGTCTAAATGATACCAATGGGTCCCAGATTTCCCTCTTTTTTTGGGACCACAGGACCACATACGAGTAGTGATAACAGACTAGGAACTTAAAATTAATTTTTCTAAAAAATATTTATACTATACAGGGTGTTTTTTTAAGATAGACCATATGAATTTCCATGCAATGAAGTTCGATGTTCTTTTTACGCGTTTTTCCCACGACGTTTCGGCGTCCTTGCGGTATGTCGTGGAACTCGCTTCCAGTGTGAATTTAGAAACGTAATTTACTCCTTCCTGTTGAAACTGTTGTCGTGTTTAAAGATTTCAATGGCTTCTCTCGTTAGTCTCGGATGGAAACGCTGTGATTGATATAAGATATAGGAGTCGTGACCTTCGGTGGGAGCGTGCTCTGCTACTGCTGACTTTTGTGTTTATCCCAGCCTGCAACTCCTCTTGTGTTCCGTAATCCTCGTGTTGCCTCTCCGAGAAGAAAACAACTTTTAAGCAGATGAGCAAACTATAGTTTTGCTCTTCTGTTTAAAGTGGTATAGGTGTGTTAGGGGGGCATTTCTCGAGATATGTTTACTTAACAAATCAATAATATTTTGGCCTCAAGAATCCCCTGTTTACGTTTGGCCACTTAATTTCGGGACACCGTCTGTATATGCACAATCAAATGACGTTTATGAATGTTGTTTAATTCGCAGTTTTCATAGCACGTTTGATATTATGATGAAGCGACAACACGTCTATGAACATTTTGGGTATTTATGGTACTCGGAGTCGTAAGTTTTTAAACCTGCACCACAATGAGCAGTTTTTTTTATCGTGTTTGATCTATTTTTATTTTAGAAAACCAACTCATTAGGATAATCGTCATGCCGTTCTATTCTCGAGAATAATAGTAAATACGCCTTACTTAGCAAACAATATGTTGCGATATATCATACTTTTCGTCAGTTAATTGTACTTATTATTCACCTGAATTGCCAAACAAGCATCACCGCTTTTCAAAAAGCGAATCAAGTCATTTCAAATCCTTATCAGGCATTAACTTATCATGTGACTTAAGTTTTTAATTGGGAGGAATTAAGAGTACATTGTTGTACTTTATTAGGATATTCGCCACATTAGCCGATTTGCATTGCACACAGTGCTTTAAATAGTTGAAGAGTCATCAATGTTTGGTCTGGCACATCGTTCGATCATAAAGCGATAACGTAATTACTTACATACTTTTGATTGTCACCTAAACTGAAAAATCTGTGTAATGTCTAAGAATTTAAGCGAAAAATATAGGAATGTTCCGTGTTTATGGTTTTGGATTTCGCAGAATTTGTTTAAGGGAAAATAAATCTTTCAAAAGACGTTAAATATTTATTGTGGGGTTACTGCCTTCATAGAAAAATACATAGATTTGTTTAAATAACAATATGAAAAGTACAGAAACTACGCCATCCAAAGTTGCTGTAATTCTCTATGTTATTTCTACATGAACAAAGAAATGTTTATTCGATGACTATTTGACTTAAAGGACTTTTTAAACCCAGTAAGGACAGATTAGGTATTTGGACACATGTTTTGCTTTATATTGTATACAGGTTTAGTTAATGTCGGTACTATACGTTACAATTTCAAATGTTTACTTTCAATTATCTTCAATTAACAAAGGTCAAGTGACTTGTATTTGATAAGGGTTGGCAAATTTTTTATCTAACTAAAAATCAGTTAAGTTTAGATAACCCGACTCACAGCAAATTGAGTAGGAAATAATAGTGGTACTAACAGGGGATAATTAAAAAAGAGATGACATAATTAAGGTGTATTTTGTTCATGCTCTTAAACGTAATCTTACTACTTACCAAAATCAGGGGGAAGTGCTGAAAAGGGTACCAAATACACTTGGCTTTTCACCGAAAGGCTCGAAACACTTCTTTCGTATCGCCGAGCTACATCTTGAGGTGTTCTTAAGACACCTGAAATGAAATTCTAGTAATATCACTTTTTAAGATTTTTTAACAATTATAATGAGAAGGGTTAGTATAGTAGTATGTGTGCTTCTTTTTATTATTTGGTTAGCGCATCAATTTCGGTTCTCTCAATCAGAAGAGGTCCTTAGGGCCGGAGCCTTAAGCTCCATTAAAATATAAAAACTTCTATGTACATAAAAGAGGCAGAATATACTAATAAACTGGAGCCGATAGTTTGGAATTGCTGAATTAGAGCCGAAACCGGTCCGCGACCAATCTAATAGAAATTTGTCCGCAAAGTATTCTCTTTTCGTCACTGCCTAAGTGACCTTTTGACTTATATCACCCACCTGGATCTACGGGAATACTGTATATGGCGGATGTAGAAGCGCCCGTAGAAATCGAGGATAATTCTGGACCATATCTGATGTTTTTGGCTCTTCTGCGTCTTTTGCCTGAAAAGGAAAAAGTCGGAAACTGGTCATCCACGCCTTTCGAAGCAAAATGGAAATCTTCGAAATCCAGGGTTGAATTCATAATTTAGTTGAGTTCAAACTTTCCAAAAACTGGCAAAAGTTTGGTTTGTACTGCTATAATAGTGTGGTAGATAAATAATTTTAAATGTCCAGGCCTTTTTTCGGTTTTACTGGAGTCCCCTGGCCCTACAAGCGCAGGGCATCACACAATTTTATGTGTGAAAGTAAATAATATGGTCGTAGATTTCAAAGCGCTTGGGATACTGGAGACTTTAAAATTTTATGTATTGTTTCCTCAAAATCAGTGGCGGATCCAGGGAGGAGGCGCCCCCCCCCCCCCCAACCTTTTTTGACTTCTTTTAGATTTCTTGGGGATTTTTGTTTGACTGACTGATCAACGCAATCGCACAACTGAAAAAATGTTGACGACTTTTGAAATCGACCTCCGTGGGGGTCTAAAATATTGCTAGGTAGGAGGTGAAAGAGGACATCAAGAAGAGGAAAAAACCGTTGGATTAACTCCAATCGGTCCAAGCGTTCTCAAGTTATCAGCGATCAAAATTGAGAATTGATAAAAAAGTCGTAATACACCACCCTTTGGACATTTTTGAAAACATTTCGGAAGGTTTTTTTTGTTGTTTTTGATCGGAATGGCACGCTTGCAATCTCCTAAGAACGTAACAAACTCAATTAGAATTAATTTATTCTCTAAAGAGGTTTTTTTTTAAATGGTAAAAAAACGCGATTATAAAAGTGCTTAAATTCGACTTTCGAAGGGGTGTATCTCCGAAAATATTGCATCTACGGAACTTCCGATGGCGGGAGGTGAAAGAGGACATCAAGAAGAGGAAACAGCAGTTGGGTTCACTCCGATCGGTCGAGGCATTCTCAAGTTACCGGCAGTCAAAGTTGAGAATTAAGAAAAAAGTCGTAATAACATTTTCGAAAAAATGTAAAAAAAATTGTTTTGGTGTTTTCGATCGGAATGGCACGCTTGCATTCTCCTAAGAACGTAACAAACCCAGTTGGAATGAATTTAACCTCTGAACTAACCTCTAATGAGTTTTTTTTTTAAAGGGGCGGAACTTCCGGTGGCGGGAGGTGAAAGAAGACATCAAGAAGAGGAAACCACAGTTGAATTCAGTTCGATCGGTCGAGGCATTCTCAAGTTACAGGCTGTCAAAGTTGAGAATTGAGAAAGAAGTGGTAATAGCCCTCCCCATTGGACATTTTCGAAAAAATTTAAAAATTATTTTTTTTGCTGTTTTTGATTGGAATGGCACGCTTGCAATCCACTAAGAACCTTAGCACTAAGACCTAACTAAGAACTTAACAAACCCAATTCGAATCATTTTAACCTCTAAAGAGGTTTTTTTTTGAAATGGTCAAAAAACGCTATTCTAATAGTGCCTAAAAATCGATCGATCTCCCAAAATATTCCACCTACGGAACTTACGATCGTGGGAGGTGAAAAAGGACATCAAGAAGAGGAAACAACAGTCGGATTCACTCCGATCGGTCGAGCCATTCTCAAGTTACGGCCGGTCAAATTTGAGAATTGAGAAAAAAAGTCGTAATACTCCCTTCCCCTGCTTTGGACATTTTCGAAAAAAATTTGGATTTTTTTTTTCTGTTTTTGATCGGAATGGCACGCTTGCAATCCCCTAAGAACGTAACAAACCCAATTCGACTGATTTTAATCACTAAAGAGGTTTTCTTAAAAATGGTAAAAAAATTAATTTTTTTACCATTTTTGACCATGGCGATTTTAAAAGTGCTTAGTAATCGACTTATCGCCTCTTCGGTCCAAATAGACAAGTCAAACTCAATTGTTTAGCACTTTTGTAATCTTGTCTAAGTGATACCAACGGGTCCCAGTTTATTAGGACCACAGAACCACATACGAGTAGTGAGAGGAGCCTAGAGACTTAAAATTAATATTTCTGAAAATTAAGAAATAAAAACGATATTCAAGAAAGAAACATAATATCAGGCAGAACTAAACGAGTACTGAAGTTGGAGCCTGGAATAGACCAAGATGTTAAGAGAGTAGAATAAGAAGCTTCTGGAAAAGAAAAAATCATAGCCAGGAAGATGTAAGGATTTTGAAAACTGAAAATACTTAGGTTAAGGTTAGTACATACTGAAGAAGAGTACACGGGGATAATGAATGCGCCCGGAAGAAAAACATAAAACCCTGATAGTGCAGTATTGTCCAGAACTTAAAAAGGAAGAAATTAGGGTGAACACAATTACCAAGAGGAAAGAATTCAGCAAGTGACCTAGGCACAATACGAAACGAATTTGAGAAGCTGGAACAGGTGATCGCATTCCCGATTAATGCAAAACTATCGGAGAGAAGGAAAGTCTAGATCTTGCGAGTCTGCTGGAGAAATATTTTTGTTTTCAAGATTTTAAAATAGTTATGCCTGGGAATCGTCATCAGATCGTCAGAACCAGGTAGAATCAACTGATGGCCTGAGGCCACTAAGTGTGATAACAATTGAAAAAATAGTAGATGAAGATGAGGCTTCAAGGGGACCGTTAAAAGAAGATACACATTAGAGAATTTGTTTAAAAAATTATTAAATGACGAAATAAATGGGATACACAATCTAGTGGTAAGCACCTCTGACAAAATCTTTCTATGGGATGGATAAGTCAAGACTGTTTCGACAACTAGAGAATGATTACAAGAAAGAGCAGAGAGCTTCTGTGTCGACTGACCTTTTTACTACAATGCAGTGCCACTAGCAAATTTTTCAAATATGAGGATAAAAAGGTTCTTCAGATCCAGTATTAGCAGGATTTACAACCGGACCAAACAAGATTTCCTCTGTAGAGTTTCTCTGAGTGTCTGACCCAAAAAAAAAGAAAATCAAAAATTTTTATCAGTGAGTGCCAAGAGAATTTGCAGCACGAAATGAATTGAAGCAGGAAATAAACCATCTGGAAAGAGGTTTCTGTTGGAGCGCATATAGTAAGAAGGATAGGGCAGTTCGTCTAAGAAATGTGGATGACTAGGAAAAAACGTGCTTGGATTTGTCTACCCTACATCTACAAAGTCATGGAAGGTTACTAGAACAACACAAAGTAGAAGCTCTTTTTAAACCGACTCACACAAGACAACTGAACTTGTCATTCCAAAAGATTGGCGTTTTGGTACCAGAAGCTGATGCATTTTTCATCAATTCCTTGTTATTTCCAGAATTGGTTGCTGCAGATTGATCTATTTCTTCAGATAACTTGTGAAGTTCTTGGGTTGTCGGTCTGTGAATGACACCCCAAAAGCGACAACCCAAGAACTGCACAATTTGTCACATTTTTCGGTCAAGAACATTCCTTCTTTTCTTCAGATAATTCAAAAGGTTTCTTATCTTAATCACTCTGAATGGGCTTGCTTCCATGCACTTGTAGAAGGTACCCTCGATCATCAGAAAGTAAAAATTTCCGGATTTAGTAGCTTGTTGGTAGGGTCCCAAAAGGTCCATGGATAATCTAAAGGTCTCCAATGACTGCACTGTCCTCGGGGCTTGTATGGAGACTTTTCTGTGGTAGCTGTCGACGTTTTTGCCCCTTCTTGTACAGTCCGCCCCAAATCTAGGTTTTTTTGGCTCTGTCGGAGGGTTTTGGATGCGCTTGGTTCATTTTCATTACCCAAGCCCGAGGCACTACTAAGTGATTTCCCTTCTCCATGATACTTCTTCGTATGTGACGAACTCCTGGTCATCAGCCTTCTAGCCGGTGTAGTTTTCTCCAGTAGGTTAGTATCTAAATGTATTAACTCCCCACACAATCGCCAAGCACTCATTAATGTGGTATTTGCTGCTTGGAAAGTGTTGAAGGAATTGTACGTTGTTCTGAAAGAGGGTGAGGTCACGACTGGTGTTTTTTGCGATCTAGCCAAGGCCTTTGACTGTGCATCCCATAAACTCTAACTGGGAAAGCTGGAGGTGTGCGGTTGTAGGGGTCCGATGCTGGAACGGTTCAAATCATATCTAGAATCTCGTGTTTTAGTAAATCAGTTTTGCGGTCGATGTATAGGTGTCATATATGCTGATTGGAATTCTTTCTTATTTCTGTCCTTTTGATATAAAATGTTATTCACTTCCGTGGAGCCAACTTCCGTGGAGCTTGGCTGCACGGAACTGCCGTGGTCAGTTAGTAAAATGTACTGTCGTCTGGGATCCGTGATGCTTATCATCTCTGCTTGGCTTGTCCAGAGGTGCTTATCTTACATTAATTGCAGCGATACTTGGGAGAGTAACCAGGAGAGCCATTAAGATCTTCTAAGTATGAGAATACTTTCAATAGACAGGACTAAATTACATCATTAAATTCTGACTGGAAGCTAGTTCTGTGGCTGCTCTCCATCTTGGCAGTGAGAGTGAAAAAACGACGGAGCGTTCAATAGTGGAATCAGTCAACGTCGTGACGCAAGAGATTACTTCGCCTATTACGTGATCGCATTTGATAATGTCCGTCGTAGTTGTAGAGGAAACATCAGGAACAAAATCCATTGAACCTTCCGGAACAGTCTTTTGAATGTGTAAAGGCAATTTTAGCGTTTTGCAAGTAATCTAGTTGACGGTACATTCATAATTTGGACCTTAATAAAGCAACTATACTTTATTTACATAAGATTGAGATAAATATGGGAGACGGTGGAGTTTTCTGAAGTCGTCAGGAGTTGAAAAGTTGTTGGAAGAGAGAAAAAAGAGCGAGAGATCTTAAGCATTTGTTGATAATCCTGTTGGTGAGGAATTAAGGGCGGGAATGGATGATCATTCGGGCATAATAGAAAGAATGGATAAGAGGAAACAAGACTCCGTATAAAAACAAAAAAACGAAACTAGTGTGCGGGGAAAAGTCTAAAACAATTAGCAGGATAACCAATGATTTTGTTAGATCAATTAAAAATATAGCACATAAATAGTAATAATAATAATAAATGAGGCTTCAAGAGGTATAAATTGTTAAAGCCAAACTCAAAAGAGATTAAAGTGTATTCATAGCCGTGTGCTGGGTAATGCGAAACTAAGAGTTAATAGCTTAAAAAATTATACATAGAACTATGTGTAATTGGGGTTAATAAAATAGATTTGTTACAACGCAAACTGAGAGCACTTCTGGTTCAATAAAATTTTGTACAGGGTGTCCACTTTATCTTTGGCAGATAGTACCAGCCAAATATAGGCGGCAGTACCATCTGTCAGATATGAGCTATATTCAAATTAATCTCAAGTCTATTAATTTTTTTTTGTCATGAGATAGGTTCTGCGCTATGATTTCGCTCTTTGGGATGGATTCCAACAGGTGATAACTGAGGTGTGATACTGAGGAATTGAAAAAGTGAGGCCAACGTAATACGAAGCACACTCCGCGATTTAGTTTGTAAATACCACTCTTTTGATTTCTAGTTGAGAGATCCTTAGATTAAGTAAATGGTGTTTTATTAGATTTATTTTATCATATCAGGGTAAGTTTGTGTGTCTTCTAAAAGAAACCTCATAAGAGCTCAATAGCAAAGAAACTACAGTTAAAACTAAGTTTTGCACAGTGGCGGATCCAGGAAGGGGGGGGGGGGGTCGATTGCCCCCTCTTTTTTCGACTACTTTTAGATTTCTTGGGGATTTTTGTTTGACTGACTGATAAACGCAAATGTTGATGTCTTTTGAAATGGACCTCCGAAGGGGTCTAAAATATTGCACTTAAGGAACTAGGTGGGAGGTGAAAGAGGACATCAAGAAGAGGAAAAAATCGTTGGATTAACTCCAATCGGTACAGGCGTTCTAAAGTTATTCAAAATTTAGTCAAAATTGAGAATTGAGAAAAAAGTCGTAATAGCTCCCCCTCACTTTCGACATTTTCGGAAAAATCGTTTTGCTGTTAAAGAAGGGTTTTTTAAAAATGGTCAAAACACCCGATTCTAAATGTGCTTAAAAATCGACCTGCGAAGTGGTGTATTTCCGAAAATATTACTTCTACAGAACTTCCAATTGTGGGAGGTGAAAGAGGACGTTAAGAAGAGGAAAAACAGTTGGACTTATTCCAGTCGGTGGAGGCGTTCCCAAGTTACAGGCGGTTAAAATTGAGAATTGAGAAAAAAAGTCGTAATACCCCAGACCCTCTTTGAACATTTTCGAAAAAAATTTAGAATTTTTTTTTTGATGTTTTTGATTGGAATGGCACCCTTGGAAATCCCTAAGAACGTAACAAACTCAATTCGAATGAATTTAACCTCTAAAGCGGTTTTTTTGAAAAATGGTAAAAAAAACGCTATTCTGAAAATGCTTAAAAATCGACCTACGAAGGGGTATATCTCCGAAAATATTGCACCTACAGAACTTCCGATTGTAGGAGGTGAAAGGGGACATCAAGAAGAGGAAAAACAGTTGGACTTATTCCAATCGGTGGAGGCGTTCTCAAGTTACCGGCGGTCAAAGTTGAGAATCGAGAGAAAAAGTCGTAATACCCCACACCCCCTTTGGACATTTTCGAAAAAATTTCAAAATAATGTTTTTCGCTGTTTTTGATCGGAATGGCACGCGTGCAATCCCTTAAGAACGTAACAGACTCAATTCGATTAACCTCTAAAAATAGTCAAAAAACGCGATTCTAAAAGTGCTTAATAATCGACTTCTGAAGGGGTCTATCTCCGAAAATGTTGCACCTACAGGACTTTCGATGGTGGGAAGTGAAAGAGGATATCAAGAAGGGGAAAAACAGTTGGATTTACTCCGATCGGTCGAGGCGTTTCCACGATACAGGCGGTCAAAATCGAGATTTGAGAAAAAAAGTCTCATACCCCAAACCCCCTTTGGACATTTTCGAAAAAACTTTGGGAAATATTTTTCGCTGTTTTTGATCAGAATGGCACGCTTGGAATCCCCTAAGAACGTAACAAACTCAATTCGAATGAATTTAACCTCTATAGGGGTTTTCTTAAAAACAGTCAAAAATCGTGATTCTAAAAGTGCTTAATAATCGACTTCTGAAGGGGTTTATCTCCGAAAATATTGCACGTGCGGGACTTCCGATGGTGGGAAGTGAAACAGGATATTAAGAAGGGAAAAAAACAGTTGGATTTACTCCGATCGGTCGAGGAGTTTCCAAGATACAGGTGGTCAAAATTGAGATTCGAGAAAAAAAGTCGTAATACCCCCCACTCCCTTTGGACATTTTCGAAAAAATTTTGGAAAATATTTTTCGCTGTTTTCTATCACAATGGCACGCTTGGAATCCCCTATGAACGTAACACACTCAATTCGAATGAATTTAACCTCTAAAGAAGTTTTCTTAAAAACGATAAAAAAAACGCGATTCTAAAAGTGCTTAATAATCGACCTCCGAAGGTGTGTATCTCCGAAAATGTTGAACTTACGAAACTTCCGATGGTGTGAGGCGAAAGAGGACATCAAGAAGAGGAAAAAACAGTTGGATTTACTCCGATCGGTCGAGGCGTTTCCAAGGTACCGGCCGTCAAAATTGAAAATTGAGAAAAAAAAGTCGTCTTTGGACATTTTCGAAAAAATCTTGGAAACATTTTTTTGCTGTTCTTGATCGGAATGGCAGGATCAGAATCCCTTAAGAGCGTAACAAACTCAATTCGAATAAATTTAACCTCTAAAGAGGTTTTTTTTTGAAAAATGATAAAAAACGCGATTCTCAAAATGCTTAAAAATCGACCTCCGCAGGAGCGAAATAGTTGTCCAAATTTACCAAAAAGTAGGCGTGGCACCTCAAAAAAATCTCGCCCCCCCCCCTTCACAGAAGGTTAGAACCGGCTTTTTGCATTCGTTTTTGCATCATTTTATTCGAAATTCGAACTTAGGTACTGTATTGCTACAAAACTAATGCAGGCTTAAGTGGATGACAATATTATGTCGCACTTCTCGAAAAAATCCCCTAATAGTAGCAACATCTTAAAGTAGGCTTCACGATACCGGGTGGGTCCATTTAATTAAAAAAAACTCCATATTTTGGGCACGAGGCATTCTATGTCAATTTGAGTCAGCGTGGGAGCGGAATGAAGTGTCTTTGACTATGATTTCAAGGTCATAGTGAGGTTCAATTTGGATTTTCAAATGATAATCTATACTTTTTTTCCTAAACTTAATAAAGAGTAAAAAAAAACGGTCACTACAATCTATACAAGACTTTTTTGATAAATTTTGTAACTTTTTTGATAAAATTATAATAAATTAAAAGAAGTAGTCAGTTGTTTGCTCTGCTAGATCACCGGATCAAACATCTCTAGACATTTTTGCTTTACATTTTTGAAAACATTGTATTTACGAAATGTTCCTACCAACACTTGGAAATATGAATGATTAGCTTTTATTTCACAGAATGTTTTGTTTTCCAAATACAAAACATATATCACTTTCTCAGATGGCCCACCCGGTGTAATTTTCACTTTAATAATATTTTACTCAAAGCATGTGACAAAACACTCCTATTCACTTATGCGTTTAATTTATCGAAGTATGGTAAAAGGTTTATCTTTTTAAACAATAGCGTATTTAGTGTTATGGTGTTGCGTCAAATATCAGTATACTTTAAACTAGCAGTTATTAAGAAAGTGATCCTTAAACTTGAGTTCGTTTTCTAATAGAATTTTTTGGCAGATTAAGCTAATATTTTGAAATGTATTAGTAAATTTAGACAATTCTTGAATAATAGTATAGTACATTCTAAAATGTACTACAGGTTAGTCAGACTAATTAATGTGCCTAAATGTAGATACCTTAAGTCTCGTGATTAATTAATCACGAACTCAAATCGTGGACGTTGAAAAGTTAAATATCGGTCCGGTACTCATCTTGCTCTTAGGTGATAACTACTTACAGAAACATACACAAATCAGAAGCAAAATGACTAAACATAAAACACCGACCCCTATCCCAATTATCAAGTCATTAGAAGCATTGCGTTGACCTGTCGTAACCACCGGCACCGTCTTCGTAACCAAAACATTTTCCGAAGCCCCGTCCCGCACTACATCTACGCTCATTTCTGGCTATTCTACTGACAAATGACAGATGAACACTAACGTGTGTTGAACGAACGTTTACGAAATCTTTATCATCAATGATAAGGAAGGTAATTAATCGTTTAAAGAACGCCAACTAAAATTCAATTACGAGTTCGTTTTGGTACTGGTTTTTCGCGAATATTAAACAATTATTTATCCATAGTGTTATCATTATCAATAAACAGGTAGATGGCAACGTCGGAGATAGACATGATATTATTTATTACGGTTATCACGTAATCTCGTGCTTTTGTTTACTTGATTGGGATCTGACGGTGGTGTTATGAAAATTATGCTCCAATACCTGCTTTTTTAAAATTCTGTTGAAATTTAGAAAAAGTTGTAGGTAAAAGAAAAAAAATCATTTCATTACAGGTATCAAATAATTAATGAATGCATTCCATTATTAACAGCATCGAAAGGTCATGACTAATACATTCGAGAAGTTTGGTAAAGACAATTTGTTTTCTTTCCTCTTACTCATTAACAGACTCCAGCCAAAGAATCCACACCACGCATAACATTCTTTTTTAATTTACCTAAGGATAGTTCCTCAATATTCCAACTTACTTCTAACTTACCAATTCGCTAAGGGAATAGGAAATATGAAGTTTCTGCCTCCAATATCTTATAGTTGAGTTTGTCTTTTGCGATCATCAAGGAAAAAGTAGCTGAAATAGTTAGAACGCCAATAAAAACTTTCATTCTCTAACTAAGAGAATGATAAATTGGAAATTCTGTAAGTACTGTGGATACTACCAAGAAACACCACAATAACTTGAGAATTTTTTCTTTTCTTCGTTTTGCGGTCGCGGATCTTTTGGAGTACTGACATCTAATTAAGCCATGACAGTCCAATTTACACTTCCAGCAGAGTACTTTATTGCATATTTCAGTCTCATGATTTATGGCAAAACTGACTGTGTATAAAGAGTGGAAGTAATAAATTTATATTTGGAAATAATTACTCTTCTGTCATGTCAATCTATGTCAGAGTAACTATGGGACTTTATCAATAAGATTTGGAGATTATTAATAGATTTTTAACTTGGCTTATTATAGGTATGGATTCTATACAGCAACCCTACAAAAATGGCGGTTTAATAAACCTTGACATGGCTTAACCGCTCGGTTACTACCTTGACCGATTGCATAGCCAATAGAAATTGACTTCACGCTTCAAAGGCCAATAGTGAGTTGCAGGCTTAAGTTGCCAGGACATAAATCTTTTAGTCCTTACGTTCTATGCTCTAATCAATAGTGGTTTTCTCTTTTAAAAATGTTCGTTCTTTTATTGGTAATTTTTCAGCCATTTGTGTGGTTATCGTAATTATTTATCATGTCAATCTACGTTGCAGAGTAGTCACGGATTTTGTTTATCATAACGATTTGGAGCATATTAATGCTTTTTTTTTTTATTTTTACTTTTTTGACCTAAGATAGTCGGACAATCTATAGGACAACCCTAGAAGCACAGTGTTTTTATGAACCTTGATACGGCTTGAGCATGGTTGCCAGGATGACTGTCTTTGTGACCGATAGAAACTCACTTGTAGCCGCAAAGGCAAAGAGATATTAGTGTGAAGAATATCTTGTAAGTATAAAACGAAAAGATTAGAAAAAGTGTGTTTATTTAGTGTAATATACAATTGTAAGTTAAACGTACAATTGTAATTTCAAACAACAATTGTAACGTTACTTCAATTGTAAGTTATTTTTTTTTATTTATAGATTGGGGAAATGCATTCACGCACCCTAAGCGTTGGGTTCGAAACGTTGGTGGTGCGATCCTAATCGACCTGGGAGTGTGGGGACTCAGCGGCGACGCCTGCGCAATACCCACTAAAACCCCCTTCCCCTCTTCACCCTTGATCACCCTCCGAACCGCCAGCAGACATTACTTCAATAGGAGGGTGGTCCTGCGTCTTTTTTTCTCTTCTTAGGATTCCCTTCTTTTTTCTTCTGTTTCTTTCATCTTCATAATCTTTCGCAGCATTCTCGTCACTGCCGTCCAGTCTTCCTCACTCCTCAGAAGCAGCTGTGACACATTTTCAGTAGTGATCGCTATTTTGCATTTTACACAATACAAACATTTCATTCATTGTCCACAGCAACCAATAACAAAACTTCAATCACAGTATTAACTACATATCGGGAGACTGGGCATGGTCTCTTCATACCAGATTAGTCCTGGCCTCCTTCCAAGAATGAGCTGGCAAATTGCCCATCAGGAGCAGAGCCATTTAGAAAACAAACAAACACACAACTTACCTCTTTCGTTTCCTCTGTTCCTGATGACTACAATTCCGACTTTATTGAAAAATTACCTATTTCAAGCAAAACTAAAAATTATATTTTTGTAAGTAAATTCAATTTTTGGAAGCACAAACTATTCTCTTGCCCTTGTATCTTCGAAATCAAACAACTACACTTTTAATTAGTTTAACAATTTTATTACTAAACAATAACTGCAACATTATAAAATTCAGAAACTAATATAGGTATTAAAAACATGTTGATCTACCATTAATGTATTTGAGTCGAGTTGACAGGACTGCAAGCCCTTACAGAAGTAACAAAAATGATTTTTTTTTGTTAGCAAACTAGACAAAGCAGTATTATATGTGACACCCAAACAAGAATCTAGTATAAATTACATAAATCCCTAAGGATTTATGCTTTAAATGGGGCGAGCGAATCAACGCCAATTCTGCTTATAGAGATGTAATAAAAGTAACTATATCCTCTCACCTGACCTAAAATCTACTAAATCCCGAAGGATTTATGCTTTAAATGAGGCGACCCAATCAACGGCAATTCTACTTATAGGGCTTTAATAAGAGTAATTATATCCTATTACCTGAACGAAAGTTTACTAAATCCCGAAGGATTTATGCTTTACTTGAGACGAGTCAATCAACGCCAATTCTGCTTATAGGGCTATATTAAAAGTAACTATATCCTATCACCTGAACGAAAATCTACTAAATCCCGAAGGATTTATGCTTCACTTTAGGCGACCCAATCAACAGCAATTCTGCTTATAGGGCTGTAATAAGAGTAATTATATCCTAGCTCCTGAACGAAAATCTTCTAAATCCCGAAGAATTTATGCTTTAAATGAGGCGAGCCAATCCACGCCAATTCTGCTTATAGGGCTATAATAAAAGTAACTATATCCTATCACCTGAACGAAAATCTACTAAATCCCGAAGGATTTATGCTTCACTTTAGGCGACCCAATCAACAGCAATTCTGCTTATAGGGCTGTAATAAGAGTAATTATATCCTAGCTCCTGAACGAAAATCTTCTAAATCCCGAAGAATTTATGCTTTAAATGAGGCGAGCCAATCAACGCCAATTCTGCTTATAGGGCTATAATAAAAGTAACTATATCCTATCACCTGAATGAACATCTACGAAATCCCGAAGGATTTATGCTTTAAATGAGGCGAGTCAATCAACGGCAATTCTGCAATTCTGCTTAAAGGTCTGTAATAAGAGTAATTATATCCTAGCACCTGAACGAAAACCTACTAAATCCCTAAGAATTTATACTTTAATTGAGGTGACCCAATCAACGGCAATTCTACCTATAGGGCTTTAATACGAGTAATTATATCCTCGTACCTGAACGAAAATCTACTAAATCCCGAAGGATGTATCCTTTACTTTAGGCGAGTCAATCAACGCCAATTCTACTTATAGGGCTGTATTAAAAGTAAATATATCCTAGCACCTGAACGAAAATCTACTAAATCCCGAAGGATTTACGCTTTCAACCAATCAATCAACGGCAATTCTACTTATAGGGCTTTAATAAGAGTAATTATATCCTATTACCTGAACGAAAGTTTACTAAATCCCGAAGGATTTATGCTTTACTTGAGACGAGTCAATCAACGCCAATTCTGCTTATAGGGCTATATTAAAAGTAACTATATCCTATCACCTGAACGAAAATCTACTAAATCCCGAAGGATTTATGCTTCACTTTAGGCGACCCAATCAACAGCAATTCTGCTTATAGGGCTGTAATAAGAGTAATTATATCCTAGCTCCTGAACGAAAATCTTCTAAATCCCGAAGAATTTATGCTTTAAATGAGGCGAGCCAATCCACGCCAATTCTGCTTATAGGGCTATAATAAAAGTAACTATATCCTATCACCTGAACGAAAATCTACTAAATCCCGAAGGATTTATGCTTCACTTTAGGCGACCCAATCAACAGCAATTCTGCTTATAGGGCTGTAATAAGAGTAATTATATCCTAGCTCCTGAACGAAAACCTACTAAATCCCTAAGAATTTATACTTTAATTAAGGTGACCCAATCAACGGCAATTCTACCTATAGGGCTTTAATACGAGTAATTATATCCTCGTACCTGAACGAAAATCTACTAAATCCCGAAGGATGTATCCTTTACTTTAGGCGAGTCAATCAACGCCAATTCTACTTATAGGGCTGTATTAAAAGTAATTATATCCTAGCACCTGAACGAAAATCTACTAAATCCCGAAGGATTTACGCTTTACTTTAGGCGAGCCAATCAACGCCAATTCTGCTTATAGGGTTGTAATAAAAGTAACTATATCCTATCACCTGAACGAAAATCTACTAAATCCCGAAGGATTTATGCTTTAAATGAGGCGAGCCAATCAACGCCAATTCTGCTTATAGGGCTGCAATAAAAGTAACTATATTCTATCACCTGAATGAAAATCTACTAAATCCCGAAGGATTTATGCATTACTTTAGGCGACCCAATCAACGTCAATTCTGTTTATAGGGCTGTATTAAAAGTATTTATCTAATATTATCCTAGCAGGACCCAATCAACGTCAATTCTGCTTATAGAGCTGTATTAAAAGTAATTATATCCTAGCACCTGAACGAAAATCTACTAAATCCCGAAAGATTTATGCTTTAAATGAGGCGAGCCAATCAACGCCAATTCTCCTTAAAGGGCTGTAATAAAAGTAACTATATCCTATCACCTGAATGAAAATCTACTAAATCCCGAAGGATTTATGCATTACTTTAGGCGACCCAATCAACGTCAATTCTGCTTATAGGGCTGTATTAAAAGTAATTATATCCTAGCACCTGAACGAAAATTTACTAAATCCCGAAATATTTATGCTTTAAATGAGGCGAGCCAATCAACGCCAATTCTCCTTAAAGGGCTTTAATAAAAGTAACTATATCCGGTGAATGAAAATCTACTAAATCCCGAAGGATTTATGCATTACTTTAGGCGACCCAATCAACGTCAATTCTGCTTATAGGGCTGTATGAAAAGTAATTATATCCTAGCACCTGAACGAAAATCTACTAAATCCCGAAGGATTTATGCTTTAAATGAGGCGAGCCAATCAACGCCAATTCTGCTTATAGGGCTGTAATAAAAGTAACTTTATCCTATCACCTGAACGAAAATCTACTAAACCCCGAAGGATTTATGCTTTAAATGAGGCGAGCCAATCAACGCCAATTCTCCTTAAAGGGCTGTAATAAAAGTAACTATGTGACTAACTGAATGAAAATCTACTAAATCCCGAAGGATTTATGCTTTACTTTAGGCGACCCAATCATTGGCAATTCTGCTTGTAGGGCTATAATAAAAGTAACTATATTTTATCACCTGAATGAAAATCTACTAAATCCCGAAGGATTTATGCATTACTTTAGGGGACGCAATCAACGTCAATTCTGCTTATAGGGCTGTATTAAAAGTAATTATATCCTAGCACCTGAACGAAAATTTACTAAATCCCGAAATATTTATGCTTTAAATGAGGCGAGCCAATCAACGCCAATTCTCCTTAAAGGGCTGTAATAAAAGTAACTATATCCGGTGAATGAAAATCTACTAAATCCCGAAGGATTTATGCATTACTTTAGGCGACCCAATCAACGTCAATTCTGCTTATAGGGCTGTATTATAAGTAATTATATCCTAGCACCTGAACGAAAATCTACTAAATCCCGAAGGATTTATGCATTACTTTAGGGGACGCAATCAACGTCAATTCTGCTTATAGGGCTGTATTAAAAGTAATTATATCCTAGCACCTGAACGAAAATTTACTAAATCCCGAAATATTTATGCTTTAAATGAGGCGAGCCAATAAACGCCAATTCTCCATAAAGGGCTGTAATAAAAGTAACTATATGCGGTGAATAAAAATCTACTAAATCCCGAAGGATTTATGCATTACTTTAGGCGACCCAATCATTGGCAATTCTGCTTATAGGGCTGTAATAAAAGTAATTGTATCCTACCACCTTAATAAAAATCTACTAAATCCCGAAGGATTTATGCTTTAAATGAGGCGAGTCAATCAACGACAATTCTGTTTTTAGGGCTGTAATAAATGTAACTACATCCTATCACCTGAACAAAAATCTACTAAATCCCGAAGGATTTATACTTTAAATGAGACGACCCAATAAACGGCAATTCTGCTTATAGATCTTTAATAAGAGTAATTATATCCTATCACCTGAATGAAAATCTACTAAATCCCGAAGGATTTATGCTTTACTTTAGGCGACCCAATCAATGGCAATTCTGCTTATAGGGCTGTAATAAAAGTAATTTTATCCTACCACCTGAAGGAAAATCTACTAAATCCCGAAGGAGTTTTCCTTTAAATGAGGCGTGTCAATCAATGGAAATTCTGTCAAAAAGCCTGTAATAGATGAAATTTTATCCTATCACTTGAACGAAAATATACTAAATGATGAGTTTCAATTACCAGCGATTCTGCTTAAAAACTGTATTAAGAGTTCCTAGTAAGGACCAAGATTTAATATTTTGCTGTATATATGTCACATAATCTGAACGAATACCTAGTAAATTCCTAGCGATATAATTTTTACATAGAGCTCTTTAACCACTATCGCTTCTAGCGAGTTCCTAGTAAGAACAAGAATTCGTGTATCATTACATACATGTAAAACATACTTAGAGTAGAAAAGGAGCAATTTGAGGACTAGGTCATTGAATTTATCATCAACATGTAGTTGGTTATTGCGAAAATAGTACCTTTATTAAGTTAATGATGCTGAATGGGATAAAATTTGAGGTAGAATTGAAGTTTATCACAGAATGGATAAAGACTGTACTGTTGTTTGTTATTAAAGTGAAAAACAGATGGAATTATATACTAATTCTAAGGACTAAGGAGGCAACTATGCGGAAGAGAAAACAATAAAGCGGAAAGCAAAATGACAAAATTAAGAAAGGAATAAGAATTAAGGCCCTACAAAATTTTGATCACGATAGTAAGTGACGACAAGAAGAAGAACCGCAGTATGCACAGCATAACCAGGAAAAGTACGTATATTAAAATAATTTATGTACAACATAAATTATATAAAAAAAAGTGAAATTTTTGGAGTCCGCGAGTCAATTACTTACGTTGATCAAACTGAACCGGAGCGGAACTCAGGACCGTAATGGTTGTGCAAATCCCCCGGGCAGAAGCCAACTCAATGACGGTGATCCCCCAGGCCCAATACGACCCAAGCCCCTCCAAAGCCATGGTGAGCCTCGGTTATCCTCACAACGGAAAGGCAGAGGAAGCGTATAAAGTACTCGCCATAAGTCCCCCGTATTTATCATATTGCCTCCGTGCCCGCTCGGGGATTCCATATTCCGTTATCCAATATTTCCGCCATCCCAAAGCAAACAAGAAAAGACAAACGACTTAAGGTACAAACAGATCGAGTCCTCTAAGAATCGCAGCTGCCTTCCGTAATAATTGCCTCTTTGGACTTTTGCAGGTAAATTTTTGTTATCGCCAAAGAAAAAGAGTACTTTTTCCAAAAGTTACATACACCAACAGATGAATTCACTAAGGAGGTAACAATGCGGAAGAGAAAACAATAAAGCGGGAAGCAAAATGACAAAATTAAGAAAGGAATAAGAATTAAGGCCCTACAAAATTTTGACCAGGATAGTAAGTCGCGACAAGAAGAAGAACCGCAGTATGCACAGCATAACCAGGAAAAGTACGTATATTAAAATAATTTATGTACAACATAAATTATATAAAAAAAAGTGAAATTTTTGGAGTCCGCGAGTCAATTACTTACGTTGATCAAACTGAACCGGAGCGGAACTCAGGACCCTAATGGTTGTGCAAATCCCCCGGGCAGAAGCCAACTCAATGACGGTGATCCCCCAGGCCCAATACGACCCAAGCCCCTCCAAAGCCATGGTGAGCCTCGGTTATCCTCACAACGGAAAGGCAGAGGAAGCGTATAAAGTACTCGCCATAAGTACCCCGTATTTATCTTATTGCCTCCGTGCCCGCTCGGGGATTCCATATTCCGTTATCCAATATTTCCGCCATCCCAAAGCAAACAAGAAAAGACAAACGACTTAAGGTACAAACAGATCGAGTCCTCTAAGAATCGCAGCTGCCTTCCGTAATAATTGCCTCATTGGACTTTTGCAGGTAAATTTTTGTTATCGCCAAAGAAAAAGAGTACTTTTTCCAAAAGTTACATACACCAACAGATGAATTCACCAAGGAGGTAACAATGCGGAAGAGAAAACAATAAAGCGGAAAGCAAAATGGCAAAATTAAGAAAGGAATAAGAATTAAGGCCCTACAAAATTTTGACCAGGATAGTAAGTCACGACAAGACGAAGAACCGCAGTATGCACAGCATAACCAGGAAAAGTACGTATATTAAAATAATTTATGTACAACATAAATTATATAAAAAAAAGTGAAATTTCTGGAGTCCGCGAGCCAATTACTTACGTTGATCAAACTGAACCGGAGCGGAACTCAGGACCGTAATGGTTGTGCAAATCCCCCGGGCAGAAGCCAACTTAATGACGGTGATCCCCCAGGCCCAATACGACCCAAGCCCCTCCAAAGCCATGGTGAGCCTCGGTTATCCTCACAACGGAAAGGCAGAGGAAGCGTATAAATTACTCGCCATAAGTACCCCATATTTATCATTTTGCCTCCGTGCCCGCTCGGGAATTCCAAAGCAAACAAGAAAAGACAAAACAGGCTTAAGGTACAAACAGATCGAGTCCTCTAAGAATCGCAGCTGCCTTCCGTAATAATTGCCTCAATGGACTTTTGCAGGTAAATTATTGTTATCGCCAAAGAAAAAGAGTACTTTTCCAAAAGTTACATACACCAAAAGAGGGGCGACACTGAATAGCAAATGCATGTAGCAGACGACACTGACCGGAGACCAGGGTAGAAAATTACGACAAGAAGAAGAACCACAGTATATCACTGTAAACTGGAAAGATACGTATGTTAAAAACTATATAACATAGTTATATTAAAAAAACTTTAATTTTGTTAGCCCGTAGTCCACGATCCAATTACCCCGTTGATCAAAATGAACCGGAGCGGAACTCAGAGCCGCAAGGGCCCAAATACGTCCTGAGCCCCTCTTCGGTTATCCTCGCAACGGAAGAAAAAATTTTTCAGTTTAATAATCGCGTTAAGTACCCTAATTTTATCATTTTGCCTCCTTCCCCCGGATAAGATAAGACAAAACAGACTTAAGGTACAAAACGAACGATTCGTACATGAATAACTCGAGCCTTTATAATAATTGGTCATTGGACTTTAAACACGTAAATTTTCACGCGAAAATAGTATATTTCGCGTATAATAATATTATAGTATATTATTTTAAGAGTTGGTGATGCAAATACAGAAACGAGCGGCAACATTGAAGAAATAATTTTTGCTGAATGTCAGAAACCAAAAGTAAAGGCCCATAAAATGGTTGGAGAAGACATGAACCTGCTCTACTAGCTGCAACAGCATAGACCAGGACTAATGGATGCCAGAAAGAAAGTGACCGATCAACCGCCAAATATCTAAAAGTAAAATGAATAAGTCTGAACGAAAATCTGCTAACTCCCTAAAGCTTTAGGTAAAATTTTGCTTTTTAACATCTGAAAGAAAATCTTCTAAATGCCTAAAGATTTATGCTTTAAATAAGGCGCTTCAATAACCAGCGATCTTCTTAAAACTGTAGTAAGATTTCCCAGTAAGAGCCAGATTTAGGGTATTGAGATAATTATTTCAAATCGTCTGAACAAAAATCTACAATACCCTAAGGATTTTTGTTTTAGAAATATCGCTTCAATAACCAGCCCTTCTAATTAAAATATAAAAAAAATGTTTAGATCCTCCGAACGAAAACCTACTAAATTCCCAATAATTTATTTTTTACATAAGGCCCTTCAATCACCAGCGCTTCTGATTAAAAACGGTATTAAGATTTCCTATCAAGGACAAAATTTAGTGTTTTACGTTACTTAGTTCACATCATCGGAACGAAAAAAAAACAATTAGTGTATTTTGTTAATTATTTTGTACCGCCTCAACAAAAATCTTCTAAATTCCTAAAAATTTATGCCTCAAGAGCCCTTCAAGCTAATATTCTTAAAAATTTGTAATGCCCTCCGATCGCCAGCATTTCTGCTTAAAAACTGTATTAAGAGTTTCTAGTAAGCGACATCATTAGTCTATTTTCTAATTATTTCACGTAGCCTGAACGAAAATCGACATAATTCCCTAGCGATTTATGTCTTAAAAGCCCTTCAATCTGAAAATCTACTAAATCTCTAAAAATTTTTACCCTAAATGCCCTTCAAGCGCCAGTACTGCGCCAGTACTTTTGCTTAAAAGCTGTAGTAAGAGTTTCTAGTAAGCGAAATCATTAGTCTATTTTCTAATTAATTCATATGCCTGAACGAAAATCTACTAAATCACTAAGGATTTATGCTTTAAAAGCACTTCAATCTGAAAATTTACTAAATCCATAAAAACTTGTACTTTAAATGCCCTTTCAATCGCCAGCACTTCTGTTTAAAAGCTGTATGAATTGCTTTTAGTAAAAACAAAAGTTTGTGTATTTTGTAAATTACCTATTTCATATTTTAAACCTAGTTTAAAACCTAGTTAATCCCTAAAGATTTATGCTAAAAATGCCTTTCAATCATCAGCACTTCTGCTTAAAAGCTCCTAGTAATGACAAAATATAGAGTATCGCGGTAAATATGTCACATAATCTGAGCGAAAATTTACTCCCTAAAGATTTGTACCTTAAATTGCCCTTCAATCGCTAGTACTCCTCTGCTTAAAAGTAGTATTAAGAGTTTCTAGTAAGCGACACAATGAGTCTAGTTTCTTAATTATTTCATATCGCCTGAACGAAAATTACTAAATCCCTAAGGATTTATGCCTTAAGAGCACTTCGATTTGAAAATCTACTAAATCCCCAAAATTTGTACCTTAAATGCCCTCCAATCACCAGCTCGTCTGTTTAAAATCTGTATCGACAACTCCTAATAAAAACAAGATTTACTGTAATGCGGTCATTATGTCATATTATCTGAACGAAAACCTACTAACTTCCAAAAGATTTGTGCTTTAAATAGTATCGTCTTTCGACTTGCAAATGACTTATCTTAGTCGTCATACAAAGAACGAAACAAAGTTAAATTATATAAGGAAATTCCTTGACATTTGATCAGTTGTAACCGTCGCAGTAACTGCTTCTAAAACGTTTACTAATCTAACCGCATTGTGTGTTCTGGATAGGTATTCACAAGAGTTAAAGTATTATAAAATATACCAAACTTACGACAATAGACAATAGAATATCTAAAAAACATACGTCTATAAGACGTTATAATTCACATCGGACTCGTACTGCATTTCACCAGCTGAAGCACACCACTTAAACAAGCAATTTGCATTTTTACTGATTAAGATTTTTTTGCCTAATGAAGCATCCGGCTCTCCCGAAAACATTACCGGCTTGGAAATCTTTTTAATTCAAGAATATACTACCACAGCAACCGCGGAACAAAAAGTAGAAATTTGTAAATATAATGGCTGAGTAATACCTTTAGAGGCGCTCCCCAACTTTTAAACTTACTTGGTGTGCTTCTTCGGATGATTTGCACTATTAAATTGTTAAATACCTAAGCAGCATTTTAAGGATGTAGCAGCTAGCATTTCGACTACAGTACGAGGTCATTGAGAGCATCGCAAACCAGTGCCCAAAAGGGCGAATCTGAACTACCAAGTCGGCTTCCTGCTTCTTACTCCTACTGATATGGACTAGGGAAGCCTTATCAGACACATCGGTTTGGGTTCTTGGTATCTGAATAAAAACTGCAAAAAATAAAACAGTTATGAAGTTTGTGTCATTAAACTTGACCTTCTATGACGTCATTATGGTTATCATGTACAGGGTATCCCATTTTCGGCACTTTTGAGGGGTATCTCCCTTATTTTTAAAGATAGAGGGTTGCGGTTTTCACGACAGTGTGCTACTTTTTTGTGAAACTAAAGATGGCGCCAGCAGAATTTTTATAGCCCTTTTGGTTTTTGAGATACAGGGTGGAATTGAAAAGTATCGCTTTTGAGGCACCCCCCGTATTACAGTTATGTTTAAACTTATCGAAGAAGTTAAAACGCATTCTTAAACAATTTTTTCCGTGGAATCCAGTGGCGTTGTTAGTTCTTTCCTAGCAACTTCAGTTTTTGAGTTACGAAGCAAATATATGTTTTTTTAAATGGAACACCCCGTATATTATCTTTTTATTTTATTAGTCATAATGTGGGATTTCCAAAAATATATAATTGTATGCAATTGTTTTCAAAACGAAGCTCAGAATTTAAGATTTTCTTAAATTTTCATTTTTGTCCAATTCGTTGGTAGTAGGCTATGGCTAGATGGCTAGCTTATTTGAAACAAAAGGCAATATGTCAAAAACTTTGTGGTTTTGTCACTCTTTGTTTTTATTAGTAATATGCTTGTTGTTTTGGTGTTTCTATTTTACTATTTAGCTGCTAATTAAATTAATTTTGTTACAATAATGGCGGTTTACGAAAATTATGAGAAGTATGATATGTTGGTTTGTTTTATACAATCTAATGAAAATCCCCAAGAAGCTTCGGAAGTATATTTCCAAAGGTAAAGTATTTTGCACGCTATGGTTAGGATACCATCTTAGGGGTCGTTTTTGCTATTATTAGACATCCAGAGAGAAGGCAACCTTTCCCAGACATATCTGCCCGAATTAAATCAAATCTAGTAGAGCACGGATCATTTGTCCAGCCCAGGCCTAATTCATACTCCAAACAAGATAGAGAGAGAAAAGAGATAAACGTATTGGGTTATGTAGAAGCAAAGCCTTCATCTTCTTGCAAGCATATAGAGGAAGCAACTGGTGTATCCAAGTCTGATGCTCAGAGAATTTTGAAAAAATATAGGTATCACCCCTATAAATTCCACATAGTTCAACGTTTACACCCTGGCGATGCCGAGCGCAGAATGTTGTTTTGCCAATGGTATTTACAACAAATCCATACTGATGAATCTGTTGGCAGACTCGTTATTTGGTCCGATGAATGTTATTTTTCAAGTGCGGCAATTTTTAATCGCCATAATACTAGACATTGGTCCACAGAAAATCACCATTTAACTTTTGAGAGGGCACAACAAAGACGTTTTGGGGTTGGAGTCTCGTGTTTCATTTTTGGAAGACGTATAGTCTACAGAATTATTGAAGGAGGTCTGACAGCGCATCGTTGCCGAGAAATTCTTGAGGAAGTTATTCCAGAACTGATGGAAAATGTTCCCTTGGCCCTTTATAATGCCGTTTTTTTTCAACAAGATGGTGCCCCAAGCCACAACTCTGCCCTTTTAAGGGAATTTTTAGACGATAACTTTCCTCAAAGGTGGATTGGTACCTACGGACCTGTAAGGTGGCCCCCTCGATCTCCCGATCTTTCAATTTTGGATTTTTTTTATGGGGTTTTATGCAAAATGAAGTCTATAAAACACAGTATCAGTCTCGAGCGGAGCTTCTTGCGGCAATCAATTTAACTTTCCAAAATTTGCAAAGAAGGCCTATGATTCTTTTTAACGCGATTAGAAGAATAACGAAAATGTGCCAATTTTGCATACAGGAAAATGGCCGTCATTTTGAAAACCACCTTTAAAAACTGTTTACTTAATTATGTTGAATGCTGTAATAAATAACTAATAACTGAGATACTGAGATTTAAAAAAGATTTTTTGTATTAAATTTGAAGATGTTATAAATTAGAATAATTATTACTTACATCGATTTTGTTCCTAATAATATTTTAGCCATAGCCTACTACTTACGAATTGGACAAAAATAAAAATTTAAGAAAATCTTAAATTCTGAGCTTTGTTTTGAAAATATTTGCATACAATTATATATTTTTGGAAAGCCCACATTATGACTAATAAACTAGAAAAATAATATACAGAGTGTTCCATTTAAAAAAACATATATTTGCTTCGTAACTCAAAAACTGAAGTTGCTAGGAAAGAACTGACTACGCCATTGGATTCTACGGAAAAAATTATTTAAGATTGCGTTTTAACTTCTTGGATAAGTTTAAAGATAACTGTGATGCGGGGGGTGCCTCAAAAGCGATACTTTTCAATTCCACCCTGTATCTCAAAAACCAAAAGGGCTATAAAAATTCTGCTGGCGCCATCTTTAGTTTCACAAAAAAGTAGCACACTGTCGAGAAAACCGCAACCCTCTATCTTTAAAAATCAGGGAGATACCCCGCAAAAGTGCCGAAATGGGATACCCTGTACATGCTTCGGGTTTTAACATATTATTCAGGAAAGCTCCAAAATAGTAAAAAACCCACTGATTTCAATTTTGCAGTTTCTCATATCGTATAACTCTATTATTTCTCTCGGTTATCTTAAGGTTACTAAGACCTCTAAGAAGTAATCTTTTGCCTGACGTGTGTCAAATTATTGATAATATAAGAGTAATAAAGAAAAAAAAAACTTACCAACATTTCTTCGGCTCATCTTCTCATAAACAAAGCACTTCCTTGAAATACTACATTGGAAGATTCGACCATATGAAGATTCAGCCGACGGCAGACATTTTTCCATTTTGAAGTGTTGACTTCTCTATTGGCATTCTTCTATCTTAAAGTGTTGACTTCTGTGTTTCCTATCATCCATGTTTATAGCGAGGCTGACCTCCTTGAATTCTCTGAAGGCACTAGAAGATATATTTATCAAAATCTAGATCTTCATTATAAGAATTGATAAAAAATATTTACTTTGAAAGAAAACAAAACTTAAGGTTACTAAAACCTGTATAAGCCATTCACTTATTATTGTCGTCAAGTATTGGAAAATTGACTTTGATATTTTTATCGGATCTTCTCAACATGTGTTAAAAGCAAATGGGTATAAAAACATGAAGGTTTCAAAGGTAATTAGATGACAAAAATAAGTGAATTGATAATATTAGTTTTTCTCTTAACGTAAGGTGGGTTGTGATATGAGTAATAAAGAAAAACTTACCACCATTTCTTCTTATCATCACTTCTTTGCAATACTACATTGGAAGACTCGACGGTATAAGGATTGTGCTGATGTTAGGCAGTTTTCCTTCTTGAACTGCTGACTTCTGTATTTACTATTTTAGCAATTAATACTGCTAGAAAAAGGTCAGGGCGCTTCATCCGAGGTACCACCTGAAGACTGTTCAGTAAGGCGTAATAAGCCCCAGTCCCTTATAGGCCGAAGCACTATGAAGACAACTTGTCTCAGTGTGATGGTATTAACACCTTCGACTGACGCTGCCCCTCTGTGAGTCGGCGGATGAATGTCGTTGAATTGAGCAGAAGAAGATTCATGCTCAAAGCATGTCAGCCACCTTGATATAGGAGCCCTGACGGGGCAGAAGAAGCTTGCTACTCTCCTAAAGCCTAAATACGAAAATAATTGACAAAAATTAATAAATAATCCGGTCATGATGCCTGTGAACTGGTCCCCCTGCAATTTAAAGACAATTTGTCTTGTTGTGATGGTATGTATCAGTACATACGACTGACGCTGTCCCTCTGTGAGTCGGCGGATGAATGTGGTTCAATTGAGCAGAAGAAGATTCATGCTCAAAACATGTCAGCCACCTTGATATCCTTGGGAGCCCTGACGGGGCAGAAGAAGCTTGCTATTCTCCTAAAGCCTAAATACGAAAATAATTGACAAAAATTAATAAATAATCCGGTCATGATGCCTGCGAACTGGTCCCCTGCAATTTAAAGACAATTTGTCTTGTTGTGATGGTATGTATCAGTACATACGACTGACGTTGCCCCTCTGTGAGTTGGCGGATGAATGTGGTTAAATTGAGCAGAAGAAGATTCATGCTCAAAGCATGTCAGCCACCTTGATATCCCTGGGAGCCCTGACGGAGCAGAAGAAGCTTGCTATTCTCCTAAAGCCTAAATACGAAAATAATTGACAAAAATTAACAAATAATCCGGTCATGATGCCTGCGAACTGGTCCCCTGCATTTTAAAGACAACTTGTCTTGTTGTGATGGTATGTATCAGTACATACGACTGACGCTGCCCCTCTGTGAGTCGGCGGATGAATGTGGTTCAATTGAGCAGAAGAAGATTCATGCTCAAAGCATGTCAGCCACCTTGATATCCCTGGGAGCCCTGACGGGGCAGAAGAAGGTTGCTATTCTCCTAAAGCCTAAATACGAAGATAATTGACAAAAAATAACAAATAATACGGTCATGATGCCTGCGAACTGGTGCCCTGCATTTTAAAGACAACTTGTCTTGGTGTGATGGTATGTATCAGTACATACGACTGACGCTGCCCCTCTGTGAGTTGGCGGATGAATGTAGTTAAATTGAGCATAAGAAGATTCATGCTCAAAGCATGTCAGCCACCTTGATATCCCTGGGAGCCCTGACGGGGCAGAAGAAGCTTGCTATTCTCCTAAAGCCTAAATACGTAGTTAATTGACAAAAATTACCAAATAATCCGGTCATGATGCCTGCGAACTGGTGCCCTGCATTTTAAAGACAACTTGTCTTGGTGTGATGGTATGTATCAGTACATACGACTGACGCTGCCTCTCTGTGAGTCGGCGGATGAATGTCGTTAAATTGAGCATAAGAAGATTCATGCTCAAAGCATGTCGGCCACCTTGATATCCCTGGGAGCCCTGACGGGGCAGAAGAAGCTTGCTATTCTCCTAAAGCTTAAAGTGATTTCTGAAAATTTGCATTTATGCCCTAGAAAAGCAAATTTCAAGGCTTTTTCAGGTGCTTTTTCAAAGCTACCATGTCTAAGAACATTTTCATAATATTTTCGAGCCCCTTAAGTTAAAAAAACTATAATAGTTCTGTTATCAGTTGATTAAATTCAAAAATCAGTTATGCGACTTTACAGATAAATTAAAAGTGCTACTGAAAAGAGAGAACTGAAGTGATTTCTCAAAATTGGCATTGAAGTCTTAGAAAAAAAAATGACGACAGCTTACCTATGACTTCTAGTGTAGCCTCTATGCCCATGACTTCTGTAGCGTAGGCAGGTTCCATCTCGAAGTTGATCTCTTTTCTTGCATGTGTCTACAGTACCTCCTTGTTGAAGAGTATCTAGAAGTTAAGAAAGTCATAACTTTTTTTTCGTCATTTTCATGATTCAATATCTCCGAATTAGGTCTGTTCAAAAACTAAAATAGATTTTGAAAGATGATTTCTTCTATATTTCTGTGCGAAATTGGGTTTTCCAAATTTATACCCATTTTTATTTTACAAAGGATTATTAAAAAAAATATATAATAGATATATAAAAAAAATTGCACTTATTATCTCACATGCACTTTCTAGGAATTTGCGTAGAGCCTTAGAAAAAAAAACTAAAAATACTTTTCCAAAACTACTCCTTTTCGAAAAGTCTTAATTATTTTTCCAAGTATTTTAAATTGATCAGAAGTAACTTTCTTTTATTATCCTTACAGTTCTCTATTGAAAAAAAATTGTGTTAAAATCAGTTATGCGACATACAGTGTATCTAAAATTAATTCTAACAATTGCAAAGTTGAAATTTTCAAAGTTTCAAAAAAATGAACTGAAGTGAACTTTATTGACAATTTTCAGGAATTTTTCATTAAAACCTTAGAAAATAAAAACAAGTACATTCTCGAGAGTATTCATTTTAGGAAAAAAAATCTACTTGCAACTTTTTTAATCATAAAACTATTAGCATTAAAGAAAGAGATCGATCAATTGATGTGCCCAGCCTGTACAATTTCATGTTACAGCATAGCTTTGGGACATACAGAACATTTTGAATTAATGAAGGACATCAATTTGGTATACATCAAAAGTCTAAAACCGCACGTTACAGCACTTTTTTACACCCTAGACAATCCAAAACAGATAACATTTTATTTATTATAAATTAAATATCATTAACGAGAGATATCAAAACTTTGTAAGTGCATTTTTTCTATATATAGGACGTCAAAAAATCAAAAATGTCCAAAAGATTTTTTTTTGCGCTTTTTTGATATATTAACATCAAGGGGTATACAAAAATTAAAAGTTATTAACTGCCAAATTACTTGAGATAATTAAACAAAATTATTTAGGTTTCAATAATGCAATTTGACTATCACTTCGTTAAAAGTGGCTTTAAATTTTGAATAAAAAAAAATCATTTAAGTCAAATTACATTAAAATGGTTTTTATATTTTTACTGGGCGTAAATTTTTTACTGAGGTGAGACTTTAAGGAAATCTGTGCGTCGTACCATAAAATAATAAAAGAGCTTTTCTTCTTGGAATCGAACCAAGAATTCAGCGAAAAAAAATAAATTAAAAAATTATTTATTGAGAAAAAATCACCTCCCGCTTGGCTAATAACAATTAGAAAATTTAGCTTTACTTATCTTAAGTGGTTTGCCAGTTAGTAAAATTTTTAACTTTTTAAATAAAAGTCTGACACCATGTATGCCCTTTGACGTTAATATTTCGAAAAAGCGCCAAAGGAATAAAATATTACATTTTTGTATATCCCCCCACTCTGTTTATCAAAAAAAAATGTTTTTAACTTTGAATCAAAGGCGAAATCAATTTTAGAAAAGAGTCAATAACCAGTCAAGCGGAGGTTTCCCATTACCGAATTAATATTTGTCAATTATTGAGCACCTGACAGATACAAACGTCTTAATAAATAATTATGTAAAGATTGCATAAAATTTACGCCATTGTTTGATATCAATAAGAAGTACATATGCAATTAGATGGCTATTTGACATCTCTGCCAAAAAGAGACGCAATAACACGTATAAAACTTTCAGTCTTACCTGCACTTAAGTATAAAAAAATAGTAAGAATGACAACGCTGCAACAAAATCTTGATTGGTGCGGATGGCCTTATTTACTTAAGGGCACATCAGAATTTACAGCAACGAATGAAACGAAACGACCTTCACCGGTACCACCAATCACTCCCGCGCTCAAGCGATGGCTGACTAACACTGGCTAGCAGGTACGTGAAATCGTAGCATGTACTTGGACCTTGGAAGGTGTGATTCACAATTATCGATCGGTCCCACGTGTTTGCGACGCGGCGTTGCCGATGTTAGTAAATTTACTCCAATAATGCATAAATCATGGAGATCATTTTACAAACTAAGACTAAGAATATATCTAAATTGTCGCCACTTCTATTTGTAGACGATTTCAAATAAATATTTATTTGGTGTACACTATTTATTGTAAGCAATCATATCATAAAACAATCTAATACCAAAATTATATATAGAAATATTTTCTGAGAGAGTTGTCTACATTGCATGGCACCTGATGAGCAACAAGCACAGGAATGTGAGAATGTTTATTTTGTTTTTTTTGTTGTCCAGCATTAGGGATTTTATTTTTACAGTTTTTTACTCAACTCTCGTACAACAAAACACATTCATGCAAAATCTGATATGTAGTCTTTTGGAGGAAAAATTATAAAACTTTGCATATAATAAATGAACTTCGATTTTACATATTCAAAAAGTATAGAAACTGGAAAGTTTCGTTTGTTTCACATACTTTGTATCTATCATAGAACTTTGAATCATCTAATACCGAGGGTAGACTCTTCGAAAAGAGGGTGGTTTTAAGAGGGAGGGGGTTCAGAACCTCCAGTATACGAGAATTAGGGAATTAAATAAATCAAAGTAACTCGAAGAAATTTAAAAAAATCTATAAAAAAAGTGCGTTTTCAGTCGCTTGACTTATGGTTTGAAAGTTATTACAGTGTTTTAAGGAAGTTGTAGTAAACATTATTTTATTTGATTTAACAAAACCATCAATTTGGAGATTGAGAAAAAAGACTGAATACTTCCCCTTTGGTCAATTACGGATGACACTTCCGTTTCTGGTAGGTGAAAAAAGGACATCAAGAACAGCACAAAAACAGTTGGATTCTCTCCAATCGGGCCACTCGTCCTAAAGTTAATATAGACCGCCAAAGTTGGAATTTGAGAAAAAAAGGAGGCATATACCATCCTTTAGATATTTTGAATAAAATGATGATTTTTTATACTGTTTTTGAACGAAATAAGACTATTTAAATCTTCTATGACGTGACAAACTTAATACTGGTCAGAGTAGTGCTGCAAGTGAATTTTTTAACAGTAAAAAAGTCAATTCTAGAAGTGCCCAAAAATTGACCAATGGGAATTTCGTTCATGAGAGGTGAAAAAGGGCATCAAGAAAAGTAGAAGGCAGATGGAACCACTCCGATCGGTCCACTCGTTCTAAAGTTATAGCTCGTAAGATTTTTAAATTGAGAAAAAAATCTATTGTTCTGCTCTTTCAATAGTCGATTTCAAAAAAAAAAAAATAAGTTTCCGCCCTTACAATGTTTTTTTTTTGAAGATGTGCTATAGGATTTCTATGCAATGCTTTTTTTTAGTGAATCGTAGTGACTATTGTTGCAGTTGGTTAACAATTATTTGGAATAGGTGGACAAGTAGTGCCTTTCAATTGACATTAGTTGTCAATGAATTTTAGGAAATCTTATGCCTAGTTTATATCTCTAAATTATGAATTAAACTAATTTTTATTTAAACTAAATTAACACTTGTCAAAATTAAATGTGTACCTTTAGGTAGACCTGTTTAGACTTTCATTATTAATTATTAAATGGAAGTATAAACGGGTCGAGCTAAAAGTTGACATTTAACTTTGACAAGTGTTAATTTAGAGTAAATGAAAATTACTTTAGTTTTTAATTTAGAGGTATAAATCCGGCATTACAATCCTCTGGGTTGAATGACAGGCAAATTTGTAATGTAACTCAGAGCATTTTCCTGTAAAATTAGCTATGTCTCATTAGAGGAAAATCATAGAACTTTATTGAATTTTATTGCAAGAAATTTTACTGAATGTCAGAAACCAAAAGTAAAGACCCATAAAACGGTTGGAGAAGACATGAGCCTACTCTACTAGCTGCAACAGCTGTCTAACCCAGGACTAATGGATGCCAGAAAGAAAGTGACCGATCAACAGCCAAATATCCAAAAGTAAAAGTTCACATCGAGTGAGTAGCTCTAACAAGGTAAGTAAAATGAATAAGTCTGAACGAAAATCTGCTAACTCCCTAAAGCTTTAGATAAAATTTTGTTTTTTAACATCTGAACGAAAATCTTCTAAATGCCTAAAGATTTATGCTTTAAATAAGGCGCTTCAATAACCAGCGCTTCTTCTTAAAACTGCAGTAAGATTTCCCAGTAAGAGCCAGATATAGTGTATTGAGATAATTATTTAAAATCGTATGAACACAAATCTACAAAACCCTAAGGATTTTTGTTTTAAAAATAGCGCTTCAATAACCAGCCCTTCTAATTAAAATATAGAAAAAATTTGTTTGATTTTCCGAACCAAAACCTACTAAATTCTCAAGGATTTATTTTTTACATCAGGCCCTTCAATCACCAGCGCTTCTGATTAAAAACGGTATTAAGGATTTCCTATCAAGATCAAAATTTAGTGTTTTACGTTACTTAGTTCACATCATCGGAACGAAAAAAAAACAATTAGTGTATTTTGTTAATTATTTCATACCGCCTGAACAACAATCTATTCAATCTCTAAGGAGTTATGCCTCAAGGGCCCTTCAAGATAGTATTCCCAAAAATGTGTAATGCCCTCCGATCGCCAGCATTTCTGCTTAAAAACTATATAAATAGTTTTTAGTAAAAACAAAAATTTGGGTAATTTGAAAATTATTGTAAATCGTCTGAACAAAAATCTAGTAAATCCCTGAAGATTTATGCCCTAAATTTGTACCTTAAGTGCCCTTCAATGGCCAGTACTTCTGCTTAAAAACTGTATTAAGAGTTTCTAGTAAGCGAAATCATTAGTCTATTTTCTAATTATTTCATGTAGCCTGAACGAAAATCTATTTAATTCCCTAAGGATTTATGCCTTAAAAGCCCTTCAATCAGAAAATCTACTAAACCTCTAAAAATGTGTACCCTAAATCCTCTTCAATCGCCAGTATCTGCTTAAAAGCTGTATTAAGAATTTCTAGTAAGCGAAATTATTAGTCTATTTTCTAATTATTTCATGTAACCTGAACGAAAATCTACATAATTCTCTAAAGATTTATGTCTTAAAAGCCCTTCAATCTGAAAATCAACTGAATCTTTAAAAATTTGTACCCTAAAAATCCTTCAATCGCCAGCACTTGTGCTTAAAAGTTGTATAAATAGCTTTTAGTAATAACAAAAATTTGTGTATTTTGTTAATTATTTCATATAGTGTGAACGAAAATCTAGCAAATCCCTGATTCATGCTAAAAATGCCCTTCAATCACCAGCTCTTCTGCTTAAAAGCTGTATTAGAAGCTCCCAATAAGGACAAGATATTTGATAATTATTTCACATTGCTTAAAAGAAAGTCGACTAAATCCCTCAGGATTTATGCCTTAGAAGCCCGCTAATCTAAAAATCTACTAAATCCCTAAAAATGTGTACCCTAAATGCCCTTCAATCGCCAGTACTTCTGCTTAAAAGTTGTATTAAGAGTTTCTAGTAAGCGAAATTATGAGTCTATTTTCTAATTATTTCATGTAGCCTGAACGAAAATCTACTCAATTCCCTAAGGATTTATGCCTTAAAAGCCCTTCGATCTGATAATCTACTAAAAATGTGTACCTTAAATGCCCTTCAATCACCAGCACTTCTGCTTAAAAGCTGTATTAAAAGCTCCTAGTAAGGACAAGACATTTGATAATTATTTCATATTATTTAAACGAAAGTCGACTAAATCCCTAAGGTTTTATGCCTTGGAAGCCCTTTAATCTGAAAATCTACTAAATCCCTAAAAATGTGTATCGTAAATGCCCTTAAATCGCCAGCACTTCTGTTTATAAGCTGTATCAATTGATTTTAGTAAAAACAAAAGTTTGTGTATTTTGTTCATTACCTATTTCATATCGTCGGAACGAAAATCTAGTTAATCCCTAAAGATTTATGCTAAAAATGCCCTTCAATCACCAGCACTTCTGCTTAAAAGCTGCATTAAAAGCTCCTTGTAACGACAAAATATAGAGTATCGCGATAAATATTTCATAACATTTGAGCGAAAATTTACTCCCTAAAGATTTGTACCTTAAATGCCCTTCAATCGCCACTACTTCTCTGTTTAAAAGCTGTATTAAGGGTTTCTAGTAAGCGAAAAAATTAGTCTATTTTCTTAATTATTTCATATCGCCTGAACGAAAATCTACTAAATTCCTAAGGATTTATGTTTTAAAAGCACTTCAATCTGAAAATTTACTAAATCCATAAAAATTTGTACCTTAAATGCTCTTCAATCGCCAGCACTTCTGTTTAAAATCTGTATGAATTGCTTTTAGTAAAAACAAAAATTTGTATATTTTGTTAATTACCTATTTCATATCGTCTGAACGAAAATCTAGTTAAACCCTAAAGATTTAATTTGAGAATTTCGTTCATTTTACACAAAGAGATCTAGTAATTTAAACAAAACAAAGCGTTATTTTGGTCACGGTCTCAGTACTAATTTAATTAAAATATTATAACGGTAACACGTGTTTCGCCCTATGGCATCATCAGACCGAAAACACGCCACACATTATAAAATTGTCCATTCGATACTTCCCAATGAAAGGACGAAAGGCGACGAGTCGCCCTTACCAAACTCATATTCAGTACTTCACTGAATAACTGCTTAACGGTTTTTTTTCTCAATATCATGTTAAGTGGACTGTTTAAATGCGTTTGTCACCTACGTAATGCTGCTTTTGTGTTTTTTTTTTATAAAGACGTCAATAAACGTCGAAACGTCGGCAGTTTCTGCTTAATTTGTTGAAATTCTCTTTTGGTCCTGTTCCCGATAACCTTTGGAGTATACTTTTGGAGGACGCTACATCTAGCAACTATGTTAAACACATTATAATAGTTCTGTATTATCCTTTCAGTTCTCAAGTTCTCAAAGAAAAAAATCAGTTATGCGACTTTACAGAATGTTAAAAATTAAAAGTGCTACTGAAAAGTGAGAACTGAAGTGATTTTTCGAAATTTGCAATGAAGCCTTAGAAAACAAAGGACGACAGCTTACCTATAGCGTCTAGTGTGGTCTCTATGCCCATGAGTTTTTCTGTAGCATAAGCAAGTTGCAGCTGGAAGTCGATCTCTTTTCTTGCATGTGTCTAAAGTACCTCGTTGTTGAAGAGTATCTAGAAGTCAAGAAACTCTTATGACTTTTTTTTTCGTCATTTTCATGATGCAATATCTCCGAATTAAGCCTCTTCAAAAACTATAGATTAGAATAGATTTTGAATAGAATTTGAAAATAAAATTTGAAAATAGAATAGATTTTGAAAGCTGACTTTTTCAATACTTCTGTGCGAAATTTGATTTTCCACTATTATGCCCATTTTTATCTTACAAAGAATTATTACAAAATTTACCATTTAGATACGTTATTATATCTGCAATTTGTTGATTGCCCTTATTATCTCACATTCCCTTTCTAGGAATTTGCGTAGTCTTAGAAAAAACTAAGAAAACTTGTCCAAAACTACCCCTTTTCGAAAAATCTTAAATTACTGTCCAAGTATTTTAAATTGATCAGAAGTGACTTTCCTTTATTATCTTTACAGTTCTCTATTGCAAAAAATGTATAATAAAATCAGTTATGATAAAAAAAATCAAAATTTAAGTTTTTTCTGGTACCTTTTTCGATATATCAACATCAAAAGAACTGCAGGGTGTCGTTTTATTCAAAAAATAGAAAGTTATTAACTGCCAAACCAGTTGAGATAATTATACAAAAATATTTAGGTTTCAATAATGAAATTTGACCAACACTTCGTCTAAATTGGTAATTTAAATTTAGAATAAAAAAAAATTACACATATATTTAAGTCAAATTTCATTAAAATGCTTTTTATTTTTTTACTAAGAGTAACTTTTTTACTGAGATGAAACTTTAAGGAAATCTGTGTGTCGCACCATAAAATAATAAAAGAGCTTTTCTTCTTAGAATCGAACGAAGAATTCAGCAATAATTATTTATTTTTTTATCAAATCTACCCAATTTTTTTCAAAAAATAATAAATTAAAAAATTATTTATTGAAAAACCCCTCCCGCGTAGCTAATAACAATTAGAAAATGTATCTTTAATTATCTTAAGTGGTTTGGCAGTTACTAAAATTTTTAATTTTTTAAATAAAAATTTGACATTTTGTATACCCGTTGAAGTTAATATTGAGAAAAAGCGCCAAAGGAATAAAATCTTGTATTTTTGTTTATCAAAAATCTAGAATTGCATATTACAACATTTTTTGGGTTACCCGATGTAACAAAACCAGAAATCGACAAGCTATTAGGTGTCATAAACCGGAACCAAAAAATAAATCCGATTACTATATATTTATAGGTTGTCCCATAACTAAAGGGTAACAGAATGGGTGACGATAGTAGGTACAGATGAAAATATGAACATTTGGCATCAACCTGCATGTTACCAATGTTATTAGTACAAATAACTTCCAATCAAAGACGAAAACAATTTTAGAAAAATAGACAATAACCAGTCAAGCGGAAATAGGTTTCCCTTCAGCGAATTAATATTTGGCAATTTTTGAGCACCTGACCGATACCAACGTCTTAATAAATAATTATGTAAAGGTTGCATTAAATTTACGCCATTGTTTGATAACAATAAGAAGTACATATGCAATTAAATGGCTATTTGACATCTCGGCCAAAAAGAGACGCAATGCAACACGTATAAAACTTTCAGTCTTACCTGCACTTAAGTATAAAAAAAATAGTAAAAATGACAACGCTGCAACAAAATCTTGATTGGTGCGGATGGCCTTATTTAGGTACTTAAGGGCCCATCAGAATTTACAACAACGAATGAAACGAAACGACCTTCACCGGTACCACCAATCACTCCCGCGCCCAAGCGATGGCTGACTAACACTGGCTAGCAGGTACGTAAAATCGTAGCATGTACCTGGACCTTGGAAGGTTTGATTCATGTTTATCGATCTGTTCCACGTGTTTGCGACGCGGCATGTTTGCCGATGGTAGAATTTTGTTCTTATTAATGAAACTTCTGTTTTTAAAAATTGATTTTATTTATAATCATAAGGTTGAAGTTACATTGAAGTTTACTCGTATAGACTATCTTAAAGACTGAAAAACATTACTGAATACACCTGCATTTATAATATTACAATTGCTGTGTTAGCAGAATGCGAGGTCTACTATGATCTAATAACACCGAGTCATCTTAAGTGGCCATATAACTCTTCCCTCCCTAAGTGTGAGAAAATTGGGGTAAATTTTCGAGGGGTTTTAGTTTTATGTCCACCTTCACATTATTTTTACCTTTCTTGTAATAATAGAATATTGAATAATTATAATGATAAATACAATAATAATTAATATCGACACTACAGATAAGCTAGAACTAATAACATCAAATTTCTTCAGAGGATGTACAATTAATCGTTTTGACTTCTCTAAGTCTTGGTGAATGTCGTTTAAATTAATTTCCGTTAATTGCAAAGGTTCAATATCTTGTATTAATTTTTCGTCAATACTGATCTCTGGTAGCTTTAAACGTAAATTGATTGTTTCTGGTTTTTGAGATTCAAAAGTTTTATTTTTTATTTTCGTCATACAGTCTGACGGTAAAATTAAAGATGGTTGACCTGTGGTTTCGATTGATTCTTGATTTGGACATTGGAATTGAATTTTTTCCGTTGAGGCAGGTATTACTATAATTGAATTGTCCTTCAACTGGGTTATTGAGGATTTTTCGAATTTTATTGGGACCATTGGACAATGATTAGTTAGGTTGATGGTTTGCATTATGCACGGTTCGTTTAAATTTAAAGATTCTTCTAAACAGAGAGATTTTTCTTCAATTTTTGGGCATTTCTCCTTTAAATTAAAGAAATCATCTGAGGACTTCATTAGGTACGGGTTAGTTAGAGTTATTATCTGATTATTAATCGGAATAGGGTAAACTCTATACAATGTATAAGGTTTTCCTGATATCAGAGGGATTGCAATATAAAAAATTATTAAGTCGTTTTTTATTGTTACGTCAGTGTGAATTGCCTCGTAATATTTGATGATGTTGTCAAAAGGGATTCGAGTTTCTGGTTTCAGATTAAGAATAATTGTTTGTAATTGCTTGTACTTTATAATACTATGATGTAACACGTTCGTTTCCGCGAAGTTAATTGCAGTTTGCACATTGTTTCGAATTTCGTTAAGAATGCGAATGTTGTTTTCCAGGTTGTCGAGTAATATGATTAGATAAATGGTGGTTGACATAGACTGGGACATTTGAGCTATAATTTTAACGTGCTCTTGCAATTTGTGCTGATTCGACTTTATGTTAGATAGTTGAATGTCAATGTCCTTTGTTAACTGCTTAACAATTGTGTGAGTCGAGGAAATGTCGTCATGTAAGGTATTTTGATTTTCTTGAATTATTTTAATATAGTTATCATAGCGTTCGCCGTCTTCTGCATCCAATGTTCCGTACAGATATTTATGAGCTTTACCTAAGAAGTTAAATAATCCTCTTTTGGTTCTCAGTTTTGGGTTAGTAGTGTAATGAGTAATAAAATTCTTAATTGAATTTACTTGATCCGATAAGGCATTTGTTCTAGTAACTAAAAGATTGCACAAAGGTACTGTTGATGATCTTATCGTTTGATTTACCTGTAAAAGGGTCGTCTCAGTTATCTCTAAGCTATGCCGAATGTTGGTTAAATTTATATGATAATACACATGATAATAGTTAGTAACAACATAGCCTATTCCTTCGTGGATTGGCAGCAAGGGGTTTGAAATTTCTTCAATTTTATATTGAGCGTTGGCCAATAGTGGGAGTAGTACTAGCACGATCTTCATTGTGTCACTCTGAAATTTACAATCGTCTTTTAATGTCTTTGGGATGTCTTTGGTTTTTAAATATAACTGGTTTATATTTGGGTTTTAGGTTTTTTCATAATTTAAGGGGTGTTGTCAGTAATTGTTCTGTAAGTTCTGGTATCTCGGGGTCGTTTTCTCGTTTTTCATTTAATTTTGATAAAATGTTAGCTTTTTTCGCATTCAATTTTAAGTTTATTTTTTCATTTAATTCTTTAAAGGTTTCAGCTAATTCATGAACGTAATCTGTTTGAATTTGATTTAGGTTTTTCTCAAAATTTAGTTGATAGTTGAGATTTCCTTTAAGAATTTGAAAAGGTGTATATTCGTGTGACGAATGGATACTGTTATTGTAATTTAAAATTGCAATATCAACTAATTCTTGGATTGTTTTTGTTCGGTGGTCATTTCTTAGTACAACAAGACTTTCCTTGAGTGTTGAATGAAAGCGCTCAATTGGAGAATTTGAGTTTGGGTTGTATGGCGTTGTAAAGTGTAGCTCAATTTGATAAGTCTTGCATAAGTCTTGTACTAAATTGCTTTTGAATGTTTTTGCGTTATCTGTGGTTATTTTATGCGGGGTACCATGGTGTGAAAATAATTTGATCAAGTTTTGACATACTTCAATTGACGTTTCGTTTATAGGATATGCGGTAGCAAATTTTGAAAAATTATCGATTATTGTCAGGAATTTCTGACCTGATATGGAATAAGTATCCATGTATATATGTTCGAAGGGTTTACTTCCAGTTGGTGTGGGTTTGTATATTACCTTATAGGGGTGCCTTTCGTACTTAGTCTTTTGACATATGTCACAAGTGTTCACGTAGTTGATTACATCCCTTTCTAAGCTTGGCCAGTAATATACTTGTTTTATGTTTTTTATGTTTTCAGTCATTCCTCTATGGGATGTTTTCGTAGTATGGTATCTTTCGATTACGTCTTTTTGTTCGTCTTCGTTGGTGACATCCTCTAATAGTGTATTGGAAATAAAAAGTTTATAGGAATTGGCCTTGAATGTCTCTTGAAAGATCCGAATAATTACTGGTTCTAGTTCTTTGTTAGGAAAATGTAGACAATAAGTGTTTGGCGGTAAATGATCCTTAAAAAGTTGTTGGACTTCTTCCGTGATTGGTTCCTTGTTTATAAATACAGTTATTCTTGTCTTTGTTTCGAAAAGTTTCTTTGAAGTGGTATATGCTTTCTCTTTGTCTGTCCATTTGAATATTATTTGGTTTTTGAAGGTATTTAGACTTTTGTTGACATAAGGTGCTCCTAAAATAGGGTTTTCTTGTGATGTATGAACTGTCATTGTGTCTGATTTATCTTGTTTTAACAGATTCCTATCGATTTGAGGAATTTCTAGGTTTGTGTCAGACTCGTCAGCCGTTTCGGTACTAAATGATTTTTCTGATTCTATTCTTGGTTGAACCGGCGTTTGTGATTTTATTGGGGGTTTAACTTGGATATCGGAAATGATATTAATCTTTTGCTGTGGCTTCACTTCTTTTGGAATTTTTTTAGGGTTTTCGAATAAATTTTCTTGTGACTCGAAGAAATGTTTAATTTTATCATGCCAGGAATATTCGTTATCGTTTTCTTTGTTAGTCTCACATGCAGCAGACATGTGTGTTAATGGAGGTTCTACGTAATCAATGGGGTTCAAATCTTTAGGAGGGCGCGAAAGTGCGTCTGCGTTTAAATTCTGAGTTCCTTTTTTATAATGAATTGTATAGTCGTATTCTTGTAATTTTAATCTCCATCGGACTAATTTCGAATTGGGTTCTTTTATTGAAAAAAGCCACTGAAGTGGTTTGTGATCAGTCACAATCGTGAATTTTCGACCGAAAAGATAGGGTCTAAAATATTTAGTAGCCCATACGATGGCCAAAAGTTCTTTTTCGATGGTAGAGTAATTACTTTCAGAAGGGTTAAGGGTTCGACTGGCATATGCAATAGGAAGATCAGTTCCAACAGGTCCTTGTGATAGAACAGCTCCGATTGCATAGTCTGATGCGTCCGTAGTCAAAATAAAGGGTTTTTGAAAATCGGGATACTGAAGAATTGGATCATTCATTAGAAGATTTTTACACAAATTAAAGGAGTTTACAAATGGTTTGTCATGAATTATTTTTACGTTTTTCTTTAGACAATTTGTCAATGGTTTGGTGATCTTAGCGAAGTTTTTAATAAATTTCCTGTAATATCCGACCAGGCCAAGAAAAGATTTTATCTCTTTTGGTGTGTTTGGTATTTTAAAGTCTTTTATTGCTTGTATCTTTTTCGGGTTTGGTTTGATTCCATTAGGGGTTACAACATGTCCTAGAAATTCAACAGTTTTCTGTAAAAACTCCGATTTATCTAGCTGAATTTTCATGTTGTGTGAAATTAGACGATCAAAAACTTGTTTTAAAGAGTCTAGATGTTCTTGAAGACTGGTGGAATATATTATAATATCATCCATGTATACAAGGCAAATTTTTCCTTGTAATCCACGTAAAACATTGTCCATGGCTCGTTGAAATGTAGAAGGTGCGTTCTTTAACCCGAACGGCATCCTTGTATATTCGTAGTGTCCATGCTCTACATTGAAGGCTGTTTTTGACACACTGTTTGGATCCATCTCGATTTGGTGGAAACCACTAGCCAAATCGAGGGTGGTGAAATATTGACATCTGCCAAGTTTATCCAGTATATCCGATATGTTTGGTAAAGGATACCTATCGTCGATAGTTTTTTCGTTCAGTTTCCTGTAATCGACGACTAGTCTCCATTTTTTCTGATTTGAGGCGTCCATTTTCTTTGGTACGATCCATATTGGTGAGCTCCATGGGGAACTAGAAGGTTGGATTATTCCGTCTACTAACATTTGATTAATTTGCCTGTTTACTTCGTCTTTATGAACATAGGGATATCGGTAACTTTTTGAATGAACTGGTATTTCATCTGTTGTATTGATTACGTGTTTAACTTTATTGGAAAATGTTAATTTGTCACCGGGTTTATGTAAAACTTGTGGGTAATTTTTCATTAACTTAAAGAGTTGAGCTCGTTCTTCCTGGTTTAAATGTTGATGCCTTATTAGATTTTCAAAATCAATTTTTTCAGTTTTAATCAATTGTTTTTTATTTACAAGGTTATTTATTTCAAAATTAAAAATTTCAAAATTATTAAGATCTATTGGTTCTAAGGGAAGATCATCCCTTGTGTCGCATTCAATAGTAATGGTTTTATCAGAATGATTGAAAATATCAAGTGTGTAAGAGTTATTTGTGACTGATACCAGTGTTGGTTGAATTTCAATATCTTCGTCGTAGTGATAGGGCATTGTCCAAGTGGTATTATTAGGTAACTTGGTTCTAAAGGTTGTTTTCTGAATAGTTTTTGGTGGGATTTCAATTACGTAATGATCAAAGTCTTGTCTATACTGAAATGGGATTTTTAGATATCGGTTCACTAGTCTTTCGTTTTCTACATCGATGCTTAATTTTAGTTTACGGATATCTTTTATTCCTAAAATTCCGTCGAAATACTCGTGAAAAGGATAAAGTATAAATTCTATTGGCTCTGTTATGCCAAAACAAAGAAACAAAGGAATTTCTGCTTTACTTGTAGCCTTTTTTGCACCTGCACATGTTTGTAACGTGCTTATATATGGTTTAATTGAATCTGGAAAGTATGTCTCTGCTATGGCAGGTCTGAGAAGAGAGGCATGTGATCCAGTATCAATGAGTAGTCGAATATTGTAATTTGGTATTTCAATGTAGGGTAATTGATTAATTTGCATACTGTTTAGGCTTAAACAGGGTTGGTTTTGTCCGAGGCTTGTAATTGAAAATTTTCAAGCTGTTCGACTAAACTTTCTTCTGAAGGTAATGATGAAGATGAAGGTGGATAGTCTTCAAAATTTTCAACTTCAGGGTAGTAGTCTTCATTAGGGTATTTGTTGTCAGATTCAAATTGGTAGTCGTAACCATTATCTTCGTTTTCAAGATGTGTTAATTCTTGAGAGGTAAAGTTTGGGTTTCCCGTTGGTTGGAAATGAGATTGCGGTCTTTGCGGTCTATTTTGGAATTGAGGTCTTATTTGGGTCAGATTTCGTTTCACAGTACTTACACCGGACATTGGTTGTGGAAATTGTTGTTTTGGAACGTTTCTTTGATTTGGTAAATTTTGTTGTTGGTTTTGTGGTCGAATTTGTGGTCTTTGTTGATTGGGTGGTTGATTATTTTGATTTCTGTAATTTGAGAAAAATTGATTTTGGGGTCTTGGAAGGTTTGGTGTATTGAAGGATCTCTGAGTATTTGAAGCTACTTGATTAACAGGCCTATTAATTGGCTTACTGTGATTTTGTAGATAGTTATTCTTAAAAGTGGTTTGGCTAGTTAAAATTTCATAATTAGTTATTATATCAATTGCACTGTCCAAATTTTGTGGATTTTGAACAATCAATAACGTTCGTAATTTGCTTGAAATATTGGCTAGTAAATTTTGTGTCGCGGTAAGTTCGTTTTGTGAAATCAGTATCGCTCTTGCCTCAGCATTAGCTACTTCCGTACATATTTTCGTATTTATTTTTGTAACTAAAGCCTTAAGTTTTTGAATGTTGTCCTGAGTGGATTCATTCTTTTTAGACAGGAATATTAGTTGTTGCTGTAGGTTAGCTCTGGTGACAGGGTCACTGAACTTTTGTTGAAGTGCATTTTTAATGTCGTTCCAGGTTTGTAAATCTGGGCGAGTTAAAAGGAAATCTTCAGCAGCACCTAATATTTTTGATTTTATTGCCAAAAGTACATATTCTTGCTGTGATGGGTCAGCATTAAAGTAACGTGCATGAAATGTATTGATTTGATTAATGAAAGATTCTAGTCGAGAAGGGGTTCCGTCGAATGTTTTTAGAAGTGTAACGGTAGATCTTAAAGCATCGGCCATTTTAACAGTGGGATTAATACTTCCTACTTCTAATGTATGTCCTAAATTAATAGTGTTGTTTCCTATCGGTTGTAATACACAATTTGCAGCAATTTCTGAATACAAATCGTTTAAACTTGAAGTCGAAGCTTCTTGAGGTTTTGGTTCTGTGACTTTACTTAAACTAGTAATTCCTCTTGGATAGGTTATATCGAATACTCGTTTAGATTTACTACTAAACTTATTCATTTGCCATTAACTGGTTATTCCTAACTAACAGGCATTCCAACTATAAGAAACAAACGACTCACAATTTGTCTCCCAGTATCTCGTCCTGTATCAAACGGTACGTCGCTAGGTAGTTGCACTGCTTAGGGTAGTACTGCTTGTAGTGGACACTAGCACGGCTAATGTGTCCTGCTGGCTTCTCTCGTTGTGGCGGACCAGAAAACGATGTTGGCCAGGAGTAAAAAGATGTCCTGCGAGGTTTCCGAATCCTTTCTTAACTGTAAACACAGAGGATGTTGGTCACTGGTTTCACTTTCCTCGGATCACCGGTTTCACAGTTCACTATTGAACATTCACTATGGAACTTCACTTCGAACTTCACTCGATTTCCGTGTGCTTTCTCGAAACCGAACCGAACTTCCGAAAGGATCCTACCGACTGCGCCAATTTTGTTCTTATTAATGAAACTTCTGTTTTTAAAAATTGATTTTATTTATAAAAGGTTGAAGTTACATTGAAGTTTACTCGTATAGACTATCTTAAAGACTGAAAAACATTACTGAATACACCTGCATTTATAATATTACAATTGCTGTGTTAGCAGAATGCGAGGTCTACTATGATCTAATAACACCGAGTCATCTTAAGTGGCCATATAACTGTAGTAAATTTACCCCAATAATGTATAAATCATGGAGATCATTTTGCAAGCTAAGACTAACACTCTATCTGTAGACGATTTCAAATAAATATTTATTTGGTGAACACTACTTTTTGTAAGAAAGCATATTATAACACAGACTAACACCAAAATTATACATAGAAACATTTTCTGAGAGAGTTGTCTACATTGCATCGCACCTGATGAGCAACAAGCACAGGAATGTGAGAGTGTTTATTTTGTTTTTTTGTTGTCCAGCATTAGGGATTTTATTTTTACAGTTTTTTACTCAACTCTCGTACAACAAAACACATTCATGCAAAATCTGATTGCTGTAATATTGTGAAGGGAAAATTATAAGTCTTTGCTATCATATGCAAAGACTTCGATATTACATATTCAAAAAGTATAGAAACAGGAAAGTATCGTTAGTTTCACATATTTTGTATCTATCATAGAACTTTGAATCATCTAATACTCTAATACCGAGGTAGAGTCTTCTAAAATAGGGGGGTTTTAAGAGGGAGGGGGAACTTCAGAACCTCCAGTATACGATAATTAGGGAATTTCGTAAGAAAAATGAAGATCTGGTTAAATTAAATAATTCAAAGTAACTCAAAGAAATTTAAAAAAAAAATCTATAAAAGAGTACGTTTACAGTCTCTTGACTTATGTTTTGAAAGTCATTACAGTGTTTTAAGAAAGTTGTAGTAAACGTTATTTTATTTGATTTAACAAAACCATCAATTTGGAGATTGAGAAAAAAGACAGAATACTTCCCCTTTCCCCAATTTCAAAAAAATGTTGGATATTTTTTGAAGCGGTTTGAAAGTTTTCATGCTGTATGAATCATTGATTGAAATGAGAGGATTTCAATTCGGTAGAGGCGTTCTTAAGTTACAGGCGGTCAAACTTGAGAAATGAGAAAAAAGTCGTAATGCCCTTTTGAACATTTAAAAAAAAAATCGGAATTTTTTTGCTGTTTTTGATCGGAATGGCACGCTTGCAATCCCCAAAGAACGTAACAAACTCAATTCGAATGAATTTAACCTCTAAAGTTTTTTTAAATGGTCAAAAAACGCGATTCTAAAAGTGCTTAAAAATCGACCTTCGAAGGGGTGGGTGTATTTCCGAAAATATTGCACCCACAGAACTACCGATTGTGGGAGGTGAAAGAGGACATCAAGAAGAGGAAAAACAGTTGGATTCACTCCGATCGGTAGAGGCGTTCTTAAGTTACAGACGGTCAAACTTGAGAAATGAGAAAAAAGTCGTAATGCCCCTTTGGACATTTTCAAAAAAAATCGGTATTTTTTTTGCTGGTTTTCATCGAAAGAGCAAGCTTGCTATCCCCTAAGGACGTAACAAACACAATTGGAATGAGTTTGTTACGTCGACTCTAAAGAGGTTTTTTAAAAATGGTCAAAAAACGCGATTCTAAAAGTGCTTAAAAATCGACCTCCGAAGGGGTGTATCACCGAAAATATTGCACCTACAGAACTACCGATTGTGGGAGGTGAAAGAGGACATCAAGAAGAGGAAAAACAGTTGGTTTTACTCCGATCGGTAGAGGCGTTCTTAAGTTACAGGCGGTCAAACTTGAGAAATGAGAAAAAAGTCGCAATGCCTATTTGGACATTTTCAAAAAAAAATCGCAATTTTTTTACTGTTTTTGATCGGAATGGCACGCTTGCAATCCCCAAAGAACGTAACAAACTCAATTCGAATGAGTTTGCTACGTCGACTCTAAAGAGGTTTTTTAAAAATGGTCAAAAAACGCGATTCTAAAAGTACTTAAAAATCGACCTCCGAAGGGGTGTATCTTCGAAAATATTGGACCTACAGAACTTCCGAATATGGGAGGTGAAAGAGGACATCAAGAAGAGGAAAAACAGTTGGATTCACTACGATCGGTTGAGGCGTTCTTAAGTTACAGGCGGTCAAACTTGAGAAATGAGAAAAAAGTCGTAATGCACCTTTGGACATTTTCAAAAAAAAATCGAAAATGTTTTGCTGTTTTTGATCGGAATGGCCATGCATGCAATCCCCAAAGAACGTAACAAACTCAATTCGAATGAGTTTGTTACGTCAACTCTAAAGAGGTTTTATTAAAAATAGTCAAAAAACGCAATTCTAAAAGTGCTTAAAAATCGACCTCCGAAGGGGTGTATCTCCGAAAATATTGCACCTACAGAACTTCCGATTGTGGGAGATGAAAGAGGACATCGAGAATAGGAAAAAACAGTTGGATTCACTCCGATCGGTAGAGGCGTTCTTAAGTTACAGGCGGTCAAACTTGAGAAATGAGAAAAAAGTCGTAATGCCTCTCTGGACATTTTCAAAAAAAAAAATAGGATTTTCTTTTTGCTGTTTTTTATCGAAATATATACCGCCCTCAATTCGAATGAGTTTGTTACGTCAACTCTGAAGAGGTTTTTTTAAAAATGGTCAAAAAACGCGATTCTAAAAGTTCCTAAAAATCGACCTCCGAAGGGGTGTATCTCCGAAAATATTGCACCAACAGAACTTCCGATTGTGGGTGGTGAAAGAGAATATCAAGAAGAGAAAAAAGAGCTGGATTCACTCCGATCGGTAGAGGCGTTCTTAAGTTACAGGCGGTTAAACTTGAGAAATGAGAAAAAAGTCGTACTGCCTCTTTGGACATTTTAAAAAAAAACGGATTTTTTTTGCTGTTTTTGATCGCAATGGCACGCTTACAATCCCCAAAGAACGTAGCAAACTCAATTCGAATGAGTTTGTTACGTCGACTCTAAAGAGGTTTTTTTAAAAATGGCCAAAAAACGCGATTCTAAAAGTGCTTAAAAATCGACCTCCGAAGGGGTGTATCTCCGAAAATATTGCACCTACAGAACTACCGATTGTGGGAGGTGAAAGAGGACATCAAGAAGAAGAAAAACAGTTGGATTCACTCCGATCGGTAGAGGCGTTTTTAAGTTACAAGCGGTCAAACTTCAGAAATTAGAAAAAAGTCGTAATGCCTCTTTGGACATTTAAAAAAAAAAATCGCAATTTTTGTACTGTTTTTGATCGGAATGGCCCGCTTGCAAGCCCCAAAGAACGTAACAAACTCAATTCGAATGAGTTTGTTACGTCGACTCTAACGAGGTTTTTAAAAAATGGCCAAAAAACGCGATTCTAAAAGTGCTTAAAAATCGACCTCCGAAGGGGTGTATCTCCGAAAATATTGCACCTACAGAACTACCGATTGTGGGAGGTGAAAGAGGACATCAAGAAGAAGAAAAACAGTTGGATTCACACCGATCGGTAGAGGCGTTCTTAAGTTACAAGCGGTCAAACTTGAGAAATGAGAAAAAAGTCGTAATGCCTCTTTGGACATTTTCAAAAAAAAATCGCAATTTTTTTACTGTTTTTGATCGGAATGGCTCGCTTGCAAGCCCCAAAGAACGTAACAAACTCAATTCGAATGAGTTTGTTACGTCGACTCTAAAGAGGTTTTTTTAAAAATGGTCAAAAAACGCGATTCTAAAAGTGCTTAAAAATCGACCTCCAAAGGGGTGTATCTTCGAAAATATTGCACCTACAGAACTTCCGATTGTGTGAGGTGAAAGAGGACATCAAGAAGAGAAAAAACAGTTGAATTCACTCCGATCGGTTGAGGCGTTCTCAAATTACAGGCGGTCAATGAAGTTGTTACTGACTTTCGCAGTCAAAATGGTTAATAGGTGACAGCGGAAATTAATCTGTTTAGACAACGTGGAATTTCCGCTGAAATTTTTGAAAATTACACTCTTCTTATTGGAAAATTTATGCATGAGGGAAAAGTGGGCGTGGCACCTCAAAAAAAATTGCGTAACTTTTATCACCAGCCCTCCCCCCCCCCTCCCCTTCACAGAAGGCTAGATCCGCCCCTGGTTGTTTCATTGTTGCCATACTATTAAAGAAGTGATATTCTGGCATTCTTGTGCAATTCGCGCTCATAATAGGTCTGGTAGAAATTAATGCATGTGTAGCGCGCAGCGTAGGTATACGTGTGTGTTCAAATCACCCCACAAGAATTAATCTAGTGGAGTGAGGTTTGGCGAGCACGGTGGCCATTCCAGAACGCCTCGCTTAACAATCCAATAGTTTGGAAAGTGTTCATACAAATACTGACGAACTGGACTAAAATAGTGAGATGGTGCTTCGTGTTGTTGGAAAAAACAAATTTGTTCAATTCTTTTACTTACCCTTTCTAGGGGGTTGGAGTTAGAGATGATTGTTTTCTCTAAAGACCAAAGTCGACATATTTGAGAGATTATTTCAAAATCTTCAAGGAGGGTTATAAACATTTATCTGGGACTCCTTTTTCTATTATATATAAGAAGAAAGTTACTAATAGAAACAAGAATTAAACCAGTGATCGGAGATGGAACAGAATGGAGTCGGTAGAAGCCAGTAGTGTTCATATTCACTTACATTCCTATTAGGTTTTGCTGATGATGGCGTAAAAGCAGTAAAAGTGTTGTTAATATAAAGACTTTATGAAATATACATCCGGTTCTTCACCACTTATACCATACATATCAACTCTTTTTGCTACCTCTCAAATGTTATCCAAGTTTCCTAAACTACATGGAATTTGGGAAGCAAAAAAACGAAAAGTAATTTTTGACAGAAATTTTATGTTACTGCAAGCAAATATGGCAAGCAGGTATATCCGACGTTTTGCTTTTTATTTAAGCCCACCACTTAAGAACATCGATGTTGGTAGTAGTGGTTTACCCTTTAGTAAGGCTCATTTTCGCCATTCTTGGCAAAAACTATTTACGAATGATCTATCTTGGGTTCCAATAATTGAGCAGGAAGTTTTATTTTTCAATACGTATTCATACTTAGTCACATAATAATAATTCCAAATAACAATGACATCCAAATAACATTGAATAAAAAAAAAAAGAATTTTGCACTTAAATAAATTTGGTTGACGTACAGTGTCAGAGGAGTTGATTTACACCATTGTTACTGTGTTTGTTAATAGATAAAATGGATTGAGCACAAAAATACAATAATAAATTATTGTGTTTTAAATTAATATATAGGGGAAGTGCGTAAGCTCGATCAATATAATTTGTTTATTATGTTTTGGTGACGAGTTAAATGGACTCATTACACACTGTACAATATCTGCTATGAAAGCTTAGGAATTACTGCAATCATTTGATTTTTTTTATTAACACTATTCTTTTAACAAAATTTTTTCAAAATTTACATATCAACATCAAGGCAGGAAACGACATTAATATGTGGTCTCAATATTGCTTCATTGTTTTGAAATTGACTCATTTCAAAATGGGTTTCAAAAGTAAAACAACTTGACGTTACAAACTTCATTATCAACAGGCACATTCACCTCTAATTACTAAACCCAAGTGCCATCGATCGACACCTGAAATCAACTTCGTCGTACAGAAACTATAAACAAAACCGTTTATAAATAGATTTAAGTTTCTTAATGGCTTGGAAACACAACATCCTGATTACTTCATTGTGAGCCAACCGAACGCATCATCTTTAAATACTCATGTATCCACAAAGGATTACCTACTAACTATTATTGCACAAGCTGCGTAAGAGGTATGTGGTTGACAAACCCATGTACCTATAAAATCTGGACTTATCTCTAATCCTTATCTACGTAAGTCAAAAGTACGCGTCGTAAATGTGTGTTTTACGTTAAATACAGCCCGTTTCAATAGCAATTCTTCATTCGGGCTTTTGCACTGTAGTTACTACTCTAATGGGCTACTTCTAATTATTAAAATTCGATAAAATTCATAGACTTCCATGATTAAAATATATGAGCAAAAAGTATTTTGGGTGTTGGTTTTCTTCGCTTGCTTTGTGCTTCTATTACTTGGCAGTGTCAAGATATGTCAAATTAGTAAGCTTCATCTAAGACAAAATTCTCTAAAAACGATAATTCAAATTGTCTTTTGCAGTCAGTGAGGTTTGCTTGAAAAGAAGAAATTCTCGAGTAGTCGTCATCACTGAAGACCGTGTTGTAACAGGTAAGAGAATATCTTGTTGTACCTAGAGCGTAAAACTAAAAAAAAAAAGAGTAGTAAAACTAAAGTTATGAGTGTTGACTTTAGAAATTAATACAAATATGTCAGTGCTTGTATCTACATTTAAGCCACCTTAAGTAGGTATGATCAATGTCAGAAATTGGATGTCTAAATGTGTTAAAAATCATTTACTCTTTCGCATCGCAACTACCACTTGGGGTTGGAGGAGGAGAGGTTGTACCATGTACAATCTACTTTCATCTTTTTTTTATCAAAATTTCATAGAGTACTTTATGACTGCATAAACCCTATTTCTACCACAATTCTTTTGTGTTTGGTTTTAGTGTACAATCAGTTAAGGGATCGTTTGCGTGAAGAAAACTTGACTTCCATCAAGCAATCGGACAAGAACTTGGCCCCACCGTTGTATTCAACATTATCAAAGGCCAGTGCCTCGTCGACTTACGAACTGCCTCCTCCATATCCATTTGATTATATTTAAATAAATTTAGTTAAGTAATATTAGTTTGTGTTTATAACTCAGAAAAAACGGAATATATTTTATTTTGTTCTCACATTTTTATGTCTGGAACTAACCGGCTGTCACTAACAAAACTTGCAAATTTCCAAATTGTACCTATTTCCTTTTTGCATACTTCAGATTATATTTCCTCAAAAAAGCTAAAAATTTCCATTTCTAACATATTTTGCTGAAAATAAATTTCTTTCAAGTTTCATTACCCGCTAGTTAAATTGAATTTTTGATTAACCTCTACGAAGCTTGAAAACTAGTTTCCCTTTAAGAGAATATATAGTTTAGAGAATGAAGGATGTAATCGAAGTAAATTTAAAATTCTAAACGTTTAATCTGTTAGTGTTTTTCAGATATCGGTTGGAATATTCTACCAAATCCGAGAGTAATTCAATCTAGTCTTGGAGATTCAATACCTCTAGACAGATTTACCATTTTTTCTTTATTTAAATGTATGTAATTTTCATAGCTGTCCTTTACACATTTATTAAACTAAAGTGTTGTCAATAGGTGTTCCAACAATGGATCCATTCCCAGTATGAAGAGACTTTCGAGAAGCGCCTTCAGAGCACGAAAAATAAATCTTTTGTGACTAGGTATTTAAAGCATATGCCCCACTTAAAAGGATAAGAAGACGTACTAAACTTCATCCGTTTGGTTGATCCTAGTTGTGAAGGGTTTATTGAAAAAGAACAACGCTACATTCAGGGCTAAGATCAAGAACACCGCAAAAAAGAGAAAGAAAGAGTTATAAGAATCTTGGAAAAAAATGAGTGCTATACAGTGTAAGAAAGTTGTCTGTTGATTGTGACATTTAGGTCTAAAAGTTAAATGTACCATTAGCCTTAAGGTCAATTAGCTCTCTAAAGCCACCGCCTTTAGAGATCTAATTGATCTGGTGTGAAAGTCGCTGTTGATACCTTATAATCAATAAAATCAGTTTAGTTAGTAATTATTCAGACAAAAACCTTATTATTGATCTTTGTATCTTTAACATAAACAAACTTGCCGTCGTACCAAGCCTTTAGCTAGCAACAGTACACGCAAAACCTCCCACTCTGCTTCCTACCACCCAACCGATGGGTTTAAAAGTCACGCTCGGGTCTTCAAAGGCAGTCTACGGTGAGCTCGCCTACCCAAGAGACATTCAGTAATTGTGGGTAAAGGTGGTATCCGCCCGAACTTATCCCTCGATTAACCAAGGCGGATGTTGAATTAACCGTTGGATAAGAGGACCGTGCAAGTCAAAGGAGGATTTTGTGGCTTGCCCATGTCGATTATATGTTGTCCCTGCCGCGTGTCTGTCCCTCGGTTGAGCCCGGGCGGATGTTGGATCAGCCGTTCGATGGTGGGACCGTGCAAGCCATGGGAGGATTTTGTGGCTTGTCCGGGCCGTTCGTATTTTCTTGCTGTTATTTTTCTGGCGGCTTATTCTGCGTTTGAGGTCCGAGGGATCACGTCTCAATTTTTGAATAAGGTATATATACACCGGCCCAGTCGTACGAGGATTTTGCGACGAGCTCGGAGCTTCGCTTGAACCGTTGGCCTCGCTACTTTTGGGTATTATCTAAACTTCATACTTCTCTGTTGCTACCGTGTATTATCCGTAAGTTCCTTGTATTACCGCGATTCTTATTTGTATCATATTTGTACCATCGGATTAGGATCTAAATGTACCTATTCATGCCTCATGCCCGTACAAAATATAGTGTAATTTGACCTTGTTCTGAGTTTTGTTTAGAGCCGCTCACAGAACAGCGAACTCTACTCCACTGTTAAAGGCTACCCAAGCGCAAGAGGTCCCTTTGTCTCGGTAAAACCAAGGGGTGGCGCCCGAGAAATAAATCAGCAGAGAAAGAGCGTCACATGGATCTCTGAAAGGCCTAAACCTATACTGTTCATGCTGGATTGGTAACCTCATTTTCACGCGAAGGCTAAAATTCCTTCTCTATATTGGCATTGTTTCTAATCTTGGTTTCTCTAGTAATTGACCTGATGTGCAAGTTGCTGTTCACATCTTAGTCAAACCAATGCAGAAATTGTTTTCATATTAACATTGTTTCTAATCATGGTTTCTCTAGTAATTGACCTAAGGTGCAAATCTGCTGTTAACATCTTAGTCAATCAAAACAATAATAGCAATTTGTGTGAAGAGGTCGGAGAGGTCTTAATGCAAACTGTTCGCAGTTGATTGATAACTTAATTTCCATACAATTGCAGAAATTGACTCTTCACATTAACATTCTTTCTAAACATGGTCTCACTAGTAATTGACTTGATGTGCAAGTTGCTGTTCATTTATTAGTCAATCAAAACAATAATAGCAATTTGTGTGAAGAGATCTGAGAGATCTTAATGCAAACTGTTCACAGTTGATTGATAACCTAATTTCCATACAAACGCAGAAAGTGACTCTTCACGTTAACATTGTTTCTAATTTTAATTTCTTTAGTAATTGACCTGATGTGCAAGTTCCTGTTCACTTATTAGTCAATCAAAACAATAATAGCAATTTGTGTGGAGAGATCTCAGAGGTCTGAATTAAAACTGTTCACAGTTGATTGATAACCTAATTTCCATACAAACGCAGAAAGTGACTCTTCACGTTAACATTGTTTCTAATCTTGGTTTCTCTAGTAATTGACCTGATGTGCAAGTTGATATTCAGATCTTAGTCAATCAAAACAATATTAGCAATTTGTGTGGAGAGATCTGAGAGGTCTTAATGCACACTGTTCACAGTTGATTGATAACCTAATTTCCATACAAACGCAGAAAGTGACTCTTCACGTTAACATTGTTTCTAATCTTGGTTTCTCTAGTAATTGACCTGATGTGCAAGTTACTGTTCACATCTTAGTAAATCAAAACAATAATAGCCAGTTGTGTGGAGAGGTGTGAGAGGTCTTAATGCATACTGTTCACAGTTGATTGATAACTTAATTTCCATACAAATGCAGAAATTGATTCTTCACATTAGCATTGTTTCCAATCTTGGTTTCTCTAGCAATTGACCTGATGTGCAAGTTACTGTTCACATCTTAGTCAATCAAAACAATATTAGCAATTTATGTGGAGAGGTCTGAGACGTCTTAATGCAAACTGTTCACAGTTGATTGATAACTTAATTTCCATAAAAATGCAGAAATTGACTCTTCACATTAAAATTGTCTCCAATCTTGGTTTCTCTAGTAATTGACCTGATGTAAAAGGTTGCTGTTGACACCTTAGTCAATCAAAACTACAACAGCGATTTGTGCGGAGAGGTGTTAATTTATACTGTTTTTGATCAATTGGTAACTTCTATGGAAAGAATGATCACCAAGGCTAAGTGGATTATATACAGACTCCACCAAACACAGGGGGGGGGGGGGAGGTTACATTGGAACCAAACCCACTGCAGGTTGAATTAACCGGCCATGCTCTGCTGGGTATGCCTTCGGACATGATGCCCCCTGTCACCTATTCGGCCTACAAGGTAAACCTCCCTACAAAGGAGGAGTGGGACCAGAATAAACTAAGGCTACTGAGCGGGCACCACTGCTGGTACAGGGATGGCTCGAAAACTCCCGAGGGAGTGGGAGTTGGAGGCCAATGGCGGTGGACAGCGACACAGACTCCAGGAGAGTGTGGAAAAGCACGCAACAATATTTCAGGAGAATCTCCATGCCATTAAAATATCTACCAGGTCGATTAGCAATTAAGACTGGACAAACAAAAATATCAAAATTTATTCGGACGGTCAAGTGGAACTCAAAGCACTTGACTCCAGCCGAATCTCTTCGAGAACTATCTGGGGAGTTCGAGACATACTGAACCACATTGGGGAGCATAATACGCTAACCTTCGTCCGGATTACAGGTCACAAAGGCCCTGAGGGCAACAAAATCGCCGATTCTCTTGCAAGGGAAGCGGTGAATGCTTCCTTCATAGGGCCTGGACTGGTTTTGGGTATCCCAAGAGAGATATTGAGGAGAGCAATAATCCAAATGGCGGAAGAACAGACCGAACATTACTGGATAGATAGCCCAGGCCTTGTCTACAAAATATGCCAGAAAGGCGTTTATACAAGGACCCTGTGAGAAAAGGACAAATTACTTATTAAAATTCGACCTTATTAAGCACCACATACATTGGATAGGTCTGGCAGACAATACCGAATGCAGACTGTGCATGGGGGATGATGAGACTGTAGAACACATCCTGAGTGAAGGTCCTGCAGCTGAAAGACTCCAGAAGAATACATATCCGACCACTGACCACAAAATCTCACTCAAGAAGATAATGGATTTTCTAAAATGACTGGGTTTTCTGAGTAAACTTTAATTGATATTGAGGCACAATAGATCTTGTAAGACGCGGTGCATGGGCCCCTCTCTTAGGACCATTCATTTGGAATCAATCAATCGACTTCTATGGCCTTAGCTCTGTGGATGTAAATGAGATAATTTCCATATTTCTGTAGTTTTCTAAGAATTAGAATATGTTTGTTAGGGATCATCATCTAAAAGATCTTCTAGAAACACCAATAGAAAATGGACAACAATCCAAAGAAACAAATCACGTTAACTCCACGTCAAAGTAACGTTAAAACTAATGAAGGAACGTACCAATTACTTTTGGATAGCTTAGTAAGTTAAAAAAAAGACACAACACAAGAGTAAAAAAATTAGACAATTTATTAAAAAAATACGAACACAGGTTGGTATTAGTTCATTTTTTCGACTTCCCACTGGCGTTTCCTTTGTCAGACTGCTCAGCCTCACTGTCACCGTTCTCGGTTTTAATGGCCTGTTCCTCGTCAGTACTGTCCCGTCGACCTCCTCTTGGCTTGGCTTTGGCTTCCAGATGTTCTTTCGTAATAATATTTGGGGGTATTAGAGTATCCGGATCCACCGACAATCTTTTTTCTTCTTCGGATTCCTGAAATTTATTTCAGGATTAGTTACTTCTTATTTACATATTAAGATAATTAAAAGAAATTGGTTCTAGTTCTAGTTCTGAAGTGGCAGCTAATAAAAAAATATATACCGATACTGAAGAAGCTCTTCTGTCCTTACTGCTTCCAGCTCCTTCCTCGAAAGTGAACCAAGGGTCCTGCTTGATGCCGTTTATGCGTATCCTGCTTTTCAGTGGGGCTAGAATTTTGTTGATCAGGGATTTGCAGCCACTGCTTACTTTGGGCTCCTTAGGGAATACAACTTTGCTGGATACTTGCTTAAATGAAAAAAAAAATTTTGTTATTTAACTAGACAAATAATAAGAATTGAGAGAAAATTGATATAATGCTGGTTATTAAATTTTAAGGTAAGTAATGAAAATTAATAATATAGCAAAGAAATAGTCATAACATAGCGAGTTATGATTCACGATTATTGTTTTTTCCATTAAAGTAACATGAGCCAAAGTTGTTAAGCAATTATTATTTATAGTCCGTACACTATAACTTTACTTGCGCAGTAGGTCATGTAAATTTGACATTTTGCCCCCTGTATATTATTACCGGCTTGTCATGTATTTTAGGTTATATTTATGATTTTAGAGGTTATAATTTTTGGGTCCATGGTTGGCAGGACGATTTAAATTAATGTAAACCATCTGACTAATAATTTTTAATTTAATTTTGTAAAATATGTATTTTAAAGAAAATTGATTTTTATTAATAAATAATATTTTTCTACAAACGTCAAATAATGACGCATTTTACGCTTTCATTTGACAAACGAAAACCTAGCCTTTTTTGAGGATTAGAATGTGAGTTTACTTTTCCGCGCGTTGCCCAGGACAGCAAGCGATAAAGATTTTTTCGCTTGCTGTCAATAGCAACTACCACCACTCAACCAATTATTAAAAACGTCATTGTCACTTTGATTTAAATTTTCAGATTGTGTCTTCAGTTATGGTCAGTTGTGATTCACATTATTTGAAATTGATCGTTTGTAGAAAAAACGTTGTATGCATTACGAGCAAAAAGTAACTTTTTTGCTCTCGAGTGATTGCCGCTCTCCGCTTCGCGTCGAGCGGCAAACTTCACTCTCCGAGCAAAAAAGTTGTACTTTTCGCTCTTAATACATAAATAACTATTATAGTTCATAACAAATTTAGTATTGATGGACCTTATCATTCTACGAGAAGGTAGACACAGTATATTCTTGTTGTAATTTCCTAACATTTACTCTTTCTGGTTTCTCATATTATTATCGTGTTATTCCCATCGTCTGCTGTAGGTGTTTCAATACGTTAATATGTAGAAATTGTAGCTGGATTAGGTTGGGTTCTGTTTCTGCAGTGAATAAACTTAGAGTATTTTCTTCTTTCGTTTTAGTCTCCAAACCCATGCTACTCTAGTTACTAACTAAAACTGTAAAATTAATAATTTTCTCGAAAATTGCACCTACTTCTTATCTACCTACCAGTTTGAGTCGGAGGAATCAGTTTTGTCGTTTACCTAGAATATTAGAAGCCGATTTTCTTGCCAGTTGGATACTATTCACTTCTCATGCCACACATTAACGACTTGCTCAGTATAAATAATAAGTACACTACTTGATGGTACATAATTCTGAAGTTATCGGGCTTAGGTCTTCCCTCCTTCGTTCCGGGTAACCAAACAGAAGTGAATACTTTATGGTCAAATTAGCAGGATTTATATAGGAACACGAGGACTTGAAACCATCAAAAAATTAGGCAACGTCCAATTTTTAAAAAGTGATTGCTGGTGGCCCATTTGACACTGACATTAATCTAATTTCATAGGTAAGCAGATTCCTTGGAGACGATTGGTGGAATTTTGTCAAAAATCTATTTTATTGGAAGATTTTGATTTCGCACCTCGTTATGGCCGTGGCTTTGGACTCGGCCTAAAGAAGCGGAGTGGCAAACAAGAGCTAACTATTCAGGAGTGCCAATATAACGGAAAAATATCAAGGCCGCCTGCACAAGTAAAGTTATAATGTACGACCTATATCTATATTTATATGGATAAATTTCGGTCAATAATTTGGGAATGAGTCAATCTGAAAGACAGATGATCTGAAAATTTAGGTCAGAATTATAGTCAAAATATGCCACAAATCATCTAAAAATCCAAATGTGTATCTTTTGGGGAAACTCAAGGGTGGATTTGGATTAAAAATTACCCACCCTTGTCTAAGTATGTACATTTTTACGTTTTTTGATAAATTTTGTTTTAGAACAAAATCGGGCAAAACTGATTCAAAGAAATGGTACAAATCACATATTTCGTTCATAATAAGTGAAAATGTACCTACTCAAAAGTTCTTACAAAATGCAAATTTGGTGTTTTTCGAGAATGTCTGACTAGAATTTTGTTGATCAGTGATTTGCAGCAACTGCTTACTTTGGGTTCCTTAGGGAATACAGCTTTGCTGGATACTTGCTTAAATAAAAAAAATGTTATTATTTAACTGTACAAATAATAATAATTGAGAGAATATTGATGTAATCCTGGTTATTAAAATTTAAGGTAAATAATGTAATTTGAAAATAAAAAATATAACAAAGAAATAAACATAACATGGCGATTTATGATTCACGATTATTGTTAACAAAGAAATAATCATAACATAGCGAGTTATGATTCACGATTATTGTTTTGTCCATTAAAATAAACTGAACCAAAATTGTTAAGCAATTATTTATCTATATTTATATGGATAAATTTCGGTCAATAATTTGGGAATGAGTCAATCTGAAAGACAGATGATCTGAAAATTTAGATCAGAATTATGGTCAAAATATGCCACAAATCATCTAAAAATCCAAATGTGTATCTTTTGGGGAAATTCATGGGAGGATTCGGATTAAAGATTACCCACCCTTGTCCCTTGTGTGTCAATGTAAATTTTGATGTTTTTGGATAAATTTAGTTTTAGTACAAAATCGGGCAAAACTGATTAAAAGAAATGGTACAAATCACATATTTTGTCCATAGTAAGTGAAAATCTACCTACTCAAAATTTCTTACATTTGGTGTTTTTCGAGAATGTCTGGCTAGAATTTGCATCAAAATTGTTGAGAAGAATAAAAGCATATAACAATAGAGTTTGTTCATTTAAAAACGTCATCTAGTTGGCTGTGAAATATCAATAGAAAGGATAAAAGAACAAAAACTTTCCTGTCAAAAATTCATTGTCTTCTAGATGACCTTTTCTAATGAACACCCGTTACTTATTTGGAGTATTTGGTATAATTCAGATCATGGTTATGGTCAAAATGACTTAAAAAATGAACTAAAGCATCTAAAAATGGTGGTAAAATTGCTGTAAAAAGGCACTTACGTTAGGATTAGTGCTACAATTGGTTGAAAATGACCCACACCCTCTAAAAATGCAAATTTTGTTGTGTTTGGAGAGACTTAAACTTAGCGCAAAATAAGGCAATACTGTCACTCAATTCTTTTACTTCATCGTTTTTGATAAATTACACAAAAAATGATGTTCAATTGGCTTAAAACACAATTTTGACTTTTTTAGAGAATACTGTCTTTCTCTAAAAAAGTCAGTCAAGTAAAGTCAAGTAATAAAACAGTCAAGTAGGATTGAGGCCAAAATTGATTAAAAATTATTTCAGACGTATAAAAATACAAATTTGGAGTATTTAGAGATATTCGTTTTAGAATCACTACTAAAATTAGTTAAAAATGCCTAAAAGCATTAAAAAATGCAAATTAGAAGTTTTTGAAAAAATTCAGGTTAAAAATAACGCAAATAAAAATGACTCAAAGCATCTAAAAATTTTGAAGATTAAGAAAGATGTCAGGTAGAACTAAGGCTAAAATAGTTATAAAGTTTTTCAGGCAGAAAGTGCAAACGTGGTTTTTCTTTGGAGAAATTGAGGTTAGAATTAAGGCTAAAATTTGTCAAAATTATTTAAAAAAAACTCATTGTTTAAAAACGCAAACTTTGAAATTTTTGTAGAATTCAATTTTAGGATCTGTCAAAATTGATCTAAAGATTTTCTAATTTACTGTTTTTGGTAAAATTAATTTTTGTTTCGTAAATTTCGATTAATTTGAGTTAAAAAAAATTCGGTGTTTTTCGAGAAAGTCGAGTTTGTCTTTTACTAAAAAGTTCAAATTATTGTTGTCTTTGGAGAAATTCAAAGTTAGAGCAAAATAAAGCAATCAGTAATCAAATCTTCTGGTTTATTGGTTTTGGTAAACTACACTTTTGGACTAAAGTAAATGAAATTTGCTGCTGAAAACTGCTCAAGATGCAAATTTGGTATTTTTCGAGAAAGATCAGATTATATTGATTTTCTGATTGAGAAAAAAATCAGTTAAAAACGACTCCAAATGCATAAAAAAACAAATTTGGAGAAAGTTATTTGAGGATTATTGCCAAAATACGTTAGCAATGATTTAAGAAATCCAAAGATGCAAGTTTTGGGACTTTTGAAAAAATACAACTTATGATTATGCCCAAGATGGGTTAAAAATTAATCAAATCAAATAAAAAATGTATATTTGATTTTTTTAATGCATTTTAGAAAAAATTACCCACATCCCTCAAAAAATTAAAATTTGTATATTTTTGGAGGAACTCAATTTTGGCACAAAACAAGGCAAACCTGAATCAATTCTGGTTTATTGTTTTTGGAAAATTACACTTTTTGACTAAAAGAAAATAATTTTGACTCAAAACGCCTTAAAATGCAAATTTTTTGAGAAATACGGATTAGGCTGATTTTCTGATTAAGGCCAACTTCGGTTAAAAAATGCTCCAAATGCCGATATTAATTTTAGGATTATCACCAAGATGGGTTAGAAATCACCTAGATAGTCCAAATTTTTTATTTTTGGAAAAATACAATATTTAATTAAGGCCAAGATAAGTTGGAAAATAAGTCAAATCACAAACCCAAAAACAACGCAGATTTGAAGTTTTTAGGTAAGTTTAGATTTAGCGCCAATCAATTAAAAATCACATAAAGCTTTTAAAAATGTAAATTTGGAGTTTATGGATAAGTTTAAGTTAGTATTAGGGTCAAAATGGTTTGAAACTGACTCAGGATATCTTGTTGTTATCTTGTATCTTGTTGACTCATGTTGTCATGCCTTATCAAAACAAACATTTTAAATAGTAGACAAATCTTATCTATCTCAGCCCTTGCTTGAGGCATCCCTAGTGAAGCTGTTGATGAACTTGGGCAAAAGAACTGTTGTGGAAGCCCTCTATACAGAACACCATATTTCTACAGCAACTTACTTTTATGAGTTCCTTGTAGTTACTGTCGTCAAAAGGCAGCCTCCCAAACACCATAGCAAACAAGACCACGCCCATGGACCACACATCCGCGAATTGGGGTTGATAGGGGATACCGCGAAGTATTTCTGGGGAGGCGTAAGCGTAGCTGCCACAAAACGTCTCACTGAACACCGGTTGTCCGTTTTTAGGCTTCATTTGGCCCCTGGCGAATCCGAAATCTGAGAGTTTGATGTTCCACGTGTCGTCCATAAGCATGTTTTCGCACTTGACGTCTCTAATATAAGAGAAATGGTTAGTTTGGGTACCCGACATTCTGATGGATGGTACAATAAATTCGTTTGTTACTATCTCTTCAGTCAAGCTATAATACTAACTTTGATAGGAATTTTGAATGAATAGGAATGTCTTAGATAACGGTATGAAGAATAAAAGGCTAAATCACTTTTTTGAAATTGTCCGTGTTTCGACTTTTGTTGAGGTGTTCTCAGGGCTTTTTTCTCAGAGAAGTATGTTATAATAGTAGCAAACTCTTGTGGAGTTACCCAAGCAACCAACAATCAAGGTTGCTTTGTGCTACTTTTTCATAATATTACATTGTTAGAAATTGTAAGAACTTATTAGTGAAGTGGAAAGATTCACCACAAATAGCCAGTAAATTACTAATTTATAAAAAACTAGCTCACATATTTAATGAAAAATAAATAAATATTTGGAGATTGGAATTAGCAACAGTTAACTTATCAATATTGCCACCAACAATGCTCTTTAATCTCTGCGTATGATATTCATTCTGAATTAGACGGTCTTCATCATAGCATGAACTAGTCATTATTTGAGAATCATTTGAGATATATTATTAACGTTTTTTGGACTTAAACATTGTAAGCTGTCCCATGTCAGCAACTATTTCAGGAAGATTTTTCCACATTGATCTCGAAACATGACGCTTTCATCTTTAATGATTCTCATTCCCAAAGTTAAAATCAGAGATTACGCCTTATTTCTAAGAACTGCTTTCCCATTTTCACAATTGAAAATTGTTGTTTGTTACATAATTACTACCTACCTGTGTACTACACCCCGATCGTGACAATATTCGATGGCACTTACAAGCTGCCTGAACCATTTTCGGGACCGGGTTTCATCAATGTTCTGGTCCTTCCTAATAATGTCCAGAAGACTACCATTTTCAGCAAACTCCATTATGATATACACCCTAGAAAACCATTCAATTTTTCACCAAAAAAGCAAAAAAAATCCAGTGGAATTTTCAAAATTATGAGTGATTGCTAACCTACCTATGAGTAGTTTCAATGGCCTGCAGGAACCGTATCAAATTTGGATGTCTCAGCCCCTTGACCACCTCAATCTCTCTTGGTAGAAACTTCTTGAGATAATCCGCGGGAGCAGAGAACTTGCTGACTATTTTTATTGCTACATTCCCCTCATGCCTTTCACTCTGAGCTACCTGCCATGGTTCAAAAGAGATAATCTATTATAGCTATGGAAAGATTCTGGACATATAAAATACCAAACCTACTCGTACAGTGGCATAGGACCCACTTCCGATAGTTTTTCCAAGAATATATCCATGGGATTCTAAAACGGTTGGCTTCTTGTCTTTAGGATCGATTGCGACCTGAGTGGCATGAGCAGTCTCAACAGTTGGTGGCTGATGTACACTACTAACAGGGGAAGGCATGTTCTGGTGTCACTGATCATTTTACTGCAAATTTATGATTATATACATTATACTGTCCCGAAAATGCGAGAAATAAGGTGACACAAGTCGCGCCTATCAAAACTCGAGGTGTCAATCAATTTATAGTCGCACTAAGCTTGTTCAGAAATTGCACACAAAAAACATAATAGTGGGGTTTAAAACATAATATGGGCTTCTAACAATTTTACACCCAAACAACAAAACACAGCAAGGCCACACAACCTTTTACATAAGCAAAACCTGAAACACAATAAACTTCCTTTTAAAGGCTATACCTTTAAGTTCTGCAAATTGCAAAATATTCCCTTAGGCGGCAGCCGTTATCCGAGAAACTTTGACGGTAATTTAATTCTTCTTTCAATACGCGGCTTAAAGTTAACCCTTAACGGATGCTTTTTCGTCAGCTGGTTGTATTGTTAAGATTTAAATCTGCAGTAAATAGTAATCTATCTGGAGTATAAGATATATTATAAATTTATAAAAATGCACTTTGTTTAAACTTTTTTTTCATAAAAAAGGCGTAAAAAATCATAATTAAACGCCTAAATAAAATGCATGATGACTGATATGAAATGAAAAAAAATTATTATTGCTAAAAAAATTAAACGCTATTAAAAGAAGCCAAAATGTCAGCTTTCTTCTATAGAAGAAAACTCTTTTATCTCAAATCATCTAATCACTTTTTTGATCACGAAACAAATGGATACCAGAAAATACTTACGTCTGTTTGGTCCACAACCACTATGACAATATCCCTGACTTAGGGTTATAACTGGACACTGACCAAGTCCATTGGAATAGTTTCGTCGCTACTTTCGCCATCTTCAGGACAGAAACTTGACTTTGTGTTAGTTGCCGCAATGTCCAAATTATGTTTTTGACAATGCGGCTTATCTGAGTGCTATACTGGATTGTCCTGAATTTGAACACGCTTCTTGATCGTACTGGCAGGCTTGCTGCAGGTACGCAATGGTGGTGGAGGTTTAGCCTTTCGGATTGTACTGCTTAGCAGTTCTGGTTGGCTTACCGGTAGCTGATGCGGGATTTCTTAAGTACTAGCGGTATTCTCACAGAAAGAATAAATCTTACGGTGTTGTAGGTTAAAGGAATGTCTATAAATCCATGTTCTTGTTGGATCTTAATCGGAGACTGTCTTGTGCTGCTTCCAGGAGTACTTGGTCTCTGGGGCATGGAAATTGACTCTTCGAAGGAAAGATTGGAATTGCTTCTAGATGCTTTACTCTCAGAATTTGGGGGCGTGTGGTCAGCTTTTCGCCGGCCCCTGTTGCGCTAAAACGCATAAGTCAACGTGTAAATTTCAACATTTTCAACGTATATCTAAACTAAATAAAGAGAGTGGAATAATTAAATGTGAAATTGGTCATGGAAAAGAGCCAATCTTTTGTAAATGTTGTGCAGAATTCAATATTAATTTAAAATTGTTTATAGGTGCAGCATTTTTAGCTACCTTGATACTTTCTTTTTGAAAAACCTAAAAGATTATGATTAATAAGCTGTGGGTGATAGATAGGTAGTTAACTAGACCCTACATCTATATAGAAATTTTAAATTATTTCCATTTACACTTACTATTTAGTATTACACAACTTATAGGCGACTCCTCTGAAGTGACCCTAAAAATGACAATGGTCCAACACTGACCTTTTGGTCTTTAAGACTCTTGTTGCAGTTTTTTTTTATTAAGTGTCTTCAAGAAATGGTGTATCACAATACAAAAACCATCTTGAAGCACCTTTGGGCCTCATACTTTGTGTTAAATTGAAATGGTGGTTTGTGTTAAAATGTAAGGTTAAATTGAGGAAGGTTTGTGATTCGTACTTGACGCATGTTGGTGTTGCTTCAATTAGTGACTTGACGAAGTAAAGCCTCCAGAAGTTTTTTTTGAAAGCAATGCATAAAAAAATTGGCGTAAATTTGTCCAAAATCCGTCACTGGTTCTAATAATACCAATTAATAAATGAATGTAAGTTAAACATATGCTTTAAGAAATGTTTTACCCACTTACTTTGGGAATACTTTAGATACTACTAAGAAACTACAGAAGAAATTATAATTTTTAAGAGGTCATCTATCAATTTTATTATAAAACCTCATAAAGGTGGGAAAAAATGCCGCATTATCACAGGTATCTCCTTTTTATCCAGTGGTTTACAAATTACTAAAAAAAAACTAATTTTACCAAAAGAAAATTGACAATACTCAATATCGTTTTTATGTTTCAATGTCATTTCAATATAATTTTCTTTGGTTGATTCAGGTTAGTTCAGTTATATTTTTGATTTATTTAATTCAGTTCTAACCTCAAACGGAAAGAACCACTTTTCGCACTTGTTAGGTAAATAACTATTACGGTTTAATTAATTGGTGCCGTTGAGTTAGTTAGGCATCGAATTATTATTATGTTTATTGTTCGAGTGTATACCTGTTGTCTCCATTTATACAAATAAACAAAATGAAACCATGCGAGCTAATTAATTATAATCTCCACAAAATAAATTAGTAGACGGTTCTTAAATTTGTGCTGTGTAACCTCGCTTATTTAAAATGTTTTCAACAATAACTGTAGTGAGTGCCATTTCACTTCTTTATTCCTTTCTTTGTTACTGGTACAATTATTGTTTATTCTATTTGCGGTGTCAGTTCTTCAACAAGATATTCCGGCGATTTAAGGATTTTTTCCTCCTCTAAATAACTAAAAAAAATACAATTTATTATTGTTTGGAGTTGTATGTCTTCCTCTTCCACTGTAACTATTTCCGTCTTTTCTTCTTCGTCGTTTGTTTTTCCTTTTTAATGTTTTCTTTGTAATTTTCTATCAACGTGTGTCATGTTTTGTTCAACTTTTTCGTCGATCTAAATTGGACTGTTTATTGGGTTTTCTTTCTTCTGAAGTAATTTTGAACTAAAATTTAACTTTTCAAACGACTGAACAAATTGTAATGTATATTGATTTGTAATGAGGCCTTTTGTAAAGAGAGCAAAACCGTCTTTTTTAACGATTTGCTAATTTTTTTAAGTTTTTTATACGGTTTTGGTCGTTCAAGTCGAACTTTTACAACACGACTGAAAAGTCGTTTTTCATTGAAAGAATCCTGCTCTGAAAAGAATGGACTTTTATTTTCAATTTTTAATTTTTTTTATCCCGCTATCTACCTTTTTGGGAATATTTTTGTCTATAATTTCTGACTATTCGATATACAGTTATTCTTGCGCTAAGTTTGAAGAAAAAACTTTATGTCCTAAACGTCTTAACTTTTGAGATATAGGGTGCTAAATATTTTCAAAAAATTTACTTTTTTATTAATTTCTGTGATATTGCTCTAGAAATTTTGTACACACTTTCTACTCATTAAGGGACATTTCAACAATTTTATTAATTTTATCAGTGTCGTCTGTATGGGTTTTGCCTTGAATATTATGAAAAAAAAAATACTACGCCAATGCTTTTTGTTGAAATAAAAATTATTTTTCGAATCTACATTCATCAACTTATCTAGATTTTTCTTAAATTAATTATGCTTAATTTTTCAAGTGTGTTTATACGGTTTTTGGCTCAAAATAAAAACTTTTCCAACGAGCCAAAAATCAGTTTTTATTGAGAAAATTTTTAATTCAAAACACAACTTTTTTAATTTTTTTTAGGCTTTATTTCTGAGTTTTAGACGATTTTGGCACATTATTAGAAATATTTTAACTTTCTGCCTATACTTACCTCATTTGCACTTATTTTTATGCTTCTTTAATTTTAAATTTTTTTCACATGCGCTTTTGTAACTTTTAATTTTTTTTTGTTCTTTCATTTTCCAGATTTCTCTTTTCTATATACACGTCATGTTTAGTAAATTTTTTTACTATGTTTGCAAAAGAAAACTTTGTAAATCATCTGTATTCTCAACCTGAATGGAAATTTATGACAGTAACTCAAAGTCTGCTGCCTCAAAACTTTTTATTTTTATGAGAAAGTTGAGAAAGTTTCTTGCAATCAGTGAACAATTTTGGCTCAAAACCAATTTCTTTAAGTTTTATACAGTTTTAACCTGAAAAACTTTTCTCATGAGCCAAAAATGTTTTGTATTGAGGGAGTTTTGTACTTTTTTAGCAAAGTTTCTTTTGGATGTAATTCTTTTATTGCATGATTTTTCCATGTTTCTTAACTTGGTACTTTTGTATAATTTTAATTTATTTATTTTCCTTTCTTATCATTCATTTAATCTTCATCTTTTTCTATTCTAATCCATTATCTCGTTTGGTTGAATTTTTTTAACTTTAATTTTTTTCCCGATCTAAATTAGGCTTTATTGTGTTTTCATTCTTTCATTTTTTTTTAACTAAATAAAACTGCTAAACTTTTCCATCGAGTAAACAATTATCATACGAGTAATGTATGTTAATTTCAATTCAGACAATTTGGGCATAAAACTAAGTTTTTTAACGATAATGTTTAACGATTTTTCAAGTTTTTTTTTATACAGATTTGGCCTGAAATACAAGTTCTGAAAAGAACCAAAAACCGATATTTTTTGAGTGATTTTCTCCTTAAAAGAGACCGTTTATTATGCCCTTTATTTTGCTAGATAGTGTCATATAATTTAAGGTCTTTCGTATACTTTTTCAGCTTTTACACGATAATGCTTTAGATTTATGACTACATAGTTTAAAACACCAACAAAACAAGTTGTATGAAAATACATATAATAGTACCTGATAGTAAATTCCGGCGAACACTAACATATTTAGCACCAACAGCAAACATCCAACACCTACTGTTATGCTTAAGGCGGTGTAGCTGTATAAATGTCTTCTGGCAAAGCTATCCAGACTCTCTTCCACCAGTTCATCTTCTAATAAAATTTAAGTACAAAAATTACTCATAAGAACCTATGCGCTTTTTATTAGTTAATGGTTAAGTTGGTAATAGCGTCCATATTACTAATAGAAATAACAAAAATTTTGATAACACAGAATCGATAAAAACAACCAAACTTACCAGAAAGCTTCACATGATCACCAATGACCTCCAAAAGTCGCCCGTCAGTGGTACTTTGCGGCAAGCAGTCGGTACTTATGGCCGCCCTCCGCCCATCGACCACATATGATTCAGTCATGGATGCAGGACGCATCAACGGTGGCAGCCTTGTAAAAGACTCTGGACGGACAGCCCCTATAACAAGAAACAAAAAAATAAATGGAAGCAAGGCAAGTACCGTAAGGGATGTAATTTAGAATTAGGGTTACGCTCAAAGCAAGAGAATCACATTTCTCACGCGAGAGCGATAAAATTGTTGTTTAAGTAGCCTTGTCTTATGAAATTCGGCACTTAAGCTAATTGGGAACTAATTAAGATTAAGAGCTGACAAGCGCTTGGTAGGATTCCCATTTCCGATCTTTCTGCATGAGCGAATAGTCTGAGGAATTGCCGGTGATTAGCCGAACGGGTTCTTTTTGCTCAAAAGTTGAGGACTTTCGGAGATTAATCTGAGAGTTCTGTTTCACGTATTTCAGGTTTTTTTGCAAACCCCTAGTTTGGAAACTAAAGCCTTGTTTGAACTAAACCAATTAACGAATACTGTTAGTTAATAGATAATAAGTGGAAGAATCAAAAATACACAGAACTTTGGTAAAATTGCGCTGAATGATTTAAAAGCGAATTTCGCAGGAGAGCGAAATAATAGCCAAGGGTTTAATTAAAATGTCTTTGGTACAGTGTTGTCGACGAAAATTTAATTACTGCTTATTCCACCTGCAAGTTTGCTGATGAAATAACGAAACGATTATTAATGCCTCTTCTTTCTCATTTCAGGCCGAGAATTTAATGATGCTAATGTACAGCAACAAATTCCAAAATTAGTAGAGCGCATAAGTTCAAACTAATTAATGGAGACGTAAATTTCGTGTTCCTTCGGTTGCAAAAACACAAAGCTCCATAATATTTCGAAGCGAATTTGTATTCGACCTGTTTATCAAATTCTCTCCTCAAAGGACCGACCGAAATACAAATACAATCCTTTATTTCGGTTTGAAGTTGGAGAATTAACAAATAGGCCCCGAGCGTATAAAACTTTCGCGAAACGAGTTAAGAGGACTCGAAAAATTTCCACAATAAATTATTACAAAAATTAGAAAACTTCTGGGAAATCCAATTATAAAACAATTTGATTTGGCAACGTTTCTCGCTGAAATGTTCCTTGCTCCGGGATTATTAAAAAGTTGTCGCACGAGGGAAAGATGGGGGCGGGGGGGGGGGGGCTATAGTCCTATATGAAATGGTTAACTGCTTTTACTCGATTAAATTATAAAGATTTTATTTAAATATTATTTATTATATATTATCGTTCTTTGTGTCTACCAGGATCTGTTTTATTATTACATGCCCAGTAAACGGTCCAACGTTGTTTCAACGTAGAATCATCGTTGGTCCGTTGATTTATAGTTGTCAAAATTTTCACAATAAATTATTACAAAAATTAGAAAACTTCTGGGAAATCCAATTATAAAACAATTTGATTTGGCAACGTTTCTCGCTGAAATGTTTCTTGCTCCGGGATTATTAAAAAGTTGTCGCACGAGGGAAAGATGGGGGAGGGGGGGGGGGGGCTATAGTCGTATATGAAATGGTTAACTGCTTTTACTCGATTAAGTTATAAAGATTTTATTTATATATTATTTGTTATATATTATCGTTCTTTGTGTCTACCAGGATCTGTTTTATTATTACATGCCCAGTAAACGGTCGAACGTTGTATCAACGTAGAATCATCGTTTGGTCCGTTGATTTATAGTTGTCACGTTGATTTTAACGTATTGATTTCAGGTTGATATAAGCGATAGTGCACAATCATGATTTTCGACGTTAAATTAACGTTGTTAAAACGTGTTTTGATATTGGTTGAAATTATCCTGTTGATTAAACATTGCAAATAGGTGACAGTAATTAAACCGTCACGTTTTGGTTGCGAAATGTGTTTTAAAACTTATCATCATTTGTTCGGTTGATTTATAGTTGCCTCTTTGATTTTAAGCTGTTGATTTCTGGTGGATTGGAGTTTGATGTTGGTGGTTGGAGAGTGTAGACATAGATATAAAGACAGTCACTTAATATATTTCTATGGATCTACCTCATAACGACCAGGTTTATCACAGTAAAATCCGGTGTTTAAATTTTAAGTTACGTCAGTTAAGGAGTTTAAATTTCAAGTTACGGAATCTGTTAATTTTTTACCTGCATAGTGATTTGGATCCCTCTCGAAAAAATGGTGGTGCCTCATGTTGACGTCATCGTCGCCAGGCTGGTGCAGCTGAGGTATCAGGTTCAGCCACAAGGCCATTTTATGACCTCGATAGTGGCTTTTCATTTTCGGTTTTTGTGCTGAAAAGCGAAACGACATCTAAGCCCAAATTAGTTATTTGCGTTATCCTGTCCTATAAATATATTATTATTTTTACAGTAGGAGCAAGATGTCTTGAATTTCGAAACGAGTACAAAACGTTACCTGAGGTGCGACGTACAACATATTATTTCATACTTTTAAAAACTTTATTACCGGACTCAGCAGTGTAAAAGCTATTTTCCGGACTAAAGTTCAGTTCGTAAAGTGTCATAAAGGACACAGTACGAAGTAAAAGGATTATATATAATAGGAACTGCTAACCACACCTCTTAAAACGTCTAATAAGTAAATGCTATTGATTAACTTGCAAACCCTTTGCTATAATTGTTCTTTCTGCCATTGACAAGACGAACTAATAAGCCGGATTTACAATGCAAAGATAAATTAATACACATATTCAAAAGCTGCCCTATAGAATTATGTGTACAGCTTCACCCTCTTATTTTCGACAGCATGGAATAAGACGTTTTCTAAGATTATTCTCTATTAGGTGTTAACATATAGTGCTACAAGCTTACTCGCTTGTAACAGGAAATGTTACTTAATATGGTGCGTGTCTTGTGCCAGTAAAACTGTAGTACGTGTATCCGGTGAGATAGTTACATAGGGCTAACCGAGGATCAACTTACAAGGGTAAACTAATATATGTCAATACAATGTGTCCGAATTGACCTCCCATGGCCCCTTCCATGGCGACTTCGAAAACTATAGGAGCTATGAAAAACATGTTATATCCAATTTCCCATAAATTTCTGGAGGGAGCAAAAAATGACATAAAACTAGTAAATTTCCATTTAAAAATGTGTGACGCAGTCTTTATGAATCACCGTATATAATGAAGCTTCAATGGACAAGATATCCCCTTATTATTTAAAATTGATATTTTAGAGCATTTTTTTTCTCAATCTACCGGGAGCGTCAAAAAGAGGACTACGACCTTTTCGTTGGGTCACGCGTTGAGTTATGGGTTTCCACCATTCCTATATTCGAAACGGTGAGAGTTACAAGGTCGCTTAAATTAGAAAAAAGTTGCCTTTTGTTGAGCTTTGGCGAAAGATTCAACTTTGGCGCTGCAAAAAAAGAGATTTTAGAGCTTTCAATGTTCAACGAAGTACGCTACAAATCAATTTATAGCATTACTAAAAAAAGGATGTCAATTATTCCGGAAACAAAAATTTTTTTTCCACCTTTTTGTCAGCCCTTAGTCAACTTTTAATTTTTTAATTAAATAGATAGAATTTAAAGAAAGTAATCGCTTCTAGTCCGTATATTATTCAACAAACTTAACTAAAAATGGCTTTGTGTTCTTACTGAAAAGAAGATTATTCCTGAAAGAAATATCTTTTCAACCACTTTTTATCTTGTTAAGATAATTTTCCCCTTATACGCCCTAATTCTACTGAGGCAAAAATATATAAGAATTTTGAATGATGTTGTGTTAAGAAGAAAATTAATTTGTGAAATTCAGATTCCTCCTAAATTAAGTAGTAATTAATTGATTAATATTTTAATAAAGAAACCAAATTTTTTATCTAGATTTTCGAACGTTGCCACAAAATATGACAATTTTTAGTCTTTCTATAAAGACAAATATAACAATTATTATTTCTGAAAAAAATATTCTTAGGCCAACTTTAGTGAGAATTTTCCGCGTTTCTGTATCTTGATTTCACTAAAAGAAGAGTTTAATAATAGAGTTAAAAATAATCTTAATAAAAGAGTTTTTTTAATTTATATATATTTTTTTATTTTCAAAAATGCAAAAAAAAAAAGAAAGATGAAATTAACAATAATTAATATTTTAATAAAGATCCACGGTTTTAGGTCTTTTTTTCTATCTTTATTTTACTGAGTCTTTGGAAGAATGTTACGACTTAATAAAAAGGTTACAAATTTTGGAATCAAATCTCCTTTCTTCATTTCGACATTTCTTCAAAATTAATTATATATAGAGAATACAGAGATTTCTTCAAAATTTATTGACTAAATAGGCTATAAACTTTGACTGATATCGAGACTGTGATTAATCCCGAAGGAATTAGTCTAAAACTTCTTTTTATCATCTACTTTCTTCTGTTTCCTTTATTCAAGGGCATTTCATGGTTTCTTCAAAATGATGTGCCTAAACAGGCTATAAAGTTTAATGATAAGAATATTTTTTGAGAGAATGACCGTAGAACTTCTTTTCAGCTGATATATGGAATTCCATCTTCTTTATCTTCAATTTACTATGTGAAAAAAGTATGTTGCTCATTTTACATCTTAGTAAACGATAAAGGACAATCAGAAATAAACATCTACAACAAAGTGAAGAAATGGCTGTAAAGTTTGACTCGTAAGGAGAATATGAACTAAATGTGTACAGGAAATCTAAATATTACAAGGATAGTGCTTCATGGGTTTTCCAGGTCCGTATTTCAAAAAAATGAGTTTGTAACGATAACTCGAACGAATGTAACGAAGTAATACAGTGACAAGCGATATGCTATTGTGTAGACAATGAAAAGCTTAATTACACTTTCTAAATAAAAATTTTTATTGATTGCGAATAGTTCACGAAATTCAGGAGACTCAGGTTTTGATAAATTTTCACATTTTTATAAATAACTCGAAAACCACTGAAAATGCGCCAACCTCGACGTGGGGAGCCTACGAAAGGCAATTGTCTTTCCTAATTTAACCGACCTTGAAACTCTTACCGTTTCGAAGATATCAATGGTAGGAACACATACAAGAAGCACCCAAAACAAAATTACAATTTAAGTTATTACGTTTAATAAAAAAGGGCTCTCTAATATTATTTTATCCACGACCATACTATAATCACATTATTCTTGTACATTCTCAAGATTAATTCTAATCTTTATTCACTTGTGAAGTTGTCATGGTAACGAAACATGTCGTAGGCAACTGGCAACTCAAAAAGTGAACTGCCCTAAACATGAAATAGGTAGTTACAAGTGGTTCATTCAAATAATTTTCCTTCTATTAGGATGTATCGAGACAAATATAGGTTACAGTGTCTCTTTTTCACCAAGAAATGTACTTTTCACTGAAAAATACTTAAAAAAGGCCATAAAATGAAATAATTTACCGTCCAACCTCGTAACATTGAAATGAACATGCACCGGTGACTAGACCGTCATCTATCTGACGCAACAAACGTCGCGCCGTCAATTACTGTGGCATTTATAACCTGCCATTTTTGAGAAATCCAGAATCTTGTTCATGGATAAAGTGTAGTATTAAACTCGCATTTAATGAGCGTTATTCTCTCGGGCTACTTGTGCTACTCGGTTCGCTCGTGGGCTCAAACGTTACTCTCGAGAATAACAACTCTCATTAAATACTTGTCGTATAATATACTATTATCAACGACCATACTATAATGATAACATTTTTCTTGTACATTCTCAAGATTATTGCTAATCTTTATTCACTTGTTCAGTCGTCATGGCAACGACTGGCCGACGCAACTGGCCACTAAAAATGTAAACTGCCTTAAAGATGAAATCAGTAGTAACAACTGGTACATTCAAATAATTATCCTTCTATTAGGATGTATTGAGGCTTATAGGTTACAGTGTCTGCTTCACTAAAAAATGCACTTTTCACTGAAAAATACTTAAAATAGACCATAGAATGAAGTAGTTTACCATCCAACCTCCTATCAATGAAATGAACATGCATGGGCGACTGGACCGTCATCTATCTGACGCATCAAACATCGCGCCGTCGATTAGCGAAACCAGTCGTGGTCGTACGTAGTTTTAAAATTGTGAATTACCTCTGTGGCACCTATAACCTATCATATTTGAGAAAAGCCGGAATCTTGGTCGTGGATAAAGTATAGTATTCAAACCGCATTTAATGAGCGTTATTCTGTCGGGCTACATGTGCCATTCGCTTCGCACGTGGGCTCAAACTTGTTTTATAATAGACTGTTATTACTTCTAAACACCAAAACCTATAAAACTCTTTAACATCTCAACTCCTTCATTTCCAACTTCGTTTAAACGTATAGCATATATCCAAATGGAAGTCGGTTTAAGAATTCTTTCCGCCTCTCTCTATCCCCCGGTCTCAATTTCATCAACTTTTTCGACCGCGTTCAAAGTTCCCAGGGGTATTTTGTACTTCGCATGCTGATCCGTTGCAAAATATAGGCCCTTCCTTGCTCAGGTGTTGCCTTGAGAAGGGTCTTATTTAATATAGAAATCGATCTAGGTTACGAGTTTGCAAACATTTGTTGAATGTGTTGTTCGAGACAGTGGACATGTTTGCTCGATTTGTTTCGGAGCAGCCTGAAAGTGTAAATGAACAATTTTGTTCGCACAGCGGATTGAAACTACTTTTTTTGATAATTTGGGGCAAATTGAAAACACGTGTAAACATTTACCCATCAGAAGGCAGAAATTAGCCTAAAAGAGCTTAAATATTGACAAGTGCGGCACCAAAATTACTTCACCTCTAGGCCTATTTCCATATTTATGGCTACAAAATTGCAACGCGTGCTCCACACGTAAAGTGTTTGCCTTTGAAAAGCAAATATTCGGTCTGGCTTGTAATGTAATTGCAAATTGCTAAAACAAGCCATCTAGCTCTAAGCTATTTATTCATCCTACAAAAAAAAAACCAGTCTCTATGCACCACCAAGGAATTGTAAGCTTTAAAAATTCATAATTTTTAAGAAATAAATTTAAATTAATGTCATCACGTGAAAAGGTCCAACTCCGAACATGCCCTAGAGAACCGATCCTGCAAGGTCGTTTTCAAGATTTAGTAAGGCCGAAAAAGGACAAACAAAATTAGGGATTATGAATATGCCCGACAAGCGGGGTCGACAGGGAAGAGTTATTTTCAAAATTGGAAAACTTTTAATTGGACTTACCGTTACGTCCTGCAAATCGAAATTTTTAATCTAGGTCGCAAAACATCTATAACATATCGCCTTTTATTCCGGTATTGTTGTCATCGCAATATTGGGAGTAATCAACCGGGGGCACTAATACCCGCTCTCAGTTTATCAGTATTCCGCTTGAAAGGGCGAACTTAAGTGATTCGGAGAGTTAAATGTGCCATGGTGGCATCTGGGATGATCTCCATTGTAACGCTACGCGATTAGCTAGTTATGATAATATGTACTCACTTATACTTAAATAGTACTGAGTGCCACTTTCGTAGGGCTCCCAAGTTAGACCTCGATAACGCGTCTTCTCCATGGCCGTGCCGTAATCTGGAACCTCCTTATGAGTGCCAGGGATATTTGGATCTCCGGTTTTGGCGAAGTTACTTACAAGCACCAGTAGAGCTTCGGAAACACCCATGTCCTGTTTTGAATAGTTTTGGGGGAAGTTCGGTTGTCCTCCCACTAGGGGTTGGCCTAAGATGTAACTTAGGTGCTCTCCTCTTATACTGCCTAATCGCTAATGCAATTATAAAAAAAATGTATTAGCATTACAATGTTATGTTATAGTGTATTGTTTAACGAGTGACAAAAATAGCATTTTATTGTGCAAGAGAAACGTTTAACAAACGAGGCGAAGTCGAGTGTGGTAATGCAGGATCTTGTAGAAAGCTAAAACTTCAGGGTCAGCATCAAATATCATTACAGACTCATGACCGGTTGCCTAAATGTATAAAAAAATGTTAAAAGGATTTCTATCATTTCCTTAAACTTGTCCCAGAAGTGATAAATCAAAGTCGATGTCTCAGAAGTAATAAATCAAACCTTTCTAGATCAGAAACAAAAACAATTCTAGCTTAGAACTAAACACGAGTAAATGTTAATTGAAACTCAGGACCTAATAGAAGATTAAAACTTCAGGTTTAGCATCAAATATCATAATGACCTATTACATGATTGTAATAATCAATGCTTAAAGTATAATTTCCATCAATATATTCTACTTGTCTCAGAAGTAATAAACCAAACTCTTCTGAATCAGAAAAGAACACTTCTAGCTCAGAACTAAATGAAAATAAATATTAATTTAGTCTCAGGACCTTATAGAAGATTAAAACTTTAGAATCAATATCAAATATCATTACGGACTCATGACCGACTGCGTGATTGTAATAAACAATGTTAAATGTAGATTTTCTATCTTCTATCATTACCTCCTACGTGTCTCAGAACTAATAAATCAAACTCTTCTGGATCAAAAAGAAAACTCTTTTAGCTCAGATCTAAATGAAAATAAATATTAACTGAGTCTCAAGATCTTATAGAAGACTAAAACTTTAGGATCAGTATCAAATATCGTTACAGACTCATGACCAACTGAGTGTTTTTAATAAACAATGTTGAATGTAGATTTTCTATTATTACCTCCCACGCGTCCCGGAACTAATAAATCTAACTCATCTGTATCAGAAAAAAAACCTTCTAGCTCAGTACTAAACAGAACTCAGTAACTCAGAACTAATAAATGAAACTCCTCTGGATCAGAAAAAGCCTTTTAGCTCAGAACTAAATGAAAATAAATACTAAATGGGTCTTAGGACTTATAGAAGATTAAAACTTTAGGTTCAGCATCAAATGTCATTACAAACTCATGACCGACTACATGATTGTGATAAACAACATTAAATGTAGATTTTCTATCATTACCTTCTACGTGTCTCAGAACTAATAAATCAATCTTTTCTGGATCAGAAAAAAAACACTTCTAGCTTAGAACTAGTCGGAAATATATATTACTTGAGTCAGAACTCAGTTATTCAGAACTAATAAATCAAAATCTTCTGGATCAGAAAAGAAACCTTCTAGCTCAGAACTAAAAGGAAATAAATATTAACTCTCAGGTCTTATAGAAGATAAAAACTTTAGGTTCAGTATCAAATATCATTACAGACTCATGACCACTGGGTGATTGTAATAAACAATGTTGAATGAAGATTTTCTATCATTACCTTCTACGCGTTTCAGAACTAATAATTCAGACTCTTCTGGATCAGAAAAAACCTTCTAGCTCAGAACTAAACGAAATAAGACTCATGACCGGCTGCGTGATTGTCATTAACAATGTTAAATGTAGATTTTCGAACTTCACCTCCTACGTGTTTCAGAACTAATACCTAAATCAAACTCTTCTGGATCAGAAAAAAAACACCTCTAGCTCAGAACTAAACGGAAATAAATATTAATTGAATCTCAGACCTTATAGAAGATTAAAACTTTAGGATGAGTCTCAAATATCATTACAGACTCATGATCGACTGCGTGATTGTAATAAAATATGTTGAATGTAGATATTCTATCATTACCTACTATGCGTCTCAGAACTAATAATACAAACTCTTCTGGGTCAGAAAAAAATCTCTTCTAGCTCAGAACTAAACAGAAATAAATATTAATTGAGTCTCAGGACCTTGTAGAAGATTCAAACTTTAGGTTCAGTATAAATAACATTACAGACTCTTGATCGACTGCGTGATTGTAATAAACAATGTTGAATGTAGATTTTCTATCATTACCTCCTACGTGTCTCAGTACTAATAAATCAAACTATTCTGGATCAGAAAAAAACACTTCTAACTCAGAACTAAACGGGAATAAATATTAATTGAGTCTCAGGACCTTATAGAAGATTAAAACTTTAGGATCAGTATCAAATATCATTAGACTCATGACCAACTGCGTGATTGCTATAAACAATGTTAAATGTAGATTTTCTATCATTACCTCCTACATGTCTCAGAACTAATAAATCTAACTCTTCTGGATAGAAATAAAAAAACACTTCTAGCTCAGAACTAAAGGGAAATAAATATTAATTGAGTCTCAGGACCTGATAGAAGATTAAACCTTTACGATCAGTATCAAATATCATTAGAGACTCATGACCAACTGCGTGATTGTTATAAACAATGTTAAATGTAGATTTTCTATCATTACCCCCTACATGTTTTAGAATTAATAAATCTAACTCTTCTGGATCAGAAAAAAAACATTTCTAGCTCAGAACTAAAGGGAAATAAATATTGATTGAGTCTCAGGACCTTATAGAAGATTAAAACTTTAGGATCAGTATCAAATATCATTACAGAATCATGTCCGACTGCGTGATTGTAATAAAATATGTCGAATGTAGATTTTCTATCATTACCTCTTACATGTCTCAGAACTAATAAATCAAACTCTTCTGGATCAGAAAAAAACCCTTTTAGCTCAGAACTAAACGAAAATAAATATTAACTAAGTCTTAGGACCTTATAGGAGATTAAGACTTTAAGATCAGTATCAGATATCAATGACCGACTACGTGATTGTAATGAACAATGTTGAATGTAGATTTTCTATCATTACCTCCTACGCGTCTCAGAACTAATAAATCAAATTCTTCTAGCTCAGAACTAAATGAAAATAAATATTAATTGAGTCTCAGGACCTTATAGAAGATTAAAACTTTACGATCTGTATCAAATATATTTACAGATTCATGACCGACTGCGTTATTGTAATAAACAATATTAAATGTAGATTTTCTCTCATTACCTCCCACATGTCTCATAACTAATAAATCAAACTCATCTGTATCAGAAAAAAAACCTTCTAGCTCAGAACTAAACAGAACTCAGTAACTCAGAACTAATAAATGAAACTCTTCTGGATCAGAAAAAGCCTTCTAGCTCAGAACTAAATGAAAATAAATACTAAATGGGTCTTAGGACTTATAGAAGATTAAAACTTTAGGTTCAGCATCAAATGTCATTACAGACTCATGACCGACTACATGATTGTGATAAACAACGTTAAATGTAGATTTTCTATCATTACCTTCTACGTGTCTCAGAACTAATAAATCAATCTTTTCTGGATCAGAAAAAAAACACTTCTAGCTCAGAACTAGTCGGAAATATATATTACTTGAGTCAGAACTCAGTTATTCAGAACTAATAAATCAAAATCTTCTGGATCAGAGAAGAAACCTTCTAGCTCAGAACTAAAAGGAAATAAATATTAACTCTCAGGTCCGTATAGAAGATAAAAACTTTAGGTTCAGTATCAAATATCATTACAGACTCATGACCACTGGGTGATTGTAATAAACAATGTTGAATGAAGATTTTCTATCATTACCTTCTACGCGTTTCAGAACTAATAATTCAGACTCTTCTGGATCAGAAAAAACCTTCTAGCTCAGAACTAAACGAAATAAGACTCATGACCGGCTGCGTGATTGTCATTAACAATGCTAAATGTAGATTTTCGAACTTCACCTCCTACGTGTTTCAAAACTAATACCTAAATCAAACTCTTCTGGATCAGAAAAAGCCTTCTAGCTCAGAACTAAATGAAAATAAATACTAAATGGGTCTTGGGACTTATAGAAGATTAAAACTTTAGGTTCAGCATCAAATGTCATTACAGACTCATGACCGACTACATGATTGTGATAAACAACGTTAAATGTAGATTTTCTATCATTACCTTCTACGTGTCTCAGAACTAATAAATCAATCTTTTCTGGATCAGAAAAAAAAACACTTCTAGCTCAGAACTAAACATAAATTAATATTAATTGAGAACCTTATAGAAGATTAAAACTTTAGAATCAGTATCAAATATCATTACAGACTCATGACTCATGACCGACTACATGATTGTAATGAACAATGTTGAATGTAGATTTTCTATCATTACCTCCTACGCGTCTCAGAACTAATAAATCAAACTCTGCTAGCTCAGAACTAAACGGAAATAAATATTAATTGAGTCTCAGGACCTTATAGAAGATTAAAACTTTACGATCAGTATCAAATATCTTTACAGATTCATGACCGACTGCGTTATTGTATAAACAATGTTAAATGTAGATTTTCTCTCATTACCTCTCACATGTCTCATAACTAATAAATCAAACTCTTCTGGATCAGAAAAAAAAAACACTTCTAGCTCAGAACTAAACGGAAATTAATATTAATTGAGAACCTTATAGAAGATTAAAACTTTAGAATCAGTACCAAATATCATTACAGACTCATGACTCATGACCGACTACATGATTGTAATGAACAATGTTGAATGTAGATTTTCTATCATTACCTCCTACGCGTCTCAGAACTAATAAATCAAACTCTGCTAGCTCAGAACTAAACGGAAATAAATATTAATTGAGTCTCAGGACCTTATAGAAGATTAAAACTTTACGATCAGTATCAAATATCTTTACAGATTCATGACCGACTGCGTTATTGTATAAACAATGTTATATGTAGATTTTCTCTCATTACCTCCCACATGTCTCATAACTAATAAATCAAACTCTTCGGGATCAGAAAAAAAAACACTTCTAGCTCAGAACTAAACGGAAATTAATATTAATTGAGAACCTTATAGAAGATTAAAACTTTAGAATCAGTATCAAATATCATTACAGACTCATGATTCATGACCGACTACATGATTGTAATGAACAATGTTGAATGTAGATTTTCTATCATTACCTCCTACGCGTCTCAGAACTAATAAATCAAACTCTGCTAGCTCAGAACTAAACGGAAATAAATATTAATTGAGTCTCAGGACCTTATAGAAGATTTAAACTTTAGGATCAGTATCAAATATCATTACAGACTCATGACCGATTGCGTGATTTTAATAAAGAATGTTGGATGTAGATTTTCTATCATTACCTCCTACGTATCTCAGAACTAATAAATCAAACTCTTCTAAATAAGAAAAAAACTTTCTAGCGTAGAACTAATTTTAATTAAATATTAACTGAGACTTAGGACTTTTAGAAAATTAAAACTTTAGGATCAGTATCAAATATCATTACAGACTCATGACCAACTGCGTGAATGTAATAAACAATATTGAATGTAGATTTTATATCATTACCTCCTACGCGCTTTAGAACTAATAAATCAAACTCTTCCGGATCAGAAAAATACCCTTCTAGCTCAGAACTAAACGGAAATAAATATTAATTGTGTCTGTGTAAGACTATAGAATATTAAAACTTTAGGTTCAGTATTAAATAACATAACAGTCTTATGACCGACTGCGTGATTGTAATAAACAATGTTGAATGTAGGTTTTCTATCATTATCTCCTACGTGCCTCAGAACTAATAAATTAAACTTTTTTGGATCAGAAAAAAAACACTTCTAGCTCAGAACTAAACGGAAAGAAATATAAATTGTGTCTCAGAACTTTATAGAAGATTAAAACTTTAGGTTCATAATCAAATAATATTACACGCTCATGAGCGACTGCTTGATTGTAATAAACAATGTTCAACGTATAGCTTTATTCTTCTATTTTCTGAACTCTTCTTATAGGTTTTTCGGTAAACTTTCATCAAACTGAGAAATAAGCTGTCAAAGAAAACCGAGATATAAGCTGTTAAAGGTTGCAGTGCATGATTTTGATCTCCAAATTTAGGTTTTTGGAAGGTTTGAAAGCTCCATATGCTTAAAATGCAGTTTTCGATTTTAATTAATTTTTAACACCCTGATCTCTGTTGATGTATATATTTCGAAAAAGCGCCACAGATTTTTTTTTTATTTTGGAGCCCTATTTATGGTTGGAAGAATATCTCCAACTTTGGAATCACCCTGTATAACTATTTCTATACTTGTAATTTATTGTTACTACTTTATTGTATTATGTGCTTTGTAAGAAGACAAAAAGATATTACCATTTTCCACAGTTGTTCCACAAAAATTACGTTTTCGGCTAGGGCCAGATACGACAAAAATTGTCTATTTTTACATGGTTTACAAAAATCCATTATTACCTGGGGGTAGTCGCTATCCCTACTTTGATATCCGAAATGGAAAAAATAAGTCTTAGCACCGCGCTGCGCGTGCAAAACCGCCACCCTAACCGCAGGAGCCACCGTATGGCCATCACTCAAGGCTTCCATGACCGAATCCCTAATGTTGATGGGATGCGGTATCGGTTTTTCCCAGTCCGTGTACTCATTTCGCACAGCACTAAAAATTTCGTTCAAGTGATACACGAAAGTGTTTCTTACAAACGTCCGAAGCACTCTATTCCTTTGGTCCTCCTCGAAGCCGTATTGTATGTCATTTGCACTAAAGTCCGCGTAGCTTTCGGTGGTAGTAATGCCCAACATTACTTCCGCGGTGATGAAAGTGCCACTGTCATGCTCCATGGCAAAAGCCGGGTCAGAAGAATCCGAGTCAACAGGCAAGGAAGGAGATATACGAGGCATAAAGCGGACGCTCTCCAATTCTGTCTCGAGGATAGCTTGCAGGGGCCTGGAAATGAAAGTTGTCACTTGAATTAAAAGCGACGGACGCGAAGACAATAACACTCAACCAAATCCCATTGTTTATTCATGCACAGCATGTTAGTACGCACACATAATCTTGAATGTCTGGCCTCTCGTGAGAATTGCTTGCGCCTGACAGAGTATTTGACTCTATCGCTCTCCCGAGACGCTGAATAAGACCAAAACCCGGTATAAATGCAGATAAGTTTCCACTGCACGAAGGTCAAACTGAGATGTTAAATCTGCGATTTAGTTTATAGTTGACGTGAGTTCTGCGGTCCCGAGACGTGGAGATTGGATTGCAAGTTTACGCTTGACTGCTCCATGCTAGGCAACGTAGATGATTGAGTTTGTGTGTATAACGTATGTACAAGTCAAATATTGGGTGGCTAAGAAAATGATAGAGATAGAGATGGTGTATCCATTTCAACGGAAAATAATTTCTATAATGAAGTAATGCCAAAGACTCTCATTTGTTTTTCTGAGAACCGAAATTCGTTGAACACTGATATAGTGAGACATCATAAACTGACAGAAACTAAACGAAAAGCTTTCACGAAGTGTTGAATCAAGTCAATTTTACCTCGTCCTCATGCATGGTGCAATATCTTCCGGATCGTCTTCTTTAGCTTCCTGAGGCAAACACCCCATCTGTTTGGCTACCGAAAGTCTAATACTGTCGGGGTTGTGTGTTATGGCCCATGGACTAAGAGCTGTCCCGCTTAATAATATCACTCTTTTGAACAACCCTGAAATACAAAAAGTAGTATGTATCAATCTCATATCATATCATATTATTACGTTTATGGTAAATAGAGCATATCTTTGATTATGGATCTGGAATTGTTTGGCTAGAGATTGAGTATTTGCTATAGAGATTGAGTATTTGCTAACATGCAATTTCATCTATTTCTACCGTCATTTTGCACACAACAGACTTTGAAATGTTTGAAAATGTATGCCATTATTTTATAGAATAGCTGATTGTATCCCTGAAGCATACAGCTTCTACAATCCCATCCAAATTCCCATAAGCAATGATGAGGTCTCTTTGGCATGAAATCGTATTACAATTCTTGACATGATGGTAAACGCGCTGGTGAAGCGCCTCACCCACGCGCTGGTCAAAACCCCTACTGGTTTCTCCTGCGTCATCTCTACTTATTTTTCATTACTGGTTACCTCCTACAGTCATAACTGCTCAACCCAGAACCAATTTTCATATGACTGCCCCATGCTATATCATCCCTTATTACTATCACTAGACATCTCGTAGCTGTTGTTTTTTGTATCACTTACTCCCTTCCAAGTAACCAAATAACGTGTAACAAACGTATAAGCAACGTCATTGACTGATTATAGGACGCCTTTTAATGACGTATAAATGACCTACCAAATCACGTGAATGAGTCCCACACCAAACGTCTTTTTTACGTTAAAAAAATGTCTGATTTAAGTACCTTTATGGGGATTAAAATGACCAAAATTATATAAAGGGGATTTCTGAAAAACGCCAAAAGCCGCTGCAAATTCACACGATTCTGTCATCTGTCACAGCATTTATATTATCTATCAATTCTGCCACGTACGTCACTTTTGCGTCTCTGCGAAGGCGAGAAGGACAAGAGGAGAGTGCAAAATTAAGTGGGAATTTCACATTAAATAAACGAGAAATTTTTAAGGTCATATTAATGACGTATAATATTGGTCATAGGAACCTGTTTACGCTTACCAATTTAGGCCCATATAATCACGTTATATTCACGTCATAAGTAACTTCCTGGTCATTTGGGGTATTTCGACCCCATATAAGTTTTTGTGTGTTTCCTTTGGTGTTGAAAACCGAATTTCGCCCTATTCCCAGAAAATTACTGAGAATACTAATCTATCCTGCAAAGGTCTCGGAAGAAACACCTAGTTCACGTTTCGGCAACTTATCTGTTGGCTTCTTCAGAACAAATAGTATAAATAAAAAACTTTAAAAATGATGAATTTAGGTATTTGTTCTGAAGAAGGCAACAGATAATTTGCCGAAACTTCAACTAGGTGTTTCGTCCGAGCCCCAAGTACCTCATAACTGTTCATCCCTAACTAGTTATTAATTACTGGTGGTCCCATGGCTGGTCGTCTTATAACAGTTCATCCTATTCGCGTGGCAACACAGTTATATTTTAAACATCCCGGATATGGTTGAATTATTAATACCATATGAAGTTTTATGTAGAATGATCAGCGATCGGATGACCAGTGATGATGGTAGGTGAGATAGCATGAACCAGTTATGGGATCACTAGTTATGGCGCATTAGATCGCAGGGGGCAGTTACGGGATGACGTCTTGAAAGGAGGAGACAGGAGGGACCAGACAGAAGAGCTCATGTTCACCAGTGGTTAGGAGCATGACCAGAGGGGTACAGTTTTAGATTCCCTTGTGGGAATTTGTATGGGGTAAATACTGAAATTGTTCTTGTACTAGTACTGCATATCTAATAAAGATATGTGGAATGAAAAGTTTGTTGTCGCCCTAATGCATAAATGGTACAAAATTTTACATCAGTTATACAATATAAAGTTAATTAATTAATTCCGTAATCATAATTTCTTCCAAGTCAACCAAGTGCCCATAGACCTGATCCATAAAGTAGGATAGAGCGATATGGTTGACCTCTTAGTATATGAAAACCATGTAGTGAGTTTAATATGAAGCTGTAAATATTCAGAACCTCAAAATGGAAACAACAAAATGACGAAATTCGTCGAGAGCTACTAGTGTCCACCGTTTTCGAGAAATTTGCAAAACGATCTAGGAATGCACTTAATTTTTCGATAAGAAATTACCTTTCTTGATGCGTATCTAGAAATCAAAATGAGATCGCAGGAAGCAGAGGCGTTACAAGTTATGTGAATTTCTAGATATCTATATTTAAAAAATTATTAACGTATGCATGGCAGATGGCTCTCAGTTTGAGAAACAGCCTATATTGCTCTGTACCTCGCAGGTATCGGAACCAGAACGAAGTGCAAAGAGTAGGTGGTCACCAATTTGTCGATCAATCCATCTGCATATTAGTTTCGGGGTCTACCCCTCATCAGTACAGCTTTGGCTGGTCGACAAATTGGAGACCATGAGTTCGCGGCTTAAAGCCCAAAATCTACGGAAGAAGGTGAGATGTTGTACAGAGCAGGAGCAGACGACATCCACCAGCGTATTAGATCTAATGCTGCATAGCAGATGGCTCTCAGTTCGAGAAGCAGCCCATATTGCTCTGTACCTCGCAGGTTATTGGAACCAGAAGGAAGTGTAAAGGGTAGGTGGTCACCAATTTGTCGATCAACCCATCTGCATATTAGTTTCGGGGTCTACCCCTCATCAGTACAGCTTTGGCTGGTCGACAAATTGGAGACCATGAGTTCACGGCTTAAAACCAAAAATCCACAGAAGAGCGGTGAGATGTTGTACAGAGCAGGAGCAGGCGACAACCACCAGCGCATTAGATCTAATACTGCATGGCAGATGGCTCTCAGTTCGAGAAGCAGCCCATATTGTTCTGTCCATCGCAGGTTATCGGAATCAGAACGAAGTGTAAAAAGTAGATGGTCGCCAATTTGTCGATCAACCCATCTGCATATTAGTTTCGGGGTCTACCCCTCATCAGTACAGCTTTGGCTGGTTGACAAATTGGAGACCATGAGTTCGCGACTTAAAGCCCAAAATCTACGAAAGAAGGTGAGATGTTGTACAGAGCAGGAGCAGACGACATCCACCAGCGTATTAGATCTAATGCTGCATAGCAGATGGCTCTCAGTTCGAGAAGCAGCCCATATTGCTCTGTACCTCGCAGGTTATTGGAACCAGAAGGAAGTGTAAAGGGTAGGTGGTCACTAATTTGTCGTTCAACCCATCTGCATATTAGTTTCGTGGTCCTGCCCTCATCAGTACATCTTTGGCTGGTCGACAAATTGGAGACCATGTGTTGGCGGCTTAAAGTCAAAAATCTACGGAAGAGCGGTGAGATGTTGTACAGAGCAGGAGCAGGCGACATTCACCAGTGTATTAGATCTAATACTGCATGGCAGCTGGCTCCCAGATCAAGAAGCAGCCCATACTGCTCTATACTTCGCAGGTTATCGGAACCAGAACGAAGTGTAAAAAGAAGGTGGTCACCAACTTGTCGATCAACTCATCTGCATACTAGTTTCAAGGTCTACCCCTCATCAGTACGGCTTTGGCTGGTCGACAAATTGGTGCATAGCAGATGGCTCTCAGTTTGAGAAGCAGCCCATACTGCGCTGTGCCTCGCAGGTTATCGGAACCAGAATGAAGTGAACAGAGTTGTAGGTGGTCACCAATTTGTCGAACAATCCATCTGCGTACTAGTTTCAGGGTCTACCCTCATCAGTACAGCTTTGGCTGGTCGACAAATTGGAGACCATGAGTTCGCGGCTTAAAGCCAAAAATCTACGGAAGAAGGTGAGATGTTGTACAGAGCAGGAGCCGGCGATATCCAACAGCGTATTAGATCAAATACTGCATGGCAGATGGCTCTCAGTTCGAGAAGCAGCCCATATTGTTCTGTCCCTCGCAGGTTATCGGAATCAGAACAAAGTGTAAAAAGTAGATGGTCGCCAATTTGTCGATCAACCCATCTGCATACTAGTTTCGAGGTGTACCCCTCATCATTACAGCTTTGGCTGGTCGACAAATTGGAGACCATGTGTTGGCGGCTTAAAGCCAAAAATCTACAGAAGAGCGGTGAGATGTTGTACAGAGCAGGAGCAGGCGATATCCACCAGCGTATTAGATCTAATACTGCATGGCAGATGGCTCTCAGTGAGAGAAGCAGCCCTTATTAGTACAAAGCAACATGGGCTGCTGTAGATTTTTGCCTTTAAGCTGAGAACTCATGGTCTCCAATTTGTCGACCAGCCAAAGCTGTACTGATGAGGGGTAGACCCCAAAACTAGTATGCAGATGGGTTGATCGACAAATTGGTGACTACCTAGTCTTTACACTTCGTTCTGGTTCCGATAACCTTCGAGGTACATAGCAACATGGGCTGCTTCTGGAACTGAGAGCCATCTGCCATGCAGTATTAGATCTAATAAGCTGGTGGATGTCGCCTGCTCCTGCTCTGTACAACATCTCACCGTTCTTCCGTAGATTTTTGGCTTTAAGCCGCGAACTCATGGTCTCCAATTTGTCGACCAACTAAAGCTGTAGATGAGGGGTAGACCCCGAAATTAGTATGCAGATGGGTTGATCGGCAAATTAGTGACCACCTACTCTATATAAATTTTGGGTCGTAAAATATGCTGTAAAAATACTCGTGAAGTTAGCAGGATTAGGACAAATAACTCACATCTTATTTACGAGCATTTTTTGTTCTGTTTAATATTAAAATTATCAACGTTTCGACGGTTTATCTAGTCTTTTTCAGCGCTAAGTTCCACTAAAGATGCCAAATTACATTTAAAGTGATTAACACCACAAACTCCATTCGATCAGTTGGTGACCCTGGTATCTTAAGCTAGACAAATATAACTCGTCTGCTGTTACTCTAAAATCTCATACTCTTGCTTGCAGTTTTAATTACTGTAAATGTAATTTTTCCCGACTGTCCCCTGTAGTGGAAAATGGCATTGGAGTTTAAATAAATTGTGGAAAGTCGGTTATTTTCCGATAAAGAAGAGGTGTAGTTATTTGTCTTAATTCTGCTTCACTGGTATTATGTCTGAAGGACGCTAATAACGATCATATATATGGTGTTAAAATAATGCACTCTAAAAACGAAAAAAACTTCGTCTAGCAGGCTATGAAATTTTACAGAAAAGGATGACATAATCAAAGTAAATGGACTTTTGTTTCTCCATCCTTTTCTTTTGACATTTCACAGCCAACTAGATGAAGTTTTATAATGAACACCACGTATAGTCAATAATGGCTGTTTCTATTTTTTTCGAGCCAGTGTGGGTAATTTTCAGTTCAAAAACCAATGACTGTATGAACTTAATCCTTTTAGCCTCTTAAGTTACCGTTCTATTAAGAAATAATGCATACTATAAACTTACCTTTAGATCTTTTAGAAATAAACAATAAATTGACTATAGCAGCCCCAGTGTCTGCTCCTATTAACGTTACTCGACTAGGATCCCCGCCGAAGGCCGCAATGTTCACTTGTACCCAACGTAACGCCGCCATTACGTCTTTAATACCAAAATTGCCGGCTTCAAAAGCTGCAGGATCTGCACTGGATTTCGTACGAAGGAATCCTGAAGCAAGAACTCGATTTAGAACCAGCAGTAAATGAAAAATATAGAGATACGAAGTTAAAATCAAAATTTATCAAGCAGCTTTCTACCTCCCATTTCTTATTTTCTTGATCCCAGTATTAAACTCTACTTTTATGCATTTTTATGACTGACAAAATTACTTTTGTTAGTTCTTAAGTACAACTTGGTCTTTAAGCGGTCTTTTACAGTTATAAGTACAAAATTAGGCTCTCTGATCAGACACATAATGTGGGGTAAAAACTACACTTTACAACAGACAGGGAATAACATTGTCTCTTGCATCACATGCCTATCAGACGCGTTAAAAATTTAACTAGTTAAACTCGATTTGGGAAACCCAAGTGTGTTACATTATCCAGAATTAATACCAGTTTGAAATTTAATTCTGGCAGCATTCACTAAGTGGCCCCCAAGATAGGTATAGGCTTGGCAAAGCACAAAAGCAGGCTTAATTAATAATTACCAAACACTAGACGAAATGAGTTTCCGAGACAGTGGGTGGCGAAATTGATCTTTAGAGGCTCAGGAACTTATTAACTTTGTTTATTGAGATTTTCATACCGCAGATTGAGTGGGGTTTGTTCATGGAACGTGGCTCTGCAGAGCAGCAACTAATAATAATGCGGTTAGCAGCTGTCGTACTAGTCGTATTACAGAGCTGTTGGGGGTCAGTTACTCTCAACGTGAGTCTAAAAAATATTACCCAAGATAAATCGTCTTCTTTATTATGATTAAGCAACCAAAACGCAGCTTTGTCAGGGATTTTCTTTTCTTATGTAGCTCACCTAAAAATAATTTAAAATGACACGAAACCATTTTAAATAGTCAAAAAATAGAGGCCTGAACCATGTGAAGCATACTATGGAGGTCATGCTTTAAAACTATGTTCCAGGATCGTATTTGAACACATTCTGGTTTTGATTATTCGGCTCCTTAAGAAACTATTTTAATATTTAGAGAAATATAATACATGAGAAATTATTAACAATATCTGTAATATATTGCTTTCCCAACGTTTCTTTCTGTTCAAGATTTATTGGGATCTAACACGCATTGCGAAATAATGCTAAAGACGATTCCGTCGCTTTCGCTATCTACAGTCGAGGAGTGCGTATTGACAGCCACTTCCGACCTACTTCTTTTCAGAAATCATCAAATTCCCATTGACACTCTAATGGAGTTCTAAGTGGCGTGACACTTTGAGTGTCTCGCCATGTTTCCTGTGAATTTCGGTATTTCACGAAGGATAAAAATATGTTTTTATGCAACATTTCAGGTAGATATTTTCCCATCTTAGCCATTTGCGGTTTGTTCCTTATTTTACTGTCACATGCCTATTTTTAGCGGTTATCTGAATCATTTTGGTCCACGATTTATAATGAATCACTAAAAAATAGCTGAGTTACAAAGTAATAGCTGAGGGTGTATCAGAGTCATATAGCATTAGCAACCATAACAGTGATTTATGAAATGTTTCAGTGATTGATGAGGTAATACCTACTGGTCATTCATTTTTTCGAGTTATGAAAGTCAGAGCAACCCGCTCGGTCCAAGTATCACGAAATTAAAAACTCAGATTGTCGTTTGTTTAAAGGTGGTAGATAAGGATGTGCTATTAAGCGAAATATCTTGGATTTCCATTGTCTTTATTGAGTTTTCTTACACGAAGTTTCGAGCAGTGAAGTCTCTGCTCATATTCAAGTTAAACTGAGCATTGAGCTGAGGGTACTTACTTATGTACCAACACAGCTAACCACGCCCACCATCCTATTGGCCGGATCGTCGCCACCATCTCGCCTTAAACGATCAGCACTTGTCCGCCGTATCAACGAATGCCATACCGACGAGACGTTGCAACTTGGTTTACTGAAGAGGCCCGTATTGCTTTTAATGAAGACTGCTTCCTTAAACTTTCGTTTCTTCCAGTGCTGTTCCCTGTGCACAATTTTGGATTCTGGCCACTTAGTATTATTGTGTTCGGACCAAGCGTGCTCTGCAATTCTCGATTTTGATGTTTCTACTCTTATCGTATGAGTTCTGTATTCCTGAACTCTTACATGTAAAGGGCGGTCGGTTTCTTCTATGTACGATATGCCACACTCACACGGGATCTGATATGTACAATCTTTTTGCTGATTTCAATTTTCCAGTTTGGTTTTAGAAAATAGGCTTCTTAATGTATTTTCAGTTTTGAAAACCGTTCGTTTGTTCTACTGTTTCGCGATGCGTCGAAGTTTCTCAGAAGTTCCTTTTATGTGTGGTATAATAAGAAGATGAGGTTGGTCCAGGTTGTTTTGCCGAGGCTTTTGACTTGTACAGTCCGTAAAAGCCCTCAAGATAGTCTTTTCCGTATAACCATTTTGCATCAAATCCTGTTTAATATTGTGAAGTTCAAAATTTATGGATACTTTGTCGCCGCATATTGTTACGGAGCGCCTATATAAAGTTTTAATTATTCCCATTTTTGTTGATGCAAGATGGTTTGAAAGGAAGTTTAGGTACTATTCCGTGTGTGTGGGCTTACGATAAACCGAAGTTCTTATATGACTCTCCGATTTACTCACCAGTACATCAAGAAATTGCAGTCAGCAGTTATTTTCAGTTTCCTTTGTAAATTTTATAGTTGGTTTTATACTATTTAAATGATTCAGGAACTCTCGCAATTGCCTGTCATTTCAGTAGAGATATTAGGGGGAAACCTCCTCATCCCTCCTTCAATGCGCATGCGTAAACCTCCTCCGGGCGCCCTATGCCCTATCCCCGGGCAACCTTCTCCGAATTTTTAATGCACATAACGTCCTCCTCTGGGTTACTGATTCACACTTATCACAAAACCCCACCCCCAAATGACCATCACCACTACAAAATCGCTACCAGCCTATACTTATAGACATTCTTCATTTTTTAAAGCTAGAATATCTGCTGAAATATCTTCAAATTTGTCCTTCAGTTCAACAGTTAGTTCATTCATTTTCATTAAATCACCTTCAACTCTTACTTTCAACTAAATATCAACTAATAATAAAACCAATTTATCAATATCATTTTTATGAATCATTAGATGTAGTGTTAAATTTCTTTCAATTTCTTTTAGGTTTTTGTCAATTTCACTACGAGTGTGGCCAAAATGCTTTACTTCTTCATTGACTCTTTTGTCAGCAGAAAGTTTCTCAAATTTCGTTTTAACATCGCTCCGTAACGCATTTTTGATTTTAGATATGTCACTCTATATTTCTTTTAATTTATTTACTTCCATTTCTAAATTATTTTTTGTAACATTCATTTCACTTTGTTAGTTTGTTATAGTTTTAATGTCATCTTCAATCATCACTAATTTCTGTTGAAACTCTTCTTTTTTTGAGTTGTTATCTTCTAAAAGCTTTACTTTTTTCGCAACATTTTCAATAGCTAGATTTTTTTCATTGATTTTAGTGACATCAGTATTTGCTTTTTTAAGTTCACCTTTATTCTGTTTCTAAATTATTTTGTACAGCTTTTATGTCATTTTGATGACTAGTTATTGCTTTAATTTCCAATTCTATCTTTCTATTTTATTTTCAAGTTTTGGTCTTGAGGTGTCAGCTTTTAGAAACTTTAATTTTTTTGCAACATTTCCAAGTTATGCTTTGTTTTCATTAAGTCTTTTAGCTACGTTATTATTATTATTATTATTATTATTATTATTATTACTTAAGTTTTTCTTAAACTATTATTATTACTTAAGTTCAACATCTGCGATAGTTGAGTTTTCAAGATATGTTATATTTGACTGTGCTCGCTTTGAAATGTGACGTCCGAATTTATCCACAGTCATTTTTTAATAAACAACAAATGATTTTAGACTTTTCTATTTGTAGTATAACCTTAGCCTCTTTTATTTCTTTGGCTTGCTACAATAGATATAGTTTCATTAGAATGAGCATTATTTCCTGCAATAGTAGAAGCTACTAGGAACCGCAGTCTGCCTACTAATTTATTGACATTGCTCAAATGTATGTAATCAGTGTTCAAGTTGTTTCTCCTTAAAGTTTGTTTGTTGCTCTATATGGAGCCGGAATCGGTGTAATTCTTGTTTTAGTGATTTCTTTTTTATGGTCCTATAATTTGTATATATTTACTAGATGAGTTTCCCTGAACTTTCTCATTTGGATCATGGTTTCTGCGATATGCATTAGTTCTCGACAGAATGTTCATATAAGTATCTGAGTCTTCTTTCTTATAGATGACAGGATGCGTTTTAAAAAGCTACTTATATAAACCTACTGTTCCATTGTAAGTTTTTCCTTCAACTTTAATATCTTTGCCTATTATGTCAACAGGTTTCTGCGTTGTACCACAAAAAAATCTCTGTTTCAAGGTCATAAACTATTCCATAGTTGTGATCAAATTTATGTTCTACATCTCGTACTCTTGTAAATAATCTGCATATGAACGTGTAGCAACATAATTTTGAATCGTTTTCTTAGCTTGTTCCAAAATGTCAGACGAGTTTAGATCTAACGTTGATCTCGATGGGTCACTGGTTTCAGCAATTACGTTTGTTTCTAGTATTGATGGTAGTTGGCTGGGTGCAAAAAATGAAGGAATTGATGGTGTCAAAACCGGTGCTTTTTACCGGAGGATGGTGCCTCATAGGGTGCCCGGAGGTTTACGCATGCGCATTGAAGGAAGGAGGACGGTCTCTCCTAATATCTCTACTCATTCCGTCCCACACAATAAAGGGGTTTTCGACATACCGGAGCCAGACTTTGGGTTTATGCGTAGCTTTTTCAATGGCGTGTCTTTCAAACCAGTCCATGTAAATATTTGCCATAACTGGTGACAGTGATGAACCCATCGGAAGCCCATCCTTCTGCTCAAAAAACTAATCATAATCTGAAAGAATGAGCCTTTGAGGCAACAGCGCAATTGGATGTTCTCTCCTTTAAAGACGCATCCGCCCTCAGCCTGACCTCGACGATATCCAATGACTCCTCCAGTTGGTGTAAAGGTTTTCTACATCCAAATTTATCACATCAAAAATTTATTCCAATCACCCAATTCTAAGTTCTTAAGAATACTAAAAAAGTGTTGAGATTTTGGTACAAGGGAGGTTGTTTTTCCAACCAAAGATTGGATGAATTGAAGGAGAATTCTACTTAGAGAACTTGTTGGCGAGGTTCTAGAGCTTGTGATTGGCCTTAGGGGCATAGTTGTTTTGTGAATTTTAGGTATCTCATAGAAATGTGGTGATTTATTGTGGAGTGGAGTGAGAGACCTCCTAGTACCTTCAGGAATATGACGTTCACGTTGTTTAGGAGTCTGTAGATTTGTCCTTCAACTCCTTTATTAGCATCCATGACGACGGTCGCATTTCCTTTGTCAGCTGGAAGGATCTTGATTGATTTGTCCATCTGCAGTTTCCTCATGGTTAACTCCTCTTCCTTTGTTATATTTCTCTGTGGGTGTTGTGATTTGTCCAATAGTGTTCTGACTTTCCACTTGAGTTTCTCTCTCTTTGGCCCCTGGAATGTCGTTGATTCTACAGCTCTTATTATATCAAACACTGGAGTTGACTTTGGAGCAATTGCAAAGTTCAATCCTTTGCTTAGCAGTTTTTCTTCAGTGAAACTCAATATGTGCCATGATATATTGACTATTGTCCTCTGGCCTTGCTGGTGGTGGTCGATTGTTGTCTCCTTTCTTTGAAGCTTCATAAGCTTGTCATTGTGCTTTTTGGCCAGCTTCTCTTTCAGTTTGATGCAATTATCTATTCCCCGGAAAATGGGTGTGGGGCCTTCCTCCAGTGTAAATTCCTTGATTTTTTCAAACCTATGTAGAATATCGTCCAGAAGCTGTAATATTTTCCATCTGTGTTAGCTGATTTGGGACCGAATAAGTCCATGGCTGGCCCTGTCTATCGACGTCTCTTCGGTATGGCATCCATTGATATGGCGGCCAAGTGCTGGTCGCTTGACGCGCGACGGTGGCGACGATCCGGCCAATAGGAATGGTGGGCGTGGTTAGCTGTGTTATAGCAAACACTCAGAGATACGTATTTCTCTGAGCACCAAACACTTTACGTTTCCAAAATGCCCTTTTTATTTCTACATATCTAGACGAGAGATGGGTTTCTTGACAAAAGAGTAGGTTTCTAAGCACTTAAATACCTTGAGGATTAATTCAAGTTTAAAATCCTGTAGTAAAAGAAAAAAAGCTTTTTCATAAGTTTCAATTATTTTATCTTTTATCTTATTAAAAACATCTGATCCTTAGAAAATTCACCCCTTAAATTCATATGGTTACCAGTTATGGTTCAGATTATCTTTTTCAAACCTTTTTCAAATTAATCATTTTAAAAACCCTCATTTTCGTTACCTTAGAGCGACATATGAGCCTAAGCATTAAAAACATCTGGGTCTTCAGCCAAGTGTATACATACTGTCAAGAAATCATTTGGAAACAGGGAGGAAGAAGAATAACTTTGGATATCAATTCAAAATTTGATCGTAACCCAATGAAGATTGGTAGCGCGACCATCAAGTGGAAATTTTCGAGATAATAACCCAGACGACAGAAACAGGAACTTTAGAAATTATCAACCATGAGAGGAACCTTTCCAGAATAGCAGAAGTTTGAATGACTTGATGTGCAGGATAAAACGGTCACCAAATTATAAACCAAACTTAGTGTATGTGAGCTCAATGACTTAAGAGTTATAGTAACATCAACAATCTTCGCAACCAGCTGTTCACGTTACATCACCCTAACTAAAATTCTCAAAAGAAAGCAGAGCTGTTCTGGTTTACTATACAAGTCCAGAGCCCAGAACACGGAGAGAGTAGAAAATGTGTGAATTGGAGAATCACGGGTAACTGAGGGAAATAAAATCACTCTTTCTGAAATATTGCAGTAAAGAGTGAATTAGTAAGAAGAAGGATGGAGGGAATTTCAAATAAAGCTCCTTCTAGAACATCAACAGATATTGAAAGGGATAACAAAATTCCAGTAGGCAGTGATCCTTAAAGCAGTGAATATGGAGAGTTCCACAGTCCAGATATTAGAGCTCGAATGATTATAGTACAGTCAGTATATTGGACATGCTGAAGGAAAAAAAATTAAGTGCCAAAAAAATAATGGAAAGTAACTAAAAAGAATTATAAGGTACAGTAGGTAAATTTAAATAAAATGATTCTAGAGAAGAAATTAAGGCAATGGAAATTTATGAGGCTAGAAACTTAAATATTTATATTGAAACAATGAGTGAACGAGGCAAACTGGATGAGAATGGGATGATTTGTAATTAAATAAATCGTAACAGCTATTAGCATTATGTTTTCTCAAAACCAGCAAAATGTTACTATTACCTTTTTGCCAAAAAGAAAGTATAATATCAAAACAAAATCAAGGACGTCAATATGAATCAGACAAGAAACAGGTTGGAAGGGAGGAAAGAAACCTTTCAATAGCATTTACATTGTATAAAATTCTCTCACTCAACTATAATCTTAAAATGCCAACTCTAAATACTGCTGTCCACACTTCTTGTTTTCTTAATAACACTAACAGCAAAACTTTTAAACAAAAGCACTTCAAATTTTACTATTTTAATTTGATGAATCTTCATATTACAGAACAACAGAATTCCATCTGTGACTCTCAGTACGAGAAGACTCAGTACTCTCAGAACTGTTCCCCACATAAAAGAATTTTAATAGGCTCGACTTTACTGAGGATTTAAATTATCAGAAAATTGTATATATGTTTATTAAACGTCATTCGATTCGCAGGTCAATCTCAACAGGCCCCATCCCCTGTGCATCAAAATCTCATGGGTAACCGAAATTTTACTAACACACATAACCATTAGCAAAACTGAACATGTAAAGTGGATGGCAAAAATAATAAATTCTTGAGGTTTTATGAGGTCGTAATTTCCCAAAAGCTTTGACTTCATCTTTATACGTATGTATATGGACTGATTTATTAACTTGGATCTCCTAATCCTCTATCGTTAGTTTGAAATTAGCTCCGAGCTCGTAAATTCCCTAATGTATAGCCGAGATTTAGATAAGGCGTTTCGGAGATTCGTACCAATTCAAAAACGAGAATCAATCACACAGTTCAATTCGGGGAGTGAAATGCTTTTTATTCACGATTCGGGTGGAAATTTAGAGCGACATCTGAGATGAGTGATTTATTGTGGGGGGAAACGGTATTTTCGCGCCATGCCAAAACCAATTTTCCTCAGAAAAGATTTGAGACGTCTTGATCGTCGTCGTGTAAAAAACATACGACAAAACCCTCGGATTCAATCAAATGGATGGGAATTTTGTGTATGTGACGCCTGATGGGATAAAACTTAATCGATGGCGTGATTTTCTGTTTGGGAATGAGAGAGATTAAGATTGATGTGCCCTTGTACAGCGAAAATCAGAATCGGGTTTTGCTGTCCCGAAAATAAAAGGAAAAGTGCGAGGTTTCTCTTTCGCAAAAACGTAATCCAATTAGCTTTTAATCTTGGATTGATAGCAGATATTATTAGTTTTCAGAGACCTACGAGTAGTAGCTCATGTATTCCTGAAATAAAATCCATACGAACTTTACGGTATCTTGAGCAAAAGCAATTTCTGCAGAAGCGTACGTATGTAAATGTACCTACCTAGCAGAAATATGGTCGGATATTCAGATATAGGTAAAACACTAGGAAAAAACCAATAAGATAAAGAGGAATCCGCAAGAAGGGATAGGTCGGATACATTCCCGATTATATTTATCTTCCATATTATGCCCGGTATAAGACATAACAGAAATTGTATTTCATGGAAAAATTTTGATGTAGATGTATGCAAACATGCATATTTTACAATATACGGAGAGTGTATATGTTTGAGGAAAATAGGGTCTGCACTCATGTCGGCCCAGGTTCAAATAAGAAAACTTATTATGGAAAAATACATAAGAAACACTTAAAACATATACCAATTCTTCGGTCGTGCAACTTTTAAAAGACGAAAACTGAATGTTTGTATCGAGAGCAAATAAAAGAAGTAATTCTGGTCTAATTACTGAAAATACTCCTTTCTTGAAAGAAAATGTGCTCGATGTGACCTGAACAAAATTGGCAATTTGATAGCTGCATTCACATTGATCACGATATTCGCCATTTAGTGGTCCAGAGTCGGCGGGGCTATTAAACGAAATTTGCTGAAAGAGCTGGAAATGGTTCGAAGTATATGGATTGGAAATTTTTGCGTCTATTTAATGGCGAAAATGGAGACGGGCTGAAAGAATATTTCTGCTCTATCTTTTCAAAGACGCTGTTACTTATAACTCAGAAATAATTTTTTTTTTCAATTTTATTTTCGTTTCTTAAAGGTGGTCATTTTTGTTTCCGAATCTTGACATTTATTATCAAAAATTCAAAAAGTAAGTTTTACTACACCTAGGCGAAATAAGCTTCTCATATTATGCTATTGTTACGCCCGACCCTCGGTCCACAGAGATTCGGGCCGAAGCGGCAACGCCGAGCGCCGGCCGCGACCCCGGGAATCCCATCTAGACAAAACGAGAACCGGGAACAGTCGCCTCTGTTCTCGAAAGTACGAGAGTGTGTTCAGGCCGGGTATATAAAGAGCGCGAGATGGGATCGAATACATTTTGCAGTGTAGTAAATAAGCGGACAAGCGAACAGTGCGAAAAGTAGAGAGTAATTGTGTTTTTTTTTAATCGTGATGTAATAGTTAAAAGTAAATATGTGTAGTTAATTGACGAAACATTATTGGAACCCGTACACCGCAACACTATTCTTCTCCACTCTTCAAATTCTTTTGTGGACATGCCCAATATTAAATAATCCTTGGGAGGTTGATTGTTGGTGATTTTTTTTCCACTTTAATAATTTGGAAAAAATTCTGAAAAAAAAACAACTATGGTGATAATTAAAGATTTTCATAATTTCTTAGGTTATTTTTTCAATTTTTCACACTCATTAGTTTCTTGTAGCTTATCCTCACAATTTCGGGTTTTTTTATTCTTCTTTTTCTTGATGACTGTTTTTTTTGTCATTGGAATACCTTCCACCTTCCTCCTGCACTTCTGGTAGCTTTTCAATAGCCTAGGTTACACTCTCGCCCACAGGGACGTTTTTTACCTTCTTCCTCAACATTCTTAATTTCAGTTTTCTCCTTTTTGTCACCTTTTTTATTATTTTTAATAATTACTTTCCTCTTCACAACCTCATCCTTCTTCTTAGCTATTTTGTGTTCGAAAATTGTTATTTCTCGAACATCCTCGGTGTTTCCCTGAATTTGAAATTCCGATTCTTCAAATTTATTTTTCTACAGTAACTGTAGTGAGTAGTTTTTTTCAGCCTCCTCTACTGTACCAACTTGTGCTATTCCTCTCTAACATCTTTTTCTTCCTTTATAGTCTGTTTCTTAATTCCTTTTGGAAATTAAGTACCTACTTACACCTCCCTCCATAATAACGGTCTCTTGTGTTTGCTGAGGGACTGACATAGGAGCATATCCTAATGTTTTGAGAACCTCTTCAACTATAACCGTGGTTTGAGGTTTTTAACTTTTTCCTCTATTATCGCTTTTCTATTTCTTTATTAATTGTTCTTAGACAACTTTCTTTTTAGGCACGTCTTTTTATGTTACAATTATTGACTCTTCTATTTGCTCTGGCAGTTCTTACACAAGAAATTTCAGTGTTTTAGGTATTGTACCCTCCTCTAATTAATGACAAGAAAAACATTGTTGTTTGAGGTTGTTTGCCATCCGCTTTTTTACAATTTCCGCAATTTCTTCCTTGTCGCCTTTTTCCATTTTTAAAGCTTTCTCATTGTGTTTTATTTGTTCTTTATACCTTTATTCTATTAGTCCTTGTCATGTTACGTTCAATTTTGTGTTTTTTTCCAATTTTTAAATTAAACCAAAATTTTACTTTTCCAGCGATTGAACAACTATGATGTGTATGGATTAGTAATAAGAAATATTAGTTTTTATTGTTCCTTCATTGTCCATCATTTTCTATAATTTTTTGTCAGGTTTTCTGAAGTGTTTTGGTTTTTCTTTAATTTATATTATTTCTCATTGATCTAAATCTTATTGATTCAATTATCGTCTCTTTTATTCGCTGTGACAAGAACTTTCGGCAATGTTACGTTTTTTTTTCTCCTCTACAAAATAGTCGGTCACCAACAAAATACAAAATTTATGTGTTGTTTGACTTCCGCTTCTCCAATAACGATTTTCTTCTTGTCTTCCTTGATTTTTTTTCAAGTTTTCTCTCTTTCATTGTTTTTTCTCTTTACACTTTTATTCTATTTTTCTTTCTCATGTTTTGTTTTTTTTTTATTGTTTATTGGATTTTTATACTTTTCAGGTAATTTTGGCTCAAAAATAAAATTTTCCAACGAGAGAACAAATCGTAAAAAATAGATCTTTCACAACAGGGGTGAAAAGTCGATTTTTTGTGAAGAAATTTTGGTTCAAAAAAGGATTTTTTTACACGATTTTTTTATTTAAAATTACAAATACTTTAACTTTGTGCTTTAAACTATAGACATAATTTTTTTTCATATCATTTCTGTCTATTATGAATGTTTTTACTTTCTATGCTCTTCGTCGTTTTTCAGGTTAGTTATTTCTATTTCTAATCTTATTCTTTTCTATTTTTTAAAGAATTTTTCTTCAATATTTCTATGTTTTAGACGATTTTGAAAGCAAAATTAAAAATATTATAAATTTGGTACTCTTCTTAACTTTTATACTATTGTAACTTGTGCTTTTACAGTTTTAATTTTTTTCTTTCTTTTTCTCTATTCGTATCAAACTGATTAGCATTGATGTGACAGTGTGGCCTCAGAATTGCATTTTATAAATTAACTTTTATACATTTTTGGCCCGATATAGAACTTCTCCAATGAGCAATAAATCGATTTTTATTGAGAACATTTTGGTCCGAAAAAGAAACTACTTTAGCAAAGTTTTTAAAGTTTTTTGACGACTTTGGCCCAATATTATAAATATATTAAATCTAATTTTGTAGTTTTTTCTTTCTTATTGATTTTTTCACATTATTCTATTCTTATCTCTTGTCATGTTTATTGAATTTTTTGTTCTTTAATCTTTTTATAAATCTAAATTAGGCTTTTCATTGTGTCTTCATGTTTCAAGTATTGTTTGAAGTTTTTTGACCTAAAATTGTTTTTTTCTAACCAAATTGTTTAATTTCCATTGAGACAATTTTGGCAAAAAACTTGGTTTTTAACGATTAATGATTCCTGTCTTTTTAACGGTTTTGTTTTGAGATAAAGCTTTTCCAACAGGTCAAAAGTTGATTTCCGTTGAAACAATTTTGGCCCAAAACTGTGTTTTTTTGCGACTAATGATTTCTTATTTTTTATTTTTTTTTTATAGGGTCTTAGACTGATATAAAACTTTTCCAAGCAGCTAGGAAACTATTCCAGATTTTTTTACTTTCAATGCTTTTAGTAGTTTTGTTTATTTAATTAGTTTACGTCTTACTGTGCTTTTATTAGTAATATTTTTCTATTCTTAATTTTTGTCATGTTTAATCAAATTTTATTTCTCTTATATTGTTTTTATATCGATCCAAGTTGCACTTTTTAGTGTGTCTTTATTTATTCGAGGAACTTTTGATACACAAATATTATTGATACTTAACTTTTACACAGTCTTGACCCGAGCTAGAACTTTTCCAACGAGAATTTTAGATTTGTGACTCTACTGGCCTCTTTTGGTAGATTACTCAACTCGGTGATTTTGTAGTTTTTATTTATTTTGACTTCCGCTTCTACATTAACGATTTTCTTCTTATCTTCCTTGTTTTTTTTTCAAGTTTTCTTTCTTTCATTGTTTTTCTCCTTACACTTTTATTTTATTTTTGCTTGTCATGTTTTGCTTTTTTTTTCGTTTTTAGTGGATTTTTATCCTTTTGAGGTAATTCTGGCCCAAAAGTGAAATTTTCCAACGAGAGAACAAATGTTATGTTGATTTGTAATGACACAATGTTGGCCCAAAACAGTGTTTTTTAACAATTAATGATTTCTGATTTTTTAAGTGTTTTTATACGATTTTCGTAAAAAATAGAGCTTTCACAACAGGGGTCAAAAGCCGACTTTTCTGAAGAAATTTTGGTTAAAAAAAGAATTTTTTTTTACACGATTTTGGTTTAAAATTACAAATACTTTAATTTTGTGCTTTTAACTATATAGCTCTTAGACATAACTTTTTTTCACATAATTTTAGATGTTTTTACTTTCTATGCTTTTCGTCGTTTTTCAGGTGAGTTATTTCTATTTCTAATCTTACCCTTTTCTATTTTTTAAAGAATCTTTTTTTTCAATATTGTATGTTTTAGACGATTTTGAAACCAAAATAAAAAATATTATAAATTTGGTACTCTTCTATCTACCCCTTTCGGACGTATTTTTTTATGATTTCCAGATTTGCCACTTTTCTTAACTTTTATACTATTGTAACTTGTACTTTTACAGTTTTAATTTTTTTCTTTCTTTTTCTCTATTCGTATCAAACTGATTAGCATTGATGTGACAGTGTGGCATCAGAATTGCATTTTATAAATTAATTTTTATACATTCTTGGCCCGGTATAGAACTTCTCCAATTAGCAATAAATTGATTTTTTATTGAGAACATTTTGGTCCGAAAGAGAAATTACTTTAGCAAAGTTTTTAAAGCTTTTTGACGACTTTGGCCCAAAATTATAAATATTTTAAATCTGTGCCTCTACTTACCTTTTTTTGGTAGATTCTCGGTAATTTTGTAGTTTTTTCTTTCTTATTGCGTTTTTCACGTAATTCTATTCTTATCCCTTGTCATGTTTATTTAATCTTTGTTCTTTTATTTTCTTTTATGGATCTAAATTAGGCTTTTCATTGTGTCTTCATTGTTTCAACGTTTTTTTTCACCTATAATTGATTTTCTAACGGGTAAAAAATTGTCATGTAAATTGTTTAATTTCCATTGAGCCAATTTTGGCTGAAAACTTTGGTTTTAACGATTAATGATTCCTGTTTTTTAACGGTTTTGTTTTGAAAAAAGTTTCTCCTACAGGTCAATAGTTAAATTGATCTCCAGTAAAAAAATTTTGGCACAAAACTGTGTTTTTTGCGACTGACGATTTCTTTTAGTTTTTTTATAGGGTCTTAGACTGACATAATTCTTTTCCAAACAGCCACGAAACCATTCCAGAATTTTTTACCTTCAATGCTCTTCGTAGTTTTTTTATTTAATTAGTTTACGCCTCACTTTGTCATATCTCACATTATTTGTCATATTTTTCTATTCTTATTTTTGTCATGTTTTATTCAAATTTTGTTTCTGTTATATTGTTTTTATATCGATCCAAATTGCACTTTTTATTGTGTCTTTATCCTTTTGAGGAACTTTTGATACAAAAATATTATTGATACTTAACTTTTACACAGTCTTGACCCGAACTAGAACTTTTCCAACGAGAATTTTAAATTTGTGACTCTACCAGCTTCGTTTGGTAGATTACTCAACTCGGTGATTTTGTAGTATTTAATTTATTTTTCCCTTCTTATAGTTTCTTTATTTTTTATATTTTTCTATTTTTATCCTTTGTCATGTTTATAGGATTTTTTGTTCCTTAATTTTATTTAGATCATTAGGCTTTTTATTGTGTTTTCATTCTTGCAAGGTTTTTTAAATCAATGGTTTTTAGATATGCCATTTTTCTTGACTTTTGCAGCTTATAACTCGTGCTTTTGTAGTTTTTAATTGTTTTCCTCCTTATTGTTCTTTTATTCTTCATATTTTTCTGTTCTTATTATTTGTTATGTTCCTTTTAAATTCCATTACAAGTGAACACTACTTGTAATGTAAGTTGATATTCCATTAAAATTGTGTGGATGGGTGATTTTTTTAGCCATTTTGGCAACTCTTTCGGTCAAGTTCTGGTGATGTTAAAAATGTGCACCTTACAAAACTGATCTTAAGGGCAATCTATCACAAGCATAGGGGTTGATAATTTTCAGCGTTTTCTAGGGTGTTGTGATCGTATTCCCATCCTTTGTGTTCTCAACAAGAGTTTAAGGATGGAAGTACTCTCAGATAGTTATCAAGCGGCCACCCAAAAACGATATAAGATTACTTAGCTGAAGTGGCTGGGAGTGAGGAGATAAGTAAGGACGAGTTACTTAATACATTTTGTATTGTCTACATGTCATTATAGTAATGGCTGCAAGTTTTCCGTTCTTAGATGTAGATACTAAAAGTTTTCAAATGTACTTGTCATCATTAGAAAACGTCATCTAGAAGTGTGTGAATTTTTGAGAGAAAAGGATGACGTAATAAAAAAAATGGACTTTTGTTCCTTCATCTTTTTCTTTTGACGTTTCACAGCTAACTAGGTGACGTTTTTAAATAAACACCCCCCTATTTGTCACCGCATAAAAAGCTTTTGAATCGGCAATTAGACTGCAAAATGCAGCTTCAACAAAGGACTATTTACTCACCTGAAGGGCAAGTTAAAAGTATTTTCTACTCATGTTCAGCTTCCCCCTTAAAATGAGAATTTCATTTCGTTTAGCGGCTTAATTAAAAACTTCTTCAGGTAATCAGTTAGCTCGACGTCTCATACCACTTACGAGGAAAATGAATTTGCTATGAGGCAAATCGGTATTAAGAAAGAGGAGTGCTCCTATCTAATTGTTTCTTATGGTCACTTTTTATTCCAGCTAGAGGTTTATTAATCATAGACTCACAAATTACTAGATTGAAACCTTGAAAACAAGAGATGCCAGGAAGTTTGACATTTTATGAAAGTATGAGACCAATGACCTAGAAGATATGGACAGAGCCAACAAATGCCGATATTTTAATGAAAATGGTCCCATTTCTTGGCCGGAAGTCCGGCACTCTTAATGTTCCAATGACGTAATGTTGTCGTCAGTGCACGACATACAAGCGTCATGGAAACTAAAAAGCCGGACCGGATTTTGATTGTGTTGATTGTTTTAGGTTTTTGTTAGGTTGGAAGTTAAGTGTTCCTCCTAGCTAATGCTAGACCACTAGCTAGGAGATCGATATAAGTTCCATATTCGATTGGATCGGAAATAAGAGATATTAAAAAGATTGACAGTGACAACTGTTTTGCAATAATTTGACGTAAGACGTCATAAAGTCACCGAGACATCAATTGCGTCGGATATCGTCACCATTTTAAAGGTTTCCACTGCTAAAAAGGGGGGCCAAAATTGTAAACCAGAAGAAGGTCTCCAGATTAGCTCGATACCCCTACATATCAAGAGCTTGACCCAAATTAGTGGCTTCTCAAATCTTTGTAGCACTAGCACTTGATTCCCATGATAGTTCTTAATCAATTACACACATTGTGTCATTTTTTTTGGAATCGTTGCACTCACACTTATGCAAGCTTTGGAGTTGGCACTAAATGCATATCATTAGGGAACAGTTCGTAGTATCATCGAATTTCTCGTGTAGACATGAAAGTAGCCCTAGTTCTGCTATGAAGTCCTACGGCCTATGGCCGTGGCCCTTAACAAATAGACGACAACCACGCAAACCACTTTGCCAGAGGCCCATATACGTACTTTTGCTAATTTTCGTCGAAGCTGCCCGCTGCCCCCTTTCACACTACTTTTTTTGTACTTCTGTACTTTCTCTTTCCTTTCATTCCCCGCCATTATTTATTGCCAATGATGAGTGAGATAGACTGATGCTTCTTCCGCCTTCGGAATTTGAAAACGAAATTGTCAATGAAGTGGCATTGATATTGATCCATTGAGCTTTTAACAATTGTCAAGCCTACTATGCTGTATGACATTGAGGTCTAAAAAATTGACATATAAAGATGACTTAAGAGACTTCAAACCCGCAATATTTGATTTATCTCTTTGGTTTGGTACTTACTACTACAATACAAGAAGTACGGAAAAATACAAGAAATCTGAAGTGACTTACCTAAAATTCCCAGACGATAATTCATCGTGACAGCGATCACGTGTCCATACGAAGCCAACACACTGCCATCGTAGGGATGACCCGCACCCCACTCGAAGCTCTCTCCATGCACAAAGACCAAAACTGCGTAGGGGGCCTCGAAGCCCCGGTTTCCTGCAACGATTATTTGCATTTAGAGTCCGATGGGACTTAATTATCTTAAGAGCGATTAGCTAAACAGTTCTAGAAAGCAATTCGGATAATAAACCGAGTCGCAGATGTTAGGCCCCCCCGAGAGCCCCGTTCCGACTTATGTTTGCGTTTCGGAAAGGTCGGGATTAATTTACTGTAATAGTTGTGTATATGGAGGCTAATCCCTGTTTTAAGTTTCTTGTTGGTAACTTTGTATTGTCGCATCAAAATAATGGTGGGGATTAAATTAGAGGGTTCTTAAGACGTCTCGTTAAGGGAATGTTCTGTTTTTGCTAAAGTTCTGCCCTTTGCCTGCATACTCGAAACTAGACCACAGTTGAGGAGCTTTGGAGCAACTGAGAGTAAATCCACATTTGGTTAATTTTGCAGATTGCTGGTAGTTGATTACAAGTACCTGCTTGTTGCATAAAATCACATTATTCGAAAATAGTACGGTGTATTCATTAGAAAATAAGTGCTTGAGAAAGTAACAATTTCGTCACGAAACGTCGCACCACAGATAAGTCGATGTGTTTTGTTACCATATCTAAATTGGACAAATTTAGATAAGTCGGAAATGTACGGAGTACCGGTGAAATGTTGTACAGAGCAGGAGCAGGCGATAGTCACCAACGTATCTTAGATCCAATACTGCATGGCAGATGAATCTCAATTTGAGAGGCAGCCCATATTGCTCTGTACCTCGCTGGTTCTCGGAACCAGAACGAAGTCAAGAGGGTGTACGCGGTCACCATTTTATCGATGAACCCATCTGCATACTAGTTTTGGGGTCTACCCCTCATCAGTACAGCTTTGGTTGGTCGACAAATTGGGGACCGTGATTTAGCGACTTAAAGTCGGAAATGTACGGAGTACCGGTGAGATGTTGTACAGAGCAGAAGCAGGCGACATCCACCAGCGTATTTTAGATCCAATACTGCGGAGGAGATGGCTCTCAGTTCGAGAAGCAGCCCATATTGCTCTGTACCTCGCTGGTTATGGGAACCAGAACGAAGTGAAAAGAGTGTAGGTGGTCACCAATTTGTCGATCAACCCATCTGCATACTAGTTTCGGGATCTACACCTCATCAGTACAGCTTTGGCTGGTCGACAAATTGGGGACCGTGATTTACCGACTTAAAGTCGGAAATGTACGGAGTACCGGTGAGATGTTGTACAGAGCAGAAGCAGGCGACATCCACCAGCGTATTTTAGATCCAATACTGCGTGGCAGATGGCTCTCAGTTCGAGAAGCAGCCGATATTGCTCTGTACCTCGCTGGTTATCGGAACTAGAACGAAGTGAAAAGAGTGTAGGTGGTCACCAATTTGTCGATCAACCCATCTGCATACTAGTTTCGGGATTTACCCCTCATCAGAACAGCTTTGGCTGGTCGACAAATTGGGGACCGTGATTTACCGACTTAAAGTCGGAAATGTACGGAGTACCGGTGAGATATTGTACAGAGCAGAAGCAGGCGACATCCACCAGCGTATTTTAGATCCAATACTGGGTGGCAGATGGCTCTCAGTTCGAGAAGCAGCCGATATTGCTCTGTACCTCGCTGGTTATCGGAACCAGAAGGAAGTGAGAAGAGTGTAGGTGGTCACCAATTTGTCGATCAACCCATCTGCAAACTAGTTTCGGGGTCTACCACCTCATCAGTAAAGCTTTGGCAGGTCGACAAATTGGGGACCATGATTTAGCGACTTAAAGTCGGAAATGTACGGAGTACCGTACATTTCCGAACTGAGAGCCATCTGCTCTGCAGTACTGGATCTAAAATACGCTGGTGAATGTCGCCTGCTCTTGCTCTGCACAACATCTCACCGGTACTCCGTACATTTCCGACGTTAAAACGCTAAATCACGGTCTCCAATTTGTCGACCAGCCAAAGCTGTACTGATGAGGGGTAGACCCCGAAACTAGTATGCAGGGTTGATCGACAAATTGGTACACCTGCACTCTTTTGTACAGGAACATCATTTTAAGTCAATCACACGATTAGCGGTTTTCCTAATAAACTTTTTAATACCTGGAGCCCATATAGCATCTAAGGCCAACCTCGGATCCAGGGCTAGCGACTTTATTGGTGATCTGGTTTGGCAGATACGACACCATCTTGATTTTTTCCGTCGGCCGTCGGCCTTGCAACAACAATTTCGTGTTTTGCATAATATAAGGTCAAACACAATCTATTATTGCATTAGAAACGCAAAGACTTAGGCATCAAAAGGATTTGTTCTGTCTCTCCCCAATACCCCTAAACCTGACAAAAGTAACATTTTTGCTACCCTTTAATAAAATATTCATGAATTCAACTTACCACTGCCGGGAACATATATGTTTAAGAATAAACAATCTTCGGATTGATTTTCCAAGAGCGGTAACAACTTCTGCAAATAGTGAAACCGTCCCTTGGGCATCAGCTGAAGAGCGGTAGTCATGTTGGTTAAGTCCGGATACTTTTGAGGGCACGCAGGTCCGAAACTGTCCGCCAGACGTGTTCCCGTCCATGCAATAGCGGGTTGCGGCGACTGAAACCTCAGCTGACCTACTGGGGCTGCTGCGTAAGGGACACCTCGAAACACCTATTTTTTCATACACATATACTTAGTGTCAAATACATGTGGAAGTAGCAAACCTCAACTGGCTCCAAGTGCCTCGAGTTTAACTCCATGATGACCCCTCTGATGGCTCCGCTCTGGATCTCGACAATTCTAGAACTGTATCTTGGAGGACCGCCAGCTTTGGCCTCAAAACTAGTTACCAGAGACAGGAGCAACACTACCAAATAACAACGCAAGGAAATGATTGTGTGATAGTCTGCGACGATGCATGGGGGAAGCATGATCCGTTGTGGCAATTGGGAAGGCCTGCATCACTATGGCCACTTGAGCAGGTGTTTCAGGTTTGGAAGGGGAGGTGATCTGAAAAGTGGTACCAGTCATTTAGAATGCGCAATTGTTGCGGTTATTTACCTATAGGTATGTTTAGGTGCCATCATCGGTTGAGTTCAAGGCATTGTTCCTAATGGTCGCAAATAGTGGTCATATTCCCTTCTGCTTCAATACTGCAGCTTCCACACCTTGAACAACAAAATAATGTAACTAATTAAATAGCGGGAATAGGTGCGGGCCGGGAACGATTCCGACATTGCTCAGCCGGCCTGTCAAGGCGACGGTCATTGCCTCATTTATGTTGTTTTTTGTTTTTAATCCATATTTTTGGGTATTTATAATTCTTAGATGTCAGCAAATTAGGAATACCCAATAGGAAATAATGTAGTAGTAAATCTTAGTAATATAACTTAACCGGTTGAACACTACTTGACTTGACTTGATATTTGCGCCCTCAAACTTGCCTTGAACTTGGCTTGAAATCAAATCAAATCAAGTAGCTTGAAAAATAAAGTCAAGTTGTGAAAAAAAAACCAATTTAAATATTCATTTTTAATGCCTGGTCAAAGACCAATTTATGTCAAAATTTAAGTTTTGAAAAGGCTTGAAGATTGTTAAAAAACATCTTTTTCAATAGAGTAAAATTTCCTTCCCGTGAGACACACAACATTAAATTCTTAAGACGAACTTGTTTAAAAATTATTAAGATTTTCTTAAGAACCCCTAAGAATCATTAGTTAATACCAAATTTAAAAATCATCGACCAATTAAAACTTTTTATTAGGAAAAACTTAAAAACTTTTAAGTCAGTTATCAAAATTGCCAGAGGATTTTCCAGTTTGGAATTCGGTTCTTAATTTTGATTTTAAGCAATTTTTACAAATAACTTTTTGAGATAATACATGTTACTGGAAAGGTAAAATAATTTAAAATTTGATAAAAGTTGAAAAATCATATAGTAATTCGAGGTTTTTGAAATTTGGTTTATTGACGTAGTTTTTAATTCTATGCAACTTTTCTTAACGACTCCGAATCTTCTAGAAAGGGAAATTTGCTCTATCGAAAAAGAAATTTTCTGATTATTTCCAAGATTATTCAAAACTTAAATCGGGATTTGATCAAACAGAGCCAAAAATTGAACTTAAATGATTAGTTTTTTACTTTTTACAAGACTCGTTTCTCTTTGTTGTCCACTTTCGCCAAATAGTATATTATACAAGAAGCATTTAATGAGAGTCGTATCGTAACGTTTGAGCCCAGAAGCGCAGCGAGTGGCACAAGTTTCCCGACAGAGTAACGCTCATTAAATGCCAGTTAAATATTATACTTTATCCATGACCATACTATAATAATCACATTATTCCTGTACATCCTCGAGATTAATGCTAATATTTATTCACTTGTGAATAATGAGTTGTCATGGAAACGAAACATTTCGTAGGAAACTGGCAACTCAAAAAGTAAACTGCCCTAAACATAAAATCGGTAGTTACAACTGGTTTATTTTAATAATTATCCTCTATTAAGATGTATTGAGATAAATGTAGATTACAGTGTCTCTTCTTCACTAAAATAATTACTTTTCACTGAAAAATACTTAAAATAGGCTATAAAATGAAATAATTTACCGTCCACCCTCGAAGCTTTGAAATGAATATGCACAGGCGACTAGACCGTCATCTATCTGACGCATCAAATGTCGCGCCGTCGATTGGCGAAACCAGTCGTAGTTTTAAAATTGTGACTTATCTTTGTGGCATCTATAACCTGTTATATTTGAGAAAACCGGGAATTTTGGTCGTGGATAAAGTATAGTATTCAACTCGCATTTAATGAACGTTATTCTCTCGGGGCACTTGTGCCACACACTTCGCTCGTGGGCTCAAACGTTACCCTCGAGAATAACGACTCTCATTAAATGCTTCTTCTATATATATACGTCCAATATTGTGGGTTTTCTCAAATATGGTAAGGTTGCAGGTGTCACACAGATAATTTACAATTTTAAAACCACGCCCTCGAGTGGTTTGATGCGTCGCGTCGATAGATGACTAGTCGCCCGCGCACGTTCATTTCAATGCTACGAGTGTGGACGGTAAATTACTTCATTTTATGGCCGATTTTAAGTATTTTTCAGTGAAAAGTACATTTTTAGTGAAAAGGAAACACTGTAACATACATTTCTCTCAATACATCCTAATAGAAGGATAATTATTTGAATGAACCAGTGATAACTAACGATTTCATGTGTAAGGCAGTTTACTTTTTGAGATGCCAATTGCCTACGACATGGTTCGTTACCATGACAACTCATTATTCACAAGTGAATAAATATTAGCGTTAATCTTGATAATGTACAAGAATAATGTGATTGTTATAGTATGATCGTGGATAAATTGTATTAAATACCAGGAAAAGTCATTCAGATGGCAGCATTTGTTTTTTGTTGTTGTTTATAGGTTTAAAATGTTTTGCCCACTTTAGTAAAAATGGTATTAAATACCACGAAAAGTCATTCAGACAGCCATACATCGCTCAATGCATTCAGTACAATGGAATTTTAAAAAAAGCGTATGTTAAAACCTAAGCATTTTATATTCCGTTGTAAAGATTTTTCCACAGAACCTTAATATTGCGTGTCCAATCCTTCTAAGAACTCCTAAATAGTAATTTCATTCCTTCGGAATGAAATAACACCCTTTTTCCACCGTAATATTGTTACCACCCATTCCGTCTCTGATGAAAAAAGCCTTTCTTAAGCTTCGTCATGACATTTTATGATCTTATTCCGTGCTCCGCTTTTTTATTATTTTGCTGCCAAGGAAATATACTTTTTCTTAAAAGTCCCTTTATTAAATTTCCCTTTAGAAATTCTCGTAAATCAATATTTGGCTAATTAGCATGTAGACCCAAAGCGGATTTCCATGGATACCCATTAGGAATACCGAATAAGTTACATACAATATCTCATTTGACTTGGTAATAGGCCAAAATCGCAACATATACAACAACGTCCTTATATTATGCTCATAATACGCACTTAACTTTGGAGTAGTATATCAGATATTTAAAACTGGGAATGCTATATCTATACAGGGTGACCATTTTCGAGTTTAATCATAGCAATCTCGATTATTTGAAGAGATGCGAAGAAGGTTAAATTAGGGCAAAGTTGCGCAATTAGAATTCTATAAAAAACGATGTTTTCAAATTTTGAAAAATCCATCAAAATGACCACATTTTGAAAAACGTTTCTATTTCATTTAGTCTCAATTTAAAAAGATAGTTAAAGATAATTGACATTTTTTTCCTCTCTTCAACAAATTTAAAATTCGACGTTTCGCTTGAACTACATACTTAAACTGCTGCTAGTGACTTTTTTTTAAATATTCCCATTATTAGCTTAATTTTTGCTTATTTCTTTATGTTTTGCTATAAGTTCTCCCTGTTTTCGTTTCTAGCTGAAAAAAAAACAGATTTAATTCCCTACAAAAGTCCCTAAAACAAAGCATCGAACGCAGAGAACCGCCGAGAGTTCGGGAAAGGACAACACTAAAAGTAGTCGAAAACTTGTAATTTTTCCCACTACCTCTTCAACAAGATAAGAATCACTTTAATTTAACTTGTTGCCGTAATTGAAGATTTATCAGCAGATAAGACTTTTGCATTCTCAAATATTTCGACATAAAAACAGATAAAACGATAAGGGGGTCGTTGATTTGCTGCAATTTCTATAGTTTATTCAAAGAAAGTTCATCGTTTATTAAATAGTGTATTATTTGTGAAGTTATTAAATTTGTTTATAATTATATGCTGCTTGTGTTTGCTTGGCTTTGGTTGGCATTATGGTATGTAAAAACATTACTTCATTATAACATTAGTCAACTACTCTCGACCTAACATTATCTAGAGCAGCATATCTTCCGAGAATTCTGACTCTGATGAGGAAAGAGAGCGCAATCTCAAAGGAAAACTGTTCGACAGCATCAACCAAAACAACTACACATCTCTTAAGCAACTTTTCCAAACCTTGGGATATGAGGCCTCATCAATTGTTGATGCGAAAGACAAAAACGACAATAATAACACGCTCTTACAAAAAGCGATTAAAAGCAGGAAAAGAAAAATCAATGTGGACGATAACACAAGAATCATTGAACTTTTGCTACACCATGGAGCCGATCCGGAAGCTACAAACGATTTCGGTGACAGCGCTTACGGTCTGTTAGAGAAACGATCTAAGAAGTATGCAAACGATGTTGACTGGATTCCGGTAAAGAATTTACTTGATTCTGAAAAATGTGGTGCCAATAGTACCGTGGCGCCTATGGACACTGAACAGTTGAGCTTCATGACAAACAGCGAGACGTACAAAGCTTCCGGATTGAAAACCAGCCTGCACGGAGTTATTTACCAGGTGCAACTGCTATTGTTGTTTCTCCATCGGGCTATCAAGCTGTATGACGACGTGTTGCTAGCCACCGAATTGGATGTAGCTGAGAAGTTTGATGAGGTGGTTCTAAGGTTCAAGGCTGACTCTAAGCAGAGTAAATACCACTGGCGCTTTTTGCAGGCCAAACACTTACTCGACGCAGCCAAAGGTGCTATAAAAGAGAGCGAGCTTTTTAGTCTTGACAATAAGAAAAAGTTTCCACTTGCAAAATATTTTGAGTCTTTCTGTAAAATTAAAGAAAATCCTTATTTTAGTGGAGACGATTTTGAAGAATTTACCATTTGTACCAACGCAATTTTCCATGACAGTATTAAGAAATATTTTATAGAAGATAAGCGAGCCAAATTCGATAGAGTATTGTTTTTTAATAGGCAAGGAGTAAAGAAATTTAAATTAAAAGACATTGCCAAAGATAAGATTAAGGACCTTTGTCAGCTACTCATGAAAGCAGAAGGTGACAGCGGTAAATCCAAAAAAGTTAAAAAGGCGCTCGTCAAGAAAAATGTTAATGAGATGTACTTAGACGAGTTCTTAGACAAGTTTAGATTTATTGTGAATTACCCTGACAGACACAGATTGAATGTATTGCTGAAAAAGGAATTAGGAGAGAAGATGGGACTTTTGGACGCAAACTTGGCCACCAGCGATTTTAAAAACTATATTCTTGAGTGGTTTATGAGCTACACTCATAAGGAAAGCCAGTTTTTAGTGATCAAGGACGGAAAAGAATTTTTAAAACGAATTTGTCAACGCATTAACACCCTTATGGCAAGCGGATTATCCAGGGCGTATCCTGAAAAAATTTCAAGTTAACGCTTGAAATTCCAGGTTATACCTCAAGAAGTCACCAGGTTTTTTAGTTCAACTGACTATCAGGTGTTACATTTGATTTCTGATGTCACGTTATTTAGTTCCATCAAACTAAATCAATATTTAGATGAAAAGAGTGGTTATTTCCAGAAAAAAGATTCTGTGCTTTTTCTGCGTTTTAGCCAAATGCGCGGAGAGGGAATTAGAAATTTAATCTTAGAAGCTTTTGGTCACGAGGATAGCCACAACTTGCTTGTACTTGACTGTGGCACAGAGGAGTGCAGCTCTAGTGCACTTGTTAGTAAGCTGCTAGAAATATTATATAACTGTACTGTGGATTATCTCAAAATCGTCTCCACTAAAATAAGGATTTTCTTTAATTTTACAGAAAGACTCAAAATATTTTGCAAGTGGAAACTTTTTCTTATTGTCAAGACTAAAAAGCTCGCTCTCTTTTATAGCACTTTTGGCTGCGTCGAGTAAGTGTTTGGCCTGCAAAAAGCGCCAGTGGTATTTACTCTGCTTAGAGTTAGCCTTGAACCTTAGAACCACGTCATCAACTTCTCAGCTACATCCAATTCGGTGGCTAGCAACACGTCGTCATACAGCTTGATAGCCCGATGGAGAAACAACAATAGCAGTTGCACCTGGTAAATAACTCCGTGCAGGCTGGTTTTCAATCCGGAAGCTTTGTACGTCTCGCTGTTTGTCATGAAGCTCAACTGTTCAGTGTCCATAGGCTCCACGGTACACGTGGCGCGACCAAGAAATTGGTTATTATTGGTAGTGATAACAACCTTATAATTAAGTCACTATTGGATTCCAACTCGGGTATAAGATGTTTGAGAACAAAAGATAAGTTCAGCTTTGCAGGCTTGATACCTTCGGTGCAAAAAGCTCTTTTGGAGAAGACAATTTACTTTCAAGGCCATCAACTTTTTTTGAAAGATATACTAGACACCTCTTCCGCCAATAAACTAATGGACCCTCTTACGTTTGAAACATTTATCAAAACATCCCGTCTACGATTCGACGATCCACCAGCCTTTGAACGACCCATAACTATGGAAACTCATTATGTGAAACGGACTTTAAGCCGGCAAGGTGTGAAACTATCAGAACTTTTGAAGAAAGAGTTTATTGACTCTCATTTGCTGCTAGTATCCAATGCATCTAGTCAAGACTTACCTATATGTAGGGTTGATGCCAAAAAAATATATTCTTGGCAGGATTTTAAAACCAAAGAAATTCGTAATGGAATATTGTAAGTTGCGCAAGATGAATGTGCTGATGATATATTTGCCAAGCTGCGTAATCGAAAACCTGGACAAAATGTTTACTGGCTGGATTACTCGCAGGGAAAATTTTATATTGAGTGCGTAGCCGGATGCATATCTCCGCTTAAAGACTTGATTTCAACAGAGACTTCGGATAAGTTAACAGAAGCAGATTTACAAGCGAAAAATGCAAAGACCATAATTATAGCAGGAAATTCGGGTTTTGGAAAGAGCACATTTATTTCACATTTTGATGAAACCTTAACGTCTGCTGACAAAACTCTTTGGGTAAAAAAAGTCGATTTGCAAGGATATTCTCCATCAAAGGATCCAAAGGAGGTAGCCAAGAGACTGGAGCAAGAAAATTTGGCAGTTGACTTCTTAGCTAATTTGATCTTAAAAGGCAGCGACGATGACCTCGAGGTGCAATTGGGGAGAAAACTATTCGCACAAAGTCTACTCAGCGACGGTGGAAAGTATTCAAAGGTAATATTGTTGTTCGATGCATTTGACGAGCTAAGCTCAAAATACAAAGAATTTGCATTGGTTTTTTTAAAGGCACTACAAGCCACCAATGTCACTAAAATGGTGGTTACCACTAAAGTGCACGAAAAGTGGAATTTAGAGGAAGCCCTTAACACGTCTGCTGTATTTATCAATCCGTTTGACCGAAACCAGAAACTAGAGTATATTGAAGCTTTTAACAGGCGTAGACATCAAGATAATACTGACCTTTACGAGAATATTTGCTACCACTTGCAGAACATTCAACTATCTGCAGATGAGACAGCTTCGAAGTCAATGAAATTGTATCGCCCACCATTTGTTAAGAACCTTACCAATGAACAAAGCATTTTAGAGCATGCGTTAAATATCGAATTTTCAAGCAATCCGTTGCATTTAAGAATGTTGATTGAAGAACTGGCGGTCAGTAAAAAAACTCAGATGAATAAACTTAGTTTGCCAGAGTTGTACGAAAGGTTTATTTCCAAAAAATTTGATATTTTTCACGAAGAGAAAACTACTAGTAAAATTTCGTGTGAGGCTGACTTAAATAGAAGGGAAAGAGATGCGGAAACTTTGCGTTCTATTCATGAATATTTGGCATGCCAGCTGTTATTTCCTCACTTAGGAATGCCTGTCAGTTTATCCTGTGGAGATCCAGCAAAACTGATAGTTGTAGGTCTTCTTGTACAGGCCCAAGGTGAACATATTAAATTCTTGCATAGAAGTTTTGCGGAATACCTGGTTGCAAGCTATTTTGCAAAAAATTTACATCTTCCTGAACTTCAAAGGATACTTTTCACAGCAATCTTTGCTAATAGCGAAGAAAACGAGCTGATTCGCCTATTTTTAGAAGAAAATGAACATTTTGTATCCAACTTTAGGCAGAACTGTAATGACTGTCTCTGTGAAATAATTAAAACGCAACAGGACACTATTATCTTTTTGGAGATGTTAAGTCAGGAAAATCTTCAAAAAACTTTAAAAATTTCTATGTTACTGTTGGCAGAATGCAAGCCGGAATTTATTGCTCCATTACGATCATCATATGATATGCAACTCTATGTTGCAGGGGTACTTTTAATTCACAGCACTGAAGTTTTTCAACTGCTCTGTGATTCAGCTTTCGCATTCAATTTTGACGCTAAATTCGCTAGTGATGATATATGTCATCCAATACAAGTTTTGTTTAGATGCTATGAAGGGGAGCAAATTACAAAATATCTAAATGCTATCTACAAATCAGATAATAACATTGGGAACTTTCTGATTCATATTCTTGAGTACCATGATACTATTATTCACATCGCATTGAAAAGGGGTAGATTTGATCACATTCAGCAGTTTCTTCTTTGGATCGAGGAACAAGCCGGTAAATCTTTTATGTTACCAAACAAATGCCCAATCATAGGATCAAGATGTCGTGATAGGGGCGTTACAATTGCTAAGTTTATGCAAAGGTTTCCTTCATTGAGCTCCAATCTACTACATATCCAGCAGCGTTCCACTGAGAAAACTTTTCTTCACGTAATGAACTATCACGAGAGCTTCGACAGTTTTCTCGACTTTTTGTTTAAGTATTTTGAAAAGCCTGCATTAGAACATCTACTAACCACCCTAGACTCAGAAGGTATAAGCCCCATAAATCATTTCGTCCGTACTTTCAAGCACGATAATAGAGCCCTTCAGTCCTTGCTCAGCCATATTATAATTAACTTAGATGAACAGTTTATTAAAGCTAACATACTGAATAAAAGCAATTTTAGCCTAATGAGTGATTTTTACGGATACCCAGTGAACCCCGAAGAAGAAGAATCGGACAACAAATCGTACACATTTTTGCTCCAGTTCTGCCTAAGATATTTTGATCCAGTTGTAATAAAAGAATCGTTACTGCAAGTTAGTGGAGAAAGCTTGCTTCACCATACTGCTATACATTTGACTTCTCTTAGAAATCTTCTTACTTTTCTTAAATCCCGGTACGAAAGTAATGACATTTCTCATATGCTGTCCCAACGCGACCAATGGGGCTGGACCCCTTTGCACAAGGCAGTGACAATCTGCCTCAGTTTCGAATGCTGCGAAGTTATACTGGAATTTGCTAAAAGTGTACTTCCGCCTCGTTGCTTTACGACTCTGTTATTATCCCAAGATTTCGAGGGTAACTCTCTTTTTCATTCATCATGCAATAGCGTTCTTCATTATATGTTGGAGTACTGCAGAAATAACCTTTCGGCAGTATCATTTCGGAATATGTTATTATTAGTCAACCAAGAGCGACAAACTTTTCTATTTAATCCATTTCTTTTAGCAGCTACCCTTAACGAAAACCTAGTACTAATGCATAATCTGCGAATGTTAAGTAGTGTCGATTTAATAGCCCTAATAGCGATAGTAGATCAGAACTCTATGACCATTTTACATGAAAACGTGAGGCTATCATCAAGCGAATGTGGTATGGAAAGAATACTGAATTTATTAAAGAATTGTCCACTAAAGCAAGAAGTAAAAGATATCATAATAAAGCCGGACAGTACTGGAAGAACTGCGTTACACTTTTCAATGGAAGACTCTCTTAGTTATAACTTTGGAATTTTGTTGAGTTTTTGTTTAACCTATTTTGACCCCTCTACTTTGATAGAAATATTGCTTCTTCGAGACCAAAAGGATCGCACAGTTTTACATCATGCATTCACCCACAAACATCCATCAATATCTTCGCTGATTACTTTCGTGGCATCTAGGCCTGAAATGCTTTTAAATTATGACCACAAGCTGAAAACTCCTCTACATGTTGCAATTTTCGAAACTCAATCTTGGGCAGTTTTAAATAATGTTCTTAACTGCGCAAAGGTCCTCGATTATACATCATTGCTAACATTCCTTTCATCTTGTGACATTGATGGTAACAGCATTCTCCACTACAGTGCAAAACTAGCTGAGCGAAATTCTGGCTTAGGTGTGCTAAGCTTCTTGAGAGAGCACTTGAAAGAAGACGATTTTATAGCAGTGCTTAGCAAACAGAATGTGATGTGCAAGACATTTTTACACACCATAGAGCACCACAATTTTTCGATTTTGCTGGAACAATTAAAAGATCATGAATTGGCGCATGTCCTGCAATCTGGAAAGACATTCCTTCATAACTTGATTAATAAAAATAAGGAAGGTTATATCAAGGAATTGCTAAGACGTCTAAGGAATATGTGGCAAGCCCAAGATTTGCAAGATTTTATAATTCAAGTGGACGATTGTCAAAGGACAGCAATGCACAATACCGTAATATCGACTGATCTTTGGCACTATTGCTTCAAATATTTTAAGCGAAAAGAAGTCGAAAACTTGTTATGCATGAAGGACTGCAAAGGAAAGTTAATTTCACACAACCATTTATTATCCTCCAATCTCAAGGACATATCTTACTTTCTGGAGAACGTTAAAACTATTTGCGGCGAGGATACATTGATTAGAACTCTAAGCGAACAAGACCTAGAAGGTCAAACAGCAGTGCGCCTAATGGTAAAGAATAGCCAGAAAGATGTAGCATTAGAGGTTGTGCGAGAACTTCTAAGTCCGGAAAATTTAAATTTTTTTCATCTGCTTGCTGAAATAACTGATGGCAACGGATGTAATCTTCTACACATTAGCTGCCAGGCTCCTGAGGTACTAAATTACATCATAACATATGGAAAAGCTAACATAGACTGCTCGGTTTTTAGTGATTTTGTTTGCTCTGTAGATAAGCAAGGTAGGAATGTGCTGCATCATGCCGCTTTGGCAAACATTTTAGATGGTTTAAAGTGTATTATCAAAGAACTTGAGCAGACACTACTTAGGAAATTGCTAATATCTCATACCCATAAGAACATGACAGTTCTTCATTGTGTTATGGCTCAGTCTCCTGAGGGGAATATTGTCGCTTTGCTCATAAATGCGATCGAAAAATTACTAAATGCAAATGAAATATCCGATCTTGTGATGATGATAAATGCAGAGCGAAAAAGTGCGTTGCATTACTACAAAGTCCACTCCTACAAAGGCTACAACTACAAAGACCCAATCGATGGTTTTTTAATTGTATTGCAGATTGCTCTTCACAACTTAGCTAGTAGCCAATTTGCTGACCTTGTGTGTTTAGCAAATGAAGATGGACGCACAATTCTGCATTATGCAGCGGCACATGGAGGAAAGGCACTTCTAACTCTGTTGTCGTGGTTTAAGGATAATCATAAAGTTTTTGCAAAAGTTATTCTCTTACAAGATAAAGATTTACATACAGCATTACATGTGGCAATAATGTCCACATCTACTAGTGAGCATTTCAAAGTTTTGCTAAGTTTCACAAGGGATATTTTAGGTACTGAGACTCTATCCACAATGTTGCTAATTCAAGATTCACAAGGACTATCTATGCTATACTATTCTTGTAAATACACTAGTTTCTGTAAAGTAACATTCCGTGAGTGCAAACTTGACTTATTGAACTATGCCAAAAAACACTTAGACGACTCTAGCTTTCAGAAACTTATATCTTTAGCAGATGTAACGGGCAAGAACATAGTACACTATTCCTCTCGCTTTAAATCCAAGAACTGTATGGATTATGTAAAGGCCTGCGATAATGAGCAGTCTAAGTGGGACTTGCTAACGGCGGGTGACAGTCAAGGAAAGACTCCGTTACACTACATGCTTGCTGGAAATTGTTCTGACATTTTAAAAAAATTAACCCAAGTTGTCGATAAAAATTCTGTAATCCAGCTTTTCAAAATAATTGATAAAAACCAGAGAACACCCCTTCACATTAAGAAATGTGGTGGTTTATGCAGTTTTCAGGAAGGATTATCCCTTTGCCAGCGTCTGCTAGACTCTAGCGCTTTTCTATCATTGCTGAGCATTTCCGATTCTATGAACCAATCAATTTTCATCTTTAGTTTTCTTCATTTGCACTGGGGTTTTTCAAAAAACTATTTAGAATTTCTTACTCAAAATTACACCTTACATATGCTTCAACCCTTGCTGAATCACGTTACCAATAAACGGCAGAACTTTTTACATATGGCCCTGCAACAAAAGGATTCTATTGACCATATGAAAATATTCTTAGAGTTTTTAGCCAAAGTGTTTCCTAATTTTGCGGAGATAGCCAAACACTTAGTAGCTAAAGATGTAAACGGTAGATCACCAATTACATGCCCATGCTTTGACACGCATTTAAAGACATATGAAGATGATTTCGCTTTTTTTACAAAAATGATGGCAAAATCAGGATCGATCACTTGGCCTAGAGACGTGCAATTTGAAACCCTGCTAAATTGCACTATATTGAGAATTTTACGCATTAACATATACCCTGACGTGCTCAAGGACATGTTTCAGAATGAACAAGGACAGATGGTTTTAGAGCAAGGTTCAAGCAATTCGGTGAAAATATTGAGGTATTATTAAAACACCTAAAATTTTATATTGAAAATATCGAAGCCTATGTTATAAATCTAGATACGGTGTTTTTAAAAAGTGAGAATTGTATTGTAATTCAATTACTAAACTTTTTTATTTTTAAGTTATATGAAAGAGTGTAAGTTTGTCTTTACTAATAATGTTATATGCTAGTAACTCAATTATGTATTTAATGTAATAGAATAAATATTTAATAAATAGAATAAACGCTTAATTTAGAAGTGGTTAATGGTAGATTAGTCCTGAAGACTTCTTCAGGACCCTTCAAGTTGCAGAGTTCGTCAAGAGAGCACAGAAATATTTTCTAAGGTTCTTTGAATTAAGCAATTATGTGCGTTCTGGTTTTCAGTCTTCTTTTGATCGTCATATACAGTATGTATGGATGTCACATAGTAGAGAGAAATGTTTTACATTCTGGTGACATAATTTCCTGCCCTCCGACAATTTAATCGAAAAGACGCAAATCATAACTCATAAACTGATTAATCATTATTAGTGTACCTAGTTATCTATTCTAATCAGGCAACATAATTTTAAGTTATAAGGGATCATGACATCATGCTCATCAACTCATCACTAATCGCCATTTTTTTTAAATTTTCTATATTAATATTGTTGCGAACTCGGGGTTCATAAATTCCAGTGCAACAATTTAATACGAAAACACTATTTATTTATTCCACAAATACACTGGACTACTAAATAACTCAGTACTTAACACTTTATAGCCTTCTATTATCGCTTCGTAACCTTAGCTTACTTATAGCTCGATTAAAATACGACTACTACTACTCGGGCGCTCTATGCGCCTTTTATATACAATCCTAAAATTACAGAAAAACCTAGAAAGTTCTTTATAAGAATTCTTGAATAATCTCATATAAAAAAAACGGTTGTAAACAACTGCCTTCTAGATTAAGCCAGAGGAGCAATAAATCACTCGTGTCAGCCATGACGCAGCGCGGATAGGTCGCGAAGCTCCACCAACCAACACGCTCCCATGCGTTGCCCCGCCTCCCATGCGGCGTTGCTGCGATCGTAACATTGCCCTCCTCCTAAGTCTGTTCGTCCCGAACAGATAGAGTTCCACGGTATCGTGCTAATCGATCCAAATGAACGACCTTCATCTTTGACCTAGGGGTCCGCTGGATCCTATACACCACATCATTAATCTTCTTTATAATTGTATAAGGTCCTTCCCAATTTTGGCTAAGTTTGGGCGACTTCCCCACCTTTCGCCTCGGATTGTATAGCCACACCAAATCACCATCCTGGAAGCCGCGGGAGTTAGCTAGTAAGTCATATCTTGCTTTGGCTCGATCGCTGGATATCCGCAGTTTATTCCTGACTTGCTCATGAACATTGTTCAGCCTCTCCTTAAGCTCCTCCACAAAATTCTCAGAGCTGAGCGACTCTTTTTCTGGTGTTCCATACATCAAATCCGCAGGAAGCCTCATTTCCCTCCCAAACATTACTTTCGCCGGAGTATAACCAGTGGCTTCATGCGTAGAGCCTCGATATGCCATCAACATGAGAGGTAGATGTTGGTCCCAATCACGCTGATGATCTGCCACCATTTTAGACAGGTAATGTTCCATGGTCCGATTAAATCTCTCTACCATCCCATCCGACTGTGGATGCAAAGGAGTTGTCCTGGTCTTGCGAATTCCGAGAAGTTCCATGACCTTCTGGAAAACAGCCGATTCAAAATTTCGGCCCTGATCAGAATGAAGTTCGAGAGGGACCCCAAATTTGCAGAACATTTCATTTACTAGCACCGTTGCCACAGTCGTTGCTTCTTGATTAGGCAGGGCGTATGCTTCAGGCCATTTAGTGAAGTAATCCATGGCGACCAAGATGTATTTATTGCCCGACTCAGTCTGAGGAAACGGTCCCGCGACATCAATTGCTACCCTCTCGAATGGAGCACCTACAGTGTACTGCACCATTCGGCCCCGTGATCTTGTTCGAGGTCCTTTTGTGGCACAACAAACTTCGCACTTGCGGCACCAAGATTCGACGTCTTCATGATAGTTCACCCAATAATACCGCTCTTTAATTTTGGCCAATGTTTTATTGACCCCAAAATGGCCTCCGCTTGTTCCGTTGTGCATTTCCTGTAGTACATCTGATTTTCTGCTACCAGGAACAACCAACTGACTGACTACGGACTTGCCATCCGGACTCTCCCACGCTCTCTTCAGTAGTCCATTTTCTATTTTGAGAGAATGCCACTGGGCCCATAGCGCCTTCAGGTTTGGACTTTTACCAGCGATTTCTTGCCATTCTGGTCTCTTGTCGTCAGTCTTTGCAGAGAGAATGGGTCCAATATCTGAATCATTCAACTGTTCTTCTCGAAGCGTCTGTGTGGTCCAGCCATCGTTTACTTCCACCGACGTTCTCCTTACAGAAGGAAGTCCCTCACGCTGCTCAGTTCTTTGACAATGCCGACAATCTTCTTTACATGGCCGTCTAGACAATGCATCGGCATTTTTGTGAGACCTTCCTGGTCGATGTTCAGTTTGGACCTTCTGTCCTTTAATGCGTCCGGTCTCTGTAACACTTTTGCCACCCAAATTATTGGCTTGACTTGATTGATTGACTTGACTGATCCTGGGGGTCTTAACATCTTCGGTCAATTGCCCCCTTACATTGACAGGAATTGGACTTTCCTGAATTCTAGGGCGGTCTTGGTTGCCGCTCGGTCTTCTAAACAACGGCGACGGACTTCTTGCCCTATTACGGCAGTTACTCTTGACGTGACCCAGTTTACCGCAGTTAAAACATTTTATGCCCCGATTGCCTATTGATCGGGGAGTTCTTTCTAACAGGGCTTGCATATTGACTGCCATATCCTTCATCGCTTTATGTAAACTGGCCATCGATTCAGCCATAGACGTATTCGCCTCTTCATTGCAAGTTGCCATTCTTACACGTGGAGATGAACTAGATGATACTCGTGACGCCTCGAATTCCAGGGCCCGAACTAGTGCCTCGCTGATATTCTTGGGCCTTACAAGACGTAAGTGGTATCTCATGTCACTATCGCGAACTCCCTCAATGAACCTTTCGGCGGCAAATTGCATTTGAAAAGATTCAGGGGCCGATGGATATGCCAGGTGAATGAGTCTGTCTATGTCCGCCTCAAATTCTTGTAAGGATTCACCTGACTTTTGCTGTCTCATCCTCAGCTGGGCCTGGAACACGGTTTCTTTGTGCTCATTTCCAAATCGTAGTTGCAGAGTGTGTACTAAAGCCGCATAATTACTTTGATCCGCTGCCGACAGAGATTGGAGTAACTCAGCCGCTTTTCCACGAAGTGCTACCACTAATGATGTAGCTTTCTGGGGCTCGGACCAACCATTAGCTTTTGCAGCTGCCTCAAACTGAGTTTTATAAATTTCCCATGCAGTAGTACCGTCGTAATCGGGAGGCTTAATTTTAGCGTTGGCTGTGCTAAAACTCTCTGTAGACACGTTGTCGTCCTCAAGTTGTTCCCGGAATTTTTTTTCTAGCTCGAGAACCTTCTGGTTGACAGCTTCGAGTCCTTCGTTAACGGATTCATTAACGGATTGCATTATTCTTTCTTCCAACTGTTGCTCCCTGACTGCGAGATGGCTCATTAATTCTTCTTTGAATTGTTGATGACGTCGCTCTTGCACTTGATCACGTTTTTCCTGCTCTTCTTTTTGTTCTTTATAACGGCGCTCCTGAATTTGATCACGTTTTTCCAGCTCTTCCTTCTGCTCTTTATAACGTTTTTCTTGCTCTTCTTTTTGTTCTTTATAACGGCGCTCCTGAATTTGATCACGTTTTTCCAGCTCTTCCTTCTGCTCTAGATAACGTCGCTCCTGTACTTGATCACGTTTTTCCTGTTCTTCCCTCTGTTGTTGCATAAGGGACAGCAGGGCGGCAAGTTGATCCTCCATTGCTTGATGCTGGCTTCTGGTCACTGGCATAAACACGTAATGTCCGGCAATGAAGCACTCACTTACAGTTCAGCAATATTAGTCCTCAAATTGCCACTGGAATCGCACTTCTGACACCAATTGTTGCGAACTCGGGGTTCATAAATTCCAGTGCAACAATTTAATACGAAAACACTATTTATTTATTCCACAAATACACTCGACTACTAAATAACTCAGTACTTAACACTTTATAGCCTTCTATTATCGCTTCGTAACTTTAGCTTACTTATAGCTCGATTAAAATACGACTACTACTACTCGGGCGCTCTATGCGCCTTTTATATATAATCCTAAAATTTCAGAAAAACCTAGAAAGTTCTTTATAAGAATTCTTGAATAATCTCATATAAAAAAAAACGGTTGTAAACAACTGCCTTCTAGATTAAGCCAGAGGAGCAATAAATCACTCGTGTCAGCCATGACGCAGCGCGGATAGGTCGCGAAGCTCCACCAACCAACACGCTCCCATGCGTTGCCCCGCCTCCCATGCGGCGTTGCTGCGATCGTAACAATATGCTTGCAAACCAGATAGGTAAAATGACTAATAAAAAGTAAAAATTGCCAAACTTAATATTATTTCTGAGGTTTAGTTCTGCATGGCCAAAGGCCAATTTCTGGCATAATTTAAGTTTTGGAAAATTAAAGAGTTCTTGGAAATTGTCATAAAACTTCTTTTTTTGGTAAGTTTTCTTTCATGGATAGTCATAGAGTTAAGAAAAGTTGTTGAGATTAAAAAACTACGCCAATATGTCAATCTTTCAAAACCTCGGATACTATGATTTTTCGAAAAATGACTAATAAAAAGTAAAAATTGCCAAACTTAATATTTTTTCTGGGGTTTAGCTCTGCTTGAACAAAGACCAACTTTAGGCATAATTTAAGTTTTGAAAAATTATTGAGTTTTTGGAAATTGTCATAAAACTTCTTTTTTGGCAAAGTTTTCTTTCTATAAAAGATACGACAGCAAGTCGTATCTGTCATAGATAGTCATAGAGTTAAGAAAATATAGAGATATTCATAGAGTTAAGAAAAATTGTTTAGAATAAAAAACTACACCAATATATCAATTTTTTAAAACCTCGGCTATTATGATTTTTCGTGACCTCGTTACTAAGTAAATCCACTCTACTGAGCACCTGCTCCACTCCTGGTCACCTGCTTATCGAGCATAACGCTCCTTGGAATTTTTGGCTGCTACATCTCCCTTAATTGAACTGAATTCAGACCCACATTCTCTGCGTAATCTTTGATTCCTAGTTTCTGGACTGAGATGCAATACTTCAGGCAGGTTTTCTTTAGGACTATTTTCAGGTTACTCGAGTGTAAAATTTTTACTATATTAGCTAATTCCGGCAGGGTGCCGATGCAGATTTGCTCGATGCTTTCCATAATATACGAAACAACTGGAGTTGAGGCCACTTGCTGAACTATTAGTGAGGTATTAGCTTTTGATTCGAAAATTTCCTCTTGGGGTTTCAGTTTTAGAGATTGGTGGAGTGATACTTTGGTCTTTGTTAGAGCAGCTATGTTTTAATTCTCTGCCGCATTATTCTCCCCTATGTCACTTTTGAAACCGACTTCTTGTAGAGTCTCCTCTTGGAGTCCTTGCACGTTTCACCTCTTTCATGCCGGAGTTCCAGATGCGCATCTTTAAAACCCAGCATTTCTATATCCACTTTCTGAGAGGTCTTTTCCTGGGAGATTTCAATATTTTCTGTGGGCACTCTATTCAAGAATACAGTATACGATCCTCCCCAATAGTCCTCAAAGTGGAACCTTCGTGTATAAATTTATTTTTCGTGTACTGTTGAGGTCCGTTTTAAATTTCTTCGTTTATTAATATCTGAACCTTTGTTATTCTAGATTACAATTTTGCGACAAATTTTTAATTTTTTATAACTCATCAAAATTAAAAGAACCAAATTTTTGATTTTGAAAATCCCCTAGCAACTTTAATCACGGGCATAATGTTCTTTAAAATTTTCCTGATAAAAAGTTGAAAAGTGATAGTAGGCCCATGATTTTGAAATTAGGTGTAGAGGCTTGTGATGACTACTTTTCTTACAGATTTTCTGGTATATGTCTTACGGAAAGAGAACTTTACAGAAAAAAATTCAAAAAGACGGCTACCTACGAAAATTAATTTTGCAAAAAGGTTTTTTTTGTAGAGACATCACATTTACAGTGTTGCCACATTTTAAGTAGTTTTTAATATTTAGAAAAACGATAAATTTGCGAAAATTTTAAATATCTATTTTAAAAACTATTGTGGTAACAAAAAAAGTTTAAATTACAAAGTTTTACTACACTGTAACCCCTCCTATACGACAATATTTCAAAAACCACTTAAATGTGGCACCATTGTAAAGGTTTTCTAAACAAGCTCTACAAAAGTGAACTTTTTGCAAATTTAACCGTCTTCGTAACTACAGCCTTTTCGGAGATAGCAATACTGCACGCACTTAAAAAAGACACTCTGTATATGTCAAATCTTGTCGTGTCTACTAACTGCTTAGCTTATATAACTTCTCATACAAGATCGAAGAAGCCTGATTGATTATTTCTTTATTCCCCCCCTCCCCTTCATATACATAAATGCATAAGAAACGCGATTATCACGCGAGATATTGAGAAGTGTAAGTTTGCCCTTAAAATATAGGTACATAAGTAATATTATATGAGATATTATATGACCTTCGCCAGTATCCAGGGGAAGAACAAGGATGGACCATTGACTGGTGAGCAGGTGATGCACCAGATTTTCTGCAAACTGGACTTTAAAATCTCTCTCCCTCAATGCTATTTGGTCATGTAGTCCTTCTGAGACTCCTCAGGTGCTAAGTTAGCCTTTTTACAGTGCAGAAGTGAAATGAAGCTCAAAACGGATCCCGAATTGTGTTATAATTAGTGACTTCGCTACAATACATATTAACCATTTTGCCAACAAAATATACCTAAGTAATATTATATGTCATTGACCAGTGTCAGACGAGTTTCGTAATTCTATTCAATGCGAGTGCTCATGATCAATGATCATTCAATGATCTCAAGACGCCAATGATGATTCCCGAACAGTGAGTATCTCGATCTGGCAATAGCCGGGCTTAGATGGTTATGTCCTGGGTACAGTGCAGTGGCAACTCTGATTTTTCTTTTATTTAATCTGAGAAATGTTTGGTCTTTTGTTTGAGCCTTGTTCCTGTGATAATTTTTTTGAAGTGTGATACTCCGGGTAGGTTCTCCCACCAATTCTGGGACTTGACGTTGCTCCATTTCTGGCGTTCAGCCTTGACCAGAGAGTATGGGACTCCTAGTACCGGCTCCGGGCCTACGAATGCAGAGCCCGCCGCCCTCCTGGCTAGAGGGTCGGCCCTTTCATTGCCTTCGTGACCGCGATGGCCCGGGATTCATACCAGTGTGACGCTGTTCTCCTGCGATAAAGTTCAGAGTCCTGTGGCAGTTCCAAAGAAGTTTGGAACAGATTCTAACATGTTGCGAATCCAGTTGGTTATTGTTGGTTTGACCCTTCTCGTTTTACTGGCGCTGAGTCTGTGCAAGGACGAATTTAGTCAACTTCTTATTCGTTATAATAAACTTATTTTTCCGCTTAACAAAGTTCATGACTAAGAATTGCCTCTTTCCATATAATAAGCGTAAATCTATTATGTGGTATCAAACTGAAGCCAAAGCACTTGCGTTACAACGATAACTCAATCTCATTTATTTAATTAAAGAACTAATGACCTACGTCAACACTACATTTTACTTATCTTTCTGGGTCATTTCTGGCGGACCCTTCTCTTTTCGAGGGTCATTTGCCCAGCTCAGAATTAATGATGGCGGGGGAGTAAAAACAGTCTCTTAATTTAGATATATTACAAATTTTAGTAGATGTTTCAGGGAAAAAGTGATATTTATATCTTCAGCGAACTTGTTCTTTTCTTTTATCGATTTACCAGATACAAAGCAAAAATGCATTGGCCATGATTTGTCTTAATAAAATCTAATATTGAAATATCAAACAATAAGCGATGAAACCACATCTAACAGTGCATGTTCTGAAACAATATCTTTCTCCTTCACTTCAAGGAAGAACTTGGCTTTAATACCCGCCAAGAAAAGACATAATAGTGTTCCTGCTCGCTAACGAGCCACTTTAGCAGCAGCAGTTATTTTTAACGCCGTGCAAAATGCTCCTCTCATATCACTTTAACCTATTAAGAAAGTTGATTTTAAAGGCCAATTAAACGAGTTTAAATTACCACTAAAGTTGCCAAAGAAGCCTTGAGTGGGAGAGATAAAGTGGCTTTTTTATTTTTTTTAAGTTTAGAAAGCACGTCCCGAGATTGTCAAACAGAATTAACTTCTGGCTTTTAACTATCGTACTTGTTTTCTCGGCAATATAGAATCTTGCTCGAGGCATTCACTGGAGTCTCTGCCACTGATATTCTGTATGCTCTGCAAGTATATTAAATATTTGCACCTTTTGATACTGAATGACAACCAGTCCTCGTTTAGCTTCGCTTCTTCCGGAAAATATGTTTCTCCTTCTAGCCGAAATAAGACGAGAAATGTGGTAATCGCTGGAAACTCTGAGGATATTTGCAGCTAAGTGATATACGGTTTGCTCCACCTTCGCCAAGTTGCAGCTAAAAAGACATAAAAGGAAATGTTCTGAGGAATAAAGACCGAAAGTGCAACGCTGCGCCTGTAAAAAAGCAATTTTTTTCATTAGGCAACGAAATTGGAAAGAAATCAATTAATCTGAAAACTCCCGCCTTAACTCCGACTTTGTGAGATTGCCAAGGACTTGAAAGTTTATTAAGAATTATGCTGGGTCATTTTTAAAACTCCCCCGTTTCTAATTTATTACCTTCAGGAGTTTGCAATTTTCCAGAAACCATGAAAAATGTACGTTGCTTTCAACAACTGTTTTCTTTCAGAATCTATATTACGTAGGTGTGAACTTTTTTTTCACTGCCTGATATATTGCTTACTTGCGCTAGGCATTTTGGAGAAAATGGAACTTCCTGCAACGCAAACAGGAAACCCCGGCCTCATTCGTTATTTGCCTAGAAACAACATTATTCCTTCCTCGTTGCCTTATCTTAAATTCAATAACTGCCCTCTCTCTCAATGTAAATATCATGATCCTACAAGGGACTCTTTAGGGCAATAACAACCGAAAACTCGTCCATTTTATTTTCCATAACAAAGACAATGGGGTCTGATAGAGGTTGCCGAAGGAAATCGACTTGTCACATACAGGATGGATTACGATTCTATGGGGACCATAAAGGGGGTTTTATGGCTAATTGTTATAGTTTTATTGTGATGAGATAAAAAGGTCTGTAGTGCTTAAGTAAGTTTTTATGGATTGATTATTTTTGTGATAGTGGAAGTTCAATTTCTCTTGCAAAAAAAGGAGCAATGGATAATGACGTTTATGAGGAATAAAAGAAAACTTTTTTTGAGCGGTGCGGGGTGGAGGGGGGGGGGGAAATTACAGATGTGATGATTTATGTTTAATGAATTTTGAAGTCGAGTCAATACTGTCAATTTTTTTCACTTCAGTGAATAATAGAACAAATTGGTAAGTGTCAGAAGCGAATTTAAGTTGGTGGGTTGCTTTCCATCGTGTTTAACGTGGACTAAAGGACATTTGCGGAATTAGGAAAAAATGCCTTATTTGTACTTTTTTTTTGTGGACTGTTTACGAGAAGATGATTGAAAGCAAAGAGCGCTAGACTTTTTTAAGAGCCAGAAAGAAAAACAGAAACGGAGTTTCCAACAAGGAAAAGAACAAAAAGGAAAGTTAAGCAAGAAGAAAAAGAACGAAGGAAACAAGGTAAAGAAGAACATCAGCAAAATCAGGTCACACCACTGCTTGCCTTGTAAATAAACAAGGCCAACCTGCATTAGTATATAAACACTAAATTGGAGGAAATAAAAGAAGAAGTAAAAGAAGATAAAGAAGAAGTCAAAAAAGAGATATAGAAAAAATGATGGAGATTCAGGAACGTCTTGCGGACGTGTGTAACTCATCGCAGTAGATCAGCTTCAACTCTGGAAAGATTGATGTCCACAAGACTTCTAAAACATCTTCCTCTTCTTCAAGTACCTATTCGTTCAGGATATTGGCAATCATCATGAGTTTGTTTGTAGCTGCTCGAAACCATTTCGTTGAAGTTTTTCCAAACCAAGTTCGCAGATTCCGTAGCCATGAGGAAGCAGCTTTTCCCTTTGACTTTCCCTTGTATTATGGATTGCAGTAGAGAGTATCGTGTCTCAGATATTCGAGTATTCTGTTCCTGATGGTGTACATGATTTCCAGAAGTTTAATCATTCTTTTGAGCACTTCTTTGTTCGTTATGTGAGTTATTCAGTGTATTTTGAACACCTCTTGTACATACTGCCACATTTCAAATGCTTCAAGTATTTTAGTGGTGACCTATTGTGGTGGCTTCAGTTAACATCCAGGATTCAGGAAAACATTTATTAAGACCAGTTTGAAGCGACAGCGCTTTGGGGTAGATGAAACAAAGCTATCGAACTTGTAGTCTCTTTGCATAGAAAAGCTGCAAATATCATTACCACATTGTCGACGCAGGAAAAACGTGGCTAAGGCGCGATTACTGCAACGTTACAACAAACTGAAGTTTGGTAATATCTATCAGAAAATCATCTATATAGCGGAGCTACGAACAAGGTAGTAGAAGACAGTGGTAATTTTGCAGATGCTTGAAGGAGAGATTAAATAGATAACAGGATTAAAGAAGATTAATAAAGTAATGAAAGTCAAGGCTTAAAAGCAAAAAAAAGTATTCGCACTGTCGACGCAGGAAAAACTTAGTTATAGCGCAATTACTGCAGCGTTACAACGAACTGAGGTTTAGTAATATCACTCAGTAAATAATTTATCAAGCGGAGCTACGAACAAGGCAGTAGAAGACAGTGGTAATTCTGCAGAAGTTTGAAGGAGAGATTTAATAGATAACAGGATTAAAGAAGATTAATAAAATAATGAAAATCAAGGCTTAAAAGAAAAAAAAGTAAGTGTTCACACTGTCGACGCAGGAAAAACTTAGGCGTAGCGCAATTACTGCAGCATTACAACGAACTAAGGTTTGGTAATATCACTCAGTAAATTATCTATCAAGCGGAGCTACGAACAAGGCAGTAGAAGATATTGGTAATTCTGCAGAAATTAGAAGAAGAGATTTAACAGATAAAAAAGTTAAAGAAGATTAATAAAATAATAAAAACCAATGTTTAAAAGCAAAAAAAAATTAAGTGTTCACGCTGTCGACGCAGGAAAAACATAGCTAGAGCGCAATTATTGCAGCGTTAGAACGAACTGAGGTTTGGTAATATCAGTCAGAAAATTATCTAACAAGCGGAGCTACGAACAAAGCAGTTGAAGACAGTGGTAATTCTGCAGAAGTTGGAAAGATAAAAGAAATAAAGAAGATTAATGAAATAATAAATTTCAAGGCTTAAAAGCAAAAAAAATAAGTGTTCACACTGTCGACGCGGGAAAAACATAGCTAGAGCGCAATTACTGCAGCGTTACATCGAACTGAGGTATGGTAATATCACTCAGTAAATTATCTATCAAGCGGAGCTACGAACAAGGCAGTAGAAGACAGTGGTAATTCTGCAGAAGTTGGTTGAAGGAGAAATTTTATAGATAACAGGATTAAAGAAGATTAATAAAATAGTAAAAATCAATGCTTAAAAGCAAAAAAAGTAAGTGTTCACACTGTCGACGCAGGAAAAACGTAACTATATTCGGTATGCTTAAAAATGAGAGGGCACGTAGACGTGCCCGTACATTTTCAGACTTATATTAGACAACGAAAACTAAACACTGCTAAATTCTATACAGAAAATATGTGGGCACGTTATGTTCACGTGCCAATACATTTATAGTATGCTTAAAAATGAGAGGGCACGTAGACGTGCCCGTACATTTTCAGACTTATATAGACAACGAAAACTAAACACAAATTCTGTACAGAAAATGTGTGGGCACGTTACGTTTACGAGCCCACACATTTTCGGTATGCCGGTATGTGGCCTAAAAATGAGAGGCAACCTAGACGTTCCCGTACATTTTCAGACTTATATTAGACAACGAAAACTAAACTTTGCTAAATTCTGTACAGAAAATATGTGGGCACGTTACGTTTACGTATATTTTCAGACTTATATTAGACAACGAAAACTAAACACTGCTAAATTCTGTATAGAAAATATGTGGGCACGTTACGTTTACGTGCCCACACATTTTCGGTATGCTTAAAAATGAGAGGGCACGTAGACGTGCCCGTACATTTTCAGACTTATTATATATATTAGACAACGAAAACTAAACACTGCTAAATTTTGCACAGAAAATATGTGGGCACGTTACGTTCAGGTGCCCACACATTTTCGGTATGCTTAAAAATGAGAGGGCATGTAGATGTGCCCGTACATTTTCAGACCTATATTAGACAACGAACACTAAACACGGCTAAGTTTTGTACAGAAAATATATGGGACGATACGTTCACGTGCCCACGCATTTTCGGTATGCTTAAAAATGAGAGGGCACCTAGACGTGCCCGTACATTTTCAAACTTATATTAGACAACGAAAATTAAACACTGCTAAATTCTGTATAGAAAATATGTGGGCACATTACGTGTACGTGTCCACACGTTTTCGGCATGCTTAAAAATGAGAGGGCACGTAGACGTGCCGTACATTTTGAGACTTATATTAGACAACGAAAACAAAACACTGCTAAATTTTGTACAGAAAATGTGTGGGCACGTTACGTTTACATGGCCACACATTAGAGAGTTCAATGAAGTTTGACCTTGAACCGACCTTTCGTATCCAACGCAATTCTTTTATTGGAACGCAAGTTATTTCTTAACTATGTGATTTCATATCTGACAATTTCGTGAATGACTTATTAATTTTCAAGACAACCTCTTTCCCTCCATTGCAAACACCATTGTTTGCTCCTGTAGCAGTTCTTTTTAGTTGACTATTTTTTTTTGTTTTTCTGCTATTACCTAAATCTTAACCAGCAGAGTACGTTGAGATGCATAGCGCTTGAAATTCAAAAGAGAGAAAAGTCTAAAAAGGCGCTCGGTAAAATCTCCGTTGATTTATCTGAGGCGTTCCTTTCAGATTTAAATGCACGAAAAAGCACCTAAATTTCGTTTCCATGTCGCCTTTCATACTTTTTGCATTGGAATAATATATTATTATTTCAGCGAAATTGTTAAAAGCCATTCCAGGCAATAGCATTTGGCCCGTAAATAATTTCGCAGCAAATATGTTTCGCCTATAGGCTTTTTAATCAGACTTTGAAATTAGCATTATTCGACTATAGGTTTGTGAAATTTTAATTGCGGATGAGAGTTATAAATTTGTGCGAAATTATCGAAATTGCATCAATTATTCAGCAATCATTCGTCGTTATTGCAGTCAACTTTTTTAATTAGTACGTGACTATTTATTTTGTATGCTCAGTGATTTATAACATCAGCAAAAACCTAAAATTTAATTCCTTTACTACTCCGCTACTGCTTTGGCAAAATTCGCTCAAAGGCGTAATAAATATAACTCCAATCCATAACAATAAAGGTGCAGCCATAAACTTCAAAAGCTTATTTCCTGCTGAAGTGCGGCTCCTGGATCGACGATCTTTTTACTGCACCAAGTCCTAGATAGGTGCTTCAAAGAGAGATCAAAAGACATTATATGTTCACTTTTTCCTTTTTGCCATTTGAATAAGTGGATGTGCGTCTCTTCCAAACACACTCGTATAAACAAGCTGTTTTATATACCTTTCAAAGGATATATCTTCCTGATCTGATTATACTATATGGTAACGTAATATAATATTATGGAAAAGTTTCTCATCGAGCCTCTTAATATCATGAAATTTTAATTCAAAAAGCGGCCATTTTCTGCTTCTTCCCCAAAAAATAGCAACCTAATTACGGAAATACGAATTTATTGCCGCTTTTACCTACCTCAAATTGTTTATAGCCTAACTCGTTAATCCGAAAAAAGGTTTCCTGGGGGTTTTTGCCAGTAAATTTGTAGCCCGCATTTTATGCTTGGTCATAATTTTATATTTGGTTTTAATGGCTATTGCGGAAATAAAGAAAGTTCGCCCTTTTTCTTTTGCCACTCCACTCGATAAATCAGTTATCTAAATAAACGTCGAGCGAGTTTACGAATGGGATTTTAGCTTTTGTTTGGTGGGCTTGTGATGAGAATAAATCAGAAATTGTTGTGAACCACTAACCAAAAATTTGCTTTCTGGCTTCTATTGTCTATTTAATAGCAGGTACTAAATTGGCGGATTGGGACACAGCGGCATTAAGTAATACAACCTTTTGGCAGAAGTTTCGTTTAATTAAGCATTAAGTACGCGACGATCTCGAGCCCTGAAGAAGTTTAATGCTTAATTAAACGAAACGTCGGCGAAGAGGTTGTAGTATTTATTGCTGCTTTGTCCCAGTTACCACATATATATTTATCCGGGACGCAATCAGATTTATTATCCTACTTAATGAATGTGTCCACTAGACATAGCCTCTCCCTTACAGAATTGATTTTAGAAGCTTACATTTTGCATTATTTTTTGCCACGTCTTTTCTACAGGATGAAGTCCTACTTATAAAGAAAAGATTTGTTTTTTGGTTAATGAAAGGTAATAAAACTAAAATACAAACTAAGTTTACCAAAGGGGTGTGAGTTGTCTAGTGGCCTGGCAGATTAGAATGCCCCATCTCAGATAATTCGGAGAGTGGAGTAGGTTAGAGTCACTGGCTTTGACAGTAAAGCCAGAAACCTCCAATGATGGAATAATTTAACTCTACACCAAACCAAAATATAAACCAACATGTAATGACAAAAAAAAATCAACTTGGTAGTTTGCTAGTTGCAAACCCCACTGAGGGTTTTTTTATAAAAAAAAAAAAGTTCTTTCACCTATGGGGGCTCAACCATAGGGGTGGTACTGGTGGCAGGTACGGCCGCTGGTGCTTCAACCCCGAACGAGACAAAAGTCCTATCAGCCACTAAATTCTTCCGGAGCAGACAAACTGTTTTGTTGCAGGCAACGCAGAAAAACAAAAAAAAACTCACATTGAAAGCCAGAAATAGTTATATATAGACCGGGTCCCAGACACATGTCACATGGCGAATCAGAGAAATCAATTAACAGCGACATCACGCATAATCAGCAGGTCAAATGAATTGAAGATAAATACCTAATAACTGAAGTTAAAATTAGCAAGAGTAGTAAACAAATCAGGACTGGACCGACCCCATAAATCAGACATAAAACAGGTGTTTCGTTGTAAAAGAGATATTTCGTTGTAAACAAAGGTAAGACAAAGGCACTATTTACTTCATAAAACTAATTGTTCCATAACAATAAGGCAGGCCAATGGGAGTCAAACTATAGTGAGCAGCAAGAAATCAAAAGAGTTCCTTCAGTGAATGAAAAGCAGGAGCAAACGGAGCAAAAATTGAAAATTATGAGTGAAAGTAAAAGTGAACGTTTCAAATGTTTGGCATAAATTTAATAAAAGAATAGAAGGAAGACAGTCAAGATATGTTAATTACTAGAAATTAAGAATGGGCACTAATAGCAAAAAGTGACCTTGACATTTTACTTGAGTTACTATGATGCCTTTTAACTTTTTCTAATTAAACTTTATTGCTCTCTCTATCTACCCATTTCTGGTCCTCCTTGTCTTGCCTACAAGGCCAAATCTAGAAGTGGACTTTGTGGCAGAGAACCGTAAAAGACATAGACGAGAACCAAAGTCCATTTTTTATTTCTTGAATTACAATGAAAGTTTTGGGAAGTCTGGATAATTTGTGAACATTTTTTCATCCAAAAGAATGAGATTCAATATCTCTGGGTTCATAAAAACTGACGCTTAATGTGACGGTTTCTTCTCATTGGAGGTATAGAAATAAAAGTGCGGAAAGTCCACCTTTTGCAGTCTTATCGCAGTACGCAACAAAAAAATTTAAATAAATAATGACGAAAAGCACTGAAAGTAAAATAATCTGAAACTCAGAAAATTATAGAAAAAAACAACTAAAATGGTAGATAGTTAAAGACACAAATTTAAAATATTTCTAGTTGTCAACCACATTCATTTAAAAACTTTCAAAAATTTGTGCTAAAAAAAGATCCTCTTTCGAACTACAATTCTCTCAATAAACATCGATTTTTTGTAACAGTTCGTTTTATTGAAGAATTTCTATTTCAATCTGTCACTTCTATTCAAATCTACGAAGGCATAGAAGGGCCAAAAAGATTTTTTTTTAAATTCCGAGTTTAAAAAGTCGGAATTAAGTGAAATTCCGAGTTTAAAGTTGGAATTTGGTTAAATTCTGAGTTCAAAGTCGGAATTCAGTTAAATACCGAGTTTAAAGTTCGAATTTAGTTAAATTTCGTGTTTAAAGTCGGAATTTAGTTCAATTCCGAGTTCAAAGTCAGAATATAATTAAATTCCGAGTTTAAATTCGAAAATTAACTAAATTCAGACTTTGAATTCAAAATTTAAGTAAATTCTGATTTTGAACTCGGAATTTAACTAAACTCCGACTTTGAACCCGGAATTTAAGTAGATTCCGACTTTGAACTCGGAATTTGACTAAATTCCAACTTTAAACTCGGAATTTATGTCAGAATTTAGATAATTTCGAGTTCAATGTCGGAATCTAGTTAAATTCCGTGTTCAAAGTCGGAATTTAGTTAAATTCCGAGTTTAAAGTTGGAATTTAGTTCAATTCCGAATTCAAAGTCAGAATTTAATTAAATTGCGAGTTTAAAGTCGGAATTTAGTTCAATTCCGAATTCATAGTCAGAATTTAATAAAATTGCGAGTTTAAAGTCGGAATTTACATAAATTTCCAGTTTAGAGTAGGAATTTATTTAAATTTCGAATTCAAACTCGGAATTTAGTTAAATTTCGAATTCAAACTCGGAATTTACATAAATTCCGAGTTTAAAGTCGGAAATTAACTAAATTCCGACTCTAAACTGGGAATTTAACTAAATTCCGACTTTAAACTGGAAATTTAGCTACATTCCGACTTAAATTTCGAGTTTAAAATGGGAATTTACTTAAGTTTCGAGTTCAAAGTCGGAATTTATTCATAAGTCTACTTCTGCTAAAAGCCGACATTAGACTCGAAATTTAACTAATGCCCGTATTTATAGTCGTGACTTAGCTCCGAGTAAGCCTCAAGTCTGACTTTGACATATAGTCTCCATTTAAAATACATGGACTTACGTCAATCATTTTTTATTAAGCACGTGCTCGTGTTCAAGTTGCGACTATAAATACGGGTATAAATTCCGACTTTGAACTAGGAACTTAACTAAATTAAGACTTTGAACTCGGAATTTAACTAAGTTCCGACTTTAACCTGGGAATTTAATTAAATTCCGACCCTGAGCTCAAAATTGAAATAAATTCCGACTTAAAATCCAAGTTTAAAATCGGAATTTAATTAAATTCCGTCTTTAAACTTGGCATATAAATAAAATCCTACTTTGAACTCGGAATTTAACTAAATTCCTACTTTTAACTCGGAATTTAAGTCGAAATTTAGTTAAATTTCGAGTTCAAAGTCCGAATTTACTTAAATTTCAAACTTAAAGTCCGAATTCATTTAAATTTCGAGTTTAAAGTCGGAATTTAGTTAAATTCAGAGTTTAAAGTCAGAATGTAATTAAATTCAGAGTTTAATGTCGGAATTTAGTTAAATTTCGAATTCAAGTCGGAATTTAGCTAAATTCCGAGTTCAAAGTGGGAATTTACTTAAATTCCGAGTTCAAACTCCGAATTTAATCAAACTCTGAGTTTAAAGTCGGAATTTAGTTAAATTCCGAGTTCAAAGTTGGAATCTAGTTAAATTCAGGCTTTAAAGTTGGAATTTAATTAATTTCTGCGTTAAAAGTCGGAATGTAGTTAAATTGCGGGTTTAAAGTAGGAATATAGTTAAACTTCAAGTTTAAAGTCGGAATTTAGTTAACTTCCGAGTTTAAATCCGGAATTTACTTAAATTCCAAGTTTAAAGTGGGAAATTAACTAAATTCCGACTTTGGACTCATAATTTAAGTAAATTCCAACTTTAAACTCGGAATTAAAGTGGGAATTTAGTTATATTTCGAGCTCAAATTCGGAGTTTAGTTAAATTCCCAGTTTAAAGTCGGAATTTAGCTAAATACCGAGTTCAAAGTAGGAATTTAGTTAAATTCCGATTTCAAAGTCGGAATTTAGTTAATTTCCGAATCGGAAATTAAAGTCGGAATTTAGTAGAAGTAGACTTAGGAATAAATTCCGATTTTGAACTCGAAATTTAAGTAAATTCCCACTTTAAACTCGGAATTTACCTAAATTCCGACTAGAAATTCGGCATTTAATTAAATTCCGACTTTAAACTTGGAATTTAACTAAATTCCGACTTTGAACTCGGAAGTTACCTAAATTCCGTTTTTAAACCCGGAATTTAAAAAAAAGAAATTTGTTGGCCTTTCTATGCCTTCGTAAAATTCCGACTTTGAACTCGAAATGTAAGTAATTTCCGGGTTTGAACTCAGAAGTTAACTACATTCCGTTTTTAAACTCGGAATGTAACTAAAATCCGGCTTTGAACTCGGCATATAAATAAAATCCTACTTTGAACTCGGAATTTAACTAAATTCCTACTTTTAACTCGGAATTTAAGTCGAAATTTAGTTAAATTTCGAGTTTAAAGTCCGAATTTACTTAAATTTCAAACTTAAAGTCGGAATTTACTTATATTCTGAGTTGAAAGTCCGAATTCATTTAAATTTCGAGTTTAAAGTCGGAATTTAGTTAAACTCAGAGTTTAAAGTCAGAATTTAATTAAATTCAGAGTTTAATGTCGGAATTTAGTTAAATTTCGAATTCAAGTCGGAGTTTAGTTAAATTCCGAGTTCAAAGTGGGAATTTACTTAAATTCCGAGTTCAAACTCCGAATTTAATCAAACTCTGAGTTTAAAGTCGGAATTTAGTTAAATTCCGAGTTCAAAGTTGGAATCTAGTTAAATTCAGGGTTTAAAGTTGGAATTTAGTTAAATTTCGAGTTCAAAATCGGAATCTAGTAAAATTCAGAGTTTAAAGTCGGAATTTAATTAATTTCTGCGTTTAAAGTCGGAATTTAGTTAAATTGCGGGTTTAAAGTAGGAATATAGTTAAACTTCAAGTTTAAAGTCGGAATTTAGTTAACTTCCGAGTTTAAATCCGGAATTTACTTAAATTCCAAGTTTAAAGTGGGAAATTAACTAAATTCCGACTTTGGACTCATAATTTAAGTAAATTCCAACTTTAAACTCGGAATTAAAGTGGGAATTTAGTTATATTTCGAGTTCAAATTCGGAGTTTAGTTAAATTCCCAGTTTAAAGTCGGAATTTAGCTAAATACCGAGTTCAAAGTAGGAATTTAGTTAAATTCCGATTTCAAAGTCGGAATTTAGTAAATTTCCGAATCGGAAATTAAAGTCGGAATTTAGTAGAAGTAGACTTAGGAATAAATTCCGATTTTGAACTCGAAATTTAAGTAAATTCCCACTTTAAACTCGGAATTTACCTAAATTCCGACTAGAAATTCGGCATTTAATTAAATTCCGACTTTAAACTTGGAATTTAACTAAATTCCGACTTTGAACTCGGAAGTTAAATACATTTCGAGTTTAAACTCGGTCTTTAAGAAAAAAAATCTTGTTGTCCCTTCTACGCCTTCGTAAAATTCCGACTTTGAACTCGAAATGTAAGTAATTTCCGGGTTTGAACTCAGAAGTTAACTACATTCCGTTTTTAAACTCGGAATGTAACTAAAATCCGGCTTTGAACTCGGCATTTAAATAAATTGGGACTTTAAACTCGGAATTTAAAAAAAAAAAATCTTGTTGTCCCTTCTACGCCTTCGTAAAATTCCGACTTTAAACTCGGAATATAACTAAATTCCGACTTTGAACTCGAAATTTAACTAATTTTTGGGTTTGAACTCGGAATTTAACTAAATTCCGAATTTAAACTCGGAATTTAAGAAAAAAATTCTTGGCCCTTTTACGCCTTTGTACAAAAGATATCAATTTATATAACAATTATTTACTCATTGGAAATTTTAAATGAAATATTGGGTAACATTTATTTGCAAACCACAGATTTGGATCAACTGTCTCAACTCAAACCAATTTACATTGCAATTATAGTTTATTCGTTGGATAAAGTACAATTTTGGGTTGAAAAAATGATAACCCAATAAATAGTCTAATTTAGTAATATTAAGCAATAAAAAATAAAAAATTGAAATAAAAAACGACGAAAAAGGCCGAAAGCAAAAAAAAATCTGGAATAGGCAGGTTATAGAAACATTATGTCCATAAAAGCTAGATAGAAGCACAAAATTAAAATATTTGTATTTTTAAGCCAAAATTGTGTAAAAACTGTCAAACATCTGCAGAAAACATCCGTTTTCAGACCTATTATTTCAATAAAAATAGACTTAAAAACAACCTATAAAAAGCTTAAAAAATCAGGAATCATTTGTTGAAAAATACAATTTTGTGCGAAAATTGTCTCAATGGAAATCAATTTATATTATAATTATATAATTCTTTGGAAAAGTTGAAATCTTGAAATATTGGAAACGCAATGAACAAAGTATAATGTATACGGACAAAAAAAAAATTAGAATAGAAAAATGTAAATAATGGAGTTAAGAAACCTGTGATATGAGGAAATTGCAGGACAAAATAAGCGCAAAATAGGTAAGTAGACGCATAAATTTTAAATATTTCTAATTATAGGCCAACATATTCTAAAAAGCTTTGCTAAAAGAGTGTCCTTTTCAAACCAAGTTTTCTCAATAAAAATGGGGGGATTGGAATAAAAATGGGTCATTGGAGAAGTTTTATTTCGGGCCAAAATTGTATAAAAACTGGGTATCATTCATTTAAAACAACATCAAAACTCTCTCAACACGAATTTCAACATACAAGACAATTCTTGTTCATTCGTCAACGACGTTTTTTTGTTCCACAGTTTTGTATAAATAAAATTGTATAAATATAAATAAAAAATAATAAAAAGTCCAATTTAGATCAATAAAAAATATTTATGATATAAACGAAATGTTACAGAGAACATAACAAAGAATAAGAAAATAGACGTTTCACTCGGGTTATATAAGTTGTGTTTTGGCACAGTTTTGTGCCAAAATTGTCATAAGGGAAATCTGTGATCTTACCACACAGTAGTGTGGGATTCTATGCCATTGAGTTTTCATAGAATCCCACCAGGTTTGCCATTTTCAGTCATTGTTTACCTGATATTTATTGCAAGACAACTGTGATGTAACTTCTGCTTTGATTTTATAGTTGGAGTTACGTATCTTCAATAAAATATACTTAAGTTGCCGGTTGTGGGAGTCTTTTCACGATTTAACTCAAAATCCAGATTACGTTACTCTTGCTTTGATTGTATTTTACCAAACCAATACTATTCTTCAATCAAATACATATTCAATCAAATACACTCTCTTTTATTACAGATAAAACCATTCTGATGTCCCAGATTGCAGTTCGAAATGACAAGGTTAAATTCAGGGCTTGGAGCATTGTTTAGCGAGAACGTCAACTTCTATTAGAGGCTCTCGTAAATCGCCAATAACAAGCTGCAACGTTTTGTATCGATAATTGATTAATAATAATCGACGTAAACCCTCGAACTCATTCACTATCTGCTTTCAATTACAATGCCGGAAAATTAGAGGTTTTTTTAAAGCTTTTTATGGATCGAAGCGCATTTAAATATTTTAATTAAACATCAGGCGAATGCTGGGGGGCACGTACAAACTTTCATGTGAACATTTTTGAGGAAAATTACAATTTTTCAAAGGGACGCAGGCAAGGCCGGTCTTTCATTATTAAAGTGCATACGGCCGAGTTCAAGTGAATTTAATTGGCACCCTATTCGACTGCATTGCAATTGAGTAAAATGTGCTGAAAATTTAATAAAAATTTCAATTTATGACAAAAGGTAATTCCAGAGACTTCAAAGGGTCTTTCGTTCGTGCTCGGTTCATGTAGCGCAAAACGAAAAGGTTTTTAGTTTATTGGAATATGAAATTACTTTCTGTGCGGATCAAAAGACATTTTCAATTTTCTTATTTGCTATTTGAGACATGGAAAATGCAAATTTCTTAATACAACGTCTTGCAGAGCATTTAAGCCTGACGAACTTTAGTGCACGTAGCACGATTGTCGCGTAGGTTAAGACAGCAATAGCAGGATTTTAAGTGAAGAAGGGGGTGGGGGGAGGGGCGTGGAAAGTTTTAATCCCACAGAATTTATAGGAAACAAAATTATCATAATAATACTAAAAATAAATTTAAAGTAATGGATATGGAAATCGAAATAACAACGAAAATTTTTCGTAGAAACGAGATGAAACGTTTGTAACAAATAGTATAGTGACTAGACTGATGAAAGTGTGAATAAGCGGGTGTACATAAGTAATTTAGGGAAGAATATTTATAATTATTAACAACAATCGAAGAGTGAAGGTAACAAAGGGGGTAAGTGCCAAAATTCGTTATTTTGCTGGATCCAGAGTAAGGTTTTTATGTCTTCATAGATTCAGCATGTGCCAATCCTCATATACAAGCTAAAATGAAAAAAAATCTATTATATGGATTTATTAAATTATTACTAATTACATCAAAAAATAATTTTTGATTTTTGACTTTGATTATCAAGAATCATACTAATCAACAATAATACGAGTAACACTTTGTTATACCTATAGAGAAACATTGGTAGGCCTGCAACTTATTATTGGCCTTTGCGGCAAAAAGTGAATTCCCATTGGTCACGGAACGGGTCACATTGGTGATCTTGCTATCAAGTCGTATCAAGGCTTATAAAACTGCCGTGCCTCTAGGGTTGCCCTGTAGATTACACGACTATCTTAGCATTCTTATATCTCACCTTATCTCAAAAAATACAATAACCACACAAAAATTATAAAAAAAGGAGAGCATCATTAAATAGAAACCTAACAAAAGGATAATTTTCATCGAAACAAGTTGTATGATTTCTATTTTTTCACTATTTGACTCTAATTTCTCGAATCCCATATTTTTTAACTTGATTTGTATGAAAATGTTTGAATCGAATTAAGACCTGTTTTCAATTTTCAGTTTGTATGTAATAAAATATAGCAGATCATTGGAAAATGTAGACATTTGCCAGTTTTTTTATCATTACCAGGAAAATTATATTCCTGCTAAAACATTGATGTAGGTGGTCTAAGAAGGTGAAATAAATGTAAGCCTGTAATTCACCATTAGCCTTTGAGGCGAGAAGTAAGTTTCCATTGGCTACGCAGTCGGTCACCTTGTTAACCTTGTAGCCGAGGTCCTTAATTCCTCCCCTATCCTTAATTCTAGTACTGCTTCGATAGCTGAACTATCGAAGCAATATTAGAAGGATGTATTAACGAGAAAAAAATTGAAAAATTTGTAAAAGCTGTCTAGTGATAGAAATCTCGTCTTACTAGCAAAATTTTTCAAAATTCAGTTATTATTTTGGTTTTACAAGTTTTGGATTTTCAGTTATCGTTTATTATGTAAAAAATCTTACGAATCAAACTTAATGAGGGCTCATCTCTCTCTGAAAAAGTAGAAAAAAAGACCGTCATTCTAATACTGGCCCCTCCTAATACTGTTTTGATAGCTCAACTATCAAAGCACGAGGAAAATCGTCAAGTATCAATTGGAAAATTTGTAAAAGCTGGACAGGACAGTGGTAGAAAGCTCGTCTAACTGCGTCTCAATCAATTTGAAAAAACTTAAGTTACCTCCAGGGTGCTGACCTTCTTGGAAAGTTTCCATTAAGGCTTTCTCTCAAATCGCATTACTAACAACTCGATATTTGGAGTTCTGGAGCGACGTTGAACCTCGAACTATAACCATTTTTCTGTGATTCTGTGATTTTTCTGTTTTCTGTGACCTCACCAAGACCTTTAACAACGCGAATCACCGATTGTTACTCGAGAAGCTTCAGTGTTACGCTTTTAGAGAATCTTCTCTCGAGTGGTTTGAGTCTTACCTGTTTGAATGCAGTTCATCTCTATTGGCCACAGGATTCTCTACTATGCTGTATTGTGGTCGAGTCTTCGACACTTTGGACACTTTCAACACTTGTTTTTTCTTTTATATACCAACGATGTAACTATTATAGGCGGATTTCTGTGCTTGCATATCATACTACTTTGCTCTTGATTGCAGACGGTGATCTAGCCTTGGCCGACATGGCTTGTGTGAAGATTAAAACATGGTTTGACGCTAATATGTTTTATTAACCAAGATCCTGCATTTTGGGGGTGGTATACCGGACTTGGAATACATGGATAGTAATCCTACTTATTATGGGTTCTAGAAGACTTCTATTTGTCTTACATGTTGCTTTACTAATAAGCGTTCCTCGATTTAGTCTCATCTGAGGTACACAATTTTATCCTGGGCTGCCCGCCAACTGTTTAGAGATTTCGAGCCACTGTCGGTTCCCGCTTTGTACCCTTTGGAAAGCGTTTGCTTTGGAAAGGGTTTGCTTGCATTATATGGCTGAACCGAGGTTCACCCCCCTACCCTGCCGTACTAGAAACTATCTGCCGAACAGATTTCCATTATCGCGTATTGCTATAATTAAGGATAGCATTTAAAATTTAAAACATTTTAATTAAACTTTGATAATTCTAAATGTGATCCTGTTTTTTAGTACAGCATGAAACGAAAATTTAATAATTATTAACACGCATATTGCATATAATTATAAACAAAACCAACTACTTCCGTAATGAATTTTAATAAACATATCGATGCGTTTTAGTAGAGTTAATAATGAAAATAAACGTTTTGATGTTCAATTTTCATAATTTAATATTCAGTTAATAATCTTCTCCTAATTTCGTGTAAAGTAAACGCCAATTGAAACGTTACACAAGACTTTTTTGGGTCAATTTTCAAACTATTTTTGTGTTAAACCGACTATACCGATTTCTAGAAGTAAAACCAATTCAGATATGTTCATCTTTAGGCTACCATACAGAGGTAGTCGAAAAGCCATACATTTCCCAGATTAATTGCTACAAGATAGAGGAAAAAGTCAAAGTCATTTTTGAATAAATTATTTGAAGTGTAATTCTATAGAAAAATAATCAGCACCTTCTTTTCTACTGTATATACAACATGTGATGTAAGTAATAATATTATCGAACCAGTAAAGTATCATCAAAAATTGAAAAAGATCCCGAGGCAAAAATGCCTTCTTCGGTGTCCTGCATGTCATGCTCGAATAGCCAGTCTACCTTTGCGTCAAAGTCACTAATTCTGTGTTGATTTAGCATGTTGTTGTTAAGTTTTTATTTTTTTTTCTTCCTTATATATCTGGATTAATTCAATTTTCATCACAATTGGATAGTGAATACGCAGTTCGCAAGAAGCTTCTGCATACGCTCAGAACGAAAATATGTTGAGGAACCCAATAAGTAGAGGGTTTGTGAGAGAGCCTCCTCTTCCCAATCTCACTCCTCCGAAAACCTATATGAGCGCACACTCCTCCTCCGTTCGACACCCAACCATTGCCTCACCACCACCATTACTCCCACCATCATCATTTACTTATATAAATGTTAAAATGCAAGTTGTGGTACAAATAACAAGTTTAGAGTTGTTATAGTTGAAAAGTTTTATTTACAAAAATATCATTCTCTAAATTTGCTAGTCAAAATAATGATTACTTGTCAAATAGTAAGAAAAATAGTTACAGTTGAACAACCAACAAAGTTTTAAATATTGTGAATACCAAGTTTTTTTTTTCTTAACAGCTCTTTTACAAAATTTGTTTTAACTGGAATTAGTGCAAACGACTTTTCACCCAAAATAGTAATTGGTGGCAGAAATGGATTCTACATGACTCTGGGTGAAGATGAGCGGGTAAACTTTTGCAAGTATGAAGGTGTAATTACAAATTGTTTCTACTATCCTGGTGTTGATACGTCTATCATTCAATGTTGAAACATTACTGTAAGTTTTGAGAAAATTAATGACTTTCCAGTTCTAAAAATTAACAAGCCAGATTCTAATTATGTATATTTTGGTCAATAATCCATTGATAGTTTGTGGAAACTGAAAGATTTGATAGCATATAGAATTGCTAATATAAAAGATCAAAACTTTGAAAATTACTTTAATGATTACAAAACAACAACTGTAAATCAAATTGGCGACTTGCTCACCAATGTTTTAAATCCAAGTGAAAATCCAAATAGTGAGAATGTCAGCACCATGTTGGAGTTTCTAATATTATATCCAGACGAATTAGAAAACCGACTGCAGAAGCATGGAACAAAAAGGAAATATTATAAAGTAATATGTGGCTATTAATGAAAGTAGTAATAAACTACATGTGCTAAGGACGTTGGACTTTGCGTACAGACTAGCACAAAAAAGTGAATATCTTCAATTATATTGTGACAGACTTCGAATCGAAAAAAGATTTACTAGCTGTAGTTACATAATTAATCCTATACTAAGTGTGTAATGTAATAAGAATTAATTCAATAAAACTATTATTTTTAATGATTTGAATTTTAATGTAACATATTACAAAACTACACTGTACATATTATAAATTAGTTTTATCAATCCATGAATTATGTGATTTATCGAATCCCAACCAATTTACATACACCTTATTGCCTTCGCATCTTAACACTTTCTCAACCAAACAGGCATCTGGATATTTCACATGTTGTAATTCTTCTTCATAGAAAGCACCTTTAATATCCTCATTTCGCTAATCTCTTAAAAGATATGTTTGGACTTGTCAGTTTAACCTTCCTTACTTGAAAAACTTCAGTAGTTCAATTTGGAGTATATCCCTTTGGATATATTATTTGGATACCTCCCCGATGTTTGAAAATTCTTACAAAATCATTCGACTTAAATTTAAGCTGTTCTGAATCTAAAGTTTTTTTGTGAGTTTATACGTTTTCATTTTTTTATTAACATCTGAAGGTCTACAGTAAGTAGTACTATGTTTTGTTTTATTATATTTATCCACAATTTGTTATAATATTCCAAGCCATTTGTAAGTACCTTGATTACTAAATTGTTTCCACATAATATCTTTTTTCTACAAACGTCAAATAATGACGCATTTTACGCTCTCATTAGACAACCGAAAACCTAACCTTTTTTGAAGATCAGAATGTGAGTTTACTTTTCCGCGCGTTGCCCAGGGCAGCAAGCGAAAATAGTATATTGTTTAACGAGTGACGAAAGTAGTTTACCAAGAGAATAGTTTACCAACCGAGGCGAAGCCGAGTTTGGTAATGTTCTCGAGCGATAGAAAATGCTTTTTTGACGAGTAAAACACTATACTTTTTCTTCGACCATGCTAACATTAAGTCTTCATTAACTTTAAAAACCATCTCTATAGAGTATTTCTTTCAAAAATTATTGCGCGTCATTGTCAACATGACACCTCGACTGTCAATGAGTTCAGTTTGGTCAAATTTCAAGATTTTGATTCACTTTTTTGAGGCCCGGGCAGGCCACATATACATGTTTTTGTATGATATCACCATTTTACATGGTGTTTTATAAGATTAGACCAGTTAAATCGCATTTAATTGGCGATATACAGGCAAAATTAGAATAACATACTTTCGTCACTAGAGACGAAAGTTAACGTTATGGGATTTTCTCTCACTAGAGACGAAAGTTACATTTTCGGCTAGGGCAAGCTTTGACGAAAGTTGTTTATTTTTACATGGTCGTAGAAAAATATTTTTTCGCTTGCTGTCAAAAGCAACTACCACCACTCAACCAAAAATTTAAAACGTTATTGTCAGTTTGAGTAAAATTTTCAGATTGTGACTTCAATTAAGCTCAGTTGTGATTCACATTATTTGAAATTGATCGTTTGCCGAAAAAACGTTGTATGCATTACGAGCAAAAAGTAGCTTTTTTGCTCTCGAGTGATGAACTTCACTCTCCGAGCAAAAAAGTTGTACTTTTCGCTCTTAATACATAAATAACTATTATAGTCCTATTTACACGTTCTACAACGCTTTTAAATTTGAAAATGTGCTGTAATGATTTATTTTATATTTTTCCATAAGCTTCTCAAAATGTTTATTTTAAAATTCAGTACCTCTGTCCGCTTGCAAATTTTTCGGTGGTGTTTTTGCACTAATTAGTATTTTCTCCATTGCCCTAGTAACACTTTTCGATTTCACAGGTTCAACCCAAACATATTAGAAAAAAATAATAGTAAATAGAAAATCGAAAATCTGCCAAACCCAAATATATTTAGAAAAAAATAATAGTAAATAGAAAATCGAAAATCTGCCAAACATGTCAAGAGATGGCAAAACCCTCTTTACGCACTAGCAGGTCTAAATTTAAAAATTTCGTCAATAATTTTTAAATTTTGAGTTAAACTTTTAAATTTTGGCACACATTGTTTTAGCCAAAATAAAATATTCTTGTAGCAATCACTGATAAAGATGCTAAAACGCATCAAAACGTTATATCGTTTTTTTACAAAGAAAGAACGTTCTGCTATCTCTAACATTTACTTAGAGCTCCAAGAGTGAATTGGACAATTCCTAAGAAAAAATAGACATTGACAGTTGCATTACTTGATTATTGATTAATTTTCAGCATTGCCTGATTTAATCTGTAAATTCCTATTTTTATTCATGTGATTTTCTAGCTTATTCCTAAATTTTAATTTTTTTTTCAACAATAGCTTAAATTTTCATATTTCGCCGTTCTTTTTCTTGCTTTTGTTTCCTACTTTAACGGACCACTCCCGCCTTGACCAATTTAAGCCCACAAAAAACAGCCTTTTGATTTTCTGCTTTTTTATCTTGACCACGGTCCAGGGCACAAAGAGGTGTGAGCCAATCCTCAATTGCCTATAGCTGTTGGCTACTTGCTCATATTTCGGGGTACTATAACTCCAATTTCGAGTGTAATGTATGTCTGTGTCTCACAGGCAACTAGATAACGTTTTTAAATAAACAACTATTATTCTATTATTCTTCAACCTTTTCCTTAATACGAACGACGACTTAGCTCCCAACAAATCCAAAGCTGCCGTTCGTATAGTATATGTACTTTGTTCATCTTTTTCTTTTAAAATACGTCACAACGTTCGCAACATAGAAGTTTGAAAAGAAAACATGGTTTTTTTCCTGACAAAAAGGAAGGACTACAACTCAAGAACCACTCCCTATATAACATAAAATTTTACTCTAAAATTTCGAGTTAACGACACAAAATTTAAAAACTTTAACTTGGTACTTAGAAGTTTCTAAATTTTGACTTAATAACACGATATTTTATTCTAAAACTTCGCGTTAGTAACACGAAATTTTTAAATTTCGAGTTAGTAAGACAAAATTTTTAAATTTCGAGTTAGTAACTAGAAATTTGTAAATTTCGACGTAGTAACAAGAAATTTAAAAATTCGAATTTAATAACACGAAATTTGTTTCTAAAAATTTGACTTCATTTCAGTCTGAAACTTAGCGTTAAAATAAAATTTTTTAATTAGTAATAGAAAATTTTAAATTGTAAATTAATTTTAAATGCTAAAAAAAAACCAAACACTTTTTTCAAAATTTTTTCTTTTAAGAAATTCCACGTACTTACATGTTTAATGACTGATAATGGTTAAAAGCACAAAAACACTTAAAATTTAAATGTCAATAGTTTTTAGCCAAGTCACTACTAGCACTCGGCTTCCCTAGAATTCGCGTAATTCCCAGAAACCCGGCGATATAATCCCCGTAACACAATGCTCGGCATCCACAACGCTACTAGCTACTGGTGGATTTCGGGACTTTCGGGAGAGCCTCCACGTCGTCTCCAAAGCGCAGGAGATGTGCCGGTGCTGGAGAATGTGTTTACTTCTGCATGTTTCCCGAGGTTAGGTACTCAAGAGAAACACAAAAAAGGCTAATCGTTACAGTCCCACTGGGCTAACAAGAATAAAGGTGCTACACCGGAAAACTTCATTTGCACCGCCTTTATCTGCCATCAGGTTGGTGGCAGTTTCAGCTGCACGGTATAATAATGGTAAATGGAATCCGTATTCGGGGCTTAGTTGGATTATGATTTTGGCCCTTTGTTGCGCCATTTTCAAGGCTGTTTCTGGTGCATAATCGAGCTTCTTTGCAACTTTGCTGATGTTAATTAAGCTGCCGACAAAGTTTCACGAATCTGCTGAGGCTACAATTTTCTATTTTTAACTTTAAATTAATTATTAAATAAATAGTCGCAAATACCCTTTAAAATTGATTTATGACAAATCCTATATCAATCACATATCAAACAAAGGCAAACAATATCTTGGCCTTTGGCGGTTAGACAAAAAAAAATTCCGGTTATTGGTAAAGTTGGCGTTTAGGCCAATGTTGAAGTTTCAATTGCAAGTTACACTTCCAAACCCCCTCTAAACTCCAGCAGTTAATCTCGTGACTGCAACAATACACAAACTAATATTATGCAAACTAATTGGCAATGTGTGTGTGTTTGTTGTGTTACCAGCCTCCTGATTTGCTAACAAAATATTGATATTAATGTAGCGTAATGACTTCTCGCCCTCGCGTCAGGGTGTAAGATAATAGTGGTTGAATGGGGGAATAACAAAGGTCACACATGAGGGAGATTACTTAATGCGTTGTAATTTAAGACTCGCCTTGTTTATTGCGCAAGGGGTGGCTTTGAAAGCGCTCACATCGGCTTAAGGAAAGTGGGCCATATCTTGGATACTTTAAGGTTAAAATGAAATATTTTACTAGAGAGTTCAAGATCATTCAGAACGACTTTTACAAGTTCAAACTCCAGATTTGACGTACATTGTATTGTTTATCTGTCAAAACCTTTTCGTTTATCTTCAAACTAAAGTTTAAACTGAACTTGTAAAAGTCGCCCTTAGTGATTTCTGGCTAGTTTTTCTTGACAGATGTGTCAGAAAAGAAATCTTAGAAATGGGCAACCTTTAGTTTTCTTGTTACATCTCAATAAGCATAATTATAACCTTTTGTTGTACGTTTATTACAAAGGGTATTTGACACAAATTTGCTTTAATTGCGATTAGACTATATATCCAGGATTACGTATAGTATGCAATTAGAACATTCCCCAATTCCATAATGCAGATTTCAGTGAATACTAATTGAATTCCTTCTGAAAACAGGCTTAAATTTGTTCATAGTTAATTTAAAATACCTTTCACCGTTTTGAAATAATCAAGACATATGTGTTTTGAAATTCTAACTTTAACACCCTATCACTTTTTAACAGAGCTCGATAGGTAACACAATTGTATGACAGTCCAGTTAAAATCGACCAAAGAATATGAGATTTCATTTTCGACCACCCATTATGACGCACCCTGTATATCTAGTTTTGAAGACCTTACTATATCAAACTAACTAAATAAACTGCTAACGGAAAATATTGATGGAGCAGATTTTTTCGCAATTTTTGAGGGTCTGTAGGTATCTCAAAAGTGCGTTAACCGAATTTTATAACTTAAGGCATTTTCGTTTCACTGCAGGATCTGCTCCTGGTTGACTTATAAATGAAGTTTTTGACAGTGGTCACAATTGATTCCAATCATCGAGCTAATGTGCAGACCCCCTCCTGTTTCATAGCTTTGGCCTCCCTTTTAAGCAATGGAAACGTTTAAACTGTTGACGATATCTGCCGAAAGTAACGTCTCGGTGACGTCATGACGCCTTACGTTAAATTATTGTAAAACAGTTTTCACTGTCATTATTTTCACTAATTTTTATTTCCAATCAAATCCAATATCGAATTATATCCACCTTCTTGCTAGAGCGCTAGGGCTCCTAGCCCTTAGCTAACCTAGCTTCAAGGTTCTCTAAAACTTAAATTCTAACCTAACAAAAACCAAAAATAATCCCCACAGTCCTGTCCGGCTTCCCACATAACATTAAAAGAATATTCACGTTCGTATCACATTTCCAGCTACCCAAAAAAGAACATGCTTTAAGTAATATGAAAGTAACGTGAATGTAATGTTCTCTGGAAGAATGTGCAAAAAGTACGTTCTTGTCATGACCCCACATATCACGTACTTTTCGGTATGAGAATATCACATGACAAGGGGGTTACTGAAGAGAAGTTCTAACGAATAATATGATAAGAACGTTATTTAAAGGAACTTAGTCAATTAACTAAAATATTTATATCCGATTTATTAAATTACCAAAAAATAAAAAATAATAGTGATAATAGAAGTAAATTTTAAGAATGATAATATTTCACATAAATATCACATGTTCTTTTCCTGAGAGGCTTATTCTTGTCAGGTACTAGAAATGTCCCAAAGGAACAAAAATGGTGCATGTGTATCATATCACAAAAGAATGTGTTTATCACGTAATAATCATATGCCACGGAACATAATTGACATGTTCTGAGAACCTGAAAAGGAGGTCGCGGAACACGTTTTTCTCATGTGATGTTCAAGTTCCAAATTATAATTTTTCATCTGAGTATCACATTCCATCTCCTCGAAGGCATATTCTTGTCAGATGATAAGCATGTAAAATTGCTAAGTGGGTTTAAGTTGCTATGACGCTTGTATGACGTGCGCTGACGACACTATTACGTCAGGGGTGAAGATCCGTAAATTTCGGAAGTTCTGATTGTGGGCGAAACTAGTCTGGGGATGGGCACAATTAGAGCTTGCGAAATGATGGTTCATCAGTGGTTTAAAAGGTCGAAAGCAGCGTTCTCATAGTAACGACGGCTAAAAATTGATTTCTGTATTTTACAGTAATTTGCATCAATTTTTCTAAGACTGAGTAATGACGTTGATGCCGGACGAGTGCAATCTCGTTAGTTCAACAAACGAACACAGATGGTGCCACCGGGAAACTTGTCTCGGTGCTGCTATGAAACGTGTCTTCAGTACTGAAAAGTTCTAATTGTGTCACTGACGAGCCGTATACGGCGAAACTAGTCTGGGATGGGCGCGCGAAATGACGGTTCATCAGTCGTTTAAAAGGTCGAAAACAGCGTTTTCGTAATACCGACGGCTAAAAATTGATTTTTGTGTTTTACATCAATCTGCACCAACATTGTGAAACTTTTATTATTGCAAGTAAGTGAATGTTATTGGGGCTAACCGATAAGGTATACCCTGGACCACAGTTAAAGAATAGAAACGGTGCCTGGACGAGCCAACAGCATTGTGTTCACCAATTCTGGACGACAAACTTTCAAAACGTCATGTGAAATATAAAAAAAAGGATGAAGGAACAAAAGTCCATTTACACTTGTCATCCTCTTCTGTCAAAAAATCATAGCTTTCTAGATAATGTTTGCTATGAAATTCCTGTTTTAACCAGTAAGTCAAGTTTCTATTGAACATCTGTCCAATTAACAATTTCTTATTGGCGCGCGGTAAAGTTTCTTTTTCGCCCACATTTGCAAGTTAAAAGTAGCATTTTACCGCACCTTAAACACCTACTTAACTGGTTCTTTCTTGAGTGGCTTAAGTTCAAGTTCTTTTTCCTTAGGTGGGCGAGGTTTCTCGGTTTCTTATTGATAACTTTCTACTATTCCTCGGCAGTTTCTTTCTTTGCGCTTCACCACTCCCCTTTCTATATCTCAATTTCCTCAGTCTCAGGTTCGGGCTTTTCCTTCTTTTATTTTTCTTATATTTGAGCTTTTCTTCATATTCTTCTGTTTCAACTTGGTCCTGAGGAACGTCGGAAGGTTTAAGTTCTGGCTTGTCGACCTCTTGGGGTAGTTTCTCATCAGGCTTCATCATTTCATAGTTTATCTTCTTTAGCTTAACTTTTTCCCGGTCTGTTTCGATTGAAGCCTTTTCAGGTATCCTTTTTAATTTCACCAGTTCAATTTCTTCTTTTTCACTTGGCATTTTACCCTTGACCCGTGTAATCTTGACATGGACTAGTTCTTCTTCTTCTGCCCTCTTCCTTAGTTTTCGTCCATAGTTGTAGGATTCATCCACTATTTCAGCTTCTCCAAAGATTGAACTCTTTGTCGATGTCTTAAGTTTCTTTCGTTTTGGTTTTTTGATGCTCTTGAATATGATTCCGCCATCGAAATGCGCCAGTAACAAACGATTTTTTTTGTTTCATTTTGATGTTGAATTTCTCTAAAACGCCTCGACGGATTTTCAAAGGTAAAACCAATTTGGAAATGACCATCCTTAGACTATCGTACCGAGATAGTCGAAAAGCTGTACATTTCTTAGAATACAAGTGTCGCCATCGGGCGACGGCAGGTGCTTCCACTAGGGCATGCAAGATAATAGTGAAGTGAAACCAAACCAGTTTTCTGCCGAAGTTGTCGCTTCCCACAGACAGATGGCCGAAATTCGTACCTATAATCTGGGAACGATGTTCAGCAGAGTATCAAACTCATTTCTCTATCAGGCAGATGAAGCATAGACCGGTTTCGCTCTTATTAGAGCTCATCAGTATGATATACCTCAAAGCTGATAGAAATACGAGTTCGAAAGATACTTGATCTCCTCTCTTGCTCAAGGCACTGTGTATGTATGCAAGTGGCGCCATCAGACGACGGCAGGTGCTTACACTAGGACATGCGAGATAATAGTGAAGTGAAACCAAGCCAGTCCGATGGCGCCACTTGCATGCATACACAGTGCCTTGAGCAAGAGAGGAGACCAAGTATCTTTAGAACTCGTATTTTTGTCAGGTTTGAGATATATCATACTGATAAGCTCTAATAAGAGCGAAACCGGTCTATGGTTCCTCTGCCTGATAGAGAAATGAGTTTGATACTCTGCTGAACGTCGTTTGCAGATTATAGGTACGAATCTCGGCCATCTGTCTGTGTCTGAAGCGGCAACTTCGGCGGAAAACTGGCTTGGTTTCACTTCACTATTTCTTAGAATATTTGCTACAGGATGAAGAAAAATGTGATGTACCTTTAGAAAAAATTCGTCGACGTACAATTCTGTAAAAAAAAATTGTTTCCTCTCTCTACGGTGACGTAAATAGGGGCTTTGAACCTCAGGACATGTTTAGCATATTTTCGATTTTCTGCCTGGCTCGACATTTTTAAAAAAAAATACTTTTGTTATACATCTGGCACTGATATGTAACCTGAACAAGAAATTGACGCCCGTTTTCATGCTGAATATGTGTAGTAGGTTCACGGCAAACATTGCATGGTCTAGATTATAATCGGGAATAACCTAGAGAGAAGTTTGTAACCATGTTACTTTGGAGATGTTATATTTTGACGTCCTATCCAATGTCCAAATATATCTCGGGCGCCACCCCCTATAGGTTTTAAGTGGGAGAGGGGCCACAAATGTCTTTCGGGTATGTTTTTAGACAGTGGAGAAATAATGTCCAGAATTCAAGGTTCCGCTATTGAGTTTAGCACAGTATAAAGAATAATACATTAAAAATCACCAAATACAGAGAGTACGATAATAGCAAACTACTGGCAGTTCATGAAACGAAATTAACGGGCAGATCTACGGTTTATCGAGAGGTTCAGATTTGGGGTACAGTAAAATATGATCAGCAGTCGGTAAGTGTTCTGTGAGGTTAATGATCGTATAAAAATGGGGCCCGATATTCACCAGGGCTTGAAAGACTTATAAGAAGAGTCCAGTAAGCACCGGAACTGAAGTGGAAAAGGTCCAGTAAACACCTATACCAAAGAAGAAAAGGGGGTCAGTAAGCACCAGGGCATAGAACACAAAAGAGCTCAGTAAACACCAAAGCCAAGAAAGTAAAAAGGGGCTCAGTAAACATCAAACCCAGAAAGTGAAAAGGGGCTCAGTAAACACCACCAAAACCAGAAAGTGAAAGGGGCTCAGTAAACACCAAAGCCAAGATATAAAAAGGGGCTCAATAAACACCAAAGCCAAGAAAGTAAAAGGGGCTTAGTAAACACCAAAGCCAAGATATAAAAAAGGGCTCTGTAGACACCAAAGCCAATATATACAAAGGGGCCCAGTGAGTACCAAGGCACAGAGTAATGAATGAATATGAGTGTATACAGTATTATTTGGCTTACAATTTCGGATCTCAAATTGGGGCTCTTTGGTTATCGGTTCGGTAAAGTTTTCCAGATGATGATTCGAGGACCGCTGGCGATCGCATGCTTTGTACGGTTTTTAAATTTAGTTCTTGACTCTTCAACAAACGGAGCCAGAATGAATGAAAAGTGTCATGCGACCGCCTTTTATAGCTGAACAACAATACCCTTCGATTCTCCCCTGGGATCCAAGTGCAGGTCCCGAGATCAAAGGTATTAGTTTTTTTATACGAGGTTCACAGAAAATACTTTAGATTAGATATTGACATATTCTATAAACCAAAGACTGTTAACCTCGTGTGTTTAACTTGATACTGGATTATTTACGTTCCGAAATACATTCCACTTTTAGTTTTATCCCACAATTAATTTGTCATCCCCTAAAATCGATAAAGAAAATTAGTAACTTCTTTACAGGTTTGCGAAAAAGAGAGTGAATTTAGAAGAACTTTGCAAAGATGGGAAGTTCATCAGGATATGGCATAACACATTATTATCTCGGGACTTTTTTCGGTTAAGAATGAGATCTTCACTGGTTGAAATAGAAATACATTGTTTTTTACATTTCTTAGAAAATTTTAAAGTATCGCTTCCCAGACATTCTGTAGAGTATCTACCAATTCGCCCAAGTTTTGAAAATTTCCTGTTGCGGTATATCCAATTTTAACTTACTCCATTCGTGCTCTATTGGATTCGTACCAGGTGACCTTCCCTGGGTATATACTCCAGATCACTTTCCTGTTTATTCAGAGTGCAACGACAATTGGTGCGGACAATTCTGAACATTCAACTTGACTCAGGATATCAACATTAACTAGACGTGTTCAACATTTAATATCTCCTATATATCTATGAGTACTTTCCCGATATTGCAGGAAATAAAATATTCAGCGCACATAGTACTTCTCTGTGAAGTTTGATATTTTACTGAATAATTAACATTAGATCATTAGTTAAACGACCAGACAGTGTTAGTTCTGCAACCAAACATTCTTCTTGCCGTCAACGTGAACTCCAATTACCGTCACATCAGCTTCAGAATCAGCTTGCAATCCTGTTGAAATCTTATTAATATCCACGTCGATAGAGTGACGATTCTTCTGAACTTTGATGTCATTTAGATAGAGGTATTTTAGCTTTTCTTATGACTTCTGAAATGACTACTGATGAATTGTGGATTCGTACATTACACACACGTGCAACAAGACATATCCAATGGGGGTTTAGATGTTCTAATAGGAGACTCACGAAAGTTTCTGTGTCTCATTGAATGAGTTTTTATAAACGGACATATTCTTGCAAGTAATTCTTTCATACTTCTTCTTTCAGTGCCGTCTTCTACCGAAGGTTGGCGACCATCATGTGATAGACTTCTCTGTTTTGCGCCGCATGAATTATATGTGAAGCTTCTGGTATTTGGAACCATTCGCGTAGGTTTTTTAGCCAGGATTTCTTCTTTCTACCTCACCCTCTCCTACCTTCTATCTTGCCTTCCATGATCAGTTGTACTTTCATACTAGTTGGTGAAATAGGTTTAAATACTGCGACTGCTCAACAATGTGGGATATGACTGTTTTAGCAGAGACAAAGAATGCTTTAATTTAATATTTTTTAAATTAGTATCCAACAAAGGATATCTCTAGGATTTTCAATATGTTTAATATTCTCAATGTCATATTATGCAGTTTTCTGTTACCAGTGAAGATGGTTTCAAACTTAATGACAAAAATTCCACAACGATTGCAAATCATAGCCTTGAGAAAGACGTGAATACATATCGAAACATCGGTGGTTTCTTTTCAATAACTGGACGTTTTTATCGGTTCTATTCTCGATAACCTTAAACGGATACACCTACATCAAATAAACAAAAAAAATGAGTAAACTTATCACAATGGATAACAGATCTGATCGATACAGCAACGCCTTTCCATGAAGTTTAAATCCAGTCCGATAAAATCTAAATTAAGGGAAAGGTGAAAGGATTAAGTGACATAAAACCTTTGGGCCGGTGCGTTTCAAAAATGTAATTAATTCGAGGTGCCCTTCTGTAGGCAAATACAATGCTTACCATTTTTCAGTAGATTTGAGCCAATTAATAAAAGATCAAAAATTAAGTATTGATTAGTAACGTTCTTCGTTGGAATTTTAAAATAAAAAAAAAGAATATCACTGAAATAAATTGTCACATTGATAAATCTACAGTGAAAAAATAAGCATTCCATTTAACATATAATAGGGGGTGTTCATGTCACGTAGTAGACTGTTTTAAAATGTCCAAAATATAAAAACAAAACAATAAAAAACTTTTAACCTATTGTAGGTACACTTGCTGAATGGTTTGCTTTTTTTGCATTTTATTTTACTATACACATCTTTTAGTCTCCTGAGTATGCTGTTTTGCAACCAAAACGTCGACAATTATAACGTTTCACATGTCGTTGATGCACACCAAACCATTCACCTTACTATCATTCACCTAACTGAATAATTAGTAATTTATTTTAATGATGTTCTAAAAGTTCTCCTGATTAGTTCACGGCAATCCTCCTCGTTAGCATTTCAGCAGAAATTGCAGTTCAGCCTCGCCCCTACTAAACTGAATTCGCTCAACCACAACTACGTTTATTCGCTCTATAAATGATTTATTTCGCTGAACTTCTGTTACGACTTTAACACACGAATTGCTCACTTGTCAATAAGATCTCTTTAATATCCCTTTCAAATTTAATTCTGCTTATGTCTTAGGCAGAAAACTCATTTATCTTACTCGTCACATAATAAACATCGGCTCAGATAAATTGCCTTGGAAACAGTCTAAAGTAGGAAGCGACTTCGCTGCTTAGTTTCCCAAATATTGTCTTTGCATTAAGAGGGAGTTAGCTTGGGAGTTTATGATGATAAAAATTGCCTCGTGACTACAATAATAAACTTTAAGTCATTACAGGTTTAAGAAGAATATAAGTGGAATTACAAAGTTCTTACATTTTAATTGAGTGCATCTTGGTAGTCACGTACAGCAAATTGCTGAGTTTAGAACTATTGGAAACTAGTTGTTGCCAGCAAAACTTCCCTTCTCTTGCCATCCTCTTGTAATGTAACGGGCACTAACTTTGTCTTTGACGGAGTCTTTACTACAATTTAGTAAAAATAATGAATAACGGTAAAATGTTGTTCTCCAATTGACCTAGTTCTGGAAATCTTGGTATGTTTACTACCTCCTAATCTGATTAATTCAGAAAGCAGCCCTGGAGGATCACAATCTCATTTGATCTCAAATTAATCGGCTTATTGGCTAGTTTCCAATTACGTTTGATGCAATTTAGTTCTTGTCTAACCGGGTAGGAATACGCTTCAAGGTGGGATAATTTCGAGAAACCAACAGTTTCCCACTTTGATGACAGTGATTTAAAGTTTCTGTAATTAACTTTTGAATTACTGCGTTTGTCAAGCAACTCTAGTATTTATTTTGACTTGTTTTTCAAATACCTACGTGCATACATAAAATAATAATCACAAAATGTGTTATCAACTAAGTCTATTTTTCTTCACATCTTCCTTTCTTCTAACCCCTGAATAACTTATCCACATCAGAGATGGCCATGATTTTTCTTGTGATTTCCAATATTCGAAGACCGATTTACTCGTAATCCTATACGATAGCGACGATAAATTCCCCTGCCGAGATTTGCGTTTCCTATCTCTCTCCACTGCTGGCATGTGATATTGCTTGGGTTTTATATTTCGTCTAGTTAACCGTTCTAATTTCTACTTTAAGCTTTTAATTTTAATTTAAGCTGAATTTTAATTTGTCCTCGAGGGGCAAAAATAAGAACAATTCCTTGCATGAGAGGTCTTTTATCACCCGAATACAATAGCCATCAGAGGAAAACTGGGCTATTCCTTAAAATTTACGCCATCGCTATTGCTCCAGAATTCCCGAATACGGAATTAATTATCGTACAGGGTCTGAGCTAGACACCTCGCCTATTTACTACTGTAACGTATTGCCTTCGTTATTACCCCCTGGCTTTTCACGTGAACTAGTGCAGCAAGTTAATTTCTGCAATAATTTATTATCAGTTTTATTGGCAAGAAACCATCCATTCGGGCCAATAAAGCCAAGACATAACTGCGGAAATTTATACTTTGTGTTTAGTATTTATAGATACGCTTCGCAAGTTACGGTCCGACAAGTCCTCAATTATTACAGCAATATTGATTCTACGACAATTTATGCTGCCCACTAAACTAACCATCGATTGTCACTTAAGTTTAATTTTTCAATTGGAAGGTATTATCAGCCATTACAAATTTCAATTTAAATGGGTTGAAGAAATCAAATTTCTTGTCACTTTAACTGTCTTTTGTTTCTGTTTTAATTTAAATAAAAAAGTCAATTCTAGTGATTTTAAAAAATATTCTTAATCTCTTTGGCTACTTTTTCAGTTTCTTTTACAGTCACAGTAGTTTCTGTTAACCTACCCTCTTCAACAGTAACAATTTTATTTTTTTCTGCTCTTCCATTCTTCCTGTCCTTAATTAATAATTCTCTCACAGTTTTTACCTTTCTCTAGAACCATAATCACCTCGACTTCTTCTCGTAGCGCTTCAACAATATAAGTGGCCCTGTTTCGTGTAATCACGATGACGTAGTGGCGACCAGGGGCAACTAGACGACGCATCCGCGGTGACAGGAGATGAGGAGAAGACAGCCATGACGACACGTACAATTAATACGACACGACAAGTTATAGATAGTACATATTTTATGTAGTTGACGTTGTTCATCTTCAATAAACGATATACAGTTATACGCACTGTCTTCCACTTAACACGTTACAGGCACTGTCTTCACAGCGATGTGATGCATTTGCTTGATGCTTTGATTTGTCTTCTTTTATCTTCTTAATTTCGGTTTGCTCTTCTTTGTCATTCTTATTCTTTTTAATAATTTTTACTCTTTTCTTCACAACCTGCTTCTTAGGTAGTTCGTGAATTCTTGAGGTTGATAATCCGATTATCCAGGTAATTTCAGTTTTTTCTTGAAAAATAAATGTAGTCAGTGTACTCTAGATATTTGTTTTTTAATTACTTTTGTATACGTACATACATGTGTTCAACTTACTTATTCAGGAGCATAATGTAATGTCTTAAAAACCCTCTTCAACTGTAACCGTTGTTTGGGGCTTTTTACATTTTGCTCCAAAGTAAAAATTTCAGTTTCTTTATTGCGAGTAGTCAAACAATGCCGATTCTAGCTCACTTTAAGTGACCTAGAATAATCCACCATCCATGGGATTCATAGGGAGCCACACACGAGGTCGCTGGAAGCTGACCTTTAAAATCGTGGGTCGTGTGACCTTGAAAAGTGGCTGGAAACTGTAACCGTTGTTTGGGGCTATTTACATACATTTAACAATTTCAGTTCTTTTACTGCCAGTAGTTAAACGAAGCCGACTCTAGCTCACTGTAGGTCGCCTAGAATCATCCATGGGATTCATAGGGAGCAACACACGAGGTCGCTGGAAGCTGACCTTTAAAATCGTGGGTCGTGTGACCTTGAAAAGTCACTGGAAACTGTGACTTTTGTTTGGGGCTTTTTACATACATTTAACAATTTCGGTTTCTTTACTGCCAGTAGTTAAACAAAGCCGACTCTAGCTCACTTTAAGTGACCTAGAATCATCCATGGGGTTCATAGGGAGCGTCACACGAGGTCGCTGGAGACTGATCTTCAAAATCGTGAGCCGTGTGACCTTGAAAAGTCGCTGGAAACTGTAACCGTTGTTTGGGGCTATTTACATACATTTAACAATTTCAGTTTTTTTATTGCGAGTAGTTAAACAAAGCCGATTCTAGCTCACTTTAAGTGGCCTAGAATAATCCATGGGGTTCATAGGAAGCGTCACACGAGGTCGCTGGAAGTTGACTTTGAAAATCGTGAGCCGTGTGACCTTGAAAAGTCGCTAGAATCTGTAACCGTTGTTTGGGGCTATTTACATACATTTAACAATTTCAGTTTCTTTATTGCGAGTAGTTAAACAAAGCCGATTATAGCTCACTTTAAGTGACCTAGAATCATCCATGGGGTTCATAGGAAGCGTCACACGAGGTCGCTGGAGGCTCACCTTCAAAATCGTGAGCCGTGTGACCTTGAAAAGTCGCTTGAAAGAAACTGTAACCGTTGTTTGGGGCTATTTACATACATTTAACAATTTCAGTTCCTTTACTGCCAGCAGTTAAACAAAGCCGACTCTAGCTTACTTTAAGTTGCCTAGAATCATCCATGGGATTTATAGGGAGCGTCACACGAGGTCGCTGGAAGCTGACCTTTAAAATCGTGAGCCGTGTGACCTTGAAAAGTCGCTGGAAACTGTAACCGTTGTTTGGGGCTTTTTACATACATTTAACAATTTTGGTTTCTTTACTGCCAGTAGTTAAACAAAGCCGACTCTAGCTCGCTTTAAGTGGCCTTGAGAATAATCCATGGGGTTCATAGGGAGCGTCACACGAGGTCGCTGGAAGTTGACCTTGAAAATCGCGAACCATGTGACCTTGAAAAGCGACTTTGGACTCCAGCCGAGCCCGCTTTGACGCTTTCCCTGACCTCTAAGCAACCTTCAAGCGAGACGAGTTACACGAGGTCGCTTGAAAAGTCATGCCGGGTATCCAAGCTGTCCTTGAGTGCCTGCCGTATGCGTTAACGCCAGACCTTGAGCTCACCCCCCCCCACCCACTTTGTAACTTCATAGTCTCAAAGATGCCTTCATTCATTAGCGATTTGAACAAAGGGCTTTACGAGGCAGTTTGAAGAGATGCGGTCGCTTCCGGTCGGGCAAAATTTTGAAGTTTTGTCCATTGACACCATAGAAACTCAGTTTGGTCCGAAAATTGTCGTCGAATTGAGTGAGTGTTAGACCATTTTGCCACAAAAATTTTCAGGCAAGTTTACTCCAGAACGTATTGCAGACATTTCGGAGAGCTGTAGGCCGCACCAGAAACATTGAATTCTTGGTAAAATGAAGCCATCGAGTAGGACTCCGATGAAGATAACATATCAACAAAAATTAGATAGGTTTTAAAATTTATTAAAATATTAAAGCAAGATATTTTAATGTATGAACTCTGTCGAGATATCAAAAGAATACATTCTGATTGAAATTTTGTTTTAGTTATCGATTGGAACTGTTAAGATTATGCCGCTCAATAAGTTCGGACAGTCCTCAGTCAGTGGATCGAGTTCACAGTTCTTCATTCCTATTAACGACTTAAAAAATCGTAAGCTATTGAACGTTGGTTTTCCTGGTAGTGTTTTGCTCCTATTTCTTTATTACTAGTGTATAAGTAGTGGTCACCAATATGTCGATCAACGCATCTGCATACTAGTTTCGGTACAGCTTTGGTTGGCCGACAAATTGGATACCGTGAATTTGCGGGTTAAAGCCAAAAATCGACAGAAGAGCGGTGGGATGTTGTACATAACAGGAGCAGGCGACATCCACCAGCGTATTCAGGAACACTTCGTTTTGGTTCCGATAACCTGCGAGGTACAGAGCAATATGGTCTGCTTCTCGAACTGAGAGCCATCTGTCATGCAGTATTAGATCTAATACGCTGGTGGATGTCGCCTGCTTCTGCTCGGTACAACATCTCACCGCTCTTATCTTTATTACTAGTTTTTTTATAATTTTCTTTTTAGTTACTACGCCTTCTAGTTCAATTATTGTCTCCTCTATTTACTGTGGCAGTTGAGAGTAATTCCACATATTTAGGTGTTACTTCCTCCTGCAAGTAACCAACAAACTACCGAAACAAAAGTTACTATTGTTTGGAGCTACTTGTCTCTACTGTTGTAACTATTTTCGTCTAAATGAACTGTAACCGTTGTTTGGGACTTTTTACATTTTCCTCAAAAGTAACAATTTCAGTTTCTTTATTGCCTTCCTATTTCTTTATTACTAGTGTATCTTTCCCATCTTTATTGCTAGATGGTCACCAATTTGTCGATCAACCCATCTGCATACTAGTTTCGAGGTCTACCCCTCATCAGTACCGGTCGACAAATTGGAGACCGTAAATTTGCGGCTTAAACCCAAAAATCTACGGAAGAGCAGTGAGACGTTGTACAGAGCAGGAGCAGGCGACATCCACCAGCGTATTTAGTATCACTTCGTTCTGGTTTCGATAATCTGCGAGGTACAGAGTACAGACAATATGGCCTGCTTCTCGAACTGAGAGTCATCTGCCATGTAGTATTAGATCTAGTACGCTGGTGGATGTCGCCTGCTCCTACTCGGTGCAACATCTCACCGCTCTTTCGTGTATTACTAGCTTTTTGACAAATTTCTTTTTAGTTACTTCTTCTAGATCTATTGTCTACTCTATTTACTGTAGAAGTTGAGAGAAATTGCACATATTTAGGTATGTCTTCCTCCTGTAAGTAACCAATAAACTACCGAAACAAAAATTACTATTGTTTGGAGTTACTTGTCTCTTCTATTGTAACTATTTTCGTCTACATGAACTGTAACAGTTTCGAGCTTTTTACATTTTCCTTTAAAGTAACAATTTCAGTTTCTTAGTGGTCACCGACTTGTCGATCAACCCATCTGCATACTAGTTTCGGGGTCTACCCCTCATCAGTACAGCTTTGGTTGGTCAACAAATTGGAGACCGTGAATTCGCGGCTTAGTAGGCAGTAGCTAAACAAAGCGGATATCGGGCCACTTTCAAGAAAATTGCAAGTGTGGCCATTCCACCTGTGGTCTTACACGCCCACGTTAGCGTTGACCTTGCGCAGGAATCGACGTGTTGTTTGGAGTTACTGATCTATTCTATTGTAACTATTTCCATCTAAATTGTTGTGTTATTTCCATTTTTTTTCATCAATCTACATTACAATTTCTATTTGGTTTTCATTCTTTTGAAATAATTTTGACCCAAAATTGAATTTTTCTCCCACAAATCTCCAAGTAATTTTGACGCAAATTTGAATTTTTGTAACGAATAAACTGTAATTATTGAAACGTAAATTGAATTGCATTGAGACAAGTTTGATTCAAAACTGTGTTTCTTAAATTAATGATTCCTGCTTAATTTTTTTATGATGGTTTGACCCGAAATAAAACGAGTCAAAAGGTTATCTTTTTTGAGGAAATTTTGGTTCGAAAAGGAAGTCTTTTAGAAAATATTTCTAAGATTGCGATGGCTTTGATCCAAATTCATAAATTTTTGCCTCCACCTACCTCTTTTGCATTAAATTTTTCTATAATTTTTAGATTATTTCACTTCTCTTAACATTTTTAGTTTTTATATTGTGCTTTTGTAGCACTTTTTTTCTTGCCGTTCGTTTTTCTTCATATTTTTCTATTCTTACTATTTGTTATGCTTCGTTAAATATTTTTATTAATTATTTAGTCGTAATATATATTGGTCGATTAAACTATCTATTTTTTATCCTTTCAAGATAGTTTTGTTCCAAAACCGTGTTTCTTACAACTAATGAATTATGATATTTTAATACATTAATAGCCCGAAATAAAACTTCTCCAATGAGTGAGAATCAATTTTTATCGATGTACTGGTTTTGCAGGTTTAGGACAAATAAAACTCTCTTGTCGTTCGAATAAAAGCCAACGTTTCGACGTCCAATTTACGTCCACTTCAGGGTCATACTCGGCGACAAAGGATGGCTTCAATAAAAAAAATACATCCATGATGTGTACGTGATGCGTGGCGTGCCACACACCACGCACGCCAGCACCATCACAGCACCAATTAAAACGTTGGCCTTTATTCGAACGACAAGGGAGTTTTATTTGTCTTAAACCTGCAAAACCATTACATACATACATTATCATCATATCAATTTTTATTGTAAGAATTATGGTCCAAAATAATAAACGTTTCTAGGAAGCTTTTAAGCATTTTTGCCTTAAAATTAAATTCATTTTCAAACTCTGACTCTGACTATCTGCCTCTTTTGGACATAATTTATAATTTCCTAACTACTCCACATTTTTCTACTTTTGTTGTTTTCCGTATTTCGCTCAAATGTTTGTTCTTTTATAATTTTTATTCGACTATCTAAATCAGACTGTTTTTTAAATTAATAAAACCTAATTTTTTTACTTTAATTATTTTTCTTTATAATTTTTATATATTTTTTTAATTAAATAAAGTTTTTGCCCGAAATAAGAGTTTTCCAAGGAGCCAAAAATCACTAAAAAGAAAGGTCTTTTAGCGAAGTTTTTAGACTACTTTCGCTAAAAATTAGAAATTTTTTAAATTTGCGTATCTACGAGTACTTATCTCTTGTGGGCAACCTTCTCAGAATAATCAAGTATGGTATACAGACAGATCAAGAATAGCTAATACACAGTCATCAGGAGCTGGAATATACAAAGTAAACCATGCAGAGGGCGAGGGCTTCGTCTTGGGAAGCCACACGACGGTTTTCCAGGCAGAGGTGTTTTCAATACTCGAGGTGGCCACACTAACAGAAGTCAGCCAGGGAACAGAGCAGGACATCTACATCTACACCGACAGTCAGGCGGCTCTGCTAGCCATCTGCAGGAGCAGAACGAGTTCAAGGCTCGTTCAGAACTGCAGGGATGCTCTAGCAGTCACTGGCAGAAACAAAAAGGGTAACTGTGGGATGGGTTTCTGGACATAGGGGCATCGAGGGGAACGAGCGTGTCGACGAATCGACCAAGCGTTGTTCCCAGACATGCTTTACTGGACCAGGTTTTTGAAGTTCCATTCCTGGTTTTTAATTTTTTTTTGCGGTTTTGGCACGAAATATAACTTTTTCATCGAGTCAAAAGTCAATTTTTATTGAGAGAATTTTGGACAGATTATTGCTGAAGTTTCGTGCATTTTTATACGGTATTAGCCCGGAATAGAACTTCTCCAAAGATTCAAAAAAATATTCCAGGTTTTTTTACTTTCGATGCTTGTCTTAGTATTTTACTTTATTTTTTTATTACTTATCGTTATTTTATTGTTCATATTTTTCTATCTTTGTAGTTTTTTGTTCAAATCTTTTCCTTTTATATTTCGCTTTCATCGATCGATTTTTTATACTGATTCGTCCCAAAATGTAAGTTCTACAACTAGGCAAAAATCGATGTTTATTGACAGAACTACGCTCCAAAAAGGAACCTAATATCAGCGAATTTTTGAAAGTTTTTAGTTGACTATTTTCCCCTGTTATATATTTTTTTCTATAATATTCCCACTATTTTAGATTTTATATATTTGATTCTTTCTGTTGTTTTTCACTTAATATTTCAAAATGTATCCTGAAAGAATGCTTCTGACCCTGCACCAAATTTCTCATTGCATTGTGTTCGGGAACAACTCTCTAAAATCGTCAAAGCCTCGCTCACAGTTTCCAATAAAAAAAAGACAATTAAGCATTTCAATCGAAATAATAAAGTTATAATGAACAGTACAAAAAAGCTCCCACAACGTAATTTTCGCTTGACATTTCCCCTGTCGATGCAATTTCGGTTTTAGTTATTTATCCAGCCGGATGTTCGCTAAACGCAAAAAAAAGAGAACAGTGCGTGATTTATGCGAAACGATATTTTCATTTGGGGCTATAAAATAAGTCCGGCTTAAAACTACCTTTGAAGTATTAAAATCGAAATTCACTGATGGAATGAATAATAATATAGTCATCGATTTAAATTATATTTTTATTAGCTGTGCACCTTTACTAAAAGATACTGATGCTTTTAATAGAAGAACGTGAAAGAAAACTGGGAAAACGATCGTTGTTTTCCAGCTTTTCTGGTAGAGCGAGCACACTTTTATGCTTCCATAATTCGTTTGCAAAGGTCGTTCCCTTACAACGCTTTTAGATTTTTTACGTAGCCACCCAGAAAGCATTAATGCAAGTGCTGTAATCTTTTTAGAGCAATTTTTGCGATTTTTATCGACCGGACAGTTCCCTCCTCTTTGAACTCCAAGTTGAACTACATGTGCATGCAGAGCATAAATATTAGAGGGAGCATTGTTAAAAGTCTGCAGGCCCTTAATGCAACATCTGAGCGCCCGTGCAATTTCTAGCGGAAGTAGCAACATTAATATTCAGTGTCACATCATGAATAGTACAATACATCTTTTATGCTCAAGCATATTTTACGGTTGCCGTAACAATGGTCATAACCCCGGAGTTTACGATATACGGCTCTTGTAAATTTTGTCTGTATGCAATAATAAGGTCCCGAAGCGCAGTAACAAATCCGATATGTGTCGCCGATGGCAGATAACAGCGAATAAATTCCCGAGATTGCAACAATAAAAAGAAGTTGAAGGGTGCAGTTTGGCTCAAGTTGTAAATGGAGTTCGTTTCGAAGAGTGAATCATTTATTACTTCTACAGTGTGTTCATAAAGTTTTGAAACGCTCAATTATCTCAGGAATTATAAAGCTGACTAGATGAAATTGTAGACTGTTTTTTCACAATTTATCAGAATTTTAGAATTCTGATAAATTTCAGTTTCAGTTTAGTTAATTTATATTATAACTCTAACTAACTAAGAATTTTGTAAAAGTTTAGTTGACTTAAATAATAAACAATTTTTTTCAAATTTAGTATTTACTTATGTCTCAAGTTTGGTCTTAGTTATGATCAGATTCCCGTTATAAAAAATCATAAGTCAGTTAAGTTTGACATCTGTTTGACGACTGGTAGCTTGGTTTGGCGAATAGAAATTTACAATTTTTTTTAACATTTATCATTATGTAGACAATTGAGCCAAGCAGCGAAAAGAGAAGAAATAGAGCTATAATCCTGGAAAAATCCTTCATTCTTGTAGCTACAGAGATATAAGAGATGCACCTATTTGAAAATGGGAAAAAAATTGAATACTTACGACTTCCTAGCAATTTTGTTTGGGTCAATTCACATGTATTCGAATTAGAGACATTTTTCACGGCAAAAATATCACTCTCAAAGTCATCAGAAGCTATACAATGCCTGAAAATCGCGCTCTCACTAGAACAGAACAAGAATTCTGTTATCGAACTATTATAATTGAGTAAAATTCTGTGATGGTTTAGTTTCGTCAGTCAGTTTAGTAAAACTCCATTCAAACTTAGTAGAATTGTCTGGTCACTTTTAGCTATTAAAATACCAGATTTTGGCTTATATATAAAACAGTAAAATTTATTTTATTGCATAATTTTTTTACTTAAGTAAATGAGAAGTTATCTAGTCAAAAATTTTAGAGATAGTTTTATTCAAATTTGATGGATTTTTTCTCAATAAAAGGCACATATCTTTAGATTTATAACCAACTACAGTTTCGTGAAAATTAGTAGAAAACCATGACTTCAACTTGAGTCAGCATAATTTTGGAGTTAATCCCAATCATGTTTAAAAGATTTATTTAAAAGCTGTATCAAAAAATTTCAAATATATTTTGTTAAATATAGTCAAAAATGTTGTGTTAAATAGTCAAAAAAGCCATTATTGGAAGGACTCAAATTGTATCAACAATCAACACAGATCTTAAAGTATAAGATTTTGGAATATTTGTAACCAAGTATGATGATTGACATGATGTATTTGATAATAGAAAACGTGAAAATCAGTAGAACTCCATCACATGTTTTCTTTTATAGGTAACAAAGTTATCGAGTCAGAAATTCTATTCATATTAGCAAATATGCCCTAAAAATTATATATAGAGTATTATAAGTAAGTTAGTAAGTTAAATGTAATTTAATGTTTAATAAGTTAATATATAATTCAGTAGAACTCTCTTAAAGTTTAGTTTAATCGGTTAGTTTAGTAGACCCTACACGTAGTAATTTCAATTTAATTAAATTTTCCCTTAAATTAAGTTTTGTAAATTTGTCCTTTTAGTCACAGTATAACCAAGTAAAATTTTGTGAAAATCAGCAGAATTTCACGATTTATATAACAAGCTGGCAAGTGTTTAGGGTGTGTTAGTAGTTTCTCAAGTGTACTAATTATGTTTTAATGACAGCAAAAAAACTCCAGAGGCTGCTGACATGCGTCTGATCTTACAAACCCTACGTTTACCCAGACCTCCGGGAAACATCTCCTTAAAGCAATTATTTGGCAAGCACTTGATACAACAGTTCCTTTGGTTTTAAAAAAAGCTGGAGCTGACTTAGGGGTCAAGAGGATTTTTAGTGGATTTCTGTCACACAAACAGTGGGAGATATTAAGAGGAGTTCACAGTGATTTGAACAATGAATATAAAATTAGGGGAGAGATGATGCTCACTAGGCTCGATGTCACTATTTAATTTTTTCAGGTGACATTATATGCTTATAAAAAAATAAAATTGTAAAAAAATAGGATTTTTAGTGGTCTGATAAAACTAAAGGCAAAGGGCATATATTTGAAAATATCTATCATGACAACAGGAAACTATTACATGTGGACCCTGATGTGGACATATCAGATTTGATTGCTGCTCGTACTGACTTAACCATCATTGAGAAAACCAGCAGTACCTCGGTGCGGAAAAACACCCAAACACTTTTAAATAAAGTGATTATAGGACAGGTAAAAGCAAGAAAGAACTCTTGTGTTAAACTCAGCCTTAATTTGGTATCTCTATCTTAATTGGATCTCAAATATGACAATAGAATCTTCTTAGTGCAAAAAAAAGTAGCTGAAAATGCGTACAAAGCATTCGTTCTTTAGGTTCCGGATAGGGGCGGCCGCAGTTTGGAGTAGGCCCCCCGCCTCCCGAAATGCCATCTTGGTAGCAAAATCGTGCAGGGGGTCCAAGAGGAAAAGCTGGTGGTGGGTGGAGGAGAGGGAGGCGGAGGTCGCGGGGGGTTCGGTAATCGAGACAAAAATTTTGAAGCTGTCACTGGAAAAAATACGAATTTTACCACATAACTATTCCTCGTTCTGGTTCCAATAACCTACGAGATACAGAGCAATATGGGCTGCTTCTCTAACCGAAAGCCATCTGCCATGCAGTATTAGATCAAATACGCTGGTGGATGTCTCCTGCTCCTGCTCTATACATCATCTGACCGGTCTTCCATAATTATTACTATTATTTACTAAAATTCTTAAAAAGTTTAGTTTCAGTTTGGTAAATTTCTATCTATAATTAGTAGATGTGTTCTAACATCTGAAATATCGTGAAGATTTATAGAATTTAGTTTACTTAGGAAACTGACAAAATATCAAGTGAAGAGTTTGTTTAGTTAATTCCATTCAAATTTGATAGATTTGTACTACAGGTACCTTTAGCCATGCGATTTAGCCTTTTTTATAACCAAATCAAATTTCCTGAAGATCAGTGGTGAATTGGTATTACCACATTGAAAAGCTTGAGGAGCTTGTGTGCAATAAAATTTATTCTCGATGAGGTCGGTAAGTTCTAGCGCTTAGCTTCACACACACCCTGAAACGCATTTTATATGTCAAAACCGAATTACTAAATGTATTTTCAAGTTGCCTCCAATAACATCTTGTAAGTCATTATATTCACAGTCCATCCATGTACATTACAAAACTCGTAAATTAATATATTTTAAAATATCATAAATTACGCTAAAAAAGTAATATTTGGATCCTTTATGTTTTAAGCTATGCATAAAGTGCTCCCTGTAACAATTTTTTATATTTGCCTTTTATATTTTATTTGAACTGAAACTGGAATTTGAGAATTGACAAAAGGATCTACTAACTATTACAAAATCAGTTAACGCGTAGATCGCAACGATATTATTTACAAAAATAATATCTGTCAAAGAAACAAAGAATTTTTCTGCCTGAAAATATGTTTTGATGCAGTATTCGCGTCCACATTGTCGACAAATAAAACGTAGTCGTTTTAATTAAATGATTCAAATAAAAAAAAAAGATTGAAAAGCACGAATCGCCAAATGCTTTTAACTTCCGGACATAACTAATACCATAAATAGTTTTAAAAAAATGTCGTTGTATTTAAATTTGTAATGGAAAATTTGAACTGGAATGAAATATAATACTTTGTTCATTTGTACGAAAAATGTCATTTTTTTATTGATTTACTAAAAAAAAATAACACATCTTTAACAAAAGGAACTCAGTTATCGATTGCATCTCTGTTCAATTTCCACTTCGAGTTTATGTTCCGTATGTCTCAGACGGAATAAGGCTCATTAATCTTTTTCGTCACATAGTATAGACGGGCCTTAATAAATTATCCCGAGGTCTCTTCTTAGTAACAGTCTGTAGTACGTCAAGCCTTTACCATTTGCCAATAATAAACTATAAACTAAGTTTTTGCGTTTGCCAGGAAGTTGTCCCTGCGGGCAATTAATAAGTCCCAATTTCCGCCATTATCAAACACTTCAATGGTAGTTTCGGTTGGGAATAGCGGGGCTGCATAACAATATGCTTATTTTGCCTAACCAGACTATAGCTAGTTAAACTATGTCAATAAGTTTCGAGGGTGCTTTGTGGACATCCGTAACCACTATGACCAGGAGAGTTATTTGCTCGAAGTAATGTTTCAAACTTTACAAAACTGTCTCTGTGGCTCACTATATCTAATATTAATACTTGGACGTATATACCACTCACCTATTATTGACATCAAGCAGAAGTTGATAATCTGACTTGATAAAAGGTGACCAGATGTCAAAAATAAGTAAATGAGTTATAGTTGTTAATGATAGTGAGATGTTAGGAGACTAAATAAACAAGAAAGGCTTTGAACAGGGTGGTTTCCCTTGGACTGAAAGGTCCACGATGAATGTAGTGAGACTTCGCATGTTTATTTTTAACCACGTATGTTTTTTATATGTTGAACTTTTGTTTGTGATGAATACATGCACTCATGACAAACATATTAAAAAGATATTGACTTGTTTATCGCTAATTGAAAAAAATTAAGATTTATAAAAGTTCGAAACGCTGGAAATTTCAACATGTGGTGGTGGCCAAGGAGTTAGCAGACTACTTTTTTTATTTGCGGGGAGTCGGATCTATTTTCATCTGTTCCAGATACATTTTTCTTGGAAGTTCTTCCACTGGCTACTTTTCGTCTTTTTCGCTGACCATCTCCACGTCAGCCTCCTCGCCGTCCATCTTGAAGAACTTAATGAACAGATAAGAGGCGTTGACCAACAGCAACCCAGGGTCCGGCATCTCCACCCTTGGGGTTTCCCACGCATTCTTTCCCCTTTGCAGGTTCATGATCTTCATTGTCCTCGTCTCCGTTGACCACTGTACTTTCTTTTTCGTTGTCTTCACCAATGCACAGACGTCATTTTCTTTTTTTGAGACAATGGTAACGTTTTCTTTCCACATCTGGGACCTCAGTTTTTTGTGAACCCGTTTCTTTGTTTTCTTGATCTTTGGTCTCTGGTTGCTCTAAAATCCGAGCTGTGCCTGAGACCAGAACTAATAAATCACTATTTTTAATCACCAGTTAGGTGACTGCACAAGGTATAAGTGTTTCTTTTTTGTTATAGGTTCATTACTAAACCATGAATCTACGTGGATATTTAAAGATTTAACTTCCTTGTCATACTCTAGTTTGCAGTTTCTAACGAAGTTACCAAATTTCTGGCAAAATGGGAACGCGGTCCCAAAGTTATAAAAGTTAAGTACAATTAATTAGGGTTAACCGAAGGATTAACGGACGTAGGTTAACTTACGGCATGTTTGCCAGCTTTTAAAACATACACTCACACACACACTGACCTCCAAGTCAGCAGTGTCGGGTAGTTTTTAGTGTAGTTCCCGGCTACGTGTTTCGCATAAAAAGACATCATCAGGCCGCAACCCAAAAACACGCTAAAATTCTTTAAAAAAAAACACACTCACCTACTCACTTCTTCTTGTGTTGAAACTGTGGTAATGATCTCTTACTACTTCTGAGTATGATTTTTCTAGTGCAACAACTTAGGAATCTTGTTACACTTTGTTGGTCTTCATGGTGAAAACTTTAAAAAAAGGTAGAGATTTTTGGAAAGGACTCACCCAACTATAAAAAATAGGTATAGCAATCCCAATTTGTCTTCGGTGCATTACGTCTTACAGGGTGGACTTTTTAAAATGTAATGTAATTTTGCGAGTTTATTATAAATCTATTTTAAGAATTTTAACGTCTGATTTGGTTGGGTCCTGATGATGCCTTTTTAGACAAAACATGTAGCCATCGACTGCGATAAATGTTTTTGAAACTGCTGACTCGAAGTTCAGTATTTTCGACTTTGAATTTCTATCAGTCTCTTTGAGAGAAAAGTAGACTTTTTCTACGATCACGATTCCCGTTGTCAGCTAGGAGGGTTAGAGTTGGAAGTGCCCTAATAAAACGGACAACAGGTGAAAACTTTATTTTTCATCCTTAATGGCTCCGATGTATTCTCAGGAAATACAGGAGTCCATTAAATTCTACTTGATTCTTCATTTGGGAACCGCACACCATCAAAAAACTATTTTTTTTTCCAGAAACATTATTTTTTCTGAAAAACCCATATATACGGCAATCAATCCTAATGGTACCAATATATCAATATATTTGGAAATACTACCAGGGTTAGGGTTAGAGGGTTAGAAATGGACGTGCATTGAAGCTTTATTTTTTTCTTTAATTAGGATACGCACTGAAAAAACGCATAACTGATGAAAACTTTATTTTTTCTAAGAAACGAATAGAGGTGGCAATCAACCACAATGGTACCTACCAAATTATTCCCAAGATGTTTGAGAATACCAGTGGCATTTTCCACAGAGCGCACATATTCGCCTTGACACCTAGAACGGTGAGAAGTAGACATTCAATACAACTTTATTTTTTTTGTAAAGCCTCTAGGGGTGGCAATCCACCCCAAAGGCACCGATGTATTGCCAGGGTATTTGAGAACAATACTGGTATTGTCTAGAGGGGTTAAAATTAGGATATTTGGAGAAACGCAGACGGAAACTTTATTTTTTCTAAGAAATCCACCAATCAATTCCATTAATACCAAATTATTATCAAGATGTTTGAGAATACCAGTGCTATTTTCCATAGAGCGCACATCATTCCCCTTGACACCTAGAAGGGTTAGAAGCGGAAAACTTGTAGGAGTGGCAAATAACCCCAACGACACCGGTGTATTCCCTTGGTATTTGTAAATTCCACTTGTATTTGCCTGAGAGCTACATCATCCCTCTTGACATCTAGGGAAGGTCCAAACCACATGCACAATGCAGGTGCGCGCACACACACATACACACCATCCAACACACTTACAGGCCATAGCGATTGTTGGGCCCCATTTTCACACTCACATACACGGGTCTTAGCGATCGTTGGACCCACCGACGCAACTAAAATAAACAGTTCTATAGCGGTTATTGAGCCTAATTTACACACAATCTCAGGCCAAAACGAATGTTGGGCCCCATTCGTTTAGAGTTTGTTGGGCCCTATTTAAACTTACTCATATATATCCGGCTTAGTGTTTGTTGGGCCCCACTCGTACAGGACACACGGGTCAAAGCGTTTGTTGGGCCCCACACATATACCCGTACCCGTTCCCATCCAAGAAAAGCCGACCGTATATTTTCCTTTAAATCACCGACCGTTAGAGTGCTAGCTCTAGTTATAATCCATAAAAGCCCTAAACTGATATACTTTTATAACCTTGTTGACATTGCATCTTGAAAATTAAGTTTTACCGTATTGAGTCTACTGCGTATCATTCTCTCAAATCGCAACCAATACTGTGGACCTTCTACCACGTAAAACCCTTAGAGGGTGGCGCCCGAAATAATTTTATTACCACCTTGGACGTCAAATGGCCAACACCAACAGGCCCTTCTTCCCTCGCGTATTAAAATTCGTTACAAGTTCTACAGTAATCTATGGATTTAGACTACTCTAAAACGACAAGTTTATGCGATTTTTAAAATTTTTACTGATCATTGAGCCTGCGCATATTCTTTGCATCCTCTGTAGACCTCTCTCTTTGCAGCACACTGATCAGATGCCTGCAGATCCTCAAAGATGAGAGGATTCGCACGAAGGCCTGGTCATTCAGGAAAACCATTTCTACAAAAGAGGGCTAGTTGTGTGACTCAGAGGGCGGCAGAAGGTGTGGCGTTTGTGTGGGGCCCAACAAACGCTTTGACCCGTGTGTCCTGTACGAGTGGGGCCCAACAAACGCTAAGCCGGATATATATGAGTAAGTTTAAATAGGGCCCAACAAACTCTAAACGAATGGGACCCAACATTCGTTTTGGCCTGAGATTGTGTGTAAATTAGGCTCAACAACCGCTATAGTACTGTTTATTTTAGTTGCGTCGGTGGGTCCAACGATCGCTAAGAGTGTATGTGAGTGTGAAAATGGGGCCCAACAATCGCTATGGCCTGTAAGTGTGTTGGATGGTGTGTATGTGTGTGTGCGCGCACCTGCATTGTGCATGTGGTTTGGACCTTCCCTAGATGTCAAGAGGGATGATGTGGCTCTCAGGCAAATACAAGTGGAATTTCCAAATACCAAGGGAATACACCGGTGTCGTTGGGGTTATTTGCCACTCCTACAAGTTTTCCGCTTCGAACCCTTCTAGGTGTCAAGGGGAATGATGTACGCTCTATGGAAAATAGCACTGGTATTCTCAAACATCTTGATAATAATTTCGTATTAATGGAATTGATTGGTTGATTTCTTAGAAAAAATAAAGTTTCCATCTGCGTTTCTCCAAACCTTATGCCTTTACTAGGTTGAGGTTCTACAGAGAAACTAGGTTGAGGTTTCGAGATTTTTTCTCTTTCTCTTTTGTGGTGGCAGTAGTGTCATCCATCTTGTTTTTGCTCAAGTTTAAGCCTTTTCTACTAGTAGAAGTTCGAAAGGTGGGGCAGCACAAAGCCATGTACAGGCTCTGTAGATTTATTCTTCAACTCTTTAGTCGGGTTATTAAGTATTATTTTATACTTACGTTTCGTCAGAATCTCCTGTATCTTCTCGTCATACTGTGTGGCATCCATGACGACGTTCGCATTTCCTTTGTCAGCTGGAAGGATCTTGACTGATTTGTCTCTCGGCAGTTTCCTCATGGCTAACTCCTTTTCTTTTGTGATATTTGTCTGTGGGTGTTGTGGTTGGTCCAATAGTGTTCTGACTTTCCACTTGAGTTCCTCTCTCTCTCTGGCCCCTGGAGTGTCGTTGATTCTTCAGCACTTATTATGTCAAGCACTGGAGTTGACTTTGGAGCAAATGAGTTCAATCATTTGCTCAGAAGTTTTTCTTCAGTTAAGGCAACTGTCAGGAACTCAAGTTGGTCGATGATATGTTGACTATTGTCCTCTGGCCTTGCTGGTGGAGGTCGATTGTTGTCTCCTTTTTTTAAAGCTTTATAAGCTTGTCGTTTGTTTTTTGGCTAGCTTATCTTTCAGTTTAATGCATGAATCATCTATTGCCTAAACTACCTTTTTGAGTCGTTTCTAGGTTGGGAAATAAATCTGGTACTGGGTGCGCACAAGCCTTCAACAACCCTCAATTGAGAAATCACTTCATTCACTAGGTTTAAGTGCTTAAGAGGAACTACTTTGGAACTTTGAGATTTTTTCGCTTTCTCTCTGGCATTCGCAGTAGGCTCTCTGGCATCCATCGTATTTTTGCTCAAGTATAAAGCCAATTCCATCAAAGCTTTCTTGGTGCATATGGTCTTTTTGAGGTCTTAAAACGGTTTAACGTATATTTTAATTTCTGATGGTAGAAGTGAGAAAAGTCGAGCTGAAAAAAAAAGGTTTATAGAGAAGCTTAGAACCTCTTCTCTGAGCAATTCCTGGTTGGTAAATAAATTCTGAGACTTCAATAGTTTCAAATCTGATACTGAAATTACGTTAGTACTTCAAGTTTAAATTCCTTCTCACAATCTTCCACGGATGTTGGTATCAAACGCTACTAAGAAGGTTTCCTCGGAAGGGTTTCACTTTAGTCCATTAAATTCTATTGGATTCTTCCCTAAGGGCTAATATTGAGGCTGAGGTTATTACAGCCGAAGCGCTAGGTGTATAAAGTTTTTAAAATCTCGAAAATCAGTTTCTTTCTCTTTCTTTCTTGCATACACTGTAGGTCTTCACCCGTTTCCTTTTCGCTCAAATCTAAAGCTTCTTTTATTAGAATTTCCTTGAAGCATGAAGTCTCTTTGAGCTCTTTAAACGGTTTAACGTGTATTTTGCTTTCTCGTGTTAGAATTTTAAAAGGCGGGGCAGCAGGAATAAAGCATCATAGAGGAGCAAGCTATTTAGCTCGTTTAGAGTCGTTTCTCTGAGAAGTTGCGAAATAAAGTCGAAGGCTTCAATACTAGCGTTGGAACTGTCTTACCTCACTCTCCCTCAGATCCAATTGCGGAGTTACTTTTGGAGTATAGCAGTGCCCCTCATGCTTCTCTGGGCTGAAACACTGTGATGCTGAGGTACGGCTGTGATGTTTCTGTTGTTACCATTCCTCATTGTTACATTTTTCAACTCACTGATTCGTGATTAAATTCTGTATTTATACAATTATTGTATTTTAGATTCATATACCGTGAGGGTGCTTGCTCCCTAACCAAGAAATCGTTATAAAGTAAATATCTATTAAAGTACGGTTGAAGCCTTTATTTCCATAAATAACCTTGCTGATAGTAAACGTTATATTTTAAAAAGCATTGTATCAATAAATTATTAATGTGCAAAATCATTGCAGGCTTTCACTTGAGATGATGAAGATGAAAAACGCAAATAAATACTATAAGTAATATTTCATGAGAATGTTGCTTGCTAAAATGATTCACTCAATGCAGCCTTGACTTAATTGATGACAATCCAATTCTGCAAGTCACTATTGTTAATCAAAATTCACTTAAATGTACACGATCAGATAAAAAGACTAAGTATATAAGTAAAAATTTAGATTAGATATTACAGTTTTCTGAAAGTTCTTCGAGTCTAAAGTAAATAAAGTTTGAACTCAGTATTGCACATAATTTTTCTTAGGTAATTAGTGAAAGTTAGTGAATTGAAACTGGTGCAATGACAACGCTTCAGTTACGTAATGGATTTAAAATCCCTTTAATGGGTTATGGCACCTTTAATGTAAGTGCAACAAATAACTTAAATATTCTGTAGATTTTTGCTTTTGCGACTTTTTTCGATCAACAGTGTCAAGATGAAAAACAATTCGAAGCAGCATTAGAAGAAGCATTGGAAACCGGGTACCGGCATATTGACACGGCACTTTTGTACAACAACGAACACGTCATTGGAAGGGTACTTCAAAAATGGTTTTCTTCTGGTAAACTAAAAAGGGAGGACCTCTTCGTTACCACTAAATTACCTGGATGTTTACCACCTGAGCAGTGAGTAGGTATACTATAAATTTAAACAAATGTATGGAAAAAACCTTTATTAGGGTAGAGCCTACTATTAAAAAGTCATTGCAAGCTCTTCAGCTCGATTACGTTGACTTGTACCTAATACATAGCCCACTAAATATTCTTTTTGAGGCAGCTTCCAGTTTCGCTGATATGAAGCTAGGCCCTAGTGATCTGGTAGCTACATGGAAGGTATTTACACTTTTGTTGAATTACAATTTAAATTGAAAAAGCACATATTATACAGAAAATGGAAGAACAGGTCGATCTAAAGCGAGCAAAAGCGATAGGAGTATCAAATTTCAATAAGGATCAAGTGAGAAGAATTCTTGAAAACTGTAAGATAGTGCCGGCAGCCAATCAAGTGGAGCTGCACGTATATTTGCAACAACCTGAGTTGGTTAAATATTGTAATGGAAATGGGATAGTAGTAATCTCTTATCAGTCCTTGGGTAATCCTGGGTTGCCTGACTGGTACGCCAAGAACAAACTAATAACATCGTAAGCCTTTAATATTATTTTGGTAAAGTTTATGGTTTACTTATTAAACTCTGTTTTCTCTTAGGCATCAACCTTATGATTTATTACACGATTCTACTATTTTGGATATTGCGTCCAAACATCAAAAAACATCAGCCCAAATTCTGCTGAAGTTCTTAGTGCAAAACAACATTCCAGTTATCCCTAAAAGTTTAACTCCATCTAGGATAACAGAGAATTTTAATATATCAGATTTTACATTGGACAGTTTCGACATGCAAAGATTAAAACATTTGGACAAGGGAGATGATGGAAGGATCACTTGGTTTGATTTTAATACAGGGTAAAATCAAAATCAAACAATATTACTCACATAATACGTTTTTTTTTGTCGTTTTCAGGTTTGTCTCCAGTCCTGAATATCCTTTTGCTAGGAAAACAGTTTTGTAAGGATTTAAGTGCGGCTGTGTTCGGTTTTTGTTAATAATAGATTTGTAATAATTACTATTATGTTGTTTTTTATGTCAGCCTTTTATTTATTTTAGTTATTTCAAAAGATAATATATTATTATTTCAAACATCCTGTGTTTTATTATCTGTTGGATTTAGGATGTAAGCAATAGGTACGTCTCTCACACTCTAAATGAGTGTACATGGAAGAGTACAAAGACAAACTGGACACAGTCAGGAATATGTAGACAGACCAAGGAAATCTACCCTAACCCGGATAGAACCAAGGCCTCGTGGCTACTTGGGAGAAGAACTATAGGAATCCTTACTGGACACTGCAGACTAAACAGGCACATGCACCTCTTAGGAATGGTGGACAGTCCACTCTGCACCCACTCTGGAGCAGGGGAAAGGTCGTCATACCACTTTTGGGGAGTGTGTTATAGGTGGGCGCGATTGTGCTTTAGGACACTGGGAACCACCTTCCTCCCTCGAGAGGAGCTTCCGACTCTGAGATAGAACGAGATACTCTCCCTCACTAGAGGGACGGGTCGACTCGTGGAGGGAATGAGGGCTCAGGTGGAGTAGGGATGGGTGAACCGGGGGACTGTGAAAAGGGTTTTTAAAGTCTAGTCGTAAGGCTTCGCCTCCCCCATGTCTACTACTACTACGTACTACTACTACTTCTAGGATACATGTTTATTACGCAAACTCTGCTTATTTTTTGATGATCTTTCACCAGTTTTATGTTGGCATAATTACCATTTATACAGACTAACATCATGTATACTGTGGGCACGTTTAAAAAGCTCACCAGGTCATCTACCGGGTAGCTCAGTCACCTGCTTAATCCATTGAATTGCTAGATGGCCATCACATGACCAGCTTAACCGGTAGATGACCCTGTGAGTTTTGGAATTCCCCCTGTAGACAAATATCGAAACTACCACTAATTTTAAGTGTAAAAGTGTAAAAAAGTACGTAAAATGCAAAAAAGTTTCAAATAAAAGTTGCTGAAAGTCGAGGCTGAAATCTTATTAACTTTGATGACCTTATTAAGGTTATTTCAAGGTCAACTTTCAAAGGAAAATCTATAATATTCATTCCTGCGTATAAATCACTACTTAGTAATAAGCAACATTTGTAGGAAACATTTTTTTATAAACTGTTTAATTACCCCTATTAGAGTGGTTCACATAACATAAGGCCGCAATTAACTCGAAAGAATCAGTCGAATCAAAATAGATCCTTTTGTGTAACTACTGCTCAGAAAGACTGATTCCAAAAAAAACACTCTCACAAATACAGGGTGGTCAAAAAAAAATGTGACGTCCAAAATTGTGTAATATTTTTAAATCCCAACCTTTTTTAAATATTTTGATAGATAGTCACTGTGTTGTCTCTAAAAAGTGTTTGTTTCAATCTTTCAACATGACAATTCCTCTTTTAGTTACAAAAACAAAATTGACCTTGATGACGTCAGGTAAGTTAGTACTGTTGCTGAGATCTTCACTTTTCTCTAAAATTAATAGTTGCGCAGACAATTGCCTGTCCTAAGTTAAGTGTACCACCCTCTATACCCTATATATCATAATGATAAATAGCAATACATATTGTTTGTGTGATGTTCAGAGAGGGATTGCAATATGTTGTAGTATGATCAATTTTATCAATAGAAAGTGATACTATGATATCGTCCTCATATTTTATTTATATTTTTTAGAACCTCATTGAGAATCATTGAGCCTGAATTCAACATGTACAAGTAATAAAGATAATAAACAACTCTGGTTAGTGTTTGTAGGCTATCAAAAATATTCAATCCCAACTGTTCGAAATTGGAGTTCCAATAATTTCAGTGTACCTGACTTTTATTTAAAATACTATTTATTTATTGATATTTATTTGATTTTATAAATATTTTCTCTACATTTGTCTTTTCAGCTCTCGTCAGTAGCTCTTTCTATTGACCGACAAGACTAACAAACATGAAAAGAATTGGCAACAAGTAGTAACGTGTGGAGACAGACATTTTGTGTGCACGGTTTAATTGATCTTCGTTGATCAACAAACCGCTGCTGCAATCTAATTACCGGATTCACGTTAAACCCGAAATTAACAACCCTCATGTATTGTTTCCATCCCAGTTCGTTAATCCTGAAAAAAGGTCTTTTCACCCGGTTTTTGTGCCGTAAATTTCCAACAGCTGCTTAGTGCTGGGTCATAACTTTATATTCCGAATAGGATTATTGACGAAACAACCTAACAAAAACGAATCTCTTTTCGAGTTAAAGCAATCGATAAAGGTCATTTGTTAAGTAAACAAGGCGAAATAAATTATTTATTGGTATTGTGTTTTAATGGAGTGTGTCTCCAAGGCACTAATCAAGTGGGGTAGGTACTCAAAAGGCTTAAAACCTCTTAAAAAAGTTTAAAACATTGTTTTTAAATTACAATTTTTCCAGTTGCTAGTTATATTGATACAGGCTCCGCTGGTTTCATTCTACTTATCCGTCTGCGGCATAGATGTCTAGAAAGAGAATTTTAAACCTTTTATAATAGTCGAGATTGGTATATTTGTTGAGCGAAATGAGAAAAGTTGAGCTTGGAAGTTTGAGACCAGCACACAATCTCTCAGAGACTGCTGGAAATTCAGAGTTGAAAATACTCTCTCTCGGTCAGCAGTGTCAAATGATAGTTTTAGTTTCCGGCTACATGTTTCGCCTAAAAAGGCTTCATCAGGCCGCAAACAGCACACACGCAAACATCGTTAAAACGAACTTAAAATACACCTACAAGATTTAAAAATGTTTTATATGTATGTTAAAATATAAATTGGTGGAAATATAAAATAAGAAAACTTGGTAAAGCAAATTCTTAATACTGAGACAAACTTATTTAAATGAAAGTTAACTATTTGGGAATGTATTAATAGTCTCTATAAATTAAGGAAATTTTTGAAAGAGACACTTACTCCTAGGAGCAGGCTCGAATTCTAACCCTATATAAATCTATGGTTACTAAAGATCAGACAACTTAATAACAAGTACCCCAGGAAAATAAACAACAAAGCAAAGCAGTTAAAGGTAATTTACACAACAAAGTTTTAACCAAACCACTGATAACACGTGTGGACAGAACTGAAGAAAAAATGGTTTTCAGACTTTATACAAATAAAGCCTGAAAACCATTTTTTCGGCTGTTACGTCCCGATAACAATTTACGTAAAAATTTGCATTACTTTAAACATTTGTTAAAAAAAGGTCACTTTCCAGGACAACGAGAGCATAACCCCTTAATTTTAAATTATTCGCCCTATGATAGTATATGTATAGTATTATCCTATGATAGTAAAAATAACAAAAAATAAACATTGGTAAATACTATATAAATGGTTTTACGTTCTTAAGTAAAAAAACCTTGCTCTTGCACTACCCATGTATTAAAGTACTTAGTATTAAAATTCACAATTAGCTCAACACCAAAAGTTTATTTTTAATGTTTAATGCAAAAATCTTTGAATTTTCACGGCCCTTATAAAAGTTTCACACCTTATAAAAGTAAAAGGTGTTGCTAAAAATTTCCGATACCAATATGATACAAAGGCCAAGGATGGCGCTTTCCAATTTTGGTTAAAAGTCAAAAATCGGTAAAGATTTTGTGCTGTGCTGTGTTAAAATCACTGAATATGATTTTCCCTGTACACTCTTGTAAAACAAAAAAGGAAATAATAAATAATAAGTAAATATTGTAGTATCTAGAGTGGTTCTATGTTACGAAAGCGCCTATTTAGAATGTCAAATGTCAATGCCAATGTCTGTCATTTCTCTGAATGTGAAAGATGTTAGCTGTCAGTTGTCACTTTTGTGAAACCGGTATGCAAGTTCCATTTTGTTTCTGTTAAAAATTTATTCAAATAATGCTCAGAATCCTGACAAAAATAAAAAAAATTACTTTATTATTCACTTATGTAAATACTACAATATTACAATATATAACAAAGCTACAATATTAAACAAAGCCAGTGGGTGCAGCGTAAGTATTTCATCTGCAAAGAATAAGGATTTGCACGAGTCCCCCCTCCATAAGCGTTAGAGTCGTTTTCTGCAATGTGAATTTGCTCTTAAATAAGCATTCACCCCAACAACATATTACGTGTGTTTTTAAAGTCAACAAGAAGGTGTGTTGTATGACGTCATTGATAAAACTGTTGAAACAGTGTTGTTCACGCCAGTTGTGTTATGTTGGCAACAATTTTATGTTGATTTTAAAAACGTCAATTTGTCAAATCTTCTAATTAGTTGAAAGTTTGAATTTGACGAATAATTTGTGAGTAATTTGTTACTTTACACTGTTGTTTGTTTTCATGGAGTGAAATCTTTTTTATAAAGGAATAAATTGGGTATATTTATTTCACAAAAGTCGGGACAACAAAAAAAAATGAGTTTTCCAGCAATAGTAGCTATTGGGCTTCATTATATGAAAAAACGGTCTGTTGTGCTATTGAGAGACATCCAGGAAGACAGTTCAAGTTCATCAGAGGATGAAGTAATAATATATACACTGAAGATAAAAAAAAAACAAAGAGAGAAACATACAAAAATCGAAAATTATTTAGGAGTAATTATTAGATACAGTGATGATGACTTTCATAGCCACTTTCGATTAAGTAGATCCCTTGTAGAGGTTTGTCCAGCCAAAGGCAAGCTGGGTACCTCGAAGTAGTATCTATTAACTTTTTATGTAGTTTTTAGGCTTTCATGATTGAAATGCAACAGTAAAATTGATGAATTTCTCTTGACATTGTGGACTCTGGCTAATCAAGAGAGTTTCAGACAAATTGGTGATCGATTTGAATTTAGTCGAGGACATGCCCATATAATTTTTTTAAAAACTGTGATTTATATTTCAAATCGCAGACATAAATAATGTAATAAATATATGAGATGGCCCGAAAATATTCAAGAAGCTGTAAAGGAGTTTCCAGAGCTAAGAGGCCGGCAAAGTTTTCCAAATGTATATGGGTGTGTTGATGGGTGTCACATTCAAATTCTTGGAAAAAGAGGTCATGATTCCTTTTATAACCGAAAAGGGGTACATTCGATTATACTGCAGGTAAGTAAATTTTTCATAACTATAGTTTGTATGATTACCTTCAACTAATGCTTAGAAAAGCCACCTGCACCCAAACCTTATCAAAACATTTAATTTCAGGGTGTATGCAATGCAAGATTGGAATTTATAGATATACAAGGTGATTCAAAATTCAGTACAAGGATTTTAAGGGCATATTTGTGGGGTCAAGATAAGACGTTTTTTTTCCTATAAACATGGGTCCTAAAATGAACCCCCTCCCCCCTACGGACGCTGAAAGTTGGAAAAGGAAAAATATTTTTTTTTAATTGTGGCCATATTTATTCATGAAAATTCTTGAAAATTTGTACGTCCCCGTTTCTTAACGAGCTTTTTTCATTCCATTTCTTAGAAATGGCGAAATTTTAAATATTCGCAGTTTTTTAGGACTTGCTGTCATTATGATGACAAATATTATATATTTCTTGGGAGTTTTGTTAAATTCATCGTCACTATCCAGTAGGCCAAACAAATATCTGTAGTTTTGATTTCTTGAAGATTTTTGATTAAGCTAACCGTTTTCGAGAAAAACTCCTTTGACTGAACGGCTGCAGTATCAACATCATAATAAGGAAAAACATAGGAGGCAGGGACTTCGTAGTTATGGCAACTCTTATTTTTTATTTATGTTGTCAAATTGTTAATTTTCAAGAATTTTCGTGAATAAATATAGCCAACATTTAAAAAAAAACTTTTTATCCTTTCCCAACGTTCAGCGCCCGTAGGGGGGAGGGGGTTCATTTTAGGACCCATGTTTATAGGAAAAAAACGTCTTATTTTGACCCCACAAATATGCCCTTAAAATCTTTGTACTGAATTTTGAGTCACCCTGTATATACCGGATGGCCTGGATCAGCACATGATGCTCGAGTATGGCGGAATTCACCTCTTTGTGAGAAACTAAAGCCAAATTCCTATGTTGCCATTCATTCCTATGTGACATTCCTATGTTGCCAAAGGAATTTCATTTATTAGGAGACACATCTTTTAGAGGTTTTTTTGATGGTGCCATTCAAAGATAATGGAATTTTAAGTGCACAACAATAGTATATTATTAAGCGAGCTTTTTATGATAGCCATTAATCCCTTAGGTTGACGTTTGCGTCACGAGCCGCAGGCGAGGGGCGCAAGTCTCACGTGGGAATAATGGCCATAAAAAGCGAGTATAATACTATACTTTGTCCATGGCAATTGTCTAATAATAATTACAAATTATAAAATCTATAGGTAGTGTAAATAAAAACATTGAAATGTCAAAGTGACACTCGCGTTTGACGGCAAAACCGGTGCCACCAGTGCATTTTTTATGCTGCGGCGTTTGATATTGCGTTTTTGCCTACTCCTACAGGTTGCCAAGGCAACATATATAACTTAAATGGCCAGCGGGAATAATATCATTATTCCCGCTGTTTCAACTCATATATCCATCCCTCTGACGCTATATTAACCCCTACTTAACTTTTGTCAACAAGCTGAATATCAGTATATTATGAAGTGGTCGTGGACAATAGTTATTTATGTATTAAGAGCGAAAAGTAGAACTCTTTTTCAGCTCAGAGAGTGAAGTTTGCCGCTCGACGCGAAGCGGAGAGCGGCAATCACTCGAGAGCAAAAAAGTTACTTTTTGCTCGTAATGCATACAACGTTTTTTCTGCAAACGATCAATTTCAAATAATGTGAATCACAACTGAGCTTAACTGAAGTCACAATCTGAAAATTTAATTCAAACTGACAATGACGTTTTAAACATTTGGTTGAATGGTGGTAGTTGCTAATGACAGCAAGCGAAAATAGTAGATTATGTCACTAGGAGTAAAAGTGGGTCTTTTCGTGCTGAGCCCAGAGATTGACGGCCGAAGCGAAGCTGAGGCCTGCAACTGGGCGAAGCACAAAAAGGCCGACTTTTACTCCTAGTGACATATACTTTTTTTTTTTAAGCATACAAGAAATAAGAAATCTATTTCAAAGTGGTTCGGTGTTGCAATTTTCTCTCATCCTCTTTAAGCGGGTCTAGGTACTTACCCAATTGTGTATATTATTTGTAAAATACACAGAATATGTTAGAATGGTGGTTTTCAATGTTCAATGATTTTAATGTATTAAATAATAACCAATGATTATGGTAAACTAAGAGTTTGTAGCATTATTTTCAATACTAAATTAATAAATGTCACATTGACAGATAAATATGATGACGCGCATGACATTTAACAGACGAATTCAAAATTCGAGAACCTATGAGGTTTCGACTAATAACGGTTTCGGATGGTGCTCTTGAGTGCTCTGAGAGTATTTCTGTCCTTTGTTTTTTCAACAAGAATGTAAAGATGGCAATACACTCAGATCGGTTTATCTGGTGTCATCTATTATTAAAATAATTTTGGTGAATGAAAATCGTTTATATATGCGCCACCATGACACTAGCGGTGACTTTTGACTTTACTTTTACTGCCTAGGACTTTTTTGCTACTTTTTTGGTCTCAGGATTTGAAAACCCACTTTAGGTGTGCGTATGGAGAAAACAAATGACGTACTTTTAGTCCGCTTGAAAAAAAATTTTTTTCGCTGGCTGTCCTAGGCAACGCGCGGAAAAGTAAACTCACATTCTGATCCTCGAAAAAGGTTAGGTTTTCGTTTGTCAAATGAAAGCGTAAAATGCGTCATTATTTGACATTTTTAGAAAAAAAAAATTAATTTAGTATTAAGTAGTAGCAGAGTAGTAATTGAACAAGCATTTGGAAGAATGAAAGGAATTTGGCGTAGATTAAAGTACTTAAATATTGTAGAAAAGAAATATGGTAAATATGTCATTGCTGCTGCTTGTGTTTTACACAATGTGTGTTTAAGGAAAGAAATTTCATCTGACTTTGTGATTGAAGAGAATATTGATAGAGGCAATGAGGATTTAGAACTTGAAAATTTAGAAAGAAGGGATAATAATAAAGCTAAGGCTAAACGAAATTATTTGATGACACAGTTGTAAGCAGACTTTTTATTTTTTTGTACTTTAAAAAAATTCGTATAACCAAACTTAGTTAAGGAGGACACTAAATTGTCTTTATGTCTATAAAATTAAAAATGTAATGCTTGAATATGGTAATTAAGCCGTTTATTTATCTACATCTTTTCATTGAAGAGAATAAACATTGCGAAAAGTTTTAATCTCGGTTTTAATTAACAAAAATTGCATAAAATGTGACCTTATTATAGGGAGTTTTCAAACAACCCCATTCCCATAGCATTTATAGTGCTCGCGATATTTGTATCAAAATATCGTAGTATTTAAAATTGAAGTATCATTTATCGTGCACTATAAATGATATGGTAATGACATCATGTGAAAATGGCCTAATAGTTACTTAAAAGCTTGAGGTGAATGGAATTGTAAGCTGATGGCTTTTGCCAACTCTCTCAATGCATCTATTTCTGTTTCTTTTAGTTTTTTCCCCCTCCCATTTTTGTTTCTCAACGGCGGCCTTCTTTGTCGCTCTTTTATTCTTTAAAAACAAGTATTGTTCTACTGACATCTTTTCCATACTTTCAGGTTGCCTTTTTCTTTTTGGGGTATGTTTACCATCATTCTAAAATATAGTATAATATTAGAATTAGGGCTTTTATGCATACACACTTATCCAAATTGAGTATATACCAATTTACAATAATTTTAACAATTTGAGAAGGTAATTCATACATTATACAAGGTGAGTCATAATGGGAGGACGAAAAAGAAATCTCATATTCTTTGGTCGATTTTAAGGGGGGTTTGTCATACATTTGTGTTACCTATCGAGCTTCCTTAAAAAGTTACGGGGTGTTGAAATTAGAATTTCAAAATGCATATATCTTGATTTCAAAAGGGTAAGAGATATTTTAATGGAATTTGGTATGTTTTGACATCTGGGGAAGGCTCATAATTTGCAATAAAAAAAAATTATTTTCGCCAGTGGCGCGGGTACCAGCACCTCGACTCATATTACTTGAAGGAAAATTGGTATGCCACTGGTTTTCGAAAAATAAAATCTAATTATTCACTTCTCCATTCATCTCGGAATAAAAATGTCCTCTTTAGGTTTTTCAGTACGACGAACCGTTTCTGAGTAAATAAATAAAAACCATTGTAATGTAGCCTAGTCTCGCCCAACGCATTTAAGATTGATGAAAAATCTAAAATATCAAAATTCCATTTCTTATGGCTTGAATATTAAAACCTATTGATATGCAACATAATTCAACCCATAAACTGCGCGACTATTGCCATACTGCTTAAAATGGCTATATCGCAATGCTTCTTAGTTATTTACTCAATTACAGTTCTACAAAAAAAAAATTAATTGAGCTTTTTGCTTCAGAATTGTAGTGGCGGATAAGATAAGACAAACTAAGATAAGATTTTAATTCACGAGAAATCAAAAACTTGAAAAGGGCATTTTTATTTAGAGATGGATGGGGAATTGAAAAATTAGATTTTATTTTTCTGAAGCAAGGGGCGTACATCACATCAAACTTTAATGCTGTTCTCAGACTACATAAAATGGCGGTACAGCAATGATTTTTATTAATTTACTCATATACCCTGCGTCGTACTAAAAAATCTGAAGAGGGGTTATTTCTTCAGAGATGGTTGAAGATTGAAAAATTAAATTTCGTTTTTCGAAAAACCAGGGGCGTACCGTTTTCTCTTCCAATAATATCTGTCAACGTGCTGGTACGCACGCCACTGGAGGAAATAAAAATAATTTTTTTATTGCAAAGTGTGCGCCCTTCATAGTAGTCCAAACATACCAAACTTCATTAAAATATCTCTTAACCTTTCGGAATAATCAAGATATATGCATTTTAAAATTCTAACTTCATCACCCGGTAACTTTTTAACGAAGCTCGATAGGTTAAAATCGACCAAAGAATATGAGTGATGCAGATTACTGTAAAATACAGAAATCGATTTTTAGCCGTCGGTACTATGAAAACGCTGTTTTCGACCTTTTAAAACGACTGATACCATCATTTCGCAAGCTCTAATTGTGTCCATCCACAGACTAGTTTCGCCGTTTACGGCTCATCAGTGAGGCTTTGACACACTTAGAGCTTCCGAAATGTCGAAATGGTCAAGACACGCTTCATGGCAGTACCGAGAGAAGGTTCCCGGGCATTGACGTTGAAACTGGACGGGTGTAATCTCGTTAGTTCAACCAACGGACACGGATGGCGCAACCGGAAACCTTCTCTCGGTACTGCCATGAAGCGTGTCTTGACCATTTCGACATTTCGGAAGCTCTAAGTGTGTCAAAGCCTCACTGATGAGCCGTAAACGGCGAAACTAGTCTGTGGATGGACACAATTAGAGCTTGCGAAATGATGGTATCAGTCGTTTTAAAAGGTCGAGAACAGCGTTTTCATAGTACCGACGGCTAAAAATCGATTTCTGTATTTTACAGTAATCTGCATCATTTTTTCCTTAGACCGGGCATTGACATGACGTAATGACATTTTATGGTGCTCTCTCCCGTCGACTTTAAACGCTTCTCTTTGTTGTTTCTGTACGCTTGTAATAGGTTTCTATACTTCATATGACAATCACTGAACGAAAATAAAAATCCGTTTTGTTTCATTGTGTCACTAATTTCACTCCACAGTTTAATTTTCTTGCACTGTGGATTCATAAAACGAGATTCCATGTCTAGTCTCAAACTTATCCGTAGCTTGACAGATTGCTCATTCCATTTGCTACTTTGAAGACCTATTTCATTTATATTTTTTGTGGATACTAGAATGGCAGAAGTTGGTTGATTGCTCCTTTCATCTTTGTTTGTTTGTTGGAGTCTTTTCAAAAGGGGAATTATATTTTTCTGTGTCTAAAATGTATAGAACAAGTGTCATCAAGTTATTTTTGAAATCTTCATTCTTTTCTTGATTAGATAGGAAAAAAATTTCAAAGTCCAATTTTCAAAGGTAGCTTGATGACAATAATAAGTGAATGAGAACTATATGTGTGTCAGTTGTTTTTTAAAAACAATAGGAAATCTGTTTAGCTTTTAAATGCTTTTACTAACCTCTTGAAATTGCCTCTATTTCCTCTCGAAAGAGGCTTGTTTCATATACCTCTCCTTCATCACCTGTTATGTTCACGATTACGAGGCCACTTGCCTCAGAGCACTCATCCGTCATATTATGCTGATAAATAGACACCTAAGCTTTTCTTTACTTGTATACTTCAAAAAATTTTTAGAGAAGCATAACTGCAGAAATGCTGCTGGACTTTTTTTGAGGTTGTTACTCCAACTGAAATTAATCGGCAGCACCAACTTTTGGGTATGGTGGACAGATGGATTTATGATGCTTTCAACCACAATTTTAAGTTGAATTTAGAAACAATAATAGGTGAATCAGCCACTAAACCAACAACTGTTTAAGAACGCTTTAGGGAGAATCTTGGGTGGCGCTGGTGGCAACACAACGAAATTGTTGACAATTAAAAACGCAGGGATTTTGTATCTACGATTTGACTCGATTAAGGCAAAATATAGGTTGAGCTCCCATTTTTCTTTGGTTTACCTTTTTCGATATGATCGTAAAAAATTTCTAAAGTCAATTTATTACCGAGATGAAAATCCAAAAAAAAATAAATAAAGTGATATTTCAATCTCGCCTCGTCCACTTCACATCTAATAAGCATTATGTTAGTCGCTCATTATAGATTATAACATCATCTGCAGAACGAGTAATGCTTCCAGATATCCAGATCAAGAGTAGCCAGATCGTTAATATTAAACATGGAGAATAATCGATCCTTGGAGAACGCCAAGCTTCAGCTCCCTAACACCAAATACACAATAAAAGAAAACCCGCAAACATGTAATAAACACCCAAAATAGCGAAAAGTCCAAAGGTCGATTCAGACCGGCGGACCCCGGCTTGTAACCACTTGCCGCAACATAAATCAAATAACAACATGCACTGCGGATTGCCGGCAGTAAATATTTCGTATATGAAATTGCTCTAATGTGGGAATCCTGATTTAATTCAGTGTAAAAACGGCAAGCGATAAATATTGCTAGTTGCTTCAATGGGAGAGCCTGCTAACGCAATTTAGCAGAAGACGCTCTAGGAGCGGACAAGAGCACTTGTGCAAGGAACATCTCAATTTTGAATGCCACTGACAACGTTGAGCCGTTTCTCCACCTGCTACCCTCGATGCATTCATTAATATTCTTGTCGTTGTTAGCATTGTTGCAGCGCCGTAGTTTGGCTGCTGATTTGAGCTCGATTTATTAGCATCAACGACGGCTTTTGTTTATAAATTTATGTACATTGACGACAAGTTTAGAAACTATTATGATTTATTGACTAACCATAAATCAAATTCTAGGCCATCTAGATTGCCTTAATGACTCGCAAATAACCTAAATTGCTTTTTTTAATTCAGTTTCTGCATCAGATTTCCATTAACAGTAATATCGGTTAAAAAGTACATTTTTTTGTGAGCTGGGCTCTATTAGTGTGCTGGTTATTGATTGCCGCTTGCGCTAATGTCTTGAATATTGTTAAAATAGAGCACATTGTCTACCCTATTCAAAGCCTCTCCACTGCAGCGAGACTTTTGGGAATAACAATAGCTTGCAGCAAATCTTTTGCGAAAAGGATTATCTTTATCTGTATCTCACACGGTGTAATTTCCATTTTTGCCGTTAGAGAGTGCATTCCTCCAAACTTTCTAGAAAATGACACCCCAGATAAAAACGGCGAAAACGAGCTCTCTGCAGTTTTATCTCCGATGTTATGGCTCCTCTGGGGACATTGTGGTAACTTGGTGGTCGGCTAATTTTTAGTTAGAAAAAGTTCCGCGTTTCCTGCAATACAAATTACATTTTCGTGGTTGTCGGTAAGACGATCGCGTTCGTAAAGCGCAAAATTCATGAGAGCAACGATGTTGCCAGAACCAAAACAGTAATTTACGAGGACAGTTGTCCCATATTTCATGCATGGCTGATTTGCTGCGGTGTCGATGCTATCTGGCTCTCATATACGCGTCGCTAACAGAAAATTTGTGAGGCCGTTTAAAAGCGTAGAAAGTTACGAAGTGTCAAACTAGGTCGTGATTTATAGTTTCGGTATTCCAGGTTGGTATGAGAAAAATCAGTTTTTGCAAGTAGCTATAAAGACGCAAGCGATAAGCAGCAGGTGCATAAGCAAACATTGAGAAAAAAATACAGGAGATACAGGAGCACGAACTAGGTGTGTATGAAACAGGCTTTAAAATATGATTCAAATACAAAAAAAGGCTCTTTGTGAGTGATTTAATTCTGCAAACCCAAGACCGATTACTGAAAATCACTGGCACTGCTACTAATGCTGCTGCCCTAAAAATGAACACTATATGTTCTCAAAATTGGAGTTGTTAGAGTGGTGTCAAATGCTTTTTTCATTCAGGTATTTGCCAAATATGTATGCCGTATCTTAAAAGAAACTCCTGAAAACTATTAAAAAAAAATTGCCGTACGTTTCAATTAGCAAATCATGCCAAGGATGAACGCGGAATCTAAGCTCTACCAAGGATAAACTCCGTAAAGATAGTTTCTGTTTGATAACTTACGGCACTTATCTTAAGAACATGAATTATGCCTCGTTATTCTTTGAAATGCAAATAAAACCCAGTCGAGGAACAGTAGGGTGTGTTGATTTATAAAAGTTAGCTAGTAGTTATCTAAACTCATAGCTTTCTAGATGACGTTTTCTCATGAAAATCCCGTATACTATCACATAAAGAGGGAAAGAAAGGAACGAAGACTTCTCTGTCGAGGCTGTGCAGTGCAACATGGGCGAAAGCCAGAAAAGTCACTTTAGTCCGAATAAAATATATTTATTTTTCTTCAAACAATTCAATTATTTTGTTTCCAGTGTTAATAGATTCGTAGACAATCTGACAAGCGGTAGGAAAACTTTACTTGAGTGATGTGCAATAAATAAAAATTGAGTTTTTTATTTTATTTATTTTAATGTTCTTCTTTTTTACTTTATTTCTATGCAAATGTTAAAGCAAGTTGTGCTTTACCGCATTCTTTTCTTGTTTCACCTATACAAAAATCTTGAGAAAAACTTGCATATTGCATTTATCAACAGAACCGCTTTCTTTCTTGGTAAAACTGCAGATAATGGAGATTAACTGCAGATTAAGGATAAATGAGGTGTAGTTTTTTGAACAAAGTATCGAATTTCATGAATTAAACAAATGTTCCGTGTAACTCTAGACATAAGCTTCAGCAGAATCCACAAAAAAATTATTTAAATAGAGAACCTATAAGGGCCAAATTAGCAAAAAGCACTTTAAACGTGAATATTGTCACAACGGACATAAAAATTGCAACATTCTTAGACAGGGTCGGCCGATGACCAGTTTAGTAACCAAGCACTAGTTGACCCAAATTTAAAAATTAAACCTTGCAAATTTGTTCAACATGTGGGTACATCGAACCGCTCATAGTCATGGAAAAGAAGGTTGCAATCATTTGGGAAAAATGTGCTGACAACAAAGAAAGTTGGTTTAGTGGTTAGGAAAAATGTGCTGACAACAAAGAAGGTGTTAGTCTGGGTGCTCACGAAAAGAGTGCGGTTTTAGGGGGCACTCGCGAGGAGACGGTGCGGGGAGCCGCGTTGTGGCTGGCCGGAGGTCGACATTACGCCGGAAGGACGAACGACCACCGTCTGATACCAGCCCATTGTTTAAAAGTAGAAAAAGGAGTCGTTTTTGGGAACTCACGGAAGGAGTCTAGTTTGGGGACCTGCTCGGTGGCTTGCACGTAGGCAAGACTCCAAGATTTGAAGTTTGGGTTGATTTTTTTGGGGGCGTTACGTCAGATAGACGAACGACCACCCAGAGTAAATAAGTGTTTTTCTAAAATTTGATATCGTCCCAGTACAAGGAAGAACCACCCTTGTTGCCCTAAAGAAAACCACAGGGACTCTTAGGACGCCCAGTACCCTTACAGTACATTAATCTGGTTGGCACGATATGGTGCTCCTCTACAGTTAACTCAGGTAAGACCTATTTGTTTCTTTTCATATAAGTTGTCTGTTTGTCTGTTTCTGTCTATTTTCATATAAGTCAATTTCTTAAGGAAGTTAGGGTAATTTTAAGGCACAGAAAATAGAAGTTTACTTGAATAGAAGTTAAATATAAACCCCCTAGTTTTGAAAGCCCCATTCAGTGAGTAAATCGGCATAGGACCCTTAGAGGGAGGTAACGACTACCCGATACCCATTTAAAAAAATAATAATACTTTTTTATAATAATTACACACAGATTCTTTTCAGAAGAAACCTCGAAATTAGAATTTTGCAGAGTCTTCTTAGTCCGAACCATCAACACCACATATCCTATACAGGAAAATCTGTATCTTGGATTAAGGGAGAGAGAGGTAGTGGCGGCAGTTTTCAGCAACATGTCAAAGGCCTTTGACTGTGTTGACCAGGAGACGCTACTGAACAAGCTGGAGCATTCAAGTGCAAATCCCACAAATCACCCCATCCTATCCCACATACTTACTGACAAGTTAAATTTCCATAATTTAATAGAGACTATACTGATACATTTGTAATTATTTAATTTTCATTAGGTTTGTCACTGTCATTAGGTTTGTCACTGTAGGATTTTTTTCACTACACACATAAAATTAAAAAAATATTCACGTTCCTGTCAAATTCTCTCAAGCTAGCCAAAAAGAATATTCTTTAAGTAATATGAAGTAATATGTGTGCTTTGTGTCCTTTCTAATATGATGGAACTACAGATAGCGGGTGTAGGACAATTAAACAGCTACTTCACAGTTGCGAATGCGCCAACGTTTCGATCTTTATTTAGATCTTCTTCAGGGCTAAAAAAATATAGTAAATGAACATTCTATAAAAACATTTAATGCACGAACAAAATCATTCAAAGACATCGATAAAAATGCATAAAAGTACGTATTTAACAATTAAAAAAATAAAAAAAATAAAAAACAAATGTATAGCTAATTGTTAGCTAGTGTTATTTGTTAGCTATAAACTTGTGATTTAATTTTTTATTTTTTTTAATTGTTAAATACGTACTTTTATGCATTTTTATCGATGTCTTTGAATGATTTTGTTCGTGCATTAAGTGTTTTTATAGAATGTTCATTTACCATATTTTTTTTAGCCCTCAAGAAGATCTCAATAAAGATAGAAACGTTGGCGCATTCGCAACTGTGAAATAGCTGTTTAATTGTCCTACACCCGCTATCTGTAGTTCCATCAGTAATATGAAGGTAACATGAATGTTCTCCGAAAGAATGTGCAAAAAGTTCTTTCTTGTCATGACCCAACATATCACGTACTTTTCGGTATGGGAATATCACATGACAAGGAGGTTACTGAAAAGAAGTTCCAATGAATAATACGATAAGAACGTTCTTTAAAGGAACTTAGTCAATTAAGTACCAATAAATAAAAAAAAGAGTGATTAGAGAAGTGAATTTTAAGTATGATAATATTTCACATGAATATCACATGTTCTTCTCCTGAAAGGCTTATTCTTGTCAGGTGCTAGGAATGTCGCAAAGGAACATAAATGAACACAAAAGAATGTGTTTATCACGTAATAATCATATGCCACGGAACATAATTGACACGTTCTGAGAACCTGAAAAGGAGCTCGCTGGTCACGTTCATCTCATGTGATCATGAAATTCCAAATGATAATTTTTCACATGAATATCACATTCCATCTCCTCGAAGGCATATTCTTGTCAGATGATAAGAATGTAAAATTGCTAAGTGGGTAAGGAATCCATGGAACATATTAAACATCAATTTCTACAAGAATCAAAATCACGGAGAACAAAAAATATAACCTCGAGAGCTTCGACCAAGAGAGTGTTAGAAAACTATACCAGTCCAGATTAAACGCCAAACTCACCCAAGAATATTTTGAGACCACGGAACAACAATATGATTACATAAAAGAATGCTTAACAGGTGCAGCGCTAGAGGCTTTGGGAGAACAAGAGAGGAGCAACAGAAGGAAACCGTATTGGTGGGACGAAGAGATCGAGGAGATAATCAGAGCTAAAAAGAAAAAATATAACATATACCTTAGTACGAAAACAGAACACTGCAGAAAGGAATATAGATCAGCACAGAAACAAGTGCATAGAGCAATAGCAGCGAAGAAAAACAAAAGCTGTGAAAGAACCTGCGAAAAAATCAATTCATATATAGGAGGTACAAAGAGCACAGAGAGCTGGCGAACATTGAGAGCTCTTCGGCAGAACAAGAAGAGAGACATTGTCTCACCAATTTCTTTACAGAAGTGGGCCGAACATTTCAGAGAACTCTTGGCGGAAGACAGGGCAGAGTACAACCAACCGTATGAGAATGATCACCTTACAACTACTGGATCCCCTATAAGAGTCATTAAAGAGCAAGTCGAAAGGATATGCCGCGGACTGAAAAATAGAAAGTCCCCGGGCCCAGGTAATATACCCCCAGAACTACTCAAATATGGTACAGACAAATTGTTCGAATGTCTTGCTGACCTGTTTGAAAAATGTCTCAATGGAGAAAGCGTCCCTGAGGAATGGAGATCCTCCTACATAACAACAATCCATAAAAAGGGTAACAAGGAAATCTGTGATAACTTTCGAGGTATCGCTGTGCTGAGTAGTATTTCCAGAGTATACGGAAAACTTTTGTTGGAAAAGATCGAAGGGGAGTTCTCTGACATGGAAGCTGAAGAACAGGCCGGTTTTAGGGCCGGTAGATCGACAATCGACCATCTGTTCACTCTTACGCAAGTAATAGAGAAGAAAAGAGCGCTAAACCAGGAAATTCATTTACTCTACGTAGACCTCAAAAAAGCGTATGACAGCGTACCCCAACAAAAACTGTGGGAAGCCCTTGAAAGAACTAATATAAGTTTAACCCTCATCAAGGCGGTCAAGGATTTATACAAAGACAATAAAAGTGTAGTAAAAGAGGAAAAATGGTTTCAACTTGATTCTGCGTGAGCAAGGGGCTGAAGCAGGGCTGCTGTCTTTCACCTTCTCTGTTCAAAATCTATCTAGAACAGGTTCTCAGGATATGGAAGAGGAAGTGTCGGGGCATGGGTATACCATTAAGTGAGACAATTCTCTACACTCTGTGTTTTGCCGACGATCAGGTGGTCTTGGCCCAAGAATACGAAGATCTAGAGTACATGACACGGAAACTTATAGAGGAGTACGACAAATGGGGGCTAGAAGTAAACATCAGTAAGACAGAGTATATGTGTATTGGCGGAGAACAACAGGTACAACTTGGTACTGGAACAGCAAGTTATAAAGAAATGCAGCAAATACAAATATCTTGGAGTACAGATCAGAAACGACGGAAGTATGGATGAAGAAATAAAACACCGAAACAACCTAGGAAGAATAGCAATCAGGCAACTGAATGGAATACTATGGGATAAATCAATTTCAAAAAACAACAAGCACAGAGTGTACGATTCCATAGTCAAAACTATAGCATCCTACGGTAGTGAAATATGGCCATTAAAACAGAAGGCTCTCCACTCACTCGAGGCTATGGAAATGGATTATTGGAGAAGAGCGGCCGGTAAGAGTAGATTAGACAGAGTGAGGAATGAAAGAATTCTTGAGATAATGAAAGTTGAACATCGAATTACTGACGACATCAGAGAAAAACAACTGAGGTGGTACGGGCACGTCCAGAGAATGGGAAACGATAGACTGCCGAAGCAGGTCCTGGAGTGGATGCCAGATGGAAGAAGAAAAAGGGGAAGACCTAGATTGAGTTGGAGACAGGGAATAACTAAGGACATGAGATCAAGGGGCATAGAAGAAAACCTATGGGAGGACCGAGACAAGTGGAGGCTGGAAATCAGAGGACGTCGAAGAACGTTGTGAACTGATCAATATATATATATTTCTACAAGATATTGCCAAGTTATTCCAACACTGCTTAACCACTACATATGTTCCAGGCAGCTGTGGATCGTTAGGTGTACATTGGCACCACAAAACGCAGTGTCAACATGAGGATTACGGAACACAAAAGGAGCTGTTGAGAGTTTTGAGACTAACGAGAGAGGCCATTAAGATCTTTAAACACGACAACAGTTTCAACAGGAACGAGGAAATTACGTTTCTAAATGCAGAGTGGAAACGAGTTCTACGACATACTTCGAGTGCGCAGAAACCACTCGCGACCGCTACCCCCACCCCAATCCGTCCACTGCAGCGCGACGGCCGGCGGGGGTATAAATACCACGGAGCCACCGCAGTCGAATCAGTCAATGTCGGGAAGCACGGGAGTTCACTTTGCCCATTGCGTCATCGCCTTTCATAATGTCTGCCGCAGCTGTAAACGAAACGTCAAGAAGAAATTCCATTGGATCTCGGCTTCAAAGCCCGGAAAACACTTTAGATTGTACTGTTTGCTTTATCAAGTTTCTCTTGATATAACTTCATGCCATGTTTGTATTTTATCTGGGATATGTCTTTATTATTTTTTATATTTCTACGTCTTTATATTTTAACATACTGATAAAACATTTTACAGTCTAGTAGATGTATCTTCTAAGTTTGAAAATTATTACTTGTGTGTTGGTTGCAGCCTGACGAAGAATGATCCCCGCAGAACCTGTGGCAACATAATTAGCAACTGGATCAATTGTAATTTGAGAAAAATATTTTTGACCTTCTTGACATATTTTAGGAAGGTAAGAAGCTTTTTGGGTACCTACCACAACTATTTAGGGCAATTATTTTAGGCACTCCATTCACTGTTTAGATTTGATAACGAAGCAACTGATAAAGCACAATACCTCTAATAGTACATTATACATCAAGGGACTAAAGTGAGTCATTTAACCCGAGAGTAGAGATTGTTCAACTCGAGGGATGTAATGACACTTTCGAACCGTGGTGTATACGCTATTTTTTGTACTTCCGAAAACTAAATCACTTTTTGGAATCAATTTGTAAAGAATAATTCAAAACATCACATCCCTAAACCAACATGTATTTAGACTCAAAACAAAAATTAAAAGTGCTATGAAAAAAATGAAGTGCGTGGTCATTATTAAAATCTCTCAGCATTTTTCACTGGTTGCTCTAGTGCGCACTGAGTGAATTTCCATCTTTATATTTTGCTTGAATTAACAAAGGACAGAAATAAACTCAGAGCTCACTTGTTCTTCCAGTGAAAAACGGTATATGACACTGTAAGAAAGCAATCTTAGTTCAATCAGTTTGGATTTTTCATTTTAGGTCTTTTAAATGGAGTGTTCCAATGGCGGATTTGATATAGAAAAGACAGCAGAAGATGGGGTAAAGGAAATCTAGCGCAAAAAGTCGAAGAAGAACGATCTATCAGAAACACGATAAAGCATTCCTCCAATGATGATCTGACCGGCGGGTCGAAAATGTCAATAAAAGTGCTTTGTTGGTATATTATCAAGAACAGTCCAAGATATAATATAGTGCTGAAACACTTTGGGCGCATTATTCGATGTTAAAGAGCATGTTGAACATAAAAAAATAACATTGACATTGACAAATTTCCTAAAATATCAGCTTTGCTGAAAAGGAAAAGCGAAAGTTACAAACCCAAAAAGACAAATATTTTGAATATAAAACAGATCGATAGTTTTTTAGTGGAGACCTAAAACAATACATTTTTCGAGGAGAAAGAAGCGGGAGAAGGACCCAAAATAAAACTTCGCAGAAATTGCCGACGTTTCGATGTTTATTTTACGTCTTTTTCAAGGCTAAAAAATTAAAAACACAATAACGGAGATGCCATAAAAATACGCAAACACATGTGGAGAAGTTTTATTTTTGGTCCTTCTCCCGCTACCTTTCTCTTGGAAATTAAAATCTTGAGAACGCTACATCTAAACCAATAAATTTTTACTGCTGAAGATACGAAACTTATTTTTATGAAAACTTTACTACAACATACTTTAATATACATCATTGTAAGTTATGTTTATTTTCAGCATTTCTGAGGCCTGCCGAACCCAAGAGTTAGTTAAAATGATAGTTGAAGATGTAACAGACCTAGGCGATTACTTTTTGGTCTCGTTACTCGTCAAGAATACTAAAAGCAAGAGAGACAGAAATTTTGTGGTAAAAAAATTGGAAAAGGCAACCAACTTTATAGAATTAGTAGCAAACCGAAAATGCTATAACATGAATTTTTTTAATTTTTGATTTTTACTTTTTTATTTTTTATTCAAAATTTCTTGTCTACACCAACGAGCTAGGATTTTACATCTGAAAAGACTCTCCTGTTTTACAGTTTTGGCCCCACTTTTTTAGCAGTGAACACCTAAAAAATGGCCGCGATATCCGCTGTACTATAAATTTAAAATTAGTCAACATTTTTCTTTTAACTCTCACTGGTTTTTGCAATGGTTTTTTTCAACTTTCAATGATGAAAATAAAATTATCTATTGCAAAAATATAGGAAACATTTTTCAAAAACGTAGAAATCCCTTTAAAAAACTAGTAATGTTTAAAAAATTAACTAAAAAATAAAACAGGATTTTTCTATTTTAAACTTAAAATTAGTCAACATTTCTTTTTTTTTTAATTTTTTTTGTCTATGTTTAAATTTTATGGAACTCTTACCTTCCTTGTAAATGTTCCATAATCCTCTCACGAAAGTATGTAAAGGTAATTTAAAAAAGTTAAACAGATAATTAAAAATATATTACACTTTTTGGTCTCTTCATGTGGGATTTTCTTCACATGGTTGGCATTCATTATCAAATTATTATTTTTTAAATACAATTTAGGATTTTTTTATTGTATTCTGAATTTCCTTGCAAGTCTGCATTTCAGTTCAGCATGCATTTCGAATCAGAATTCAGATTTTATAATGGTTCCATAAAAACGAAAAGTCGGATTTTAAGGAAACTAGACCCATAATAGACCAAAAAGTGGCTAAAAGTGTCATTTATTTTTAATTATCTCTTTAAATTAAAATCGAAAAAAATAAAAACTTTTTGCAAAATTTTTGTTTTTGCGAATATTTCCGGAACCAGTTGGAATTTTCGAAATTTGTAAGTAGAAACAGCAAGTAATTTTTAAGCACTTTTAATTGCGCAAAGCGGTGAGAAAGATGATTTAAGAAAAAAATAACTCTAATACTAGGAAATACGACGGGAAAATAAATTACAGCGACAAATATAAAAAGTTGTGAAATGAAACCAAATTAAATGAGCAGAACACAAAGAGATCAAAGAAAAAAATGATGAAAGTGAAGTAAACAAGAAAGCTAAAACTTTTTTATAAATAAAAAATATAAACAAATCAACTTTATTTAAAAAAAAAGTTATTGCATCTTAAAAGAGTTATCGCAACAAATAAAAAATGCAAAAAAAAAAGACAATTTGAGAAGCAAATATATAGGTCTCGTTAAGAAAACAAAAATAATTAATAATTAATAAGAACAATAACCACAAAATGTTACTAAAAGATTATGTTAACTCAAAAAGTGGGAAGGCAACATTAAATTTTTGAAAAATCACAAACACAAGTGATAGTTTTAGAATGTTTTGTATGGAGAGTAAAAAAAAAACAGAACGAATAAACAAATAAACGAATAAAAATTATAAGTGAAAATAAAACACTGTATTAATACTTGGAGATATCTAATTTCAAACCTGGACTGTATTAAGTATAAATAAAAATATTAAATTTCAAAACACTGCATTATAAGATTAAGTAACTCTATTCAGTGTAAAATGAGATTTACCCACGACTCAAAGAGTGTTTAAAAGTGTAAAATAAGAATTGGGCCAATCAGAACGGCGTAGCCAAGATCTGGTTTTGTCTCGCAACAAAATGCAGGTTTTATAAGTTCAGGAAAAGTATTATCCAAACTCATTCAATATTTACTAATGATCTACCTGGGCACGTATTGTATAAATAGATGTGAAAGTGAAAATGAAAATCTCAATCAATGTTGTCAAGATTTTCATTCTCACTTTCACAACTTTCTATAGAATGAGGCTCCTGGTCACCATCATAACAATCAATAACATTTTTCACAATTAATTTTATTTTGGACGAACACTTATTTGTTTCCAAAAGATAAGGCAAATATTCTTCTTCACTCTATGTGCTGGAAGAGAGAATTGACGATACGGCTGTGTATAATTTCCCGTTTATTTTATTAATGTTACCTATAGAAAAATATAAAATTATGCTTTGGGGTTTCCCACCACCCACCAATATCCTTGAAATCGGTGCTGCACCACCTACACAACCTGGTTGCACTAAGGTCAAAAAGTTCTCGTTTTCCAATGGAACGCCCAAACTTCTACTAACTTCACCAATAGTGTGCTCTGGTGCGGCACTAATTTTACCAATGGAATACGCTATTAGCAGTTTTGCGCTCTCCGTATCTTCTAGGTCATTAGTCTACACTTTACATTACCTAGCTCTAAAGAACGTGAAACGTCAATGTTATTATTTGACATTGTTGGCCCTTCGTTCGCATCACTCTAAATACAGAAGATTCTCGCCTATCATCGATTTGAGCGAAGTGTGAGCTTTCATCACGCTTCGCTCACATCAAGGATGAAATGCTCCGAAATGGAGCTTTTTCGCTCGTATTGGCAACACTGACAATAAATATAGTCGACAGACCACACTCGAAATATTAAAATACCGGAAAGTAGTTGTGTAAGCACTCCCTGTTTGAAGGTCGTTTAAGGACACTTTGGATGAGTTTTCGTTGGATGAAAATACGGTGGATCGAAAAATTTTGGATGTTAATACTTTTGATGTAAATTGGTTTTGATGGAATTTCGGTGGACGTTTTTATTTTGGACAAAATCATCAGTGGACTGAATTAATTTGGACGTTTTTTTTTTGGATGTTTGGATGATTTTGTGTGGACCCGGAAATATACAGCACGAAAACCGGGCGAAAAGACCTTTTTTTCAGGATCAACGAACTGGGATGGAAACAATACATGAGCGTTGTTCATTTTCGGTTTTACGCCAATCCGGAAATTAGATTGAAGCAGCGGTTTGTTTATCAGCGAAGATCAATTAAACACCGCACAAAATGTCTACACACGTTACTAATTGTTGCTCTTTTCATATAGAGGGTGGGCCAATAGTGCGTGGACGGACGATTGCTCGGAAATGCAAAAAGATATCAATATGAAATTTTTGCTATCGATTGATGTTAAGCTTGGGCGTATTTCTCAATTATTTTGGATGTTAGTGCCAAACTATATACAGAGTGGCCACACAAAGTTATGTTTTTTTTAAGTAGGACACCCTATACATTTTGTTATATTCAAGTTGTTCTTTTTAAGTGCTTTAAGAAAATATAAGCATATGTGGCCTTTATACTACGCGTTTAGGAAATATGGGGGTTTAAGTGATAAAAATCGGCCATCTTTGGGCGTTCAGAGCTCACTTACAAAAGAAAATTTAAAAGCGGATTAATTCGCAACTTGGAGTTGCACTGATATACAGGGTGATCGTTATTTGAAAAACCGTGATTTTCTCGATTTTTTCAAATGGCAACACCGTATTTTTTGGATGTTGTTATATGGGGCTTGAGCTCAACTTTTACTTCTATGAAGCATGTCCTATACCTATATCTATTTAGATTTTGAAAATAACATGCCACGTGAACTTGTTTATTTAAAAGAGTAATTTTTGTAACGTGCATCTACTAAAAAATATGTAATAGTTAAAATATTTATAGATTTTTATATGATATTTATAGATTAAGCAATACGTTTATGTTTTAAGTATTTTCCTTCATCTGATTGTCCAAAATATAGCTCTTGGCCAATCAGATGAGCCATATCCAACTACACCAAGAACTCAAACAAACAGACTATCAAATTAGATCCAATTTTTGTAATTGGATGCAAGAACAAATTCACCGTAATAATGATTTTTACGAGAACGTGTTATTTTCTGATGAATGTACACTCCACCGAAATGGCTTTGTTAATCGACATAACTTTCACTACTATTCCGACAATAACCCACAACATTTTCGGTTCACAGCCAAGAAAATGGTCAATTAATGTTTGGGCAGGAATAATCGGGAGATATGTTATTGGACCGTTCTTTTTCGACGGGACGTTGACTGCTGTTACATACCACCAATTCTTAGAAAAAAACTTGTTTGAATTATTAGAGTATATTCCGTTGACTCAACGCAGAGACATGTATTTTCAACAAGATGAAACGCCGCCTCATTATGCTAGAACCATAACCAACTTGTTAAATAACACATTCGCTGAGAGGTGGATAGGAAGAGGTCGACCTGTACGTTGGCCTGCCAGGTCACCCGACCTAGCACCATTGGACTTCTTCTTGTGGGGTTATGTAAAAGACAAGGTGTATGAAACGGAACCTACAACAGTGGAAAATATGAAACATCGTATTCGCAACGTTTTCGCAACAATTATTCTTGATATGTTACAAAGCGTTAAGGAAAATTTTAATAAAAGAATTGAGGCGTGTTTAGGACAACAGGGTCGACACTTTGAACACTTAATGTAGAAATGAACATTAAGGCTGTGTACAAACAACTTAATTAACTATGTTTTCTTTTTTATAGTAATATTACTAAATAATAAATATTCTGACAATCATTATTAAAAAAAAATAAAATTGCATAGTAGTAGACTATACCACATTTATGCTATTTTTATTGCATGCAATGGCTAATAAGATGTCAGTATTCAGTCAGCTGACTATTACGCATTTGCCAAAAATTAATCAACTGACAGAATACTTTCATTGGCCATTGCATGCAACGAAAATTGTATAAATGCGATGCCGGCTTTAAGAAAGTTGGTAGGCTGAGCCCTTCTGTATACCCCAAGTACAACGTGTAGGATCAGGAGGTGAACACTGCCGGATCCGATACGTTATTCTTGGGCTGATCCACTTAACCTTAATAATGTTAATTGAAGAATTGACCAACTCAAAGTCAAAGTCTCATAATACATTAAATAATTGCGTTACTAGAGTTTCGCTCCTGAGAGCATCATCATCATTTTAGGCGTCTGATGATGCTCTCAGGAGCGAAACTCGAGTAACGCAATTATTTAATGTATTATGAGACTTTCACTTTGAGTTGGTCAACTCTTCATTTATCATTATTAAGGTTAAGTGGGCCAGCCCAAGAATAACGTATCGGATCCGGCAGTGTTGTGGGTGTGAAAATACTTAAAACATAAACGTGTTGCTTAATCTATAAATATCATATAAAAATCTATAAATATTTTAACTATTACATAAACCCCCATATTTCCTAAACGCGTAGTATAAAGGCCACATATGCTTATATTTTCTTGAAGCACTTAAGAAGGGCAACCTGAATATAATAAAATATATAGGGTGTCCTACTTAAAAAAACATAACTTTGTGTGGCCACTCTGTATATAGTTTGGCACTAACATCCAAAATAATTTAGAAATACGCCCAAGCTTAACATCAATCGATGGCCAAAATTTCATATTGACATCTTTTTGCATTTCCGAGCAATCGTCCGTCCACGCACTATTGGCCCACCCTGTATATGATAGGCATGTAGGTCATTCTAAAGAGCTAGTGACGAAGGCTGAAAAGAATTTGAAGAAGCTGTCTAACACGCAAAGCTCAGGCAATCGACTGTGTTCAGATTTTAGGTTCAGTTGCAAACAGTTGAACTCACATGTAACTTTTATACAATAGTGTAAATGGTATACGAAAGCAACAAACTACCAGTTTTAATTACAGTTTAAGGGGTAGGTCAAGATATTCAAGGCTCCTCAATGACGAGCTGAAAAATGTAACTTTCCATTGATAAAATCGATCATACCAAAAACAGTTTTTGGAATCTCACTCTAAAAATATAACACATATATATATAAAAATAAACACAAAAAATTCTTAATCCCCCAATTGGCAAAACTAGGAGATACTGTATGTGAGAGCTCGCGACAGAGCATTTATATATTGTGTCACAGATATAGATTTTAGTTGCACATCAACCCTTAGTGAGTATACATTACCAGTGCCTAGTTTCTTTCCCCTACACTAAGGAGTTGTGCATCTAAATGAATCGAATTTTTACACCATTAAACATAAAATCGCTTCTACAAATCAAATTAAGTTTAGTCGGTTTTAAAAGGAAAAAAAAACTGAGGTTAGCTGAGGTCCTGCACAACACCTTTTGTGGTCAAACAACAAACATTCTTCAAGACAATCTAGCTTGCTATAAAATTGTATAAGTAGACTTGCTGAGGCAAACTATGCACTTACCCAACATTTTCTAAATAAGTGGATAAAAGTTTGGTAAAAGCTGCCACCCACAATAACTCAAACGGACAAAACGATTTTAATCTGCCCGTTTTACTCTTCCACTATACGTTACGATAATTAATCAAGTTTTTCAAACTTTTTATACCCCTTGGATATTACCACAACAGACTGAAGAAAATCCAGCTGAAGTGACATTAAATTACGGCCAGTTCACCTTTATTATTTCATTTTCTTTGACTGGTAAGTCTGAAATTATTAAATACTGTTTCTTAAAAGTCGAAAATCTCATTATGTCTTCGTCAGGTTGTCTGCGTCCTTTTAAAATTAATGAAACGAATTTGTCACCGACCCTGCTGGTATGAATAAAATCCCTTCTTGTTAATTCCGCTTGTCGTTGACATAATCAATATCCAAAATTAATATTCATTAAATGTTGTTTAGAGTTTCGCTCGACATTCAGATTCTGGCTTAATTATTTTTCCTCGTAAATAACATTTAAAGGAAAATAATTGGGTGAGTTCTTCTTTGACATTGCAGTCGTTAAAGGTAGATCTCATGTAATTGACAAAATAAGAACGTATTTAAAAACAGGATACTATTTAATTAAATAGGTAGGTTCTTATTTCCAATAGGATACAAACCCGGTTATCATTAGAAAACATCATCTAGACTATTTTTGACAGAAAAGGTGACACAATTAAAGTAAATAGGTTTTTGTTTTCTCATCTTTTTCTTTTGACATTTCACAGCCTACTAGATGACGATTTTAAATGAATACCCCCTATACAATTTCACATTGGTAAAATGTTTGCTAACAAATTTGTATAACACCTAACTAAACATATCGAGTCATATGCTTTTCACTAAATTAAACATGAGTTATAAATATTTTTAGAGAGTGAAAACGAAATAACTAAAAATGCACTATAGAAAATAAATTACCAGTTAGATGACGTTAATTATGACAAAAGTCACAAAGCAATAACATAGGTGCAGATGAGCAAAATGAGCTTCTTTAAACAATTTATTTTCAAATAATTATACAAAACACCTTTTTCCAAAATTCATGCTTTAATTATGTCATCATAATTCTCCCCTCAGTATATCACGAAAAATATGGCACCTCTATGTAAGCAACTGGCATCCTTGTGACCGAATCTGACAGGCCATAAACATGGAAAAAAATACAAGAAAAAATGTACTTTTCGCAAACATTGGGAATATACGTATGGATTTGCACCCCGATGGCACTAATTAATAAATCGTAAATAATATATCCTGCAGTTAATAATTTTGCAAATTTCGTTGAAAGGCAATATTGAGGTAATTAACAAAACGTATTAATTAGGACGCCAGTATTTGCTGTAAAAATTTGTCAATTTTTACAAACCGCTTTTAGCGTTTATTGATGTCGAATAAATTTCCTATGGTAACAATGATTTAATTTAATTTGAAAGCAAACAAAACAATTTTTTTAAGGAATTTTTACCACCATTTTGATTGATCATTCTTTTGTGACAAGCAAAGAAAAAATAGGGACCTAACTAGTATTTAGGGAATTTGATATAGACAAGAAATAATTTCCAGCTATGGAGTAAAAATTGGAAACATAAAAATACCTTCAATAATAATGGTTAATAAAATAATTTCCTTTTCCGAAAACCAAAAAATTTCATTTAGCAGAGATTTTACGCGTTAAGAAGCGTGGTATGTTTTTTCAGGAATTGGTTAATCCTGTAGCTTAACTTTTCAGAGAAAAGTATATCTATCTGTGTTGAAGTTTTACTGATAGTTGTAAAAGTCACCCTAAAGTCATTTTGCGATCTAGCCTTCATTAAGTTCTACGCACTTTTTCCACGGTTTTGTTAGCGATATAGTATCCAAAGAAACACATTTGGTAGTGTCTATAAAGAGTGTAACCTCATGTACTGCCTGATTCACTTCATTACTACTTTGAAGTTTCTTCTGACCGAATGTGTCTTGAAGGCATCCCAAAACAATCTTTGTTGTTCTCTTGGTTTCAGGCTAATAGTGTACCCAAGACTCATCTCCAATCACTAATTAGTAACTACAGTATCTCCTTCTTGACACCGACGCAGAATTATTTGTTCTGTGGTCAGTTGCTTTGCTCCCCTCTTGCTGATTTTATGGAAATTGAGGGTGGATATCACGCTTAATGTGGTGCAAAGATACATAATTTGTTTTTAAATCTGCAGAAATTTCATCCAGGATATAAAGGCAATTGTCTTTTACTAAGGCTCCTTTAAATGCGGGATTGGACTCACTGGGTGTTGCAATACAATCTTGATTTGTTGATCCATTCATGCACTTCGTGTCTTCCTTCGCGATGAATATCGATAGGTTCTATGCCTTCGCTGGTAAAAAAGAAAGGAATTATTGAAGGATGTTCCTACCTACTACAGTGCTCCAGTGGAGATACCATTTTAAACCCTCAGAGTGACAGCACCCGGAATTCTTTGTGTGCTATGTCAACAACTAAATCTCAAAAACATAATTTCTGCCAAATTTGAAGAGACAGTTTAACATCGTGCATATTTCAAGGCGCTTTTGATGTTTCCATTTGACTCTACCTCGTATAATTACTAGTACTAGGTTTTTTAATTTACACCCTGTAGCGAGGTGAATAGGTTTTACATACGTGTTACTACTCTTATGAAATGGAGAGCGATTACATGTCTTTGATCACACTTAACCACAAGAGTCACTCCTCCTGTCCTTTGACTAGGTTTCTGATGGCTTTCCATGCTACTTGTCGCTGACCAAATCAATCTCCTTGTGCTTTCTTGACATGCCAGTGTTTTGCTACCAGTTAAATAGTGATACAATATACTTTCGCCTTCAAGTTGCATTCTAGTACATCTATTTAAGGTTTCATTCCTCATAGATTGCTATAAATTTTAAGTTTTTCCTGTCTGCTTCTTTCATATCTATCTATAGTGATAGAAATTTTTAGCTTTTTCGCATTAAACTTTAGTTTAAAATATGCAAAAAGGCAATATTTAAAAATATTTAAGAGATAATTTAATATTATTAATATTTAAGAGAGTAGTAAGTACTTTTGGTTAACATATACATTTAGTAACTTTGTCCCACATTTCAAAAAGAAACTTTAATTTATCTTTTATGTTATATTTTTTTTTTGTTTTACTCTAGAGCACTTTCTTGTATTTCATCTTTGTTTTATGTTTGTTTTCTATAATATTTAAGCTTTGAAACAAATGGTATAATTCAATGTCGGTAGGGGTATTAGCCCTCGAAGTAGTTGTTTCTATTTGTTTCCTTTTTTATGTATAACTACAAGATTTTGAAAATGCCGAAAGCAGACAAGTTTTCAAATTTCCAAATTGTAATTATACATGTGTTTGGCTTATAACTTTGATTTTTTTTATTGCTTTATTAACTCATTTTAATATTTTTTTGCTTTATAAAATGAGCTTTGAAACAAACAGTGTAATTCAATGCCGGTAGGGGTATTAGCCCTCGAAGTAGTTGTTTCTGTTTGTTTCCTTCTTAACAGCTGCAATATTTTTGGAAACATTGAAAGCAGATTAGTTTTCAATTTCCAATTAGTAAATATTGCCTTTTTGCATATTTTAAACTAGAGTTTCCTGCAAAAATACTAAACATTTTTACCACTAACATATTTCGCAGAAAATAAATCTCTTTCAACTTTCATATCTTTCTATATTTTGCTGGGCTCCTTTGCCCGCTAAATTGAAAGGGTTTGCCATTTTTATCTCATGCATGCACCTTAGATTCCAGGCCAATGGCATTTAGATCAATATCAAGGCTTCCTAAGAATATCTTCAAATATTTATGCATATTGTCATCAAACACCAACGATTTTGTGGGCTTGAATGTGACTTCAATTCTGTCTCGATATATAGCCTCGGGCATTCGTATCAGTAGTCTCCCGTGCAGCATGGGAGACTTGAATCTTGTAATGTTTCTTCTTCTGGTAGAGCACGAGCTGGGTTCTGTCAGGATTGACCGACAATCCCAACTTAGTGAATAACTATTCTCTTACGATAAATATCACTTGCATGCGGTCATTCGGTGCCAACAAACTTGCCCTCTCCAAAGCGTCTCCAAAAGAGTTTCCATCAATAGAAACTATAGTCAAAATGTAGCTCTTCTTGAATTTTAACACTGAAGAAGGTTAAATGAATATTGATAGTCGATACTTCGTCTGGAGCTCATGAAAGAGGTCTATGTGCTGTCCTAATTCTTCAAATATCAATAACTGCCTTATAAATCGTAACGACACAAATCGTGACCATAATTCTCAGAAAGGAAAATACCAGTACTAATTTATTCTTAAGAATAAATGAGAGAAAAAGAAACAGAGGTGACGGAAGAGAAGCTTGAAGAGAGAAGCAAACACAAAGACGCTACGCCTTTAAGAATAAAGAATATGTGGGAGAATTAGAAGGAAGAGAGACAAAAGATATGCTGTTCAGTCTGCAAGTTTTACTTCAGTATTGTAGCGACACGAACTGCTATATATCGAACCGAGAAAATTTGTCTCCATACGCAATTTACTTAGTTTACTTAATAGAATACGCAATTTATAAAAGTTAAAAATAAAATTGACAACAGAAAACATTTTAGATTGTATAATGAGACTTATCTTCGTTTGACTCTGGTTGGTCAATTATCTTCAGCATTTGACTTCTGGAATTAGATCTCTTCGTCTAATAATTTACTATTTACCTACATTTTGGTTGTTTTATACATGCAAATGGAGCTTTATCAACACCATGATAGCTCCGACTAGATTTATTAAATTAATATTGCTGTTCAGTTCAGCTTATAACGTTCAGCTTGTGGCATCAGCAGCAACCAAAAGTAGACATAAATTTATAACAGTTTTTTTCTTCGACTAAAATAACAAATATCATATAGTCTAAAACGTTCACAAGTCACGTCGCATAATATCTCAAATGTGGCATTACGTCTAGTTTTCATGATATTTATTCTATTGGGAATTATTCGAGGATGGAATATAAACAAACTCGACCGCTATAAAAGATCAATTTTATATTTTATTGAAGCAAACCACAATGAGCCGAACTGGAAATATTGTGCAATAGCATTGTTTAATAAAATACCAAAAACAGACCTTTGGAAATATTTTTTTTTGCAAATCGATTTATTGACTAAATACTAAATATTTCGCCGAATACCAAAGTTTAACCTGGTTTAATTGTCCCGAATGAATATTCATGCCATGTTATCCCCATAAACCGTTGTAATTATTATCCACTTCAGTACACGTTTGGACTTTCCCCGAGCAACTCTGAATTAAAAAGTAATTATCGTTTGCAAAGATCGTGTAAAAATTAACGTTTGGCAACTTTTTTAATTGAAAAAGCTTCGTTATTGTTTTAATTAAACTTTCTTCTCCTTTTAATTAACAAACAGGTTTCTCCCTGATACGGTGACGCTGAACACATTTTTAAAAAACTTTTTGAGTTTTGCATATTAAACAAAAAGCGTCCGATGGCAGATGTGCCCCGTCTTTACTACGTAATGAATAAGAAAACAGGAATATCGTTCCCTAGGGACGAGGGACACTAAATAATGTCTTAACACTTTGCGTGAAACGCGATCTTTCGCCCGTATACTCGCAAAGTGGCTGTTTTAGACTTTTATCTCCACAACCGTATTTTTTTTTTAAACAAACAATAGCCTATTGTCTATCTCAATAAAATTATTGTCACTGTTATAGAACTTGGTTAGTTTTGAGGAAATATGCAAATAAACATATGTAAATAAATTAATTTCATTTGGGAACGCACATATAATGTATATTAATGAATTATTGTTCTAATGAAATTTTCGCCTGCTAGAACGCAATATAATTAACCATAAAAGACATGGACACTATCGTGGACAACTTTTCTTTTAAGTTAAAGCTGTTAAAGGTTTTGTTCTTTCGGAATTTGTTTTATTTCTGCTCAGGTTTTTAGATGCTCATACTAAAAAAAATTTGGCTTATACTTCTCAAATATCAATTATATCTAATTATCTATGTTATGTGTATTAAGAGTTAAATAAAAATTATAAATTAATTAAATAAGAGTTAGTTAAAAAAATTAGTACTTTGGTTACTAATTATAGAACAATGTAGCTCTTCTATAGCAATTTTCTCTCCACCGTCATTTTAGTGGCCGTCTGTCTAACAGCAGCTAAAACAAACATAGTTTTAATTGCACGTGATTAATTAAGATAAATTAGAAGCACATGAAATAGTCCACCAAGTGGACCGATTTAAGTCCATCCTACTTTTTTTCACTTTTTTCCATTTTCTCTTTCACCACCATATGTCCTATGGGTGCTATTTATTTGATCAAAACGTAAAAAAAACTTTTTGAAATTTCTGTAAATTAGAACGAGGGAAACGATTAGTGTCGATCGAACTCTCTTTCGGTTTTCTTCTTGATATTCTCTTTCACCTTCTACCAGCAGATGTCCTGTAGGTGCATTTTTTTCGGAGATATGCCCCTTCGATGGTCAATTTTGGGCACCGTTTGAGTCGCCTTTGTGTGCATTAAAAAAATACTTTTGGGGCTAATTTTATTCTAGATAAGTTTGTTGCATTTTTAGAGGATCGCGTGTGTCCTGTCTAATTAAATGCAGGAAAAAAAAATGTTATATTTTTGGCCAGGTTTGGCCAAACTTTGAGAGGATTGACACACCCTTATTCATAATTGTCAATTTTATTCTAGTTTCCATAATTTTTTTTTATATAAATGACAATGATCTTCTAGTTGTTCCTCATAACTTTGTGAGGTAAGACAGACACAACAACAATCCTCAAAAAAGGTTAGTTCAGGTTTACTTTTTTTTACTTTTTTATAATTGCCAATTTTATTCTAATTTACATACAAAGTTTTTTATATAAATGACAATGATCTCCTAGTTGTTCCTCATAACTTTGAGAGGAATGACACACCCTTATTCATAATTGTCAATTTTATTCTAGTTTCCATAAATTTTTTTTATATAAATGACAATGATCTTCTAGTTGTTCTTCATAACTTTGTGAGGTAAGACAGACACAACAACAATCCTCAAAACAGGTTAGTTCAGGTTAGTTCAGGTTTACTTTTTTACTTTTGTATAATTGCCAATTTTATTCTAATTTACATACAAAGTTTTTTATATAAATGGCAATGATCTCCTAGTTGTTCCTCATAACTTTGAGAGGAATGACACACCCTTATTCATAATTGTTAATTTTATTCTAGTTTCCATAAATTTTTTTTATATAAATGACAATGATCTTCTAGTTGTTCTTCATAACTTTGTGAGGTAAGACAGACACAACAGCAATCCTCAAAAAAGGTTAGTTCAGGTTTACTTTTTTTACTTTTTTATAATAGCCAATTTTATTCTAATTTACATACAAAGTTTTTTATATAAATGACAATGATCTCCTAGTTGTTCCTCATAACTTTGAGAGGAATGACACACCCTTATTCATAATTGTCAATTTTATTCTAGTTTCCATAATTTTTTTTTATATAAATGACAATAATCTTCTAGTTGTTCTTCATAACTTTGTGAGGTAAGACAGACACAACAAACCTCAAAAAAGGTTAGTTCAGGTTAGTTCAGGTTTACTTTTTTACTTTTTTATAATTGCAAATTTTATTCTAATTTACATACAAAGTTTTTTATATAAATGACAATGATCTCCTAGTTGTTCCTCATAACTTTGAGAGGAATGACTCACCCTCATTCATAATTGTCAATTTTATTCTAGTTTCCATATTTTTTTTTTATATAAATGACAATGATTTTCTAGTTGTTCTTCATAACTTTGTGAGGTAAGACAGACACAACAACAATCCTTAAAAAAGGTTAGCTCAGGTTAGTTCAGGTTTACTTTTTTACTTTCATAATTGTCAATTTTATTCTAATTTACATACAAATTTTCTTATATAAATGACAATGATCTCCTAGTTGTTCCTCATAACTCTGAGAGGAATGACACACCCTTATTCATAATTGTCAATTTTATTCTAATTTACATACAAAGTTTTTATTATAAATGACAATGATCACCTAGTTGTTCCTCATAACTTTGAGAGGAATGACTCACCCTCATTCATAATTGTCAATTTTATTCTAGTTTCCATAATTTTTTTTATATAAACGACAATGATTTTCTAGTTGTTCTTCATAACTTTGTGAGGTAAGATAGAAACAACAACAATCCTCAAAAAAGGTTAGTTCAGGTTAGTTCAGGTTAGTTCAGGTTTACTGTTTTACTTTTTTATAATTGTCAATTACACTTACTGTTGTCCTATTTTACCTCCCACTAACGGATTCCGTAGATACAGGTACATTTTTGGAAATACATCTCTTGGATTTTCGATTTTTAGACACTTTTAGAACTGAGCTTTTGTCAAAAAATCACTTTTGGGTATATTTTCTAACTAATCAACAACGACAACACGATCAAAATATAACTATTTTTGGCTCTTCTTGTTCTGGTGGTATATTTTCGGAGATAGACCCCTTCGGTGGTGGAATTTTAGGTACTTTTAGAATCGAGTTTTTCCCATTTTAAAAATAATTCACTTTTTCACTAATTTCATTCGATTTAAGTTTATTGTGTCATTAGGGTCTTGCTAGCGTCCAATTTTGATCAAAACTGTGATATTGATCGGAATCACAATTTGAGTAAGGTATAAAAAAATATATTATATATTTTTAAGTTGGCGTAAGGGGGGAGGGTAGTATTATTTTTCAATTTTAGAGCGATTGGACTAGTTGGAGTGATTGCAACTCCTCTTCTTGATGACCTCTTTCAAATTCCACCAACCAAAGACCCGTAGGTGCTATATATTTCGGAGATAGATCTCTTCAGCCGTCGATTTTGAGGCTTCTCTCTGAAAAGTCGCGCTTGGTGCTAATTTCATTCGATTTAAGTTCTTAGGGAATTGCGAACGTCCCATTCCAATCAAAAACCGGAAACGAAATATTAAATTATTTGTGAAAGACTGGTATAGCTTGCGAAGGAGCGTGGCATGTGAGATGGACTCTAAGGCCTTATTGAGATCACAAAATGTGCATGCTGTGGATTGCTTCTTCCTGAAAGGTTGCCAGAATACAGGATTCAAGAGTCTACAACCATACTTCATATGGTTGTATTTCGCATCTATTTAAATTCAAATTGGCAGTCCCAAAAGTGCTTTACTAGTTTTTATGGTTAGTAGTTTGCGTCCCGAATGTTGTAAAGTGGTCTTCCAGTGTAGCGGATTTGGGACAGGGTAGAATGAAACACTTTCAAATCGCCGATGTTTCGACCATATATTTGGTCTTTTTCAAGATTGTTTGGATCTAAAGGGTTTCCTGTCAAAGTGTGGATAACTCGTATTCATGACACATGTACAATTTTTGCGATATCATTATCGATATGCGGCCCACCAGGACAAATAACGGGGAACGATCGACAAGCAAACTGATACTCCAGACTCCGACAGAGTGTGTGTCTACTTAGTGGATTTGCCCTTTTTCCGATAGTCTCGCAACCAGGTATTACTTTTCGAGCAGTGCTTTAGATTGAATACCAATTAAATTAAACACCCTAACATGATACCGAGCACATCAATTTAATTGTAAAAGTAAAAAAAAAGTTTTAACAACCGCTGTTATTATCATTCCCTAAAGAATGTTTAGAACAGAAATAAACCTTTCGCAATGACTGAATTTAAATCAGCAATTTTTGGAAATGTTTCCACCGTGAGTCTCCATAAACCAACGTTTTATGGTACATTTACAACTTTGTTGTCTTTTAGTACGACACTATTTAAGTGAAATTCTGCAAGTTCGATTCCGGTTAAAGTTTCAAATGTATGTTCTAAACGAAAATTTTACGTCCTATGAAGGATCCAAATGCAACCAGCTCTAAAATAATAATTGTAACTCGTGGCCAATTTCCATTTCGGCATGCGCCTGATGAATAAATAAAAGCAAAATGTACCCTTTATGAATTGAACATACACATAATTTATGAAATGCCTCTTGCATAATTAATCGCCTTAACCTATATCCTTCAATTCTTAAAGAGGGTTGGTGAGTATACTAAAACCTGCCTGTTTCTGCTCTATTCACTTGATAGATATAGATAAAGGGCATTTCTCTTAAATAAAAATAATCTAGATTAACTAATGTAATATATTAAAGAAGAATTAAAGGTAACATCAGAAGCTTGTTGACTGTTCTTTTCCTTCCATTTGATAGATGTAGATAAGACGCGTTTCTCTTAAATAAAAAAGTCCAGATTAACCAATGTGATATATTAAAGAAGAATTATACCTAAAACACTAGAGGCTTCATTTTATTCATTACATTTTTTGAGTGTGAGATATTGCTTTGCATAAATCGTGGTTGGGGAACAGTAATAATTTATTCATCAAAAAAATTGCGGATTTTGTCGTGCCCTCCGTTTGCTGAAAACCTGTGGTTTTGGGGTCTAAATCTGGCCTTTTAATTTTAATGAATCCCAAAACTTTCCTTTATTTTCCTGTACACTCTCCACGTTGCGAATTTAATGGACGTTGAATTCATCAATTTTCTTTGCACTTGAGGTTCTTAAAATTAATCTAAAGTGTATTTACTTAATTCAGTCAGTGAGTGGCAACAAAATAGATCTTCAGCTGTTCCTAATACATAATACTAATAATATCAACAAATTTCTAATTAAATAAATATTCTGTTGCCTTGAGCTTACTCAGTAAATCTAGATTAAGTAATTAAAGTTATACTCGCAGTTTAATTACTGTTATATTAAAACAGGAATATATTTTCTAGAATTTAGCAGCAACTGAAACCCAGACTCTGGGCGTTTACAACTTAATTTATTGCCTGTTCCTGTAGGGATTACAAATTTATCTATCTAGACTGCTATAGATAATCGACGTGTTTGCCAGATAAATCAAGTTTTTTGCAAAAAAAAAGGTAGACGTTATTATTTATATACGTATATACAAGAAGAAGAGAGAACTAATACTAGTTAAGTACTTACTTTATATAATGTCATAAACAAGTACTATTCGACACTTGCACCACGTTACTCTGTAGCAACTTTGTTGCAGTGTACCGTGTTCTTTTAATACAATATAAAAATGCTCTGATGTAGTCTTTCCAAGACAATTATTGCACATATATCATGTTAAGTCAGTTCATGTCAGGTTAGTTCTGGTTATGTCACGTTAGATTAGTTTAGGTCAGTTGTTTCAAAGTCAAATTGTTGAGTAGTCAAATTGTTCAATCTCAGAACTTGATTTCACAGTCTCATGCAAAATGTTCTGTGGGCACGTTATAAGAGAAGATTGATTGTGGTTTACGTCTGTTTTAAGACACAAAAGTTTTCTGATTTCAGGATTATCTGCGAAACCGAGTTGTTATTATTTTTAGACGAGATATGGAGGAGATAAAAGTTTTTGGGACTGATGATCGAGGTTGTGATTGACAAAGATGAAGTAATCCTGTCCACAAAACCAAGACTGAAACACCAAAGTGCTTCACTGTTAACTAAGCGAACTTCCTGGGACAAATTTTGAAATAATACAGTGGAGTAGGTACTAAAAGTCAAGTACAAGTCTAAATTCGACCGTCTTTATAGTGCTTTGCAGTCCTAAGGGCGACTTTTACAATTTTTTAGTAAAACTTCAGTTTGAAGTTAAAACACCAGAAATAACGTACGTTGCATTGTTTAGTTGATATATAAATAATGTACGTTATATCTGATGTTTTAACTTCAAACTGAAGTTTTACTGATAGTTGTAAAAGTGTCCCTAAATGTAGACTTGAGTCAAGGGTGCGATTATAACGTGAAAAAAAAATCAGGAAGGGTTTCTTAAATATCCTTTTTTTTATGCAGCTTTCTCGACAAAGTTATTTGCGAGCAGTGAAGCAGGGCTAGGACGTTATACACGACCCTATTTGTTTGCCATATGTTCAGAATTTTAAATGATTTACCAGACTCAGGTATAATATAATAATACGCCGTAATAGGAATAACCACCTACGTTCAGTTAACAATGACATCCGATATACATGCAAGCTCAAGTGAACATAATGAAACGCGAATGACGATAATTAAGTCCTGGTGAAAACCATTTTCCATCGAATACCGAGAAGATATTAAATATCGGCTTTCACTAGTAAACGCTGTGAGTTTAATTTATAGCTCAATCGTGTAGGGATTACGAATTTATCTGATTCCGATCGCCGAGGATCGAAAGGTCTCGTTGAAAAATCACAGCTATTCCGTCCTAATAATGACATATTCAGCGTTCACATGGAGACTATTCTCATATATTACAAATAGAAAATATCTAGAAAAGTTATAAGGTGGAAGGTCTGCAGATAAGGACGTTTTTAGAATATAAATTGGTTGAGCATTAATGTATGTACATAAATCAGATATGACCTTTGAAAAATAGAAAGGTAGTAGTTTTAAAGGCAAAAAAAAACTTAACACATTAAAATTTTTTTTCTTTATGTTTTAGAATATAAAAATTTCTGATTTTGAATCATTTAAAAAAATTTTTAATAGCTTAAAGGTATACATACTCACTGTGCATTCCTAGATAAAAAGTTTGTTTCAATACCGCTACACTGCTATGTGCAATCACTTAATATAACTTTTGGTCAGTGTGTGACATGGAAAAACAGTTTTAGAGGGAGCTTATAGTTAAAACCCTTGCTTTTAGAGAAGATCAGATTGCCTAAATAAGTAACTTTCAAGTTTATTCTATTCATATATTCAAAATTAAATAACTAACGAAAACTTCTTTTGTTAATTTTCCATTGGTAATATTGTGCCCTTAGCAGCTAATTAAAACAAGACATTAGAAATACTCTCTTCAGAGGCGTCAATTGTTATAAAGCTCTCGTTCCTGGTTAATTAATACATTAAAGCAAATGCAAGCAAATGTCTTTGGTACACTGATTAGAGATAGAAAATAGAAATATACCAAAAGTTACCAAAACCCTAGCTTTCTCAATAATGAATATCGAAAAGCTTTGACCACTTATTCTACTCCGTTTTTCTTTCTGGAAAGATAACGGAGTCTTATTCAAATTCTCATTATTGCAACTAGTCAGTAACTCGTCGTTTATGATTAAAAAAAAAACAGACTATAAGCCAATCAATTCACCATAGATCTAAAGCCTAGAGGCGAAAGACTTGTATAAATTACAGATTTATAAATAGTTAGAAAACTCCTAGCCCTAATTCACTATATAATAAAGCCACCATCCCGTGCAATTTTTTCACGAAGCTAGATAAACTCCCTCAGGATTTGTTTTTTTGGTCAAATTTTTTCCACAGATTTAACGCTGATGATGGCCGGAAGGCTAAAACCAGTCCGCGCCAAAGATTTCTTAGCGTCTCACTTCGTCTTAATGGTGTGAACAAATTGACGTTATATGTATATATGTACTCTCGTCTCTGGATTGAATAAATAGAAAATTTAAACTGACCAATATGAACATTATTAGCGTCTTTGGTAAACTGATTGGAACCCTTGAACATTATTTCTATCTAACTCTATCTCAACAGCTCGTTGAGAATAGGACTGGAGTCAGAAGAGAGATTAACAAAACTACAAGTTTCATAGTTTTTTAAAAACGTAAGACTCAAAATTAGCAGAAATGCCACTTATAAATTCCCACTCCTCACATTTAAAAAAACCGTGAGAAACAATAGTTACTACGTCAACTAATCAGTTATTACAAAACTCCCAGCCCTGATCGACTTTGATATTAAAGCAGCAACTCCCCAATATTCCCTTTTTTTTCTACTTCTTTTTTCTTTCTAGAAAGACATACAAAAATAGCAAAAACGTTTTTTCTTATATATTTCCACTGCTGACATTTAAAAAAAAGAGTGAGAAATTTTTTTTATTATTTCAACAAATCAGTTATTACAAAAGTCTTAGCATAGACAATAAAGCAACAACTGACAGTAACTCTTAGATATGCGTCTTATTAACCCTCTTAATTCACGAATAAAATGAACGATTCTATAGAGCAATCAGTTAACCATAGAAATCAAGCCAGAAGGCAAATAATTTGTCTAGATTACAGCTTTATTAATTGTTAGAGAACTTCTTAGCCCTAATCGCCTTATTTGATAAAGCCGTTATTTTGTGCAAAGTTTTCCACAAAGCTAAATAAACTCAGTTTTACACAAGCACACCCTCAGGCTTTGTTTTTGTTTGGTTAGACTTTCTCAAAAGATTTAACTCTAATGATGGTCGAAAGGTTAAAACTTCAAACGATTTCATTAAACATTTTTGCGTAACGTCGTGCCTTACCTGCCTCGAGTTAATGGTCCAACTGTAAAAATTACAGTTATTGTAACACTGTGTGTAACTCTATGGAGGAGCAAACGAAAAGCACAGACCAAGACCAAACATATGTTCGAAACGTCGACATATTTGGAATAACGGAAGTGTTTAATTTTTTTATTCAAAACAGGCTATAACACAAATTCGCACATTGGACAATCAACGATTTTTAAAGCGATCGTACTAAACAACAATACGCAATTGAAAGAAAGCAGAGATAGACATAAAACTCTCGTAGTTGGATAATTTGTACATCAAAGCAATAGAAAATTCCAGGCGGCCAATACGAACATGATTAACCTCTTTGGTAAACTGATTAGAACGGTTAAACAGTATACCAACCCGTTGACAATAGGACTGGAGCCAGAGCATTTTGAAACTAAAAAAGGTCTCAAAATTAGCAGAAATGCCACTTAGAAATTCCAACTCCTCACATTTAAAAAAATCGTGAGAAAAAGTCCTAGACAATAAAACTACAACTAAGAGTAACTCGTCAATATGCGTCTTATAACTCTCTTAATTCACGAATAAAATGAACAAACTATAGAGCAATCCGTTAACGTTATAAATCAAGCCAGGAGGCAAATAATTTGTCTACATTACAGCTCTATTAATTGTTAGAGAACTCCTGGCCCTAATCGCCTTATTTGATAAAACCGGTATTTTGTGCAAAGTTTTCTACAAAGCTAAATAAACTCAGATTTACACAAACACACCTTCAGGCTTTGTTTTTCTTTTGGTTAGACGTTCTCAAAAAATTTAACGCTAATGATGGCCGGAAGGCTAAAACTTCAAAGGATTTATTTAAACATTCTTACGTAACGTCGCGCTTTGTGGAGAAGCAAACGAAAAGAACTGAGGTAGACCAAAAATATGATTGAAACGTCGACATATTTGAAATAATGGAAGTGTCGCACATTGGACAGTCAATGATTTTTAAAGCGATCACACTAAGCAACAAAACGCAATTGAAAGAATGCAGAGATAGACATAAAACTCTCGTCCCTGGACAATTTGTACATCAAAGCAATAGAAAATCTCAGGCGGCCAATACGAACATGATCAACGTCTGTGGCAAAACTGATTAGAACGGTTAAACAGTATACCAACCGGTTGACAATAGGAATGCAACTTATAAATTCCCTTTCCTCACATTAAAAAAAACCTTGAGAAACAATAGTTACTATTTCAACTAATCAGTTATTACAAAACTCCCAGCCCTGATCGACTTCGATAACAAAGCAGTAACTCCCCAATATGCCCATTGTAAAACCATTGATTCACGATGAGAATGAGTGTGCTATAAACCAATCAGTTGATAATCTAACGAAGCCAGGAAGCGAGAAACTAAATTACAACTTCCTAAATAGTTAGAAAGCTCCTAGTTCTATTTCACTTATATGATAAATCTGCTATCTCGTGCAAATTTTGAACTAAGCTAGATAAATTTGGTTTTTCCAAAAACACAGTTTCAAGCTTTGTTTCTTTTTGGTAGATATTTTCCACAAATTTAACGCTGATGATGGCCGGAAGGCTAAAAACCAATCTGCTTCAAGAGATTTCATTACCAATTTTTTCATAACGTCGCGCCTCGTCTATCTTGTGTTAATGGTCCAACCTTGTAAATTGCAACTAGAATGTCTCTATGGAGAAGCAAATGAAAAGCCCTTAGGAATATCTAATATAGCAGCGAAACGTCGGCATATTTGGAACAACAAAAGTGTTTAATTTTTTTACCGCAAACCACCTATACGGCACATGTTTAGTTTATTGGTGCAGTCCATTGCATTCATTATTACATATAATAATGAATGATTCTAAAAGCGATCACATTAAACAAACCTCAAAATACGCATTTGTTGAAATAAAAGAATACATATAATACTTTCGTGCCTGGATTGTTTATCCATTAAATCAATAATCCCAACCGACTAATATGAACAGTATTAGCACCGTTGGTAAACTGGTTAGAATAGTTGCCAGTCTGTTTGACAATAGAACTGGAGACAGGAGAAGTTATCAAAACTTATACTCATTCTTTTCTAATTCTTCCTTTCTAAAATGAGCCAGTAAGTAAATTATCATAAACCTCTATCATAATTTTCATTGCTGAAATTTTAAAAAGAATTTTTATTATTTCATTTAGTCGGTTATTACAAAACACCTAGACTGGATCTGCTTAGGTGATAAGGCAACAGCTAACAGTAACCCCCTAATATGCGGCTTGTTAACGCTTTTAGTTTACGAATAAAATAAACGGACCACAGATAAATCAGTTGAGGATAGAACTGAAGCCAGAAGGCGAAGAACTAGTTTAAATCACAACTTTCTAAATAGTTAGAAAACTCCTAGCCCTAATCGACTTATATGGTAAAGCTGCTATCTTGTGCAAGCTTTCTGCGGAGCTAAATGAACTCGGTTTTTACACAAACACAATTTACGTTTGTTTTCTTTTTTTTTTGGTCAGACGGTGTCCACAGATTTAACGCTGATTATGCCTGGAAGGCTAAAACCAGTCCGCGTCAAAGGATTTCATTAAACATCTTTTCGTAACGTCGGCGTCGCGTCGTGCCTTGTCTCTCTAGTTTTAATGGTGCAACCTTGTAAATTGCCATTAAAGGGAATCTTCTCTATCGAAAAGCAAATGAAAAGCCCTGAGAAAGACTAAATATATGGCTGAAACAACGGCATATTTGGGATAACAAGGGTGTTTCATTTCCCTGTCCCAAACCCAGTATACGACACATTTAACAAACAACGGTCTCATTAAATACACATGTGAAAAAAGCGCATTTGAAGGAATGAATACAATTAATTGACTGGGTTGGTCCAGTTGACAATTATTTTAAGTATTTCATTTTCTGTTATGGAGTTGCATCCAATTTTCCATCACCCACCTTGACTTGACAATAGCTTTGACTACTTAAAAAAATCATTGTAGTTTCATTAGAAACTTCTGCAAGGAAAACTTTTAGAAAGCAGTAAAATGTTTACGAAATACCACAACCGGAAATCTTAATCCGAATAATGCCGGGTGCAATTTCCATTCCCCGGTAACGGGGTGCATTTAGTAGCTGAAACCGGAGTAGTTCCGACCAAATGACGCCCCAGATAAAAACGTTGCAAATGAAGTTTTCCCAGTTTTATTTTTGGGTTTGTGGCCCGATTTGAGACCGTAGCGGTAAACTGTAGTGAGTTTTTATTTTTATTTCGTTTTATTGTCCATTCCCTCCGGTACATAAAGGGTTTCGTCCGTCGCTTTTTTTAGTTAAAGTTATCTCTATTAATATCGGCAAGAGTTAAAAGTTTCACAAGGGACCATATTAAGGTTTTTTTCTGGTCATCTTGTATTTTGCAAGGTACTTTCTAAGACATAAACAAAAAAATAACGAAAACAGAGAGTACACTGGGAATCATTTGAAATAATTTTTTTTTGTCTCTTATTAAGCAGCCTATTTTGAATGAGGTTTGAAGATGGGCCATTATGTTAAAACTTGATTTCGGAATAACGTACGCGTAATTTGAAAATTTGCGACTATTGAAGCTGTGGGAACATACATCGAAATAAAATATCTTTTGTACAATTTGCCGCAGTATCGAATTCTATAAACAATTGACGCACCCGGCGGTGCATTTGTAGTTTTTATTGGATTTCAATTACCCAATTCGCATATTTATGACCGTGACGTTGGTGTTGGTGGTTCTTGCATAATTATGGAGTAGTTTATTTGCCCCAGTTTATTTGCTGGATAAATAATATACGGTAAAACAAAAGCAAAGGCAGTTTTGATGATAAATAATTAACTGAATAACATACATTATAATTAGTTAGTTGTTGATTAAATGATGAATGCTACCTAGTTGTCCGGAAAAAATTCTAATATGCTCCTCCTACTCACCCATGTATTATACAGTATTAATCATATTTTTCAATGATCGCAATAAATAGTTAAACGCCCATTTTTTATCGCTAATTTTGCGGTTGAATGACCTAAGCTTTTGATAGCAGTTTTGACTCTTTCTCTTAACAACTCAGAACTAACTTCACATCATTCATTACACATCCTAATACTTATTTATGATATGAGTGTTAAAAGTGCGTTTTTGAGACACGCATATAAAAGTTTACAGAATGAGCGAAGTGTAAAGTAAGTTTGTAAAGTGTTGTGAGGAGGATGAAAAATACCGAAAATATATTCCTGGCATATTTTGAGGAAAAGTTGAAGGTTTGGAAAAGTTCATCCCTGTGCTTGTGGTCGCATTACTCGATGATCAAGGGTATGCTACGTCTAAACTGCAACATAGATATCACGAAGCATTTTAAAATCATTGCATATTTAAAGCGCCAAGGAGAAGGTTACCAACCCAAAAAAATCAATGATATTGACTAGGGACCAAATTGATCAGTTTTTGAAGACGATAAATATATTCTGATGAAGTTAGTTACGATTTTAGGAATATTTGGTGCTTGCCGACGAGAGGAATTTTATCAATTGACTCTCGACAGCATTGAAAAATTAGGTACTTCATTAATGGTTAAAATATCAGATACCATAACTAATGTTCCACGAAATTTCGCCATCGTTGAAAAGGTGTATTTGTATGTACTCTTCGTTCAGAAAATGTCGGACATCGGCGACTTTTAAAAAAATACGTAGAAAGCAAGTATACAAGAAATCTTGTAGGGTTCAATACGATTGTAAAAATACCTGCTGCTGTAACAAAATACCTGAAACTCTCAAATTGGACCCTCTATACAGGACTTTGTTTTCGCCGTTCTTCTGCGAGCTTGTTTGCGTATGCTGGAGCAAATTTGAGCACTATTAAGCGTCATGAAGGATGGAAATCGTCTACCGTTGCTGAGGGCTACATCGAAGATTCCTTGGAAACTAAGAATTCGATTGCCCGAAAACTCCTTGCGTAGAAAACAACAACAGCAGACGCTGCAATCAACGTCAACCAGAAACGAGGTGGTTTCTGTTCAAGCTCGTCATCTTTGAGCTTCTGCACTACTGTCTCTGGTAGAATTATAGAAGAAATTAATTTTACAAATTGTTCAAGTTGTATGATCAATGTTAATATTAATAAATAAAGTAAAAGTTGTGACAATTCTTTCAATTTTTGATATTTCATTTTAAAGTACTAGTGCTTAAAGTAGCGTTTAAAGCACTAGTGTTTTAAAATATAATTTTTTTTCAAGCGGACTAAAAGTACGTCATTTGTTTTCTCCATACACACACCTAAAGTGGACTTTCTAATCCTGAGACCAAAAGAGTAGCAAAAAAGTCCTATGCAGTAAAAGTAAAGTCAAAAGTCACCGCTACTGTCATGGTGGCGCATATATAACCGATGATCACTCACCAAAATTATTTAAACCCCAGATGACACCAGATAGATTGATCTGAGTGTATTGCCATCTTTACATTCTTATTGAAAAAACAAAGGATAGGAATACTCTCAGAGCGCTTGAGAGCACCACCAGAAACCCTTATTAATCGAAATCGCATAGGTTCTCGAATTCTGAGATCGTCTGTTAAATGTCATGCGCGTCATCATATTTATCTGTCTATATTGATAATAATGCTACAAATTTTTAGTTTACCATAATTTACCTAAACCACCTAAACCATTGCTTATGATTTCATACCATTAAAACCATTGAACATTGAAAACCACCGTTCTAACATATTTATTTTACAAATAATGTGCACCACCAATTGGGGAAATACCTAGACTCGCTTAAAGAGGATGAGAGAAAATTGCAAAACTGAATTACTCTGAAATAGACTTCCTATTTCTAGCATGCTTGAAAAAAAAATAGTATAAAAAAAAATAGTAAAAAATAATATAAATAGTAATATAGTTACTCGGAGCAAATAGTTATTTATGTATTAAGAGCGAAAAGTACAACTTTTTTGCTCGGAGAGTGAAGGTTGCCGCTCGACGCGAAGCGGAGAGCGGCAATCACTCGAGAGCAAAAAAGTTACTTTTTGCTCGTAATGCATACAACGTTTTTTCTGCAAACGATCAATTTCAAATAATGTGAATCACAACTGAGCATAACTGAAGTCACAATCTGAAAATTTAAATCAAAGTGACAATGACGTTTTAAATAATTGGTTGAGTGGTGGTAGTTGCTGTTGACAGCAAGCGATAAAATCTTTTTCGCTTGCTGTCCTGGGCAACGCGCGGAAAAGTAAACTCACATTCTGATCCTCAAAAATGGTTAGGTTTTCGTTTGTCTAATGAAAGCGTAAAATGCGTCATTATTTGACGTTTGTAGAAAAAGGTCTTTTTGTGCTTCGCCCAGTTGCAGGCCTCAGCTTCGCTTCGGCTGTCAATCTCTGGGCTCAGCACGAAAAGACCCACTTATACTCCTAGTGACATAATCTACTATTTTAAAGCTGGGGTGTCAAAAATGCGATTTTTAACACGTTTGTAGAAAAAATATTTTTTCTGCAAGGAATGAAACAGGTTTGACTGTTTACGGAAAAAATATCTCTCAAATACGTACAAAGAGCATTAAAACTTTTAATGCGTTTGTATAAAAAATATTGTATGGTATTCGTGTTAAAAGTGTTTTTAAGGAACTCAAGCGAATCGAATGGGAAAGTTTCAGATGCGTGCCTTAAAATTGCACTGTTAACACTTACGTCATAAATACTATCACTTTATCACTTTTTTTATATCACTTTTTCCTCTGTTTTGATGCCATATTTATTATCTACTTTAGTCAAGGCCCCTAAGAGATTATATTATTAGACTTTATTGATCCACTTCACTCACCAAAGCGTATCTATTGTCCCTGAGTACAGCAATAAAGGATTTATTAGAAATTCTTTTCCAAAACGACAGCAGAAAACTGAAGTAGAATATTATTTTTACCTTTTCACAGATTTCTTGGCGGACCTTTACCTCACTGCTACTTTAGCAACGTTAAAATCTCATATACGTTTGCCAGTTACTAAATTAAGTTTTGCTTTTATTACTTGGAGGGATAGTACATCAAGATGCAAATAACCCTTAGACAATATAATTATTTCTCAGGAATTTTTCTTTGACAAATATATTCTCTGTTAGGTAGTTGCAAAGTCATATTAATAAAACTGATTCCATTGTTTGTTCACATAACGTGCTTCGAATATGGGTAATGAAAATAATATTCCATTTTCCTCTAGATAAATTGAATGACTCGAAGCTTAACTCAACTTTCAATGGCTTTTTAGCCCTGGCGAAAACAGAGTTTTTGAGAAGTTTCCATTCAAAAGCACTGAAACTTATGAAGAACTTCAACTTACCGACTACACCCATAGTAGGAAAGCTGGGGTCATTAGTTATAAAGCACATTAAACTTCGGGTTTCAGAAACACTGGGAACTAGTTTCAGCGGCAGTTCTGCATTATCAGCTAAGCGCTGGCTTTTTACCGGTGACTAACGATAGCTATATTATTTTTGGAGAAACGGATATTAATGTTGCCTAAAAATGGTGCCTCTTCGCCGACAAACAGAGCTTAAAACTGGATTTCAGTCATCCACCCTCTGACAAGCAATTTCCAAACTTTAAGGGGACACAGTTCGGAACATCTCGTGCATCGGTGCAGGAATGGACTAAATCCGACGTTTTTGTACGTCGTGAAAAGTTTCGAAATCTAAAGTTCGCCCCCATTGTTGTTGGCGTTGCAAATGGTTTTTGCAACGGGGGTCGTTTTTCACTGTTTCCGCACATGACAGACAAACAACCTTTCGAGATTAGCTCAGTGCAACCACATATTTTAAGGATTCAGCTCCTGACAGTTGTGCGTTTATTTTCGACGACGGGCACGTAGAGCATAAATTTAGAGTATCCGCCATTTTTCTTTCTGTTCTCAACTTGTAAAGTGCATATTGCGAGCTTGTAACGGAAATGGTTGTGGGAAGGAATTGTTGGTGGATATACGCCTTTAGATGAGAAGAATAGGAAACTAAATTGCTCCAATTCGTGCAAGTATTTCGTGCAGCTAGCTATGGAGATCACAAACCTGCATTATTCGTCGATTATAATAAACCAAATTAGGGGCAAAAATATGCTGCTTCTCTGTTTGAAAGTTTGTTAACTGTTGCAATTTTTTGTCCCTCTCGGTGTGAGAATGAGAGTGCTAATGGAAGAGACGCACCCGGCCTTTATGTACTTTATCAAGATTGTAAAGTGTACTTTAGAGTGTGTTATCAAAAAACCTGATCTACAATAATTCCCAAAAAATATGTACTAAAAATTGCGATAAATAAACAACCTGGTTTAATATAAAAGATCATGCGAAGCCGCGAATTTAACCTCTGAATCTTTTGTACGGGATACCACTGAGCCAAAGATACCAATAGTAAAAACTTTTGAGAGCCTACATTAGCCGCAAACGGAAAATGAAAAAGCTCCCTGGTTTAGGCCACTGCACAATGCGAAATGGGGAATTGCAGCATCATGTGGGTATATCAGATTAATTGTATTCATCATGGTTTTCAACAAATGCAGTTAAAGTTGACCCATTCCACCTAGTTATAAGAGAACAATCAAATACATATTTTAAAATATTAAACAATGTTGCAAAAGGGAACAAAAAAAAACCCTAAAATAAGAAACTACTCGACACCACTTACTTTTCAAGTTTTTTGGGGATTAGGTCTATCTCTGTTAGACTTTGGCAAGTAGGTAAGATTCCAATAGATGACTCAGTTTCATTTTTTGGTTTGCCCACGAGTCGTACGTCATTTCTTATGCTTTGGCGATCACATAAGGAAGTAACAGCATCTTCAAACGTAAGAGCGTCATTAAAATATATCATGACTTTATCCTATGTACCACATTTATTTTCTTTAATTAGGTGCTTTTTTTCAAATCTCTGATACCTATTTCCGATGAATTTTCACATATTTACAAGAGTTTACGAAAGTTGCAGTTACTACTGAAAAATATAAAGCTAGGAGTGTTTAAATAATTTTAGCTACTTACCATCAAACTCGTTATGTTATCTTGTGTGTCATATGGGTAAGTTTATTCACTTCTTTAAATCTCCTCTAATTTCAGCCCTAAATGAGCTTTAAAGATTCTACAAGATGCATCTACAGAAAGCTCAAAAACGTCCAAGTCGTATAGTAAAATTTAAAGTAATCGGAGTCGAGAGTTTTCTTATCTTTTTTTCTGTTTTCACTGTCTAGAAAACATTGTTATTTATTATAGTTTATTGTATTGATCACATTCGTATTGTTTCACTAGGTGTGTTTTTTCCAACCTCTGATACATACTTCTGGAGATGTTGATGTACTTACAGGGTATTCCAAAGAAATTGGGAAATTGTAACTATTACAGTAAAATGGAGGGCGATAAGGGTTAGAAGTTTTTAAATGATATTACAACTTTATTTAACTTACAAGACGTATACACCTTACGACTTGTTTAGTGTCACATGTGTCAGTTCATTAACTTCCTTAAAAGCTTCCTCTAATTTTAGCCCTTAATGAGCTTAAAAGATTCTGCAGGATCCTTCTACAGAAAGTTCAAAAACGTTCGAGTCGTATAGTAAAATGTAAATCGATCGGAGTCGAGAGTTTTCTATTTTTTTTTCTAATGTCTAGAAAACATTTTTCTTTTATTATAATTGTTTATTTTAATTGACCACGTTAGCATTCTTTACTTAGATGTGTTTTTTCAAATCTCTGATACATACTTCTGGAGATGTTCATGTATTTATAGGGTATTTCAAAGAAACTGGAATATTGTAACTATTGCAGTAAGCTTTAAGGCAATGAGGGCTAGGAGTTTTTAATACAACATTATTTAAGTTACAAGACGTATAAAACACGTTACGACTGGTTTTGTGTCACATGGGTCAGTTCATTCACTTCCTTAAACCTTCTCTAATTTCAGCCCTAAATGCGCTTAAAAGATTCTACAGGATGCTTCTACAGAAAGCTCAAAAACGTTCGAGTCGTATAGTAAAATTTAAAGTGATCGGAGTCAAGAGTTTTCTTATTCTTTTTCTAGTGTTTAGAAAACATTGTTCTTTTATTATAATTGTTTATTGTAATTGACTACATTCGTATTCTTTACTTAGATGTATTTTATCGAACCTCTGATATATACTTCTGGAGATGTTCATGTATTTCAAGAGTATTTCAAAGAAATTGGTAAGTTATAACTACAGCAGTACGCTGTAAGACGACGCGGGCTAGGAGTTTTTAAATATTATGACAATTATTTAACTTACAAGACGTATAAAACACCTTATGACTTGTTTTGTGTCACATGGGTCAGTTCATTCACTTCCTTAAACCTTCTCTAATTTCAGCAATAAATGAGCTTAAAAGATTCTACAGGGTCCTTCTACGGAAAGCTCAAAAACGTTCGAGTCGCATAGCAAAATTTAAATAGATCGGAGTCGAGAGTTTTCTAATTTTTTTTCTAATGTCTAGAAAACATTGTTCTTTTATTATAATTGTTTATTTTAATTTACCACGTTAGCATTCTTTACTTAGATGAGTTTTTTCGAATCTCTGATACATACTTCTGGAGACGTTCATGTATTTGAAGAGTTTTTTAATATTGAAAAAATATTATTTAACTTACAAGACGTATAAGACACCTTACGACTTGTTTTGTGTCGCATAGGTCAGTTCATTCACTTCCCTAAACCTTCTCTAATTTCAGTCCTAAATGAGCTTAAAAGATTCTACAGGATGCTTCTACAAAAAGCTCAAAAACGTTCGAGACGTATAGTAAAATGTAAAGTGATTGGAGTCGAGAGTTTTCTTATTTTTTTTCTAATGTTTTCACTTTCTTGGGTAGTCGGTCTCGGCGATAAATTTTAAAACTTCTAAACTGCCAAGCTTTCGACCATTTTTATTGTTTTCATCAGGGTATCTACTGCTTCACGTCTATGAGGGTCCCGCAACAGAGCAATGTTAAAAAGATGTTAAAAAGACGGACGCACGACTACGAAAGACATTGTTGAATTATATACTATACAATGATGAGAAATTCCCATTTCTCTTATAATTAAAAACACATAATAAATAAAATCACACGCTAAAAAGACACCCATACCTCGAGCAGGCTTAATGTGACTAAAATATAGAATTGATATATAGGCAATTCTATATTTTAATCTATATTTTAATACTATAATTAGAATTGTTTATTGTAATTGACCACATTTGTATTCTTTATCTCTTATACATACTTCTGGAGATGTTCATGTATTTCAAGAGTTTTTCAAATAAATTGGTAAATTATAGCTATTGCATTAAGCTGTAAGGTGATGAGGGATGGGAGTTTTTAAATATTATAACAACATTATTTAACTTAGAAGACGTATAAAACACCTTACGACTGGTTTTGTGTCACAGGGGTCAGTTCATTCACTTCCTTAAACCTTCTCTAATTTCAGTATTATATGAGCTCTAATGCTTTTACAGGATGCTCCAAGAAAGCCCAAAACTTCCAGTTTGTCTAGTAAAATGTAAAGCAACGAGGAAAGAGTTATCAATTTTTTTTTCAATACATTTCACTCCCTAGAAAACATTTTCCTTTTATTGCAATTACTTATTGTAACTGACCACCAATTTGTATTCTGTAATAGGTTATTCTCTCTTATTAATTTATTCGAATCTCTGATACCCACATACTCCTGGAGATATTCATGCATTTACAGTGTATCACAGTGACTAATAAAACATGCGTTGAGAGAAATGAGTTGACAAACTTGTGTTTTTACTTACAAGACATAATTGTCAATAGTATTTGGACTAATATTTGCAAAACTTAAGAGAGAGATTTGGCAAAATCTCTAAATCATTAACCGTATTTGACTATTATTATTATTATTATTATTATTAATTACTATTTGGCCATTTTTCCTAGATTCAAATAGGGGGGTTCACCTTATGACGGCAGAATATCTTGACTCTTCCGGCAGTATATATTTGGAGAAGCCTATTTCATGTTTCGCCTTTGGCCGAGATGCATGTGTCACTTGTTATAGCAATAAACTGAGACTCCCGATCCCCCACTCATTTGGTGTATCAATCCTTCGTTTACAGCCTGGTTAACTTTCATAATCACCTGTAATTAGATATTAAATTAAAAACATCTTTTAAAAAGTAGGTAGAAACGTGAAAAATTACTCTTTGAGTGTTTTTTATACCGCCAGCAAGTACTTTTTACGAGTAGGAACGACAGTTTTAACGAGGGTTTCGAAGGCTTTCCGCCTTTTCATATATAAGTGTATTTATGGTTGTGATTCACGTCTTTTATCATTGTTAGCTACAGCTTGCACTATTATGCAAATAGTTTCTGAAAATAGTGCCATAAATGTAACCACTTATTCTAGACTTCAAAATAAGGAAACACATTTTTAACACATAATATAAAAAATTGTATACTCTTTGCTTTTATTGTTACAAGAATAAAACTGGTAAATCGCTTTGCCACATAAAACATATTATAACTTTAGTTTTTTAAAATCTAGTAATAAGAACACAAAGAGCGCTTACTAATCTGACCATGAATGGTAAGAGGAGCAAACATTAAATTTAATATCGCATATGCATTAAAAAAAATCTCCATACTCTAGAGGAAACTCTGCTCGAAAATGCCTGCCGGTACAAGCGTAAACATTTTACTTCAAATCCAAGAGTAGAAGTCCCGTAAAACTAGAACAAACTCCAATTTATTTGAACAAACAAGGGGAGAGTCCAGCGTGGTTGGCTATTCCTGGATATATATGCAGAATTTCAAGCCCTATGCTCAGCATACAATTTATTATGAAAACATACAGAGGCAACGTTGTGTGCACTTAGCCCAACAGTGCCGTGACAAAAATTGTATTCAGGACAGAGGGCATGCATATATAAGTTCATCTAAAATTACATTTCACGCGGATTTGAAATAGCAATACCTACGGTTAAATTTATTAGATTTGGGATAATTTAGAAAAGTCACGACTTTTACGCGAACCCTCTTCGTCACCCTACGTGAACGTGACTCGAGGCTGAAAGCAAAGTTTGCAGTGTGGTAAGTCGTAAATGGTTCGCCGTAAGTTTCTGAACGTGATTTACTTTTTGCTAAATTACTTCTTTGATAATTTAATACCTCGAAGAATACTACAACTGCATTGCGATCAACAGCGTGTGCTGCATGTCGATCGTAAAAAAAGTTACAACGTTCACAATATGGTGAAACAATCTTAAAATTCTCCTCCTTCTTACTAAGGCTAAAATATGTAAATTCCTTCTTTCGTCGTGACTTGTCAAATTTTTTTTTTCTTTCGAGAAACGATGAATAATGTATTCAAAATTTTCAGATTGCCAAATTGCTAAATTAGATCAATACAAACTGCCACAACAACCAATACCACCTCCGTTTAATATAATCTCATCCCTATTCAACCCATGGCCCCGAGAGCGTGACTCAAATATCAAAAACACGAATTGTGTCTCAAGTTGGTATATTTTGCATGGATATTTTACCTTTACGCCTTTATAGATCTCGAAGAGCGGACTGATTTATGTGGGAAATTTAATAGAAAATTCATCGGGCCATATCGAATAGAAATAGACTTCGAAATAAGCGGAAAACCAATTTTGCATTTGCTTCGTAATTCCGAACCATTTTAGAACAATCAATAACAAATCGCAATTTGTAGGTGTGAACGTCTGAATTGAAATGCTCAAATTGGCCGCAAATCCCGAGAAGGAATAAAACGTGGAGTGGTTTTCCTCTCGCTCGATAATCGTTAACCCGAGATATAAAACTATGGGACCGCATAAAATCCGGAAAGCAAAGTTAGAGAACAAAAACCAGAAATAGAACCTTTTTAGTACAGACGACTAACGAGTTGGGGTAGAGCAGAGCTAATTCCTAAAGGAAATAGAGCACTGGCCGTAAATTTATATTCTGCGATTAGTTCAGTAGAAGATTGCGTGGATATACAAAGGGAGGTCCTGTGTAAAAGGGGCTTAATCTTACCTCTTTTAAATGATTTTGTTTCATAATATGCCCCTGAAATATGAAACTTTTAACGTAAAGCTTTTTAAGTATTCCGCTATCCTCTTAAATTTGCTTGTTAAGGCCTACCACTTCAAAATACCTTCAAAACAAAATAAAACACTAAATGATTCATTGACACACATGCATTAAAATTTGTAAGGATAATGGAATTTTTTTTCAGTTGATAATATTTCAAATTTATGGGCCCACATTCAAGTTAGTTATTTCTTTCTGATAAAGAACTGATAGTTTTTGTTATTGCCAATGCTGATTTCGCATCTATAACGGATGTTTACATTAACTAAGTTCAGTTTTCATAGATATAAACAACACCAAAGTAACAAAAAACTCTTTATGTACGATTGAGCAATATGTATGATGTGTGAAGTCTTTATGTATGAAGAGCTATTTATAGGACAGTTTTGCGGATTTAACGCTTTATTATGCTACTAAAATAAAGTGGCGCTTTATTGTATCAGTAAAATCAATAGATAAAAGATACTATAAAGCAGGTGAAGTGGACACTTTTGGTCTTTGACACATATTTTTTTTGATTTCTAAAAAGCTATTTCAGAAGTGTTTTTTACTAAAAGTTATAGCGTTTTTGGGTGACCGACTGAGACGCATTTTCGAAATCTGGCAGCTCTTTTTAAGATCTGTCGAGAGCAGTTTTCAAATCGAACACGTTTTGTCACTTTGACTCACACTCTTATCTATATAGGAAAACTAATAACTGACCCCTAAAAGATGAATCCTGATAATTAGAAGAATTTAGTTTTGCAAAAATGTTGTTGAATCACATGCTGATGTAAGATTATTTAATATTTGTTGGTGAAATTATCAATTTAGAATCTGTCAAAGACAGAGTATCAGTTTGACTACTGGAGACGAGATAATTAGTAATGAACAGAACTAATTTGGTAGATACAAGTTTAACACATGGCATCCTTTTAAGGGTTTAATTATCATCCTTATCAGATTATGCCAGACGAGCAAATACCTAAAATTTTACCCTTAAATTATCAGTTTTATCATCGATTGTTTCAGTTTACTATTTAGGAAAACTAATAACTGATAGATAAACCCATATAATTAGAGGGTTCTAATTTTGCATAAATGTTGTTGAATCACATGCTGATAGAAGAATAATTTTTGTTAGTTTCTACCTGATACTTGACCCGCAAGTTATCACTTTCTTCATAGGATTCTTTACGATAATCTTTAGGAAAATGAGAAATGGCCGTTGAATGATCAACCTAATAATTAGAAAATTTTGCTTTCTGCAAAAACATTAAATTAGATGCCTCTGAAATATTATTTATTATTTGTCGGGTTATCAACTTAGAATTTCTTGAAGTCAGATTATCAGTTTGACAACTTGCGACCAAATAATTCGTAATGAGCAGCAATAAATTGATAGATACCAGTTTAACACTTGGTATGGTTTTAAGGGTATAATGATTAATTTGTGTGTGAAATTCTCAGCTGAACAATTTGTGCCGGAGCTGCAAATATACATGATATTTGACAAGTAAATTATCATTTTTATCAACGAATTTTTCAGCTTAATATTTAGGAAAACTAATAACTGACCCTTACAAGATGAACCCTTATAATTAGGGGGTTCTAATTTTGCATAAATGTTGTTGAATCACATGCTGAAGGAAGATTAATTTTTGTTGTTAGTTTATACCTGATACTTGACCCGTAAATTACCACTTTTTTAATAGAATTTTTCAGGATAATAGGAAAAGTAATACATGGACGTTGAAATAATTATTATTGTTTGTCGGTCTATCAACTTAGAATTTCTCGAAGCCAGATTATCAGTTTGACAACTTGTGATCAAAAAAGTTTAACGATTAATTCCTCTGTGAAATTATCAGCTTAACACTTTATGCCGGATGAGTAAAACATAAGCCATTCACTTATTATTGTTGTCAAGTAGGCGTTGGAAAATTGATTTTGATATTTATATCTTATGTTCTCAGCATGTGCTAAAAGGAGATGGGTATAAAGAATGCTTTCAAAGGTAACTAGATGACAAAAATAAGTGGATGGATAACAGGTACCATACCCTAGACCTTGCTAAACTTAGCATACTACATAGAATATGACATTAGTTAATCCTGAAGGAAATTATTTTTTATTCCATTTCAATTTTATATGAGGCGTTTTTATACTTATTATATAACAAATTAGTTTTAAATTAAGTGGTTAAATAAATTCATGTCCTTATTTTGTTTAGAATACCTAATGTTTAAGTGTAGGGCAATAAAACTACCCTCCATAAAATGCGGACTTTTCGACTTCTATCGAGAACTTTCTACTTCATTTCCAACTATAATTCAGAAAGTATCAAGTGTTATTGAGAATAGTCAAATATAATTCATAAACCATCAAGTGTAATTCAGAAATTTTCAAGTATAATTCAGAATATTCAAGTGAAATTCAGAATAGTCAAGTGTAATTCAGAAATCTCCAAGTGTAATTCAGAATAGTCAAGTGTAATTCAGAATAGTCAACTGTAATTCAGAAAAGATCAAGCGTAACATAACAAATTGTTTGGTTTAATACTCGTTTCCGAGTTTGCAAAATGCAGAATTTTCAAAATCACTCTGTATCTATTGAAACTTAATGCAAAATGGCTGAGTCAAATCTGTCAGCGGCATCTTTTGTTTCAAAAAGAAGCCCAGGTTGTGCATCTGGGCGTGAATCATATCTTTCTAACTTTAATATTAACAGAGATACAGCCAAAAAACTTCGAAAATGAGACACCCTGTAGTTGATGCTTTCTGAGTTATACTTAATAACTTCCAAATTACACTTGATCCCTTTTGAATTAAATGTGGTGTTTTCTGAATTACACTTGATGATTTCAGAATTACAGTTGACAATTCTGAAATACACGTGATGGTTTCTAAATTACACCTAATAATTTCTGAACTACATTTGACTATTCTGAATTGCATGTGACGGTTTCTGAATTACACTTGACTATTCCGAATTACACTTGATGCTTTCCGAATTACAGTTCATTATTCTGAATTACAAGTGATGGATTTTGAATTACACTTGACTATCCTGAATTACACTTGCTACTTTCTGAATTTCAGTTGGAAACGGTGTAGAACGTCTAGACATAGGTAATTAAGATTAGGCTTATGATCTTACTAAATTTTGCAATCGTGAAGGATAAACCGAATTTTGGATGATTTGCACAAAATGTCACAATTGAGAGACGCAGTTTGTAATTGAAATATGAGTTTATTTACTACCTCAATTCAAAACTCTGAAAACATCATCCGTTAACACGAAAAACCATTTAAAAGTATTTTTAAAAAGTGGTTTTTACATATTCTCAATTGCCTAAAAGGCTCCATCATACTGCCAAAATTGCTTTTTTTGTGTGTGAAGAAGGACGTATAAATTAATAAAACGACATTAGTTCAGAAGTTACAAGATATCAGAATAAGAAAATGGAGAAAGTATGGGCGTCTTCCGCAACCCTCTAGAAGCTCAAAAATTTCAAAAAATACAAAATTCTAAAAATGAAAACAAAGATAAAACAATATAGTAATCCCAAGCCTTCTCGGCCATAAACTCGCCTCATAAAACCTTACAATACGTATTTATTACATAAATAACTGTTGTGCTAGAGTGCTAGTGCTGCCTTGCTGAGACACTAATGAGATATAATTAGTGTCACTGAACAAGTGTCCGAAATTTTCCTACAAACATCGTTACGTTAACTAAAACCAACAATCTGTTTCCCTTCTTGAATTTTTTAGTGGACAAGTTGTTATTTCGTTTTGTAAAGTTTTAAGTAGTGCTCAAGAAGAATTATAACTTCTAAAACAAACACTACAGAAGTTCATATTCTGAAAGTCTGATTAAAATTTTATTCGTTAGGTATCGGTAACAATTCCGACTAAAAGTCTCTCAAGAAAAGTTCTAGTAGAACAACTTGTAAGCCTCTTTATTAAAGTGTCTCGTTTCATAACATTTAAACTTTTGAGCCATAAACTGATTGTCTAATACCAACATATAATATCCAACTAGCAACATGACTCGAAAAGTTTTAATTAGTTTCTACTGCCTAGGCGCACTATCGACAATCGCCATCCTTAAAACTGTTCTTACCTTATAATATAATTAGTTCGAACAAGGCATTAAAAACTTTACATATTCATTGGGGAACTCTTATTGCAATGCAAAATCATATTCACGAAACTTAGATAGTGCATTATCAATATTAGCATTTCAAACTAGGGAGCTTATGCAGTCGTATTAATAGTCGGAATTTCAAACTAGCTGCTTTTAGTGCAACGCTTACCTGATGGAAGTGCATTGTCCCCACTGGAGGTTTGTATTTAGTTAGGTGTGACGTACATTTTATTATATATTTGCTATGATTCTCCTTCGAGTACAGACTGAGAATTAAGCCAACAATTGCACTTAATAAGGACATAAAAATGTGAAGCAAAAGAAATCGACGTAATGCAATTTTTCGTATTTTTTTAAACAAGAAAATTCAAGTACTGCGCGACTTTTGGGTTTCACCTGTAACTTTCGATGTGTCATACATAGGTAAGCAGGTATACATGAGACCACAGAGGCCTTCAATTACTAAACGAAATCATGGTGATACACCTTTTTGACAAAATATGGATGTACATATTTTAACTTCTGGTTGTATCTCTTTCGTCATCATGAAACACCAATGTTTTATATCTCCTTTGGCCCTAGAAAAAAAATAATTGGATCTTCCGAAGCAAAATCTATCTTGTAGCCCATTGGTGTCTACTAATAAAAGGCCTTTGCAAGCGACATTTTTTTCGGCTCAATATTCCCTCAAGAAGTATAGGAACGAAACTGTTCATATACTGATAGTCTGGTCATGACTTTTCAGAGAAGACGTAACAGAATCATTGCCAGGCTCTACAAACAAAAGTGTTATCTCCTTGAATAAAGTTTATTGCAAAAAAGTATTATTTTTTTAATTGAAAAATCTATAGAATCTTCCTTAACTTACGTTAAGCTTTAAGTTTAGATTCAAAGAAAATGTGTATCATATAAGACCGAATTATAATAATTCCCATCGTGCGTACGAACAGCGCACAAAGAGCAGGTACTTACACTCGGAGTAGTTATTTACATAACAAGTGCGGGAAGTAATGCTTTACCGCTGATTGCAATGCTTGTGGTAAAGCGACTTTACCGCGCGATCGCAGGAAAACTAAATTAACGCACCACTTCAATGTAAACAAATGTTTAATGATTATTTCTGACAAAACTACTTAACCGATTTGCATAATCTTTTTTTTTTAATATAGAGCGTTTTATCTAGAGATATCAGTTTTTAATTAAAATTATTATTCAATGAGAACAGGGTGTAACAACCACACAGTGCTGGGTGTAGGTTAGCAGCCGATTTTTACTATCTTATCCCCACAATTAATATATTTGTATGGGAATACATCTTTACCAATTGCTATTGTAAATTGAGATTTGTCTGGATAAATGCTTTGTGGAACAGTTTTTTGTGACTCGTCCAAGTATGATGATAACTAAGCTACAAACCATGAATCTAAAGGAACATATAAAACGAATTTGAATATTATACTTTTCTCTAAGTATTTCTAGTATTCTACTAAGTATTCTGAATATTTTGCTCTTTAAATAACTTTAAAATATATCTTTTAATCCAAGAAAAATAATTTTCATGACAAACTCATACTCCTCGCGTTTGTTGACTTGAAAATTAACAAAAAATACAATTCTGGAAAAGTAAGAAAACAAAGTGATTGGTAAATTTAGCCGTCTTCCAATTCTTCAGTAATACCAGCCTAGGGATAGCAAAATGGTTGCTTGAGAGCATTCTGCGCGAAAAAGAGTGGGATGTTGACGTTCCATACTTTATTGATTTACAATAGATTTTTAATTATAAAAAACGTTTTTATCAACAGTTATTTAACCACTAATTTTAAGTCAGTATGACCCGTCGGTCTGACAAGTAATTGATTTCAATAATTATTCCAAGATTTATAAAATTATTTCTTACTTAGTGTTTTTATGCAAATTTTAATCATAAAAAACAAATCACGATTTTTTTTAAATCGATTTGCTCATCTTACCATACAGATATGAAAATAATAAAGAATATTTTCAAAAAAGACAGGTATAACGTCTATTCTAAATTGCAATAATTGTACTCACACAGGATGTTACAAACTTTGTACTAAAAAAAACTAAAAACGCAGTAATTTTCTAAATAAATCTAAATTTCACCTAAAATAGAATGATGCAAATCATTTCAGTAATTTCTTCAAAATAAATTAATTATAAGTGGTGCGTTAATTAGTTGACAAGTGTATTAATGTGGTTGAATAAAGGCCAAATTATTAAAATAATGCTCAATTCTCTACATTTTTTTTTAACTTTGATAAATGTATCAGTTTTCATTAATACTTTAGGTTTTTAAATATTTTAATCTGGTAAAAAGATGAGTGAAACAATGATGTTTTTATGAGTTTCAAAGAAAATGTGTATCATATACCATCAAATTATGATAATTTCTAGACCGCTCTCAATCTTCCAGCAAAACATACAAACAGTGCACTGATAGCAGTTCTCTACACTTTTTAACTATTAATATTTTTCCATAAAAGCCACACTACTAAAGTATCGAACAATTTCCCTAACTTTTATGTTTCTTTATCTTGAGTTTTGATAAATGTATCACATATTTATTAATACTTTGGCTTCCACAATTTTTTGATTTGGACTGCAATAAATGAAGTGCAGAAGTGATTTATTTCAATAAAATGTATATCATATACGATCAAATTATGAAAATTCCCAGGGCAGCTCTCAATATTCGGGAAAACATAAAAACAGCGCACAAATAACAGCTCTCTACAGTTTTTAACTATTAATATGATACATAAGGTTTAAATTATTCAAGTAGTAAATAATTCCGCTCACTTTTATGCAACTTTAATAAATGCAGCAGTTATTAATACTTTGACTTCCGTGTTCAGGTGTGAAGTAAATTAATTTGGGATTAAGTTTGATTTAATTTTTTTAATCCAAATTATAAAAAAATATTTACAGCTGTTAAGTCATATTTTTTAAAGAAACTGTATTTCGTTTACGATCAAATTATGGTGATTTCTAGACACAGCTCACAATTTTCGAGCGAAACTTATGAAGAGAGCACACACAGCAGATTTGCACATTGTTTAAGATTGATATCAGATTTAATAAAAAAATCAATAGTGGTTTAGGAAAAATGCGGTGGTCCCTTAACATACGTCAAACTTTGATAAACTTCAAAGAAAATGTATATCTTATAGGACCAAATTATGATAATGCCTACACAGCTTTTAATCTTTGAACAAAATGTACGAACTGCGCACAAGGAGCAGCTTTTTTTCCTTTTTAGCTATTTATGTAAATAAAATAAATTATCAATACACCCCTCAGTTGGTTCCTACATTCAAGCGGACTATAAGAAATTAAGTTTAGAAGTTAGTCATAAATTTTAAAGAAAATAAAGAAAATGTATGTTATATGCCATCGAATTATGATGATTCCTAGACAAAGCCTTCAATTTTTCTAGCAAATCTACATTTTTTAGCTACTAATATGATTGCATGAAGGAACCAACAATTATGCTTATGTTTTTTTTAACTTTGATGAATGTATCAGCTACTTATTAATAGTTTGTTTTTCACGTTCCGGTGTATAACTTTAAATGAATGCAGGATAAAGGCTGCTTCAATTTTTTAATCAAGACTGATATTTTTAAAGAAAGTGTATATCATACATGTTCAAATTATGTTGATTTTCGATTGTAAATACGATTTTATACAGAGCAGATTAATTAAGAAACCCTCATTTTTAAATTTATCTCAAGATATGTTTTCGGGTTCGTTTTTCTCCTGGAACTTGGATAAATGAATCAGGTTTTTCTAACAATTTGGTTTCCAAGTTCCGACGCATAGTTTGTAAATTATTGCAGAATTAAGTCTGCTTCAATTTTTCATGACTGTTAAAAATTAAGGGCAACTGTTAAATCATAATTTTTTAAAGAAAATACAATGTGTTTTCTGAGTTTTGAAGCCGTGGTCCAATGGAATTTCCTCCTGACGTTTCGTCTACAGCTGCGGCAGACATTATCAAAAGCGATGAGGCAATGGGCGAAGAGATCTCCACTGCTTTCCGACGTTGGCTGATTCGAATGTGCGGAGCTCCGTGGTATTTATTCCCCTGCCGTCGCCCTGCAGTGGAGGGACGGGGGGGGGGTAGAGGGGGCGCGAGTTTTCGACCTACTTGAAGTTGTCTTGTTTAAAGATCTCAATGGCCTCTCTCGCTGGTTTCGGATAGAAACGCTTCGATTGATATAAGATGTTCACCTGGTTGAAAAGGATGTCGTGACTTTGGAAAGAGCGTGCTCTCTGCTACTGCTGACTTTTGTGTTTGTCCCAGCCTGAAACTCCTCTTGTGTTCCGTAAACCTCTTGTTGACACTGCGTTTGGTGGTGCCAATGTATACCGAGCCACAGCTGCATGAAACTCGGTAAACTGCGGGTGCCGATAAGGGATCTCTGCGGTCGATTTCAAGCTCTGTTTTATTGTTCGAGTGGGTCTAAAGACAGTTTTAACACTGTGCTTTTCTAGTAGCCTGCCGATCCTGTCCGTTACTTTGTGGATGTATGGTAGATTAGTCCATCCGCGCTTTTCTTCATCTTCTCCCGTTGTTCCTTCTTGGGGCGCTACATTCCTTGGATGGACGACCCTATGGAACTCGTGCTTGCTATATCCATTTTAACCAAAGGCTCTTTCCAGATGCTTCATTTCTCGTTCCAAATCAGCCGGCTCACAAATTCTCTTTGCGCTCACGGACAGAGTCTTTATGATGCCATTTTTTCTGTGTGGGATGATGATTTGATCCGTTATATTGAGATATATTAAGCTTAATTATTTCATCCGATGCCACGTTCTTGATTAAATTGTTGGGGGCCCTAAGAAACCGGACGGTTGAACCACGAGTTAGTTTCTTGGCCTCAAAGCGCGGAAAACACTTTAGATTGTATTTTGACCTGGCGTCAAATCCTTCACAGTGTTTTACAGAAAATGTTTATCATATACGATAAAATTATGATAATTCTTAGACACCGTTATCAATCTTTGAGTAAAATTTGTATTGTTTATATTAGAAAGGTGTTGGATCGCAGGTGTAGGACAAATATCCACTTCACTTTCTCGAAATCGCCAACGTTTCGACCTTTATTTTTAGGTCATCTTCACTGACTGAAAAAGCCCTGAGGAAGACCTAAAAATAAAGGTCGAAACATTTCGAGAAAGTGAAGTGGCTATTTGTCCTACACCTGCGATCCAACACCTTTCTAATTATTGATAGGACGCAAAGCGCAATATGATTATTTATATTTTTTTATTATTAATTATTAATATGTTTGCATTAAGACCAAATTATTAAAATAGTGCTCACTTTTTTATGAAACTTTAATAAGTGATTTACGTTTTTAATAACGCTTTGCCTCATACTTCTAGGTGCACAGATGGTAAATTGACTCAGAATTAAGTCGACTTAAATGACTTCTTAAATCCTTCTTGTAAAAAATTAAGTGCAGCTTCAGTAGAAATACTACAACAATCTTGACAACCCTGAATTATGTTCGGCAACTACGCTGTTTATGTTTGTATTGATTTAATCGCGCAGTTAGTACGATATGCATATCTTGAAATATGGATGAAGAAGTTTTAAAGTTAGCTAGTGCAGCGGGGTTCTTCATCTACAATATAATACCTATTTGTTGACAGTAGCACCTTGATTCCATAAAGAGGTGGTATTATACTACATTTTTGGCGAATAGAGGAGAAATTCGTGGCGTTCTTTTTCCACTATGTTCCTAATTTAATAATCTTCATACAGCTTTTGCCTAGCACTTCTAGAATAAATCCTTCTTTTTCTTACTTAAACTGAGATAAAACTACTCATTTTTTTAATTTTTCTTACGTATCGTGTTTTCGATCCACAAATTTGCCACTTTTTAGGAAGCATGGGTTCGGATTTATTTTTATCTCGTACAGGTTTTTTTACTTAACAAAAAGGTGCCGAGACCCAATTTAAAAATCTAAAACAGGAAAATTATCTGATCAAGAATTTAAATTGCCTAGAAATTGGAATTCAGAATCTAATTTTGCAAGCAGGTAATATAAAGATGGCAATCTGGACAAGTGAACCATTGCAAAAATCCCCTTTTCTCTTCCGTCAGGAAAATTGAAAGCACGAGTAATGGAAATGGCTTTTTGTCTTTAATTCTAAAGGAATTTAGCTAATTCCCCGGTTTCAAAACTTTTGAATTCAACTTCTTTAACCTTATTCTCTTCGAGCACGTAATTAATGCACAAGAGGGGAGAATGACAGAAAGTTGCAGGAACTGTTTTTTTTTAGAACGTAAAAAATAGCAATTCATGCCAGTTGTTGAAGTTACGGCCTTTGTGGAATATTAATGGACCCATCCAAAAATTTCTTATTTAACAATCACTCTAAGCCCGTGATCAGTTGCGTTCGGAGCATAATTTATTTTTTTATACATTCCAATTTGTGTGGTATAGGACATATAGATAATTAGCATATAGATAGTTAGATAATTAGGACATACAGATATTATAATTTGTGTAGAAACGTCAAAATAAACAACGAACTTAGAAGCACCCGCTGTAACTCATTTTAATCAAACAAAAGGACCAGAACCCAAGATAACAACCAACCATACAACCACAAGGGTCCAAGAATCCAGAAGCCTACGTGCCAACCATGATAATTAGATGAGAACTACCTTTTTTGTGATGAAAGCTTCAACGAAAATCCTCGTATTGGAACAAATCCAAATACCTAGCAAGTCCGAAACCCTAATCAGCAAGTACCTATTGAAAGAAAATCCGCTTAACGTCTCCTTTGAGCTAAAAATTTAATTAAATACCCACCGTCCTTACTTCCCACGCAATAAACACTCCCACACAATTTATCCAGTGTCGGCGTTCTAATAAAAATCTGCATAACCAAGGCAAGGTCTAGCATAAAAGCAGTCGTCGAAACTGCCCTGACGACACAATAGCCTCCACAGTCGATAACAGGTTTAGTAAACGCAACTTAAGGGAAACTTCATTCCACCAGCATACGATGCGATTTCCATTTTTCCCGAACAAGGGTGCAATCTGTAGCTGGAATCGGGATAGTTTCAGCCAAATGACGCCTCTCGGATACAAATGATGCAAAATAAGTTTTACACAGTTTTATTCATACGCCGTTACTTTATTTGCATCGCAACTGTTACCTGTCTGGAACTGTGACAAAGAAGAATAGATGGGTTGTTTATTTAAAAAATTATCAAGTTAGCTAAAAATTGTCAAAATAAAAGAATGAAGTCAAAAAAGTCTATTTTATTTGATTATGTTCTCCTTTTTTATTAAAAATTTATAGCCTACGAAATACGTTTTCTAAAGAATACCGTATAACAACCCGTACTTTTTTGTATTGTTTCGTTATCTCTGATCTCTCCCAAATTAATCAATCCAGTGTGACATAGCGGCAGACAGTATCGCTATAAAACCGGTTGGAAAAACGATAACATTTCCCCCCAAAAAAAAGTGTGCTTTTTACCATTTAACTATAGGGAAATTACGGTAGTTTATCTAATATACTTCAGTAAATAAAATTATGCAGCAGCCCGGTTGACTGCACAACCATTAATCTAACTCCAAACAGACCGTTCGACGTTTTTATTGGATTTAAATTAGCAGACATGCCCCGGATACATCAATTTCGTCCTATATTTTAACAACCCCGCTTAATTGCTCTATTGCCAAGGACCACTACAAAAAATCACAAAAGTTGAAATTTTTCGCATTTATTTAACAGTTCAAACCGGTTCTGTGTCACACTAGTTTTATAAGTGAAGATACTCCAGTTAAATTCATCCCTAAAGAACGTTGAAACTTTCGGTGCATGTTCAACATAACAATGTATAAAAGCTCCCTTTTATCAACCCGACACAATAGGCCACTCAGGAAACTAGGTTGTACTTAAAATTTACACCCCACCTTCTAATTCTCTTATAAGGAATTAATTATCCTGCAAAGTCCTGAACTAGGCACTTGTATTCACCGTTGTGACATATTGCTTCTTGGCTTCCCTGCTTTCGAACCGATTTTAGCTTCGGCAATTTATTATTGCTGTAGTGGCATCGACTTCGATTTAGGCCTCAATAAATTAGATAAATAAGAATAACCTGAAATAGCGTAAATTGTTATAATACTGCTGGTTTAGCTTAATGCGTACTGCATGGTTAATCCATCATTATGTCCATAAACCCGACTTTTAAAATTGGTCTATTTTGGAAAGTATAAAGTTTTTTATTAAGTTTTTCCAAATCGTTGGCCATGGAAATTTGCCCCCTGTATAATTTTTGAACAGTATCAATGTTTCTAGTTATGTTATGAAAACCATGAAGCAAGGAATCACAAAAAAGTGCCATAACGATTACATACTTTTTAGAATGCGTATTCTTTAATACATTATCTGATATATTTGGGTAAATCGGACAGCGGCGCATGATTGGACAGCTTATCACGGTTTTGTAATAAAACGATACAGATTTTTTCTTTACCACATTGACACAGTTTTAGAATTCTTTTTTACTCAAATGTTTTCATTGAAAGTAATAACAAATCAATGGAGAGGAGATACGGAGAGAACTAACAAATGCCGATATCTTCCTAAAAATGGAGGTATTTTATGGCCGAAAGTCGGTCATTTTTAAGGTACCCATGACGTGTAATTTCATCGTCAGAGCATATCAATTGGCGAATCACTACTTGACGTAAGACGTCAAGTGACGACAATTCAAGCGGATATCGCCACCATTTTTAAGGTACTGTTACGGGATATGGGTTCCAATAATTTATCGTCAATTAACTACACATTTTTATTTACTTTTAACTATTACAACACGATTGAAACACAATTACTCTCTACTAACAATTTGCAAAGTTTGCTTGTCTGCTTATTTACTACACACTGCACTATCTATTCGATCCCACCTCGCGCGGCTCGTTGGTTTATATAATCGGCCTGAACACAGTCTCGTACTTTCGAGAACGGAGGCGACTGTTCCCGGTTCTCGTTTAGTCTAGATGGGTTCCCGGGGTTGTGGTCGGCGCTCGGCGTTGCCGCTTTGGCCCGAATCTCTGTGGACCGACGGTCAGACGTCACATTGCCCCCTCTCAGTCCCGATCAAAGAAATCTCCATGACTGTAGGTCTTTAACTAATCCGTTCAAGATAAACCATTTTCATTTTTGCACTACGTTCCTGTAGTACGTTGGATCCTGTGTACCACGTCATTGATCCGTTTGATGAGTGTATGTGGACCCTCCCAACTTGAAGACAACTTGGGAGACTTTCCTTTCTTCCTCTGTGGATTATACAGCCACACCAAGTCACCTGCCTTAAATCCTGCAGAATTCGCCCCTAGGTCATATCTGGTTTTCATCCGATCGCTAACAATCTTTATCTTTGTCCTCACGTTTCGATGGATTTCCTTTAATCTTTCTCGAAGTTCATCAGCATAGTTCTGGACATCTTGCATCGGTTCTTCTGGTGATCCGTACACCAAATCTACCGGAAAACGAAGTTCTTTACCAATTATAACCTTGGCAGAGGTATGTCCTGTCGTGCACTGCACCTCTGTAAGCCATCATTAGAAGAGGCAGGAATTGGTCCCAATCTTTCTGGTGGTCCGCTACCATTTTGCAGAGGTATTGTTCCATGGTTCGAATAAAACGCTCGACCATGCCATCTGATTGTGGTTGGAGCGGAGTTGTCCTTGTTTTGCGGATTCCCAAAAGTTCTATGATCTTCTTGAAAAGTTTGATGCAAAATTCTGTCCCTGGTCCGAATGAAGTTCTAATGGTACGCCGAATCTATTGAAGAATTCGTCAACCAAGACCCTTGCCACGGTGTTAGTTTCCTAATTTGGTAGTGCATATGCTTCAGGCCATTTACTGAAATAAACCACGGCAACTAAGGTGTCTTTGTTACCATCCGTTTCTGGAAAAGGACCCTGGAAGAAGACTTTCTTGCCACGTCGATGGCAATTCTTTCAAATGGGGCGCCAACATTGTATTGCTTCATTTGTCCCCTAGTCTTTCTTTGGGAAGAACAGGTATTACAATTTCTGCTGCACTCTTCGACGTCATCTCGGCAATTCACCCAGTAGTACCTTTTCTGAATTCCATCCAAGGACTTATTCACTCCAAAGTTGGCTCCAGACACTCCAATTTGCATTTCTGGCAAGACATCTTTCCGTCTACTTTCTGGTACGACAAGCTGGAGCGGGGCACTTTTCCCGTCGGGGCTTTCCCAAGTCCTCTCCAATAAACCATTCGGAATCGCTAATGAATCCCATTGAGCCCATATAGCTTTTACTTCCGGGCTCTTATCTGCTGTCCTTCCAATCAGGTCTTTGATTTTCCATTTACGTATTAACTCCACAGCATTATCGGTTGCTTGTTTGACCTTCATTGGTTCAGTGATCCAAAGTTCGTCGACGTCAATCCTGGTTTTCTTAAAAATGCTTGATCCTTCTCGTTGTTCTACTCGTTGGCAGTGTCGATACTTCCCTTTACAATGCTTGCGTGATAATGCAGCTGCGTTACCATGAGATATGCCTGGACGATGTTCAATTTTAAAATCGTACTGCTGAAGGCGTTCTATCCATCTTGCAATTTGGCCTTCGGAATTCTTCATTTGGAGAAGCCATTTCAGCGCTCCGTGATCTGTACGAATCAAAAACTTCCTTCCGTATAGATACCGATGGAAATGGTCCACGGACTTCACAATAGCCAACAGTCCCTTTCTGGTAACGCAATAATTTCTCTCTGGCTTGCTCAACACCTTACTGAAGTACTCAATTACTCTTTCCTGACCGACTTGTACTTGCGACAATACTGCTCCAATTCCATGGTTACTTGCATCGGTGTCCAGAATAAACTGTCCCTCAGGTCGCGGATAGTCCAATATAGCGCTGCCACATAATGCCCCTTGAGTCTTGAGTTTTCGAGTGCCTTGATTCTTCGAAAAGCATCTTGGCATTCATGGTTCCAATAGAATGACAAATCCCTCGACAAAACGTCGATAATAGGTGCATAGTTCCGGAAAGCTTCTAAGTTCATGCTTATCCTTGAGTTCAGGCCATTCTTTGATAGCTGCTACGTTATTTTCACTGATCTACTCCACCTTCTTTTGGAATAGGCAGCATTTCTTTAAGTTCAATCTTAAATTTGCAGAATACTTCTGTCAGGTTGTTCAGGTGATATTCGAAGTTTCGGCCTATTACTATTACATCGTCCAAATAAACCAGGCACGTTTTCCACGTTAATCCTTTCAAGATTAGTTCCATTAGGAGAGCTTGAGGGAGCATTGCAAAGACCGAAAAGCATAACGGTAAACTGGAAAAGACCATTGCCAGTTGAGAATGCTCTTTTTCCTATCCTCGGATGCCACTCTAACCTGCCAGTAACCACTTTTCAAATCCAACGTGGAAAACCATTGTGATCCTGATAAAGTTGCCACGGTATCGTCAATTCGTGGTAACGGGTAACTGTCCTTCTTGGTGACATCGTTCAACTTTCTGTAGTCTACACGAAACCTAGTTGTTCAGTTGTTCCGTCCTTTTTTTTAGAGAACAACCGGAGACGACCATGGGCTCGACGACTCTTCGATGACTCCCTCTTCTGGCATGCTCTTCAACAGGTGATCAACTTCTTCTTGCTTTGCGATTGGCACTCTCCTGAGGAGTTGTCATATTGGTTGTGCATCCTCGGTGTTGATTTTATGAACTACAAGGTCAGTCATATGGTTCCAGTTATTTTCAAATGAATGGAGGATAGTGGACAATAATTCCTCCAGCCACACTCAGGTGAGCCTTAGATGTCATATAAGCCCCACCCAGGCGGGAAGGTAACGTCATTTTGACGTATTTTTTTGGTAAACATTTGTTACCAATGACATCATGAGATGACGTCGAAATAACGTCATAATGACGGGCGTAAGTCACAGACCGATGACGTTATTTTGCAACGTCAAACGACGTTACTTTGTGACGTCAAAATCACGTCACTTTGCGACATGAAATTGACGTTATTCTAGGTTATTTGCTACGAACGGTTTCTTTTTAGAGTTATGTATTTTTGCCTACGTCGAAGAGTTAAAAAACTTCTAGAATCCAAATTTTCTTACTACCTTTTTGACTTTGACTTAATAACAAGAAATAATAAGCTCTAAAAGTAACCCAAATTTAAAAAAAAATGACTCTAGTAACAGACAATTTTAGCCTAAAAAAAACACAAAATTTCTAAATTTTAAACAACATTTTAAATTTTGACGGAATAACACAATTTTGGTCTGAAAGTAAAACAATTTTTTTTCTAACTTTGAATGTAGTAACTCGAAATTGTAGTCTAAACGTAACAGAACAAAGAAATTTTTACTTACTGACAAGAAACTTTGATCCGAAAGTAATCTCAAATTTTTAAACTTTAACTTTTTATACTATTTAAATTTTCAAACTTAAATAGTAGATGTTTAATACAAGAATTTTGTCCAAAGCGTAACACGAAATTTTTTTATGTTCAACTTGATAACAAAAAATGTTGGTCTAACAGTAACGGTGGTAAAAGTAAATTTTAGTTTAAACATAACATAAAATTTTTTAATTTTGACAGTAACACGAAATTTTTGCCTTAACGTATTACATAATTAAAGCATTTTTACTTAGTAACAAGAAATTTTTATTCAGAGGTAACATCAAATTTTTAAGTTTTGCTTTTAGTATGGTAAAACGGAATTTAAAAAAAAATCTACTTAGCAATGGGAAATTTTGGTCTCAAAGTAACACAAAATCTCAAAATTTTGCCTTCAATTGTTAGTCTAAACATAACACCAATATTTTAATTTAGATCTTGTAACAAGTCATTTTGGTTTAAAACTAACCGAATTTTTTTAAATTTTGACTATAGTAACAGGAAATCTTAGTCTAAAAATAACCCAAAGCTTTTGAATTTTGACTGTAGGAACACGAAATTGTAGTCTAAACGTAACAAAAATATATATTTTTTTTTTACTTAATAACAAGAAATTTTGATCCGGAACTAGTATCTAATTTTTTTAGTTTTGACTTTAGTAAGACGAAAATTTAGTCTAAAGTGTAACACGAAATTTTTTATGTTTAACTTGAGAACAAAAATTTTTGGTCTAACAGTAACAAAAAATTTGGACATTAGTAACAGGAAATTTTAGTTTAAACGTAATAAAAAAAATTTTAATTTTGGCTGTAGCAACACGAAATTTTAGTCTAAACATGTGTCATAATTAAGGCATTTTTACTCAGTAATAAGAAATTTTGATACAAAAGTAACATTACATTTTTAAGTTTCAACTTTAGTAAGACAAAAATTTAGTCTAAAGGGTAAAACGGAATTTAAAAATTTCTACTCAGCAATGAGAAATTTTGGTCTGAAAGTAACAGAAAATCCCAAATTTTGACTTGAATGTTGATCTAAAAGTAACAGAAAATTTAAAAAAAATTACGTAACAGGAAATTTTAGTCTAAACGTAACACATAATTTTTGAATTTTGTCTGTAGGAACACAAAATTGTAGTCAAAACGTAACACAAAATAAAAAAAATTTTACTTAGTAACAAGAAATTTTGATCCGAAGGTAGCATCAAATTTTTAAGTTTTGCCTTTAGTAAGACGAAAATGTAGTCTAAAGGGTACAACGGATAAAAATTTCTACTTAGAAATAAGGAATTTTGGTCTGAAAGTAACACAAAATCTCAAAATTTTGATTTGTATTGTTGGTCTAAACATAACACGATTTTTTTTTAATTATGATTTCCTAACAAGACATGTTGGTAAATGTAGCAGAAAATTTAAAAATATTGACTTTAGTAACAGGAAATTTTAGTCTAAACCTATCACAAAGTTTTTGAATTTTGGCTGTAGGAACATGAAATTGTAGTCTAAACGTAACATAAAATAAAAAAATTTACTTAGTAATAAGAAATTTTGATCCGGAAGTAGCATCTAATTTTTAAGTTTTGACTTTAGTAAGACGAAAATTTAGTCTAAAGCGTAACACGAAATTTAAAACTGTTTGCTTAGCAACCAGAAATTTTGGTCTAAAAATAACTAAAAATATAATTTTAAGTTAAAATGTTAGTCCAAACGTATAACTATTTTTTTTTAATTTTGACTTGGCAACGAAAAATTTTGTTCTAACAATTACACAAAATTAAAAAAATTCTACATTAGTAAAAGGAAATTTTAGTCTAAACGTAGCACAAAGGTTTCAAATTATGACTTAATAACACGAAATTTTGGTCTAAGAGTAAATAACGCAAAATTTTTAAATTTTGACTGTAGAAACACAAAATTGTAGTTTAAACGTATTACAAATATATAAAAAAAATTGTTTAGTAAAAGAACTTTTGTTCCGAAAGTAACCTCAAATCTTTAAGTTTCGACTTTGGTAACATGAAATTTTTTGCTTAAATGTAAAACGAAATGTTGGTCTGGAAGTAACACAAAATCTTACAATTTTTACTTAAAATGTTGGTCTAACGTAACACAAAATTGTTTAATTTTGACTTTAGTAACGGGAAAATTTAATATAAACGTTTCACGAAAATTTGGTCTAGAAGTTACAAAATTTCTCATAAGTTTGACTTTAAATGTTAATCTACGAAAAATTATTTAATTTTGACTTAGTAGCAAGAAATTGTGGACCAAAAGGAACACAAAATTTAAAAATTTCGACTGTAGTAACACAAAATTGTAGTCGGAATGTAACACGATTTTTTTAAATTTCGGCTTTGTAACAAGAAATACGTTGATCTAAAACTAATACAAAATTTAAAAAATTTTACTTTGGTAACAGAAGTTTTTCGTCCAAATGTAACTCTAAACATAACATAAAATTAAAAAATGTTTACGTAGCAACAAGAATTTTTGATCCGAAAGTAACACGAAGTTTTGGTTTAAAAATAACATGATATTTAAAATTTTTTACTTTAGTCGTGAGTTTAGACGTTTAGTGACGTGAAGCGGTTACATCTCAATTTTTAATATACAAAAAGATTAATTTTATCAATATTTTGTATATTTATATTAGAGTTTTTTGCCAAGGAAGCTAAAAATTTTATTTTATGATATAGTCATCAAATATATTGATTTATTGCATATAAGTCAATTAAATATGTTAATTGTATATTTATTAGGTACATTATATATACACAAAAATTATTGTACTAAACATAACATCATTATGACGTCACTACGAATCGTCATTATCACGTCGAAAAATTGACGTCATTTATTTGTCATTTTTTCGTCAGGTGACGTCGAATAACGAATGATCACCAAAAGTTGACGTTACAATGACGTCATGTTCCCGCCTGGGCAGGTACCAAATATGGCCACCTGTTTAGAAAAACTTAATAAAAAGGTTTATACTTTGTTGATTTTATTGAGTGATCACACGAAAGAGTACATATTGGTTTAGGAATCACCATTAACTTTCAGAATAAGTCAGAAACTCCCATCATATGTCATACAACAAAACCAAAGTCAACGGTAATCGCTGTACATAAATAAATCTATTCGCGATAAGCACAAACAACATACGGAAGGTGGTTTATAAAGCTGCGACAAAGAAGTATTGAGCTAACCCAGCTCACGTTCAAAATGGCTTTTCCTTTTTCTTCGGCAATGGAACAATGGATAGTCGTAGCAAAGATTTACTGCTAACATTTCGCACTTATTTTTCAAGTAAATTTGATTTAGCAACACCCTCTCGGTTCGGCGAAATCTGAAAATCGCTGTTTTCCGAAGACTGTCTTAATCCGGTTTTGCGATTTAATGAAGACAAATCGCTTTTAATTTGTGGAAGAACTTGGAGGACGACTGGAGCATAGTTCGGAATTCCCGTTGTTAACATTCTTTTAGTTTCAGTTCGAAGACGGTGGAAACGTATTTTTGACTAATTATAATTCCTCGTCTTCGTCTGGATCTACGGCCGCCGTAAATTTTCGCAAGTAACACATATACAAAACCACTAAAATTCCGCTTAAATATCTTAGAGCTATTGCGTTTGCATGCTGAATTATTTCGCAAGACGGGCTTACCAAGAATGGATATTCCTAAACTTTAGGAAATCTTTGTAACAACTCGGAGTAAACTTGTAAGTTTGTGGCAGTTTCCTAGTTTAAAGTATACGGGATTGTCAAGGTGAAAATACTTAGAATTTTCACTTTTCAGAGTAAACTCGACGCGTTTCCGGTTTGTAAATTGACGCTCTTACGTTGTTACTTTAAAAAACGGTAAACGGTTTTTGGTTGTGGCACCATTGTAGGGGAAGTTAAAGAATTGTCTGAAGCATCGAGTAACGGTTCAAATGTGGTATCCACCACATACTTTCGTCAATGTTATTTGCCCATTCGTACCTGATAGCAGCTCTGTTGTAGTAATGTCATAAACTCATTAGACTGTTCATTAGGTATCGCGAAAACATCCTAGGGGTATAAACTATTTGCGGTGATATAGAATGGTGACCAACTTTTCGTAACTTAAACGTGCTCGTCTTAATGTCTTCAGCAGCAGGCGTTGCTTGAAAGTACCAACCATTCTCTTCCACAATCCTCTTCACCAGGAGGCTGTCGATGAGTTCAACTTCAGAGTGATCCATTCAATATTAGTTTCACTAACGATATTGTTAAAATCGAGTTTAAATAAAAATCGAAATATCCTTCACATCGTCTCCCAAACTTGAAGAACTTTCATGCCACTTTCTTACTCATTTTTTGAAGCACATTTTCTACGCCTATTTATTTGGTTCTTCGTGTAGGCAGCTGGAAACCTTCCATATCTGGACTCTTGAAGGTGACTATCCAAGCATCATCAGGAAGGAAGGTCTGTTGGGTTTAAAACAACATGTATTCTTCCTCTTTTCTTAAACCACCACCCTATCATAGTAGCGTGGCAACTGGTGGTAGGAAACAATTGTTTCCGACATTTCCCTTTCGCAATTTAAATGAAACCCCCCACCTGCAAATTAAATAAATACGACCAATATCTTTTATGATAAAATCTATTATCTTTTTGGAAACTCAATGTTCTTCACATTCACATCTAAAATCCTGAAGCTCAGTATAGGCAAAAAACAGCTGCACCAATTAAAAAACACATAACGATATCAAAAATAAATACAGCGCAAAATTATTATAATAATAATTATTCTAAACAGTCTTATCCCTCCCAAGTCAAACGCATTACGTGATCCGTTTTTCGTTTAGAACTCTTTATGAAACCGAGATACTCCAGTTCGGCTACGGCTTGAGTAAAACGAGCCCTGGGAATTCGTTAAGGAAACTTATGTTTAATGGAAACGTGATATATAACTACGACATAAAATTCACTGCAGTAAATTTGATCTTTGCGCATGCAAAGCAAAAAGGATACTGCAACACAGGACTAACGACTTTCTTGGACTTGTCGTCTAAATCGTCGCCTTCTTTCGGGTCTACAACGCATAAAAATGCTAACAGCCAGTCGTATAAGTTAATCATTTTTCCCCACTCCAAGTGCAACTTGTAGGCGATAGAAATATCGGGCATTGAAGCTTTGACAGTCCGAGAATTTGAAATTTCGCAACACTTACACTGAAATAAAATTACAGTACATACACATTGGTAAACTATAGACTCGCTCACCTGTAAATACAAATGTGGATCGTTGAGGGCGTTATGTATAGCCGATCTGTGAATTCCAACAATCGTATCCTTAATAGAGATATCATCGAAGAAAAATATTTCGTACAGATGGAAGGAGCTAGGATGAACTAAGTAGATCTCAAAGTTTGTTGACAAAAAAGTTAAAATTTCGCCCCTCAGCTTTTCATAGTGGTTAAGTGGTTTTTGCTGTTGCTTTGTTCGGGACATTAGTGCCTTTAAAAAATTTTATAACCTCAGAATACACTAATTATTACACTTATCTTGCTGACCTCTTTCAAAGCTTTTCTATCCGTAACACCACTTAAAGCCGCGTCCTGAACGGGTTCTTCAAACGCAATATCTTCAAAAGCCCCGGAATTAAGATCATCTAAAGCTTCTTGAAACCGTTTAATCCTCAAAGAGTAGTCTTTCAGTTGAGTCTTTTTGCTACCGGTATTCACATACCGGTCCATAACTCTCACGATTCCGCTTAATTTTGCACTTAGTTCATCTTTAGATTGAAAATTAAGTAACTGAAATGACTCTTTATATTCTTTTGATTGGGTTACATTCTTGCTGACAGTGAGGGCATAGATTTCTCGAAGCTGAAAATGCGCGTGTTTTTTATAGCCAGAAAAAATATGAATGGTATTTAGTAAATAAATTAAAGCTAAAATAAGGCCAAAATATAATGGACCATCCGGCTAGGCAAGAAACCCTTATGTATGAAACAATCATAATTATTAAAAAGAACACTTACGTTTTTTCCCATAGGAGCACCCGGCAGATCTGAAACCAGAACGTGCAGACACCTCAAAAACACATGTAATCGCCTGATATATTTCTGAACAGCGAGCACTTTTTCAAACAAAATTTCCTTTAAATAAGCGTCATCAGTTAAGAGCTTGATTCTGTTTTCGGGGCCTTCAGATTCAACGAGGTTTCTGAAGGACATAAGATGTCGAACATTCTCATAATCATCGTGCTGGAATTGAGCCAATACTTCTTTGACTGATTTTTTGTCACACTGACATAGAGCCATTGCATTGCCTTGACAAAAGTGTTCCATCATGGCAAACTATAAATTAAGACACAGTTCCAAATACATTTCAACATTAGAATATGTGGGACATAGGTAAAAAATGTGTCTAGTCACCTTTATGTTTTGTACAAAATTTTGCACTGAGAGGTCATAAAATAAAAAAATCTCTGTGAACAGATCAAAAACCTTTCCTCCCAATTGAAATGGACAAAATGGAGTGAACAGCAGTTCCTCTAATACATTGTTTAAGTGCACTATTGATGGTTCACATTTAAACACTTGCACGTTAATTTTTGAAATCACCTACAATTTACGAGTCATCTTAAATAACACCGATGCAAAACATAATGTATTTCTTACATGATATGGCAACGACATGTGTAGAGTGGATACCGAGGTGGCTATACCAAAAATAAACACAAATGGCAGCTTGTGCACATAAGAGCTCAATATTAGGATGAAATTCTGTAATACTGTAGGGGAAAAGCTTTCAAAATCGGCAATTATCACCACTAGTTTCCTTCTATCAGTTTCATATAAATTCTTGTACCAACTTTCCAATAATTGTAAGGTGGTAGCTGAATGCAAAATAAAAATTAACTTAAATTCTAAAATAAGACAGGTGATAATAAATAATAGCTTAACATCACTTACTTCCACGGTCTATAAACTGCTCAACCATTGACTCGATCATATTTTTCAGTCTGCCACACTCTTGACTGTGCAAGAAAGCTACATGTGGCGTTATCTTGGCCCTGAGAAGTTTATGTAAATTTTTAAAATGGGCTTCATGGTCTGGCATGTTTATACCTAAAAGAAAAATTACTTCTGTTCATATTACAATATACACATCCTCAAATCTTCCCAAAATTTTTAAAATTAAAAGGATAAATAATATTTTGTTTTAAATTAAAAAAATACTAAGGTACTCACCAGTTAGCAAAGCTGCAGTCGGAATTTCGTTCTCTGTATCTTCATGGATATTAGCGACAAAACTCAAGAGGTTTAGAGTTGTTGAGGCAAACATTTTGGCTGTCAAAAGCTGTAAAATTAAATGACTAAAGTAGTACCAGAAACGACTTGTTTCATAAACAAACCAGCAGGACTCATTACCTCATATTCTTCACTTATAGCATCCCATAAACACTTGAATTCCTGGTACCACAAATTAACTGAGAACAAATTGTCAGAATGTTGGGCTGTTTTTGATGATTTTTTGGTTGTCTTGATGCCATTTTTGAAAACAAAAACGCCCTGCAAAAAAACATAAGAATCTTGGAATATTTATTTATTATATATATTCTACACCCACCAAGACAAGAATTTTGGGGGGTTCAGAATTATGTTCAGGCTGGTACTCGAATCACCACATATGTATAGCATGTGTTATGAAATTTATTTTGTTTATAACACTTAATACTCGCATTGATGCTCTTGTCGGGCAATTCAAGTGCCAGTTAAGTTTAGCTGAACTGGAGTTTGAACAATGATTGTACAACTGAGCCTAAAGGACATGATGTCACTTTGGAACATTTTACGATTCCTACTTATTTGGGATTCTATTAATTCGTGGTTACACTTGACAAATATGAGTACATGTTTTTTGGAAACATTGACTGAAAATTAATTGAGAAATTAGTTACTTTTCACCTCTAACTCACTAATTGTATCAAAAACTTTCTAAAGCTGCTATATTGACATTAATATTAAATTAAAATTTTTATGTATGAATAGAGTATGTATGTATTTTATGCAGGATTCAAAAAGAAAATGCTAGACCCACTTTTGCAAACTAACAAACTAAAAGTCTATGTAGGTTTATCTCTGCACAAAAGTTATATAAATCACTAATATAGTAGATTATACCAATCTATGGGTAACCTACACAGAATGATTTGAAAATGCTTCTCAGCAGGACAAAAACACTTGATCTTAAAATAAGCAATGAGCCTGGAACCTTCAAAGGGGGTTTTAGAACTTTTTATGGGGGATACAGACTACTCTGACCTTATGTCAATTTTACATATCCAGTTTCCCTTATGTTAAAATTTGCTTCTATTTTTCTAGGTTCCTAAGCAGAAGCAACCTGTAAATTCCCACTCACTGCATCACTACCAGTAAACCAATACATTATAGTAACTAAAAGATAAGTCCAAATTTGAAATTACACTATTACTGAAAAAATTTTTAATTCAGAAGACTACAACTAATCTATAGGAAACCCAAGTAACTTTACTAAATAAAACTTTCATATTTTCTTCTAAGGTACCTTGGAAACTGAGGTAGTTTCGTTATCAGCCATTTTATCTGCTACTAGTAAAATTTATGTAAGTCTTAACTTTAATATTTATTATCTACTTCAATTATTATTTTTATTACAAAACACAGTTGAAACATCTTTTATGTACCTAAAAAATAAATAAAACATTGATAACCTCAAAAATTTCAAAAATATACCCGGTTCCCGCCACAATCAGATGTCAACGAGTTTTGACAGCTGACATGAGACCGAGCAAGCAGAGTATAAAAATATGAATGAACTGAGTAAATTGAGTTCTTCTCTTCCCCATTCCTTTCGATTTTTTCATATTTATCAACACGAATATGTATAATTGTGATATATTTGTGGCATTAATAAAAAGTTGTAAGTTGTAAGAAAGGAAAATCCATAAATTTAGCTAAAGTCGCACTCACTGGAACCAATTGGAACTGTAGTTATGGAATAACGATTACATTGATTTGACGCATTTGACGTTCAAAATGACAAAGGTGGACTTGTCAACAAATCTTATAATTCAAATAATTTTATAGAAAACACAAAACTTTTTTAAACTATTTTCATTCATCATTGTTTAAATAACCAAATAGTTTAAATAAATAAATGATTTTTGGATTATAGGCTCAAGGTAGGCACCAAAGACTTATCGCTGAACTAAAAATTTTGTATATTTGACTTGTATAGAAAAATTTTCGCTTGCTTTTGCATCATCTGAGCCGCGGCCTTGGGCGTAGGTTGGAATTAGAATAGTATATCGATTTTCACCAATCTTCACGCCCAAACAAGTTCTTTGCTTTACACAATTTTTATATTTATTAAATTATATCTAGTTGGAGAGGAAAGCAGACTCTTTATCTCAAAAGCGCACTGCTATTAAGGTAAATTAGCACATAATGGAGAAGAATAAATTGGAGATATCCGGGAACACGAGCCCTGATACTGTCACTGCTACTTATAAGCCAATACCAGAAAAAGATATGGAAGGTAAGCTAAATAAAATGTTTTAAATTCAGTCCTTTAAGTACAGGTAAAGATATTCATGTAAGCACTGTATATAACACTATAGCAATCCTAAAAGTGGTATTAAGTAAGTTATCTTCCACTTCAAAGTTCTCCAGCGGCTTTACGTATTTCCTTGAGGTGGTCAAAATTTTTGTTGTGCTATTCCATTGCCCAACATTAAGCAAACCCTCTGTAGTCAACTTGAGCAAATCGAGATTAAATTCCCTGCGGAATCCTTCAAAGTCAAATTTGACATGTCTTGTAAGTCTTAGAAATAAGGAACTCTAGAACATTCCTGTCCTTATTTCCTTAAAGGAATAATCTCAGAGTGCTCAAGAGGCCTTAATTGAAAACTTCTTAACAGAATGGATTATGAGTTAAAAATATACCCCTTTAATTTGATTGGCTTGTATAGAAAAACAGTTTGCTGCCCTAATTTCTAGGACTACATAAAGCAAACAAGGCTTACTAAGACCTAGTATCTGCATAAGATCTAGTTAGTTACATGAGTGTAAACTAGGTAGCTACTTCTCCGGGTTTCACCCGGATGCTACCAGTTTTGATATAAGATCTCCAGGCTCCAGATTAATTGGTATTTTGTCTGGAAATGATTATTTTCATGCCAAGAAATAGATAAATATTTGACAACAGTGCAGCAACTTTAGTAAGTTGAAGTGAGCTGTGGACCGTTTATTTGGAAGTTGTTGCTATTGTTGCCAACCGTCCATTATTTGAAAGGACAGTACTTTATATTAGGATGATGTACTTTGAGCTTTTATGAGTTGTGAAAAAAGTCCATGTTCTTTAAAAACAAAATATCTGCTTCAAGAAATATTAATTCAATTAACATTTGGTGGTGAATGAAATTCAAAACAATTGTTCTAGCAAAGTTTTAGTACCAAGGGGAAATTTAAGCCACAATTTACCACAAAGTGGGCGTGGCACCTCAAAAAATTTTTGCCTGCAGTGCCATTTGTACCTTCATTACAAAATCTATGGGATGAATCTTCTTTAAAGGTGGCAACCTAGTGTAAACCATGTTATGCTATGCATCAATACTGTGTAAACCAAGATGCTTGCCTGGATTTTAGCAAGTATAAGGCAGGAAGTAAAACACCTTATAAAAACTTTTCTTCTGTGAGTACTAAAACTTTTTCTGTTTCTTTTAATTGAACCTTTTTTTCTATTCAAATAAGTGTTTGTCAGCTATAACATGAAATAGTCAATTTGAAAACAAATCACCTGAGGTGAGCCAGCCACCTTGTGCACCTACTACATTTGTTCACATAAAAATTATGAGTGTGTGTGTGCAAATGACTGGTAGCTTGCATAAAATGGTTCACTGATAGCACCTCTGGCACACAGGCATCTTTTCATCTCTCACGCCAGAATACCAATTTTTTTGTCAGTTGTGGTTTATTTGTCCAAGCTTATCTCATGTCAGTGATGATTTTGCAAGTATCATGAGACTTCTGCCATGAGTAAGAACAATGTAAACTCTGACAGGAAGCCCTTTAGGTTCAATCAGCCTTGAAAATAAATGAAGGAAGGAATTTTATTCTACTCTGTCCCAAACTCTCTACACTTCATAACCATTTTTTAGAATATTCCTATCTAATTTCTAATAGGCTTTAAAAAACTGACTGAAAGACAATAATAATAGCTAGATCAAGCTATTTTCAGAGATAGAGCACTGTGACTCAGTCAAACTTGCTATTAGCTGTTTAGATTCAATTCAAAAAAAGGTTTTAATAGAAACTAAGAGTACTTGAGTAACCGAAAAGATCTAACCAATTTGCAGCCACCCAAATAATATTAGTAACCGTTGGTAGACGCATCTCATTGTTGATTAAAATTTCAGTTTGATCCCAGTTCCACCAAATGAGATTATAAGGCATACTGCAAATAAGATTAAGTGAGGGTTAAATACATCAATTCTTATTCTTATAGATCAATAAGATATAAGACATTCACATATTTAAACCATGTAATTCTTTTCTATGGCCATAAAACTATGTACTTAATCAAAGCTACAAAATTGTTTATTAGCAATCGGACTTTAACAAAAGATAAGTTTTGATGGCTGTGCTGACGAAACGATAATTTAGTTTCAATTTGGATGTGACAATATTCAACTTGTAATGTACTTAAGTATGGCAATCTTAGCTTAACTATTAACTATGAGAATTTAGATATATGGATAGTGTGTAAAGAAACCACTGGCAAGTTAATAAAGAAAATGGCATTTATTAAACATTTTTTTTTTTGCACTTCCAGGAGTAAATCAGTTACCTTACTCTTCTTGTGGTGCCCACATACCTAAAGTAGGTAGGAACATATCTGTTAAAAAATTCAATAATTTATACCAATAATTCAATGAGATTCGCTTTAAATAAATCCCACCACAAACACATACCTACGTTGCCTATTTAATTCTTTGTAGGCACGTGACAAACCTACCTCTTTTACAATGCGGCTTGCAATAAACCTTCTTATTACTAAGCAAACTAAAGCTTTAATGTTCAAACAAACACTCTCTGTGTATCGGTATTCACTATTCAGTTAGGTTTGTGTTTGTTTACAGCGTTTTATTATCAAAACACGGCCTTAATGAGTTACATCATGCATTGTTAAAACCTGTTTTTAAATGTAATCGGAGGCCATTCCCTTTGCAGACCAAGCACTTTCTCGACCCAAATCCCTCGTTAAAGTAATTGTTGGTTCAGAGGCGGATGGTGCCGATGAGAAAATGCTCCCGTCCGACGATAAAGTACCAGAGGTGGTCGTTTTTGATAACGATACCAAGAGTCCTCAGAATGGCGATGCAAAATTGGATATTGGTAAGTTAATACTGAACTTGATTTAAATTCGAATTTTTCTATTAATGTATTGTGTTGTAGTTTCGGTCGTTCTTTTATAAATATTTACTTAAAACTTGCTTTTACTTTTTTTAGGAATTTCAATATTTCAATGTTCCTAGTACGGTTGCAATAAGTTGCAACCGATGCAACCGATGTACTTATCGACACTGGACTCAGCGTTGTTTTATTTTAATTAACACCTCATTTCTAGCGGAAACAAAGCAGGCTTTTGTTGGGCTCACAAAAGAAGAGCTGATGAAGTATGCGAACGATCCGTTTTGGGTACGTCTCAGATGGTTCCTCTTCATTACTTTCTGGCTGTTATGGGCGGCTATGCTCCTTGGGGCCATCTTGATCATTTATGCGGCACCGAAATGTGACCCGCCACCACCAAGAACATGGTAAATAGTGCATTATTCTAAAAACAATTGATTGAGAGGCAATGCAAAGTATAAAAAATTATCAATGAGAGTTTTGAAACAGACTTAAGATTGAATAAGTATACAGAGTGTTATACTACATTATTAGTGTCTTAATATTTCAATAATTGAAAATGGTGTGCCATTTGATTTGGAGCGTACATATTACAATTACTATGTTTAGGTGCAGAACTGGACTGTACACTTTGTTCAAAACTTTATAAAATATTTTTCCGCGCGAACCTGTCATGCCCATCATCAGTTCCTAAAACTCGTCAGGATAAAATTATTGTTGAAAGAAGTCTAGCGTGCCATGTCATTTTAAAATTACAAATTTAGTTCAATAATACGTTCTAATCCAAGATGAATTAAAATTTAAACAAAACAGCTCTAGAGCGTCATCAGAGCGTGGTATTTAAATGGCTTATGCCGCGCTCTCCAAGTAGACCACTAAGAAAAGTGCTAATTGATGACCAAGTGTCTATCACCCTCTACTGACTCTTCAGAGTTTTGTTTTGGTTTTAGTTCATCTTAAAGTTGAACGAACTAATGTCCTAAAACTTAAAAAATTATACAAATTAAACAGGTAGTACATACGCCACATGCGCGACTATTTAAATTTCTAGGCAAAATTGTTTAAAACAAAAATGTTAGAATAAACTATTCTACTATTTCTGTACGTTAATAATATTTCCATTCCGAACCATTAAATTAGGTATCAACAAGGACCACTAGCCGAGCTTTCCGAAGCAGCCGACCTGGATACCTTGAACAAGAATATCCAAGGAGTTATAATACCATGGACCGCCGACCCGTATAAGCCTTTAAAAGACAACCGTGAAGGGTTAGCTCTGCTGCAGGCGGCAACTAAAATGGGGACTAAAGTCATAGTCGAGCTAGATCCCACGACGTCTGACGTATGGTTCGATAAATCTGAGAAAAAGGATCCAGAGTTCGACGGTTTTTACATCTGGAAGCAAGGCAGTGTTCAAGGAACCAATACAAATGCCCCAAATAACTGGGTAAGTGACTTATTGTTTGCGTTTGTTTTTCTAACAATATCACATAAGGATAATAAGTCATATATGATAAGTAAATTGTTTTTGGATTGACTATTTGTCTATCATGAATGAGTTTAGTTTGAACTTCCTTTTGAGATCGAGAAGCAATGTTTCTTGGCTTGTAGTACACAAAGAACGGTTTATTCATAGCCTTTTCGATTGGCAAAACGAATTTTGCTCCGAGTCGACCGCAGGGCAATTCCAGTTTCTTCAAATATTTGCCCCGGTGCAGTTCCAATAAAACACGCAATTCGCATTTGCATTGCACTCAGGGCAAAACTACCTACTACAGCTCGTAAAAGTGATATTTTTTCCATAGCAAAATTAACTAATTTTAAACTACCATATCAACCAGGTGTTTCAAGTATATAACTAAAAAAAACGCTTCTTAGCCATCATGGACATGTCCATAAAAATACAAGTCCAGTGTTGCCAAGTGTATAATTTATATTTTTCCCACTACTTTGACTCAGAGCTGTCGGTCATTCATCTATGATGAGATATGAGAGAGAAAGTCTGTTAAATGAAGATAAGATTGCTCTTTTAAATGCTCTTTAACACGCTGCAAATCTGTAAATGGCGTTGCCAAACTGGTCATAGTTTCCAATATTATAGGAAACATGCAAAATGTAATATTTAGGTGAAAGTTATCTTTTTTTTATAACAATATTAAATGGTTTTAAAATGCCATATTAACCAGATGTTTTAAATGCATAACTATAAAAAAAACGCGCCTTAGCCATCATGGAAATGTCCATGGAAGACATGTCAAGTGCATGACTTAAGATCTGTCAGATGAACATGCTGCAAATCTGTAAATGGCTTGTGTAGGATTTATATTCCCCCACCACTTTGACTCAGAGCTATCAGTCAGGTATTTATACAATGTATTACAAAGTGAAAAGAAATTCATGTGGTTAATAGTTTGGGAGAGATTCGACTAGTTTGCGCTCACTGCTCTTGTTTTAAGACAACTCTTTTTTTTTTAGCTAAGTCCCAATAACATGTCATCTTGGAAATACTCCGACATCCGACGCGAGTACTACTACTCCCCCTTCTACACGCCTCACTTAAACTTCAGGAACACTTCCGTTATCCAAGAATTCAGCAAAGTAATCGAAAGCTTCCTCGCGCTGAACGTCTCTGGCATTCGTCTTCGAAATGCAGCATTTTTATTAGTCGACCCTAACTTTGACAACGAAGAGGCAAACACCCACGCCCCTCCAGGCCTCACTCTGGATAAATACGGATTCTTTAAGCATTCCAAAACCGAGAATTTACCAGATCTGGGTCCTTTGCTGAAACAGTGGCGCGCAGTTGTTAGGAACAAAACTGAAAATGGCCCGCTGATGGTAGCCGAGGAGTTGGGAAGAGTCGAATCGTATAAGGTCAACGATAGCTTGGTGGTGGATATGCCGTTGCAAAGTCACATATTTTCGAAGCCGGTCTTGTCCGTAAATGAGACTGCCTATAGTCTTAATTATACGTTCAACATCGACGGAATCGAATGGCCTTTATGGAAGGTAAGTACTGCAGGCTTGAACATCATTACAGTTTCGAAACTTTACTTAAGCACAAGTTCAATAGGTGTAAAAAACGTGTAGCCCTTACGAGTTGTTATTGTAATGTAATGAGTATATTTTTTAAATATCTAGGCAAGAACCAATGCCCTTCCAAAAGACGTGCTAGATATAATAACTTACCTTCTGCCAGGATCTCCATTGGTAAATATATCACAACCAATAAATCCTGTTCTGCTCAAAATCAGGGAAAGTCCGTCGATAACGAGGGGAATCTGTGGAGTCTACAGTTTGCAGAACAACACCATTTTGGCGTTCATAAGGTAGGCTATTTGTCAGGCTTTTTACGACACTGAATCTTTTAACGGTTTATTGGATCATTTTGCTTAGAGCTAAACGGGTTATTTTGAGTATGTGGTGTATAGTCTATGTCCGATGATTATCTTCCCTATTACCAAACTAACACAATTTTCTTTTTCTTGCAATCTCTTATCAATTAGACAAAGGTAAGAAATTACATGCAATATTAATAATAGTGTGTGCTTTGTGCATCGAGGCAATTAAGTAGTAAAGAACGAGAGGTTATTAGGTAATTTGTAAAAACTTTGTTTTACTTAGGGTTACCCCGGGCAGCCCTGGAATTCTCGTAGCGGTAAATCCGACAAGTAACACAGCAATTACTAACATTCCTGCGGAAATACCGCTGCTATCGAACCTCCAAGAGGTGACCATCCGCTATTATAGTGATAACTATAATTACACGGACTTCACGGATGTTGGGTATGTGTTCTTTTTAATCTTGGCAACATAAAATTGTACATTTAATTGTGTTGGTTATAATACAAACCTAATTTTCAGTGGAAAGAGAACGGCATTAGCAGTGCCTGTGACACCGAGGTCTGCACTAGTCCTCGAATACGTGCCAAAGCGGGACGAATAAGTGTTATTACCACTGTCCTGGATGTAGTTTAATACGAATTAGAAAACATTCCTTTATATGCGGAATGTTAAAAATCATTGACAAGTAACGACAATAATCTACTTCATATAATCCTTTAAAAAGTAGATATCAAGTTGTCTATTTAAGCATTAAAATAGTTTGAGAAAACAACCCTTGTTTTATTTAAACTTAAAACCGACCAAAGACTCGGAACAATGGGCCTGTTATTATCTAACTAGTAATCCTGTAATTTTAAAAGTAAACACTTCAATTTGCGGGCTTCATAGCTGACGGTTTCTTTCCCATCGGGAGCCTCGTTTTCTTCGGAAATTGTGGAATCTGCTATAGTTTTCACTGTCTTACCATGAACTGAAAAAGAATCGTTATATGGATTATTAAACCCTAGGTTGAACGTCGTAGGACTAACACCAGTTCACTCACCCTGTACAGGGTGGCGCGTTTTCGATGGATTTATGGGGTATATTGGTAAAACCGTTTATCGATAGACGAATCATGAACGAAGGCCGGGATATAATGATACTATTAAATTTATCATGAAAATCGGAGTTGAGAATGTGTAATCAGATTTCTTCTATATATCGTGTAGAGAGAAAACAAGTCAAGATGTCTAGGAAACATAAAGGCTCACCATAAAATGTATTTTGAAAACTTAAGTTGCGAATATGAAATCAGATTTCATCTATCTATTACAATTTTGCCAATATTGCATAAATCCATTGAAAAGGCGCCCCCTGTACATAATTTATTTGTTTAAATCCAACTTTACCATCAGACTAGGCTTAGAGTTGACAAAATATAAAACTTACGTTCGCAGCTTTCCAAAAACTGGATACATTCTTGGATGATGGAATCGCGAAGTACGATCATATGTTTCGCGAGATTCTCAATTAGACTTAAAAAGCATCGTTTAGTGTAGAACCAAGTATCGGTGCCCAGTTTCTTGTTATATGGTTCCAAGGACTTCATAACTCGAGAAATTCCAAATTCATAGTTTCCTTTGGAACAGTACAAGGTCCTTAAAAATAAGCGTTAAAATAAGTGGTATACAGGGTGTTTTAGAAAGGTGCTGACAAACTTTAGGGGGTTATAGAGAACGCCAAGTCATCCAACTTTGGTTACAAACCTCTATCCCCATGCGCACCTTTTTTGTGAAACAGCATATGTAAAAGAGTTTTTTTTTAGTTTTTTTGTTATATTTCAGGCATTAATTGAGATACTTTATGAGTGTTAAAGGGTGCTTTTCCATGTGCCAATGGTGTAGATTTTGTGGTCGCCTGGAATTGTAATTGCAGTAAAAAATTGCAATTTGGAAGCATTCTGTGAAAAGCCAATATTCTCTGTATAAAAAAAAAAAGGTAATCTTAGTCAAAAGCGTTAGTGTGCGCCATTTTTGAGTTGAATAGTATTTTATGATCAAAAACATGGGTGAAACAACAAAAATGATCTCCTATTATTTTTATTTATTATAGCAAACGCATTTCTTAAGAATCATCGAAATAAAAATTAGATTTTTAAGTGCAAGATTGTTATTACCGTTTTTATTGAAAATGTCAAAAATCCTCTGTCTTATTTTCTTAACTACGGATACGTTGATATATCGACGTAAAACATAACAACAAGAACCTTTAAAACAGGGCAGTTTTGAGACACATTTTCAAACCCCCACCTTCAATGCCCTAACTACAAATTCTTAAATAGAAAGATGGGTCTAGTAGTATCTTGTTTGAATTATACATTTTTAATTCAATCTCAAATATTTCTAGTAAATGCAATTTAAAGTCTAAAATAATAGGATTGAGATTTTTAAGCGTTAATTTAATGAATGTTCAAACCAGTAGCCGGCTATTTCCGTATACAATAATGGAGAGTTTGCTCAATGTGTTATGGCACGTTTGCTAACATTTTTAGAGTAATCTGACATGACATTCATTGACTATCCCTTGACGCAATTCTTCCAAAAAGGCTGGCTGATTTAAGCAGTGTTTTTTTAATTAGAATTACACCATAAAAAAAACTAGAGACAAGATGGGTGACAGTGGGAGAGCACTCAATTGCCCCTCTCTGATTTGTCAAGCTGTTGGCGTAAACTAGGCCATTAGAAAACATTTCTTACCCGATAACAAGGTTAATAATGCAATGATGAAAGTACTTCTTTTCAGGTTCTTCAAAGGCCATCTGGTCCTCTTCTTTTTCGATTTTTCTCATCAGTTCTTCAGCTTCTTCATTTTGTGAGGTCATTATATAAGACACGCATAAATTGGCCAACACTATAGCATTTACATTCAAAATCTAGAAGATTGTTATAAATATTTAAGTACCTATATATAAACACTTCACTTCACATTATTGACATCAAGTAGGGTTTGGAAATCTGACTTTGACATTTTTATTCTTACTTGTCAACAAGTGCAGAAAAGAGATAGACATGAAAAAATATGTATAAAATGAAAGATACGAGATGGCATAAATAAGGGAATGAGTTATAGGTATTTGACTTATTGCCTATTACCTACCTCTGAATAACTTTTCTTGACCAAAGGCTCATAAAAGCCTGCAGCCTCTTTAAACTTGTTTTCTTGCATAAACAATACGTGAGCAACGTTGAGCCTCCACGTGTCGTGTTCGTTGCAAAATTCCGCGCTCTTTCTGAAAATTTTCTCCACCTGTGGGTAATTTTCCAAATCCCAGTATATTTTTGCCTGGGCCATCAGAACAGGAATATACCTACAAGTATGACAAATTTGTCAAGCTAGTTGCTGACTACTGACCTGAACTATAAAAGGGGAGATTATTCTTCGTTATATAGAAAACAGAACATTAATAAATAATGCTTTTTTTAGTAGTTTTGGTTTGCTTATTTCTTATAGTATGATTAACAATAGCGTCTAGCAGTCTAGTAGCCTGATAAACTGACATATATATGACATATTTACATGGATGAAAAAGGAGGAAGCTGACAATTTTTCAGCCTGCTGAATGAAAAATCTATTAGAAATATACATATTTCTCCGCGATTTCTATTCTAAAAGAATAATTCTATAGATCTATTGACGACGACTTAATCAGATAATCGATGACGTCCTGATTCACTACTGAAAACAATCGCCAGGTTTTGTGGGGTTGAAGCACATATTTCTATCTTCTAATATAATGTCCCACACCAAATAGGTGAATATCGGGTGTAGGACATAAACAACACTTCACGTTTGTGAAATATTGCCAACGTTTCTACTTTTATTAGGGTCTTCTGCAGGGCTCTTTCAATAAGCGAAGTTTGTCACAAGTAAGGAATAACATTTGCAACTAACAGCTATCTGAAACTACGGACAAACGAAGATCACACCAGGACGACACATACATGTGTTAGCAGCCTAGCCACGACTAAGCTAAAATCTGCTCTTCAGTCTTCACGCCCTGGTAAAAGAACGCAAAACATTTGTGAATGTCCCAGATGTTCCAGGGGTGAAAGATCGTAAGTTCTGGGTGGTTAACATATAGCAAATTGGTCTTATTTTATATAAAGTGGTCCACCAAGGCAATCCACACTAAACTTAGGGGACAAGGAGAAAGATGGGGCGCTCTGATCACCTTATCTTCCGTACAAGATCCACTATTGTGGAATATCATGTACGATCCAATATTAAGAGAAGCGTCATCAGAGAGGGTTCTACCTGTAGGCTATGCCGACGAAATTGCATTGGTAATAAGCGCCAAAACTAGACACCAGCTGATGGAGGCGGGAAATCTCTAGATGTGGAAACTGGCTTCGTGAGCATTCACTAAGCCTTGCACCAGAGAAAACAGAGGCGGTAATTCTAAATGGCAAAAGAGACAAAATACATACATTATTACGCTTTATAATTAATATTGTAAAAAATGTTCATCAGCGCCCAAAGGAAGGCCTTGGTGACAGTGATTGGTGCTTATCGCACAGTGCCTACGGTAGCGACTCAGGTCATAGAGGGAACTCCGCCCATAGATCTATTAATAAAGGAAAGAAATGAGTTGTACGGGAGGCAAGTCATCTCAGAGGCCATAAAAGCCGAAGCTAGAAAACGCAATTTAGAAAAATGGCAAACAAAATGGGACGCCACTACCGACAAAGGAAAGTGAACGAAGAAACTGATACCGAATATTGAAACGTGGGTAGAATGTAAACACAGAACCTCGAACTATTATTTGACCCAATTTTTAATTGGCCACGACAGTTTTAGGGCATACACCCACCGCATAAAGAAAACACAAATCAACTACTGTGGGGACGTGGATACGGCAGAACACTGCTTCTTCCACTGCCCGCGCTTTGTAATTCAAAGAGAGAGACTGTCAAAACTGACTGAAAACCTATCCCCGGTAAATCTCATTAGATCTCAAGATCATTTGGGAAATCATGAAGACCAAAGAACCTAAAGAAAGGGAATAGCAAATATGTGTTCTAGCTTACAAAGAAATCTCAGTTAAATTAAAAAGTGCTTATCATTTGAGAAACCTGTGAAAATCTACCCAACCTGTGAAAATGTCATAAATACAAGACCCCCCTGGAGCTGGAGCTCCCAGGGCCACTCTTAGGAGTCGAGGATTTTTTTTTAGTGGGCAGGCGTACGCAATGGTTCCTCCTTGGGAGGTCGAGTGCGGCAGGGGCAGGGGTGCTCCATGCGAATCCCACACTACCCGATGGCCAGAACAACAGATCGGTAGTCTTTTGAAGATTTTTGTTACCTCGTAAAAAAAGCACAACTCTGGCCACAGGTTTTCTAGCTCTATTAAATAGATGTTGTGCTTTCTATGTCCATCACGCAGTATTAGGTAGTACCTTTCCAAACATTCCTCATACTCCATAATGGCCTTCTTAACAATATCTATGTCGCCTCTATTTCGATGTTCCTGAACTTGTTTAGCCAACTTTCGTAGTTGTTCAGTGTGCCTGCTGGTCAGCTCGTCGAATTTCTGATAAGCCTCACTGGGTGACGTTTGTTGCGTAATAACCGCATCCAAGAAATCGTACAAGTACTAAGGCAAGACGTCGATAAAGGCTCAAAGCTACCGGACTATCTGCAAATAACCTACTGGTGTTAAATATTTGTAAGTCAAATGGGCATTTTCCGCCAAAATGTCTGCGGCCAAGTCGTAACACTCATGCTGGCAATAGAGCAACAGTAAGTTAGCAAAAGTCTCTGGAGGGAAAGGATTTTGTTGCAATAAAAACTGCAGTTTTTCGAAGCCCTCAGTAGGGTTCTGATCGAAGTTCACTAGGGCCTGATTATGCAAAGTCACAGCGTCCAGCTCGTATTCTGCCCTTGGGGGCATGTCTGTCAGGGCTTCTCTTGCAGCATCGACTAGAAAATTCTCTTAAATATGTCTCAATACTATTTTATAAGCAAAACTTACTGTTTTTTAACTGATATTCAATAGCAGCTTTTAAGTTGAACGCCTCAGTAAGAGATGTTTCGTGCAAAGTCAGTGTGTTCCCTACAGATCTCACTTCAATGCCTTCTGTTTGCATACCAATGCTTAGTTCTGGGTGGTCACGAATTCCCTTTTCGATTATATCAGCTAAAAGTGTCTTTAATAATAACTTGATATAAATTATTTTAATAATTTTTACCGCAGAATTTTAGCGAGGGGCCATATTCCTTCAACCTATAGTAGCATAACGCTATATTGTAAGCCAAATAGGGCTTAAACCCTTGATTTTGCAAGGTGGTGGTAAACTTCGCGAGAGCTTCTTCATAGTTTCCATCCTATGACAATAAAGATATTTTAAGATGAACCAAATAAAAGCTAAATAAAATTCCTGCCTTATACAACAAACACCCCAAATTAACTTCTTTGTCGGGATCGTCATTGGGACACGCGTCAACCAGACTCTTCGCAGATAATACGTCTTCTTGGCTGTATTTAATGGCTGCCTGTAATTTTGTAATTTGTCCTTTATATTGAGGATTCTCTGCCAGTTTATTTGAAGCCTGGAAAGTATTTTGGTTAAATCAGATGTTGATGCTCAATATATTCACATAAAAATACCTGAAAAGCTTGATCATACAGACATGCTTGATACAACGACTGAGTGTAATATAACTTGTAGTCTTCGTTGTCAGGATATATCTCTGTCAGTTGTTCGTAGTAGCTGGATGCATTGTTGAAGTCTTGGATGTAGAAGTAACAATACGCTAGGAGGGATAGTCCGGCCCTTGTTGAATTTGATTCGGGTATGCCGTGCAGTATTTTGATTGCCTCGTTAAACCTACCATCTTTTATCTAAAAAGAAATGTTGTGTAATGTAATTGTTTACCTGCATCTAATTGTGCTCTTCAAGATGCACAAACAGAGTATGTTCCTGTACTATTGGTGAACAAAGGGTTTTAAAGATTTCCTTTAAAAACTTACCAAGGTATACACCGTTTTAGTAAAATCTCCATCATTTATTATATGTGCTGAATACATTTTATAATAAACGAATTCTTAAAGCAGTATAAGAAACAATTAAATTTACTATTCTTTGTGGACATTTTATTATACTGCGGTTGCTAAGGGAACGTTGCTTTTGTTTGTATCGAATGCTTAAGAATTGCAGCAACATGATCGATATGCAATTAGAAGGCATTCACTTATTGTCGTCAAGTATAGGCGTTGGAAATTTGACTTTGACATTTTTATCGTATCTTCTCAACATGTGCCGAAAGGAGATAGGGGTAAAAAAATGAATATTTCAAAGGTTATCAAATAGGGCGAATTCCAAAATTCTTCAAGTCATTTACCTGGTAGATCAGTCACCTGCTTAATCCATTGAATTGCTGGATGGCCATCACATGACCAGCTTTAAACCGGTAGATGACCTGGTGAGTTTTGGAATTCGCCCATAGTAGATTATGTCACTAGGAGTAAAAGTGGGTCTTACGCACATACGCACACCTAAAGTGGGCTTTCTAATCCTGAGACCAAAAAAGTCCTAGGCAGTAAAAGTAAAGTCAAAAGTCACCGCTACTGTCGTGGTGGCGCATATATAAACGATTTTCATTTACCAATAGTATATCATTAATCGAGCTTTTTATGAAAGCCATTATTTCCTTAGGGGGACGTTTGCGTCACGAGCCGCAGGCGAGGGGCGCAAGTCTCCCGTGGGAATAATGGCCATAAAAAGCGAGTATAATACTATACTTTGTCCACGGCCATTGTCTAATAATAATTACAAATTATAAAATCTATAGGTAGTGTAAATAAAATTATTGAAATGTCAAAGTGACACTCGCGTTTGACGGCAAAACCGGTGCCACCAGTGCATTTTTTATGCTGCGGCGTTTGATATTGCGTTGTTGCCTACTCCTACTGGTTGCCAAGGCAACATATATAACTTAAATGGCGAGCGGGAATAATATCATTATTCCCGCTGTTTCAACTCATATATCCCTCTGACGTTATATGAGCCCTATTTAACTTTTGTCAACAAGCTGAATATCAGTATATTATGAAGTGGTCGTGGACAAAATTATTTGAACACTAGATGACACCAGATAGATCGATCTGAGTGTATTACCATCCTTACATTCTTATTGAAAGAACAAAGGATAGGAATAATATCAGAGCGCTCGAGAGCACTATCCAAAACCGTTATTAAGTTGAGTTGGGTAAGTACATCCCGAGCGCTCGAGTGTGATCCAGAAGAAACAATATACTGTGTTACTTCATTGTGCTGGAATAATGACCACACCTTGGCAGGTAGGATAGAACCCCTTTAGGTGGAAACGTAACAAAATTTATAAGAGCCACGTATAAGCCATTCACTTATTATTGTCGTCAAGTAGGCGTTGGAAATTTGACTTTGACATTTTTATCGTATCTTTTCAACATGTGCTAAAAGGAGATGGGTATAAAAAAATGAAAGTTTCAAAGGTAACTAGATGACAAAAATAAGTGAATGGGTAATAGACACATATTATGAAAGAAAAGTTGCGATGCACGGAAAGTAGTCAATTTCACTAGATGGTTTTGGGGAAAGTTTGAAACAAAAAAAAGCCTGAGTTTTGCATTACTTCCGTAAGTACGATTTTTTGCAGTTGTGAAAAGGTTAAATTACAATAGCAGTTACAGTACAATCACAGTATAAATAATAATACATTATATCAGTATCGTCAGTTCGTCTCGGCACTTTTGATATTTCCAAAACTAAAGGGGGCCGCGCCCGGCAATTTTCTCGAGTAGTTACGACGGGACAAACACATGCGATGCACTGTCAAAAAAGCATTGCGAAAACCGGGCAACACCAGTTTGGTGGTGCACCGGTTGGCGGCCGGGCTGACGGGGCAAGGGGAGGGGAGTGTCAATTTTTCGACCGACTGACGCTACTGATATAATGTATTATTCCTTATACTGTGGTCAATAGCAGATTTCGACCTGCAATCCGTCTGTACATTGCGGCGCATAAACTGAATCCTTTTATATGCCATTTGCGTGCAGTGTGTCCCCAACTGACCATTCGGTCCTCAGTCAATGAGGATGAGAATCAATAACATTACAAATTCTCAAAAACTTTTTTAATTTACTTTATCCGGGACAGCGCGTACGCAGTCCCGACTACCAAAAATTACGCGCCCGAGTTATCCGCATTAGGGATAATCGCAGGGGTCAGCCCAACCGTAGTGCAATGGGAGGGCCTCACCCTGGGGGAACCGCCTTATTGATCACGGTAAACCCCTACGCCAGGTAAGTATGCTTTTCGATCCTCTTCGAAGTTCAAGTCAAGGCAGTTTTTTTTGTCCTTTCAGAATATTGTTTAGGTGGCGCCACCTTTTAGTAGTGTTTGGCGTTTTAAAGCATCCTCGTTGGTTTTAAAGTTAAATCTGTTTTGTTTGAGGTTATGAAGATGAGGATTAACTTTACAGCTTACAGCATATATCTGCATACATTCCACTGAATATACTACTAGGGAGGTTCCATTGGGTGCTTATATTAACAAATAAGTATGTACTTAATTTAAGCACCGATGAACTTTACCTTATTACCTACCTAATACTCTAGAATCTATAACCACATTAACCACAAACAAAAATAAAGTTTAGCTGATCATCTCCTTATGCCTACATACACTACACATACATACAGATCGACGGCAATATCAATATAGAGTCCATTTCAAATAGATATTCATCTGGTAAGCTAAAAATTTGACATAATAAATAACACATTTACATGGGTATGTATATATGAGGAATGTGTCAATTCCTCAGCCTGCTAGGTGAATATCTATTTGAAATGCACCATACAAAGGAGGACAATTCAATGAACTCTTAAATCAACAGCAATTATTTTTGTATTAATTAAAATGGGCCGATCCCGGAGGTACTGCAATACCGGGCCAACCCGCGACAGAGGTGGAGCAAGCCCCTAACCTCCGTCAATTTCCAAAAATCAGTTTAATATACTGGCCCCGCATGCGGGGCGTATCAGATATTAAGCTGATAAGAACAGATACTACACTTTGATCTTAGCCAAAAGGCCGAGAAGCGATACTGAATCTTCGTTTTTTCAAGAATTTCAATTCACCATTGTTTCGGAAAAACGCTACTTACAGGAAAACTGAAATTATCCACGAGTGGTCTCTCCATCTGGTTGGAGGATAGAGGAAGCTGAACATTAAGTTCACGTTCAACAGAGGCGACCCCAACAACCAATAAGGCATTACAGATTACAGGGATCTGCAACACAAAGGTCAATAATATTCAAACAAACAAAACACCAAAACAACTAAAAATTGAAAGTTTCTGTGAACCAGAAGAAACAATTTGAAACCAAATATTCTCTTCCTTAAATATGCAGGCCCTTATACAATAATTTATGGGAAAAGCAAACATAAAACCTAACCTAAGGAATAAAAGTAGAAGGTAAGGTTAAGTTTTAACCAACCATTCACCATTCACCAGTTAGTCCAGTTGCATGATTGACATGTTGCATTTTATTCTGTGTAAACAAGATTTTGTTATTCAAAGCTAAAATAATACAAACCCTACAATCATAATTTCTATTTTATATTTTAGAAATATTATTGAAAAATTGGTTAAACCTGAAAGATACTGGGAAAGATTTTTACTTCCTGAGTCTACAGGATGTGTGTGTGCTACACAATCAGAAGATTGTGTAGCACAATGCATAAATAAATAAATGCATCTAGGGACAAAGGATAAAGAAAGTGGTAGCAGAAATATGTTTTTCTAATTTTGACATATAAAGTGGCACTTTTCAATACTGATGACAGTGACGTAACGTCCTACTTTTCGTAACTAGTTACGAAAAGTAAAATCTTTCGTAACTAGTGATGAAAAGTTGGTGTCACCACCAGTTGCAGGTTTCGGCTGTGGCACACCGTTGCTATAGTTTTACGGTATTAAGTAGATACAAAGTGGTTTAAAAGTAAATATTGAAGTTTAATAATAATAATTCTCTCTCTAAGTAGGTATTTGCAGTCAAAATTAGAAAAAATCTTGTATGAAACACGTGACGAAAAACCTTTTTTGTGTATCTCATTCAAATTGCGGGAACTCGCTGCGCTCGTCCCGCAAACATTCATTCGTTACACAAAATCGGACTTTTCGTAACTGGTTACATAAATAGCTATTATTACTAAATTGTATAAATGTTTTCCTGTCTCCATGATTTTTCATTTTGTAACAATATGGATGAAAAAAGAGCTTTGAAATAAAAAAGATTCTCAAGGGGGGCACTTTTAAGTATATATGATAGGGGGTAGGTATTTACCTAAAAAAGTAATTAAGCTGGCTGTGAAATGTCAAAAGAAAAGAAGATGAAATAACAAAAGTCCATAAGAACATGCCATACAATCATTGAGCAAAGATTATCTTCAAACTTTGTTCATTGTTTCAACAAATTTTATAATCAGTCTCAGGACTAGACATAATTGTCAAGATTAGAAAAATGAACAAGGGCAACAACTTTTGGGAGTCTGTCTTATACTATTAAAAATATCATGTGTTCTTTGAAAAAACTTCAAATAGGTCATGGAATTAAACCAAGAGGTCTAAGATAAGTTCATAAAAAAAAATGTTCCGAGACAGGAGTTTTAATTCCATGGCATTCTAGGAGGTTTTTTTAATGAACATCCTTAAAGATGTGGTGTTGGGTGGTACAAAAGTATTTAATTTAGTAGCTTTAGTGAACTTTTATAGTGGTGGTTTTTGAAGAATATTTGGAAAAAAAATTCTTAGCTTTGCTTATAACTGAGAAAGCAATCAATCTAACCAAATAATTAGAATTTCTTCACTTTAAATACAAAATCAAAAATGCAGTTGTCAAACACAGAATTCAATGTGTTTTTTCATGACATTCTACAATCTGAATAAAATGTCTCCGATCGTTACACTCCTCAACAAAGGCACTAAAGAAAGTTTTAAATAAAATGCAAGGAAAACAAAATACACAAGCTTTTAGATTAGAATAAACCATAGCCAAACTCTTGTAGGTAATTATTTCTCCATTCCATATTTTTCTTTTAGAATAAATAGATATTCTCTATTTAAAGAGAAGTTTACATCTGCTGCATAAGTTGGGTATAGGGCATAGTTCTGCTAAAGTTAGTTTTATTTTGTCAAATAATATGAAAGAATAAAAATCATTTTTACGAGAAACGTGAAGAATATCCTTAGAACTTACCTTTTCCGGCCAACCCCACTCTACTGAGGCTTTTTGTTCACGGTTTAACTGGTTGCAGGACATTCTGGAATTCACACATCTTCAGGTTTGCAATATCAGTCTCCATCACATTTGTATCTAATGGAACTTGATGAAGCCCAAGTCTTCAGTACTAATTCTTTTTTTTCCAAGTTTTGTTTTTCTGTAGTGGGCTCCACAAAGCTTTTTTTAGCAGATATCTGCAAAAAATGAAGATATAATGTACATCCATAATTGACTGATATTGATATACTCTGATATACTATATAACAGGAGGCTGACTATACTTTTAAATTGCCATCACACATCTGTTAAAAAAATATAAGGAATAAGGTGATGTACCTCAAAAATCCAAGTGGGCCTTGTTCCTGTGGTCTACAGTACCTACATACACTAATTTTTTTTTTTTAAGTAAAATGAAATATTGACTACTTATATCAGGTCATAAATGTATTATTTTAATTTTTAAGGCTTTATAGATTGATACAGCATAACATAACACAACAAAAAACATAGCATAAGAAACCTGAATCATAGCACATAACATACGTAGGATAGCACAAAAAGTTTAAAATTGCCATACCTTGTGCTACGCTTATGCATTTAAATGCATGCTTACTGCGCAAGAAAAAAATAGAATCCATTTCAAATAGATATTCATCTGGTAAGCCCAGAAATTGACATATAAACGACACATTTACATGGATGGAATAGGATGAATCTGTCAATTCCTCAGCCTGCTTGATGAATATCTATTTGAAATGGGCCATATCACGTTTACTTACCTGTAGAGACTGTAGAATATTTTTATTGGTCAGCAATCACAAAACCGTGCACACAAATAGAGACAAGAAGCTTTTATTTTTCATTTATGAAGATGGGTTCGTTCAGAATTATTACAGTGCAAATTATCGGATATACATACCTATATAAAGGGGCTCTGGGCATAAATGAGTATTTTCCTATAACCAGACAAAAACTACGACTACCGTCACCGACGCCAGCCGATGCGACAAATCCGGCGGCGGCGACGATGAAACGCGATTTGATGGGGTGATGGGACGATGGGTTAAAACTTGTTAAAACAAAACGGAACAACGTATTTCTTTGCCAACTAGCTGCGACATTGAGTAGCGATTATAAAACCAATATGGTTTTGGTCATTCTAGTAATGTAGTGTTTCAAAAAAAATTCGAAAACTTTAGGGGATTATAAAAGCCGTCAAATCATCAATTTTTTACTGATAAACCTTCTCCACAAACGCACCTTTTTTGAAATACAGGGTGCTAATAAAAATACTTTTTTATTTCAATTTTTTTTTATGGTTTTAATGACAAACTAAAAAGACAATGACAATCATGTAGTGAAAAAGCTAATTCTTACCTGGAAGATTATCTTTTGTGTAGAAAATATTGGCCTTTTACAATGTTCTTCCAAATTGCAATTTTTTCCAGTGGCATAGAAGTCAAAAAGATGAAACAAATTCGAAGCAAACCCAAGATTCGTTCTAGCACATGAAAAAAAACGCGCTCTAACACTCATAAAGTACGTTTACGTGATGCATGGTAAAACGTGTATAAAAATTGAGTAGTCTATCTCAATTAGTTTCTAAATTATCACCAAAAATCTCATAAAAGAAATTTCTCTAGCACTTTGTATCTCAACAAACGGTGCCTGTTGCGGATAGGGGTTTAAAGCAAAACTTGGATGACTTATTATCGTCCTCTATCCATCATCCCTAATGTTTGTCAGCCACTTTTCTGAAACACCCTCTATTTTGTAATATGTATTTTTTATTCTAGGCAGTTACCTAACAGCCCTAGCACATTAATAATATTTTTCTATTATTTATTTTACTAATAAGTTAGTTTTAATCTTTTTTTTTTCATCGGGTGACTGACGCCCCTTTGACTTGCTGCTTTGTTACCCCTGGTACAGTGGTAGCCACGATTTGGATCGGCCCTGAGAGAACAATAATTTGAGTCTACTAGAATCAAAACCTCTTAAATCCACTTTTGGTCAAAAATGTGTTAACCGTATTTTTATTTACATATTTTTGAGTTAATTTAAAAATAATTTAGTCAAACTAACGGTACAGATTAATCAGATCATCGTTAAAATACCACAATTCAAACCAAGATTATAGTTTTTGTTAGAAATTCTAAACATTTTTGCTGTTTTCCTAAAACTTTTAGTTAAAGTGGATTTAGTGTGTTTTAATTCCAGTAGACTCATTTATACAATATACTATCTAAAAAGTTATAAATTGGAGCTTGAATCACATATGATGAACGTAGGTGTCCCTTGTTCTTCCCATGTCAACGTTCTTCCCCTTCACGAAACGTTCGAATGAAGCTCTAATGTTACGCCGAATCTACTGAAGAATTCGTCAACCAAAACCCTTGCCACGATGTGTTCATTATAAAACTTCATCTAGCTGGCTGTGAAATGTCAAAAGAAAAAGATGAAGAAACAAAAGTCCATTTATTTTGATTATGTCATCCTTTTCTGTCAAAATTTCATAGCCTGCTAGATGAAGTTTTATAATGAATACCCCGTATTTAGTACCTTTCACAAATCATATCCAGTGTCTTATTCACTCCAAATGGGCCTCCAGGCACTCCATTGTACATTTCTCACAAGATATCTTTCCGTTTACTTTCTGGTACAATAATACACTCGAAATAGTTTTTTTAACTAACTTGTTAAATAGATATTCTATCTATTCCACACGCATTTGTGTTGTTACCACAAGCTAATTTTTAATTGAACTTGAACGTGTTTAGACCAGTAAAATGGTTAGCTCTGAATTCTCATGACGTCACAATAGCTCTTTCTTTATTTTTCTGGAAAATGAAGTAACGTATAAAGTTAACTCTGATCTTGATCAAAGTAAACAAATTTTTGTGCCTCCATCCTTTTCTTTTGACATTCCACAGCCAACTAGATGACGTTTTCAAATGAACACCCCTTACTTTATATCCTAATCTAGAGGATGACAAGATGTCAATCATTCTTGATGTTCTGTCTTTCTACTGTACAGTGTCTGACGTTTAGGCCGTCCGCGTAGCGTGGTTTTTATAATCTCTTCAGTTCCACATCGATTACTTTGGCAAGAAAAAATTGACATATTTAAAACCAAATAAGAAACGAAATAATTTTATTCATTCTGATGTACTACATGTTATAACACAATATATATAAAGTAAATTATATTTACTTTTTAATAGCATTCCTTGTTTATGTCTAAATCTAAAAAAACTAACATTTCATGTCATAATAATAATAAACTAACACAGATCTGTACATGAGTATTAAAAAGAGATTTTCGAGATTCATTTTTAGATTATTTTCTCCCGAAATGAATGATTATGATAAGTAGTGGTAACTTAAAATATAAATTGTCAATAGTAAGCAGCCAATAACAACAAGAGAGAAATGATGATTTTGTAAGATTATAATATGAAATGGCACCTATGTGATACGTTAAACGCAATAGCAAAAACAACTAGTATTATATATTCGGTAAAGTACAGCCTGAGGTATCACTCACCCGTCACATTTAATATTCGTGATAATAGGCTTATTTTCTATTTACAACAATGCCCCTCAAGCAACTATGGCGCTTGACGGCGTTTGGTTCAAGCCGCAAGTTCCGTCTCCCCTATAAACTCTATAATATCCTTGTTCCCCCCAAGAAGTTCCCCACGAGTTTTTGACGATCCAGTAGGGCATTGTTTTGTTAAACAACTTATAGGCTGCAAGAGAAATAACAACACTCATTCCAAACGAACGTCGAGAACAACAATGCCACTTACTGTGCACCCCATATCCTACAATCAAAACCCCATGGTCTAAGTTATTCGGATTGCACAGCGCCTTAAAGGGATGCGAGACACCACCGACATAGAACTGCATAGCGTTCGCATTGATGGCAATGGAAATGGGACCGTTTGTCACCAACCACTTGGCCATGTTAGTCTCGTTGTGGCTGATGTTCTGAGCACCGGTCAGCTGTACTTGCACTTTGCTGACGTTGAAGGTGCACTTATCGTCAGCGCCTTCGTACGGGTAGTCCGATTCCGTTTCTAAGCCGCCGAGTTTCTCAATAACTCTATACAAAAAACCAGTTTGGAGAAGGAGTGGTTGTTGCATATATAACTTTATTTCACATTTTCGATTTATTTCAAATGTAAATTGTAAGTGCGGCGTCTGTTTTTGTATTTATAAATAATTTTTAATTTATTTCGGATTTTAAATATAAATTTAATAAGGAATTTTTGTGGGTATTAAGTAATGTCAGGAGTGATAGGTACAGGGCGTCTCGTTATAAACGCCATCCACTTTAACTTACTCTTACTCTTACTAACTACTTCGGCGTTATAAGAAGAATCTTCGCCAAGACATTTTTTTACTTTTTTTTGCGAACTGTTAAAGATAAACCTATCAAACCACATATTTTTGAAAGTGTTTCGATTTGCTTTTTCCAAGAAAAAACAAGAAAGTGGGTGGCATTTTATAACGGGACACCCTGTACAGTAGACAACCAAATAAAATTGATATTAATTGTTGCAAGCAGTTTGTTACTGAAGTTTCGGATGAAGTTAAGCAAAGATTTCGACAATAGAAAATCATCAAAATTTAAATTGTAAGCCTTGGACAGATTTTCATCAAAAGGTCACAATATTGGGGACGGTGTCGAATGAAAGATGTAGACAAAAATTTGCAGCAAAATCACGTTAAATTTCCTTGTCATTTGCCAAGAAAAACCACAAAGAACTAAGGGCTCCACCGATACTATTACCGGTTCAGCACTTGAACACGGTACACGGGTTGTTGTCACATGTTTTTCTCACCTATAAGCATTGTCCATCAAGCCTCCGTCGCAGCCTTCATCAACCTTGTCACAATCGACCAATTCTTGTTCGGAAAATTCCAACAGTTTCCCGTGCTTAATTGCGTACTGGCCTTCTACATTTCCAGTGACACTAAACGCCCAACAGCTGCCACATAAACCTTGATTTTTCACCTTCGTAACAGCATCTAAAGTAATCAGAAAACCATTAGTCTGGTAATCGACAACAAAAACAAAGCAACTGACTTTTGGTTCGCCAATCAAACTCCTTAGGTACGTCATCAAGGTGGGGCGTTGCTGCCTCAATGAATGGTAATTCATTTTCGATGGGTAAATCTGGTCTGTAACCGTGGCTTTTAGAAAATTCCTGTTCTGTTAGGTCTGCGAATTCTGTGATATCATATATAGCTGTGTCCATTTCATTAAGGCGCTCAATTTTCTTTAAATTATTTTTGAACACCTACCAACCGTTCATTAATATAAAAAAAAACAAATTACATTTATCGAGTCACATTACCTTTAGACGATAATTGAATTCATCCTTACTTTTGTACTTTTTATCAAAGAGAAAAACAAAGAACTTAAAAGCTTCCTTTTTTTCTCTATTAGTCTTGAATATTGCGAAATCTTTAACTGCATATTCCTCGTCGTCATTCTCACACTTGATGAACTTCGGGTTGATTCTGTCATACTTTGTTATTGTAATATTACATGTTACATAGTGGTTGCACTTGAAGATGTCTATTTCTGAGTTCCTGGTGCACACGTTAATCGTCGCTGATAATGAGCCATACCACTGTCGATATGACCCTCTTCGGTACAGCCCGAGTCGCGGTTCGCCCCTACCGAAAATGTCAGTGATGCTGATCAGTCTAAACTTTCGGTTTGGTCCAGCTTTGCGTGAGAGTAGTTCTAGGGCCCGTTCTGCCTGGTTTTTAATACGTCTCTCATGTGCGTCAGCTGAAAATTGCAAGTAAGTTTGTTAGAAGAGTATATTCGCTTTAATATTTAACTAAATTAAGAAGCAGTTGAAACGGCACATCGCAAATTTTTAATAAAATTTTAAATTCTCTGTCTCTAAAGCCACTCAAGAGATTTTCGTTAACGATGCCATTTTGGGAAGATCCATGTACAGAGTGCTTTAAGAGATTATGTTTCGGGTTATATGTTTTGCAGCTTTACTACAAGCCCTAACAACTATATGTTGGAACAAGCAGTCAATTTATTAATCAATTGACAACTCCTCGAATTCATTGTATCTATAAGTCTTTTATTTATAGGCCTGATACTAAAAACTTCGTTAAACATTATCGAACTATTTTTACATAAATATATAAAACTTTAACGCAATAGCATTTCTATAAATGATTATTGTTAAAAATTTACATAATTCGGGAATTAAATTATCCCAAATTTCTTGTAGCTTTGCATGTAATGTTGGTAATGTAAGGGTATATCTGCTCGAAAGTTTTAACAAAAATACATTAAGATTTGTTGAAACCTCTATTAGCAAACCCACAAAACATATAAAGAAGTACATAACCTCTTAAAGCAGTCTATACGTGAATCTTTTCAAAATAGCTAACAAAAATCGGTTGAGAGGCTTTAGAGATCGAGAGTTTAAAAATTTTATTCAAAATTTGGGGTGTGCCGTTTCAATTGCTTCTTAGCTTATTATTTTATCACAAACAGATCGTAAATAGGTGAGGAAGAAAATCTTTTGGCGGATTGTTCTTTGAAAATGAATGGATAAAAAGAGACTATTTGGCCATGTCCTTTTACGGGACGTTTCGGGGGTTCCGCACAAATTTTTAATTACCAAAAGTGTACTTTTTCCAACTAGTTAGTTAAATAGCTATTGACAACCCTCATTTCGTAGTAGAAAGTCGCCCAACAAACAGGACTAGCGCTGGTTCTATAAAGCACCTATACGACGCAAAATTTTAACAAGTTTACTAGGCAGCATTCTTTATCTTTAAAAAAACCTTACTTGGAGTTTAAACTTGAACTACAAAAGTGATCCTTAATGAAACACATTTTTTGTTTTAGGTAATCGCCTTGTAACCATAGTTTTCATGACCTGTTCTCTAAACAAGACAAAATTGTTGGGTACTTCTGTGTACCTCATAATTCTAACCATGATCACGGAATTAAATTATTATTTAAATTAATTCTAAACAGAGGTCTAATAATTTATCCATTTTCTTTATTTTCAAACTTGGTATTTGTAAACTATTAAGACAAATTATTGTTCATGGATGACTTTAACTACAATAACTCACCATCTTCTGCCCATTTGCCCCATCGAAGGGTCCATTTGAGTCTAAACGTATTCTTCTCGTCTCCTTCGCAGTCTACCACGGTTTCATTGTAATTCAGAACGGGGTGCTCACAAATGAAAAACGTGCAAACGCGACTCGGGCTTCCTTCAAGTTGCGTGCAACCGTCCGTTTCGGAGGAATTAGCTTTCGAGCAGTTCGAAAGCGCTATTTCGGCTTTAATTTTCGTATGAACGCCACCCACTACTTGATGTGAACTGGATTCAAGAACTTTTATTGGAATATATTTGTTATCAGCAAATAATGTTGTGTCGAGGTGGAGAAGGGCGTTTTCAAGGTATGGTAGGGCGTCTGATGTCGGGGTTGCCTCTGGACCTAACAAATAATTAATTTTTCTTTAAACGTCTATTAATGACATAATTTTTCCTTTCAATTAAATGACTAATAAAAGCTTAACTTTTTTCGACAAGTTTACTTTCACGAGCGTTGTAAGGGCAGCGCGAGATAATAATATATGATATACCAAGGTTGTGAAGTAGGTACATTATTGCGACCCAAACGTCACGTTAAAGAAAGTGTAAAAACAATAACTGTATTAGGTCTGTGTTGAACCACTGTGTAATAGGTTTTGTGATTATAATAGCTATTTATGTAACCAGTTACGAAAAGTCCGATTTTGTGTAACGAATGAACGTTTGCGGGACGAGCGCAGCGAGTTCCCGCAATTTGAATGAGATACACAAAAAAGGTTTTTCGTCACGTGTTTCATACAAGATTTTTTCTAATTTTGAGTACAAATACCTACTTAGAGAGAGAGTTATTATTGTTACGATTCGCAGCAACGCCGCATGGGAGGCGGGGCAACGCGTGTTGGTTGGTGGAGCTTCGCGACCTATCCGCGCTGCGTCATGGCTGACACGAGTGATTTATTGCTCGGTTTAATCTAGAAGGCAGTTGTTTACAACCTTTTTTTTATGTGAGATTATTCAAGAATTCTTATAAATAACTTTCTAGGTTTTTCTGTAATTTTAGGATTGTATATAAAAGGCGCATAGAACGCGCAGAGAGTAGTCCTATTTTAATCGAGCTATAAGTAAGCTAAAGTTACGAAGCGATAATAGAAGGCTATAAAGTGTTTAGTAGTGAGTTATTTACTAGTCGAATCGTACCTGTATGTATTTATGGAGTAAATAAATAGTGTTTTCGTGAAATCGTTACACTGGAATTATTGAACCCCGTGTTCGCAACAATTGGTGTCAGAAGTGCGATTCCAGTGGGAATTTGAGAACTAATATTGCTGAACTGTAAGTGAGTGCTTCATTACCGGACATTACGTGTTTATGCCAGTGACCAGAAGCCAGCATCAAGCGATGGAGGATCAACTTGCCGCCCTGCTGTCCCTTATGCAAGAACAAAAAGAAGAGCAGGAAAAACGTTATAAGGGACAAAAAGAAGAACAGGAAAGACGTGATCAAGTACAGGAGCAACGTTATCAACACCAGAAGGAAGAGCAGGAAAGACGTTATCTAGAACAGAAGGAAGAACAGAAACGGTTCAAAGAACAATTAGTGCACCATCTCGCAGCTAGGGAGCAACAATTGGAAGAAAGAATAATGCAATCCGTTAACGAATTCATTAACGGCGTCAACAAGGGACTCGAAGCTGTCAACCAGAGGGTTCTCGAGCTAGAAAAGAAATTCCGGGAACAACTTGAGGACGACAAGGTGTCTACAGAGAGTCTAAAATTAAGCCTCCCGATTATGACGGTACTACTGCATGGGAAATTTATAAAACTCAGTTTGAGGCAGCTGCAAAAGCTAATGGTTGGTCCGAGCCCCAGAAAGCTACATCATTAGTGGTAGCACTTCGTGGAAAAGCGGCTGAGTTACTCCAATCTCTGTCGGCAGCGGATCAAAGTAATTATGCGGCTTTAGTACACACTCTGCAACTACGATTTGGAACTAAGCACAAAGAAACCGTGTTCCAGGCCCAGCTGAGGATGATACAGCAAAAGTCAGGTGAATCCTTACAAGAATTTGAGGCGGACATAGACAGACTCATTCACCTGGCATATCCATCGGCCCCTGAAACTTTTCAAATGCAATTTGCCGCCGAAAGGTTCATTGAGGGAGTTCGCGATAGTGACATGAGATACCACTTACGCCTAGTAAGGCCCAAGGATATCAGCGAGGCACTAGTTCGGGCCCTGGAATTCGAGGCGTCGCGAGTGTCATCTAGTTCATCTCCACGTGTAAGAATGGCAACTTGCGATGAAGAGGAGACTACGTCTATGGCTGAATCCATGGCAAATTTACATAAAGCGGTGAAGGATATCGCAGTCAATATGCAAGCACTGGCGGGAAGAACTCCTCGATCAACAGACAATCGGGGCATAAAATGTTTTAACTGCGGCAGACTGGGTCACAACAAGAGTAACTGCCGTAATAGGGCAAGAAGTCCGTCGCCGTCATTTAGAAGGCCGAGCGGCGACCAAGACCGCCCTAGGTCCCAGGAAAACTAATTCCGGTCAATGCAAGGGGGCAATTGACCGGGACCGCTAAGACCCCCAGGATCTTAAAAGTCAATAATTTGGATGGCAAAAGTCTCACAGTGGCGGGACGCATTGAGGAACAGAAGATCCAGATTACCATCGATACAGGAGCAGATGTGACCATTGTAAGGCCAGATAAACTTGTCGGATATACCATACAACCATTGCCCAACCCTATTATGTTAAAATCAGTCACTGGAGAGTCTTTTTTGTACATGATTTTTTGTACATCAGGAAACATGGATTCTCCTATGATCACAAACGGAATATTCTCACATTTGGAGATGAGGAGTTTGCATTAACCAATGGAAATATGGAAACTAGTGTCCGTCTACTGGTGGTAGAAGATGTGAAAATTCCTCCAAATTCAGAACAAATTATCACAGTGACTTCTGAAAATGATCCTGGGTGGTCCATAGGACTTATAGAACCTAACCTGGATTTGACGACTGAAATCATGGTAGCCCGAACTTTGACCGACACGAAGAAGACTATGCCAGTACGAGTTGCCAATATTGGAGAAAGGACTATCAAGCTCAAAGAAGGAACAGTTCTTGCCAATTATGAGCCTGTACAATGGCTATGCAATTGTGTCGAAGCAGAGACATCCAAAATTAAATCTTCTAACCAAGCTTCCCCAGAAGTTATTGATGCTTTTAAGCGACAGTGGAGTCACCTGTCAAAGGAACAACTTCAGTCTGCTATAAAATTTGCTATGGATGAATCTGATATGTTTAACTTCAAGAGCAACGACAGTCAAACCGATTTAGTTGTCCATAAGATCAACACAGGAGATACCCAGCCAATACGACAACATCCACGAAGGGTCCCTCTGGCTAAACAACAGGAAGTTAACCGTTTGCTGAATGAAATGTTAAAGGAGGGCGTCATAGAAGAATCATCTAGTCCATGGTCGTCGCCTGTGGTTCTTGTTAAGAAGAAAGATGGTTCAACGCGGTTCTGTGTTGACTACAGGAAACTTAATGATGTGACCAAGAAAGACAGCTACCCATTGCCACGTATAGACGACACCTTAGCAACTGTATCGGGATCAAAGTGGTTTTCCACTCTAGATTTAAAAAGTGGGTAGGTACTGGCAAGTAAAGATTGCTCCCGAAGACAAAGAAAAGACTGCATTTTCTACTGGTTCTGGACTATACCAATTCACTGTTATGCCTTTTGGATTGTGCAATGCTCCATCAACTTTCGAGCGACTAATGGAACTTGTCTTGAGGGGGCTGACTCGGAAAACTTGCCTGGTATACTTAGATGACATAATTGTCATGGGACGTGATTTCGACGAGCATTGAAGAATTTAAGAGAAATCTTCAACAAGTTACGGAATGCTCACCTGAAGTTAAACTACAAGAAATGCAGCCTGTTCCAAAAGCAAGTCGAGTACTTGGGGCATACTATCTCAGAACAAGGCATTAAAACTAGCCAAAATAAAATATCTGCCATTAAAGATTGTTGAGTTGTGACAGTTCCCCGAGACAAACACGAAGTAAGGAGCTTTTTGGGACTATGTACTTACTACAGGAGATTTGTAGAGGGATTCGCCGACATCGCAAAACCGCTGCACAAATTAACAGAAAAGAAAACACCGTTCTTGTGGAACCACGATTGCAGTCAGACGTTTGCAAGGCTTAAAGCTGCCCTCTGTTCTAGTCCAATCTTGGCTTACCCTATAAAGGACGGACTGTTTATTTTGGACACGGATGCAAGTAAGTGTAGTCTAGGTGCAGTACTCTCTCAAAGGCAAAACGGGCAAGAGAAGGTCATTGAGTACTACAGTAAGACTTTAAGTAAGCCAGAAAGAAACTATTGTGTCACTAGAAAAGAGCTATTGGCCATCGTTAAAGCAGTCGAGCATTACCATCGCTACTTATATGGAAAAAGGTTCCTGATTAGAACTGACCATAGAGCCTTGAAATGGTTATGACAGATGAAAAACTCTGAAGGCCAAATAGCCAGATGGATAGAGCGCCTGCAGCAGTACGATTTTCAAATTGAACATCGACCAGGAAGGTCTCACGGAAATGCCGACGCATTGACTAGACGGCCTTGTAAAGAAGATTGTCGGCATTGTCAAAGAACATGAGCAGCGTGAGGGACTTCCTTCTGTAAGGAGAACGTCGGTAGAAATAAACGATGGCTGGACCACACAGACGCTTCGAGAAGAACAAATGAATGATCCAGATATTGGACCCATCCTCTCTGCAAAGGCTGACGACAAGAGACCAGAATGGCAAGAAATTGCTGGTAAAAGTCCAAACCTGAAGGCGCTCTGGGCCCAGTGGCACTCTCTTAGAATAGAAAATGGATTACTGAAGAGAGCGTGGGAGAGTCCGGATGGCAAGTCCATAGTCAGTCAGTTGGTTGTTCCTGGTAGCAGAAAATCGGACGTACTACAGGAAATGCACGACGGAACCAGTGGAGGTCAATTTGGGGTCAATAAAACCTTGGCCAAAATTAAAGAGCGGTTCTACTGGGTGAATTATCATGAAGACGTCGAATCTTGGTGCCGCAAGTGCGAAGTTTGTTGTGCGACAAAAGGACCTCGAACAAGATCACGCGGCCGGATGGTGCAGTACACTGTAGGTGCTCCATTCGAGAGGGTAGCAATGATGTCGCGGGACCGTTTCCTCAGACTGAGTCGGGCAATAAATACATCTTGGTCGCCATGGATTACTTCATTAAATGGCCTGAAGCATACGCTCTGCCTAATCAAGAAGCAACGACTGTGGCAACGGTGCTAGTAAATGAAATGTTCTGCAGGTTTGGAGTCCCTCTCGAACTTCATTCTGATCGGGGCCGAAATTTTGAATCGGCTGTTTTCCAGAAGGTCATGGAACTTCTCGGAATTCGCAAGACCAGGACAACTCCTTTGCATCCACAGTCGGATGGGATGGTAGAGAGATTTAATCGGACCATGGAACATTACCTGTCTAAAATGGTTGCAGATCATCAGCGTGATTGGGACCAACATCTACCTCTCATGTTGATGGCATATCGAGGCTCTACGCATGAAGCCACTGGTTATACTCCGGCGAGAGTAATGTTCGGAAGGGAAATGAGGCTTCCTGCGGATTTGATGTATGGAACACCAGAAAAAGAGTCGCTCAGCTCTGAGAATTTTGTGAAGGAGCTTAAGGAGAGGCTGAACAATGTTCATGGACAAGTCAGGAATAAACTACGGATATCCAGTGATCGAGCCAAAGCAAGATATGACTTACTAGCTTACTCCCGCGGCTTCCAGGATGGTGATTTGGTGTGGCTATACAATCCGCGGCGAAAGGTGGGGAAGTCGCCCAAACTTAGCCAAAATTGGGAAGGACCTTATACAATTACAAATATAAAGAAGTACATAACCTCTTAAAGCAGTCTATACGTGAATCTTTTCAAAATAGCTAACGAAAATCGGTTGAGAGGCTTTAGAGATCGAAACCTTACCTGGAGTTTAAACTTGAACTACAAAAGTGATCCTTAATGAAACACATCTTTTGTTTTAGGTAATCGCCGTGTAACCATAGTTTTCAAGACCTGTTCTCTAAACAAGACAAAATTGTTGGGTACTTCTGTGTACCTCATAATTCTAACCATGATCACGGAATTAAATTATTATTTAAGTTCATTCTAAACAGAGGTCTAATAATTAATCCATTTTCTTTATTTCCAAACTTGGTATTTGTAAACTATTAAGACAAATTATTGTTCATGGATGACTTTAACTACAATAACTCACCAATTTCTGCCCATTCGCCCCATCGAATTTCTTGCCTGGCCCGCTTGCCTCCATTTCGAAGGGACCGTTTGGATCTAAACGTTTTCTTCTCGTCTCCTTCGCATTCTACCTCGGTTTGAGTGAAATTCAGCCAGGGCTGCTCCCAAATGGAAAACGTGCAAACGCTACTCGGGCTTCCTTCAAGTTGCGTGCAACCGTCCGTTTCGGAGGAATTAGCTTTCGAGCAGTTCGAAAGCGCTATTTCGGCTTTAATTTTCTTAAGAACGCCAGCCACTACTTGTGAACTGGATTCAAGAACTTTTATTGGAATATATTTGTTATCAGCAGATGATGTTGTGTCGAGGTGTAGAAGGGCGTTTTCAAGGTATGGTAGGGCGTCTGATGTCGGGGTTGCCACTGGACCTAACAAATAATTAATTTTTCTTTAAACGTCTAGTAATGACAAAATTTTTCCTTTCACTTAAATGACTAATAAAAGCTTAACTTTTTTCGACAAGTTTACTTTCACGAGCGTTGTAAGGGCAGCGCGAGATAATAATATGTGATATACCAAGGTTGTGAAGTAAGTACATTATTGCGACCCACACGTCAAGTTAAAGAAAGTGTAAAAACAATCACTGTATTAGGTCTGTGTAGTATAATAGCTATTTATGTAACCAGTTACGAAAAGTCCGATTTTGTGTAACGAATGAATGTTGCGGGACGAGCGCAGCGAGTTCCCGCAATTTGAATGAGATACACAAAAAAGGCTTTTCGTCACGTGTTTCATACAAGATTTTTTCTAATTTTGACTACAAATACCTACTTAGAGAGAGAGTTATTATTGTTACGATTCGCAGCAACGCCGCATGGGAGGCGGGGCAACGCGTGTTGGTTGGTGGAGCTTCGCGACCTATCCGCGCTGCGTCATGGCTGACACGAGTGATTTATTGCTCGGTTTAATCTAGAAGGCAGTTGTTTACCACCTTTTTTTTATGTGAGATTATTCAAGATTCTTATAAAGAACTTTCTAGGTTTTTCTGTAATTTTAGGATTGTATATAAAAGGCGCATAGAACGCGCAGAGAGTAGTCTTATTTTAATCGAGCTATAAGTAAGCTAAAGTTACGAAGCGATAATAGAAGGCTATAAAGTGTTTAGTAGTGAGTTATTTACTAGTCGAATTGTACCTGTGTGTATTTATGGAGTAAATAAATAGTGTTTTCGTGAAATCGTTACACTGGAATTATTGAACCCCGAGTTCGCAACATTATTATTAAACTTCAATATTTACTTTTAAACCACTTTGTATCTACTTAATGACGTAAAACTGTAGCAACGGTGTGCCACAACCGAAACCTGCAACTGGTGGTGAAACGAACTTTTCATCACCAGTTACGAAAGATTTTACTTTTCGTAACTAGTTACGAAAAGTAGGACGTTACGTCACTGTCTTCAGTATTGAAAAGTGCCACTTTATATGTCAAAATTAGAAAAAATATTTTTTTTCCACTACTAGCTTTAATACAGACCGTTAAAGGCCAGCAGAATTACTGTAAAGTAGGTTTTCTCCTTTTGCATATACATTATATATAAGACAAAGCGGTCTATAAAGACAATGTTATGGCCGAATATCTCCCTAGGGAGATAAAGCTGTCAGTTGTCAGGCGCATTAGGCGCCGTGATATCGTCATACGGCGATTTTGTTTATCGGTTGCCACGGTAACGAAGCCTCCATATGGAATGAAAACGCGACAGTTCTTAGTAATAAAAGATGCGGAGCGCTATCTTCCCAATTTAGGCAATTTTCTGTTGTAGATTTATCGAGTCTAGTAGTGGAAAAAATCGTATATACACGCGGTTGTGAACTACTTATGATGTAATGTACTTCACAACCTTAGTACGTATATAATATACTATTATTGATCTTTAGAGGTCAATAATGATAACGTTATGGGCCATTATTTGCCTAGCGAGCTAAAAATGTCAGCATTTAGCTTGTTACCAGACGCATTAAGCGCCCTCCGACAGTCCGATGCAAAACGTTCACAAAATGATTTTGACACATTTTGAACCAAACTTAGTTAAATTTGGACTTTAGGATGTTTTTCATCGGACTGACGAATACATGGGATTTCAGCTTTTTGTGATGTCGTCACACCGGAGGTTTATTTTATCGGTTAGAACGCAAACCATGCCTCGATATGGATTGAAGACGCGCCATTTTTAGCAATAAAATCTGCAGAATTTTCCTAATTCAGACAATTTTCTCTTGTAGCTTTATCAAGTCTAGTATTGAGGAAATAATCGTATATACACCGTGTTACAACATAGTTGAGTGATGATGCCTCAGATAGGCGCTTCGAGGTTTAAACTTGACGTTCGGGTCGTAATAATGTACTTCATAAACTTGATATAAAGGTTTTCATTAAGTTTTTCGACACAGGTGGCCATCTGAAACCTGTATAAAATTTGAACGGTGTCAGTGTTTTTGGTTATATTTACAAAATGTAGAGGTTAGAAAATATTGTTGTTACCAATAATGTTGGTTGCAGAACTTACTAAAACTAAAAGTTGCAAGGAGAATAAACAAAACCACATACAGCATAATATTTTAAAAGAATGAGTGTAAGTGGTCACCAATTTGTCGATCAACCCATCTGCATACTAGTTTCGGGGCCTCCCCCTCATCAGTACAGCTTTGGCTGGTCGACAAATTGGGGACATGAAATAACCTTTGCACGACGTGTCACACATCGTGAGGTAACATTTGAAAATTTATAGAGGGCTAAGGGGTTGATGACAGTAACTCAGATTTTCTGTCAAAAGATGTCCCCTTTGCAATATTTGTTGACATGAATTGGCAATTTTCACAGAAAAGATAAAACATCATTGTCAGTTTGATTCTAATATTCAATTGTAAAATAGATAGATTACCAATAAGCTTTAAGACCAAAAAAGTTAGTCTTTTGCTCTGGAGTGATCGCCTTCTCCTTCCCCCACCATAAAGGTTGTAATTTTTGTTCTTAATACATAGGGCGAATTCCAAAATTCACCGGGTCATCTACCGGTTAAGCAGTCATGTGATGGCCATCTAGCAATTTAATGGATTAAACACGTGACTGATCTACCCGGTAGATGATCTGGTGAGTTTTGGAATTCGCCCATACATAACTATATGTGAAATTCATTACTACAATACTACAAGCCAACTTGATGAATTTTACATTTGAATCTCTGATACCTACATCCAGCACACGAACTCAAGCTTCTCTTTGATCTGGAAGTGGGTTCATCCACTACTTCATATTTCTTATCCCCACAATGTATCGTATACAATGTTTTCTTTAACCACGGACGATCCCAGACTTCGATAGTGCAAAGTTCCGGCTCCGAACCTTCAAGCAAGTCGCACGTATCTGCTTCCGTAGAGTCTGACTTTTTGCACTTTGATAAACCTATTTTAGCTTTAATAACGTATCGGGCACCTGCCACCACCTGCGATGAAGCAGATATCACCTAAAATATCCGAAAAACGTGTTTATGATTTTACTCATGGTTTCGAACAAGCTTAGACGATACCTCAACTGTCTTGTGTTTATTGGGGTGATCAGAAGCTGAGTCCAAGCGAATCAAGGTGGAGCGCAGGAACTTCTGTACAGAAGGATGATTCACATCCATAGTAGATTCGCCACCGAGCACCTGCCGCCTATATCGGCTGTAATTCGTCCTGTTCCTGTCATTTTCGTCCTTTTTGATGTTTTGACATTGCGACTTAACTACTTTGGGATTGGAATAATCATCGTCCACGTGCACTTGGACCTTGCAAATCTTAGTCAAGTTGGTGAACAGCTTTTCTCGGCAACTTTCGTGGTGCTCGTGCTCGTGGCAGTGGGATATGCCCAAACGGAGAATTATTTGATAGTATATGCCTTCGAGTTTGAGCTTTTTGGCTCCTAAAATTTGCAAGATAACTCTTTTATGGTTGTCGTCGTCGATGTTGTCGAGAGTGTTGGCGGCAAAATCAGCCAAATCTCTTACAATAATCTAAAATTAAAAAATATATATTTTTTTATACATACAGGGCAAACTGAAAGTAGGGTAAGTCTGAAGGAGTTCTCACAGCCAGTCAAAGTTTAAGATGCTTGTTAGGGTTAGATTTAGAGTAAAAACTGTTTTAAAGAAGGATTAACACTTTTCACTGTCTTTAAACGTTTTTTTTTAACAGTAACGGTAACCAATATTGAGGAAGGTGAAAGGGTGGTGGTAGAATATAAGAGACAGGGGAAGGCTGTCAAACGTCAAGATAAATTAATCACAAAAAAATAAGCCGAACACAACGATGAAACAAAGTTTCGAACAGATTCCCTGCTTCCCCAGCATTTCTTACTAAGATCTTGAGTTCAATTGGTTGTCGTTTCCAACCAAACTGTTTCTTTGTCCAGCCAAAAGTTCCATAAAGGTTCCTCAGAGGAAAGTGTGGTTTCAAAACGGGCGGAGGTCTCAAAATATGATATGAAAAAATTTCCAGAAGAAGACCAGAATTTGATTTTGCAATTTCTCGAGTTTGTCAACCGGATTCATCCTCGTATACTGTTTACTATTGAAAAAGATGAAACAACAAATTTCATTTCTAGATGTACTGATGACAAGAAGTGATAATACCATCCAATTTAAAGTATACAGAAAACCTACTTTAACAGATAGGATGTTTCCTTTTAACCCAAATGCCCCCTATTCCACAAAGTTTGCAGCCTTCCACTCTTTCTTCTATAGGTTAATCCACCTTCCACTCTCTAAAACTAGCAAGGAATTGAATATATCGTGGAAATAAAAGACTTTCCGAGGCAAATTATTAATAAAATCTTTGCAATTAAGGTTTTAAATTTATTAGGAAAGTCATGATGCCCAATAAAAGGACGAAAGTCGAGTAACCAGCGAAAAAATACAATTTTTGAGAATGCAGACTTTGCGTTTTTTTTTATAGATATATAACATCTTTGGTGGACGTATTAAGTATTATTCTCCGACATTAATATTAGTTTTGAAATCATTGAACCACTGCATCAAATGTAACACTTGGTTTATTCAATGAGTCACCCTGTAAACTATATATAAATATAAAGGTCGTTCGCGAATTCCTACTCAAACTTCTCATTCTTACTCTAAATTTAACATAAAGCGAAATTACCCACACACACATAATGTAACTTACCTTTTCTTCAGGAGGAACTTTTTCCAACTGTCCAACTGATCGTTTCCACCTTTTTCCATCCAATTTATTCCTAGAATGGAATTCAAGGTTTTTAGACGGTGGGTATTACTTAAGACGATATTTATTACATTCTCTTACAGAACAATTATTAGTGGTCAAAAATTGACTCTTACCTTAGATACGCAGCTCTTTTATTACGCCTCCTCCTATCTTCTTCAGAACTATCTTTCGAATCGCTACTGGAGTCTTTTTTCGACTTATTCTTACTTTTTCCATGAGATTCTGAAGATTCTGAAGATCTGTGGCCGGCCTCTCGTTTAACCACAACAATATCATTAACATCCTCCGCATTTCCTAAGTTCGGGTTTGAAGTTGTAATTCTGTGTTTCTTTTCTTCCGACGAACTTTTTGATTCTTCCGACGAACTATCCTTTTTGTTCTTAGCTTCTCTTACTTTGTTTTCTTCGGATGAACTGCTGTCCGATTTGGATTTATTCTTGGATTTCTCTTCCGACGAACTATCACTGCTATCCCTGACATACCGTACAAATATGTCATCTTCGACATAAGGATCTCTAAGAGTTTCCATGCTTGACTGGCCTTCTTGCCCGTTAAAGAAGCTTCCATAACGATTTGGGGGAATGTAGGTCATTACTATCGGTTCCGCCTCATCGACCATGGGCATTGACACGAAGAGAGTACGCAAGTGGGCATGTTGAGAATTACTTTTTAAAGGTTCTACTTTTAAGTTATCTACGTTGGTGCTGATTACAGGCGGTTCGTTAAAGTCCTGCTGAATAAAGCGAAGAGCTGAATGTTCAGAAGGTTGTGTTTCGCGCGGGGGTTCTAACGCATAATCGGGTATTATCTGCGACTCTAAATCGGATAGACGGCTGGCGTCTAATGGTTGCTCTAGATTGCCGGTCATTGCCATTTCATCGTAATTCGGACGAAAGTGTCCTGACTTTGGGTTTGAAAAATCCAAATCTACAATCAAATTAGTGTTTGTATGTTCAGAGTTCAGATGTCAAGAAAACAAAATATTAAAGGGTTATTAAAGCATAGAAATGGATTAAAATGGAAATATACAGAGTGCCGTGGGTTTACAGATTTGAGCAATTAAAAATAAAAGAAAAAGTCGTTAATTTTTTTCACAAATTGTTTTTACATCAGTAACTTTGCGATCGCCCAAATATGGCCCCCACCTTTTGGTCAAGAAAAAATATTGGTTGCAGGGCAATTCCAATCCCCTATAAACGTAACAAACATAATAGGAGTGAAATTAGTCTAATAAGCACACTTTTCTCTAAATGCCTCTAAAGCACATTCTAATAAAAGTCCTTAAAAACCGACCACCGAAAGGGTCTATCTCCAAAACTATTGAACTTAATGGCCTTTCTTGCGTGGGAAGTGAAAGAGGTCATCAACAAGAACAAGAAACCGTTGCACTCACTCCAATCGGTCCACTTGTTCTAAAGTTACCGGCAGTCAACTTTGAAAAAGTTTGCACTATGCCGCCGCCGATAAAAGACCCGTTATTTGATCGCTCTCAGAGCGTCAGTGAAAATCAATGTAAATACTGTAGCAAAACGGTAGTAAATGCTATAAAGTGTTCAAAGTGCGCTGAGCTATTTCATCCAGCATGCTTAGTGAAAGCAGCTCAATTAAAAAATGCGAATTGCAAGCATATGGCTGAGGCCTCCGAAGATGCTAGAAACAACATAGATAGTGAAACGTCACTTCTACTGCAAATTATCCAGCAAATGGAAGAGAAGTATGCGATTTTGGAAGGCAACCACGTGCTGCTACGAGAAAACTGTAATCTGTGGAAAGAAAAGGCAAATCAAAGGAAAACTAGATTATTAGAGCTTGAATTTAAATCATCAAAACCAGGTACCCCTGAGCACATAACAAAAGAGGATCAAACTGTAAATAAAAAATTTGTAAATAAAAAATTTGTAAATAAACAGTCTCGCCGACCATCGGTGGCGTCTTTATCCACTACACAATCAGACCTAACATTCCAGGATTCGCATAGCAATAAACAACAATATCGTCCTTTAGATAGTAGTCGAAATATCGACGAAAATCAAAGCGAGAAAAGGAATGCTACAATGGGAGATGACCGGCACAATTTGGAGACGGATAACAATGATGAGGTATTTCAGATTCCTCGATATCATCGGCGCCAAGAACTTAAGACAAAAGAAAATACTCGCAAACATCGTAAGAATTGGTGGAACCAGAGACGACGAAAGCGAAAGCGCAATGTTCAACACTGCACCGGCAGACAGAAAAATATTTTTATTTCTATCGCGCATTAATGAGAATGTTACAGAGGAGACAATTGCATCCTATATTGTCAAAAATACAGGATCTGCCATAGAGAGTATTCAGGTCAAGCTATGTACCCCCAAGGAACAAAAATCACGTAAAAAACGATTTATGATCGGAGTAGATCCTTCATATAAGGATAAAGTATATGATGTTAACTTATGGCCAGCGGGAGTGGCGCTCGAACGCTTTAACTTTGCGAGAGGTAAAAATTTTCCCGCGGGGCGACGTTTAGCAGAACTCTGCTAAACGTCGCCCCCAGACAAAATGGGTACGAAATCTCGGCCATTTGTCTGTGGGAAGTGACAATATTGCAGAAAACTGGTTTTTGGATCGCTTCACAATCATCTCGCATGCCCTAGTGGAAGCACCTGTCGTCATCAGATGGCGCCACTTAAATAGCTACTGTGCTCTCATACGTAGGATACGAGGGGTAGTGTCACTTGATAGTCTCAAAATGTATTATTTGGCATGCATACAGTCAATAATAGAATACGGAATAGTTTTTTGGGGCTCGTCTCAAAGTGCACATCAGTTTTCAAATCGCAAAAGCGCCTAATTCGGGCTATGCTTGGCGTCTCTCCGAGAACTAGCTGTAGGTCACACTATCAGAAACTGGACATATTGACTGCTCCATCATTATATTTCCTTTCACTCGTCGTGTTTATAAAAAAGAACCCGAGCTTATTCACACGCAACTATGAACAATATTCGGAGGAAATGTCTATAAAGACTCGAGGCAGAGATGACCTTTGTATCCCTCGACATGACTCAAGCTTCTACAAAAAAGGGCCCTTATACAGAGCAATAAAGGCATATGCACGGTTGCGGAGATGTATAAGAGAAATAACCACGGTGTCCAAGTTTAGGAAGGAGACCATCATATTTCTCAAATCATAATGTTATTATTCCTTTACTTTTTAATTTTTTTTTACTTTTTAATTTTAATTTTACTGTTATTAGATAATAATATACAACATTATTCTTTAAATTTTATATACACATACAGCTACATAATTTTTGTATAAATGTAGTAGCAATGAGTTTTCTTTTGTGACGTTGCTATGTGGGCCACTGTACCATTTTGTCGGCAATAAAGTATTATTATTATTATTATTATTATTATTATTATTATTAAAATTGAGAAAAAAGAGGTATCTAAATCAACTGGAAAAATTTTTGGTATTTTTTTTCTGCTGTTTTTGATCGGAATGAGGTGATTTCAATCCCCTAGAACGTAAGAAACATAATAAAAGTGAAATCAGTCCAATAAGTGAACCTTTTTCTAAATGCCTCCAAAGCACATTCAAAAAGTCCCTAAAAATCAACCACCGAAAAGGCCTATCTTCTTAATCATGATTTGAGGCGTTTTCAATCCCTTATTAACGTAATAAACATAATAAATGCGAAATTAGTCCAATAAGTAAACTTTTCTCTAAATGCCTCCAAAGCACATTCTAAAAGTGCCTAAAAATCGACCACCGAAGGGGTCTATCTTACAAACTATTGAACCTATACGGAATCACACAAACCTTTATGAGGTATAATTTCATTACTCATGTCGTTTCGGTCCTTAATAGGGGAAAATTCCTGGGACACGGTACAATTGTTCTTGATTATATGTTTGCTTTTGCTGATCCATGGTTGCTCTATAAAGACCACTTCGCAAATAAACGGATCGGCTGCAGTATCTAAAACGCAGGGAGCCGACAAGTCGGCATCTTTGGAACAGGTGGTTCCAGCCACTTCTGCTAGAAGGATGTACTTTACCCCGGCAACTATCTAAAAAAAGCAAACATGATATGTTAGCAAATAGCGTGGTAGAATTACTGAAAATATCTGACAACTTACAGAAATTGGTTTAAGCAATACCACACCGCAATCAATTACAGAAGGCAAAAGATTTAGTTACAAATAAATTCATGCTTCCTTACCTGTTGCTGTAACCTCCTAACATTGGTTATTTTGTATCTTTGAGTTCTTTCGGTTTCAATGTGCTTAACCGCCGCATTAATCAACTCATTAACACCCTCCACATCTTTGTTCAGGTCGAAAGGACAGCCCAGGCAAGGGATGTTTTCCCTTCGTACCGCTACGAAGTCTGGATTTTCCTGTTCTGGAGGAATAGCTTCATGGCTTAGGTCCAGCTAGAAAAATGATTAATAGGCAATGTTGTTAAAGGTTGAAATATGCAATATAGTTGAATCAGTAATACAATAAAGGTTCAGACGACTTTTTGACTATCAGGCTATCCTCAGTGCCCGAAATCTATTATGGCAAGTAACAGTTATAGCTGATAGAAGGTTCTACGCAACCAAGTAAACAAAGCTTATTCGTCAAGTTGAAATTTCTCAAAGGAGGAATCTCACCGCGCTATGGTCAACAATCTCGAGCTACCATTTTATGTCACGTATAAATATTATACACAATGGACTAAACCTAAGACAAGACAGTTATTTCAAACATTTTAAATTTGATTTAATGCAAAATCTAAAACAAGGCAAAGTGCAAATTAGATTAATACAAAAAAAAAGAAAAACTAAATATTCAACGAAACATGAGATAACAAGAATGGAGAAATATGAAGAATAATAGATCAATAAAAAAAGGAAAAAATAAAAATTGCAAAAGTTAAGAGAAGTGGAAAAATTTGAAAATTATAAAAAATATGTCTAAAAGAGGTAATTAGAGGCACACAGTTAATATATTTCTGATTTTGGGGCAAAATCGTCTAAAACTTAGAAAAATTATATTGTTCCCAGTGATATCACCTGCAGTAAAATCGTGATTGTTGACAGGAATTTCCTTAATTTTACATACCTACCTACTAGTCTTGATATGTAGGTATAAAAGCCAGTTTTTTGTCGACTGTGCATTAACACGTTTTTTAATATATTATAATGATTGTAAAATCACTTGTTAATAACCCCTTTTAATGGGTGGATTTCCAATTGCTTACGAACAATTTAATTATAGGAGAGCACAAATCAACAAAACCAGCATAATAGCCAGAGGTTAGTCTTGTCCGGTTTTTTCTAAATTTAGAATACTACTCATCTAGTAAACTATAAAAATGACGTATGATGGGTGGAAGAGGATAAAAATTCTTTCTAATTTTCTTAAAAGTGCCATCCACTTTCATTGTTGGTCAGCAGAAATTATGAAACTAAACTGGATAATACAGCTTTTATAAGCGTTTTTATACAAAATTATTGGTAACTTTGATGTGGGTTTTTTTCTTCACTGATGAATTGGAATTGAATACTTATTTTTCGAAAAACCAGTGCCGTATTATTTTTTTTTCTCAAATGATATACGTCGACGTGCTGCTACAGGTCCAGCGGACGAGGTGGTCACCGACTGCGCCTTCCGTAGCATCAAAACATACCAAATTTCATTACAATATCTCTTACGCTTTCGGCATTATCAAGAGATGCATTTTGAAATTCTAATTCAACACCCTGCAATTTTTAACGAAGCTCGATAGGTAACACACTGGTATTACCTGGGACTCTCCTTAATATCGAACAAAGAATTCATTTTTGACCACCCATTATGACTCACCCTCCATAAAAACCGCAGAGCAATTGCGTTACTTACATCACATAGGTACATTCAAATATAGTTTAAAATTTTGTGGTTTTTTTATACGGTTATTTTTAATATAGTTATTTAAAGAAACCCAAAGTCAAATATATAGTCAAATAGACTAATCTGACCATTTTAATATCACTAAAGGTTTAGTAACACTTAAGCACACAATTTTCAACATTAAAACTCGTTTTATCTTAGAAAGCTCCAAAAATAACAAAACTAAGATGATAAGTGCTCTAAATGGGAAGATTTTGTGCATTGGTTATGATTTACAAATCAGAGGCTTTAAAATTTATAGTTTAGTTATAAGTTGGGTGAGGAGTTCTACATATTGTAAGTACGGGGTGTTCATTAGAAAACGTCATTTAGAAGGCTATGATTTTTTTATAGAAAAGGATGATATAATTAAAGTAAATGAACTTTTGTTCCTTCACCCTTTTCTTTTGACATTTCAAAGCCTACTAGATGACGTTTTCCAATAAACACCCCCTACATATTAAATTCATCCAAACACAGCTGTCAGGGAATCAAAGAATTTCTTGTTAGTAACAATCGAACGAGGTGCACAAGAATGAAAAAAATCGTAATTTTTCATCAACTGCGCAATAAACATAAACAGGAAAAAATTGAGTTACTGCAGGCTTACACAGCTCATTTCCCGGTCATTTAAATTTCCAATTTGTTAATTCAAAACATAAATATAGGAGAAAGAAAAATAAATTCAGTTTCGGAAGCATAAAGAAGGTGAACATCTAGACAATTACGGTCTCAATAACAAGGTTTAACCTTACGATCTTTAAAGGTTCGTGTTTGGCAACAGAATGATGTAAATGATAAAAACCGTATGTGTTTCCTTCTATTATAAATTAACGACTTTTAAGTTTCAATTTACAAGGCAACACCTAAATTGCAAATAAGTTTTATGTATATTGTATTGGTAGTAAGTGCTGGAGAAAGCTATAGAAGGTGATTCGACAATGAATCACATGTTGTATTAATAACGCCTATAACAAAGAATACTGACGCACGGTTAAAAATATTGCAGTTTGTTTAATCTTATTACCAATCAGGTTCAAATAATAATTCAAGAAATTATTGACATTAGAAATTGCCTTCTTATTTTGGGCATCTCAAGCGTTTGGCATTAGACATACTATGGAACTTGAAAAGAATTTATTTTCTTTGAGGTATGTTAGAGATTGAAATTTTTTGCTTTTTCGGGAAAATCTCTCAATTTAATTTTTTTAATTTTAAAAATATAAAAAATTAGCTAAAAAATAAATCTCTATAATATATACTGATGTAGTAGTGACTACGAAATATGTCATTTGTAAGAAACAATTTAGTTATTCATAATATAGTTACCTTTCCTGTCCCGGCCTTCTGATTGGGGAATAACTGGATCTGTTGTGGCCCTGGTCTATCAGCCTCGACATCTTCAATGGTAATGTCAATTTTAGGGTTACACTGTACGTCACCGAAAACGGTATAGTCAGTTTGGAGTGAGTTTGAACCCACAAAAGCATGGCACACAAGAATGCCGTCGTTGCAAGGGATTTCCGGGAACACGTTATTGCATGTTACTTCAACTTCTGATGTTGTTTCTAATACATCAACCTAAAACAAAAATTGAGTTGATGGCCCCCCTTTGACAGAAATTATTATACAAAGTGAAGTTTTTTCCGGGCTTTTATTATGTTTGAAACGTTTAGTTAACTGAAAACAAAACATGTTAAACGGTAAAATTAACTTCTCACGATTTATCCAACTTCTTAGTCTTATTCGTAAACGTAAATTTATGTTTTACACAACCCTACAAAATTGGTCTTGTTTCTAAAAGCCTTAATAAATACGTAAAATAAAAAGTCGAAACGTCGGCAATTTCTGTGTGACTGTAATAGAATAATTTTTTCCTCCCGATAACTTTCTTGAAGCTATACTATATGTTTGAGTGTGTAGGGTGTGGTAAAGTGTGGAGATAAGAAGCTGGATAACCCCCTCTCTAAACGAAATGTTGAAAGTTGTGGCAAAAAAGACAGTTTTACCAGTGGCGCACAATAAAAACCTATTTTAGAGGCACTTTCAATAAAAGTATCCTACACCATCCTTATTTTGTTTGAAACAATATATAGGGGTCAGGCAGGAGTAGGTACCATATCATAACCCGCCTTCATTCGTTGAACTGATTTACTAATTTAAATTTTTACAGTTTCTTTAATTGGATACATGGCATATCCTCCGAAACCTTTATTAAAATTGGGCTTTAAATCGGCCTACACGGTTGTTTGCATAGCGGAAGTTCTTTTTGAAAGGAATATGGGTGTTTGTGTCTGAGACGCGTTCGGAAGGAAGTGAGGGATCATTATTCATTAACAATTGTTTTTTTGTCTAATTTTCAACTATGGCCCTAAAATTAAATTTTGGTTTATATATGCGTCCTTCTCAAGATCAACTATAGGCATTCCATGCGAAAACATTATGTTTATCAGCCATTATTATTGTTCTAATTAACATATGCTAATGTATTTTTGCGTGACCTCATGATAAGAGAGTAATAACAAGCTATTTCAGATTAGATTTATTTTTTTTAGTTCAATTTAAATAGTGCTTTTAAGCCTGTTAAATAAGTTCAAAATACTTATAAATTTTGTCAGCTGATAGATAAGTAAGTGTCAAAAAAATATATTTTAGAATATTGTGGGCTTTGATTAATTTTAAGAAAATTTTGAAAAATTGTTTTTGTTGGTTTTTATTGGATTAAGACCATTAAAATCCCTTCTAAACGTAGCAAACCGAATTGGGGTCTCTAACTGGAACCCCAACCATAACCCAAGTGAGCTTTTTAAAATAAAAAAAAAAAAAATCAACCACCTCAGTGGTCCATCTCCAACCTTACTGAACCAACGAGACCAGCGTTTGCTGTGTCTGAAAGAGGACACTAAGGAGAGGAGAGGTGGATTGGAGTTAGTTTCACTCCAATTGGTCTATAATATCTGAAGTTCTTGAGGTTCAAAATTGAAGTTTTTAGAAAAAAAAAGATGGTCCTTATACATACATCCTCTCCTTTCCCTTTGTCCATTTTCAATTTTTAATGCTGTTTTTAAAATTAAAATTAGGTGAAACGTCAAAAAGCTGATTTCAAAAGGGCCCAAAAATTGACCATTGAAGAGGTTTATCTCCAAAACTAGTGAGCCAACAGAAATTCCACTTGGGGTTTCTGAAAGGAGACACCAAGGAAAGGAATAATTTGAATATACAGCAATCAATCTATTATTTCTCAAGGTATAGAGGTTCAAATCTTAAAATCTCTAAAAAAGAAGGAACGGTATTAACAATAACAGAAAAGAGTGTGGCTCTAAGTAATTATGGCTTAGGTCTAGCTGTTTACCTTGTGTAATATACAGTTTGTTTTAACAATCCTAATATAATTATTTGAAAGTTTACCTATTTAATACCTAATATAATGTAATTACTAATTAATCATATAAAGACAACAGCAAACTGAAACAATGTTAAGCGAGAATAAAGTACCTACTTAAGTATAGTAGGTATTTATCATCCGAGATACCATCTTATCATAAAACAATTCTGACCCATATACTGTACGAACTTCCTGCATTTGTTCTGTGGTTTTTTATTTTATTGACCCTAAATAAGTAAGCAACTATCTATACACAAGAATGTGATGACACACTTTTGCGCGCTAATCATGACTCCAAAGTAATTAAATAAAGGTGCTGAAGATACCTAATACTTAACTATGCTCTAGATTTAATAAGATTGCTTAAATCTTGATTTTTCAGGAACTTACTTGCCAGGCCTCAATATCCAACATAGTAAGTCACACCCGTTAGTTAAACTACCCAGTAGTTACACCGTTAGTCAATCCGGAAATGAAATATTTTCTATGGTAAAAAAAAGAACTAAGTCTAATTGAGACTACATAAAATTGCCCTTCATGTTGGTTTGTGACTTTGTATGAAGATCCCTCTTTTTGTATTGACCACTTCACTCATCGTACCTGATGAAAATGTTAATACAGAAAACACTGGCGAATTTCACAGGGCATAAAGTGTGTTTTGACTCTACAGCCACTACAACTGATTAGGTACACCATATAATAACCTTGGTACTTAATCACTCAGCAGGTCAAACAAGGACCCAAAGTTTTGTATGATGTTCATATAAGGGTTTGGTCTCCTTCAAAAACTATGCCTAATATATAAAGAAGCACGTTAAGGACCGGTATTTTGAATCCCGATCACAAATTTGATCAAGTAATCATCGGTCAACTGTTACAGTCATAATAACATAAGTCATAGATAATCAGTGTTCAAATATATTAATCAAAATTCAAAGTACTGGCCCTAAGTAAACAAAGAGAAGTACATTTATTTGGGACATAGAAATTTTCTGTCTCACTTGCTCATACAGGGAATAAAAAACAGACTTGAAAGTGACATGCTTCCCTGCATTAATTGGTGCATCTTTAACATAAACGGACTACAGATTTGAAGTGTAACATAGTAACATGTAACCAAAAGCACACCCAAACATTGATTTAAAAACCTCTCTAATAAAAGCATTTAATCTCATTATTTTGAGTAAATATTGGGATATATTCTTGAGGCCCATGCCCATGAGTCATCCATAGTCATGATTTGTTAAGTTCCTTTAGAGTTTCAGCAAGGTAAGCACTAAGCCATTAAAAGTAAGGGTTAAATTAAGAGATAATAAGATTCAGGTTAATTCATAGTTTGACACAGAACCTAGGGGACGATATATGAATGAGGCAATGGAAATCTTAAAATAAAAAAAAAGAGAGAAAATGTACTTGTATGTTTTTGTTTGTGTATTGCTCAAGAAAAATCAAATGGATATAGTAGAATTACCCAGTTGTTCTAATGGGACTTCTAGCATGTACATTGTAGCTTTGCATAAAGAGGAAAAAGCAAACTTTCAAAACCTTGATAATAAGTATGAAAATAAAGAAACAATAATTTTATGCCACATATTTTTTGCCCATGAATTCTTATGATTGAGGTCAGTGTATACCAGAATGTCTGTGAACTCCTTCAATAAGTTACTGCAAATGATTAGCCTTAAGCTGTTAACAAGAAAAATTCCTGACCAGTAAGAAGTAATCTAAAAATGGAATTTAATCAAATCGTACACCTTATGTCTTAATGCTTACTGCTGAACAATGAATACAATACTACAGCCTAAGTTTATTTTTAGGACTTATAGACAAAGGCTAAAAACATGATATTGTCCATGAAGAAATGTGTAACCTTTATTCTCTTATTTTTTTTTTTTTCTTGACTTTATTTTTAATTTTAGTTTGCCTTTAGATTTGCCTCAACTGAACTAACCTGACGACTAGAGATACAGGAAACCCTTGAGGAAACCTCAAGTACCCTAACTATAGAAAGTCCATACTTTTTGAAATTGCCATTTTTATTATATTGTGGTGCTACATAGAAGCCATAGAACCAATTATACATTTCAGTGAGACCTTTTTATGAAACTTTAAAATCCTTTTCCTTTGAGGTTCAAGACCTTATATCTGTAGGTACTATACTGATCAATTCCTTTACCTTTCTTTCGACATATACCAAAGAAGCTTTCTTGTAGTCATACACTTTATTTGGATTGGCATTTAGATGTAGCAAAATCGCCTCCGTAAGTAATTCCGGTTCATCCTTCCCGCGACCCGCTGCACTACAGTTAACAAGTAAAATCGAAATGTAAAACAGCACTTGAATTGCTAACAACTTGGATGATGATGATGATGCCATGGTCACCACCACATACCACTCGCCACTGAACGAATAATTGTGTTACTAATATCTCGTTTTAATCTCGTTTTAAGTAATGCGCATTATGCACGGACAGTTTATTTTTACTGAGGAGAGGATATGACGAGAAAACTTGAGGAGGAGTTTATTTATTAATATCCTAAACAAAAACAAAGCAAAAGCAAACAAAGAACCCTGATGGAAAGAGAAAGTAAACTTAGTAAATACAAAACAGCTGATAAATGACATTTCGGTTTGACAAATAGCAGTTGACATTTTGAGCAATGCTGAGTTGACAGATGTCGACATGTTTTTATTTTATTATCGATAAAAAAATGTATTATCGACATACAAAAAAATCTAAAATATTTTTTTAAAAAACTCTTTCAGCACAGTTTAAGAATAGAAACGGTTCGAGCACTCCTTTCATATCTGCAAAATACCGACAATTTTTTGCTGTGGCATTTTCGGACGGAATACGGGGGGTCTGAATTCGAAAGCTAACGTGAGTGCTGCGGGTTTTAGTTCTAAGACTGCCTCGAAAATGAACAAATGCGCACTACTAACTACCGTTGAAAATCGCATATTGCAAAGAGCGTGTGGAAAGTGTGCTTCGCGCACAGAGAAGCGTGTGAAAAGTCCACTTTGCACACGCTCCGATTCTTTTGCACACGCCTTGCGTATATTTTATAATACGAATGATCATTTTGTGAAGCAAAATCACAGTCGTAGAAAAAGCATAGTGTGAAACAACGTACGAAAATCACCCTTCACACTCGTGTGACGTTGTATCACTCTCCTACGGCTCGTGCCCAAACCGTCACACTCGTGTGAAAAGTGCAATTTTTGACACTAGTGGCACAATATACTATATCGCGCAGACTGCATACTACACTGCTAGCCAAAGAAGACAAGTAGGGTAGAGCAAACTTGTTATCTTACTGAGCCCTGCTTTCAGCTTCAGCTAAATTTAATATTCTTTAAATGAAAAACGTGACATAAACACAAATATTTTTTCTTCACAATGGGTAAGTTTTCAATCCTAAATATAACTCCCACCCATTAGGGTTCTTTTAGCATTCTAACACCATTACTCCTAATGAAGACACACTGATTTTTCAAACATATTTATTAACTATGTCACATCCTACTTCTTGCCCTTTGCCTGACGTTCAGCTAACCTTTGAGCTGCTACAACTAGTTGTTTCTTGGTACTCAGATTGTGCCTCTTGGAGAATCTCTGGTTTTTCAAGAATTTGGCATCCATCTAAAGAAATTAAACTATTGTCAATAAACAATATTAAACACTAGTATAGACTTGAAGGCTGCATAAGCATAAATGTTTGGTGCAATAACTGTAATAGCATTTCTCACTGGCTGCACTAGTGCGCACTGAGTGTATTTCCGTCTCTATTATTTACTTAAATTAACAAAGGATAGAAGAACACTCAGTGCTCACTAGTGCTGTCAGTGAAAAATGCTGTTAGTTTCAGTTCCTGTCGAGCTGGCATCTATCGAAGCTCGAAGAACCAAATGTCATGCTTGAAGCCCAAATATATATTGGTGGGTATATCAGGGACAAGAGAGAGTGCTTTTGGTGCATGAGACAATTGCTGCGTAAGTGCTTAGTGGGATGCATAAATTAGTTGGCTCAAAAGCAAGTTTGGTAAAGTTATGAGTTGCTTAATTTAGTTGACAAAAATCTCAATAGTTAAAATAAAAAATTCATAATACCTAACTGTAATAAACTAATAACAACTCAAGTTCACATATCACTTGAACAAAAAGATTCATTTTGAGAATATTTTCAACAAGTTCGAAAGCACTGTGGGCATAATGAAAATACAATCAAACAAATATATGTACCACCATTCGAAATTGCAAATCCATCTTCTTTAAAATATTGTGTTTGAGTACCAACATCAAGCAATAGCGTAAAAGAGACAACTAGACTTTCATAAACTTACCCCCAATGTAGATTCATGCAAGAACTTCTTGGGCTTTTTGATGCCATTTCTATGGGCTTTACGGTCTAAAACATAACAGATCTAACTAGAAGATAAAATTTAATAAATCTTATATAACATACTTTGGTTGTGATTTGTATGATTCTTTGACTTGGCCATTATTTATTGAGTTTTCTTCGTCCAAACTCCAGAGAACTGAAATAAACAAAGAGGTTAGGTTACTTAACTAAGTGGATTTTTCACTGTATTCCAAAAATATAAATTGAGTAAAAGTGTTTAGGGATACATTAAAAATTTCTCATTCAATATTTCCAATAAACTATACTGATTATTGGAAATATATCCGATTTTCCTTAAACCAGCTGTTAATATACAAAAACCTACCCAAAAACTTTTCGGAAGAGGTAGTAAGGAGATTCAAATCGACTTTTATAATCTATTTTTAATTTAACTGTCGATACTTCCCGAATCGATTCCTGATATGACATGGTAAAAATAGTATTCATAGTAAATCAATCAAACTAGTAGAACAAGTACATATTCTTGTGTTCCATTGGCTGGGCAAGTTTTGAACTGATTGCCAAAAGTTTTTGACTCGACCTCTTGTAATTAACTTTAATTATATGTAGCGCTTCGACCGAAGAGATTGCTTACATTACAGTACTGCTACCCAGTGCTACTTGACGCCAAGTGTATAAAAGAAAAGAAAAAAATATATAACAGTAGTGACAATCTATCATCTCCCACTTCACTGTTAAGAAAAAAAAATAAAGTCATATATTTTTTTCGAGAAAAATTAACTCATCAGATCTGAATTATAGCCCCTTAGATCCAGAGCACAGATGTTGGGACGGACGGGTAGCTATCTCTTCGGACGAAGCGCTTCAGATAATTGCGATCAAAACTTCACAGTTTTGTTTGATTGGAAAATTATATTTCAGCGCTTCTTTCTCAAGATCACTTAAACTTAACAAATACAACTTTTTCGGAAAATACAAAACAAAAATAGATTTGAAAATGTAGTAAATAAACAGGGCAAATAACGTCCTTTAAAATGAGACCTCAGACTACATGTGTAGGTATTGGGACTAGGATTGGGAATATAAATTGGAAATTTAAGCTCTTTAATTAAACTGAATCTTATAGAGAGTGTCCCACCACAAAAGTCGCCTATCTAAAGACATTTTTAAAAACTTATATAAATCGTTCTGCTCAACTTTTTTTCAAATGGAGTTATTAGCGTTTCTATTGTCAGTTATTAGCGGTTTTTATTAAATAAACTAAGTATCTGAGATCAATTGTTTTTGGGAAAATAAACACTAAAAATGAGATTTTTCAACCCTTGTAAAGCTGTAATACCAAAACTCTTAAAGAAATCCTGTTTTTTGTTTTCTTTTTATAAAAAATGGGTTTTTTCAGCACCAGAGACCAGGGACTTCAAAGTTAATGAGGTAAATAGCAGTAATACACATATTAGATCTATGGAAGTTTATTATAATACTTACAAAAGGTTTTGGGATTGAAACATCACACTCATCAGTAGTGTTCGTGATTTTATCAGCTAAAAACTTAGGAAAATAATTTGTGCCTACTTCGTACTATGTACCACGTGTTCATTAGAAAACTTCATCTAGTTGGCTGTGAAATGTCAAAAGAAAAGGATGGATAAACAAGAGTCCATTTATTTTGATTTTCTCATCCTTTTATGTCAAAATTTCATAGCCTGCTTATTCATGAAGTTTTCTAATGAACACCGTGCTTTGTTTCCGTTTTTTTCATAATTTTCGAGTACCAATTAATTATTTGCCAATGGTAAAAAAACTGCATTTGAAGTGACAACCATTTTGTGCCGTTAACCTCCATGTTTGTTTTAAACTGAACTGGACCCGACAGCCCTCATTCTCAAATCCATTATTTTTGCATTTTTGCACTTAATGCGCACTTTTTGAGTGCAACTAGTCCAGTGCAACATACGACTCCGGAAAAATGCGATCTGGATTTTCCAGTGAAAGATAAAATCTGCGCCGAGTGCAGCCAGTGAAAAACGTTATACGAGTGAACTCTTGACAACGCGACATTTTGTTTCGATATTGAGCACATTCCTATACGCTAGAAGAGATAAATGACAGTTGTCATATTTATGACATTTGCGACATCCGACAAGCGACATCCGACAAAATGTCAAAACTCAAAATTGTAATTCGAAAATTTGTTTTAGTTTGGGAAATCGGGAACAAAAATAAAGTTTTTGTGAATATTTAAACACATTAGGGAATAAGGGATATTCCCTACTACAGTTCAATGAGTGTAGCAATACTACCGCGATTGATTATTAATAGATATCTGAGGCCGCTACAGAAACGAAACCTTCTTTTCCTAACCTCTAAATTTACACTAACACTAAACAAATTGGAAAAAAGGCCCCAAAAACAGAATAATTAAGTTTTTTTTTAAATGGCCAACAATGGAATAGGCAGCTCTAAAACTGAGAACTCAACTCTTATAACTCAGTCCAATTTGGAGTGCAAGAATCTCTATGAATATTTAAAGACATTGCCTCAAAATATTTTAGAAAGGCTTTACAATCATCCGGCTATATGTCTAGCAGTTTATAGGTAAGTTTTATGATCACAACATCTTCAACAGCTTATACTTCATTTATGTGAGACCTCTTGTGGGACAAGACAATCAATCAACTTCACTTTGCAAAAATTCAAATAGAAGAAGTAAAAGCTGATATGGTCGAATAAAGTAGTCTTTTTGATACCCCAACTCTTTGTATTCAAGTATGTAAACAAACACACATATTGACCATTCAGATCCTTTATAATAACTCACAATTCCCATGTTTGTGAGCTGAGTTGCTGTTGCTGTAATGTAATGTTATTTTGAGCTGCCCTATATGCACCCAAGAGATTGTCTTGTAGTTTGTGACACTTTGTATACTATTTTATTATTAACCTTTATTCAGTGTTTTACTTGCTTTTATAGAGAACTTCCAGAATTGGCTCGACAATATGTGATAAGAATCCTTTTTGTGGAACAACCAGTACCACAAGCTGTAGTTGCATCCTGGGGCAGCCAAGCCTTTTCACAGTAAGTAAAAAATATATCTTATCAGAGGTATAAAAAAGTCAAAGAATAGTATATTGCAATATGAAATGGGAAGGGTTTCATTACTGTCCAGAGATTATATTATAAATAAAATCTCGAGACAGCAATGAAACTCCCCATCAAGGGTATTTATACTATTTCATTTTCAACCACTAAGTACTTTCTGAATAACTTGCACAACTAAAATAATTTAAAAAATTTAGATGGTTTTTTTTAACTTGAGACACCCAAATATCTCAAGAACAAGTAAGGTAAAGAAAAGTGTTCAAATGGTAGCTTATGTGTATGTGTACAGGATGGACCAGAAATATTTGATGTCTTTTAATGTAATACTTTTTAATAGGAGACCCTGTATTGTTTACTAAATTTTGATATGTCTTAGAGCTCTTATTCGACCCTGAAAATTTCATTGCCAGCAGTTCTTGAAATACCTTGTACAATGAGCTAGCAGATATGGATGGAGCCAACAAAATGCCAATATTTCTCTAAAAATGGCCCCCCTTTTTGGCCGAAAGTCCATTGCTTCAAAGATTCTCCTGATATAATTTTTTTGTCAACACATGTTATACAAGTGTCACAGCAACTTAGACTGGATATTGATTGTCAATCATGTTTGGATTTTGTTAGGTTAGAAGTTAAGTTTTAGAAAACCTTGGAGCTAAGGGCTAGGAGCCCTAGCATTTTAGCAGATGGATATAAGTATGATATTCAAATGGATTGGAAATAAGATAAAATAAAAATAATGACAGTGATAATTATTTTGCAATAATTTGACGTCACTTCTGGTGGAAGTCATCATAAGTTCAAAAGATCCCACTGCTAAAAGGGGGGGGGGGGGGCAAAAGTGTAAAACAGGAGGGGGTCTCCAGATTAGCTCAATGATCTTGTATTTCCCATTCAGGTCTTTTTGACACCTTAGTAGCCAGAGAATGTTCATTTCTCTCTACCCATCTCCCTTTTGCCCATGTCAGGAGGATTGAAAACGACGTCAAAGCCAAATTTCTAAAGCTATCAATATATCAAACTTTTGTGTATAGGTAATTCATGATACTGCATATGAGGAGCAACTTATCAAAATGCATTATGTCCACTCGAGAAAAAATTCAGTTTGTAGCGGTTTCGGATTTATTTACATCTCTTCCATACTTCTATAAACCTAAAATGAATCAAATAGCGTTATGTCCCCATCTAATTTGAGTAAAGCAGAAGAGCTTTTTAGGTTTAAAAAAAACGGGGACACACATATTTGTTTTTTGTTTCTTGCGAAAAAAAAATGTTTGGTGGACATAATGCCTTTTGAAAAGTTACTCCTCATATGACATACTTTCTGCCTATTAATGAATTTTTCTTAAACTACTACAGGCAACAAAAATTGCAAATTTTTAGGGTTCAATACAAGCTAGCTATAAGATGTATCAAAATCTAGTTAAAATTGAGGGGCCTGCCCTATTTAAAAAATACATTATTTTACTTTTCTGGACCACCTTGCATATGTAAAAATATTTTCCTAAAATAGAGCCTTCTGTACAATATAGAACCACGTGGAAACAAAATCTTTCACCCTACTAGTTCTTGAGATATCTTGTGATCTCAACTTAAAAACACCACCCTGTATAAAACAATAAAAAATAAAATAATATAAACAATTAAAAACTTTCTTATTTTAAAGGTTTTCTTGTACAGGGTGTATACCGTAGGTATCTACAGTACAATGTCTTAACTTTTTTTTTAGAGACCACCATTATGTGACAAAAGTACTGAGTGAACTAAATGTTTGGATAGAAGACTCATTGCCAGGTGGCTTAATTGGTTGGATGCTGTCTTCAACATTCAAGAGAAATCTTAAAATAGCTCTTTTAGGCGGGTAAGTGAGACTCAAATAAACATTCAATCATAAAATGTGAAAAAGCTGATGGTCACACTGGATCTGAAAGTGTTTAGCAAAATATGCTGTTGGGTATTTATGGACAACTAACCAAAATACGTACATTAGTTGTTAAATTGTTTCTATTTTCGCATTAAAAAACTCAATAGAAATTAACTTTAATTAATTTCCAATAATTATTTCAAAGAATTTACAAGTGATCTTTGTGGCTTCAGCGGACAGAAGAATAATAATTTAAATTAAAGAAAAAGTAGGCTTTCAGCCGGATTTGAACTAGCGACCTTCTGTAAACTGGACAAATGCTCTGCCAACTGAGCTATAAAGGCACGTTTAATTTGTTGGCTTATCGGGATACCGTTTCTTCGACTTAAATTTTTATTATTGTTAGTATGTAAAGTGGGAGTTCGAGCCTCGGCTCTCATTCATACAGGATCATCAAACATGCTTTGACATCACCCACAATGGGACACCCGATAAGTCAACGAATTAGACGTGCCTTTATAGCTCAGTTGGCCGAGCACCTGTCCGGTTTACAGAAGGTCGCTGGTTCAAATTCGGCTGAAAGCCTACTTTTTCTTTAATTTAAATTATTATTCTTCTGTCCGCTGAAGCCACAAACATCACTTGTAAATTCCTACGGACGCAATTGTACTACCTATTTCAAAGAATCTTTCAGCATTTGCTTTGTTGGTAGAACTTCATAAGTAAGCGCCATGACCACAAGCTGGTTGGATCAAACATAACAAATCACTCAACGGTTGGCGCCAAACCTTTCTGCCCCTGTCCTCTCTCTACCCTAGTTCTCTTCTTTGGCTAGCAGTGTAGTACGTTAGCTTTGGAATTCAGACCCCCCTATTCCGTCTGAAAACGCCACTGCAAGAAATTGTCGGTATTTTGCAGATATGAAAGGAGTGCTCAAACTGTTTCTATTCTTAAACTGTGGCCATGATAATTGCAAAGGAATCATTTCGATTTCCGTTGAGGCCTTTACCTCTTATAGAAGAACGTATAATCTATATCTTATAGAAGATGTCAAACAAAACAAATAAACATTCAAAATTGACAAAGTCCTTGTGGATCCATTCTCCTTTACCAAAACATTTATATAATAATTTTATATAAAAAGCATCAAGAGACCACCATTTCTATTTGAAAAACAAATGACGTGCTGTCACTGCTGACAAAAAATAACTTATATTGTATGCAAGTCTTAATATACAGAGCAGTGTGGACAGTAACGACTAAAATACTAACAGTGTATTGTAACCCATATATTTCACAAATCTGATCACACTGCCATCCTCAAACATAATTATTTAACTGCATAGAAACTTGTCAATTGTTCTTTATTCCATATCCGTTTTTGCAGTGGAAAACCATGGAGTATGTCCTCAGCATTAGAACCTGATAAAAACGCTCGGGATATAAACTTTTTAGACTCGTATTCATCAGAAAGATGGGAATGCGTGCTTCATTACATGGTGGGGTCACAGCAACAAGAGGGCATATCTGCAGATGCTGTTAGAATACTACTTCATGCCGGTCTAATGAAACGGTTAGTTAGGTAATGAAAAAAATGAAGAAACCTGATTAATCAAAATCTTTCAGGGATGAAGAGGATGGTAGCCCAGTAATTACTAGACAGGGTTTCCAATTTTTACTTCTAGATAGGCATGCGCAAGTGTGGCACTTTTTGCTGCAATACCTCGATACGGTTGAGCAGAGAGGTTTAGACTTAGTCGAGTGTTTAACGTTTCTATTTCAACTAAGTTTTAGTTCATTAGGAAAGGTAGGATTCCGATCCTTCAGCTTAATTAGTTTACTAATTAACATATTTTAATTTCCAGGACTATAGTACTGAAGGCATGAGCCCAGGCCTACTAGTTTTCTTACAACACTTACGGGAATTTGGTTTAGTATACCAAAGAAAAGTGAGCTTAGTTCATGTTAAGATATAATAAACCTCTTTTTGTCATTGTCTTGTTTTTGTAGAGAAAAGCTGGTCGATTTTATCCTACTAGATTAGCATTAAACATAACAAGTAGTCATAATAAGAATGTTCCAGTTCTCGAGGAGGATAGTCCCAAAGGTTATATCGTTGTAGAAACTAATTACAGGGTATATGCATATACAGACTCAAATTTGCAAGTGGCGCTGATCGCCTTGTTTACAGAACTTATGTATAGGTAAAATGTTTAAATAATTCTTTAGGTATAAATAAATAAAGTACTTTTTGTTCTTTTGGCAGGTTTCCAAACTTAGTGGTAGGAGTAATAACTCGTGATTCAATAAGGCAGGCCCTGCGCGGGGGTATTACTGCTGACCAAATAATAGGCTACCTCAAACAGCATGCTCATCAGCAAATGCTGACGGCGGAGGCGAAGCAGCCTCTGCCTCCGACTGTGGTTGATCAAATAAAATTGTGGGAGTTAGAGCGAAACAGATTGACGTATCACGAAGGCGTCTTGTATAGTCAGTTTTTATCTCAGGTAGGTGTTTTTTACAATTCTGCGATGGTGATCGTTTTGCTAGATATATGGTACAGCGTAAAGTAAAAGGTTGCGTCCTAGGATTGGGACAGAATCAAAACTATAAACTCTTCGCCGACGTTTTGTTAAAACTTAATGAAAAGATTTATACTGGCACCCTTCATTTTCCCATTTCTTGATTTTTTTGCAAAAGAATTGGAGATGCACACTCAAGTTCTGACTATCTCTTCTGAAGTGTTTTTCACGCCACTTAATGTGTAATCTTTCTAGATAATATGTAACATTTTCGAGATTGTATATGTTTTCTCTAATTTTTGGTCTTTATCAATGCTACATCCAAGATAGTAGCATTGTATAAGTCGAAATGATGTCCTGTTTCAAAGTCATGAGTTGCTAAAGCGATTTTTTCTTTCTTGTTAATGTTTGTAATGTTACAGTCATATCTATGTTTTGTCGCCTATTTATTCTGTGTTTATCCTATATACCTAATGTGGCTGTTGATGCAGGATACTGACTAAATAATTGATCACTCTCTAGTATGGGTGTTTTATCTTTAAGATGTAAATATAAATCATTCGGTTTTTTACGACTCAAGATCTTACTCAAATTGGCACTCACAGTCCCTGTAGCAATGGTATTTTAAGGTATTTCACGTCAAGTTGATTTGTCTGAAGATCAGTTATTATTTCATCTGTCAGTTGGAGCAGTGTGTTAACAATATTGGTTGAAAAACCATTAATACACGCCAAGATTTTTTTCCCACAAAGATGTTTGCGCCCACCAGGTGATAAAAAATTCAAACTGGGAACTTGCCAATATCTTGATGAAATGTAATAAAAAGTACACACCCACGAGAATAGAAAGTTAAGTAACACAAGTACATTGCTGAGTGCCACTGAATAATATAATGCAATATTAAGAAACTATTATTATTTTCAATTAAAATCATTTTCTTATTGTTGCAGGCCGATTTTAACGTTTTAAAAGAATATGCCCAATCGAATGGTGTGCTCATTTGGTGCAACAAAGAGAAACGTACTTTGGTAATACACAAAAACGCACACGACGACGTTAAAAAATTCTGGAAAAAATATTCCAAAGGAAGTTAAGAGCGCGAATATCTCCTTTAGGTTCATGTACCTAATTTGTATAAGATTGTGTACATTATTAAGTTAATAAACACCTTTTGTTATAAACAAAGATTTTCAATAATTAGTAGCCAACTAAAGCAGGTACGTATTTTTGTTGATTTGGATACTTTGCAGACATTCATTCTAGGTAGGTTGTTATTTTGTACCTCTACTACTAACTTTTAAGTTCTAAAAACCTCAAATCTGATGCTTCAAATTAGGTAACTAATAATCCTTTAAAGAAAGACAAAAATAGATTTTTTTTCAATTTTCCTTGAACCGCCTATACCTTACCTGCGCCAACTTTTCATTGGCGCGAAACATTTAGTTCCTATTACGTTCAACCGGTATTTATAGATTATTGATTTTCCATGGGAAATTGCAACGTGGCCAGACCAAGGATAAACTCTAATTGAATTATTATGTTTTCAAGTGGGGGCTTGCACAACTAGTTTCATCTTTTTATTATTATTTTAAGTACGAATGAATAGGTAGGAACCTATTGAAGAATACCAAATGCATAAAACGCTAATAGATAAATTAGAAAACAGTTCCGGAGCCGCCACTCCGGTGTTCTCGTGGTCTCCTTTACCAGTAAAAAGAAAGTTAGATTTTACAGAGAAGCCGGTAGGTCCTCTTTTTGCCTCGAAAACTACATAATAGATGTATAATTTTTTATTTAGGTTTTAAATAAGATTGGAGATGAAAATGAAAATTCCGAATCTTTATACCCAAATTGCGACTTTGAGGTTTGGTTGAGGTCGTGCCACGAAGAGATAATTGAACCATTAGGGGGCACAATTTCAGGTTCATGGGAGAATAAACAGCTGAAGGCGACATTGTAATTCGTATTTCTTATTATTGGTCCATAGGTACAATACCAGCTTGGCTAAACGGTTCGCTGTTGCGAAACGGACCGGGTTCGCTGAAAGCTGGACAGGACGAATTTAAACATTTATTTGACAGTTCTGCTTTAATTCACAGGTCGAGTATAAACCTTTCACTTATTATTGACAAGTAGACCTTGGAAATTACTGCTAATAGAGTAGACTTTGACATTTTTTTGGTATCTTCTCAACATGTGCTGAAAGGAGATAGGTATAAAGAAAGCAAGATTTCAAAAATATCTGAATGAGTTATACGTATAATAACATTAAATTTCTGGACATATAAATTAAAGATTTAAGATAAACTTAATTACCACATTCGCCAAGAGTTTTGGTGGTTTAGTCTTTTTTCTGTCATACTTCTAATCGAGCGAGATTCGGTATCGGAATTTATTTTTTGAAAAGTATTGATCTATATAGATTTGCAATCAAGAATGGAAATGTCACTTACCAGTGCCGTTTCCTGCAATCTGAGGCGTATAAAAAAATATGGACTGCAAAAAGAATTGTTGTTACCGAGTTCGGAACTAAAGGAATACCAGATCCGTGCCACAGTATATTTCAGAGGTCAGAAATTTTAAACTTTTTTTTTCCGTGTTTATGGAGTTTAAATGTTTTTAGAATTACCACATTGTTTAGTTTCAACTCGGGAATGTCGGACAACGCCATGATATCAGTTTATCCATTCGGAGACGAAATATACGCTCTTAGTGAAATTCCTTTTATTCACAAATTAGATATTAACACGCTTGATACCTTGGATCGTGTGGATTTGAGCGAAAATGTGGGTATTGTTAACCATACATCTCATCCTCATGTATTGGATAACTGTAAGTTTCTTATGCAAAGCAGGCTTTAAGAAGATATAAAAGAATATCTTTGGTAGGTGGTGTTTTTAACATTGGAATGGCATTATACCCATCAGGACCTTACCATTGTGTTATTCATTTCCCAAAGGTGGATAATGAGTGTATGTATTATTGAGAATTACACATTCATTGAACTGAAATAGGTCAAACTCTTTTTAGCTTCAAATTCGTCAATGTTTGAAAAGGCCAAAATAGTGGCTTCCATACCAGCACGATGGCCCTTACATCCTTCATATATGCACACATTTGGTAATATTTGTGTAAGAATCTCCACCTTCATGCACTAATTAATATTTTAGGCATAACTGAAAAATATTTTATAATAGTGGAACAACCATTGAGCATATCTTTGGTAGGCCTAGTGGGTGCAAAGCTTCAAAACGAACCCCTCGCCGGAGCTTTCAGGTGGTACGGGGATGAATACGTAAGCACCGTTGTTTCTACGATTTTTTTTTATAAAAGTAAACTGTTTTGTCTCCTCCAGACCCAAATAAGTGTAATTTCCAGAAGCACTGGTTCTTTGGTACGCAAATTTCAAGCAGACACCTTTTTTTATTTGCACATTATAAATCAATACGAAGACTCGGATCACGTGGTGTTGGATATATGTGCCTATAGAGACCCTTCAATGCTCAATTGCATGTATGTCGAAACTATGAGGGTAAGTTGCTTTGCAAAATCAGTCTTAACCTAGCAAGGTTATTCAAATTCGCCGCTCATTATTGGGATCTCGTAAACCTTAAGAGATACAGATTCAATTAAATTGACGAAAATATAAGGCGTCACATATCAGTGCATTTGTAATAAGAGGGCTTGCAATTTTCGATATTCGAATTTACGAGTCATACTTGAAAAATTAAAGTTGATGATGACCCAGAAAAGTGGAAACCTCGGACTACAAATTGAATAATACCGTCTTGTAGTCGAGAAGAATTACTCATGAGAATGTTCAATTTATTTGGTTGTGTATAGGTGGTCACTAATTTGTCGATCAACCCATCTGCATACTAGTTTCGGGGTCTACCCCTCATCAGTACAGCTTTGGCTGGTCGACAAACTGGGCGGCAAATGGCGATGTTTCGACGTTTATTTGACGTCTTTCTCAAGTCAATTCTACATAAGATGCAGAAGTTTTTATCGTCATTAGATGTGTAGGTAATAATCCATCGATCACAACACCGAAGGAAAACAAACCAAAAACAGTCATCTCGCTCCCAACAAGCACCACAATCAATAAAACAGGCGTTCACTCAAATATTGAAGTATTGATTGAATGTTTGAGTGAACGCCTGTTTTATTGATTGTGGTGCTTGTTGGGAGCGAGATGACTGTTTTTGGTTTGTTTTCCTTCGGTGTTGTGATCGATGGATTATTACGTACACCTCTATTGACGATAAAAACTTCACACACAATAACTTATGCAGATTAGCCTCGAGAAAGACGCCAAATAAACGTCAAAACGTCGGAATAATTTCTGCAAAAACGTAGAAGTTTTTTATTTTTGTCCTACACCTGCTACCTAGAACACAACCAACTACTTTGAGAAGGACGCAATACCACACGGTTAGTTCAATTTATTTTAAAATAACGTTCCTAACGAATTTAGAGAAAACCAAAAACGATTTGGCCCAAAGCAGTCAAAATTTTGGAAATTTTAAAATGTCATTGCGATTTACACCCAAATGCGCAATTTTGCCCCAATTTAACCAAATTTGTATCTCTTACGGTTTACGAGATGCCTGTGATGAGCGGACAATTCGAATAAGCCCGTATATGTACAATGTGTTGCAGAAAGATGCTGACAAACTTTAAGGGGTTATAGAGGTCACCAAGTCATCGAAATTTTGCTTAAAAACCTCTATCCACAAACATACCTTTTTTGAGATGCTTACAGAGTGTCAAAAATTAAATATTAAGAATTTTTTGTTGAGTTTTTTTTATATTTTAGAAACTAATTGAGATATATAATTGAATTTTTGACAAGTTTTACCATTACTTGGACGTACTTTGTGAGTATTAGAGCGCGTTTTTTCATGTGTCAGTGGTGTAGATTTTGGGGTCTCCTGGAATTGTTTTGCCTGTAACGACTACGCCACTGAAAAAAATTGTAATTTATTGCGAAAAGCCAATATTTTCTACACAAAAAAGATACTCTTAGTCAGAAGCGCTAATGTGCGTTGTTTTGTTAAATGATATGCTGAATAACATAGATAAAAGAGCAAAAATTAGATCTATAATTTATAATTGTTATTTATTATTGCACAGGCATTTCTTAACAATCATTCTGTTAAAGATTATTTTTTTTACCTGCATGTCTGTTATTTAGGCAAGGCGCATATTGAGACACATGCGACGCAGCCCACGCAAGGTAGCCCACGTTACGCTTTTGTATCATGTAGCGTGCAGTGCGCCAAAACTTGCGTCGCTCAGTGTTCGAGACACCATATTTCGTGTGCGTGCCTGCCTTTTTCCGTAATTAGGAAAATGCTTATTGAGGCTATCAGAAATTTTCCTGTACTGCACAATACAAATGATCTCTCATATATGAAACCTAAACTGAAATACTTTTTATGTAATTGCTTTACAAATATGATTTATTTCTTTTTGATAGATCGAACAGTAAAACTTCTGTTTCCCACTCTGCGCCCGAATCTAAACCAGAACTTAAATTTTATAACACCTTTTCCTTTAGCCTAAAGCCTTTAGTCCTACGCAGGTACCAACACAACTGTGCGTGACAATATGCGTATAGCTGGGTCAGCTCACGAATTTCTTGCCCTGTGTCGTTTGCGCTGCCTTGCGTGGATTGCGTAGCATGATTCTCAATGTGCGCCTTGCCTTAGGCCCCTCTCTCAATTCTCTCAATGAGCGCAAGGCGCACATTGAGACACATGCTACGCAATCCACGCAAAGCAGCGCAGACGACACAGGGCACGGAATTTGTGGGCTGACCCAGCTACACGCATACTGTCACGCACAGTTGCGTTGGTTCCTGCGTAGGACTAAAGGTTTTAGGCTAAAGGAAAAGGTGTTATAATATATAAGTTCTGAGTCAGATTGGGAAACGGAAGTTTTACGGAAGAGCAATTACATAAAAAAATGAAAATCTTGGCGACGATCGATGTCACCTTTTAGTTTAGATTTCATATATGAGGGATCATTTGTATTGTGCATATCAGGAAAATTTCTGATAGCCAGAATAAGTTCTTCCTGCATTTTCCTAATTACCGAAAAAGTTGCGCACGCACACGAAATCTGTGTCTCGAACACTGAGCGACGCATGTTTTGTTAGGCGCATATGTGGCTTACGCTGCGCTGCGTCTCAATATGCGCATTGCCTTAATGTCAAAAATATTGTTTTCACATCCAGTATCCTATGAACAACGGATAGATTTAAAAGCAAATGTTGGATAACTTGACATCTTCTATAATCCTCTAAAGTTTGTAAGCATCTTTCTGAAACACCCTGTATAAAGTTATTTGACACCTGTCCAAATATCTTAGAATATGCGGAAGAATCCTGATTATGCAAAAATGTTCAGAGGTAGACCGATTAGACTCGTTTTACCAATGAACCCATTACCGCAAAACGTAGCTGAAGGTGAAAACCTCGTGACTTTAAACAATACCAAAGCTAGAGCTACGTATTTAGCAAGTGGTGAGATAAACGTGAAAGCGGAAAGATTGTGCAACTTGGGGTGTGAAACGCCCAGGATCCATTATGAGAAATACCTTGGTTAGTTAGATTTTTCTAATTAGGTGGTCTCTCAGAGTATTTTTTTAGGTAAAAAGTATAGATACTTTTATGCCATCAGTGCAGACGTGGACTCGGATAATCCTGGAACTGTCATTAAAGTTGATGTAGAAACGCGGACCTGCAAAACGTGGCAGCAGAATAATTGTTATCCTGGAGAACCTGTCTTTGTACCATCGCCAAATAGTCAAGTGAGTATTGTTGGTGGAATTGATGCGGTTATTTACCTATTCACGTGTATTACTTTGCTCCCGTAATTTTAGGAAATTTTCTAATTTTAGTTTGTTAGATATTAAAGAGACCGACCGTTGTGGTGAGTCAGTTCGATTCTTAGTCGGGTTTAAGTCTTAACAAACTAGGGTCTGTTCCATTTGTTACCCAAATTGACAATATCTTTTCAGGCATTGAAAGCAGGGTAGTAACCTGCGATGTATTGCCCTCGTACATGCCTTTTTATTATAGCCATACCATTCGCACTCTTGAAGTCCCTGAGTTCAATCGTGGTAAACCATCATTTACCAGAAAACGCACTATTAGCGATAAAAATATAATTTAATTTATACAATACTTGCTTGGCGAGGGTTGCTAACATTAGTAACGTAGATGCAAAAAATATGAAACCTTCTATAAGAAATTCTATTACTGGTTTGACAAGGCCTTATCCCAGGGTTGGATTAATACAGTACAGATTAGAGAGTATTCTCGGTACATAAAAGATCTGTATGTCTGATTTTAACAGACAGGAAATGGCCAGCAGCTTTATTTGCTGCAAAATAGGAAAGAAGTAAATACGCGCAGCCTATTGCTGCGCCACTAGTTCATATTGTGAATGAGTCTTTTGTAACTGGAATGTTTGCTGACGAGCTGAATATTGCCAAGGTTGTGCCTGTTCACAAAAAGGGAGACACTTCTATATCAAATTACAGGCCACTATCAGTTCTGTAAATCATTCTCTAAAATTTGATAAAGCTATATATAATCGGATGGTAATTTCATGCATTTTTATAATACACGTATTAGTTTACTGTCAATTTATATTTGTACATGGTGGGGCACAAAATTGGCCATCTTCAGCTCTGTGAACTCTATAAGTGTGTGTGAATCGAGGTGATAACAGTGGTTGGCCTTTATTTCGATCTGTCCAAGGCTTTTGATACTATTGGTCACCAGCTACTGCTGCGACAGTTTTAGTCTTATGGAATGGACGGTACATGTTCGGCATTGATTGCATCTTATTTGCAAGGCAGAAAACAAGCTGTGTCTTGCATGAAGGCAAATCTTTCCATCCGTTCCACCGGGGTTGTTCCACTGGGATCAATTTTAGGTCCCTTACTTTTTCTAATACAGGGTGTTTCTTAATAAGAAGGTTGAATAAGAAGGCGTTTCCAGGCGGAAATAGAGCACCGAAGCCAAAAATACAGATGACATCGACACGAGATGGAAAGTACTATCCGAAGCAATCATGGGGGCAGCAAATGTGACTGTGCGAGTAAAGCTAAGAAACAAAAATAGCAACCACTGGTACGATCCGGAATGTGATAGGGTATTTAAGGAGAGAAACAATGCAAGACTAATTATGATGCAAGATCCTACTGAAGACAATAACAATAAATTCAGACAACTAAGAAGAGAGGCTAATAAACTACTAAGAAGGAAAAAAAGAGAACAACAAGATCAGGAGTTGAAACATGGAAAGAGTACTTTGAACAACTACTTAACCAGGGTGAGACAGACTACGGAGAACCGACCAGGTTCCAAACTGCGGATATGCGAGACGAATACCCTTCTCGAATGGAAATTGAGGACGCTATAAAAAAGCAGAAAAGCAACAAATCTCCTGGTAAAGACACGATAACCGCCGAACTCCTGAAACACGCTGGAAACACAGTAACATCCCAACTACACGAACTCATAATAACCATCTGGAAAAACGAGAAGATCCCAGAAGACTGTAAAGAAAGCATAATAATCCCTATACACAAAAAAGGAGATAGAATGGTACGCAAAAATTATAGAGAAATATCGCTTATAAACAAAGTGCTATGTGGCTTTCAGACAAACCGATCAACAACCGACCAACTGTTCACAATTAGACAGCTACTAGAAAAAAGCTGGGAATTTGATAGACAACTACACCAATTGTTTATAGATTTTCAACAGGCTTATGATAGTGTGAAAAGAGTTAAGATCTGAGAGATGATGGCAGAATTCGGGATACCTCATAAAATTATAAGACTAATCAGTTTGTGTAGAAGGATCTGCATTCAGGGTAAGTACGGGACTGAAGCAGGGTGATCGCTGTCCCTCACTCTTTTTAATATTGCCCTGGAGAAGGTCGTAAGGGACTCCAAACTCGAAGCAAAGCTCTTTCAAACAAATGGTTCGCAACTGGTACTTGCTTATGCGGACGATATTGACGTGGTGGAAACCAGCGTAATTAACAGAAAAGAAACTTTTGTTAAACTGGAACACGAGGCATCTAAAATGGGTCTAAGGATTAAGGAAGGCAAGACCAAATACATGCACATCTCTAGCAGAGGGAGACTGGGATGTAATGTGACAATGAATAAGTACAACTTTAAAAATGTAACGCAGTTCAGGTACCTGGGTTCCATCATTACAGCCGACAATGATATCAGCGAGGAAATAGAGTACAGACTAAAAACCGCAAGCAACTGCTTTTATGCCCTTAAGAACGTATTTGGATCCAAAGAAGTTACTAGAAGATCTAAAATCAAAGCTATAAAACTGTCATCAGACTTATCATCATGTACGGCTGCGAATCGTACGTCGAATATCGTAAATCGTAATCGTACTAATGAGGAGATCATCCGAAGATTCGAAAGACGAATACTTAGGAAAATATACGGCCCGACAAAGGATCCATAGACACATCAGCACAGAAGTAGAACGAATGCAGAACTGAGAGAGCTATACGACGAACCAGATCTTTGCAACATAATAAAGCTCAACAGAAGGACACGTGCGTAGGCAACCCGAAGATAGGCTGTAGCGACTGGTATGGCAGAAAGTCCCAGAGGGGAAAAGACCACTTGGAAGACCCAGATTGAGATGGCGAGACAACGTCGCTGCGGATCTGCGAAAACTGGGTGTTGAAAATGGTACGGAGCTTATGCCCGACCGAGTTGGATGGAGGCAAGTCGTCGCGTCAGCCAAAGCCCATCAGTAGCTGTAGCGCTACGGAGTAAGTAAGGGTGTTTCTCAATAACATGCTAATATTGGAGGAGATGACTGTTGGCCCCATTTTGAAGAAAAAACTCCACTGCAGACAGAAGATTTAATTTTTAATTTGATTTAAATAACGAATATTTGATTTTTGTGCTTAAACTTGCCTTTCAGTTCGAAGATGATGGCATAATCCTCTCTGTCATGGTTTGGGGTTGCGAAGACACAAACCACGTAGGTCTCCTTGTCCTAGACGCTCACTCGTTCCAGGAAATCGGTAGGGCCGAATTCAAAACGCCCAGTCCGGTGCCCAAATGCCTACATGGCTGGTTTTTTCCGGGAAAATGAAAAGCCACTATGTCCGTTATTTGATAATATAATATTTTAAAGTTTACTCTTCTAATAAATTAATAAAATGTATAATCAACAACATATTGGAAGTGTAATAAATGTTAATAAAATATACTAATATCTATTATGCACGTAGATATATTTCTAATAGTAATAAATTAAAAAGCTTATTTCCATTTGACTATTCCGTTGCATTTCGAATCGTTACTTAGCGCAACAACCATACAAGTAAGAAATATTATTAAAAAACAGTAGTTACAAACTATAAGCGCTCTAGACATAGGTATATATAGGTACAAAGGATGAGATAAACAAAGACGTATTTGGTTTATTATATAGTAGAGAAAACTATCACGGTGACGTTAATTGAACTTACGTTAGTTAATTTACCCTTAAATTAAAGTGAATCGAAAAATATCTGACCGTTCTGTCATTATGAAAATTTGAGTCACATATATCACATTTCAAACATTAAGACAGTTTAGAGTAACTGGGAGGAGAGAACTTCTTCCTCAGGAATTTTAGGATGTAAAGCGGTAAACATGATATTAACGTTATTACTGTCACCTTCCACAGGAAGTCCCAAGTTTTAATGAATTCGGCATCTGAAATATAATCAATGTGTTATTGAATTAAGTTTCCTTTTTTTTTAGGAGGTTAAACTTTGGCGATATTTCGGTAAACTGATTTTTACAAGGGGCTGAAGGAGGAAAGATAGAGAGGGTTTTATGTACATATTCGAAGGTCCACACTGGATAATACTTACCGAAATAGTCATGTAAAATGATGAGAGACAAGCCGTACAGGGCTAGAGAGAAAAATTCGGCCAAAATCATCAGGCAATGCCACGTTCTTATGTTTAGAGCCACCATTATCAGTTCGGTTAAAATTAGTGATGTAAAACTGATTGCGACTATGTGAATAAATTCGTCCTCGAAAAGCAGAAGCGCTCCGTACATTATAACTCCACCTAGAATTATTAGAGGCAAGGAAAGTTAAGGGTTTCCTTACCTAGTTAAAAATACGATAAAACTTACCTTGGTAAATTGACACTAGTACCCAAATGAAAAATGTTTTATACGACAAACTTCGTCCTTTCGCTAGATCTTTGTACAATTCCGGATATGTTAAAGCTATTTCAGGGCTTACGTCTTGATCTAAAACTAAACTGAATACCTAGAAAGAAATTACGCATTTAAGTAAAAGGCGGTTTCTATTCGGGTCGTTTCAGATGTTTAAAAAAGTGAAAAGAAATTACTAAATTAAACTGTTAAGGAATCAAGTCGAGTGAAATGCTTAAGTTGATTCAAGTCAGTCGGCACCAAATTACGACATAAACAGTTCATAAATATATCATGATGACAGTAACTAATACTATTTTTTTAATACAAATTTGTTGTAAACCTCTAACAGTATAAATCGGAAGTGAATTAATAATACTAGGAGGTCCATGTAACTTAAAAACGCTATACAGGGTGTCCAGAAACTAAACAGACAAACGAAAACCGCAAATCCTAGAGAAGATTTAATGCCGATTTAACGTAAATCTTGTTAACCAAAAATGCTTGTCTTCGTTTGTCGATTCAGTTTCCGGACATCCTGTATATTTTGAAAACGGTGCATTCTATGAAAAAATGTGTCAAAGTGATTGGCTAATTTTTCTAATATTAGCCAATCACTGTATAGAAGGGCGAAGATCTGGTGCTTCAGTGTATAAGTGTAAAACCGCTCCCAGAGCGCGTCAATACACGAATCGCGACTTTGAGAACCATTTCACGACATTTGACATAAGGGTCTCTCCATATGATATAGATTGTCTCTAAAATGTTTTTGCAACGCTCTACCTCAGGTGAGACGTATTAAAGGACAGGAGAAAAACTCATAATATTCACTATTTTACAAGCGTTTCTCTTGAAAATGGTTGCAGCTAGCGGTTGATTAAAGTACATCTTTTTTAAGCAAAAATACCGCGCAAATGTTTTTTTTTCACCCAAGGTGTTTTACCGTTACAAACTAAAAAAGCTTGAAGTGCCTTAATAAGTTTAGTACCTAGATGCGTAAGTGGCGCGCTTTAAGATTTACATTAATCTTGTTTACAGATATGAATTTATCATTCCGAAAGACCTTGTAGAAAATTTAATGAGATTTATTCTTGCCTTTTAATGATAATTATGGCTAAAAATTTACATTAATTTTTAAACTTTGCCACCCTGTAGTGCGGTTATTATCAACTTTTGAACTAAGTTGATACAGCCTGAGGAAACAGCTTTTACAGACACCCTCTAGTCTAGATCGTTGGTTAGGCAGTTTCTACAATAAAATTCGTCTTCCCACTCCTAGATGGCGCCACCTTATAACTCCGTCTTGTTAACGTGCTTAATTCCTTTTCCTATAGGGGAATCTCGATAAATTCTGCCTTCCTTGTCTAGGGGAGCATAGTGTTCAATGATCGTCTAGTGAGGGCACTTTTGCTGGCACCCTGGTAAAGTTTAAATATCCGCACCCGCTGCATTATAAATGCTTAGCGAGTGCAATTTTTGGAAGAGCCCTCCCTACTTTGAGAGGGCCGTAGAAAACAATAATTACTATTAATCTATGAATTATTGTATATATTTAGATAAAAGTTTGAATTATCTACTTAATAATAAATAATACCCAAATAAACTAGAGAATCTACAAGAAAATGAACGCAATTCATTTGAAAATAATTGTTTCATTTAAGCTCAAGATTATATCACTATCTTCAATAATAATATTGTTATCTCAATTTCATGCACGTGTCTTTACTGGAGATTTTTTTGTACTGGAGGCCATATAAATATGTCGACATTTAGTTGTGTTTTTAGTCCTGGTTTGGGTTATAATACTAAGAGATTTTTTTTTATAATCGCAGCCAACAATCGAAAGTAATTAAAAAAATAAAATAAATGCTGAATGATTTTAATCCCAGTGTTAATTTTTTATATACCTGGAAAAAGGTGAATACTTCATGAGGAGATCAAGACAGAGCAAAATGTCACACAAATTATTATTAGGCTTAAAACATACAGGGTACCGAGGGTTTTTCAACAAACCTTTTTTTTTAACAATGAGTAGTTAGTAAGGTTACGTAGGTCCAGATATGGCTGGTTCACATGCCCAATTTGGTCTTTTTCAAATAGACATTCATCTAGAAGGCTGAGGAATTGACAGATTTCTTCTATTCGATTCATGTATTTACATATGTCAATTTCCTAGTCTAGTAAATCAAAAATCATCAAATGAACTTTATCATCCAAGAATTAATGGTTATTTAAATGAGAAAAGTTCTTCAAAGAATTATTCTTCTTAGCACAGCTATTGGAATTTAAAAAAGAGCTATTTGAAAGAAATATTGTACTAACTTTAATATAATTTTAACTATTAATTAACCACAATTATACTTACTGGAAACATGGTATAAACTGTAGCATAGCCAACCATGAGAAAACCTTGGTAGAGCGCCACGGAGCTCAAGTAAAACACGCTGCTGAACACAGCCTGCATTGTCGATATAATTAGGCCCCTGTGTATTACGAACTGTGACAGGGAAGCCGATCGTTTGTACGATCTCCTTCCGTGCACCAATAGTAGTCTGGCCAGATGAGAAAATTGTGGAATACTGAAACACATTTAGAAGAGAAAAAACTTTAGTTTTTTTTTTTATTTTCTATGAACAATCGTAAAGGGTATTATTTGAAAAGTTATGTGAATGTATTGGAATTGGATTTCCAACATGGCGGTGTCTGCATGTAATCGTTATGGAGAGTATAATGAAAAAAGAAAAGACGCAGAGTGAATAATGAATATTATTCACGCTGTTACAGTCCAAAGGTTATGACACACCGCATATGGGCGTACAACCTGACAAATGATGTCCATATTATTGCACAGCCATAAACTAAGAAATATTAACTTTGGCTTTAGAATTCTTACAGAGTTAAAGGATATGTCGAAAAAAAACATACATGCTACGCCGCATGACTAATTTGAATTAAACGAGGTGACGCTTTCACTACAATACTATAAGAAAATCGTTTTATCCATCCAAGGATCATCTATGGCAAGTTTACACAAAACAACTTTGTCCGTTCCAACTAAGACTCTTACTTTCTAAACTATTTGATATTGTAATAAATAATGCAAAGTTTAGTAAAGAATACCTGAAATCACCGGCCAAACTGGCCTGTTTTCCTTCTCGCCCCTCAATACCGATGCCTGCATCCGCTTGCTGGATCATGCTGACGTCATTGCCACCATCCCCAACAGCTGCTGTACGCTTTCCCGTGTGTTCTTGTATTAGCTGAACCTGTAAAAAAGAGTTCAAAACCTTGCAGATCACCGGCAAAAAAGTCTATAACCCTGAAAATATGGTTATAGCTTTGCGCATCATCATGAGAGTAGGTTTATTAGAAGTATATAGTTAGAAGGTATTAAGAAACAAGTTTTCTTTTTATATTTTTTAACATTGGCCAAACGGCTGTGTGCGCAAAGAGACTGTGCTCCTCTCATTATATGTCCAATATACCTTAGTTTGCGCTCTTTGATTGTTAGCATCAGTTTCTTGTTTTTCTGCATTCTATTAAGAACCTCGGTGTTTCTTACTCTTTCGATCCAGGATATGCGTAATATTCTCTTATAAAGGTACATTTCGAAAGCTTCAAGGCGTTTTTCTAGCGAGGGGTTCTGAAGAGGTGCCCCGGATTGAGGGCCTTTTTTGAATTTGTCACTGCCATTTGGGATACTCAAAATGAGCCTGTAATGCAATGGTTTCCCGTTGCCTTCTGCATCCTTATGCTATTGACTATTACTTGGTTCCTCTGCCTTTGAGACCAATGTCTCAGCCTCAGGACAAAAGAGTGCCCTTACCATTTACCAGCCCTTCCGCCCGAAGCCGTTGGCCAGTCAATCGGGGATTGCTTATTCCCACAATCATTCCGTCGCCAGAGCCACGTCAGCCATCTAGTAGGGTGCACCGGATGACCACAGTCATGGCACGCGCATTTGTGGTTGACATTTAGGCTGTTTTCTGTTTATTACACACTTTGGTCCTTACACCCAAGATTCTCATATACAGAAATACAAAACAACGACAGAGTGAAAATGCACCTACCACTTGCGCTTTCTGCGTCGGCGAACATCTGCAACAGACAACGGATGGAGCCGCCGTGGCCAATTCCATAAACTCTTGTTGGTAATAGGACAGGCAGACCTCCAAACTCTCTCCGCTTATCACTAGGGCACAATCTTGTTTCTTTCTATAAGCGTTTAGTTCCAAATGGGCATCCGTTCTGGTAACAACCTTTTTGAAGACATGCAAACCTAAAAAATAGTAATATTATTATGTTCTTTTTAACGACTCTCAAATTAATTAATATGGTAGGTGATAAAGGAACACGATCAAAAAATGACAAAGCCAATAATTTAAATTTGGCTAGAGAGAAAAAAGAGAGATAGTCATTTCTTGATCCTTTTCCCTCATTACCTACTGTAACAGAACTATTGTAAGAGATTTACGAAAGATTTCAAACTAAACATCATGTTCTATGTACTAATACCTACTTTGCGTTCTAGAAACTAGACGAGAACTTTTAGCGATGCACGTTGCAGTTTCCAATTTATCTCCTGTAAGCATCCAAATTTTAATACCGGCATTCCTTAGCACTTCTAATGTCGTCCTAGAATAAAGAATAGTATCATCTTCATGGTAGGACTAACTAAACTCCTGAAACTTTGAAGAGTATTAAACGTGTCAAACATGTTTGCGAGATTTATTTTATTGTACACAGTAGAAGCGTTAACAACAACGACATCTACCAGACCTTTGATTAAATTTGTCTGGAGATTTAAAGGTTTAACTATATTGTAACGTCCAGCTTTTGAAGCCCACCGCAACGTCCGGCCGTTGAGCACTGCTGTAATGCTTTTCAAACTCCGAACAGTGTCTATTGGATTTAAATACAAGTTCAGAGGACACAAATGCCTAAAAACTTTTCAAATATTGATGACTCATTACTGACAGAGCATGAAGAATGGTTTTGATGGGTATTCGGCAGGGATCTTTGTTCTACTAGACCACAACATAACGAGACATAACTGACATACCTTGTTGCCAAAATATCAACCACATAGCTCTTTTAAGCTATGTCTTTGGTAAAAGATTAGTGCAGAAAGGAAAAAAAATACATTTTGGCAATGTCCAACGAACGTAAAAAACTTACCAAAAACAGTCAAACTTACAAGAATATCCCCTTTTGGACAATTTCAAAAACTATTCTATGCCCGTCAAAAAGCTTTATTCATCCATTCATTTTTTTTAAATTTTTTTTTGTTTAACTTTTATTACCTGACGTTATCCTGTAGCTTATCCTCCACTCCTGTGATACATAAAAGTTCCATTTCTCTTTCAAGAGATTCAACAACTTGCGCCACTCGGCTGACCCTGTCGACCGTCGACAAGCGAGCAGCATTATAACGTTTCTAAAAACAAAAACATACGTGTTTATATATACCTGACGAGGTGAAAATTTCAAAATATATTTACCTCAAAATCTAAATACTGCTCTTCAGTTAGAACCTTCTTGGCCACCACCAAAGTTCTCAGACCGTCCCTAGCCATATTGCCGACTTCCTCGTCCAACCAATCGGTGTACTGAACAATCGCAGCCATAACGACGTCTGCACCTTTCAAGTAGAACATGATTTCTCCGGAAGTTAGGTCCTAAGAAACACTCGTATTAAAACCAACAAATCTCGTTATATTATCTTGAAACTGTTAATCACTTATCCCCAAAAATTGGATCGAACAACAAATTATACCTTAACGATAATTCCCATCCTCTTAGTTTCGCTGGTGAAAGGAAAAATTTGTAGAATGGCGTAGTTCATCAGCCGACCGTCTGGCGCCTTCAACTGCATAGAATCTTTGTCTCTGCGGAAAAGAGTTAGACCCACCTCCTGCGTCCAGTGTACCAGAGCCACCTCGTCAGGGCTGGAGGCTTGATAAGTGACTTCTCTGCTGGCAGCTTGCAGATGTTGATCTGCCTCTGTTTCCGAGGCAAGAGAACCTAAAGTTTAATGTAGAGTGTAAAAGTTTTAAATATTTATTGATACAAACAACACCAATAAATGTAAAACTAAAATGAGACTTCAGATTCCCAGCTAAGTCAAATTGCCAGTTTATCAAAATAATCAATGTTTTCTCTAAAACGGATTTTGATAGAGAAAATTGTACTCTTTTTTACTGATTCCCGCTCTTGTTACTTTAAAGATTCGGGTAGAAACAGAGTAATGACGTTGGTGGGAAATATGGCGACAGGTTTAAAACATATTGGCAAAGTGGAATTTGTTCTTTCATGACTTAAAATTTAACATGTAAACACCTATGCAACGAATTAAAAAACGTAGTTTATATGACGGTAGGAATTGTATTGAATAGTCGGAATTGCCAACGTAAAGACAAGACAATTTCGATATGTCGTAAATAGTCTCTTGTTAAGAGATTTCAAATGAGAAATCCGAAATTGGACAAACTTTTTGTACTAAAGGTATCTTACCTGAATCATTAGTATCGCTTTCGTAGGTCGGTGTTACGTTATGACAAAGAGCAAGGGCCTGCACTGCATCCTTTACCCGTGTGGTTTCTGAACGTCTAAACTTAGTAGGGGCTCCGGTATTAAGGGGACTTTCGCCGTTGTTCATGTAGGCAGAACGCAAAACGGTACTAACCTGAACATACAATCTTTTTAGTAGAGTTTACAACGAAAAAAAAAAGCTCTTTACAACTCAAACCTCAAATGGGACTTTTTCACTTAATAACTTAATCAACGTTGGCGGTACAATAAATTTTCTATAACCAATTAAGAGGTCCAGTAAACTCACCTCTTCAAAACTGTCTCCAGCATAACATCCAGATCCAAGATGCAGCCTCTTCAAAACCATCGAATTCTGAGTCAACGTGCCCGTCTTATCCGACAACAAATAAGATATTCTTCCCAATTCTTCAGGAATAGTTGTACAACGAACCGCGGTTCCACGCATGTGGGGATCTTTACCAATCGACCATGAGTAGTACGATTTACCCATATCAAGGTTTACTCTCAAACTATAAGGCAGGAATATTAATAAATTAGAGACCCTTCAACAAAAAACTAAAAATTTGAACATACCTTATTGGAATAATATAAGAGAACAACAGTACGAATCGGAAAAGATATCTATACCAAGGACCGTTAAAACCTTTCAACACTATCATCAAAAAGGCTAAACCCATTACTGCCACAAACAACAGTTTGGTTATAGTGTTCACTTCGATATCAAGAAGACCAACTTTCGATCTGGGCTGTGAGTTGTTCATTACTGACCTTGTCTCTGGACCTAACCAAATTTAAATGATAATAACAAGTCGAGATTATTAAATAAATTTTTGCCTAATATCCTATAGAATTTATTATAAAATAATTCACAAAGCCAGCAATCACATGTTTTGTACCTGTATAAATAACAACTCCAGTGGCTTGCCCTGAAGCAATAACACAGTTGGTCCACAGGGTATTTTCTAAATCCAATCCTTCATCATTGTTTAAAGAATCGGACTAAAGAATGTTAAATGAGAGATTGATGGGATGACAAAATAAATTTCACACACCCTTCGAAAAGTCCCAATAAAAGAATGAATGTCCCTTTGAGGCTTTTCTACATAAATTGTAGCATCGATTTCATATAGCTGGTGGTCGTTAGCTAATTTCTGAGTCGCAGGTACTGCAAGTCTTAGTTTCCAGTCAGTCTCACCATCGAGCTGGTCAGTTCTAACAAAAACAGTTCCACTGTTCTCTGAGGTTCTCAATAATACTAGATCGGCAGGAACTCGTTCATCCTTGTCTACGATTATTAAGTCACCAACCTATAATTGCCAATATATCAACCACAAATCCCTTTCGTCTAAAACGAAACGTACCTTTAACTTATGCGCAGCAACAATTTCAAAAGGCTTATTCCTATCTTTTAGCAACCTCTTACATTTTTGATTATTAACCTCTTGATCTCTCTTATGCCGTCTGAGATCATCGATAGCTTCACGGCATATTGTGATAAAAAGTACAAAACACTAGAGTGCAAAGTTAATGCAGAAACAGTAAAAAATAGCTATGTAACTTACCAATGGACCCCAGTAGGTATACAAATATCCAATTCGGATATCAGGAACAAATTGACTGGTTGCCATAATCAGAAAATACAAGTTTAAGAAGAACTTAAACTGTTGGAACAGAACCATCGGCAGAAAGGTTATAATATTGTATTTCTGATTTCTTATGGCGTTGGCGGGGAACTGGCCAAGGGTTGTTTTCCCCAGGTTGATGGTCCTGGACTTCAACTCTTTGGGACCGCAGCATCTTTTAAAAAGGGTGCACCAGCAACTGCAATATGACAACATATTGACAATGTTCTTGTGTTTGATAATACAGAGGTTGATTAATCACATATAAAAATGCAAATATTATTTTTTTCAGAATTGCATGTTGCTCTAATATATAGAAGATGCTCAATAGAAAAAGTCAACAGGTTGGCTGTAAACTGCAAAAGTCAATGGACTAATAAAAGTGTGATCTACTTTTAGTTTTCCATTCTTTTCTGTAAAAAATACATAGCCAACCTATTGACTTTTTCTAATATACATGGTATTATACTGAATACAAACACTGTAGCATATTTTGAGTATTCATGATAATCAAGCAAACATAACAGAAACAGAAAAGATAACTATTTTTAATGGTTTTTTTCTTGAACCAAGCCTAAAACTTTATCTAATCATATTACAGTTTATTTGATCTTTTCCTCCATTTCCTAGTATTGCCAAGTGTATGGTAAGAGTAAAAATACCATTGAATAGTGCAGAAATAATATATTCCTGTATTTTATATAACTAAATAGCTAAATGTTGGGTCAAAATACAGGTGTTTTGCACTAAGCTTATCAATTAAATATGCCATCAGTTAGGCAAAAATAAAATCCAGCACGTTCATTATTAAATTTGGCCTTAATACAAATATTGCAAATAAAATTCACATGGTGATGATGCCAAAATAAGGATGTAATCAGAAGCACACAATACCAACCATGATATAAAATATTTAGATTTCAAAAATTAGCATACCATATCAATCAGATTATTCCTAACATAAGTGAATGAAAAATGATAAGAGAGTAATAACTTTGAAGAGTGAATGTAATCAAAGATAGGTAAATTTACCCAGAGGATATACATTTATTCATTTATTTATTTAGTTCTAGATTAATGTGGGACTTTCCCTACTTATTAAAATGTGTTATAATTGAATAAAAAATTGCTCTGAGAGAAACCTTGATGCAGAACCACACTACTTATTCAAAATACATAATATGTTTCTAAACTGTAAAAAAAAGGAAAAAGTACTGTAAAAAAAAATAAATATTTTTGTCCAGTTAGTTTGTTTCAGCAAGTAAAGGGAATTTAATAAAAAACAATCAATTCTGGTAAAGCTATGCCAGAAACAGCACTGAATTCAATATTTTACATGGAATACCATGTGAATTTTTGCTTCTGCAAATTCTTCTCACCAAGGCAAATGACTTTTGTGTAGCACATCTTATCACTTAATGTCTAATGTTAGTGACTCAACCAAAGTTTTTTTACTATATTGCTATTCCTAAATCACTATTTTATTCAGTTAAGGGCCTTACAAAAAACACTTAAGTTTACAAAAAAGAAACTTCTAGTACCCCATCCACAAGTCAAAAAGACATCCCTATAGAACATATCCACTAATACATAAGTATTGCTGATTAGTTTTCTCAATATTTAATAACTCAAAACTTGATAAGAGATAGAACCAGCTTTAAAATTTTATAATTTATTAGTCATTCTTAAGGTCAATAAAAGCTTTGTTAGGATGTTTGCTACAATATTATGAAGTAATTACTGAGGAAAAGACTCAGGGAATAGTTCTTAAAGGAAATTTTGGAACTAATTTAAGCCCAGTGCAGACGATGCAATTTATCGCAGGGATTTCATCCCTGCGACAAAAGTTGAAGGGATTTTTTCGTTCAGACGGTGCATTTTAGTTGCTGCAATTAATTGCAAAGCAATAGAAATTGTTCTATTTTCCATGCGATTTGTCGCGGGGATTTGGTTACGTTTCTAGTGCCTTTCCAGCGAAAACTTAAAATTTTAGGTTGAACAAAAAAGTGTGGTTAAGTGAACACTTTGAATCATCAGCTTTTTCAAACTCCTCATTAATTAATCGAAAGGCCCCCCCAAAATCTCTTTTTAACACCCAGGGCCTCACCCATCAACTTTTAGGCATATAGATAGTTTACAAAAATAATAAGACAGAATGGATTTTTTTTGATAAGTTGGTAGCAGTCTAGTAAAGTTTCTAAAAAATTGCATAAAAAAAGTTGCACTGTCTGAACGCAAATGCAAGAAAACGCGGAGATTAAAATTGCTGCAACTTTGCCCCCGCGATAAGTTGCCTCGTCTGCACTTGGCTTTAGAAACAGTTCCATGCACAGATCACAACAATCCCAGATCACAAAATTTCAATTTCTTTAATTAACTTCTGTTCTGGGAACAGATAAATCCAATTTGGAACAGATTTATATGAAATCAAACAGAACACAGAAATGAATTAGAGACATAGAAAGTTTCTAATCTGCAAGTTGCAAATCGGTTCTGACTCAGACCTGCAAACAAAGCTAGTGATAGTGAAATTCCTGACATTAGTCAGTTTGCCCACTCCACTACTCCACACTAACATGATAAATTAAAAATCTTAAAAGGTTTTAAGAAACAGTTTTAGGCAAGAGGCTATTTACAGGGCATGCAATCCTTACTAAGAATATTGTGTTTGTGTCAAGTTTGGGGATCCAGTAGATTGATAAAAAAAAGGCTGGGTCTGATCCAATCATATAGAAGAAACATAGACAAATAATTCACAAATTATATTAGCAAATTTCAGTTCATGCAATAGAAAGTTTTACCTAAACGGAGAACTGTTTCGTGATTTTGATATGAGGGGAATGTCCTCCTTTGATGTTTTTGTTATTGTACTCTGAGACTCTGCATCCATGTTTAGTCAGCTGAATGTCGAAGAACCTTCGTTTTTTGGCAACTAATCCACCTCTTACATGTCTCAAACGAAGCAAAGAAACGTAATTCTTAAAAAATTACTATAAACGAAAATTCTTTTTTTTTTTTGGAAATTGGGCAAATTTTCTCTTCTTTAATGATCAATGTGATTTTGACAGTTTGACATCCAAGGTCTGTCACTTGTCAAACAAGTGTTAGACTTATACACGGTTGTGATTTGATGGAAATCTACCCACCAAAATCTACTAAAAGTTGTAGCGTTTTCGCATTACAGCTAAGGGCGATGGGAGTAATATATTTTTTGTTTTCTCAATAAAAATTTAGAGTGTTTCCACACTGTCTGCATAAGTTTAGGTAAGGTGAATGTTAAAATTTGCTATATAAAATGCAGTGCTGTAAAAAAGCTGATAATAGATCATTTAACAGACAGCAACGTAGCTGTTTTTAGTAATGACGTAGATTTCATTGTTACAAACAAGCAATCTACGTCATATCTAGTGTTTTAACTTTAAACTGAACTTTTACTGATAGTTGCAAAAATCACCCTTGGCCTTAGGAGATTTTAAAGTCCACTTCAGCTCAACTTTAAGGAAAATAGGTGCTTATGTGCAGGCCTCCCTAAGCGTAGGAATACTCTGACTCAAAGCGTTCTAGAAGCAGAGATCCGAAAACTCTGTTAGGTCTTTTTTTAGAACGGGATATTGATTGCTTTTTGTTTTTGTTAGGTTGAAAAAGCGAATTCCAAAACTCACCAGATCATCTACCGGGTAGATCAGTCACCTGCTTAATCCATTAAATTGCTAGATGGCCATCACATGACCAGCTTAACCGGTAGATGACCCGGTGAATTTTAGAATTTGTCAGTTTTAGAAAACCGTGGAGTCAGCTAAGGGCTAGGAGCCCTAGTGCTTTAGCTAGGAGATGGATATAACTTTAATATTCGATTGGATTTGAAATAAGAAATAATGAGAGTGACAACTGTTTTGCAATAATTTGAGGGAAGACGTCATGACGTCACTGAAACGTCACTTCCGGCGGATACGCGGATATCGTCACTGGTTTAAAGGTTTCCACCCTTAAAAAAGGGGGCCAAAACTTTAAAAAGGGGAAGGGTCTCCAGATTAGCTTGATGGGTTAAATGTCTCAACATTATTTTTTCTACCAATCTCTTTCTATATTAGGATACTCCAATATAAGTTATCTCTCATTATATTTTTTCTTAATAACGTTTTTCACTGGCAGCACTAGTGCGCACTGAGTGTATTTCTATCACTTGTTAACTCAACCAAAATTTAGAGATGGAAATACACTGAGTGCGCACTACTACAGCGAGTGAAAAAAGCTATAAGAAAGATTCAAAATCCAAGCAGGAATAAATAGTAAATATGAAAAGGAGTTCTCTGGAAATACTTATAGATATCGGCCCCCTTTTTAGCAGTGGAAACCTTTAAACTGGTAACGATATCCGTCGCAAGTGAAGTCTCGATGACGTCAAATTATTGTAAAACAGTTGTCACGTGCTTATTTTTATTATTTCTTATTTCCAATCCAATCGAATATCAGGCTTTTATCGATCTCCTAGCTAGAGCGCTAGGGCTCTTAGCCTTTAGCTGACCTAGCTATACGTTTTCTAAAACTTAACTTCGAACCTAACAAAAACCAAAAACAATCAACACAATCAATATCTGGTCCAGCTTTAACTTTCTATGGCATCAGCTGACGACAACATTACGTGATGGGAACCTTAATGGTGCGGAAGTCCAGCACCGGCCAAAAAAAAGGACAATTTTTAGAGAAATATTGGCATTTGTTGGCTTTGTCCACATCTTCTAGGTCATTGGTCGGCACGTTTCAGGACGCTCGCCATCTAGTATGGAGGATTTTTACTAAACAAACAGATATTTGATATAGTCTATTTCAAATAGATATTCATCTAGCAGGCTGAGGAATTGACAGATGCATCCTATTCCATCCATGTAAATGTGTCATTTAGGCATCATAGTAGTCAAGTAGGCCATGGAATGAGAACAGAAGTCTGAGGTAACTTCATAGAAGAAAAGTCGAAAATGTTATAAAATGTTCCAATTGAAATTTTTTTTATGAACTTATCTCAGATACGAGTTTTAATTCCATTGCTTGCTATGAGATTTTTTTTTATGAACACCCTTTATTATAAATGGAGAGCATTGTATTTTACAGTTTCGGCCTCTGTTTCTAAACAGTAAACAGTGGGCAAAAATCGAGAAAATCAACAAAAAGTGATATAACTTGACAAATTATGATTGAAAGTCGCGATTCCTCAAAATCATATGCTGTGACCTCTGAGGACGACATTACATTATGTGTGTTCATTTGAAAACAAAATCTAGTTGGATGAGAAATGTCAAAAGAAAAGGATGAAAGAACAAAAGTCCATTTATTTTGATTATGTCATCCTTTTCTATCAAAAAATTATAGCCTTCTAGATGACATTTTCTAATGAAGATGGGGGGGTAAAGTAGAAATGTAGAAATGTATAATAAATATTGCTAAATAAACCAATTCATGTTAAAATTTGTCTTACAGTTTTAAATGATTTTAGTTTCAGTTTTAGTTGAATTGAATCTCAAATTTTACAAAATAAAAATTTGAAACTGAGAAAACAAAAAATGAGCATCCCAGTCTCAGATCCAGACTCTTCAGAATTTTTATTTTAGAGAACTTTTGATGTCCTTATTTAATAGGTAATATAAAAGTAATATCCAGGATACATAACCCATTTTATCTATCTTAGGTTGGCTCGAAGGATAAGGCAGATTAAGGAAATCATAATTGTTGAATAATTGATAAGCTTAGAAAATATGTATGGGTTTTTCGACTTAAGCAAACCTTTAATAATTTAGTCTCAAATTTAGTAGTGCTTTATCTCTCAATAAAGCTTTACAATTATATCATCTCAACTTGGAAACAATCCTGGATACACTTGTTGAAATATTACAGGATTACATCATGGATTCATATCATAAATTATTGGGCTGACACTTTACATAAAACATGGTCTGTTTATACCCAGTTTATCTCAGAGGATTTGTGCCCAAGAGCTTATCCAATGAGAGTGAGGTGGGTTTATTACTAAACAAGCCCCTGTTATAATTCATAATAAGGTTGTAGATAACTCCTAAATCTTTGAGGCGGAAAGTTCATTTTTTACTACTTACTTTTGGGTGAAGCCTCATTCACTTTTCCAACAACGAACGAATTGGGCCAATTTAAAGTGAATGAGGCTTCACCCAAAAGTAAGTAGTAAAAAATCATAATAAGGTTGTTATGGAATGAAAACTTTTTACACTTTTCTCTAAATTTTTCTGTTTTTGTGTATGTCCTCTATAGCTTTATATTATTTAGAAACGCCATACTACGAAAGTAGAACTACATACTCACCTGCATAAAACGCTGCCCAAGGTTCTCCTCCTTACTGGATTACGGTTGTTCTTAGCTGTATGGACATCCATTTCATAATTCCCATGACTTGAATTGCCAAGAAGGAAATCAGTTTCTTCTTCTATATCGAAATCTTGTAGAGGATATTCCATTCCCGATCCATATCAAATTTCATTAGAACATATTTTCTTCTCAAAAACACTTTTATTACAAGGAGAAAAAGCTGTTTGGTGCTACGACTTTACGTACTGACACAGGAAAAGTTATCTGCGGTGTTTTATCTGAAAACTTACTAAATATCTATTTTCGCCCCAATTTTTATGATCCGATCCGATAAACACAAATTAAAAAAATATTCACCTCATCATAAACAAATGTTTCACAGCTTTCATAATCTTGACTCTTGCATACTTTTGCTCATGCATGACATGACCTTTCCCAAAAGGCTATGCATTAATCTACTTTTTTGAAAAAAAGAATCAAAATTCAGTAGAATCTAGTTGGGTAGAAGTGGTAGAATGATAAAAAGTAATAGCGTTTTCGATTGGAGCCCCAGTGCGAAACTAGTGCAATTTGTAGGTTCCATTGGTAACTTTCTTGCAGTTTGGTTATGGTATATTTTATTGGGAAACCAGTGCTGCGAGTTTCACACTGAGTGCAACATTTTCGAACACGAGCTGTACTAGGTAGTTTTGCCCTGAGTGCAATGTAAATGCGAATTGCGTGTTTTATTGGAACTGCACCGGGGCAAATATTTGAAGAAACTGGAATTGCCCTGCGGTCGATTCGGTGCAAAACTCATTTTGCCAATCGAAAACGCTACTAGAATCAAGAGTGAGAGAGGAGTAGTCCGAGCACTTGGAGAGTTGGAGAAGCAATTAGGTAATTGCAAAGAGAAAAGAAGTGGAACAACATTTCACGACTTCTCAAAACGAATGTCCTAAAATTTATTATGTGGAGTCAGATAGTAGTGTATAAAGGAAATAATTCAAAATTCAATTTCAAAATACATTTTTAACCGAGCAAAAAGTGTTGAAAGGTTGGGATAGATGGGACAGAACGACATAAAAACTTTTTATATGACATATGTCAACATATCTCCCTCTCTCTCGTTGCTACCGTCTATTTCATTCTTTAATCACACGTCATCCGTCAGCATTGCAGTCCGCACAGCCAAATTTTGATTTTTTGTTGAAAAGGTGTTCAAGTTGTAAAAAACGGAACATGGATAGTTTAAGGTCGATTTTTTCCCAAACTACAGAAAATTTAACGGAAAATGCTGCTAATAAAACCGAGAAAACTCCAAGTACTCCTGAAGGAATGGCTGTGGCATACGGCTGTATCGTTTTCATGGCAATGCTTCCAATAATATTCGGTTCTTACCGATCTGTGACTTACCATAAGGAGAAGGTATGAATGAATATTAAATTGCAATATGCTCTTATTTTTTCAGTAAAATGCAGGTTGTTTTATCCCTAGTTTTTATTTCATTTTCAATATGTTTAGCAATATAGTTTAGATATACCTAGTTGCTCACTTACAAGTTATGTGCAAAGCTGTATGGCAAAAAAATTTGAATAGTTTACCATCTACAGTTAGCAGGCACTCTTAATTAAATAGTCAAACTGTTTTTAATAAGCTAGAGCTGCAAGCTGCTGGTCATCTTCTGCAATGTAAAACTAGTATTTCTAGACCCACTTGCTTGAAAATGGAGCTTTATTTCAAATTCGACCAAGAGCTTTTTTTTACTCTACAAAACCATGTTTTTACAATTACGTGGTCAAAATATATGAAAAGTTAAAACCAAAAAAGTTAGAGCCAAAAACAAAATAAATTGGACATACACACACATTTAAAGTTGCCAACTAAGCGACATCCTGGATTTAAACTCCTTAGTTTCAACAAAGAAGTACTGGATTCAAGAGCATTGTGCCCTGTGTGCATTTGAGCATGAAATTGCCTAGGTAGGCAATGTCTTCAATATAGTAGGGTGGACTAGAGTGGGCAAAATTTTGTTTACTTTAGCCTAAATCTTGGGCAAAGTAAGAGAGGGAGAGTTGTTAGTAAGGAGTGGTCACGTGATAGAGCTACTGTTGTATATTCTCTAAACAGTGGTTTCACATCCTTCATGATACTTAGTCACCCAAGATGCTATTTGTCTCACATTTTGCATTTTAAGATTAATAGCATATTCCATTGGTAGAATTAGTGCTGCACTAGAATTGCATGAGGGCTGCACTTGCTTGTTGTCAGTGCAGTAAAAGTGCAAAGTCAATGGAAGCCAATTTTACGATCTTGAAATATCTTTGACGGGAAATTTTCTAATATTAAATGTGCAAAAATTAAAAGTCTTGCCATTTTCTTTAGTTGGGTATTAATGTTCTAAAGCATTCCACAATTAAAGAAAAATGGGTTATTTTGCAGAAAAATTTAAAATAAACAATCAAATTGAAACTGTAATAAGGGTATTATAAGTGCAGGAAAAGTATTATCCAAACTCACTAAATATTTACTGATCTACCTGATCGCTGATATAATGATCAATAACATTTTTTACAAAGAATATTTTGGGCAAAAACTTTTTTGTTTCCAAAAAGGGCAAATACTCTTCTCCACTGTATCAGCTGGAAGAGAGAATTGACGACACATCATTAATTTCCATCTGAATAGCCAGAAAATATTCATTTTTTTCTCTTCCCATCTCCCTTTTGATTGGCAAACAATGTCAAAGTCAAATTTCCAAGACTAATAAAATGCCATATTTTTGGGAATAGCTAATTGTCAAACCTTAAACACACCTATTAAGTTTTTTAATTTTCTTAGTGCAGCTAGGGCATCATGTTATTTAGTTTGCACTAGTTTGAAGTATTTTGCATAAATATTGAGGGAGTAACCACTCATCAAATGTGGTGTATAGTCACCATCAAATGTTATTCAAATCTATCAATTATGCTTAATATTTGGGGCAACCATTCCAAATATGTGTTAAATATGATGGCATGCCAATTGCATCAAATGGATGTAGATGTTGCATATGTTGGTGATAAAATGTTAGTCAAACAATGATCAAATGTTTCAAATATCTGCTAAATGTGATTAGTCACTTCTGGAAGAGCCAGATTTAAAATTTTGGCGCACAGCTAGTGGTTAACTTCAATAAATATACTATTTTAGGGTGATAAGAATTTTTATCTCAATTTTTATTTTGGTATAAAGTTCACAAAATACATATTGTAATACATTTTGTTATCACAATTTATTAAAGATAATGTTCCGTAATTTGGCATATTGAAGTTGACAACCCTAGACACATCTACATAAGATGATGATGACTCTGAGTTTCTGAAAACCTCATGACAATATCTCAAAATGTTTCTAAAAAAATATACCTAGGTATCAACAAAAAAACATGTTTAAGGGTTATATTTAAATGGGTTTAGTTCCTTTAGGCTGACCTTTGTTTGTATGAAGTTTTCTGGTTATGTTCCTCTCTATCCAATAAATAGGGAGGGTTCATTCAAAAACATCATCTAGTTGGCTAAGATATGTTAAAAGAAAGGGATGAAAGAACAAATGTCCATTTACTTCAATTATGTCATCCTTCTCTGTCAAAAAATCCTTTCTGTTGAATTCCCCTCTGTCAAAAACAACCTTCTAGATGATGTAGCTCCTGGTAGGCCACCACTAATTGTTACTTATTATTTTTCCTATTCCTAAAAAGACTGGAAATTGAGGTAATTAGTGATACTGAACTTTTGTTGTAGAAACCAGAAAAAATGACTAAGAAAGATGCCGCCATGTTCCCATTCATGGCTTCAGGCGCCCTTTTTGCGCTTTATATAGTTTTCAAATTATTCTCCAAAGAGTACATTAATCTCTTGTTAACTGGTTACTTCTTCTTCTTAGGAGTCTTAGCACTGACTCATGTCTTAAGGTACATTTTTATATAGTCCAACTTTGAGTCTAACTAATCGCTTATTTTTAGCCCTATTATAGGTAAATTGGTTCCTGCTGCGATACCAAACATCCCATATCACATAATGTTCAAGCAAGGAGAAGGCGAGGCTGCTCAATTTTTAATCGATTACCGCTTCTCCACTTACGACGTCGCATCTCTAGCTGCATGCTCTTTAGTGGGAGCGTGGTATCTGTTACAAAAACACTGGGTGGCCAATAATTTGTTTGGTTTGGCTTTTGCCCTTAATGCAGTGGAACTTCTACACTTAAATAATGTTGCTACTGGATGTATTCTGTTGTCTGGTCTGTTTGTCTACGACATCTTCTGGGTGTTTGGAACAGATGTCATGGTAACTGTGGCTAAGAGCTTTGAAGCCCCAATTAAACGTAAGATATACTCCTACCAGTTCAATTACCAGACATTTTTATGGTTGTTAAACATTTTAGTGGTATTTCCTCAAGACATTCTTACCAATGGTCTTTCGGCAAATAATTTTGCAATGTTGGGACTAGGAGATATAGTAATTCCTGGAATTTTTATCGCGCTGTTGCTGAGATTCGATCACAGTTTAAAACGCAAAACAAAGACCTATTTCCACGCCACCGTAGCCGCTTATTTCATGGGATTAATGGCGACTATTTTCGTTATGCACGTGTTCAAACATGCGCAACCTGCCTTGTTGTATCTGGTCCCGGCGTGTTTGGGGACGCCCATGGCTCTAGCTTTAGTGAAGGGAGATCTGGCTGCTTTATTCAAGTAAGTACATTTATTATGGTTTTTTTAGAGGACTATTTGAGAGTAAATGAACATATATAACATATAAACTGTAGAGCATATTGTATAAACAGACTGAGGCGTGGCACTTTAATAATGTCTATACAGTGGTACTTTCAAAGTTGCAGAGAAAATAACATCTTGCCAATCAACTGACAAAAATCAATTTATGTCATGTTACAATAAATTATAATTAGTGCTGATGGTGCTGGCGTGCATAATGTGTGACTTGCATCATGGATGTAATTTTGTTTATTGATGTCATCCTTTGTCGCCGAGTATAGCTCTGAAGGAGACGTAAATTAAACGTCGAAACGTTGGCCTTTATTCAAACGACAAGGGAATTTAATTTGTCCCAAACCTGCAAAACCATTACATCATAAATTATAATAGAAATAATCTTAAAATGTATCTACTTTATGTCCGCGTGTGCCATCGAGGGGCTGGGGAATCGGCCCTCTCGCTGCACAAGGTAAACGGCGAACTGTGGAAGCTGAGACCGCTCACAAATCTGAAGGACAGGGTTTCAGGACATTTTTAATCTCAAAATGAGCATGAGCAAGTGCATGATCAAAAATATTTGAAATGAGCTCATGTATTTCGAATGGACTATGGAGACTGCTGAATGTCAAATCCAGACTTAAAGCTTATTCGGAGTCAAGTATATTTCTACTAGTTATATACTACGAGCGTTAATCTTCTGCAATGGATTGAAAGGAAGCGTCGAGTAACCCATGGAAACCAAAACCAGGTCGGATTTTTGGTAATGCGCACATCTTTACGCGCAAGTACATGCCAACCAAACAAAAAGCGTTTTCGAATGGCGGCTCTAAAGTGTATTGAGACTATTCCCGTCCTTTGTTTTCTCAGTAAGAATATAAAGATGGCAATTACTCTCAGAGTCTCTCAAAAATACAGCTGAGGCATGCGCAAAAACGTTTGCTCAAAGTTAACCCTAATTTCTTCAGTCGGATTTAAGCTCTTTCTAGTAAGGTATTCTTGGCGAGGTCGTCCCTGTAACATTTTTTTAAGAGTTCTCTAGCTCGACTAGAGAGGTGAGGTACTACGTACATGTTTGTTCATCACTAAGTGTTACTCTTTGTGTGTTTGGGCTGTTACAGGCTGTTGTTACTACAATAAAGATTTTTCCAGCTTTTTGATAAAAAAATTTCAAGAAAATAACTCATTTACACTACTTTGGAGGAGCTAAATACTTTTCGCGCAGCAGGAAATCTGTTTAAACAAATTAACCGAAACGTTTCTTTATTCTTATTATAGATATGAAGATGCGGAAAATGAGAAGGAAGAGGAAAAGGCGAAGGAAAACAAGGAGAGCAAACAACAACCTGCTGCAAAGAAAGAAAAAGTAAAGTAAACTCGCAGTATTTCAATAAAAATCACATGTTTTAAATGCAATTTGTGACCAACATGTAAGTAAATTGGAGAATTTAAAATAAATCTTAAATTTGTATTATATTCTTATGCCCTTCTGCCAACGGAGATAAAATGTTTATTACTTTTTAAAGAAGAACTGGATTGATGTCAGTCATTTAACATATTTTTTCTATTGCCGTAACATCACTTCGTATCTAATTATTAGTGTCTTGTAAATTTTAACCTATTTACAAGAAACTTTATTAGTCTAGATAATGTGGTGGATTAAGATCTCAAGTTATCCGCAGTACAAATTTTTACTGTTGAAATCTTGTATTTGCAGTTATGTTTTTTAATTTTATTGAGTTAAAAATTGAAAAATATATAACAGGCAAATACGTTCTAGTCGGCAAAAAGGTTCACGTAAAGTAGAAGAATCTTTTTTGCAAACTACAAACTATTGTACTTTCCAAACACCACAATTTTAATCCAGTTTTCTTTACTAGAGTAAGTAACAACGTTTTTAATAATTGTGGAGACTGAGTTATTTTTTTATCATAGAAGGCAGAAAGTGATTATGTATACATATTTGGGCAGTTGCAATTTATATCCAATTTGTTTTCGTCGTCTTGCTCTTATAAAACTTAATATATATTACGTATTCGCATACCAACCAAATTTGTGATATATTTATCATAAAAAAATACTTAAAAATTCCACGTCATTTATAAGAGAATTATATTCTTAAGTAAGTACTAAATAAATTATTATTGCTAAATATAGGATAAAAATATATCTTCCGGATTTGTAGTGTGATTAGTTTTTTTGGGAGACTGTGTATGCTTTCCGTTAAGTGTTATTTTCATTTTATTAGGTCTTTGGAATTCGTAAGTAATTTTTTTCAAGGAAGTATCAATGTGTTGGAAATCATTGTTGTCATTTTTTGTTGATAAATCATTTGAGATTCCTCTAGCTTTGTATATCTATATAATGGTTTGTTTATATTCTATTTTGTATTAAAAAAATTTTAAGTCAGAAATATCGTTTAATTTTTGCGTTAATAAGGGCCACATATCTATTTGTTCTTGACATGCTAACTTTATTTGCCCATAGAAGGTGTTTTGTGAGGAAGAGGGCGCCTTATTTTTTTTCCACTTTTTACACACAACTTTGAAATCCGACATTTCGTTTTCATGCAACTATCATCAGCTTTATTTTTTTAAATACCGTTCTGGATTTTTTATATCGAATTCTGACAATATTTCTAATAACTTAAATTAACTCAAACTTAATAAATATTGAATGGGAAAGGAAAAATGTCCAAAATACTTATACCAAAAATCCTTTATTAAGCACATGAAATATAAAAAAGAAATTAAATATAAGACACCTTACACTGACTCAAAAGACTTAGTGGTAATGTCAGGCAAATCTCTGATTCCATTTTTGTCGATAATCTGGACCTTAAAATTAGGCAAATTGATGATTAATCTTTTGTGGACTTCTTGCACGCATTTCTTCAATAAATCGTATCCTTGTTCAGGAGTCATGTTTTTGATGTAGTTTCGATCCATTATGGAGAGGGAGAAATAGCCACCATATCCGTGCGCAGCATAGTCTAGTTTTGACACAGACGCCAAGTAATCCATGTAGTATAATTGAGCACCTTCTTTCTCATCGAAACCAGCCAATAGAAGATTTACCATGTAAGCTGACTGTAAAAATAGGAGATCTATTAGAAAAAAAACTAGTATGGGGTTGATTCAGATAATAGTACAGTTTAAATTCAAAATAAGAATGGTCTTATGAAATACAAAATCAGCATCGATTTTTATTCTAGTTCTGGTTAGACATTTAGGCAAACTATTATTATAGTTAGTATAGACAATAATGTAGCATATTTCCCTTTAAGAAAAATGTACAGAAAACATGACCCAACAATTGTAGTTGAATGTGAACAGACTAAATAATCTGGATAATTATATATATACGCTCTCTATATGGTTACAAAATTCTAACCTAATCAAAGAGACACTATCATCAGTTTGATAGGCTGTGATAGGTAATTGCTTTCATGTTGTTCGCTATTTAACCAGCCACACTCTTCAAAGAGGGATTCACATGTGAAAGCAAAATTTTGGTTAAACAAAAAAGAGTGCAAAGCAGTTGCCTATTGCAGCTAATCAGACTAATGACAGTGTGGCTTTGATCAGTTTCAAATTTTTTATATATAAAGGCAAAGTCACAGCTATTCTGCAAAAAAGTATTTGAAACATAAAAATGAGGTTCCAGGCTGCTTTTTGGCTCTATCGGGCAGCATACTAGGAGCTAGGGTTACCACCTTTAAAGAAGATGTAACCCAGAGATTTTGTTACGAAGCTACAAACAGCACTGCAGGTGAAAATTTTTTAAGGTGCCACTCCCACATTTTGGTAAATGGCGCCTTAAATTTCCCTTCAGTACTAAAAATTTGCTAGAAACAATTGTTTTGAATTTCATTCACCACCAAATGTTAACTGAATTAATGTTTCTTGAAACAGATATTTTCTTTTTAAAGAGGGGAAATTTTTCACAACTCATAAAAGCTCAAAGTACAATATCCTAATATAAAGTACTGTCCTTTCAAATAATGGACAGTTGGCAACAGCTTCCAAACAAAAACGGTTCATGGCTTGCTTCAGCTTACTAAAGTTGCTGTGTTGTAGTTAAATATTTTTCTATTTCCTGGCACGAAAATAATCATTTCTGGAGATCTTATCAAAAACTGTACTCTCCAGGTGAAACCAGGAGGGTTGGCAACCCTACTAGGAGCTGGTGTCGCTCTCTTTCTTACAAGCTAAAAATTGTATGTATGAACTCATTACCTATGCACATACAAAGGAGTGTACAAGAGTAACAAAAAAATTGGCACCAGCTGAACCTTTTGGTGAAATGCCCAGTTTTCTTAAGTTTGAGGATCAGTTTAGAAAATATGTGTTTGAAAATATTTCATGTCTTGTCCCCTATTTTGTCTTAGGTGTCTCTTGAATAGTTCTCTTTAGTTTGAGAAACATTTTTCACTTAATGTTTCAAAATATTCATAATAAACTATAAAGATTATTTTCCTCACCCTTGTTCGGAGAGTGTCTGCCAAAATTCTTCTAGTAAAAGATGATGCTTCACTAGGGGATAGCTCATAAGTGTTTCTCATTTTGTAAAGCTGTATATTCTTAGCAATGTATTCAGCAAACTGTGTAGTATCTCCAGACTCTCCAGAGACAGCCATAACCAGATTGTTAGACAACTTGTGTAGTTTGTTCTCATCTAACGAAATTTAAAAACAATTTTCCTTTGAAGAAAAGTGTTCAGGGATCCAGCCAACATACCTGATTTCATGACCATTATGCTATGAGCAGCGGTCCTATCTGCGGCGATAAGCACAAAATCGTTGAATTTTATTCCCAAAAGGCATTCCATCTTGTACTTTCTTGTATTTGTAGCTTTCTATTAAAATTTAAATTGAAATTTTATAAACTGCCTGGTAATAAAATTTCTTGCTTTGTAATATTATAAACTTTGGTTATAACTCCTAACTCTGACATTTGACAGTTTTGACACTACAAATGAATTCTTTGCAAGTTGCCAATGTTGCCATGTCCATATGTTTTTATTCTCGTTTTGATTTCAGTGATTTCTGTCTGATATCTATGGCAAGCCGTTTTACTTTTTATTCAACTTTGGACTCAAAACATCAAAAAAATTGCTTTTACAATCCTCATTTTTATTCAACCTATTTTTATTATCTGATAATGAAAACATTTCCATTATGTGATAAAAAAAATAAGTATCATTAAAATGAAGCTCTATTTTTTTGATACCTATTTTTATTATCACATAATAGAAATATTTTCATTATCAGATAATAAAAACATTTTTATTTTCAGATAAAAAAAATATTTTTATTATCAGATAAAAAAAATATTTTCATTATCAGATAATAAAAATATTTTCATTATCAGATAATAAAAACATTTTTATTATCAGATAATGAAAATATTTTCATTATCAGATAATAAAAATTAAGCTTCCGGGAAGAGTCTCATCTATCCTAATGACAGAATGACTGAATGACACATGTCAAAGATGTCATTCTGATCAGCTGTTTGGTTCATTATATTTTTGTTGTTTTCAAATTAAATTTTAAATAATTAAATGATTAATATTTAGGTAATGTTCTAGTCGGTAATGACAAACAATTTTAATAATAAATGGTATAGGTTTCGTGCACGTGTCGTCACAATTTGAACCTGGGGGTATAAAAACATAACCTCACCCATTTAAAATACATGTAGATTAATGACATCTTTGCATTTAATTACAATTTTTTCAATTATCTTAAATCGAATGACACTTAAATTTTGCTGGAGGCCTTCTAGAATCATCATTCTTGACAGTGAAGCAAAAAATAATTACCTTTATGCAGAAATAAGTGGTAAGGAGAGCAATATTTTCTGGACTAGTCCTACCACCAAGTACCACCAACCTTTTTATGCTTCAAAACTACTTCAAATTCAGACAAAGGAGCATGGTAATAGAGGTTTGGCGTTCCCAGTAGATTCTATTGCCATAAAAACTAGAAAGGAATGGATTGTTAAAAGGTATAATATGATTACTTGGCTAGAAGCAGGAATAAGATATTTAAACATTTGTAGGTGTGAATTCTAAGTCATAATATACGCCCTGGACTTGAAAATCGTGCACCAAATCCAAATAAGTCGAGCACTTTTGTGTCTACAAGGAAATAATTATAAAAAAATTTTCATGGGTCTGGTCAGAAATAAATAACACGAACTATAACAGTTTGAAATACTCAAAACCTTTTTATGCCTCAAAACTACTTCAAATTTAGACAAAGGAGCATGGAAATAGAGGTTTGGTGTTCCCAATTGATTTTAGTGCCATAAAAACTAGAAAGGAGTGGATTGTGAAAAGGTATAATGTGATTACTTGGCTGGAAGATGAAATAAGATATTTAGACACTCGTAGGTGTGAATTCTTAGTCATATATGCCCTAGACTTGGAAATCTTGCACCAAATCCATATAAATTAAGCAATTTTATGTCTACGAGGAAATAATTGTCGAAAAAGTTTGGTGTTTACTGTGGTCAGAAATAGATAACACCTGAACTGTGTGCAGTGATAAATTAAGACAAAATAATTTTTAAGATGTGGTATTTAGAATAAATTGTAAATGTTCCTCCACAATTTAATATAAAAACATTGTTACTTTTGAGGTTATAATTGTTTATCGAAGAATTTAAAACAAAACTTGTGTCTTAATGGAACACATTTTATTGTAACAAACACTTATTCAAAGATTTTGTTCAATACAACCTTACTGATACTGCTAGAATATAATTATATATTTTTAAGTTATATAAATAAATTCGTTACTGAACTAAATATGTTTAAGAATATATGTCACAAAGCCCTTTTGCTATATTCTTTTTAATATATCTTTGTCCTTTCGTTGCATTACATGGACACATTACACTACTTACATGGAATGGCTTCTGTTTCCTTACTTAGCTACTTTTGTCATTTCCATACTCTACAACAACAATAAAGCTATTAAGATATTAAAAACATAACTCCAGTTAAACAATCACAAAAAAAGAGCAAAAATAATATGATTGGAACTGTATGTTAAGCACCAATGAGGGTATAATTCTGTACTAAAGCACCTACTTAGTAATATTGTATCCTCCTTGGCCCTAGTTAAGGTAAGCACTACGAAGACAGGCATTGCAAAGTAGAAACAAACAAAATTCTGATTTCAGCATTTCTTATTCCCAAAATATTTGGAGTTGAAATAATGGGCTTCTTAACAGTAGTTCCAATCACGCAATGCTCAGATATCAATAGTATGATTTGAAAGTACATTATTAAACTGTACCTGAAGCAGATTAGGGTCTGTGTAGGCAGAATCTGCAAAGTTTCAATTTTACGTAATTCCTGTACAGTTATGAGGCAATGTTATCCAATAGCTCCGACCTGGATATGGGAAATGTACTGCTTAGAACCGCTCACTTTTGTTTCAGGGTAAATATCTTAAAAAATATTATAGAAAAACGGATTTATATGCATTTTGAGGTTGTTTTACCACCAAGTTCGATGACAGGTCACGTGCTGCACGAAAACCTATGTAGTATTTCCATTCCAGATTCGGTAATACAATATTTGCAAGAAGAGCAAGGGTATTCCACATGTTTCCATAGGAGGCTGTATTGAATCGGTAAACCCAAATAAATGTTGCAATTCTTGCCCTGATAAATAATTAATGAAGTATCCAAGGGACAGTGCCAATGAGAATATTTTCAAGAACTGGATACTTATACAAGCATTACAAGACTGAAGGCACATCAAAATGGGAAATAACAATTCTCAGACTATATGACTTCTTTCATCAAAATAAGGACAAATATAAATATGATAAGAAAATGTTAAACAGCTAAACAGCTGTGATGGGATCATGTTTCATGATTTATTTAATTTTACAATGGTATTGTAAGCAAATTGATATTACAATTTGAAACAAGAAGTAAATTAAAATCTCCGAGTTCTTACACATTGAAAACCAATAAGTTTGTGAAAAAAAAGTATTGCACAAATATCAGTTTAGAATCTAAATCCATCAGTTAGTATATATTATTGACATACATACTGATAGTTGGTACTTGTCACTAAATATTCAATACAGGCAGTATGTACCGAGGAAACTATTTACCTATATGCAATGTGTCATTTATTTTACAACAGGTAAGTAGTATATTAAACAATGCTACATATTTTCATATTTTATTATTTTAGGTAGTGTGTGATGGATGTGCTGAATGTAACAGTAACATATTTAAAAACTACAGAAAATTTTGAGTATGTATTAAAAGTTCTTGAAAGTTGAACATCGATACAAATTACGGAATTCAACCAGCACTTTTCTCTGTCATATCAGGTCCCTTTGCATCAAGCAACTTTGAAGTAAACTTCAACCATCCTTTATTATTATTATTATTATTATTATTATTACTATTACCTTAATTACTATGATAATAGATTTAAGGGTCCTTAACTTTTAAGTATAGTTTAACATCTTTATAATTTCTAGATAAACTATTGTTGTAAGATTTGTTTTGGAAGTTTCCTGATAGTTTAAGTGCTAATAAGAAATTCTCTTGTTCCAGAATTTTTTTGGCACAACTGTAACATAATAATTTGGTAACATTCCTTAATAAATAATATTTTCTTTTGGAGACGATTTATTCCTTTGGTTGGGAGTACAATAGGTACACTACACACAGGTAGTTGTTCAACTACATATCTTGGGAAAATAACATTTAATTTTCCTTCAGTAGTTTCATCATTTTTAGCAATTATAGTTTTAGTACTGTTTTATATTTTTATAATTATAAAAAAAACTCTTGAAATATAATAAGTATAGCAGTAGGTTGGAAAATATAAATTGATAAGAGAAAATAGTAAATAATGCAAATATTGTAAAAACATATGTTTGAAGTCCCCATTCGTTAGCTCCTAAAAATGTCATCAATGTCACTTGTCTATCATTAGGACAAATGCAACCATCTCATTGTACCGTCCGTAATTTTTATTATCTGATAATAAAAACATTTCCATTATGTGATAAAAAAAATAAGTATCATTAAAATGAAGCTCTATTTTTTTGATACCTATTTTTATTATCACATAATAGAAATATTTTCATTATCAGATAATGAAAACATTTTTATTATCTGAAAATTTAAATACATCAAATTTTTAAGGTTCATGAAAATAAAGAACCATTTTAATGTTACCCATTTTTATTATCACATAATAGAAATATTTTCATTATGTGATAAAAAAAATAAGTATCATTAAAATGAAGCTCTTTTTTTTGATACCTATTTTCATTATCTGATAATAAAAATATTTTTATTATCTGATAATGAAAATATTTCTATTATGTGATAATAAAAATAGGTATCAAAAAAATAGAGCTTCATTTTAATGATACTTATTTTTTTTATCACATAATGAAAATGTTTTTATTATCTGAAAATGAAAATATTTTTATTATCTGATAATAAAAATGTTTTTATTATCTGATAATGAAAATATTTCTATTATGTGATAATTAAAATAGAAGACGCTTCTTTCGGATGAAGTTGACATGACTTTTACTCGCCTGAGGTTTAGAATGTGACGAATTGCTTTAGTTATAAATAAGAAAGTCGCAGCCTCAGTGTTGCCTGCGTCAATGTCAACTTCATCCGAGCACCAGCGCCCCCTTTTTAATTATCAGATAATGGAAATATTTTTATTATCAGATAATAAAAATAGGTATCAAAAAAATAGAGCTTCATTTTAATGATACTTATTTTTTTTATCACATAATGGAAATGTTTTCATTATCAGATAATAAAAATAGGTTGAATAAAAATGAGTGAATTTTTTTGATGTTTTGGATCCAAAGTTGAATAAAAAGTAAAACGGCTTGCCATAGATATCTCTTTTTTATTTTTATCTAGCTTGTCCAGCTCGATAGCAGAAATGACTTTACAATAATGATTACTCTGATGGAGAATGAAAGAATATATTCACCTTGAAAAATTAAAGCAAAAGTGAAGTGAAACTTTATCAATATTTGTTTCTGATGAAATTCTTGTTGGTCTGGCAACACAACATCGATTTTCAAAATGGCTGCTTACAGTGCTTTTGGGTGGCCAAGGTGGCCTTGCTAGAGCACACTGAGAGTATTCCCTATCCTTGAGTTCTAGTTGAGAAAACAAAGAGCGAGAGTAGTCTCAAAACGGCTTAGATCCAGCACCCGGAAACGCTATTTTAAATCTACAGAATTGATATGTCACAATATTGTCACTTTCCAGCTGTTCGATTTACTGGATAGTTGATAGGATACAAATTTCCATTTCCTTGCAAAAATATCCTCATTTTAACAATAATAACAAAAGCAAGATTTTATTGCGCAGTTCCTTGTAAAACTTTCATTTTTCATTGCCATTGTGTTGACACAGCTCGAAAAGGTTGTCTTGTGCACTTTGTGCCTACAAAGTAATGTTCTATTAATCCAGGTAGCTGAACAGAGGGTGAGTCCCATTATAATGAAGAATTATATTATGGATTTTCTGGAATTTTCAAACTAATAAAACTTTTGTTTATATTGGTCAAGACAAATAATGTTTTTTTGACATTTTGTTATGGTAGTAACCTTCAAATATGAAAAGTTCAAATGTACAAATATGGCCTAATATATTGTTCAATATTAGGTGCAGGTCTTGGTAAATTCTCTCTAAATTACCTAATTAATCTCCTCTGTTTAAATATGAAACGCGACAACAGCCTTGGTGTGTTTACATAGTTATTTTCCACTTTTAAATTTCCTTTCCAAAATGGCAACAAAATCAAACAAAACTCTGTTGCAGGTATGGATCATAATGGAGAATGCTCCAAACCCAAGAAATCAAAATCCTGCACAGATCATAATGACGACCCTAGTTCTGAATGGGCTCTCTTACCCTTAGTGGTGTTAGAACAGATATTTGACTTTCTAAGTGCCGAAGACCGCAAGAATGCTTCTGGTGTCTGTCATCACTGGCGAAAAATACTCTTTCATCCCAAGTAAGTTTACCAAGAGACAGGTTTAAGTAAATGTTAAGTAGTGGTGCGCTAAAGTTGTAATAAACTGTTTAATTTAACTTTTGTGTTATTGATGAATCTGGGTGAATTATCTGAGAAAATCAGTTGGCGGAGCTTTCAAATTATCTTTACTAGTTTGTGTGTGTTCATGGTTGAGAGACAAAATGTTAACTTGAAAGTCTGGGTAGGTAAAGTTAGGGTAATATGAGGAAGTTAAACAGGTTCAGTTAAGGTAAACCTCCATTGAAAAATTGATCAATTGGAAGCTTTTTGCTCAAGGTAATGTAAATTCCTCTTGTATTTAATTATGACTAATTATTTTTCTTGATAAAACACATTTTGTCATAATCTGTGGTAAAAAATTAGAACTTTGATCAATAAATACTACAACTGCTGACATTTCTTCTAATTGAACATTAATCTTGTTCAGAGCTATGGGAACCTAATATAAACTCTCATATGAATTATTATGCAGTTGATCATTATGCTGTGTATCAAATCTCATCACAAAACCTCCAAATAACATGTAATAAATTGATGTTAGAAATAAGCATAAAGTGGCAAAACAAACACCAATTTCTAATGTTATAGTAGGTACATAAGTAACACAAAATATAAGACACAGTACAGTAAAATAGAATATTAAGATACAAGTTTCATAAGACAAATTGGTGCACCAATTTCCAAAATGAGGAGCAAAGAGTTGAGTTTTGCAATAGATGAGATGACAGTCCAATGGTTGTAGCTGTAGGCTTCCAATTGGCTGTCACTTTGACCATTTGGCTAACTGCTTGGCAATGTGTAGTTGATGGAGTGAATGAGAACAAATGAAATTGTCCTCACCAAGATGATATTAACTCCCTATCTATATGGGGTGTTCATTATAAAACTTCATCCAATTGGCTGTGAAATTGCAAAAGAAAAGGATGGAAAAACAAAAGTCCATTTATTTTGATTATGTCATCCTTTTCTGTCAAAATTTCATAGCATGCTAGATGAAGTTTTATAATGAACACCCCATACTTTAGCCAACCATCTAATACCTGGTTTACTCAAGCCAATAAGAGCATTTTCTTGAATGTTGTCTCAGAGGTTGAAGTAATAATTTTTTATTTTTGATATGTACTCATATCTAACAATAAATGATAGCTCCATATTATAGATATACTAATTTTACAATACTTTTTTAATTTCGAGTTATTGGCTATTGAATACTTATTAGAGCTGAGAAAATTGCAAGAGCTTCAGTTTGCTCATAGGAAGTTACATTGTTACATATTACATGGTTTATAATATAATAAAAAAAAATGACTACAATCTTCAATGTGATTTAACAAAACTAATCACTCCTTGAAGTAGTGCTTAGTTTTGCTGACATGTTTAATTGTTAATCGATTATGGTTCAAAGTATGGTGTGTTCATTAGAAAATGTCATCTAGAAAGCTATGACTTTTTGACCGAAAACGGTGGCAATCAAAGTAGATGGACTTTTGTTCCTTCATCTTCTTTCTCATTATGACATTTCACAGTCAACTAGATGACGTTTTTAAAGGAACACACTATTTTTTTCCTCCAAAAATTTCTTCACATAGTGATTAAGCCGCTACTTATAATTTCATGATCCCTTCATAATCTCATGAGTTTTTTTATTCTGTTTGTTTCCTAATACTTTTTAAAGATGGGGGATAGCAGTATTTAATATTTGCATATTCAGGGATTTGCAGGTCTCAGACATTACAATTTAATAAAAAATTAACATAAAAGGAATAAGTGGATCTCAAATCCAATTTTTCTACAACTGCCTGGAAAATTAACGAATGCGCATTACTAACTACTGTTGAAAATCGCATATTGCAAACAGCACGCGCAAATGGCACATTGCACACGCCCTCATAAAGAAGCGTGTGCCAAGTCCACTTTGATTGCTTTGCACCCTCCTTGCATATATTTTAAAATATGAATGACCATTTATGAAGCAATATCGCAGTCATAGGAAAATTATAGTGTGCAACAAGTACAAAAATCACTCTTCACACTCTTGTGACGTTGCATCACTCGCCTACGGCTCGTGTCCAAACCGTCACACTCGTGAGAAAAAGACAATTTTCGAAACTAGTTGCGCAATGTACTATGAAACTGGGGGCTGAAGGTGGGCATTCTGAATCGCAGCTTCAGAATAACTCGGGGAAATTTCTGTTTGTTTGTGTATTAATGATCTTGGTAAAGTCTGAACATGGGTGATGGATGTATATCTGTTGTGGTTAGTGGATCATCTATGTACCATATTACTTACATGAGTTGAAGTGGGATTGTCTTATCATTTCCCAAAATTTGCTTAGAATAAGCCCAAAATATTTTTTGAAGCATAGCAGATAATCTAGTAGCTATTACCAGGTAGAATGCAGCATTTTATATTCTATAGAAGCTGAGATAGAACATACCCTATTAAAAGCCTTACAGTGAAAAACTAGCCACATAGCAATCCCTCACTTGCCCCTGCGTTTTCCCGCCCTTCATCCCTATATTTATTTATTTTAAGAGGGACAAATATGAAAATCAGGCATTTAAAAGATGCCTGCAAAGATTTTCCATTAGCTCTTTAATACTAACATTTGTCTCATTATTAATTTTGTTGTACATTTATAATAATACTTTGCATTCTTAGGCACATAAATTCATACAACAAATATTTATTTTATGTTTTAGATGGTGGCCAAGCATGAAATTTAAAATCGAACATGACAATATCGCAAAAGCGAAGTTTTATTCATCAACTTTTGGCCGAACAGTGATAGAAGCGACTATCGTCTTGGACTCATTGTCCTTAGAATGTGTGTACCAGTTTATTTATCTATTAAGGCTTTTCAATGCTAACAACCGTTTGAAACGACTCATACTTGAACCGTCGCATTGCCGTATTGAGGATGTGTATACCTCCTTTTTAAAGGAAAGGTGTGTTCGTTTTTCTTTTGGCTTTGCTGTTCCGCAGGCTATATAATTTTTATGTACTTTTAGAAACGAAGAAGACTTGATGGAAATATTTGATCTAATAATTGCTATTCTACCAAGATTAACTGCCTTCAGTCTGGGAGGTTTGGATGATTTAGCCCGTTATAGTGATGCTATTATTACAAACTTAACTGCCTCTAAAGTGAAACTGTTGGGCCTTGCATCTGTAAAAGATGATTTAGTGGATTATGAAGAAAGTTATTTTAAGTCTGATGCTTTAACTTCATTCATAAACCTTCAGGTTAGTCTGTGCCCTTTCCCTTTATTTATAGTCTCCACATACATATTTCTTATTTAGATCTTAAGTATAGACTATGATCAATTGTCAGATGATTTGCTGTACAACATGACAGAACTGAAACATCTTGGTAGATTAGTTGTACATATTCACTCGGTTCCACAAAATCACTGTGGAACCTCAAATGTTGCTTGGAGGGACTTTAGAATTGCCCATCCTTCCTGTTTATTAAGGTTGACTGTGATTCATGCGTACAGGGCAATTCATAGGTTACACATAGATGTCCTTAGGGAGGAGATGCCTTTAAGTCACATTAAAGTATTTTTTTGTGAAGATGTAAGTAGAAACATTTCCCTTCTTAATTATACAATTAATGCTTGGAAATGTTCAGGTTAACGTGGAAATGTTACACCTTCTATCTACATGTTACACTCGCACCTTACGAAGTGTAATTTGGGTCGATTCGACAAGTGAAACGGCGGCCAGCTATCGACTGACTGAAACTACGGAGAGACCGGATCCGTTTGTTCTCATGTCTTGGTTGTGTCACAATTTTGAAGAATTTATTTTGTATGGATACAAGTATCCGGAAGAGAATCTGGTGGCAATCAGTAGGCTGAAGTTTCTCAAGATGAAGAAGGTGGAAATACCTTGGGAGGAGATATATTGCTATGGATGTGAAAACCGGCCAGAACAGTTAAAGGTAAGCGAATAGTCAGCGTTTTGATATTTTTGCGCGTCATGTGCTTTTCAGTTATAGTCATTTAGGTGTAGCGTCCTCAAGATGTTAATTTCTAGGAGCAAAGTATCGGAAAAAGGACTTAAAATCAAGCTTTTGCAGTTATGCAGAAATTGTCGCCCATTTTATGTTTTGAGGTCCGTATTGACGTTAATTTTATGTTTTTTTTAAGGCAAGTCTACTCAAATTGTAGACGTTTTTGTCATACGGTTAACTTGCATCATTCTATTAAAACAATCACAGAGATGTACATGAAACGAATAGAATGTAGACAAAATATAGAGAGAAACGACAAAAGACCTGCGATACAGTGTGTGGTACCCAAATATGTAAAATAATCGTACAATAGACAACAATTTCTACACTTTGATTAGAAAAAGTCGTTAGAACTCCAAACGGCGGCAATTTTTGTGTGACAGTCAAAGTTTTCATTTTGTGTCCTTCCCGATACTTTTTTCTTAGAAAGTGTCTGCTGTTTTTTTGTCGGTGACTTTCTGCATTGTTTATCTTAGTGGAAGACCACAACGATAAAATTTTATTGGTGGATCATGATCTTCAGGATATTGGTAAAATTTTACAAAAACATTCCTTTTTCTTGGGCTGAGCTTTCGGCTATTTAAGCTATCATCAAGTCTGAAGACATTGTTGAATTTGTCGCTTTACTGGATATGAAAAAGTGGGACAAGGCAGAACGATGATGGCTCAGTCATTCACAAAACACCCTTATTTAGTAGGTTAACTAGGTGCTCTTTCCCCTACTCCGAATTTTTGTTTACAAATGATAGAAAAAATAAGAAATTGTTTAGCTCTAATGATGGCGAAATTATAGCCGAAATAGCCGTTGGGTACAGAAAAAGTCTGTGCAAAATTTACGCCATTTGTGACAATATAATATGGGTACGAAACCTCGAGACTTTTACTAAGTGGTACGAGACCTTGTGCGACCAACAAAAATGCAAACAATAAGAGGCCTCGATACTCCCGAAAATTTAACAAACAAAAAATTGTTGTTTGCTTGAATTGTTTGGTTTATAACGTAGTTCAGTGTGATGGAAATTGAAGTGACTACAAAACAAAACCTATAAACCAGTCAAACAAGTATTTTTTCCTTGTTGTGTCGACTTTGACTCACGTTCCCATCGTCCAACTATGAAAACTGAATTTTCCCACATCATGGACTCACTCACATTGCTCTCCATTCGACAGTTCTTCATCAACCAAGTTACCGCTATTATTCTGCTTCATGGAAACCTTTAGTTAGGAAGTACCGAATTATTTACTGAGATCCTTTCATGCTCGACCTCATAGAGGTCGAAACGACGACAATATACACAGAAGATACCTCTGAGTGTTTTTTTGGCCTACCCCAACAAATCCCTCACCAATTATAACACTTATTGTTGTTGGTTTTAGACACTAATTCCTATCGAATTGCTCTCTCAAACGGTTCTGGAATTGTTGAAGTAGCTTAGCCCAGACACTAGTCGAATCATCTTTTTGTTGGAAGGAAAATTTTAAAATTAAAAAGGGTCGACTCAGCGATCAATCTTTAATTTTGTTTTTTTTTCTAACTTGCAAATATTAAACACAATACTAAATATGTTAAAAAATAAAAAAGGTAAAGTTAGTGCCCTGAAGCTAACTTTTGTGGAATTGGCAATAACTCTCTTTAAGTTTGCGGTTCAATCACTAACTAAATATGACTTATAGGATGTGGCAATGAACCTTCAAGATGCATGGAATCCAGTTTATAAAAGCGATCTGCATCCCGTAATCTTGGATCCAAATTCCGGCGATTCGGACGAATTTTTGCTACCCTACGTCCAGGCAGACCTACACTAAGTCAAAACTTTTAAGCATTTAACGAAAAATGGAAATTCCAACTTCTGTTTCTCGCCTTTAAATATTTTTGCAACAAATTTCATTTAAGTAGGATATTACTAACTTAAAAAATACCCTGTTACGTTGAAGTTCCTTATGTACGTCAGAACAAGCCGTTAGGGTGCGTGTACCACCTCCAATATTAGTGGTAGCAGGTGCCATTTCATAATTGTGATGCTGGTCATGCCTTAATAAGTACTTCTTTATTTTGACAGAAGTAGGTTGTATATGTAATCTAAAAGTTATGAGATCTAGAGAGTGCACCAATGGTCATGTGCGCCGTTGAAGAGATCCCATAACGGTTGTTCTAAGTTGAAAATACCAATGAGTAGATCTCACAAAGCTTAAAAAGTTGCATGAAATGACATCTCAAAATGTAGTAATAAGAACCAAATCATCTGTGATCAAGCTTAAATAATACGATCAAAGCAACGATTATAAAGTAAAGAATATTATATTGTTATCGATCTGTTATGGTAACTACTAGTACCTGTAAGAAAGAAACATTTTCTTATTAAACTTTTGAAGCATCTGAAGAAATGTCAGAAGTAGCCCACTTTGTAAGATGCAATAATCATGTGTATTGGTTGGGGGATAAGAGAAGCTTTATCTATTTGAGAATAAAATATATTTTTATTATTTTTGTAAGGTCCTTTGAGTAATGTTGTGTTAAAGTGGTATGTTTAAGGGCAAAGTGTCGGTAGGGATTGTAAATTATTTTATTTTTCGAATACAATTTCTCCAGGTCAAGAAATCTTCTATTTGGTTAGATAATAATTACAAATCGGTCAGCTCTCACATACAGGAACTGTGCTCTTAAACACCCGTGTAAAGTCTTTATTCAGTATTTTCATATGAGATGATGTGATTTGTTGATTGTCCAGAAATGGTTTTAAATTTAATTAACATAATTTTTAAAGTTGTGTTAACCTCGATTTAACTTTATGTTATATAGTTTAATAACGCGCGGGTCGTTTAGGTCGCTGGTAGTTCGTTGCTCATTGAACTTAAAACAAATCGAATTGAGTGAATCAAAACGTACACCTTATAATAATCTTATCAAATAATTTCATAACCAGCCACTTAATACAACCAACCGATCTTCTAGCTTTTGTCAACGCTGAATTATTGTATGCGGAAAGGCAAAAAGTTGACATTGGCAAGATGTAGACTTGTGTCCGAAACGTATTATCAGGAAAACGGCACAAATGTCTATTTATCTATGTAAACATCGTTCCTAAGGATTTATAAGTGACACGACCAACTATCTGGTTTTATCACAGAATAGTCATTCCAATATAACAATTAATGTTTAAGTATACAGAAAAAGCGAGAGAGCAAATATTATGTAGAATTTGCTGCACACAGGGTATTTCAATGAATTTGAGATTTTTTAAACCATTAAAAGTCGCTTGATTATTCACGTAACAGAGAACTAGGTTGGTTACTACTGACTATGGATTGCAAATTGATCCAAAGAGAGAGACCCATTTGTGACTAAATGGGATTCTGCCCTTGGATTCCATCGGCAAGCTATGAAACTTAAAAATTGATTTTGTCAATTGAATTCAGAGCAAGGAAGAATGGGCGTTACGCATTATATTCCAGTTGTCTCAACTCAATTTGTTTTGTCAAGCAACTTTATATTTAGTCGTTTTTGTTATGTGTCCTGTGTTACTTATACTTTTGGGACATATTTTACTGAGTTTAAGTGAGCTTTCATTGTTTGTAAATTTTACTAAACAGCTCTTGGAAACACCTGTTAATCTTCAATTACGATGCGTTTCGATGTTTTTGGAAGATTAATTTTAAACAAAATTTTATTATCATCCCACCACAAGTAGTACTTGACTGCATTCGACACACTTCCAGTATTGCTTTCAGTAGTTGGATATGCATGCCAATATCGGTATACTTGTCAAATACAATAGTCATCTAAGGCAGACTTATCTTATATACATATCCATCATCAAACCAAATGTTGATCTAATAATTGTGTGTCTCACCATTCAGTGCTAGGCAATGAGAAAAGCACAGAAAACACAATAATGTAATAAAAGAGGTAGATAAAATTGCAAAAAAGCAATGTCTAAAATGAGAGATTACTACCATCAAAGCCTTTTTTCTCAAAGCACAACTACAAAATTGCCCCCTTTTTTTAAATACCTAAATCGTGTTATAAATGGTACTCTTTTTCCCTGTGACCGCTAACCGTATGACACACGTGAAAATCGAACGACTGTTCTTGGTTTATTTAATTTGTAAAACTCGAAGTAAGAACCAGCAAAAGCGCAGCTTATAAACTATTACGAGCAGCGCACAGATCTGTGATAGGTTACCCACAAATATTGGGTCGTAATGCCAAAACCAATATGTGCAATTTGCTAGGTTTTAGTTATGTCGCAAAAGAAGTATTTGCTCTCATCGAGAATAAGCCGCAAACGCTAAGATAATAAGAATGTATTAAGATCTGTATAGTAGTACCTGAATGTAAAGTGATAACTAACTCTATTGCCAATATTACAAACTGTACGAGCTAGTCCAAATATCTAAAGAAAAAAAAGAGTCTTCGTGTAAAACTTAATTTAAATGTGATATTTGCTTTGATTGAGGGTGCTGTTTTTTTTTCTCGTACTGTTTGGTCAGTTATGAGGTATCTCGAAAAACTGGGGGACCAATATCAATCTAACTTTACCAGCTGGACGGAAAAGATTTTTTTGTGTAAAAACCCGATCCTCAATCAAAAAGTAATGTTGAGATCCGACTCAATCTCAAAACAATTATCTGTGATGCATAACCGAAACATTGTAAACAGCGTACATATGTTAAATCACGCTCAAAAGTTGCAATGAAGGTCACCACAAATACTATAGCATACTCTATCTATTCAGTGCTATAGTTTTGACTATTTTATGAAAAAATTACTACTGTTATAATGTTGTTGTTGTAGGTAATATCTGGGATGTAAACACGTGAGGTGGTTGACGGTAGTTTTGAGACAATAAACAGAGGTTTTATGTGAGTGAAGAGTTGCTTGTGTTATTGAGACAACAGCTAACACAGGCAATTATATTGTTTATAAGAGCAGCTGCGTTATGTGTTACCGTTTTTTAGATCCCTTGCCTATCTCAGAGAATATTTATTTTTTGTTAGTTGCTTCCTATAGAATGTTTAAGGGGCAGCTGCCGTTTTTGTTGTTAGTAGCTATATTATATCTATCTATATCTCTGATAAATAAGATATAGGCAAAGTTGAGTTTATTTTTTTTTTATTAGCATTGTAGTGTTATTTGTCCATTAGTACTTCTTCAGACATTCTTGAAGATTTACAGTATGAGTTTTTGTAATATAATAAAAATATTTATGTAATATTACAATATCCCTCTATGGGATTTTTTTTAAAGGTCGCTACCCATTTGCCGTGTTGTCTTCGTAGCCGGTAGTTCTCGTAATCAAACTTAATAAACAACTTGTCATCACTTACCATACGTGTCATCTCCTAAACTGAAATTATTAGGAGGTTGTTTAGACAAAAATATTTATAAATTTGGTGGTAAATTCAGATTTTAAAACTATTGTCTGTTTTCATTTATTTTTTACTATGTAATTACTTTTGAGTATTTAGCCCCAAACCTTTTTGTTCCGTGTATAATCAAATGCTCCTTGAACAAATTTATAAAAATGTAATAGCAAAGTTCTAATCTTAAAAAGCATTGCAAATGGGTGTGTCGCTGTTTTTTGTTTTAGGAATCCGTCGTAATTTATCTATTATTTAGTGTTTAATGTGGTGGTATTTTGTTGTTCAGCAGGAGCAGGCAATATGTACTTAATAGGTCATTTGGTTTGGTTAAAAAAGGAGTATGTATTTCCATTATGCCTCGAGCCTTATTTAGGTAATACCATTTTCCTCTATTTCGACATTCCAACGTGAATGGAATTCAACTCGAGTTGAGTTTCAACAGTTGCGTCCTGGGCCCAAGAGTCTACATTTTAATGATATCCATTGTGTATTTATTGAAACAGAGTGTAGGGGTAGTATGGACATTGTGACATAAACACTGTAAGGCTTCAATGGAACTTTTATTCCAGATGACACTTTTAATACATTCTTTTTTTTCTTTTACATTTTACAACCAACTTGATGACTCTTTCTTTTATAAAAACCCCTCATAATATACTATTATCTACCTGTGCAACAAAATACCACAAAATAGTATCGTTACTACACGATATGTACAGTTATGAATTGTTCTAATTGTAAGTTTTAGATATTAGCATGTCTGGCTACTGCACAACCGTTCAATGTTTCTAAATCATCCTGTAAGGTTACAGCAATATGAATATCGTCCGTTTTGTTCCACAACGTGCATCGTCTAAAGAATATTATATTTTGTAATATGCTGCCATATTTTCTCTATGAATATGTTTCAAAGCTTCATATGAAAATCTATTCCAAGCAATTTGTTTGTCTGTTCGGTTAGTATGTCAAAAGAACATTCTAGTTCACTAGTCATGTCTGAAAGGCGGTCAAAAATCTAGTAGATACCTAAAATTTTCTTCCTACTCAGTCTCTACGGTTATACCTACGTATAACTAAAAAAATAATATATATCACAAACTACTTCGCAATAATTGTCACGTAAACAGATTGGCACATTGGTATGACAAAGCCGTAAAGTATATAAAACCATAACGTAAAACTGTCATTAAATATACAGAGTGGTGCAAATAAGCATTAGAAATACAATTTTTTTTTCTAATGGTTTAGCAGACATTTTTGTGTGTTCGGTCGATGGGAGTTTTACGAAGTATATACTTAGTTATCTTTATTTGTTTTCCAGATAAAAAATCATCTCATATTCAATTTTTTTATTTAACTTTATGCTCTTGATCAAATATTAGGCCCTATCGCATTAATGCACCCTCCTAAATGTCTATGTTGATAATTTGACCCAGTCATATTATGTGAACAATTCCATTTTTTTTTCTGAAATCGCCAACTTTTCAAAGGCAATTAAGATTTTTCATAAAATGAAGCATACAGTATAGAAAAACCTATTCCTTAGACATGGAATTGGACCTACTTTATATTGTTACCTAGCCTTATTTATTTGTTGTTTGACTTATGTAAGAAGACATATATGGCTTCTTATTGGCACGTCTATGATAAAGTATGGTCGATGTTATAGTATGAATGCTTTTAGTCAAAGAACTGATACACATGACATACAAATAATGTTGAATCGCTATTGGATCCGCTGAATCGAGATAGAAAATTGTTTTGCAGTTCAATAATTCTTTAAGTTCTTCCTTATATTTACATGCTACCCCTCTAATAAGAAAACGCACAAACTTTTTTCTATCACCTGCCTTTAAGAATGCCCTTATCCTTAAAATATGTAGTTAGGCAGTTTTGGAGGGATGTACCAACAAACTTCTCAGCATCTAGCGGTTTTCCACATAAACAAAGACATACAGCAGTATCTCAATTTTTAAATTAACTAATGGAACGGAACATCCCTTTCTAAAACCCTATATGTATTGTTGTTTTGTTTTTTTTTTTGTTTAGTCTTGCAGCTGTCACATTACTGTTAGGAAGATTTTCAGGTAGAGTTAAGTAGCTTCTAGCAAAAACAGTCTTATTTTTGTTTACTTCTTAAATAATGTTACTTGCAGTAATGTCAGGTGTAGGGCTATAATTTAATGAATAAAATAAATCTATGTAGAGCTATGTTGTTTTACTTATATCCATTTTACCACATACGGGGTGTTCATTATAAAACTTCATCTAGTTGGCTGTGAAATGTCAAAAGAAAACGATGTAGAAACAAAAATCCATTTATTTTGATTATGTTATCCTTTTCTGTCAAAATTTCATAGCCTGCAAGATGAAATTTTATAATGAACACCCCATACATATATCTCATTCAATTATTATTGTCATCTAATTACTTTAAAATCTTTCTTTTTTTTTTTTAAACCTACATAAGTCTTTTCAACACTTCATGTTGAGATTTTACAATAAAAATGTTGTCAGATTTCCAACGCTATTTGCATAACAATAATAAATAAAAGGATATAGTTCTTAATTGTACATTAATAATATACATAAATCAATTAATACATATCATCTTGACAATCAAGAAACAATACCCAAAATATCACAGAATTAAAGTAGCTATAAACTGCATCAAATGTGAAAACTTAGACTAATTGAATTACTTCTCATCTTTGTTAGTTCTATTGAAGATATTCAAATATTTTCCTCGAGTTACCTCCTTAGCTTCCTCCTGTCCTAACTGATATGCGATATCATGTAGTTCCTTGACTTTCCCAATAAAACTAGCCATAGGTAGCCCCGCCAATTCTGAAATAAAAAAATGGAGCTTTAAAGTATGAAAACAAACCTGTTTTTAAAAAAGAGATTAGCACCAAACAGCTTTGAGAATACTTAATGAGTCTGCCACTCTTATGTCAGCACACTTTGGTGAAAAACATTGCAATATTTATTCTTGGGCTTATAGAACTAAAGAGGAACATCAAGCTTGCAAGGGAGTAAAAAAAGAGGTTGAAATTTATTCCTTTTTTTCTATGAACAGTGTACAATTAATGATGCTCATTATAAATTATAACCCATTTAGGTCCCTACCAGACACAATATCAAACAGGCATACAGGAACAGTTGAACTATTGAGGGTTGATTGGTAAACAAAATGTGTTATGAGTTTGAGAAATACGGGCTATGGAAGACCACTAGACAGTAAAATATATATACCTTTATGCTCAGATTATCTAGATAGAAAATAAATGCCCTGAATAAAATTCAGGTCTCGCAGTTGTATCTTCATTGACATTCTAGGGGCCTTTAATAAGGCACTTACAGACTCCCTTCTCAGTGCCAGCAAGGCAAGATACAATAGATCGCAGGTCGTGGTGGAGGACTGTACCTACGTCCATTCACATCAAATACAATACAATACAATACAACCCTGGACCATGGATGTAACTAGCATCATATTGTCTTAAAACAACAATAGCAAGGTAATACTACCTCTTCAGGGGATTTGTGCTAGTTTCGAGATATAAACAAAGACAAGCAATGGAGGGGTTTATCAGGTAGATTGATGGGGAGATAAGGATTAAAAAGAATTTTAGGGCTTAGTGTTTTAAGATCTGTTGTAAAACTAAAACAAAACCTGAAACTCACAAGTACTTTTTTTTAAAAGGTTGGTAACTTATTAGCAAAAACTTGCAGGATAGAAACTTCTAGCAAGAAAACTTCCAGCTATAATTTGCACTTGAGCTTTATGAGGTGATGACTATCAACATTTGTACATATTTGAAAGTGAGAGGACCCTTATGTATTTTTCTTTTGCTCATAAACTCTGAATAGTACCTATACAATAAACCACCCTACAACAACTGGTTTACAGAATTAGTGTAGAACCCCCATCCTCAAATAATTCTGGGTGTCCTGTTTGTGGGTAAAATGCCTGTGTTCTTAATGTTAAGTTAAAATTAATCCTTAACTTACGATGCATGTAATTACGATCCTCTTCAGTAAACTCCTTTGAATATGGTAACTTGGGTGGAATATGTGTGTTGTTATAACTGTTGATAAAATCGGTTAAACCAGGCACTGAAAACAAACAAGACAAAAAATCCTATATTCCTTATCACTCCTTAAGCAGCTAAATTTATAATAATGAAGTAGCGGGCGTTACCTTTTTCTGGCCACATTTCTGGAGACGTTCGGTCCAGATTCTCCATGGCTATCAAGGAATTTGCGAACTCTTCCAGATTTTGCTCGCCTTCCTCTGAAATCGATGAAAGAAAGGTTTAGTTTGACAGAAAGACAAACAGCCACAACAATTTGTTGATTTTTTGAGACGTAAGCAAAAGAATGGTGCGTAAGGTGGAAAAATATAAAGTAGAGGATAATAAACAAGTTCCTTGATAAGAATATATTCATTCAAACTGGGTTTTATGAGAAAATTAACAATTTAATTTACCTTGTTCAATATGCCCGGGTTTCTCGGACGCCATCTTGCAGTAATACCAACATAAACGTTCTGCGCAAGCTCACAAAAATTCCCTAGGTTTAAATTCAAATTTTCGAATATAATTTCCTAAATTTCAAACCTGTTATGAGTGCAAAGGTCACAAAAGATAACTCTTTAAATATTAGAGCAAGTGGATATTTCGAAAACAATATTTTTAGGTTCATACTTTCAGAAATATCTTCATTTTTCCTATAGCTTCTTTAATTTGGCGGAATCAAGATATTTTGAAAAGAATGTTCCGCTAGACGTCGCTTCATATTCGAAATGTTAGGCACTTTTGAAAATGACATTCTAAAAATGTTTTAGTTTTAAAAGGTTACAAGAAAAACTTTTAGCAACTCTCTCATTGATGGAAATTGAAAAATTATGGTTTACTTTCATTCGAGACAACCTGTAAACTTATTCACAAATCGATGAGAGCTCCAAATTGAATTTAGTTTTGTTCGGTGTAGTCAGTGCTAGTAGTGTGAAAGAACAAAATAAGAAAAAGAATATGACAGTGATGACACGACTCCTAAGTTTGGCACTTGACGTTTAGCTTATCTAGCGCCATGTTGAATTTTTAATCAGTCTGTTTCTGTTATTTTTCTGAGTGGATAATTTTTAATTCCGGTGTATATTTAAAAATTAAACAATTTACTATAAAAATATGAATAATTTAGAGATACATCGACATTTTGCACGGTGAAGAACATTTGGGCGCTCCGTCCTCAACCAAGTTTTCAATCTCGTGTCCTATAATTAATTCAATTTTATTGCGGAAAAGTGTATGTGTATGTGTGTACAGGAAGATAATCGATTTGTCAACCCGAGGTTTTAGATTACAATTTCGGTTCATTAATTGACCAAGGTGTATTTATAAATTATTTCGGAAATATCTCGTGTGGGGTGTCGTTTTGCTTGGATTTTTGCGCCCTTGAACTTTGCATCACTAATTAATCTGTTTTTATTACCTACGTCTACACACACATCTGTAATTAATTGCACACCTAGAGAAGATGCATATCATCGGCCATTCACATTAATATCTGAATTGTGGAGAAGACTGTCATTACGTTTGTGGGTTCTTCTAAATTAACAAGAAATGTGTGCCTTTGAAGTGATTGGAATTTTCAATAATTTTTTTATCAGTCAAATAGGTACTATTTTATGCAAATAGCTACCTATTTAAAAAAAATAGGAGTGCTCCAAGAGATTTGTGAACAAGGGTTATGTAGCTAAAACAATGTTCAGCAGTATAGCCTGAATTGTTATTGTTAAATAATTTCATGTTGTGACCTCATCTGATCAAGATAATCCTATAGTCTAATGATGGAAGTTGACGAAGCTGTGGTGGATTTGAGCATAGGGTAAGTCCAAGTTTTTATTTTGTTTGATATTATTAAATTTTTATGCTAAATCTCTTTAATATTTCCATTTTCACATAACTAAACCTGTTTTGAACATTTTTATACTTATTTACAGATGTTATAACTATTATTATTATTAGGTATTATATTTCATGTTTTTATTACATAAGTCAAGACATTAGTAAGAAGATCAATGATCTATCTACAGCAACAATTTGAATTTGTAGTAATTAAGAAAGCTAATAAATTCATTAATACATATCAATCAAAACATATCAAAAGGACAGAAGCAGGCAAGTCAGTTATAATTATTAACTTTAGCACTTTTTGGAAATGGTTAGTTATCTTAGATCAGATGGTTAGTTATCTTAGATCAGATTTATCGCAACAGCTGGTTTTCAGTCAAGTCAATTGGATGAAAATCAACCGATAGTTATAAAGGGCTTTTGACATGAACCAGTGTTTATTGAAATAAATCTCTACAAGGCTTTGAAAACAAAACTTTAGATGCACACATGAGTTTCAGAGTGAACATCCCTTACATAGCAGACTGCCTGGTTAAATACCTGATTAGTTGCATCTAAAGGGTAGACTTGCCAGTTAACAGCAGACTGAGAAGAAAATGGCTTCATATATAATATACGTTCCAGTTTTTTTTGCATCTCGTTAGCCTTGGAAATTTGACATATCTCACCCAGTATATAAAACGGACACGGACAGTGATTGATAAATGGGTTTAGGGTTATGGATATTGTTTACTCTTAAGCCTACATAGATGCCAGACTCTTCCAGTTATTCCAGATGTTAAGGCAACTAATTTATTCATAGTTATTAAATCTTGGGATAACTAATTTATGTGATTTTAATGGTTAATTTAATTATTGAACTTTGACGGTTATTAGCAATAAATGAATATAACAGACTTTTCTTCACTTTTCGCTACTTTTCATTCAATTCCAAAACTCTAAGCTTATTGTCATTCATCATCATATAATATACACTAAGGCAATAAAATTCGTGAGCCTATTTCTTTTTACGTATATTGAGCATTCTGAAAAGTGAATTTTTACAGTTTTACAATTTATCATGAGGTATCAACATTATTTACATAATATAGCTATATTATGTTCAACAGTAACATTCTGAGAAGAAATAAAGAAACTACGATAATTTATTCTATAATTATTATTGTAAGTAGTAAAACAATGATTAAATCAGCAGTTATTTCCTATAGTGATACATTTTAGTCTTCTTTATTCAGTTCTTCAAAATTGTTAGTTTTTTTTACCACTACCTATTACTGGTGTCTCATGGTCTGCTTCATCGTTGTCCAGGGGTTGTTCTTATATAAAGTTTTGTACAGTTCCAGTAGGTACTCACCTAAAAATAAATAACGTGTAAAAGTATATTGAACTAATCCCGGAAATTGAAGTAACCCATCTATTTAATAATTTAGATTCCATAATTTTCTTTGTTTATCTTAAACTGGAAGTGCTACTAAATATTTTTATCTTTACCAAAGCAACCAGAATATGCCCTATCTTTCTCACATTTGGTAGAGTAGTTTTAGGAACCCTATACAATTTGTTATTTGCAAAACTAAGGTTCCAGTATATAATAGCGCAGTGGCACTGAGTGAAGGGGATAATGTCTTTAACTTTATTAAAAACTCTTTTAAAAATTAGACTTTTAAAAAATAATTAATGAGTACCTGGTAATAAGTAATTTGCTTACAGGTCGTGTTTTTGCTATTAGTATTAGTAGCCTTCTTATTCCAGGAAATCTTCTGGAAATGACTCGCTTTGCAGAGATTCATGGCGGGTCAGGAAACTTTCAGCTTTTCTGGATGAGCATCTACTACCACTCAAAATATCTTCTTCTATAATTTTTCCTTTTCGCCTGGCGCACTTTTTGTAATGTTTGTGTCTCAAGGTTTCAAGCCTGACATTCAGATCTTCAATAGGTGGCAGCTGGAAGGTGAATTCGTGCGAGGACTGAGGAGGGGAGTTAACTGACATGTGAACTGTAAAACTGTCGGGTAGACGTATATCTAGGTGTATCTATCTAGGTGATTTTGCTTTGCATATCCTGGTTAATAAAATTATTATTATTGCATTTCTCTATCCCATATTAAGTAAAACTACAAAAAGCGATTAACTATAGTACATAATACTTTTATAATTAAATCATTATTAACAGCTTATGAATGAAGACATTTAGTAGTATTTCCAGTCCTCAACTAGGTCCTAGAGCCAATACAAGAAAAATTTATACTTATCTGCGTACTTACCTCAAAAATATTGCAAATCTTTTTTTAGAAAGCACTTTTTTATAAATAATCGAATTTTCTTGTGGATTATTTTCGGCATTTTGGAATTCTTTTACTCTTTAATCCACTTAAAATGTTGATGAAGGTATTGAAAATTGACAACGGACCCAACTTCAATTTGACAAAATCTTAAAGCTTATTGGAGACAATTGCGACTAAAAATATCAGTTAGTAATTAGTTTGACTGTATTGGTTAAAAAAAACCTGTCAAGGGATTTTATTGGGCAGCTTTCAAATTGCCGATTTTAGTTCATCACCTTCCAATTCTGTATTTACCGTATCTGTTTTGAGGACAAGTAAACGACAATTGCCGTCGATGTTATACAGGGTAAATTCCATGGCAATGTAAGATGCAGAAAATAATGGAATATGGTATATATACAACAAAATTTAATTTAATTGTTGCTGGTCAGTATTACTATTACTGAATTTCGAGGTTTTTTGAAAATTACAATAAAGGGGGCATTAATTTAATTAATTAAAAACAAAAAAATTTTTGGAATATTTATATTTGTACTAAAAAAAATAATAAAAAAATTCCAAAAAAATTGAAGGGTTTATTAACATTTTAATGCCCCAGGGCCCATTCAAAATTATTAGCGTTTTTCACTAGCTGCACTAGTGCACACTGAGTGTATTTCTGTCTCTATAATACGCTTAAATTAACAAAAGATAGAAATACACTCAGTGAGCACTAATGCTTTCAGTGAAGAATGTTGTAAGTTCAATTTATTTACTTCACGTTAGCTGTCGCTGTCAGCTATTAGAGCAGCTAGGTTGCCAGTTCCTCTCGCAATATCCAGAAACTAGGCCTTTTTGGAAGAAGGTAGTTATGTATCGGAATCCACAATAGCCCCTACATTCTGGTGGCGCAGCCCAAAGGCAAAGTAAACCTCTAGTTCAATTTTACTTCGCTTTTGGTTAAGTTGGTTCTGGTTAGGTTTTTCCTGGTGTTATTTCAGTTTTATTTTGCCTTTGGTTAGGTCAGGTTGGTTTAGTTCTGTTTTTCCTTTGGTGTAGTTGGTACAGTGAACTAGGGCCTCAGGGGCCTTTGGATGGCCCTGAGAGGCGCTTTTGGACCTGTTGGTTAGGTTAGTTTAGTTTTACTTTGCCTTTGGTTAGTTCAGTTCTGTTGTTCCTTTGGTTAGGTTACTTAAGTCATGTTTTTCTTTGATTTGGTTAGTCCAGTCTTACTTGTCTTTTATGACTGTTGTTGTTCAGGTCAGTTCAGTTTTCTTTTTAGGTTAGTTTTGATTTTATCAGGTTAGTTCAGTTTTGGTTTAGGTTAATTTTTGATTACCTCTACTTAGTTCAGATTAGTTCTGGTTAATTCATGTTAGTTCTGACTAGTTCAGGTTAGTTTTTGTTGGTTTAGGTTAGTTCAGGTACATTATTGCCTTTTTATCTTATTAACAAATCCAATCTGAATGTCCTTCATAATTGAAGTAAATTTGTAGCGCTGCAGGTTTGCCTACTTGATCAAATAGGGCAGTTTAAATTTGTAGAGTTGTCTCTTTATTTTTCTGTTATTTTACGTCACATTTGGCAATGCTGCTTATTCATTTGTTCAAGAAAATGTTTTTGCATTTTGTAATTGTGGCAAATTCAAGAATGGCATGTTTTGGCCACTTTCATTTTATTCTTTTTTTTTTGGTTTTACAAAAAAATATTTAGGTACCTATACTTAATATCAAAAAGGTGAGTTTGATTTATCATATGCACTTTTAAAAAAAAAAAAAACTTTATTTATAGGGTATATAATTAGGTATTATACCTAATTCACCTTTCCTCTATTATAATAGATTAACATTTTTTTTTCTAGAACAAATATGGTTCATCCGCAAACTTTTTTCCATAAACCTACTTAATTTGATGCCCTCTTTCTTGTGAATTTCAAAAAACATCGAAAATCCGTAATACCTAATATTGAATAGACCCATTTAATTTACCATAAGTTCCACTACATTCAAATAATTGAACTAAGTTTAAATAATTGAACTTAGTACACCTAAATTCCATTAAATATCACAAAATTTCAGTAAATATCACTAATTTACCAGTAATATTCTCACCATCTCCTAAGGACAAAATCACTTTATAAAAATCTGTAAACACCAAAGTTCCATTGTCAAGAAAAATTCAATTTAAGTAGGTGTGTGGCATTCCATTTAATTGGCGCCGGATTGAGACAAGAGGTGTTGTCCCACCTGGTCATTTGCTGGTGTGCATGTTTTAATGCGATTTAAATATTTTAATTGTGCAATTTATGTCTAAAGTCACCCACTTGTAATTAATGTTTTTTCTAATTTTAATTTTCATTTTGGCGTAAGTCAAAGTGAGACTCATTGTGAGATACATTTCCCTTGTAACTATAATTTGTGGAATTTTTCTACAGCCCTGATGAAGTTTAAGTTGAATTAAACAAAATGTTGGCAATGAGTTCATAGTTTTTTTGACTTCTTGCCCCAATCTGCCAATTTACTACACATCTTACCACTTCATGGGACACAATCTCCATATTGATTCCATGTAATTCAATTCACCTTAAATACCATTAAATTCCTGATGTGGGTACACCATGGAAAATATTTAGGTGTACCCAAAATTCACCAGTAATTTTACTTGTTTACAGGCAGACTGTTTTTTCAGGGTGTTTGTTTTGTCATCACTGTTGTCTGAATCATTTTGATGAAATTTGTCCTTTTAGTTTGAATGGTCTCAGACAATGTTTTACCAATTTAACCTATTTATAAAACCACCTACCACAACCACAAACATATAGAGAAGTCAGAGTAATTAAGCTGGGTGTAAAAAAAAGTTAAAAAAAAAGCCCTTCTTGTGCCCCTGGTTCAAAACTAAGGCAGGGGGGTCTTGTAAAGTTTCATCATGCAATTCAAACCCCATTTTAATGGCCAGGTCATTATTTTGAGAACATCTATGGATTACTTTAAAACTTTTGTTGAATATATGTATCTTTGCTAGAAAGTGAAAGGGATATGAGTGATGTATTTCTTAGGGTATGCCCTCAAAAAGTGCCAATTAGAAATAGATCAGAAGACATGACACATATTTGATACAGGAGTACTTGCTTCAGGCTAATAAAAAATGTTAACTCTTTGAATGTCAGATGAGCTTTGCAAATGACTTTCTTCAGATGTTAATTGATACTTAATGGTAAACAACTCCAATGTGGAGATTATGGCAGTATGTAATTCCACTGAATCTCAGACTATGAAAGAATATTCTTTATTGAATGTTGACTGTTACTAATGAGTTGTTAAGCTTTCCTTAGCTAATTACTAAAGCTCACAAAATTAGTGCTCTCATTACTGATAATCAGTCATAAGAAAATCTTCAGTAGAAAAGTCTGATACCAACTCAATATTGCATTTGTGGTGACCATACACATGAAGATAGTGATGTAGCGTTCCCAGCCGTTTATTAATGAGTTGATAAAGCTTCCTTACCTGATTACTTGAACTCACAAAATTAGGGCCCTTACTGCTGAAATTTGCCACTAGGAAATAATAAATCTTTTCAAAGTTTAAGGATACATAAGAAAGGTTTCACTAGAAAGGTTGATATCAACACTCAATGGTGCTTTGATGGCCCTACACATGAAGATGGTGATGTATGCTTTAAACACTTAGATTTTCTCAACTTAGACATCTTGAGGAAGGAATTAAACTGAACTCCCATTGAGCATTTATTTTTTCACTACCTATGTGATATTCTTACTAGCTTAACCGAGAGCTTAACTGTCTGACATATAATACTGGAAGGATGTTTTTATAAAAATATCCAAAACCCTAAGAACCCTTTTATAATTAGATATAAAAACATGTTTTCCTATTTCAGCCCTAATGTGAACCGGGAATCACCTCAGCAACCCCCCAATCGGATACTAGCACCAACTAACGATTTTATAGCATTTTCTGTACCAACCACGACTACTATGGTCAATTCCCGAAGAGTTCTAAGGCCTCGCACTGAACCGCGCAGCTATGTCGAAGCTCCGGACGCTTTGATTAATGGTTCTCTTGATCGCCGATTGAACGGAACAGGAGTAGAGTTTGGTGACAGCGATTCTAGTGATGGAGAAATGCCCCCGTTGCCGCCTCCTATTAAGGAGTTATCCCCGGCGGAACTGAAACAAAGGTAACATTTATGCGTTTAATGATTTAGAGTTTAAAGAATAAATATGCGATAACGTTACTTAAGCTAAATCTAATAGAGATTAGCAGAGTACACAAGTCAATATATTTTTTTGCACAGAGATCGAGGTTTAAGGAGGCTACGTGAGGAGTTGCGAGCCGAAGAAATGAAACTAGTCTTACTGAAAAAATTAAAGCAGTCTCAGCAATTAAAGGAAAATGTGGCGGTTCAGCTGCCCCCGGGAGTTCCACCCTCGGCGCTGCCGCCGGCTGGTCTACCCAGTGGCTTAAGTATTACGCCAACTATTGTTAAGGTAAGATGTGAATGAATGAGTATGAATAGTTTAATGTTTTTTTATTTATTTGTCAACTACTGAAAGCAGCTTGATTGTAACATATTTTCAGAGATATTTCCCATCAGTGTTTTTTTTTGCATTTTCTTGAAGGTTCCTCAAAGTCCTAGTAAAAGCCAAACGCCTCAGATTCCCCATTCACGGCATCCACCTACATCAAATTCCAAGAATCTAACATCTAGTTTACCTTCTGTTTTAAGAGGGGTAAGTAAAATCATTTTTTTTTACAGTTTCCTTCTTGTTTCTCCATTTTTTCTCACTTTTAAAACAACAAGTTGAATTTTCAATTCGTTGGAGTAAAAAAGTTTCAAACCCGCATTATATACCTACAAACTGTCTGAACTTAAATATACAAAATTATGTGTCTGATTTCAAGTTTTCGAAACGATCAGTAAATATAAATAAAAGTATGAAGTAGTGCGCGTAATGCTTTATGACGTTAATATTTAAAGTAGGACAAGAACTGGTGTTTATTGTACCATGAAACATACCGTAAAAACCTTTAATCTTGACTGCATGTCAGGGTTCCCTAAGCGTACGTAATTTTCTTTAAAACTCACACTTATTCATTGTTTTATTTTATTACATTCGTTAATTATCATTGTTGATTCTATATAAATGTCAATAATTATTTATTGATGTATTAACTAGCTTGGTAACAATCAGCAGTCGGATTTACTGACATTAATCCAAACTAACTTACACAATAAAGTCAACATTTCACATCGGAAACAGTTGTTATATAATCTGTAGGAAACGATTTGGTTAGCGGTATTAAGAAAAAGAATACATTTACTAAATGATAGTATATTGTTCCCATTTTATGCTTTCGATAAACAAGTTTACGCAATATTTGGTCTGAAATAGACAAGTAAAGAAAGCCAACCTTGGTGTTTATTACCGCATTTGATAAAAGTGGAAAGCGATAATAATTACTTGAACTTGCTAGTGATAGTAGTTCACTGGTTAAGTAGTTAAGCTGTATTAAGTGGAGGGATCCTTGTCATATATTTGGCACAGTAAATAATAGATTAGACGCTAAATTACGAGTGGTTATATAGCTGAGCAGGTTACAGGGAGGGTCTTAAAGTAAACATAGTTACGCACAAATTAAATAAAATGGTTTGATAATTCTTTTTTTTTATTTTGATGCATTAGTTGCGTACTTTGTGGATTGTACATTCATGTAGATTTGTGTCTAATATGTTGGAAGGAAAGGTTGTAAACCGAACAAAAGTGCTAAAGCTTTTGAAGCATTTATTTATGGGTTTGTTAGACGACATAATTAGTACACAAAGCATGGTTTATTGTATTGAGGTATCCTGTATGGAGATCGAAGATGGGCAATTTCGAAACCAGAACAAAGTTGTGCAAACTCTTCAGAATTGTCTGAGACAATGATAATCGGGCAAGCAAATGTAGCAGATGTCGCGCAGATATCTAACTGTACTTACAGCGATGGTTGGATTGATTCTTCGTGCATCAATGTAGCTATTAGAATAGACAAAGAATGCCTCTTCTTTTAAAGGTTTACCCAAAACTAACTAAACGCGCGACCATGGGTTTTATGCATCGGTCATTGGGTTCCTTGACTGGGTTCACTACAGATCGAGTACATTGCAGTCGAGTTTTTGACCTTCCGTTCGATCATCATACAGAGTGATGATTGTGTTGTAATTTGCCTTGATGGTGATGTCAGAACGCCTCACGTAAGGTACCAAAGTGTCATTGGTTTTGTCTTCAATCTACTATCCATTTTTGGAAGATGATTATTAATTTTGGTATTTATTCTCAATACACAAGCGCGGTGCAATCGGATCACGGTGCGTTTCTTGCTAATAGAAGTTTTCTCGCATTAGGTGAACCTTATACTTAATAAACCAATTGAAAGGAAGTCAAAGTTCACTTATCTCGGCTGCACATTGAACGAAAACTGGGATCATTCACAGGAGATAAAACATAGAATTGAAATAGCGAGAAATACGTTTATACAAATGAAACCGCTTCTGTCATGTCGAGACCTGAGTCTGGCCCTTAAAAAGAGAATGGTCGTGTGTTATGTATACTCCACTCTTCTGTACGGTGTGGAGGCTTGGACGCTGTCAGACGCTATGGAGGGAAGGTTGCGGGCTTTTGAAATGTGGATTTTCAGAAGAATTCTTAGGATCTCTTGGATGGAAAGAATTACCAATGAAGAAGTACTCCGAAGAATGGGATGTGGGCCTGAAATCGTGCTTACTGTGAAATGTAGAAAGTTAGAGTATTTTGGCCATATCATGAGACATAGCAAGTACAGAATTCTCCAAAACATAGTTCAAGGCAAGGTTGATGGCCGACGAGGGCCTGGGAGAAGAAGAATTTCTTGGCTGGCTAACTTGCGAAAATGGTTTGGAGCAACATCTACTGAACTGTTTCGATGCGCAGCCAACAAGATCCGCATAGCTATGATGATAGCCAACGTCCGTAATCGGACAGGGCAATAGAAGAAGAAGAAGAAGGTGAACCTAACTCTTCTATTGTGATGTAAGTAAGTTCCTGGGCAACTTGTATTGCTGCGATGACAGTTTTCATTTCCGGAACTACTGAATTCCATCGCTTCTCTAATGTATTCAATTCCAAACCAGTGGCTCATTCTAACTCTGAGAAGCAACGTTTTCTCGGGGAAGGACGTCAACTTAATGTTAAATGCAACTCCCCAGTTCCAAGGTCCTGGCTCCTGGTGCTCAATTCTTGGAGCTGAGAAAGAAAGTTTTGTTGGAGAGTGACAATGAATTACAGATACCTCAAAATGAAGTACTAACCATGCATGTCATACAAACAACCTGGAGCAGTTGCTTGTCATGTTCTTGTCGATCGAAGGCCGTGACCAAAATATCATCGAAATAGACAATGAAATCTTCCACTAGGATGAACTTATCTCAATCGTATATTGGGGGCTGGTACAGTTGAGAAAAGTCGATATTACTTATTTTTTTGGAAAATTTTCTTCAGGAATTAATAGAATGGTCAAAATATAGACTGGATAACCTTGTAAATTATGTAGATTATCTTGAAACATACGGTAAAACGCAGTACTTTAAAGTTTAGTCGTTTCGAATCCGAACTAACGTAACCAAAGGATCTCTCATACGTCTACTCATACTCGGCCTTACGGGCCGCTTTGTCTTTAACTAACCTGATCAAAAGAAAAATATAACTTACCATATTTTTCAAGATAATCTACATAATTTACAAGGTTACTCAGAGTTTCTCACTAATGTCACTTGTTGACATTTGTGACAAATGTCGTTTCAATTTATAGCCCCATGACAGTGTTTTAACATAACCTCACAGCTCACATTACGTTAGTCAAGTTCCATTATATAGTTTGTTTCAGGTAAGCGAAATTTATTATTATATTTATTCTAAAAATCGATATCGTTATAAATGTTTTTAAGTTCTACCACCACCCATAATTTTCTATTTTGTTCATTTTATTAATTCCCAAGTAAAAGTTTCGAAAAAAATGAGTAATAAGGACTTCCCTCAAGTGTACCAGAGCCGTATTGGAGAAAAATGCTTGAATATAAGATGGTGTACTCCAACAAACTCTAAGTGTGTGTGTGAAGTGATAGACACGGGATGACTTGTCCAGCTGTAGCTGATTATACGGGTCTGAAAAGTTGAGGTGACTGAAGATTCGATTTTCACTGAAACGTGACTTGATTTTCTCTATATTCGGAATCGGATGATCATCGTTTAACAGTATAAAAACATTCTGTTAAAAACTGGCTGAGTGTTCTCCTACCTACCCTCTGTATTACTCCCTGAATTGAACTCCTTAACTGCACCATCATCTCTACACTCGAAACCGGTAGAAATATGTGGTAAACTGAACGGGACCCTACATTTATCGCCATCTTTACACCACGAACAAGATTTCCTCAAAATCGAGATTTATTAAATATACCATTCGTGTAAAAACAAAGTGACTTTTTGTGAATATTTTGATTCTTGATATGGTTTACCACCTATACAGGATTAGTATATATCCAACCTTTTATACAAAATTTATCGTTCTCAAACTTTACAGTGCCTTTTTTACTGGACAATATGAAATAAATAATGCGGACCTTCTTGTATCCAGGAATAAATAATAACCCAAACTATCCAGGATATTCATCATTAATTATTTTGTCAATAATATGGATTTTAACGTAGTGACTAAGTCTAGGGGTTTTTCTTTCTTTCATAGCAAACTCCTTCAGCGATTCGAGGCAGCATGCACTCACCGCAAATCACGGCGACTCCTTTGTCGAGCGGTCGTGCCACCAACTTGTCCATTCATCAGTCCTCGCAGCGGCCCGGAAGCGTATCGCGTCCACCACCCGGATTTCCTCCGGGAGTCAAAGATTTGTCGCCTTCTGTCACCATAACACCTGCTCCTCCTCAAGCTGTAAAAGTAAGTAAATCAATGTGATTTGCTATTGTTTGAACAAGATCAAAAAAATTGCGCACAAAGAAAAGTGTGTTTTGTAGATTCGGATATCTTTTATTCTTAACTTCGCAACTTGTGACCTGTCTGCAACCTACAAATACTCTAAATAATTGTAATGTCTTTGCACTTATTCACTATCAACATTCCATCTTCTTTTATCAGAATACTCTCTTTGCGTATAAAATTGCTAGCACAATATGATGACTACTTTGCCATTTGTATTGTTCTGTTCATGAATAATGCTGTGACATGTGTTTTGCAATTTTTATTGCTGCTGAAGAATTTATCGGGACTAGATAAGCCTATGGGAATGCCCACGTCTGCTCAACATAACGTGATTCAAGAGGTAATTCAGCTGTGTTTTAATTCGAGTTCTTTTAAAAATATGTTCTATCTGGGATGGTTTTTGATTTCTTATGTTTAAAGATGCGGGTGTATTTTGATACGTTGTTTTACAAGTTTTTATTTAAAGTTTCTTTGACAACACTGCATTTGAAATTGGTGTTTATTGGTGCCACCACTTTAACATTTCAGTGACTGATGAAACCAGACAGTTTATTATTTAACCTCTCAGATAAGTTATGTATCTGTTTTTAATTCTACTTGGATAAGTTGAATAGCCGAAAAGAAACATCTAACAATTTTGACATTCTTGAGATTTGTTCCTACCAGTGAGTGCAGTATTTAGAAGTGCGGTGTCTCTGTGATCTCGATAATAACTAGATGTGTTAATAATAAATATATAAAAGTTTTTTTCTGTTAGGATCGGAATAGAGAAGATAATCAAACTCCCGCGCAAAGACAAGCGGCAGCAAAACTGGCCCTAAGGAAACAGCTTGAAAAAACACTTCTTCAGGTATATTTATTCTTTTAGCCCTTTCAGTAACAAAGAAAATGGTCGTTTTCTCCTAGATACCTCCACCTAAGCCTCCTCCTCCAGAGATGCATTTTATACCAAACCCGAGCAATACGGATTTTATCTATCTGGTGGGACTAGAGCATGTGGTCGATTTCCTTACAAAGGAAACCAAAATGCCGTTGCCGCCGCAGCCGTACAGTTGCAGCCAATGCAATATGGACTTCACTCCGGTTTGGAAGTGGGAGACTAAAGGTAAAAGTAAAGGTGAGTTAATTTTTTAATATCATATTTATTTTGTTTTTTTTTGATTTGCTGTCTTTAGATGCGTCTAAATACCTGTCAATTGTCACTGCTAAGTGCTACTTTGACAACTTTAGTTTAAATTTTAATTTGAGTTTTAAACTCCAGATTTGACGTAAATTGCATTATCTGTCAAAATCTATCGATTATCTTTAAACTAAAGTTTTAATTGCCTAAGTAAATATTTGAAATTGATCTATTTCTGTGGTCTAATTCATAAACATTTTTTTTTTCAGCACCAAGAGTAATTTGCGAGCAGTGCGTCACGAATAACGTCAAGAAAGCGCTTAAGGCTGAACACACAAATCGACTGAAAACAGCTTTCGTGAAGGCTCTCCAGCAGGAACAAGAAATAGAACAGAGACTAGCACAAGTAAGTGTAGTAACATATTTCGTTTTTAAACGACCCACAATTTAGAGAATTGTTATGGATGGTTTCTTGGGTTGTGGTCCTTTAAGGTAGCAATACTACAGCAAATACTTCAAACTTCAGTCTTGTTTATTGGTGTAACGTTTCAGCAAGAGTTTGGGACTTCATCAGACTAAGAAGTAAAACAAGAAAAATACTTAATTAAAAAGTTCTGTATTTATGTAAAGCAAAAAAATTGGTAGAACGAAAAGGAATACCGGTAAGTCCAAGCACAACAGCGTCAGTGGTGCTTAGCTCCACCTCAACTAAGGCCACAAATTTGCACTTATTGGAATCTTCCACCTCAAGTCTAATGCCAAAGGGTATCAATAATATGCAGTTATCCCACTCTATAGACAACCAAAGTTTTTAATAATAATTGTTTAACGGTTTTTTAAAAAAAACACGCTTGAATGCAAAAATTGTCAGGTTATATTTATGCACGAGGGCTATTTAAGTGGAACTTAGGGTACGGACATACCGAGGTTACATGAATGAGCGCGGTGGAGGTCGCGGTAGCGACCGAGGTTTCACATCGATGCTGGGATAAATATACCGAAGAGTCCGTCCTTTCAGTGTTCTTTGAGGTTTCTGACAACATTGACATGTTTCGGAAAAAATTGCTGAAAATGTCCATGCAATAGTTAACTAATAACAATAAATATGTATAGAAGCAACGATAGTGAAGATGATGATTCGTCTGTAAGTGTAAAGTGGTGGATTATGCGTAATTCTTCAAATCGCCGGTTTAGTGCTCATCCTATAATACGCCACAGAGCCCCAGGGACCGCCACGTTGTTTGAAGAACACCTATAAGCGTGCAAGTTTACCTCGAGACCAACAGTTCGATCGCCATGTAAAACAAACTATTTTGTTTTGCCATCGACATCGCTATTAACAGCGATGATAAGCGGTGAGAGTGAACGAGTGAAGCATCCTTGGTATATGCAGTCTCATAAGCAAATAAGGGTTTGTTTTGACATCGATGTAGCGATCGCAACCGCGACGTCCACCGCGCTCCTCCATGTATCTTCGGTATGTCCGTACCCTTAGCGTATGACGTAACGATGCTGTTAAGTGTGGCGTTTTCGCGGATAATAGCACTAGTGCATCAAAATTACCAAAAAAATTTTGCATGAACGCGTGTTTTCTAAGTTTATTTTCATATTTCGCGAAAGTTTTTAGTTATTCGATTTCGCATGGTACATGGTGGTGTGTGCCGCATTATTTCTAACTGGGTTTTTCCTGGAATTTCTGGGAGGGATATGCGACCTATACTCTGAAAAATACTATCCATTTACCAAAACTTATTTTTTTAAATTATTCTTCCCTCCACCATTTTTTCAAAATTCAAAATTTAAACTCTAAATCCAAACATAAAGTTCCTTACATGAGCTAGTAAGACCTAACACCCCTCAATCTTTAAACAATGTATGTAACACAATCTTTCCACCATCCAACTATCACAGTTGTATGGAAGTTAAAAGAAGTTCCGAGACGATTTTGGCCAACGGTTTTTTTGGAACTCCAGATCGCCGGTACGGAAACGTGTCAGCAACCTGACAACTGCTACCTCATAAATAAAATTCGTCATTACAAATGTAAAAGTGTTTTTCCACTACTAGCTTTAATATGGACCGTTAAAGGCCAGCAAAATGACTGTAACGCGCTTCGGGATTTAAACTTGACGTTCGGGTCATAATAATGTACTTCACACCCTTGGTTTATAATATACTATTTGTGGTAAGTCATTATATATCTTATAATTTTTATATTATTTCATAACATACACCTCATAAAGTCAATTAAGTCGTTTTAAATTATTTCAAAATAATCTTACATACATTACAAATTTCACTTTTTGACGCTGTTGTAGATTTAGCGGTTTTTCTTTTCTTTACACCACTTTGTGTTGCTTTATGTAAGTATGGAACTTTTAAATTAGCTCTTATTACTCATTTACTTATTTTTGCTCTCTCGTTCACGTTTAAAACCTTTCTTTCTTTTATACCGTCTCCTTTCAGCACATGTTGAGAAGAGAAGAAATGTTTTCAACGCCTACTTGATGTTAATAATAACTGAATGGTTTATATTTGTAACTCTTAGTCTGTTTTTCGTTTGAAGAAGTTTAAAGTACTTCTTGTAGTATACTTTAAAGTACCACAACCCAAGAAACTATCCATCACATCTATTGCAAGGGTCCAAGAGCACACAAAAATACCACGTTTCAAATCATTTAGAGAGTTTTAATGTGCTTTAGCTCGCAATAGTACTAATACCCTTTTGAATAACAGGACGTTAAATGGCTGACAGTATTGCAAGAAATTGGCAAAAAAAGTGGGAGGGCTGACGTGGTGTTGGCTGAATTCTGCATCTAAAGAGTCAAGAACAAGTTTTTATGCAATGCCACATTATAAGCGAGCTATAGTTATAAGGTCGTCTTGTTTTCTTTCTTTATTTAATTTGAATATTAACGAAAGGTTTTTATTTTGTTTTAAGATTTTTTTTTAATTTTATTGTAAGAAATTGATTGAACATACGTTTTGTGGTAGTTCATCAATACCTTTCCGTGAATTTACATAACTTAAAATTTCCAGAACGGTTCGTTCTCCACCACCAGTCCTGCGCCGTCGCCGTCGGCTTCGGAACCGTCAACTCCTAAGCCCGTAACCCCGACTCCCGCCCCGCGTTTGGCTGCAACTCCGACACCGCCCGCTCCACCGCCCCCTGCTCAGCCAACCCCCCCGCCACCTTCCAGATCTGCACATCAAAGTTCAGCTCAGTCTGCCCAGGACAAGTATAGTAACGCGCAGAATGCAGCGGCAATGCAAGCCTTGCAGCAACAGTTATTACGAAGTGAGTTTTTCCGATTGAGAACATTAAAAAAAAGTTTTTATTTCGTAATGAATGATTTTTTTAAACACGTTGGTAATTCTTCCTGATCAATTTGCATTTTTACTTGAATGTTTACTATTTGAGGTATTACCCAAGGTGGCCCGTCAGCAGCCCACCTGATGCATTTGCCGTTCTTCTACCCGTACCAGTTGGCCATGGCGCAGGCCCAAGCCGCTGCGGCCAGTGGGAAAGGTGGAGGTGGGGCGCCGAATATGGAGGAGATGCAGCGGGCTGTCAACTTGCAGCGTCAGTACCTGTTAGGTGAGTTTTACAATCATTATATCATTAAAAATTCGATCGCGAATATCAACTAATGTGGTTGGTGCAGGCTATATCGTATTTCAAATTGTGTTTCTAACATAAGAATTTCGAGAACCTTACGAGGTTAAAACTCGCTTAAATCAAAACTAATCTATACCTACATACATCTAACCGAATATTCACAAAAACTGGACATATCAAAATAAAAAAAAGTGATTATCATACTTGCTTGTCGAACTTGCATGTGTTAGAGTATTCATACTCTTTTCTGATTATTCAGTCCGGATCTTCAGGTATTGTTAGTCTACTCTTCACTAACTTAAACGTGCGGCCTCGGTATTGGCCTGTTCTACCGCAGTCATGAAATGTTGTTGGGTTGTTCCTTTTTTTCGCATATGAAGTTAAAGGCTTTCAGATCTGTTTCCTGGTACTTGCGGTGGACATTGTCCGCTTTTGGGACTCTTGCCAGAAGCTGGAGTTGTATGTATTTTCCCTGGTTCTGTTTGGGCTGTCAGTGGGCAATCGCCTATTGGCTATATACTGCCCCTCCACTGTGACTTTCGTTTTGAGCGTCTCATTAGCTGAAACTGCAATATAAAACTAATGGGGTTTGACAGCTTGAATAAGGAGTAGCTTGGAGTTCCAATTTTTCTGCTCCGATCACAACTGCATTGCTAAATTACGTATGAAAAACTCTAAAACATCTCTATTAGACTTTTTGTTCTACTTCTTATAATAACCGAGGTGTCATTTCAAACAGCGCCATTTCAAAAGAGCAGTTTTTTCAAAAACATTTCTCCTGTATACAGAAAACGAATCAAGCTGATCGAGAAATACTGATACCATTAAATAATTTATCATGAAAATCGCAGTCGAGTATGTGAAATTTCATCTATCTATTACGGTTTCACTCATACCCTATAAATCTATCGAAAAGGAGTCACCCTGTAGATATATAAAACAAAATATTTCGAATCTCCATTTTGCAACTTTCACGTAGTTTGTTGTTTTCAATTTTGCTCGAGATCTATATTTTCCTAATGACGAAAGTACTGGATGGTTTTCTTTTCTCTTCTCGATTTTGCGTACTCTGTTCCCTTAGATTTTTTTATGGCAGCAGTTACCCTATATAATAAGTATTCATTAGCAATTAATTGAAAGCTGCAGTAACCATGCTTAAAGTGTAGTTGGGCCCTGAGAGCTGGCAACATCTCACCGAACCTTTAGAAATGATGCCAGACAAAATTTTGTAAATAAAGGACTCTAATTAATTCTTCCTCTGTGACTTACTGCACTCACATATGAGTTATTAATGAAATTAATAATTTTTAGTTCCAAAATATTGACTTTTTTACTGCATATTGTTCTAGCACTCATGTGTAAAGTTTTGATTATTCCTAGTTGATGCAAAATGGTTTGACTGGAAGTTCAGATGTATTGGCTCTATTTATATGGCACAAAAAAAATACTAGAAAACACGTTACTCTGACAGACGTTAAACTGACACTGCTATTTGTGGAAGACGTATTTAGACAATACTTTATCTGCTGTTTCTTGTCTTATTTGGAGTAAAATAGACAGGCAAATCTAACATACATGGCGCATAATTTCATAAATCCGTGACGCACCTGCGTCCTTTTAGCGCCTCAACTCTAGGTATTATATCATTACCTTGCAATCTGTTTCATTTTGTACAATTAATGTTTCCATTTCAGATATGATTCCTCCAACTTCAGGACAACGCCACAATTGGAAAACGTGATGTGATTAAGTAGTTAGGACGAAAGGGCTAGATACATAAGTGGCGTCGTCTCTTTGGTACATTTCATATTAATAAATTATTGTTCAGCAAATTTTGTTTCCAAGAAGATACAATATTTGTAACCGTTGGATGTACCGAATTGTGCCACACTTGACTCTTGAATCTTAGTGTAGATTCAGCCGAGTCCAGGGCTTTTAGTGTAAATGTAAAGGATTATTGTTTGTTATTTTTCGTGATTCTCTTTATTATTATTTAAGGGGGTTGTATGAACTATTCAAAGCGACCTTAAAAACTTGTTCTTTAAAAGAATATTTTTATTTAGATTTGGTTGTGCTTAAGTAGGTAAATGTATTAATAATTGATAAATCAGTTCCTTCTTCTCTATATAATGCGGATTATTTAATTGTTTTTAGAACAAATAGCTGAATACGTACATTCTGCAGGCAAGTGTAAAAAATATGTTGAGGAGGTGTAAGAGTATATCGCAAATCATCGCAAAACATGTATTGTCCACCATAAACTTTATGATTGTTTTTCTTTTTATTAAGACTGTATATATTTTTAAATTATTATAGTCAAACTATACAAATTTATTATGCGACAAATACAGACGTACTTTAACTCTTGATTTTAGTTTTAGTGCTGGTGGGTCAATAATAATTAAGCTTTGACCGTATAATACAGAGGTGCTGTCTATTATACATACATGTAGTTAACTATTGGCACATATTTAAATTATGCACATTGAATGTATGAAGCTCAATAATACTTATCTACAGTAGATTTTTTAATTGTGGGTCATTCTGGTGTTGTACAATAAGCACAATTTTCGATTCTAGCTGTTTTGTATTCGATACGTACTACGGTGGTACCTACAATACTTTTTTGCGTGTATATTAAAATAAAATCATGAAATGTAATAAAGTGATTTCAAGTAATTTGGCGTTTTTTGATAACACTACTGTCAAAAGTGTGGCATTATTCCTAAGAAATATAGATTGTTCTACGTTATATAGCGAGAAGTTAGTCACCGATCGATAATGGAATAACTGAACTGAGATTAATTCTGAAAATTTGAGATCTTTTTAAAGTCGTTTAGACATGTGGCAAACAAATTTTTGAGTTTTTCGTACTTTGAGTTATGCCAGAAGTTATATATATGTTTCTTTTGTTCTTTAGTTTGTGGTCGAAAAGCACATCGAATATCAAAGAGAATCTAAACCAGTGGGTCTTTTGTTTGTGGTCGAAGAAAGAGGACATCAATGAAAGGGAAAAAATCAGTTGGATTCACTCTGATCGGTCTATTTGTTCCAAAGTAACAGTTCTATTTAGTTAAATTTGTATATTGCGAAAAGAGACGTAATTCTAAAATAACAAAACAATTTATGATCTTTTTTTCAGTTTGGAATGGGACATTTGCAATCCCCTAAAAACGTAACAAACTAAAATCGATTCGAATTAACCTCAAAAGTTAATTTTTAAAAAGAGGCAAATGACTCGATTCAATGGGATATTCGTTTGTGGGAGGAAGCCGTTGGATTCACTGTGATAGGAGCGTATGTTTCAAATTCACAAAGCCTCAAATAGCCCATACTCCAATTCCAAGAATTCTTAATGAATCCAGTGAAGAACCACAATCCATTGACGCTGAAAAGAATTTTGAATACTCTGTGACCTACAGAGAAAATTGGTTTAAGAAATGACATTTTTATGTCAAAAGCTAAATGATTTTTAGAATTACTACTACATTATTATTCACAATTCAAGCCCTTAAATACTTAATATTTTGTATTCAGCGTTTCCAGTGTTGTTTATTATAGGTAGTTCTGAAGAAGGCAATAAATAAGTTGCCGAAACGTTAACTAGGTGTTTTCGTCCGTGTCCTTTTCAGGGTAAATTGGTATTTTCAGTAATTTTACTGCGAATATCAAATAATGTTAAATACAAAATTTGTAGGGTTTTATAAAAATTATAAAAATTTTTAATGGGACATACGGTATATTATTACATTTTTGGAGTCCACGGAAAATTTTAAGTAAGTTTCATGTCATACACTGTCGTGACGCCTTACTGTTCTTCATCATTTTTGTGGTGTCGAAGGTCACAACTCCGAAAGGGTTTGAGATATAATAAAAGTTAATTTCACATTCTTATCTCAACTTTTAAAGACTCAGACAAATATCTAATAAGACGACATCTGTTACATAAAGGCAATTGAGTCCTTTCCAAAAATTTTAATTCAAAAACAGTAAGAGTTCAGAGTAGGGTATACTACATGGAATTACTTGGAATTTAAGTACATCCCAAAAATGTAGAGGTAGAAATATATAGTGTGTCCCACTAAAAAAAAAAACGAAGCTTGGTCAGCCACAGATTTATGCATCACCCTGTATAAACATAAATGCATTTTACACCTATATAAAAACCCTACATATAAAATTATTTGATGAAGTCAATACCTGATGAGATAATGATAGGATTTTAACTTATCATCCTGTACCATTACCAAAGACTAAATTGAAACTTGAAAAAAAAGTTAATAATATATATTTACAAAAGAGAGTTACAAATAAAAGAAAAGTTTGGTATTGGACAAATCGCCAGAAGAGTACGTTTGTGACACCCAAAACAAAACGAATATAATTTATCTATTTATATAATGTGTAAATCATTGGGAAATTAGTTTCACGACCAAACAAATAACTTCCTCTGGAATGAGAATATTATGTAATAAGAACTTCTAAAAAAAAGGGGTAACTAATAAACTACAAAAGTCTTTTTAGTTTGTAGTTTACTAGTTTACACAAATAAGTCAACCAGTATAGTTTGTAGTCTAGACAAATAAGTCAATCATATTGTTCAATCTATTTTTCTATTTCGTTTCTGGACACTTTTAATACCTCGGTATATCTACACATAGTATGTGGGCATAGCTAAAATTTTACAAAATTTTATCGCAGTACCGTATGTTAACCTTAAGTAAACCACTAATATATACACATTATTATTACACATCTACTCACTAAACTTTATCATATACTTATGTGATAGTCCTAAATAATGAAATACTTTTAGTAATCAAAAGTTCAGAAGAGTCATTAAGTAGCTAATACTAATAGCCCATTTCTGACCTAAGGACAATGAGTTTTAACAATAATTAGTTAACTCTAATACCATTAAAGTTTTAATAGAAATAATGTATTGTAACATAGCCTCAAACGTTATCTGTATAGGTTGTAAACAGTATATTGTACAACTAGGGTCGAAAATTGCACTTTTCACACGAGTGTGACGGTTTGGACACGAGCAAAGTACACTTTGCGCACGCTGTTTGCAATATCCGATTTTCAACGGTAGTTAGTAGTGCGCATTTGTTCATTTTCGAAGCAGTCGTAGAAAAACAGAATTGTTTGGATATTAGAGTTACCTACATATTCTATGGCAAAATGTATGGCGATACTAAATTCGCCTTAAGATTCTAAACCAGTAGCTATCCGTAGGGAGAACTACATGTGATTGGTATGTGGCAAACTACTAGCACTGAGCGTACTTTTGCTCTTCTTCAACAAGATTTTATCCTTAAATAAGTTCAACTTGGATGTCTCCCTGTGAATTGGCACAGGAGGTTGCTTTGCCTGTGTGGTTTGCCTTTCCTTTTCTATTTGCACCACCGACTGCAGGTCGAAGGAAAAATCATGAGGCAACGGGGTGTTGAAGACTTGAGCAGAGGTTTTGATCAAAGCCGAGTCCTTCATTTGGTTTTCGTCTGGGGTGTCCAAATAAAATTTGGGCATCGAGTTTTGTCTGATTATAGGTAGTTCTTTGGAAAAGTCTAAAACAAAAATAAAAAAATGTAGTAGCATAAAATGTTGCGTCTTAGGATCTGTTGAATTGGCGGGTGGGGACAGAATCAAATTAAACTACAAACTCTTCGCCGACGTTTCGTCTAATAAACTCAAACTTCTTCAGGACTATAAAGACATTAATTAAAGTCTGAGTTTATTAGACGAAACGTCGGCGAAGAGTTTGTAGTTTAATTTGATTCTGTCCCAACCCGCCAATTCAACAAACAAAAAATATAAATGTGGTCTTTCGGTCATTCTAATCTAAATTTCTATCACTATTAATAAAGGGGTTAGGAGTGACAATTATTATGTACTTATATCTACTTTTTTTTTTCGAAAACTAACCACCAATCTTAAGAGATAAACTCTTGGACATCCGCCTTTCCCTTAATGATTTGCCCCTGAGGGTAACTTGTTCCTCTTCCTCAGGCACGACAAGACTTCGTGTTTTGTGTTTGTAGTCGCTTTCGTCCCCTGAACTCGAAGACGTCTTGTCTGGAATGTTGTGGAAACTGACCGACTTTTTAATGGGAAACTTCTCATTTAAACGAAGCGGTGCCTAAAGCAAAAAAAAAATCCATGTTAATCATCTATTTTTTTCATTAATCTTCAAATAAACAACTTTAAAAGCCGTATTTTAGTGCGTTTTTGTTATTAGGAACAAATATAGGAATTTAATCTAATCACTTTATGGTTTTACAAGTGTCACAACGTTGCAGCTTTAACACTGATGTTGACGGTAAGACGTTGAACTAACATTGATGACTTCCTGAGTAACGACCGAGATTTTGTTCCAGATTTTTGATGCCTCAATAAGTGGATTAACAATCATTGGTGCTCAAAGGTGTGCGCTGGTTCTCTCTATGATGGTAAGATATGCATGGGGCTTTTCTGCAAGTTATAATTTTATTTCCACAGCATACCAAGGTTGCATTGAGAAATTAGACCTAGACTAAGCCAGGCGCTTGGAGAAAAAACAGTTTAGCGTGCTCTGAAATGTAAAAGTTGACTCGAATTAGGATGCTAAGCTGATTTGGAACAAAAACAGGTGGTGAGTGACACAAATAATAATAAAAGAATTGTTTTTAGTTAATTGTCGTAAAAGTCGACATTGCGAGATGTTGAGGGTAATTTGTAGTTCTTGAAGAAGTGTGAAGAAGTCTTGAAGAAAATTTGTATTTATTTTTTTTTAGTTGTCTCTGCAATTCTACATAATATAATGAAAAATGTGTTTTTGACGCTGACGTTTCACCTCTATGGTCATCACCTCTATTTGAAAATTATACATTTTTAGACTCGCTTCCCGTGTCCCGTTTTCCGAGACTGTAAAGGTTGCCTGCGTATTAAAACAATTTGGGTTGTAGGTACCTCTGTGTAGAACCTGTGTAGAATCCAACTCACGCTTATACGCTACGTTAGTATTAGACTAAGTTAACAATAGTATATTATATATATCAAAGTTGTGAAGTTTGACCCGTCAAGTCTAATTGACCCTAAAATCATAATCTGACCTCTTAAGACGTGAAAATCATAAGTTGCTAAATTAAGTAAAACATACTGTTCCGCAGCTTCTGCTACCAAAAAGAGCGCGGCTTCCATTTTCAATCCATATCGATGCATATGTTGATATGCATATCGATAAACAAAACCGCCAGTAAGATGACATCATAGAGACTAATGACTAATCAGTCTGGAAACATGCTGACAGTTGACGTTTTTAGTTAACTAGGTAAATAATCGGCTACTGTCATCATTATTGACCGCTTATTTGTCCGTTATAAACAAAGGGAGAAAAACTTTTGTTTTTAAAAGAATTTAGAATTATGAACATTTGGATTCCTTGCCACTTTACTCTTCCTTCCGTCCCCATTGAAGTTCCATTACAATTGTTAGGTAAATAGCTTGAAATTTATATGTCAAGTATCTAATATAAGTACCTACTAGATAAGAAAAAATCTCAGAGACAAATAAGTGCCAATTCAACAAAACTTTGTTGTAAGTTTAACTTTTTCAAGACGCAAAAAGAGAAACCGTGTAATGCAAAGTTGGAATGTTAGTCAGTCAAAAAAAAAGTAAAGAACTAGATCCCGTCCTGCTGCTGTTTAAGTGGTCAGAATTGCAGAATAAAACTTAGCTAATTCTTAGGTAAACTTAGTTATTCCTCCTTTAAGAAATATAAGAATAATTATCTCCGCTCACGAGAAGTCGAACGTTCTTAGTTTAGTAAAGAAGTTCAGTTAAACCTTCCCAACAAAACTGTACTCCTGATAATATTAATAAGGATGTTCCGTGGTTACGTGTCAGGATTTCTTCTAATAACGAAGAAGTGTCATATGATTTTGATATAATTTCTGAAGTTGCATATTCGTCATTTGCATAAATACCAACTTTGTCGCAGGGGGGGGGGGGGGGGGGAGGGGGTAAAGACTAACAGTCAAACTAATCCCGAACAATCAAAAACAGTCAAAAATATACAGGGTGATTTAAAATTCAGTACAAAGATTTTAAGGGCATATTTACGGGGTCAAAATAAGAGGTTTTTTTCCTATAAACATGGGTCCTAAAATGAACCCCCTCCCCCCCGCGGTCACTCAAAGTTGTGTGAAATGTAAAAAGAAAAGGATGAATGGACAAAAGTCTATTTATTTTGAATATGTCATCCTTTCCTGTCAAAAATGCATAGCTTTCTAGATGACGTTTTCTAATGAACAACCAGTATATTGCGCCACTTTTTGTATTAGAAATTGATCAGGGATAAAATTGAGCTGACTTTCAAACATATTATTGCTTCTGACAGATTTAAGAAAATTTTAATTTAAAACTTAAAGATGGAGTCTTGCTATTTCTAGTTGTTTATTTATATACAAGGTGATTCAAAATTCAGTACAAAGATTTTAAGGACATATTTATGGGTTCAAAATAAGACATTTTTTTTTCCTATAAACATGGGTCCTAAAATGAACCCCCTCCCCCTACGGTCGCTCAAAGTTGGAAAAAAATCTCTTTTTTTTTCAATATCTTTATCAAATAGGTATCTTTAATTCTACAAAATTGATATTAACAATTTGACACCATAAATAAAAATCGATAGTTGCCATAACTACAAAGTCCCAGCCTCCCATATTTTTCCTTATTATAATGACCTGTTGTTAGGTTAGTTCAGGTTAGGTTCAAATAATTGAATCTCAACTTCAAATTCTAAACTCATCAAATTGCGTCAATACGCTTATAAAAAGGTGAGCTAACTTACTAACAAATTGCTTAGAGAAAGATCTGATAAAAGAGATTAAAGAAAAATATTAAAATGAGGTAACAAACGCCATCTCTCAAAACTCAGCATATTTTAGCAGGGATATCATCAAAATACGTAGTAATTGAAGAAAGATCTGTCTCTATTCTTGTTATTAAAAAAATATATTTAATAAATTATTTACATTATTTATATATAACTGAAGTCCAGAAAGACACACAACAATGGGGCACTGAGGCGGGATTGTCAGTCAATCCCGTATTTTACACGAGGTGGAATATTACCGGATTCTGATCACTCATGCTGGATGTTAAGTGAAGGTAAGTCTGACACGATATGACGATGACAAGGTGAAAGGTGGAATTTAAAACGCCACATCTTAAAATAGTTCTTCACTAGGGTATGCAGGCAGAGAATATGCTAAGGCTCCATGGTTTGGTGGGTGGTTATACCTCCAAAAGCAGTATTTAAACAAACACCGGTAGTCTAATCTAATTAAAGAACATCTTCTTCTTTCTTCTTCTTATTGTACCCTGTCAGGTCCCCCTGACCCCCCTGATCAGCTCGCCCTTGATTTTGATCCCGAATTCTTTTTCATATAAAGCCTTTTTGAAGACATTGTCAGAATATCGGTTGAACAACAGTGGAGACAGGATATATCCCTGTCGAACGCCTCGTTGGATTTGACGTTCATCTGTAAATCTTCCATTGACTCGAACGACTGCCTTCTGTCGCCAGTACCTCTAGGAGGAATTCTAGCTTCCTCTAGGAGGATGGAATGCTGCAACTAGTGAAAGAACACGTGACAACAAAGTGTTCATATGACCATCGGTAGCCTTATCCGGCTGGATGTTTTGTTTTCCAGCGACTAATTACGACTGAATCAGTGACTCGGGGTTCGGGGTAAACATCTCAATAAGAAAAAATTGAAAGAGTTTCTTTTGTGAATAACTGAATGTAGCATGTGGACCACACATCTCAAGAATGACATACAGAGTCATCATCACGTCATCAGGAGCCAGAATATACAAAGCATTCCAAGAACGGGTCAAGGAGATAGGAGGAGACACAACGATTTTCCAGGCTCTCTTTGCCATAATCGAAGGGGCCACACGGCGAGAAACTGAACAAAAGAAGATTTACTTCCACTTCGAAAGTTCGCTTTCAAAGTCTATTGAGAAGTGCAGGGTACTCTGGATACGTTAGCAAAAACAAAAATGATACTTCTAGGAGGGGGGTGCACACCGTGCATAGGGGGTTACGAGGGAAACGAGAATGAGTTTCAATGGACCGAAATCATGTTTCGAAGTAACCAAAAGAGATACCTACGTCAGCTATGCCTTTAACAAGTAAGCATGGACAAGCTGGATATTCATGAACTCGGATTCAAGGCCTAGTGGTTACTTAATAGTAACCTAATGGAAGTAAACTAATGGAAGTCGTCCATATTTAACGGACTTTGTAGGAATCCTCACTCGGTTATTGCAGTCAGAACAAACACATGTTTTTCCTGAAATAGGTCTACAGTCCACACAGGAGTCTTTATACCAGGCAACTGCGACGTAGAACATTTAGAGCCATCTTTCTTCACCGAGAGGAACTTGGGACTCTTAAATGAGACAGAATCGTAAGAGGGGCGAGTTGACTCGTGGATGGGATTAGGACCCAAGTGGAGTGAGGATGGTGGATAGAGGAGCTGTCAAAAAAGCCTTCCAAAGCTTAGTTGCCAGAAGATTGTCGATATTGTCACAGAACAGAGAACCTTCTGTGGATTTAAATGTTCACATAGAGGAATTTCGGGAAGAAAAAAAACGAAGATTCCGACATTGGAGCCATTTTTTTTTGGCGAAAAATGAAGATAATATTCCAGATAGAGAGGAAGATGGCTGATAAGAGTTGAAACTGAAAAATCATTTGTGAGCTCAGTGGGTCTCTCTTTGAGTTGAAAAAATCTTGAAAGAGCCTTGACAGCAGAACCTTATTGGTCGTGAGAGAATCAACTCAAGAGGTAAGGATACTGAAGGAAATGCTCAAGAGAACAAATGGAAGTAATTTTGGAGTTAATAAGACTCTCGTGGAACAGGGCGTTTCTAAGAAAGTAATAAAAAAACATGTTATTAAGAAAAATAAAGGCTACAAAGGAGAAAAAACTGAAATTGTTACCATCGAGGAAGATGGAAAGCAACCAAAAACCACTGTTACTGTAGAAGGAACTCCCGATATACACTGTGGAAGTTCTAGAGACCTCGGTTTTCGAAGATGGTGTGATAAAGAAGAAAGTTGTTAAAAAACGGGTAATTAAAAAGAAGGCAGGAGACAAAGAAGAAAATACCGAAATAATTACGGTAAAAGAAGCAGGCAAACAACCCTTGACTACAACTTCAGTACAGGAAGAAGCATGTGGAAGCGCAGCTAGTGCAAGTTCAGGAAACTATAGTTATTGACAAGGATGTCGCTAAAAAAAGGCGCGTTATTGAATAGAACAAGGGTGAAAAACATGAGAAGACCGAAATTGTTACTATCGAGAAAGAAGGTAAGAAACTGAAACTACTATTACTGGTGAAGAAGTTCCTGCCGACTCAACCGAAATAGGAGACATACATCAAAAAATACATGAAACTTTCATAATTGAGAAAGGTGTTCTAGAGAAAATCCGAATCAGTAAAAAGAAAAAAGGCGATAAGGAAGAAAAAAGAGAAATTGTTACCATCGAAGAAGCAGGAAAGGAACTTCAAACTAGAGTGACAGTTGAAGAATTACCTGAGCAACCTGAGTATCAAGAGCTGCCGGAGCAAATACAGGAGGTTACGGTTACTGGGGTGCCAAAGAAAAAAGAACCCAAGAAGGGGTGCCAAAGAAAAACAATTGTTAAGAAACGTGTCATTAAGAAGAAGAAAGACGACAAAGAGGAAGAAATCTTTATAGTTACTGTAGTAGAGGAAGGTAATGCTTCAGAAGTGACTGTTGAAGACGTGACAGCTCCTAGTTACCGAGGAACGTAGTCTCGTTGAACCCAGTCTAGAAGAAGAAAAAGCCTAACAGGAAGGTTTAGAAGAAATGATCCATATGGTGTTAATAAAGAAGGCTAAAAAATGTGAAGGATTCGGATCTGCCTTTCCTATTAATAGGGTACCACAAGCTAAGTCATCATAAACCTGCAAAAAATGGTATTTGGAAGCCCCAGAGCAAGTCTGAACTAACTGAGGAGAACCAAGGCGAGATACGACTTGCTAAGAGAGAAGTTTTTAATTAACAGGCATTTTTCGATTTACATGAGTTTAATTTATTTCTTATCTACCCAAGTAAACCGTTATTTAAAAAAATCCAGATTTCTTAGACGGTAGCTAATAGATATGAAGAAAGAACTGCAAATGATTGAAACTTAACTAATATTTAAGAAAATAAAAAATATCAAATTTTTTTCTGTAAATTGTTCAAAAAAATCTTTCAAATTCTCTTCAGAATCTCCTCAGAACCAGTCATTAAAGGTCTACAATTTAATTTTTACTGATTTTGAGTTCAGCAGTGATGTTCGACAAGTTTAGATACAAATTGTTGGTTATTTTAGTGTTATAGTTAGCCTACTAAAACACTAACTAAGGGGGACTTTTGTTAGCCTGGTAATTTTGTTCAATATATAGTGGATGTTTTAAGTCCCCAGCCTATAGGTATATCTTTCTTATCACAAAGGCCACTATATAGTATAATATAGAGAGAACAGGAGATGGGAGAAGATATGTGGATGTTCACTTTATTTAATACGATTAGTAAAATGCACATTTTTCTTACACGTAAAAAATATTACGAAACAAGACATTAAAAAGAAATAAAATGAAAGACGCCTGTTAGTGGGTCTAAAATTATCAAAACTAGCTACTCTTTGTTTAGAAAATAAGAACAACTGAGTAGATTATGTAGGTACTAAACATTTTATATATAGAGCACTAGAGACAATTCCTTTTTATTCAGAAAAACTTACTTTTTTCTTTATAAGATTCTCCTGGGTCTCACTCTCAGTACCGTCGGTGTCCGTTGACAGTTTCTCAGGTAGCTTCTCTTCTTTGATAAACGGCATGTTGGTGAGATAGTTAAACTCGAGATCTTTCGAATTTTTCTCGGGCCACTTCAGTCTTTTGCGGGGTTGCTCCATCACAGGTTGTGGTTGTTCTCTATGTTTTTGGGGCTCAAGAGGATCGATCGTTACAATTGACCTCCCGGCTAAAATACAACTTTAGGCTTGGTGGGTTGGAGATAGGTTTACATTAGGTTTACCTATCACAGCTACGCTATCGTAAAATGCCATATTATCAAACATGTTGTTATTTTTTTCGTTTGACTTTTTTACGGGTTCCTGGTACAAGGCTATGCTTTCGTCGAAGCAGAACTTTTCTTCTATGAGGTTCCAGTAACATGTCTCCAAACAACTGCAAAAAAAAACAAAAATAGTGATTTAACATAGAGAGAAACAATGAAAAGCTTTATGGACGTCGTAAATTAATGTATGTAGGTATGTGTAATTTAAATTGAACGAACAAGGTGGTTGAAAATATTAAGCAAAAGGTACGAAGGTTGTTCCGGCTGAGATTTAAAATTCTAATCTTACCAATAATTGCATAAATACATTATTTATTGAAAGAGCATAACGAATCACATTTATTCTAAGCACACAAAACACATGAAAATGATTTTCACATTAAAACGTTTATAAATCAGACCTTTATAATTATGACGAAACTGTTAAACTGACTTTACGAGCCGCTTGAGAGATGAATCCTCGCGGAGGTTAGTTTATGATGGTAATTTTGCCAATACTTGTGAATATCATAAGCAAACAATAAACTGATTTTAGCTTCTTGACATAAAATGGACAATAATAGTGCTCAAAGTAATTTTCAAATGATATATTGGTTCCATAACTTTAATTTTACTAGATACCGATTTATTAGCCAACTTTGTATTTATGATGGCTGCAAAGGATGGCTCAAAGATTTGGTTTGTATTGCGTAATTCTGGCAAAAAGATATAGGACTTTAAATTTACTTTGCAAATCCATATTTCATTGTCTTTATATATCACTCTTTTAATAATATTAATATTAATACCACTTTAATCTCTAGATAGGTAGTTTATCTGTTTGAACTAATACACGGTTATGTTATTTTCTACGAAAGGTAGGTATTTAAAAATAATTAATGGATAGGGAAAAAGATGCAACAACATCATGTTAAGGAAGTAAAAAGTATAACTCCAGTCAACGGTTATTGTTTGTCTGTTACTGAGTAACTCCAATCGGTCCACTCTAATTTTCAAAAAAAAATGTGAATTTTTTTTGTGCTGTCTTTGATCGATTTGAGACACGTTCAATACGAGTGAAAGTAGTCCCGTAAGTGAGTGTTTTGAAAATGGTTAAAAAGTCCATTTTAAAGGTGGCAAAAAACTGGCCAGTGAGGGGGTCTATCTCCGAAACTGTTGAAGCAATGGGACTTTCGATTGCTGGTGAAAAAACACACCAAGCGGAACAAAAAACTGTTGGACTCACTCCAATCGGTTCACTCGTTCTAAAGTTATAGGCCTTCAGAGTGGAAATTTTAGAAAAAAGAAGGCATAACCCCTTCTGGTAATTTTCAAAAAAATGTTTGATTTTTTTGTGCGTTGTCTTTGATCGATTTGGGACACTTTCAATACGAGTGAAAGTAGTCCCGTAAGTGAGTTTTTTGAAAATGGTTAAAAAGTCCATCCTAAAGGGGCCAAAAAACTGGCCAGTGAAGGGGTCTATCTTCGGAACTGTTGAACCAATGGGACTTTCGATTGCTGGTGAAAGAAAACACCAAGAAGAACAAAAAACTGTTGGATTAACTCCTATCGGTCCACTCGTTCTAAAGTTATAGGCCTTCAAAGTGGGAATTTGAGAAAAAAGAAGGCATAACCCCTTCTGGTAATTTTCAAAAAAAAAATTGGATTGTTTTTGTGCTGTTTTTGATCGATTTGAGACAATTTCAATACGAGTGAGAGTAGTCCCGTAAGTAAGTTTTTTGAAAATTTTTAAAAAGTTGATTCTAGAAGTGCCAAATAACTGGTCACTGAAACGGTCTATCTCCGAAACTGTTAAACCAATGGTTTTCGGTTGTAGGTGAACGAAGTGAGTTTTTTGAAAATGGTGAAAAAGTTCATTCTAAAGGGGCCAAAAATCTAGCCAGTAAAGGCGTCTATCTCCGGAACTGTTGAACTAATGGGACTTTCGGTTGCAGGTGAAAGAAGACACCGAGAAGAACAAAAAACTGTTGGACTAACTCCTATCGGTCCACTCGTTTTTATGTTATAGGCCTTCAAAGCGGGAATTTGAGAAAAAAAAGGCATAACCCCTTCTGGTAATTTTCAAAAAAAAATTTTGTTTTTTTTTGTCTGTTTTTTTTTCGATTTGAGACAATTTCAATATGAGCGAGAGTAGTCTCGTAAGTGAGTTTTTTGAAAATGTTTAAAAAGTCGATCCTAGAAGTGCCAAATAAATGACCACTGAACGGGTCTATCTCCGAAACTGTTAAACCAATGGTTTTCGGTTGCAGGTGAACGAAGACAGACACCGAGAAGAACAAAAGAACCGAGAAAAACAAGACACCGAGAAGAACAAAAACTGTTGGACTGTGAGAATTTGAGAAAAATGAAGGCATTACCCCTTGTGGTAATTATGAAAAAAATGTTGCATTTTTTCATTGTTGCATTGATTTCAATACGAGTGAGAGTAGTCCCGTAAGTGAGTTTTTTAAAAATGGTTAAAAAGTCGATTCTAAAGGTACCAAAAAACTGGCAACTGAAGGGGTTCAACAGTTCTCCGAAACTGTTGAAACAATGGGACTTTACAAAGCAACCATGAATTATTTTTAAGTTCCCTACAAGGTCACTTACGCCGTCACCAGAGGGTTTTCTTAACACATTTTTCTTGCAAAGCTTACCACTTGTAGTCAACAGAAAATTTATTTATTTTCGTCATTCTTACAAAAGGCTTTGCCATAGCTCGAAGCAGATTTTGTGATAAGTTTCTTACAAAATCCTTTAGAATTTGTGAAAGGTTGTTTTTCGTTTACTAACATAATTGTGAATAGTTAAAATCCAATCACAAAATCCTTTTACAAAGTCACTAAAAGCAGATTTGTTTATTATGAATCTAACAAAAAATCTAAAACATTTTAAAATTACTAGAAAATTTTGTAACTCTTTTTGTTCAAAAACGAGCAGCTTTTTATTTTTTTTGCTCACAGAATCAGTGTTTTTTTAAAGCCTACTTTAAGCATTTTTTAGAAGGTTGCTTGAAGCCAATATTTTAACTAGTTCTTGACGTCATTAGGCAAGACCTCTTAGCCAAGCAAATCAAACATAGGCTCGGTTTTTGTAAAGAAGCTTTCTTCAAAATCTTTTAGAAAAACCACTAGAAGCCCTTTACAAAATTTATTAAAATCACTAAAAGATTTAAACTGAAAAAATTTAAGAGGCGAGAAAACTATCACGCATACAGAAATGCAGTGAGTGCATAAACAAGAATAAACAAATCATGATCTTGAATCATCAACTCTTGCCCCAAGAAAACCAGAAACATTGGGCAACATCTGACATTTGAAGCATTTCCCTCTCGCTTCAAGAAAATGAAGAGTAAAAAAGACGGGTCCTACTAAAATATAGCAAATTTTTCTGTTGATTGTAGGCACGACTCTCTGCGATAAAATATTTCTGGAATTCCATTGTTTTTATTAATTTTTTTTGACAAGGTTGATAAACTTCGAATAGTGCTATCTCTGATAAATAAAAGTCCACTTCAGTTTCGTTGTCGGTTGATGATAAATTCGAAGAAAACTGCCTTTTATTCTAAGTAATGACGCCCCCAGTCGTTGACGAAGAAGCCGTGCATAGAGGACCGACACCGGTTTGGTGTATGAGCAGGGACTTATTAGACCGATGAGAAGTGTGAACCTGAACTTATTTACTAAAAAAGTCAGAAGATGTTTTTACTGAATGAAGCCTTTGTACGACCAAAGGGAGAGCTGTGCCTTCCTAATGGTACGAGTCACATGTGACTCCTAGAAATTTTACTTCGTTGGTAAACGGGATTGTCGTCCCGAACAAAGATGGCGCTTTCAAAAAGTTCAGCTTCTTCTTTCGGGGAAACGGCACAATCAACGTTTTCCTAGGGTTTATTGCTAGGTTTTCCTTTAAACACCAGCTGATCCAGCACCTCTTGCAACCTGCTGGAGGTTTGTTGGTATGGGTGGTTTTTCATAAGAGTAACGATGTCGTCCGCGTATGCTTGGAGCTCGACTTCCCATAGTTCCAAAGTAGCCAGAAGGTCGTCCACTGGTAGGGACCACATGAGTGGTATTAGAATAATAAGAATGTAAGGCCTTTTTCATTGGAAGTAAATCAGGCGTTCTCACGTTTAACTGAGTTCTGACGCTACTTTGATCGGGCTCCTAATACGCCGAACCGGTGTTGTATAGTCTCGCGAGTAGTCTCACTTTTCCTTGACAACTAACAAAGGTGGCGCTGCTCGAAACGTAGAATAAAAAATTGAGTAGAAACCATGAAAGTACATAAAAATCGCAACAGTGTAACACTAGTCCTGCCCGGTTTTACCAAAAGAAAACGCTATAACATTGGTAGACTGCTCACACAACCCTTTAAAGGTAGTAAAAATATATGTGACTGGTAGGCGACAAGCTAAACAAAGACAAAAGATTACTTATTAAGTTTAAATTTGTGAAGATTATGTCCCACTGTGTACCATCTTTAATGATTAATACTCGTCGAAGCAGAATTTAGGCTCTGGTGAGGCATAGGTAAATAATTGATATCAGCCTTAATATGCCTATGTATACCTAATTTACTTCAGCTTAATTTAACCACATCTACTTAAATTAATTGGCCTGCAGAATACTATAGCCACACTCATCGAAACAATTCTACATACTAGTGAGCCAGAGTCAAAACCGGTTTTAATGAAAAATTTGACCGAAGTAGGTGTACGTTCTTCTGTTTCCCATCCACTAAAAATCAAGTCTCTGTTAGTGTTTCTGCATTTTATTATTTTTATTTTTGAATTCTTAGTTAACACCCCCTAAGAAACACTCACATATGGTAGAGCAGGATGGGGATAAATCAACAACTTCAGTGTGTTAGCAAGTCGCCGATGTTTTCACCGTAAATTCCTTTTTTTTATCGAGGTTATAGAGGTGAAAATTAAAATTAATAATTAGGTACTGAAGTTGTTGATCTGTCCCCATCTGGCTATCCCCATCACTATAATTTATTGACATTGGGACACTGCAACACCTGGAACTAATATTATTAAGAAAACCTGAACTAGCTTGAACCAACCTGAATTAAGCTAAACGGACTTGAACTAACATGTAACTAATGTTATTAAGGTAAATGTAGCTAAAAAAAAAAAAGGAAAAGAGAGATAAGGGACTGTAAAAATTTACGCAGTAAAGTTTGATTTTACTGCTGTAAGAGTATCTCCATCAACCGAAGATTTCGACAAATAAACAATACATTAAGGAGGATGTGTTATTCCTACGTCAGGTGTTAAACTGACCCTAACAATCCTACCACAAATTTTTAACCAGCTGTTACTGGATCCGAAAAAATGTTTATCAATAGTTTTAATGAGAATATTAAGTACCAAATAAAAAATTACGTACGTACGTCAGCACTACCGGATTTTACTTGTATGGTATTAGTTATTATCACAGATTACTGTAACAAATTTAAATTAAAACGTTCTACATTTCGTAAGCAGGCACATGTCTCTTGCAGTCAATACTTAAAACTTAATTACCAGTATAGCCACAGGGTTTAATAAGTAATTATATCAAGATTTTTGAGTGACTGATAAATTTGTAACAAAGTAATGACTTTTAATGGATACATGATGATTTCTATACATGGTACTTACTACATCGCACAGTCATTTCTTATTTAAAAAAAGTACTTACTCTTGACAACATCTGCACATTTTGCCACAAACTTGATGGACGAGTCACATATCTCCACCCGAGCAGCCTGACTTTTTTGATGTCACGACAACCTATTATCTGAGATAAGATATAATTTTAATCGGTTCGTAACGTAACTTTAAAAAGTTTCTCGTCGGTAATGTATCATTATTCACCATGAATAGGTACTTGCTGGCACGCGATTTTCCACACATAAGTTTTCGAAATGCATGGGATTGATTTACGATATTAGACGATAAGACCGGTGTTACAGAGAGGAGCCTCGTATTTCGCGGGCCTACAGTGTTGATTTAAAAATACCATCATTGCGTCAGCATAGACTTCTGCTAAGGGTATTTTAAGAAAATATTTTTATTGTCTTTGTGCATTTCAAGTATGCCAATGACGGAGAGTTCTGCTAACTGATGAGTCTTTGAGGTTCACTTGCGGAATGACTTTAATAGCATGCGCCATAACTGGATATTTGGTAAAAAGTTAATACAAATTGGGGAACAATTGTTTTGGATCTGGTGACAATTGGTTTGGATGAATGTTGGCACAACAACATTATCTTCTCCGTGATTTATGAAGATTTTTACTGATTCTCTGATTTCACCTAATTTCTGTTGTCATAGTTTGTGGCATATTACCACAATCATCAAAGAACAGTTCCTTTATGTGCAATTCCTTGTGTGCTTAGCTTCATCCCCGTCTATTACCAGCATGAGTAATTTTTCTACCGTCCTCTATAATACTCTTACTTTTCACATTGAACTGGTAGCATTTCTTTCTAGCTATCTTCGTCTAGCCTCTTCGCCTTCATCATCCACTGCATCTCCCGATGTATTCGTTCTTCATAAAATGGTGTGTGTCCTCTTTTATCAGATAAGTTTTCTACTACATTTGTCTCTTCGCCCAGATTTCTAAAGAAAGACCTTTGCTACTGAAACTTTCACCAATGATCGGTCCACTTGTTCTAAAAGAAGAATACATTCCTTTTGGTAATTTTCAATAAAATGTTTTCAATTTTCTGTGTGCTATTTTTGATCGAAATGAGACGATTTCCATCCCCTATCAGTCCAATCCCCCAGAGTTGGATGTATCAACGACCAGCACATTGATTTTGTAATACATGTCATTGTTAAGACAATGAAGTCCTCAAAAATTGAATTGTTTGCAGACGACACAATGATTTATTTAACAAGAGAAGATATAAATCAATTACAACGTGATGTGAATTAAGAAATTAACAATTTGTACAGGTGGCATTGTAATAAGGCAGTTTGTGTGTTAACATGAACAACCAAACATTTTGAGTTTTTGGGAAGAAGCATATGATCTCTAGTGTAGATTTTAAAAGTATTAACATTAGACTACATAACAAACAGTATTGGAATTTGTTTTGCGCTGTTTTTTTTTTATCGAAATGAGACGATTTCAATGCCCTGGGAGTCCAATCTCCTGCAAGTTGGATGTGTGAAAGAACAGCAAATCGATTTTGTAAGGAATTCAACAATACAAATGTGTTTTCCACCACACAGACTTCTAAAGGAAAATTTTTGCTACTGAAACCCTCTGAATTCTTAGTGAGATGCTTTAAAGAAATCTTTAGGTCCATTCCTTCTTGGCTAATGTAAAATATAATTCGATGAATAGATAATGCAGGTAGACATCTATATCTCAGCAATCTTTTTCATTTGTCCCTTCAAACCACGAATGTAGATTCTACGATTTCTCGTGTAAACTTGTTCGGAAAATCAGTACTATTAGCCCAAAAATTAGGGGCAATAAGTTGTTTTCCATTTGCTGCTTGATTCTGCTTATCAATCAATCAAGCTTTATTGTTCGAAAAACTGATTTAAACATCTAATCACACACAGACTCTACTTATTCTACTGTTACTCTACAGTTAAAACTGTACTATGACTGTACTAGACACAACATGGTTATGCAACTTGTTACCAAAATATAAGGCGTACTTCTCTTAACCTATATGTTTTGCTATAAAGAAACTCCCTTATTTTGTCTAGGTTTTGGCACCGGGGCACAGGAGGAAAGGGTGCCACAAGAGACACACCCTCAGCAGAAATTTTAATTTAGAAAGATATGGGTAGAAATACGAATGTTGGATATTTTGCCAACATAGTCTATTCTGCGCCATGTCGGTATCTAGCAATACTTACAAGGTCTCTGATATTATTTAACAAGCATGTAATGCAAGCCATTATTCCCGAAGGTGTCGTTTGAGTACAGTAGTGATTCCTTCCTTCTCAACTCGGTTGTCTCCTGCTCCACACAGGCAGGAGGTATCTGTACGTGTAGTACACGAAAGCCAGCTCGAGGACAAACAAGAACAGCAAGGTAATTACGTTCTTTGTGAATCACAAAACAACTCCAGAAGAGACCGTCATTGCATGCATAACCTAGAATCACAGACGAGTCTCTATTGGAGCAAAGCAAAACCTAGTTCCAATATCATTACATAGATTTTTGTGGCATTTAGCAACAGACCATTTAACCATGTTTCAAATACATCAAATACATTTAAGTCCGATTTTGCTAGAGACTCCCACCAATTGAAGCTCGATTATTAGTTGGAAAGTGCTCTTTGATCGCTACAAGAACAGATCTCACCTCAACAATAGAAATAGTCAGATATAATCCTCTTAAACCTCCGCAAATTGCTCTTTCAAAAACTGTCTCAAAACGACCTCGAGTGCTGTTCTTGTTTTGCGTTTTTGTCCCCCTGGGATTCATTTTTTCTCTCCTCTATGTATCTTCTTCTTCGATAATTTTTTTATTTTCATTCAAAACTACAGAAAGGTTTTCATCTGTACAGACTGAGTAAAAAGTTGTAGTAGAGTCACAAATGTCTGTATTAAGATGCTTGTTCAGATAAAAAGCATCAGTTCTCGCTTAGAAGAGCTCTTAAATTCTGCTTTTGCACTCTTTATGGCTCATGCCAGTCAATTCGTTCCTGCCTCTTTCAACTTCGAGTAGAAATATAAAAAGAAAAAATTAAAATTAAATAAAAATAAACAAGAAGATTACATTTTTGCACCGATATCTGCGATACCATCGTTTCTTCAGTTGCAGTACATCGATAGTTTAGATGTAGTTGAAAGATATGTCTTGTTTAAGCCTATAAGGAAATAAAATGAGACTAGAGGGATGAGTATTTACCAAAACAGGCCATGCAACTTTTCACGAATTTTCAAATAACTTGCGGAACCCTGTGAACTTCTAAAAGGTGTAATTTTTCCAACCCTGTAACTCTTAAATGGGCATAAGTCATTGTTGACCAGGTACGCACGTGTCTGGTTCCTTTTTATTATTGAACTCCCAGTATAAAACGTATGTACCCCTGTGCGTTTTTCTGAGGTTCCAGTCTTGGCAGAGATAATAAGTGATCAACCGTTGACATAAAAGACGTCTCACTTAAATAGTAAATGCAATTTTACCTCGCTTTTTATATGCATTAAATAGCATGATTAACAGAAAACAAGTTAACCGCAGCCAAGAATTTCCTTCTGGGAATTTCCATTTAGGAATGTCGTCAGGTTTCATAGTCATCGTAGACTTAAGTAAGAAGGCACATTTTAGAAGAAAAACTTGTCGCTTTTAAACAAAGTGAAGAGCAGAGATGTAAACAGCCAATTCGCATTCCCTGATAATTAGTATGTATAAGTATGAATGGCTTTCTTTCAAGACAGAGGCAAACCAATATCCGGTTGGGATGTACTGACGGTTCGGGACTTAATTGGGAGGGGGAGGGGGGGGGGGGGGGGGGGGGTGAGACTTGTTGTAATAACCCTGATGAATTTTTACATAGTTAAAAGAAGACACGTTTTGTCAAAGCCCACAAGCAAATGCAATTAGCATGTTATCACAAAAAAAAATACTAAAAGACATCGACACCTTGTTTAATACTCAAGAATATATATAATTAAAGAAAATAAAAAGAAATCATCGAGAGGTCATGGCTCCCTTAAGAATTATTTGCAGTTGCTGATATATTAACTAGGTCAGCCTTGTCGATTTTTTTATATCAATCCGCACTCGGGTGCATTTTTCTTCAAGAATAAGGTCGTTGCTTGCACCGACAGATAAAATTATCTCAGTGAAATCCCTCTCGGAAATTCCAGGGAAAATTAGCATACAGTCGAGTGGTTATTTTCAACCATAAGTCAGTGATTGAGTTGCAATACTCTTTCTTGTAGAACTCGGCATTGCAGTAAATACTGGTTTTGTGAAATGTTTATTTTGTGTCAAGACTTAAACTTAATAGCAAATGGTGTCTTTTATCAAAATCAGTACTCTCATACGAAGTACCATTCAGGTTCATGTCAATGAGGGTATTTTTCATACTTGGCTTCTCTTAGCGACCTCGTATTTTCCTTTAGTAAGGACGACGACGACAAGTAAACATATTATTAGATATGAGCGATATAAAACATGAAATTGCAGGAAATGGCTTACTCAGTCATTAAGCTCCGATTTACTGCAAAAACCCAAACGTAGCGAATACGTACCTTGAATGGAAGGACATTTGCAAAACAACTTCATACTTGATATAAACACTATTTCCAATAGTACGACTAAAACATTTGCCATTATAATAGTGGAAAATAAGGTATTACTATTACGAACCTTAAGTTCCCACCTACCTAATCTGTATCGAAAAGTCACAAGTCTGCCTTGCTTGTAATCTCCCGACTTGACCACTGGCTTTACTTCCGTAAATGGTTAACTCGGCTTATGACCTTTGACGAACCAGCCAAGCTCGATAACCTTCACCAGTTAAACAAAAAAAAAATTCCTTTGTTCAAGATCAAGGACTATTTAGTTAGTTTTGGCAATTCAAGATTGATATTTGCAGATGGTCAACTAAAATGATCCGAAAATTAGAAGAAAATGATCCTTTGGCATAAAAGGATCAAAGTCTATGTGTTGTCTCAATCTACCAATGGGTTTCGTGCACATGACGTCATTTTGCCAACATTTTAGTAAATTAATTAATTCATTTCATTTCAGTTCATTTCACTTCAATTTCATTTCACTTCAAGTAAATATTTCACAAATTTTTATTAGTGTGCTTGGAAATGAAGAATCAGAATAAAACTAAATCAGTCTCTGTATTCTCCCATTTTACTATTAGTTGTATTCTTCAAATACCCAGCAGTCAACTCAAGGAAACATTTCTTCAAAGATTCTGCCCCTTCTTCGTTTTGAGTTTTTTTTTTCGATTTTTTATCCCGTTTCGTACTTTCCAAGCATACTGAAGCATCAGATTAAAACCGAACTTGCTTTCTTATTCTTCCATTTTACTATTACTTGTATTCTTTAATTTTACAGTTAATATTTCACAAATTTTATTAGTTATTTCACAATTAGTTCAGTACACTGCGACACGCTATGACGGCGCACAGCTTTGCTGTGCATCTTCGTAGTATGTGTCTATTCTTCAATTACCCGTGAATCATTTCATAAAATCCTTTCTTCAAAGATTCTGCCTTTTCTTTGCTTTAAGTTTTTGTTCTTCAGTTTTTTTAATTTCCTCTTACTTGAGGCTAGATTCCAAGCATAGATACTGAAGAATCAGAATAAAACTAAACCTATCTCCGTATTCTACCATTCTACTATTATTTGTATTCTTCAATTACCCAGCAGCCAACTCAAGGAAACATTTCTTCAAAGTATCGTCCTCTTCTTCGTTTCGAGTTTTTTGACTAGTTGTATTCTTCAATTTCACTTCAAGTAGATTTCACTTCAAGTAAATAGTTCACAAATTTTTATTAGTGTGCTTGGAAATGAAGAATCAGAATAAAACTAAACCTGTCTCTGTATTCTCCCATTTTACTATTAGTTGTATTCTTCAATTACCCAGCAGTCAACTCAAACAAATATTTCTTAAAAGATTCTGCCCCTTCTTCGTTTTGAGTTTTTTTTTTCGATTTTTTTCATCCCGTTTCGTACTTTCCAAGCATACTGAAGCATCAGATTAAAACCGAACTTGCTTTCTTATTTTTCCATTTGTATTCTTCAATTTCACAATTTTTATTAGTTATTTCACAATTAGTTCAGTACACTGCGACACGCTATGATAGCGCACAGCTTTGCTGTGCACCTTCGCAGTATGTGTCTATTCTTCAGTTACCAGTGAATCATTTCATGAAATCCTTTCTTCAAAGCTTCTGCCTTTTCTTCGCTTTAAGTTTTTGTTCTTCAATTTTTTTAATTTCTTCTTACTTGAGGCTACATTCCAAGCATAGGTACCGAAGAATCAGAATAAAACTCAACCTCTCCTTATTTAACCATCCTCACTCATATAACCTCCTTAACCATCTCCGTATTCTACCATTTTACTATTATTTGTATTCTTCAATTACTCAGCAGCCAATTCAAGGAAACATTCCTTCAAAGATTCTGCTTCTTCTTCGTTTTGAGTTTTTTGACTAGTTTTATTCTTCAATTTCACTTCAAGTTCATTTCACTTCAATTTCACTTCAAGTAAAGATTTCATAAATTTTTATTAGTGGTTTAACAATTAGTTCAGGTACAGTGAGTCACATTATGACGATGCACAGCTTCGCTTCAATTTCACTTCAAGTAAAGATTTCATAAATTTTTATTAGTGGTTTAACAATCAGTTCAGGTACAGTGAGTCACATTATGACGATGCACAGCTTCGCTTCAATTTCACTTCAAGTAAAGATTTCATAAATTTTTATTAGTGGTTTAACAATTAGTTCAGGTACACTGACTAACATTATGACGATGCACAGCTTCGCTGTGCACCTTCGTATAGTGTGTGTATATTTTTCAATTACTCGTGAATTATTTCATGAAATCTTTTCTTCAATGATTCTGTCTTTTCTTTGCTTTGAGTTTTTGTTCTTCATTTTTTTTCATTTCTTCTTACTTGAGGGTACTTTCCAAGCATAGGTACTGAAAAATCTCAATAAAACTAAATCTGTCTCCGTATTCTCCCATTTTAAAACTGGTTCTAGAATTTTAAAGTCATGGTTTTACTAAGCGGAGTTTAAACCCGATTGTGTCTAAACTGATTCCCGATTGGTCAAGAGGCCCGAGTGATGTTCAAGTGTTAGCACAAAGGAATAAGTAGCTGATTTTACGTTCCTCTGCGAAGTCAAATCTATTGAGTTTTTTTCAGTTAACCTGAAGGAGAAGAAATTAACCTGTTGACACCGCGCTTTTATTAAACGGTATGATAGTAGGACTTACATGAGACTGCATTCATAACTGATGAGCTTATAAATACCACTCTTTGACCAATGGCTAAGCGTATCCTTAGATTTAACGATGGAAGATTTTAGTGCATTTTAATGTGGAGTGGTAAGTGCTAAAATTAGTTAATTGCAACATCACAAGTTAATTTGTTGGAAATGATACGTGCCACCATGAAACTCCCCAAGTCAGCATTTCTAGACGAAATCGTGTATGTCTAAGTTATATCCGATTAAAAAAAATTACTTGACCTACACTTTAAAAGGGTATTTACAGGGTTAAAATCGGGTATGTAAAGATGGGCTTTACTGGAGAATATGAAATAAAAATATATCTTAGAGATAATGTGGGATTTAGTTTCTGTCGCAGCCCCTTCTTACAGAGCAACTAGATGCTCGGTTCGGTTAATAGTCTCTATCAACGCTTCCAAGTCACCTGATTAATACGAGACTTTGACACTTATGGATCTGAAATTTAAACGGGTCTGGGAACTATTTCGAGGCCAACTACCACCAAGTTTGGCAGATTGGTTCCATGCTTCGAACAAGAAGAAAAAGTTTTTATTAGAGTTTGCCAAACTACATGATTTCCAAGCATGATTAGCTCAGGATTCAGGGATTATAGGTGAAGGAAAAATAATTACCTATAAGACGAACAAGTACCAACACCAACTCGAGAAAAATTAAACCAACTAGAAGGAAAACTTCTAGAGAATGTCAGTTCCTAGATCCAGTAAGACAATCCATGAAACTCAGCTTCATAGATTTTGTGATGCATTAGAAGAAGTTAATAGTGCGGTCACATACTTCCATATTCGAGATCATCATTGCCAACTTCACATAGTTATGGATGCTTCAAGCCAAATCAAGGGTTGATCGGATTTGTTAAGAAGAAGAAAATGATGGATGGCGGGATTGAAATAGGTAAAGAAAACGCTGGCTGAATTGAAATTTTGCTCTGCCGTATTAATGGAAAAACTGATGGAATAAACTATGGAAAGTTAAAATTCAGGGCAAAGAGTTAAAGAAAGAAGCCTAATAAAGGATATCCAATGTGAGTGATAATTGTTTTGTGCGGATAAATGGAACTACAGGTTGTAGAAACGCTGTATAATGTCGACATTTCGGTACTCAATTAGTGCCAGCCATGGCATTGTCCTGACTATGGTTGCTTTGTTTTTGATTGACTCCACTGTTTGGGGTCCCCACAGGGCAGCATCTTGTCAAAGTCACGTGTTCTGGAATGGCCGATTAGTATCCTGACGCATACACAACTAAACAGTAAAGAATGGCCCAGTCTCCTAAGAGCAGCCACCCGAAAGCGCTGTTGGTTTAACTTAAAACTACGACCGCCTTGTATTAGCTATTCACCAAAGTATGACATCTTGTTGATCTTAGAAATTTGACTTTGAGGCTGTTCGCCAATGTTCTTGACATGACCAAAAAAGGGAGATGGGCTGGATAGTACGTGTTTGATAAGATGAACAGATGGCAGTCGATAAGCAAGGTTTCTGATAGTACCAAACTAGCACATTGTCATCACTTATACAGGGTGACATTGAAAAAAGTAGAATGCGACAGAGGATGTCGAAATAGTTAAAAAGTTTGTTTTCGAAATACAGGGTGGTCAAATAAAATAAAAAAGTAGACTTAACACATATTAAGACAAAATTTTGCATCCTAACGGTTGCTATAGGTAGATACAATTTTTTGCAAAAAAAATGTTTCTAATTTTACCAGTGGAATTAGTGACTTTTGATACCACTGGAATTAGTGACTTTGATACAAATCAAACCATACCAGTGATATTAGTCACCTTTGATGAAAACATTTTTCAACGCTGCAAAACTTTTTGTTTTCAGAAAACCGTAGCGCACCATATTTTTTTTCTTTCAAAATACGTAAAGGCATGTATTGGTGCAAAATTTCGTTTTCATATTTTAAGCCATCTCGGAAAAATTGAAAATTGATTGATTACCCCGTATTTCAAAAACGAAAGGGATTTAGACAAAAGCGTATATGAATTTTTTAATTATTTTTACTTTTTCTGTCCATGACACTATGCACTGTACTTGTTTCAATATTTGCCTGTAGAACATGTAATGGAGTTTAGTGACTGTTGTTAATTAGACCAAAAACCCTCTAGTCACCCTTCTGTTATGATGTCAATTATAGTTCTTTATGTGTCGATATGTAATGGTCCAACAAAGAATATTCCTGTGAGACTGGTAGCACGAGAATTCTTTGTTTACTCAAGGCTCGAGGTGCAGGTTTCAATGCTGTTGCGGCAAAAGTTTTCATTTTTTTCCTTCTGGCCATTTTTATCGATGATACATGTGTTCATGTAGCTCTGCATGGCACGCTCAACTCTGATGACAGAAGCCTACCACAATAAATTGACTTTATTTATAAAATATATGCTTTATGTCATCATGTTTGGAGTTCTCTAGTTCCTTATTAAGATTCAAACATTCTAATTTTTTATCTGACATTAGCATCTCGCGATCGATTGATGCATGATAATTTTAATCATAACAGAAATGAGGTGGTGATTATTACCTTTAGGAATACAAACAAAACTATGCTTTGTAACAGCTCTTTAAAATTAGACGTTGCCTTACGTAATAAGATTCTCTAAAACTAAAAATGGTGACATAAGCAGAGCAGTCATTGTCTGAAAGGTAAAAAATAAGAACCTTTTTGAAGTTAGAGCACCTTTAGAATTACCCTGCACTTTGTGTAACTAAAAAATTCTTTCTATGAACCTTGCAGGAATATTCTTTGCTGGACCCAGATGGATCCACAAAGAACTAGAATTTACATTTTATTGTTAATTTGCGATTTTTCATTTGGTGACAGAAGGGTAAATTTAGAGATTTTGGTCTAACGAATAGCAGCTTCTGAATTCCATTAAATATTCTATAAAAGTTTTCTGTTGATGGACAACGTGCTAAATGGAGGACTTATGACTTCTGACAATTCTGGCATTTTGTGTTTGTCAATTCTGAGACCTGAACTATGTCTCTCGAAAATCATTGTTTCGTAATATGTGTGGAAACTTATCAGTACTAAACTGTGTATTTCACAAGCTGACTACTTAAATGATGATATTTAAAAATCAGTTAAATACCGGCAGTACATCCGCTTCTCTGACGATGGCTCCGGCTTGTCGCCAACGAATCCAAGTCGCAGGTGCCACCAGTACCCAACTAACCCCGAACAGATAATAATCACAAAGATAAACACTATTAATTCGCACAATATCGAATCAATAATAATTCAAAAAACATATAAATTCGAAGCCGAAACGAGGTTTATGCACGAGAGTAAGACGAAACCACGTGAAACCCGCTTAATACTCGGCGAGCTTATGAATTATGTTCCGATTCAAACTTTTCGACATTGAAACGAGCTTTAATGCTTTGAAACCTTTCACCTTGGCGGGCTCTTGAGTGAGTTTGCCCGAGGAGAAAAGGGCCCTTTCGGCATTCTTTTTCGTTGAATAACCCTCGTACGTTGTCCTCCCGTCATTATTTGACTATCAACGGTCACTGCATGGGTAAATCAGTGGCGGAGAATTAATATTATCCTAAAATTAAAAATACTGACTTTTATTAATAACAATATTACTAATATTGTTATTTGAATCATATCATGAATGAGTAATTTGTTAGTGATATTTTAATGGGTCAACTTTTAATAGGTCAAATGCTCCCGCTTATTGGATTATATTTTATGCTCTGCAACTTTGTGATTTCATTATTAAATTGACTAGTAATATCAAAAGGGAACAACTATGTCTGGAAACCAACATCCGTGTTTGAAAAGACCCAAATACGTTACTTACTGGGTGACTGAAGTCTTTATAAGTTTACATAAATACAATTTTTGGGTGTACAATGATTAATTTGCTCAAAGATCTACGTTTATAAAGTAGAATTTTTGGTTGCAATGAGAACTCAAGTGAAAGAGAAGAAAGAGAATAATGCCAATTGTGACGTCACTGCCAACTGCCTCAGAGCAAACTGCATATGCCTTGTCTTAATATCTATACATGAATACAAATCTCGAGATTTTTTAAAATTTTATTCTTTTATTTTTCAGACATGTTATCAGTTCAATAACTGTATCTTTAACCAAATATGTCATGGCAAGTTACTATACGGTGTCTGAGATAATGATGCACTGCATGGGAAATTATTGGGAATCTCCGAAACGGTGAGAGATACTAAGCCGATTAAATCAGAAGACAGGATACATGAATTGCTTGCTTGGTGGTATTTTGGATATCTCAAAAACATCCGTTTTATGAATTTTAGTTTTTATTTATTTTTTGGGCTATTTCAAGCATAATCCAAAAAGGAGTAACACTCTCTCACTGCACATTTATAAGTTCTACAAAATGGTGTTTATTTTTATTCCAACGTTTTATCAACGGGAGACCATCATCACCTATATTTCATATAAACTTAGAAAAAAAAGTACCTGCTGTGCTACTATTATATACGATATAATTGAACGATGTGTTACACGTCATGATTTTTGAATCAATAAAGCAATTTTTAGTAAAATATCTACATTTTTCAGTAACAAGCGATGAATTTTTCATTGCACTTGTCGGTTCTAACATCTGTCAATAAAATATGTAATAGTAGAAGTACCGAAATTTATTCCAGTTATTCTTTTCGTCGAAACTTATTCCAGACACAGAAAAATTTGATTGTTATCATGTTACGTTCTATCTCAAAACAATTGTGTGACTGCTGTACTCAAGTATGTACATCAACCAGTATTCTGAAAGAAGACAGCCTAATAGGTCTATCTTCAGACGTCTAACTTTCAACCGCAGGGAGAACAAGTCATTTAAAAAAACATATTAAAACCAGGAAAGAATATCTAATGAAAAAAAAATCAATTTTTTAGTCATTGAAAAGCACAAGGGAAATTGAAACCCAAACCGGAGTAGTCAGACCAACATCCTAATTTATTTTAAAGAAAAATAACTTTTACTTCTACAAGTTTAGAATTTTCCAAGAACTACAATCTGGGGATGAAATTAGAAGGAGGACGTTCTGTGAATCGTATACCAGGCAGTGTGACATTGATTTGGTTGGACCAAAGCAAGGTAATTAATAACCAAATTTTTAATAGACGCATATTCCATTAGTGGGCACAAAGCGACCCCGGGGTGAAAAAATCATCGAAGCACCAACATAAATTTGGCTTCAACATGTGTTCAACACAACTTCTTAACCGCAGATTTACTTTTCTTTATTGAGAAATGATTTGGGAGAAAGTCTAGATAATCTGCCCCTACAGAATGTCAAAACTGTTGCTTCCAACGAAACGATGCCCCTGCGCACAAAACTGGACAAGTTTTAGGGAGCCTTTTAAAGAAATATCAATTGGTACTTGGTGACGGGACGTTTCCTAGCCAGCTTGATCACCAGACTTAACTCCAGTGGAGTTCTTTCTTTGCGGTTACTTAAAACACCATGTTTACGTTTTACATTTTCATACAGAAGAGCAGCTTTCGAGAGCATATAATACATCACAATCACTCCACAATTATTATTCCGAATCTTGGAAGCAAAGGTAAGAAGATTATCTGTGTTTGGAGAATAATGGTTATCTATTAGGCATAATATCTTGGACTTCCATTGTCTTTATTGAGTTTTTTACACGACGTTTCGAGCAGTGGAATCTCTGCTCGTTTTCAAGTGAAACTGAGCATTAAGCTCGAGGCTACTTGCTTATGTACTAACACTGCTAACCACGCCCACCATTCCTATTGGCCGGATCGTCGCTACCGTCGCGCGTCAAGCGACCAGCACTTGTCCGCCGTATCAACGGATGCCACACAGAAGAGACGCCGCAACTTGGTTTAGTAAAGACGCTCTTAACGTTTCTAATGAAGACTGTTTCCTTAAACTTTCGTTTTTTTCCAGTGCAGTTCTCTATGCACAATTTTGGCTTCCGACCACTTAATATTATGGTGTTCGGACCAAGCGTACTCTGCAATTCCCGATTTTGATTTATTCGATCCCAAATCAGCTAACACAGATGGAAAAATTCACAGCTCCTGGATGATATCCTACATAGGTTTGAAGAAATCAAGGAATTTACACTGGAGGAAGACTACACACCCATTCTCCAGACAATAGATTCATGCATCAAACTGAAAGAGAAGCTCACCAAAAAGCACAATGACAAGCTTATGAAGCTTCACAGAAAAGAGACAACAATCGACCACCACCAGCAAGGCCAGAGGACAATAGTCAACATATCATCGACCATGTTGAGTTCTTCTCACACATAGTGCCATTATAAAAACAAAAAGACAGTTCTTAACACTTCTCTACGGATCTATTTCGAAATTACGAATTTTTGAAGTTATCCCTTTTGTTCCATTGCTACTTCTTCATTTATCTACTTGAATTTTTTTTTGAGTCCTGTAAAGCCTTATTCTTCAACTCTTAATCACCGGTATCATGTTACCGCAGAGGCGTATATATGGCTCTTCCTACACAACAACCTGCTTCAGGTTGGCGCGAGGGGATCTGCAGGGAAATATTTCATTATTATTAGAGGAAAATTCTTGGAAATCTATAGCTTTTGGACATTTGGAACATTTGGCATAATGGCAGAGCTGTGCACGATCGGCCAGTCTCGCTTCGGCGAATAAGCGATTGCCAAAGAGTTGCACTCGATTTACTGAAGACGCCTGGATTATTTCGAGTGAAGACATATCAGAAGCTAAAATTCTTGGGTGTGCGTTTAGCTTGTGGCAACAATTGGTGATAATGGTAGACCCATCGAAAAGCCGAAGGTTGAATGATGCGAAGGAAAAATCTAGTTGTTCGAAAGTCTCTAAGGGTATAATGGGTCTGTGGGGTGCATTCAATTTTAGAATTTTAGTTAACACATAGACGTGAGGTATAGTTTACTGTGGTGTGTGGAGCTAAGAATACCTCTGGAATGTGAGCTTTATATTTTTTTCAGTAGATTTGCCTTCAGTTATGTTGATGAAATCGTTGGGTATTTCAGATATTCAGAGATTTCAGATTCAGGTTCGTCAGAACTTCCTGTACCTTTTGGTCGCAGAATTAATGAGAACGGTGGCATTCCTTATTTAGTTAAGTTACCCTGTAGATGTTTTGTCTTGTGGAAAAGTGTCCTCCACTTGGGTTTTTCTTTCTCTGGTACCTGAAATGTCATTGTCCTTATAGCACTCATTTTGAATGCCCATCCTGCAATTTGGCGCTAAAAAGTGGTAGAAAATTCAAAATTAATTTCACATTCAAGGTAGGATTCGAAGAGAAGTACTTAGATGTAAAAATAAACATCTATCTAGTGGCATTGACAGAATAAAGGGAAAGAGAAGACAAAAATTATGAGTATGACCCAGAAGCGGAAAATAATGATAGAAGGAAGAGTAGACAGAAGTGATAGAAGAAAAGAAGATAGCCAAGAGGTACTCTTCCTTTTGTCTTTACGGGCATACTCAAACGATTTTAAGCTTGATGACCAGAAAGGTGCCAATTTATTTTGTGCCTTATCAACTGAAAATTTTAATTGAAATGTCCCGTTGACTTCAAATTGGATATCCACTAGATAAAACTTTCTGTTTTTACATCTATGGAAATACCAAATTTGGCTGTTTTCATAATTTTTTTTCTGAAACTATAAAACAGTAAAATTTGGTGTTTTGTGTCCTTGATAAAGCAATAATGAAATAAATTGCAAATGTGAAATGATTTTTTATTCATTCTTATATTTGTACAAGTTGTACTAGCAATGGCCAGCGTAATTGTTATACTTGGAGTAGGTATTGTTATTTATTATATATTGCACATTCCTAAATTAACAAAATTAGAAGACAGAACAATTTTAAATACTCACATATAATTTGCCAGTATGTAAAATTGAATTGAAAAAATAACAGATATAGGAACGATTCCACAATAATTAGCCTTTTAGAATATACGACTTGTCACCTATTCATAACAAAATTATTGTACTAACATATATAAACCATTCACTTATTATTGCTATCAAGTAGGCGTTGGAAGTCTAACTTTGACATTGCTCTCAACATGTGGCGAAAAGAGAGAGGTATAAAAAAATGAAGGTTTCAAAAGTAACGAGACGCCAAAAATAAGTGAATGAGGTATATTTATGATTTTTCTTAAGTACACATTTAAAAAAAATATATTATTACGGGTTATTGTGGTCTATTTATAGTCTCAGTAACTAGGGTGAGATTGATAGTGTATGGGGGCGGACCAGTATCCGGTAGAGTCTCTCGGGATCGTTCTGTCTCTTCAGACGGGATATCGCTTTGGTCTACTTTGACGACTTCATCATATTTTGGTGGTTCTTCTGAGCAATATACTACAGAAATGGGGATAATAAGAATTTATCAAACCTTTACCATATAGAACAAAACTTACATGAATACGGTGGTGGTGCTGCTGGAAAAACACCCCCGCTAGTTGCATTACTGAACGCGGGGTTTATGTAGATTTCAGTGAATGAGTCCGCAGATCTTCTTCTCCTCTCATTTTCTCGACGTCGGGCTATACGTTCTAAAATATTATTGACAAATTATGAGAATTTTTGATATTTTGTAGTTCTTTCAGACTAACGCTCAAAAACCGCGTTTTGACTTATCTTTATTACTCTAAAATACAATACTTACCAGCTAGAAGACGTTCCCTGTCATAAGTCTGTTTTATTTTCTGCAATAGGCCACAAAATGACACTATGAAGATAAATATCAAGGCTCCTAGGAGGATTAGTTCAAAGGCCATTCTGAAATGAAAATTTTAAATAAGTTTAAAGCGTACAATAAGAATAGAATTTGCTTGTAATAATTGGCTACCAATCTATACCAGCAGCCTGCTCATTTAACGTTTTGTTGTCTCTTGAATATTTAGATGTATATAGGGGGTGTTAATTTGAAAACATCATTTTGTATGCTGTGAAATCTCAAAAGAAAAGAATGGAGGAACAACAGTCCATTTACTTTAATTGTATCATTCTTTTTTTGTAAAAAATTTATAGCTTTCTAGGTGACATTTTCCAATGAACATGGTACATAATGATATTTCCAACATCAACGGGATATGAGCTATATAACAAAGAGTTTATGGCTGGTTGTTTGTAGTGTATATTACCCTTATTGCTACTGCTTTGGATGTGACACATCCGCCCATTGACAGCTTTCCCTGCACTAATGTTGGGGAAATTGAATTTGAGATTAGTGTAGAGCAAGTCTTTATTATCAAGTAACTACGAGACAAATGACTACAAGAGCTCTTACTAAAATGACATGTTTTATTATGTGTGGCCATTAGAATCAGGTAAATATCGCAATAAATATAATGATAGTTAACGCAGATGAATTGGTGAAGCAGATAAGGATAAGCATATAAACGTGCGATGATATGAAAGAAAACAGTAAAAGACAATAAATGCAAGTTGCTATACTTTAGAAGGTTCCTGTAGATATCTACTTCTTCTAGCAGGTCTCAACTACTTTTTTGATATGGTTGGAATTTAAACCTTTTTCTTCTTTTTGGTTTATCGTAGGTCCAAGACATGCGTATTTAGTAATTTCAATAATAACGCCTTTTAAAGTTTTGTAACCATTTTTAAGGAGAATAACTCAGTTTATTTTTTTATTAAATTCTCTTTTGTTATTGTAACGAGGCAGTTATTGTAACGATGCGTAGGTGGAGTATTTCTAGATCTTAGACGTTTTGTTATCCAAGGTTTAACATTCCTGCCCGACCTCTTAGTTTAGGACTTTTCTGACTCTTAATATGAAAGTGCTGAATAAACTTTAACAATTTTGAAATGTCTTTATATCTCTATCTTTGATCTTGCGGTAACACAGAGAGGATGTTTCAGGAAAAAGTTCTCATCTTAGTCCCACTTGAATAAACTTTAGAACTTTTGAAAACTATTTTTTTCTCAATCTTTTCGATTATCGATTACAAGGAGATGACAAGTTTCAAGATGAAGAAGCTTATCTTCGCCCCCCCCCCCTTCGCAGAATTTACATCAACTTATCTAAAAGTTTTCTTTCTTTTTTTCTCTCTCTCTTCAATGTCACAGTAGCAATGAGCGAACTAGTAAAAGGAAGAACCTAAAGGCCTAGAAATAACTAAGAACTAAGAAGAATAAATTTATTTATTTTTTAATTTTTCGTTTTTTTCTTCTTTTTTTGATATTAAGGCTTGTTTCCTAGAAGGCAAGTTTCAAAAGAAAAACCTTACTTTTCCTCCCTCTTCCCGTATAAAACTCAAAATATTTGATGAATTTACCAGGGCTAATAAAACGACTCATTTTCGAGATAAATGTTTGTTCGCTTAGTCAACAGCTCAGTACTATTATAAGCTCTAAGCAAAATTATTTTTCGTTCTTTTTCAATAGCTAACCCTTTTATGCAATAAAAAAATCTGGGACACCCGATAAACAAGCGTAAGCAATAAGGTACTTTAAAGATTAGTAGTACTTTAAACGTAAACACTTGTACTTCTTTCAGCCTTGACAATAACCCGAAATAAACAAAACAGTGGAAATATTTTTCAGACGCTCTGCAGACGTTAGGTTAAGCCTATTAAAAGCAAATTACACACAGTAAGTTAATAATATAAAAGACATGGATTAGATAAAATTTAATGTAAAAGCAGATGGATCAGACAAATGTTAAAAGGTGACAACACTAACACAGTAAGGGAATATTTGGAAAAGATAAAGAAGTAATGGAACAATCATTTGGTATTTTGTTTACGGTGTCTTAATACCCTAAATTCTACTCATTTTCTTTAATATATTTTCATAAATGCAAAAGGATTATATGGCCTTTTATAGGCTATAATATTTCAATTTTATAAGCATAATAATAATTATAGAAATGGAAATATTGTTAAGTTTTGCTATCAAAAACTGAAATATATTATCAAATAGTCGATTATTATCTCCCAGACATGAAATTGAGTATGCTATAAATAAATGTTATTAGTGCCTAAGCAGAGAAAGTAGAATGTGACAAACATTCCTTTTAATAGTTCTTAGATCAGCAGTAGTAAATGAAATAGAGATACTTCTTACCAGCCTACGATTCTCTGGAAGACACAACTTTGTACATGAAATCACTCTTCAGCAAAATGTGACCTCCTTATCTGCTTTGTCATTGTTATCAACCCAATTTCACCAATTTTACGTCTCATTTTCAAGGGCTGTAGACGTTACTATGGGACACCACAAGCGAAACAAATGCTACAGGCACAAACACAAACATGACATTTCACAAGTTCACAAATAAACACCAAATGATATTTTGGTTACGTACTTGGAAAAGCGGTCGCAGGTTCCTCATTACTCGCCGAGAAGATTGATTTTCGTTAAATTTTGCTGATAAGATAGTGAGTGGCTCGATTGGTGACGTACATACATTGTTTTATTACAGGTATATTAAAAACCAGGCACGTAATTAACGGATTATTGGTAACACCCCTAAATCTTTGCCAGTAATCTATAGTTCTTCGATTGCGTTTCCAGAGTAAGCTAAAGAAGAAATTAATTGTTTTGGTAAACTCGCTACTGCAATCAAAATGGGTACTTACTTTAACTTTACATGACTATTCCTGGAAGCTTTTGATTACAACGCGTATTTCAAATAAACCCATGCGCACTTAATAAGAATTTCCCGAAAACTAGTTATCGTTATCATCAATCATCTAAAGCGGGCAAAATTATACTTTCTGCGATTTTATTATACTTATAGTCAAGTCTAATAATTGCAGCACTACGTTTAGTGTTTAAATAATGATATGCCTGTTGTCTTAACTCATACCCGCTTTGTTTAAATTCATGTTATCTGTCGTAGAGTTTATGATTAGGTTTGTCATTGTTTTAAAACGACCGGTGAAACAAACATGTTTTTTTGTCCTGTTCTCTCATCTCTACTCTTGGTGGTGTGAATCGAGACCAATAGCAGACGTTTTTTGACCACATAAAGGGACATCAAACATTTCTTCTTCTGTACATTTCCTCTCAATGGTCAATGAGGTGCTACTTTGGACTGCTGACACTGTCGAACCATACCATCACATCAGGTTCATTTTAAGTCATGATGGATGGTTTCTTTTCTAGGTCAGCGTCATCTTTCCATCTTTAGCTTGAGTGTTAGTAGATGGTATTTGTCATTACGTATCACCCAACTAAATTAGCTAGGAAATACCTTACCAAAACATCGGTCAAAAACCATGAAAAATTAGGTGTATGGATTTCAAAAAGAGAAGGTACAAGAATGAAGAGGCAGGCAACATATATAAAGAGCAATCAGATCAATCAAAAAAATCAATCTAAACATCAGCAAATCGTCCTTGCTCAATCCGCAACATCCCTGTTTACCTTTGACTAAACAAAATGCTCTTCTCAGTAGGTTTTTCACTTCAACACATCAGAAGGTACAAGAATGAATAGGTAACATATAAAGTTTAAACAAATATGATCAGATAAAGTAAAAACAAAAGTAAGTAACGATCAGGAAAATCAAAAAGTAAAAGAACGAAAAAACAATACATTTAAAGTTTTAATCAATTTTATCAGATAAAGTAGAGAAAAATGATCACGAAAATGAAAAGCTCATCAAAAAATCAAAAATAAATACACTCAATAAAGACAATGGAAGTCCAAGATGTTTCGCTTAATAGTACATCATTGTCTACCACCTTTAAACAAACGTTAGAAAACCGGTACGGATCTGGTATTAGCGAGAAATTTAGAAGTTACGAGAAAGCAAAGATCAAGCTTACCAAGGAGGAAGAACACATCCACTTTCTTTGCTCAGAGTGGAACAGCCACATCATTCCAGTCGGTTTTTGTTTAAAATCACCAACTCCTGGTGATTGAGCTCGCCGCATTCTGGACAGGCCCAGCCATGGAATTATTCACTCCTAAATCAGCTACCACAGATGGAAAAAATCACACACCCATTTTCCAGACAATAGATAATTCATACATCAAAGTGAAAGAGAAGCTGGCCAAAAAGCACAATGACAAGTTTAGTAGAAAGGAAGGAGACAACAATCGACCACCACCAGCAAGGCCAGAGAACAATAGTCAACATGCCATCGACCATCTTGAGTTCCACTGGAGAAAAACATCTGAGCAAAGGATTGAACTTTGCAATTGCTCCAAAGTCAACTCCATTGCTTGACAGAATAAGTGCTGTAGAATCAATGACACTTCAGGGGCCACAGAGAGAAGAACTCAAGTGAAAAGTCAGAACGCTATCGGGCAAACCACAACACCCACAGAGAAATATCACAAAAGAACAGAGAAAGCCACGAGAAAACTGCAGAGGGACAAATCAATCAAAATCCTTCCAGCTGACAAAGGAAATGCGTCGTCATGGATGCCACACAGTATAACGAGAAGATACAGGAGATTCTGTCGAAAGGTAAGTATAAAATAATACATAATGACCCGACTAAAAGAGTTGAAAAACAAATCTACAGGAGGTCTCTTCCTCCTCACCATAGTAAACCACCACATCTCTATGGATTACCAACTCACAAAACAACTATGCCCCTAAGGCCAATCGCAAGCTTAAGAGACTCGCCAATCAGTTCTCAACCTTTGGTTGGAAAACAGCTTGCTTAGTATCCCCCGAAACTAGAATGCAGATGGGTTGATCGACAAATTGGTGACCAGCTACTCTTTACACTTCGTTCTGGTTCCGGAAACCTGCGAGGTACAGAGCAATATGGGCTGCTTTTCCAACTGAGAGCCATCTGTTGAAAGGTAAGTATAAAATAATACATAATGACCCGACTAAAAGAGTTGAAGGACAAATCTACAGGAGGTCTCTTCCTCCACACCATAGTAAACCACCACATCTCTATGGATTACCAACTCACAAAACAACTATGCCCCTAAGGCCAATCGCAAGCTCCAGAGACTCGCCAATCAGTTCTCAACCTTTGGTTGGAAAACAACTTGCTTAGTAGACCCCGAAACTAGAATGCAGATGGGTTGATCGACAAATTGGTGACCAGCTACTCTTTACACTTCGTTCTGGTTCCGAAAACCTGCGAGGTACAGAGCAATATGGGCTGCTTTTCGAACTGAGAGCCATCTGTGATGCAGTATTAGATCTAATACGCTGGCGGATGTCGCCTGCTCCTGCACTGTACAACATCTCGCCGCTCTTCCGTAGATTTTTGGCTTTAAGCCGCGAACTCCCTGTCTCTAATTTGTCGACCAACCAAAGCTGTACTGATGAGAGGTAGACCCTAAAACTATGCAGATGGGTTGATCGACAAATGGTGACCACCTACTCTTTGAATAATCTTTTGAGTAGGTCTGAAGAGAGAGAGAGAGAGATTGTGAATGTTTTGTAAGGTACTCTTTCTGAGGGAAACAGGAACATAAGATTGAATTGAGTCAGGTGAAATGTTACAATAATTAGTGCATTCTGAGCCATCAAGTAGCACTCTCTGTAACTTTAATGACGAATCAGAAGGTTGAGTAAATGGGCCAGTTTAGGACTTACTGTCCCGATCTTGAAGTAATTTCCTGCATTACTAAAGGTCTCATTTAACTTTGAAGTACATAAAATGAGCATAGAAAGGTGCATTCTTTAACTGCATTTTTGAGAAAACGTCTGTAAAACTTGATTATATCTAAAAAACATTTTATGACGGAGAGTTTAAGCGTACTGCAATTAAGTTCTGAACTACTGCGACTCGTTCTCGAAATCGTTGGATTTCCATATCATTTATCAATGAGCCTATATAAATAGGCAATCTCCTGAGCAAAGTGACACATGAAAATGAGTTCAAAATTCAAAACACACAGCGTGATATTGAGAGTTTTTGAGCGATCTTCAAGAGCGGTAAAAAAGTGTTGATAAGGTCTAGAGTTGAAAGCGCTTTGCTATGTAGTCTGTAAACAAAATCTTGGATTTGAACTATTGGATTCTAATCTGCACACTGCGAGATTCTTCCGTTTGTAGTTTCTGGGTGGTCTCCAATCACCCTGCTTTTTAGGCACTAGAGTTAATGGGCTAGAGTTAATGGGCTTACAAACTATTTGAAAAACTGAAAATACCTTGTCCTACCATGGAATTAAATTCTGCTTTAGCAGGTTTTGAGCTTGTTTAGTGTTAATCTTCTAGGCCGTTGTGCGACAGGTTTCAGCCCACCAGCTTTGTCATATCTACAAATTCATTTAAAAAATTTTGGCCGAGCTAGGAGAAGAGCGGCGGATAGTCAAAGAAAAAAGAGCGAAGGCGCACAGAGTACTGAACAGATCGAAAAACAAATGATCAATAGAAAATCACAGTGACACCATCCCCCAATCTTCAACTACCGTCAAAGCAACAAACATAAGTATTCAAGAGAAACCTTCTCGCCTAGATGACTATTCTACGAAAGACGCTTCTAATAAAGAGTGTTACAAGAATCCCCCATGGAGCGGCAAGCTGAAATGAGTATTACTAGAGCCTAAAAGAAAACAGAGACAACAACATACACGATAAGAATAAACATTTGAATAAAGCCAAAGAGTGGCATGTGGTGGCAACACGACACATTCATGTCTCTGGACTTGGACAATAAAAATATCGTATCAGACACAAGTAGAGACTCAAACAAGCGGCGCTATGTGGAACTCAAAATTGGAATGAAGTTTTTGGACGCAACTGAAGATCCCAAAAAAATCAAACTACATGACCATAAAAAAGTTTCAGAGAGGCGGGATTCTAAGGACAGCACTAAGAGCGTGAAAAAGAGTAAGCATAAAAACCATACTTTGACGAATAGAGGCAATAGGAGGAAAGATAAGGAGCGAGAAGAAAGACTTGAGAAGAAACTTAGGAAGAATAAATTCGAAAATAAGGACGAAGATGGCAAGGAGTTTACCGCAGGAGGCCATCACTCTTCTCGAACCTGTTCCTTCTGAATAATAAATTCTTTCCTCACAATAAGTTTCTTAATTTTGGAGTCAACAACTGTCTACAATGTTAAAAAAAAATCAGCTCTTAAAATTACTTAAAATAAATACGCACTTGATGGGACATCAAAGGTAGAGATCCAGTGTTAAAAGCTTTCCGGCATACGTCTCTTATAGCCAGAAACTACTGAATCAGTCAAACAAAAGTGGAATCCAGGAACTTCTGTTATGGATCTATCTGTTATCTATATCTGTTATGGACTAAATTTTTTAATTAATGCGCAATGTCGTCACCAAACTATTTTAACATGAGAAAGTACCACCAATGCTTCTTATAGCTTGAACGTCTTCCAGGAGCAAGGCGCCTCACATCTTTTAGCTTTTGCTCCAAATTGATAATGATAGGAACTATCATTAGAGTTACCTGATCCTGTGATATAGGTTATAAGGGAATCCAGGTCTTGAGGAATAGCTTTGTGGTTGCTCCTTCAAGCTTCGTTAAAAGGTTTAGTTTGAGTACCTTAACTTTTGACGTGAGGGGTAGTAATTTGATCATGAAGATCCTCTAAATTCTCCATAGGGCTTGATGGGGACTCTTGTGTAATGTCTGACTGTTTTTGTGGCAAACACCAAAACCGACTAACTTGTCTGCGGTAATCGCTAACTTTTCTAGCAGAGTATCTGTACTAGCAACCAAAATCTGTTTCATTCTGCACCCATTTGATCCAGAAACAAAGCTTTTAAAATTGGGAGTTTGAAGACTTGCCTTCTGCTTAATTTGTCATTCAAAGTAGCTTAAAAATCCGATGGCTCATCTTCATCTTGAAGAACAACAGAATAGCAGGACAGGTGCTTTTCACAACAGGAAAAACCTGCCAGGAGGTGGAAAAACTTGCCAGGAGGTTGCAAAGGTTAATGGACGAAGGGAGACCAGTGATATAAGATTTTAAAGTTTCTGAGTTTTGTTACAAAGTCGATGGCAAGCGAAACGCGTAATGAATGCAAAAGGCAACTTACATTAAATTTTTTTTGCTCACTATAATGGCATTATTACAGGCTGATTATTTTGTGCAAAGTTAAACAATATAAAACTGCTAGTATGATAATTGATAAACATCTTTTAAGGATTATGAATAGCATCCAGTAGAGCTCGACAAATCGATAAAGAATATATGAGTGCTGTACAATAAATTGTAAACTCAGTTTAAAATCTCCATATAACTTGGAATTAAATCAGAAAAATGTGCAGCAATCTTCATCTTCTGAGATCGAATTATGTTTACCTGAGAATTTGTTAAGGGTGGATAACAAAAAAAAAATAGTGTCGTCACAGAGGAGCTCTTCAGAAAGACTTAATGGAGAATCGACTCAAAGTTTAATGGAGTTTTTGCAAATGGAGTGTGATAATGACCAGCACATTTAACCGACTTACGAGTGAAAGCTTTGAACTACCTAGGACATCTTTTTAAAAGTGCAGAGAACTTCAAAATGATCTTCTGCTGCTCCACTGCTCGTTACGGAATTCTTTTTGCCAGACACGTAGTTGCTTGCTGATTCATATACTGGACATCAGGGTAACTACAAAATAACATTTTTTTTTGAAAGAACAAATTTTAAATTGTCAAGTATTCTAAAGCATAAAACTTCCTTTCGAAGAAAAGTTGCCAATTTTAATTAGACAGAGTGGTTGTTCTTGCTGCCTTAAGTTAAAGAAAACCTACTGCTTGAACACAATGTGTCATCCTTCAATGTCATCCTCCATAAGTAGATCCTCCAAAGCAGAGGAGTAAGAGGAGTAGAGAATTGAACTATGTAAAAACGTCTTTTTTGCAAAGCTTCACAAACCAAAATAGAGGTTCAGGCACTTCCAAGAGAGTGAGAGTGTTATTGGACTCTGGTTTCCAAAAGTTATATGTGTTGCTGTCGATGTCTAACGAAACGGGGTACCGGTCGAAAAGGAAAAAAATCCTGTACTTTGTTTGTTTGTAGTTAGCACAGAAATTTCACAGTTGTTAAGATATTAGAGTAAACAGTATTAAAGATGAATTTGTTTTAGAAGTTTTGGATCAGCCAACCATTCATGTAGAAGTTCTTCACTATTTAAAGGTGCTTGGATATCTCAGCACACCGAGGTAGCCATCATCTTGTCGGAATTTATAGAACCTGCTCCGACTGGTTAATCTGATTTATTAATTTGAACCGATTTCCTAGAAAGATTATACCTAAGGCGCAAATGTTAATGTAGTTAGATTGCATTTTTTTACATATATCGTTGTAAGCTAGATTTCTTCATTTGATAATCCTATAGGGGATTCTACCCAAGGACCACGAGCCTCCACCCGATGCAGATTCCATAGAAGTTAAGCACCTAGAAATTTTGTTTTTTTTGGGTGGCAATGTTACTCTCCAGTGGCCCTCCAAAACATATAGATGTGGCTGAATATGGAACCACTTGTTTTCCAAAAAGGATAACAAACGTCAATCTTTGATGTCGAAGTATCTACCACTGCCCAATGATAGCAGTTGCAAGGCCTCTAAATTAGCCAAGCAGCCAGTTTTTTGGAGTCAGTAGCATAATGATCTTCTTCCTCAGAAACAGACTCAGCTTGGCGCTAGCCTTACGGCAATTGGGATGATGGTTTCAAAGTTTCAAGGTAATGAAAGACACTTTATCTGGGATCCCCTCTGGAGAATAATTATTTATAAGGGCTGAAGACCCTTATGAGGAAGAATTATGATTTGTAATGGGTAAGATAGAAAGTCAGTTAGCGAACTTGTTCTTATTGGGTACGAAATTTTATTGAGAGAATAGCCGAAAAATTGCTGTGCTCTGACAACCAAAAGCGTAGATGTGCGGCTCAGAAATTGAACCTCTACAAAGAGGCTCAATTTGAAAAGGGTAAGCAGAAAGCGATTTGTTATTGTATTAAGTTCTAGTGGAACATAGAGTTGGTTGTAAGTTTAGAATAGTTAAGACAGAACTAGTTAAGGAGACTCCAAGATAATCGCGAAGAGATTCACGTTACGTAGTTACGAATTCGTTTCAGCTACAAACTTACAACCGAACATCAATTGAATACTCCATACATACTTCTGTAAGGAAACATTATATTTCATATTTTGAGATTATTAATTCATATTACAAAAATAGCTTATGAAATCTAACTGACTATTTACACACTCAACTCCTGTTTCTATTGCAATCAATCAATAGAAGACTACTATTTCGTAGTAATTAAACTCTACTGGGACATATCACAATTGTTTTAGTTAAATGTAACTAGCAGAAATATAGTAATTATCTAATATATATTTTACTATAATACTTTTATGCAAATAAGAATGTCTTGAGATAGAAGACTTCGTACGCTTCGAATATGGTACAATAGTAATGGAAGCATATTATAGCAATCTTACATGAAATAATAATATCTTAAACATGTTTCAAGCATCTATCACCCATCACCACGTGCAACACTCATTCACACCTTACACATCCACGTTTATATATTTACAATTCAAAACTCAAAAAAATTGAGCTTCTCTTGCAAATATCTCAGCTCCTTCAGCTTTCTTCCAACGGAATCCAAAGTAGATTATGGATCATTACCTACTCTATGTTATTCAGTCGTTTGGCTTGGCACTGCAGGAACCACCACCGTCGTGGTGGTGGTACTGGTGCTCGATTGGGGTTGAGGTCGGGTGTTGTTGGGCTGTTCAGCCTGGAACGTTTGAAGTGACTTGCTCTGGGCCATGGCTATTTTGATGGCTTCCTCATATGAGGGCGGAGCTACAAAAGAGAAATATTAGATATTTGATTCTAATGAAAAACTTATATATTAAGATTTTATTGAACTTATTATATTATAGATTGCATGTCAAGAAGTATTTCTTTAATATGAGTACCTTGCGTTCATTAGAAAACGTCATCTACAAGGCTATGAATTTTTGACCGAAAGGATGACATAACCGTAGTAAACGGACTTCTTTCTTTAGACACTTCATAGCCAACTAAATGACGATTTCAAAATGAACACCCTTTATTTTGTATTGGCAAGGAACTGGAAAAATATGATGTAAATAAGCATGCAGTAGTTTTGTTCAAAAAATCCAATTTATGCTTAAAAAACCATCTCACGCCTCGATTAACTTGGAAATTTAGCTACATCCTATCGTCTTAGGAAAAATGGTTTTCTGGAGCATAATTGGTGGGGTTCATGTTCCTTCATTACACCTATTTAAAAAACAAAAGATATGCAGCTAAGATAAAGACTTAGGTTGGAGCTGAAGAAATGTAAAAGAACTGAATGTGAAAATAAACCTAAGAAACAGGTAGATGATGTCAAGATGGTGGAAGAGCTGCTTAGACAGAAAACTTTCTGAAATAACCAGTTGCACAAGTGCGTTTTCTAAACCTCAAGGTATCTTAATTTCCTGGAAAAATACAACATCTTCCAGGAAATAAAGTTTATTAAATGATTAAATTTCATTCTTCTACGAATTGATTGCAAACTCGCAAAGCATAGATGCAAGACCTAAATTACCTTAAATTAGGATTGAAAGCATCAATGTAAGCTGGGAGAGGATAAATTGTGCGTTGTTTGAACTGATTCAACTTGGAATTAAAACCTAAATTTTTTAATCTTGTGTTCCGCAGGAATGTTATAGGAATTTTATATTTAAGCATTGAATTCTTGCATAACTTAAATGTTTGCAATGAAAGTTATCTCAAGATCTATGCGACAAAAACTTACCATCGTCATACTTCGGTGGTTTGTTCAACTCGTTCGAGATGCTAATGTGCTCCACTGAGAGGTAAGCATCAGGGAATTGGTGAGGCTGACCTTGAACCCTGCTACTTATATTGTAGACACCGTTCTCCTCTTGTTGTGCTGTAACAAAAAAACTATGTTAAAAGGAAAATATTTAAATAAACAATTATTTAATAAAAAATTGAAAAAGAAAAAAAAATAACAAAAACTTTTTTTTTAAAAGAGGTTGGAGATGTTATCTTGAAAAGTGCGACATCTCCAATCGAAGAAATAGTAAGATGATTGTTGGCAGGCAATACCCAATAATCTTCATATACCAGTTCTTCATATAAGGAGTAAAATTAACCTGCTCGTGTTGAGACATGTATTTCCGGCTGATTTTAAGATCGTAAAGTTTCGTGTGTCCAGTAAAGTGACAATGGTTGACGTAGAAGATAGTACACAAACTTTGGATGGTAGTTCTTTCTAAGAGCATCCAGGAAATGAAGATCAAAAAGGGCACAAAATTGTTCGCTTAAAAAGGTCCGTTAAAATGCACAAACCGATCATTAGGGGAGTTAAAAAAAATTCACTTAGTCTTTAACTGGAGAGTCGACTATAGTCTCTTTGCTTAAGGAGTTTGCAGGGCAAAATGAATTTCTGTCTTTAAAATAATTAAAGCCGGCTCATGCAGGCGTCAATGATTGAATAAACAGGTTGAGGCACAGAACAACTATTGGGAAGTGTAACAAAGCTTTGTGAAGCCTACAAAGAACTATAGTGTGAGAAGCCTGCAAAGAACTACTACTGAGTAAGGAGAGGTGAGAAGTGAGATTTCCATAAGATAAACAAATTGCCAAGTCAAGCAGGATTAGTTTCATGCAGGTCTTGTCTTGATCATTGTTCACATTGTCACATTGTTACGTTTTAAATTTACTGTTTAGCCTGGCCATTAGGGTACGCTATAGATATAAAAAAAAAACACATATTAGGAGTGTATGGGTGGATTACTAGATTAAGCTAGATTACTTAATTAATATCTAAAGCCCTTAAATTTTAACAAAATGTAGTTTCAATACAAATCCGTATATTACTTTAACACAAATTGACTATCGATCGTGACCACTTTTTGTTAAAACCATGAAAACCACTGACCATAACTGAAAGCAACAAATAGTGTCTACATAAAGATTAAGTAAATGACTTCATTTTCGCTGACACTTTCAGGTGGTAACGGGAACATCGATTATTGGTAAACAATAACAAATCCTTGGGAAATAAACACTGTTAGGAAATTTAACTTTGCAAGACAAAACTAAGTGAATAAAAGCGGACATACCCAAAAGTATAATCCCAGTAATGGGTTCATAGTCACGAATAGCCCTTTCGTGCTGCTTCAGCTTCCACTGTATGTAAACGTATAGACAAAATAAACCAAACACAATGAAAATGAACCAAAACTCGAACATGATCACTCAAGAAACCATAAACATTTAACTTACGTGCCTAAAATCTTACATAAAATTATTTATATATCGTCGAGAGAGTAAATAAATCACAACCTTCTCTGATAAAAGCTCCTATTATAAGTAGGCTGCCATAGTTACGAACAAACATTGTTTTCTGCAAAGAGATAAACTCACTATTCGAACCGGAGGTTTTTTCCATAAATAATGGAACTTGTTTCGGTTATGGATTACAAGGTGTTAACAAAGCAAAATAACACAATTATTATTAGTACTCGACATGTATGTGTTCAGTCAGGTGCCAGCTATTTGCCGAATGCGGTTTGCATCTGAGAAAACAATGCGGGGGACTGTGGTACCCAGACATCGATGTTAAAAATATAACAAAACGAACTATTCCAATAGCCAAATTATTGTTGCTAATTAATTGCGGGTTCGACACGCAGTTGCTGGAGGTCAATCTGAAAAATATTCCCTCATCATTAAATTTGAAAACATTACAGTCTATAATACGTTTGAGTATGTTGTTTTAGAGATTTTTTTTAGGCCACTTGGTAAATAAAATTCCAATCCAATATTATTACACGATTGTAGTCGGACAAGTTTACGTCAAGTGCACATAAACACGGGTTTTTTAATGATGTTGGTTTGTTAATTGCTAGGTGAAACACCAAGTTGCTTGGTGGGATTTCGATAAGACTTCCAAACTCAATGGAAATAATGGTATACAAAAAAAAATAATTGTTTATGCAAATAGATGGTAAGCAAAGTTTTGAATCTATGGTTTCCACTTTGTGTATTGTGGTTTCCACGTCATGTTACTTAATACATTATAGGCCTTAAAACAACGATCAGATGAAATTAATATATTATGTAATAGTTTTTCCAAATTTGCCAAATGTTTTGGAATTTTGAATAGCCCATTACTTCTTAAACGGTTCTAAAACCATACCTGGTCACGCTTTTAAAACCAGAAAAGTTTGCTTTGATATCATATTGAGCTTTTATCTTATCACTGGCAATCTCTATCATTGCTGGAACATTTGGTGAATTGTCTATAGAGACATCTACATCTCTTAAATTTGCCCCCTTACCATTTTAGCCAAATATTGCTCCATAGTCCTAAAAACCTTTCAAGAATGCCGTTTGATTGTGGATGCAATGGAGCAATTTGCGTTTTTCGAATCTCCAGTATTTCCACATATTAAAGAAATGAGATTCAAAATTGCCAAAATTAAATACCTACAATTCCACTGACACTAAATCAGCTGAAGAACTGTTCTTTTAGTAGTTTGGTAACGGTAGCTGCCTCCTAGAATCTAACGTCTTCACAGCTGTTAACACAGTAGAACCGTTCACAAAGCTTTGCCAAAGTCTTGTTTTACCCATTTTGCACCTTGGGTTTCATTGCAGATTAGCGGCAAAATAGAGGTTTTGGGATATTTTGTTCCTTACATCACAAATGGTTTTAAAACGCCCTTTTGGGTGTTTAAAAAATTCAATATTTCTGGATTTTTTTTTCAACATTTCTCTATTTTGCCTAAAAGACTTTTGTAGGCTATATGAGTGTCAAGGTAATTTTGAAACGATTTCTAGTAAATTCTCAGGGTCTGCAATCCCTGCTCTGGCGGATAGTTCTTTTCTCTCTCTCTGTTCTCTAGATGTTTCTTTTATCTTTCTGCTCCCCATTTCTCGCTCATTCCGATCTTATTTTTTCCTCTTCCAGATTTGCCGCCTACTAAACCTTTCAAAAATGCCATTTCATTGTAGATGCAATGGAACAGTTTGACTTTTTCAAATCCCCAGTATTTCTACATATTTAAAGAAATGAGATTTAAAATTGCGATTTAATTTAATCACAAAAATTAAATACAATTCCAATAACCCCAAACCTGCTGAAGAACTGTTCCTTTAGCAGTTTAGTAACGTTAGCTGCCTCCTAGAATCTAACGTCTTCACAGCTCTTAATCCAGTAGAACCGTTCTCAAAGCCTTGCCAAAGGCCTATTTAACCCATTTTGTACCAAATGTTTCATTCCAGATTTGTGCCAAAACAGAGGATTTGATATATTTTGCTCCTTACATCACAAATAATTTTTAAACGCCCTTTGGGGCACCTCAAAAATTCTTCTATACTTCTGGATTTTTTTTTTCAACTTTTCTTCTCCATTTTGCCTGAAAGAGTTTTGTAGACTATTTGAGTGTCAAGGTAATTTTGAAATGATTTCTAGTAAATTCTCAGGGTCTGCAATCCCTGCTCTGGACGCATCTTCTCTTGATCTTTCTTTTCCTCTAGATGTTTCTTTTTCATCTTTCTGTTTCCCATTTCTCACTCATTCCGATCTTATAAGCATTTTTTCCTCTTCCATATTTTGCGCCTTTCTCGTCTTTTTTAATTTTTCTTTGATATTTCTTTTCCATTTCCTGCCTTTCTTTTTCTTGTTCTCCATTCATTTTCTTCTTTTAAACTCTTGAACTGCTAAAGTTATTTTCTTTAATCCATTGCTTAATTCAACCAACGCTTAATGATTTTTTAAAAGTGAAAAGCAGAGCCAAAACAAACATATAAAACAGTATCAAAGTTGTCGAATTAAGTGGAGCTGAGAGCTTTATCCAGTGAAATCGTTTAGTTGAAAAAAATTAAAGCTTACAGTTATCTAATATTTAATAGCAGATTGCACCAAACATTTACTGATTATTAACCAACACTTCCAGCAAGCTTGAACAACTACAGTTTACTGTTCCTCTAAAAAAGAAAACTTGTGTACAAATCTAAATTATTCAGTTGTACAGTAGAAAATGATGTAGGCTGAGCATTATCAGAATTAGTTAATAACAGGGCCTGAACTCATTAATTTGTTAATCTAAACTGAACTCACTTGAACTAACCTAAACTAACCTACTTTTATATCAGGTGTCACATCCGTCTGAGGCTCCATATCCTAGAGAAGAATCGACTGGAGACAAAATGGTTGCAGATGCTTTAGGAAAGTTACATGCTTTATAAAGAAATGTATGTTGTTTCAGGTTAGAAAGGCCATTTCTGCAATTGCCTGCCGAAGTTTCGACTTTCTTACGTTTTTTTGTAAGGCTATATAAGATACAAGAGAGGGTGGTATGGAGAGTAATATTTAAAGTAACATACAGACTTTAATTTGAAGATTTTTTTGGAGAATGGAGCAAAATAAAAACGTTAAATCTGTCAACAATTCGCAGCATGTTACCTCGTCCTAAGTGTCCCTTAATTTACTCATTACAACGATAACAACGAGCAAAAAGTTGAAGTAGAAGTTTAGTTTTTTCCTTTTACAAGTGTATACTGCAATTCATAACATATCAGAAATCAAGAACCAGTCATTATGAAATACATGCACTTCGTACAACATAAATAACAAAAAAGTGCTATGCAACACATCCTAACCAATTCCACACACATCTTCTGTCGTTTTATGAATTTCACAAAAAAACATACAAAAAACAACCTGAGCATGTTTTGGAAAGAGCGAAAAAGAGGGGAAAAATAGTAAAAGAGTCTGTGGTACTCTTTTTGGTAAAATTGCTTTTAGTGCCTTATTTATAATCTCAGTTTGCTGAAGGTAACCTTACGAAGTAAAGAATCGCTCTTTGTTTTTCAATATACACACCACACTTCAATTCCGTTGTTTTGAGGTTTCTGCTTTGATGAATTCTGCTTTAAGGCTACAAACGGAAAAAGAAGCAGATTTTTGACCATTTACTTAAAAAAAAATCAGAGAAGGAGCCACCTATACGAGCTCCCAATTTAATAGCTACAAGAAGCTCTCCAATTGAGCATTACCATGTGGTGTAAACATTCAACTTACGGAAGAGTAACACTTGCGGCACGTGACATGGTATCCTGTAGTACTCGGTCAGTCTCTCTCTCACTCTGATACGCCACAACAAGAAAATGTACACTAACAGCACGACAAACACCCAGAAGAAAGCCCACAACACTTCCATCACGTTACCCACATAGGAAACGTTTTAAATGGTAAATAACCATTCAGTTCACCGAAACCGGCAAGGTGTATATAAATTAGGAAAGCGACGTGGATTTGTTTACTAGATACATTCAACACTGGTATGTTGAAGATTTAAATAATGTAAAATTAGCACGCACAGTACGTCCCCAGCTAATTCTAGTGGAATCTTTCTTATCCGCAAAAGTGAGTACTAAAAAGTTTTACTGGCAAGTAAAGGTAAATTACCAGGCAATTTTCTACGTAGCAACAATTAGTTAACGGTTTATGAGATTACCTTCAAAATGATTATTGGTGTTTTTTTATGTCACAGTAATTAAATCAAATAGAAAAAAATTATTCCGTATTTCCCTCCGAGTTCCGATGTTGGTGCTAATTGAGCCCATATGCTTTTAACTACTTGCCTGAAGTACCTAATAAAACAAAGCTAATAATAGAAATGAATTTCCATACCTCTTTCTACCCTTCTCCATTTAAACTGTTTATATATCTTCCACATAAAGTAAAAAAGGGCAGAAATTAATCCTACAATGAGTGGCCCTATCACATCTGAACTAACTGACGACATTTGTACCCTTGGGATCTGAATTCGTGATTTAGTTAAACTAACATTGTTATTTATATTACACGTTTTATCTTATCGTTAATGAAAAAAACATCTTCAGATGGGATAAAAATAAACTGGCATGATAGGAACAAAAAACAGTCAAGACCACCTGGTGTTTTAGGTTTTGACTGTTCTGAATCTCTATGTTTTGATACTAAATACAGTAATTGGTTAATTGCTTTTGTCCAAATTTTCTTTTTTATATAACCAACCCAATAGGTATCTCAAAAACCATATTTTAATAAACACTTGAAATGTATTTTCGTCATGAAAGTTTTTGAATATTTTTGATACAAACGTAACTGATTATAGAATGATTAACAAAGCCTATATTTAGACACAGTTAATTAAATGTAATTCCTTATAGTGCAAAGGTTAAGCACAATGATCATGTCTCTGTTCAACTATAAAGGGAATCTCAGGGAATATAGTAATAAAATAAAATGTAGGAATCATACTAAAGAAAAGCGAATGGGCTGGTGACTGACAAATGGTGGTTATGGTAACGCTTATTTACGTGGGGTAAAAGAATTAGCAACGATTTAGTTGGTTAAAAAATGGTAAATGGTAAATAAAATGAAGAAACAAAGAAGCGGAGGAAATTTAACTAAATGATGAATTCAACGAAAAAAATTCCAGAACCAACAAATAAAAATGTATAAAAATGCTTTGCCAACAAAGAGTCACTTTTATAAATTGCATTTCTGAGGAAGAAAGGTACCATATTATAAAGAACTAGAGTCCGAGTGTTTATATGTCCATTTTTATCGACAAAATGTATGTGCTTTAACCACAAATTGCTCAGGGTTTGAATAATGAGTCATATTGAATTTAAAAATTGCTTCTATAAAGCGGATAAAATATTTTAGCCAACTAAAATTCTTTCGTTTCGCAACTCACATTTCACTTCTTTTCTTTCATGTGCCAATTCACTCCGAATGTTGGTGATTTTTTCTCAATCCGTTTTTTGCTACAGAAATTTGTATTGCCCAAAGTTGCAAGAGTTTTTAATATCAAATTTAGTAAAAGTTTTCTTTCGCTAAATGAAGCACTTTCCTTCTAAAAACGGATTTTTTTTCTTCTTGTCTTTCTTTTTCGAGTGCTTACCCTTTCAGAAACAAAAGTCCCATGTTCTTCCCCAATTCTTTTTCTGCCAAGGCAAATTGACCATGGTTGAAAGAGTTTCTAATACTAAGAATTTCTAATAATAAGAATTTTGCTGCCGTTAGCTGATTGCAAGATAAAAGATTTTTCTTTCGCTAAATGAAACTCCTCCACTCTGCAACCAGAGTTTTCTTCTACTTCTCATTCTTTTTCGAGTGCTCATTATTTCAGAATATTTTCAATCAATGTGGTTACAATAGTTCCATGTTCATTCTTAATTAGTTTTCTGCCAATTAAAATTGACCATCGTCGAAAAAGTATCTACTATTGAAGTCAGTGATGGCTGCCACAGACTCAAGGGTTATGCAATCGCCAACTGAAACTCCTTTCTCAGCTTAATCTACAAGTGCCTAATATTTAGGAATATTGCTGATCATTTTGGTTCTAATAAGCCTTGTTTCTTAATTTGTCTTCTACAAAAGCAATTTGTGCTCACTTTTACCTAGAGTATGTCTTCTTCCTCAATCCGGTTTTTATAAAAAAATATGTTTGCAATTGCCCAGAGCTGCAAGAATTTGTAAGATAAAATATTTTTTTCTCGTTAAAATTGCGGTGGAACTTCATCCACTGACTCATAGGTGGCAGCGCCGAAACTTTACCCACCGACTCACAGGTGGCAGCATTAGTCAAAATTCTTCATAATATCATACCGCCTTTCCTGCGCCGAATTTGTCTTCAAATACAAATTCCAACTATGTACAATCTCCTTCTTCTTCTTCTTTTTCTCCTTCGAGCACTTATTCTTTCAGAATGTTTTCGATCAATATTCTAATCGCCAATTGAAACTCCTCATTTGTAAAAATTAGCTTTTTCTTCTCACTTTTCAAGTGTTTGTTCTTTATAATCGTTATGATTTCAATTCGTCTTGTTTCTTAATCCTTCTTCTATGGAAGCAGTTATTCCTCACAATTGGCCAGGGTTGCAACAATGATTTATGATACCGAAAGTTGCCTTCCTTTCCTTCTTCTTCAAATTCTTATTCTTTAGAATGCTGGCAATCACTTGGTTCTAATCCGTCTTCTTCGCGGGGTCTTATCACCGTATTTTTTTCTCTACCTGGCAGTAGATGTAATTATCCACTACTGATTTTTCTAAGGTTTTTCGATAAACTTCCAGTCGTTCTGCTGGATCATTAAAGTTCACAGTTTGGTACAGCAGAAGATGATCCAGTAGAAAAAATAGCCAAAGAGGTTAGTTTTGATTCACTTCTAGATGTAGATTCTGTCTTTTGTAGAATCAACTCAGACATTTTAAATTAAAAGATGGCGATTTTTGCTTTGTCTAGAACCTCTAAATTCATTTTGTAGTCCGTGTCGTTGTCTGTTTTTTGACTCTTGAAGACCAGTTTTGAGTGTAATTATGAAAGGGTTATCTGCTTAAAGGTGCTCTTTACTTATCAAAATCAATTGTTTGCTCTTTTCAGGGACTTCTTGAGTGATGGGTCGATCCATTTGCAACATGAGGTTCTTTTTCCCATACATGTTTTAGGACTTTATAAACTTTCTTTCAAAATAAGTTGAGTCTTGGCCTCAAACTATGGCAAGGCAAGTTTTGTCATTTATATTCAGCTTTGCATTTGGTATATAGATAAAGCTTTATACCTCAGTTTAACTAGTTAATAAATTATTTGAAACCTCATATAACAATGAAATGTTTCTTAAAGTAGTTATCATTGTTATTTTATTATTAGATATAGGTATGATCGGTTTAATGAGAATGTTCATTATCTACAACATAATTATAGACTTACTTAGTTGGAGAGCAGAGTCATGCAGTGTAGCAAAACAAAATTATTTTGATAAAAATCAAAATTATTTAATGAAAGACAAATAACAAAATATTTAAACTCAATCTAAGGACCTTAGAACATTTTATAGTTGATATGCATATAGAGTTAGTGATTGTCTTATGATGTGATATAAGGAAGTTACCTCTAGGACACACATGTCGTCTATTTGGCCTCGTTGTTTTACTTTTGCAACAACACATGCACACTATCGATAGAATGGCAGCACAGCTCACAAATGCAAAAGTTATTGTTACCACAATGTCGGCATCAGGACCGAAAGATATAGGACTTTCACTCATTTCTACTTTTTGTTTATTCTCAGTGTTTTTAACTGTAATAACTCCAGAAAATAAATGCATGTTTATTTAAAAACCTACCTACTCTTGAAGCATATCTAATCTTGGGTACGTTTTCATGTCCAACTTTCGATAAGCGTAGTCATGTTTTGAAATATCAATTGAGTTTCATAGCATTTCGCTACAGTTAGGATTTTCTTGCTGAGGGGGGCTGATTATAATTCAATTAATTTTATCTCGGCCATATGGATCAATATGTAATTAGAAACAAAGGAACAATGAACATGAAGGTGTGAGATAACTTTGGGATCAATTTTGAACACACATCTTGTTTTAGTAGCCTAATTAATACTGTAAGTGGTGTTTATCGTGAAATTAATAGTTGGGTATTAGGTACTCATGGTTGAAGCCGAACTTTCCGGATTTACCGAATATGAAATTAAAAAAAGTTGTCGTAGGTCCGCCCCTGGCAAAAGAATGATTTTGTCAGGGACGGACTGGATTGGATTAGAACCATCAACACTACGTGTAAAGTTTTTCCTCTTCGAATTTTGTGCATTTTTCTATTCCTGCAGGGATATTTTGGATTTTCTTAACAATTTACGAAATGTATATAAGTAGGAAGTTGTAGCTGGATGAACTGCCAGCGGTCAGGTTAGTTCATGGGCAATTGCATCTATGCGATATGAATTTATGGGATAAGATTAATGGGATAAGAATCAATCATGGGCGATTGTATCTGTGCGACACGAATGCATTATCCATTAGTTAAAAATGTCAATGTGAATGTCCAACTAAACTAACCACGCAGTCGAGATCAAAAATGATAATTTATTATCATTAGACGTAGGTCCGCCCCTGGCATAAGAATCATTTTTGTCAGAGACGGACTGGATTGGATTAGAACCATCAACACTACGTGTAAAGTTTTTTCCTATTCGCATTTGCGAATTTTTCTATTTCTGCTGGTGGAATTTATGGAACGTATATAAGTAGGCAGTTGCAGCTGGATGAACTGCTAGTGGTCAGATATGAAATGCACCAATGATATGGGCAATTGCATCTATGCAATATGAAATAGCAAATCACTGCAAATCCCATCTATGGGATAAGAAATAGACCAATCATGGGCGATTCTATCTGCACACACGAACGCATTATCCATTAGTTAAAAATGTCAATGTGAATGTCCAACTAAACTAACCACGCAGTCGAGATCGAAAATGATAATTTATTATCATTAGACGTAGGTCCGCCCCTGGCATAAGATTGATTTTTGTCAGAGACGGACTGGATTGGATTAGAGCCATCAACACTACGTGTAAAGTTTTTTCCTATTCGCATTTGCGAATTTTTCTATTCCTGCAAGGTGGAATTTATGGAACGTATATAAGTAGGCAGTTGCAGCTGGATGAACTGCTAGTGGTCAGATATGAAATGCACCAATGATATGGGCAATTGCATCTATGCAATATGAAATAGCAAATCACTGCAAATCCCATCTATGGGATAAGAAATAGACCAATCATGGGCGATTCTATCTGCACACACGAACGCATTATCCATTAGTTAAAAATGTCAATGTGAATGTCCAACTTAACTAACCACGCAGTCGAGATCGAAAATGATAATTTATTATCATTAGACGTAGGTCCGCCCCTGGCATAAGATTGATTTTTGTCAGAGACGGACTGGATTGGATTAGAGCCATCAACACTACGTGTAAAGTTTTTTCCTATTCGCATTTGCGAATTTTTCTATTTCTGCAAGGTGGAATTTATGGAACGTATATAAATAGGCAGTTGCAGCTGGATGAACTGCTAGTGGTCAGATATGAAATGCACCAATGATATGGGCAATTGCATCTATGCAATATGAAATAGCAAATCACTGCAAATCCCATCTATGGGATAAGAAATAGACCAATCATGGGCGATTCTATCTGCACACACGAACGCATTATCCATTAGTTAAAAATTTCAATGTGAATGTCCAACTAAACTAACCACGCAGTCGAGATCAAAAATGATAATTTATTATCATTAGACGTAGGTCCGCCCCTGGCATAAGAATCATTTTTGTCAGAGACGGACTGGATTGGATTAGAACCATCAACACTACGTGTAAAGCTTTTTCCTATTCGCATTTGCGAATTTTTCTATTCCTGCAAGGTGGAATTTATAGAACGTATATAAGTAGGCAGTTGCAGCTGGATGAACTGCTAGTGGTCAGATATGAAATGCACCAATGATATGGGCAATTGCATCTGTGCAATATGAAATAGCAAATCACTGCAAATCCCATCTATGGGATAAGAAATAGACCAATCATGGGCGATTCTATCTGTGCGACACGAACGCATTATCCATTAGGTAAAAATGTCAATGTGAATGTCCAACTAAACTAACCACGCAGTCGAGATCAAAAATGATAATTTATTATCATTAGACGTAGGTCCGCCCCTGGCATAAGAATCATTTTTGTCAGAGACGGACTGGATTGGATTAGAACCATCAACACTACGTGTAAAGTTTTCTATTCCTGCAAGGTGGAATTTATGGAACGTATATAAGTAGGCAGTTGCAGCTGGATGAACTGCTAGTGGTCAGATATGAAATGCACCAATGATATGGGCAATTGCATCTGTGCGATATGAAATAGCAAATCACTGCAAATCCTATCCATGGCATAAGAAATAGACCAATCATGAGCGATTCTATCTGTGCGATTTTCGTGTTCACACGAACGCATTATCCCTTGTCTAAAAAATGTCATTGTCAAATTGTATAAAAATGTCAATGAATGAATGTCCAACTAAACTAAACATGGAGTCGAGATCAAAAATGATAGTATATTATCATTAGACTTTAGTATAATTTCAATTAGTAGTAGAAAAAATAAGCTGTAAATCTTGTAGTAAAGTACGTTCAACTGTAATCGCGTGCGGTAAAAAACCACTTTCTGCACTTGTTAGATAAGCTACTATCTTCCACTACTAGCTTTAATTTAGCTGCACCATTATTAGGTTTGTTGGACTACTGTAAAACAGATTAGTTCAGGTTGGATTGGATTAGTAATATTATAAAGCCCAGTTCGTAAAGTTCTTTTGTCCTGGTTTCCTATCACATATCGGGGTTAAGTCCAACAAATGCCATAACATCAAAAATAAACAAAATCTTGACAGAAATATCATATGAGTGCCATAAGAAATAAAATAAAACTGCTACGTGACATTGCTATCGATAAACTCAAATTTTCAGCAAAACCAGTAGTATTAAATCTGGCAGCTAAAGCTTTCGGAATTTTCTTGTTTTTTCTTCTTGAGGTATGACGTGCCTAAACTAACTGAATTTATTTTTTTTTTGTAAAACACCTTTGAAAATAGTAGTATTTATGTACGATTAAACAATAACGAGCTATTTATAAAATAGTTTAGCGGCTATAAAGTAGAATGTTATTGTACTAGTAAAATAAAGTGTTCTCTTCTAATTCCATGGCCTCTTTGAGGTTTTTCTTTTATTGATATAACCCATGATATAACATACCTGTAGAATATCGACTATCGGTGCTCCTGAAACACTGACCGCCACGTCTGCCTGCTTGATTACCTTTACAATACATTTTCAAGTAACACAACCACACCGCCAAACAGAATATACAAGAACCGGTTGCCAAAACAATAACCACATTATAGTCGCTTAACATGTTAAGGTTTTATATTATACGGACTGACCAGAGTTATAAAACTGCTAATTGAAGCACACAGATCAGGTTAGTCTATCAGGTCACACTATCAGTGAAATTCTGCGTTTTGGCAGTACTAGTTTTCTGTATAAGATCGACCATGTAGGTAGATTATAAGACTTATCAGCTAATCATATCTCTGGGATTGGTGTTAATTTTTGAATTTCGAAACAGGGATTAACAACGTGGATCTTGAAGTGTCTGGCTTGAAAGTGACCTGACAACTAACAATAGACAAAATATGTTGCAGCCCGGTACTATCTATTTAAGTCAATACTTTGTATCTTGTATATATGCGGATGATATAAAACAATAATAATATCCCATAAAGTAATAAATCTCTAATCAGATAACCTGTATTGGGAGAAAAGACAAATACTTTGTAAAAAATCTTATATAAAATTATTAGACAACTTGCAACTAGTGGATTTAGCAGTCTCCCAACAAGAAGGAGAAAGAGCCCAACTAGTTCTAATAAATTGTAGAACTCTTTTTATGCGCTTTTTATCTAACAACTTTCTTTCTTTGTTGCGTCACTCCTTAGTCTTTGACTCCCATAATATCCGTTTTTCCATCTTCATTTTCAGCTTCAGTTTACTAGTTTTGTTTCTCTCCATTTTCGTAGAACGTTGTATTGCTTTTTTGCAAATCGCCAATAAACCTTCAATGTCTAAACGAAACTTATCATTTTAAAATGATCAATCTGACATATTTTGTGAAAAATGTCATTGTTTGGTCTTTTCAGTGGAATCGCCTGGCAAAATTTATTGGAATTTTATTCTCTCAGAGTTTGCTTTATTGGCAAATATCAAAGTTTCTCAGGCTTAACTGATTAACAAAGAATGCTACATTATTGTGTGGTTTGTAATATGCAATAATATTATCTTTATTTACAGTAATTTTTCTTAAAGAATTAAAATTCCAGTGCTGAGAACACAAATCCCGGAATGTCTATGGGAGCGTTCATTCCAAATTTAAATTATGACGGAAATGGTTTGGATTGCGGATTATTGTACTAGCAATATACGATTAAAGCTACTTTTTGTAAGCTTTAGTAATAGTCTTTGGCAAGAGCTAATTATCCCGGAAGTTAAAATGTTGGCATACTTGCCAGCTTTAACTCTATACATTCTCCAACAACCAACATCAAACCATTTGCCTCTTAAAAAGTTGTGTAGGTATGAAACTTGGCAATGCATCTATATGTGGATGGCAGATTTATTGCTAACATATGAAGAATACGGTATTTACGTCGAAACGTTGTCGTTGTCAATAAATAGCAGTGTTGAGTCAGTGTATTTTTTCCACTAAGTTTCAAGATTTACATAGACCTTTTCTAACAAAGATGTTTCTTTGCCTTTTTTTCTTCTTCTTCTTGTGGTGCCTTATTCTCTGCGAACGTTGGCGATTATCATGGCTTCATGGCATGTAGAATAAGCTGCAGTAGTCAATATTTATTGTTCCTCACAATATGTCCAAAGTATTCAATTTTTCTTCTCTTCACTTCTTTAGTTTCAAGTTCAATAACAATAAAATTATGTTAACTGTTATTTAAGGGACCCACGTTGTCTTCGTTCATTAAATAATCCCCAGGGTAGCCCCTAGGGGACACATAAAAATCATAACAACAACAAATACATCTTAATGACCAAAAGCGCTTTAAACTGTTAAGTTAAAAAAAAAACAAAAACTATTAAATTAAAAACACGAATAAGGAGACATGACAATTTAAAATTAGAAATAAAAAAATTCACAAAGCTCTCCCCACAAGTCCATTACATTCACTAAATTTAATTTAGCAGTGCTGTTCAGAAAAACAAAAAAAAAAAATTAAGAAAAGTCCGTCTTTAATTTAGTTAACTTTTGACGAATGGTTTGGCTAGGGTACTATGTAATGGTTTGGCTAGAGTACTATGTACGGAATTAAAAAAAACCCCCCCTCTGGTCAATTTTTAGAAAAAATTTTGTTATTTTAATTATGATTAAAGTCAAAATTAGTTAAAAATAAATCAAAAAATAAAAAATTTCAAACTAAAGTTGTTGAAAAAAATCAGGACTGAATTAGAGTCAAAATGGGGTAGAAATGGCACAAAGGGTAAAAAAAATGCAATTTTGGTGTTTATGAGGAAAATCAGGTAAGAATTACAGTCAAAATGGGTAAAAAATGGCACAAAAAATAATCGATTAAAAATGACTGAATGCAAATTATGTTTTAGGAGATTATGTTTTAAAAGAAGATTTCAACTCAAAATAAAGTGAATTTGAGCTCGAGAAAGTCGGGCTAGGACTAGGACCAAAATCGGTGACAAATAACTGAATGCGTATAAAAATTCAAATTTAATATTTTTGGAAAAATGCAGATTAAAATTAAAACTAAAATTGTTTAAAAATTCAACGTGCTGTAAAAATGCGAATTTTTATGTTTTTATGGAAATTCAATTTTCAATTAACAAAATCCTGCAAAACTGATCAAATAAACAATAAAATAACAATTTTAGTCCAAAATAGGTGATATTTGATACAAAATCTTTGCAAAATGCAAATTTCGTATTTTTCGAGAAAAGGCTAAAATCGGTGAAAAAAATTATTCAAGGAATCTAAAATGAAAATTACAGTTTATTTGAAAATTGTAGGTCAGGGCTAGTGCCAAGATCTCTTTAAACAGACAAAGCGTTTTTAAATCCAAATTGGGATTATTTTTTTAAATACAAGATTTGGTTTAAAATCGGTTAAAAAATTCCCAAACGGTTTGATAATACAAATTTGAGGTTTGTGAAAAAACTGAAAATTTTGGCCCTAAAATCCCTTATTGTTTTTTTTGACCTGAATGAGGCGATTTCGATCCTCTATAAACGCAACAACCTTAACAAGAATTAAATGAGTCCCGTAAATGGACTTTTTTCTTAATGACTTCAAAGTACATTCTACAACTACCTAAAAATCGAATTTTGAAGAGGTCCATCTCCCAAACTATTGAACCTATGAGATTTTCTTTGGTGACAATTGAAAGAAGTCATCAAAAATAACAAAAAACGCTGGATTTATTCCAATCGGTCTACTCGTTCTAGGCGTTCAAAGTTGGAAATTGAGAAAAAAGAGAAAATACGCCTCCTTTGGTCAATTTCAAAATATTATTGTTGGTATTGCTTTTTGCTGTTTTTGTTCGGAATGAGGCAATTTCAATCGCCCTATCATCTCGACAAACATAACAGTACAAGTACTGCGACATTCTCGTGAACGAATCAGATAGAAAACCCAGGTCTTTGTGACGAAACAACTCATAGCGTTTTCAGCACGGTAATTCTGATACCTCATTGTTTAGCATATTCGCCAGACATTACTCAGTACAACTTTATCTGTACCTAAAAATTCATCACGTGCATTAAGTACATTTTATATTCCACAGGAGAGTGTCACCATTTTGATAAAATCTAAACAGATTATGAGTTGACTGATTAGTCATAGATTATGATCAATTATGACTTGAGAATCAATATGATTCTATTCTCGTTAGTCAACTTTAAAACCAGAACTTCTACTACTAGTTTGAGTATGAGCCATTAATACTAAAGCGTACCTGTAAAATGTCGATTAACATTTCTTGCAAGTTGGCTCCTACGATGGGCTTCGGTTCTACGCTTTGACCTCGATATCATAAAGCACACTGACACCATCAAACACATAACAAAGGTCCCTATGCCCCATATCAATACTTCGTAGTTTCGCTCTTTCACCATATTTTCTACCTATGTGCAGTCCCTACACACTCTACTTCTAAGTACAGTGAAGCTGTACTCCTAATCAAACGCGTGATAATGTGTCGAGGTAAGAAGTACTAAGAGATTATTTTTTATCTCGCATAATCTTATGACATTTCGTCGATATAGTGCTAATAAATTTTTGTTTCAAAACAAAAGGAATACTGAGAGCAATTATTGATTTGTTGCTGAATTCTTTTAAAGAAAAGAACAGTTGGTAAATGTAAAATTACTGAACTTAATAGCATTTAGTATTAATAGTAAGATGAGAATGAATAGAAATAAGATTCTTAGACAGTAGAACAGATCAGAAGATCATAATGAATTTATCAATCATTATCTATAAGAAGATAAGTAAAGAAGATTATAAAAAATGACTTGGCAAGAAAACCAAAAAATTGTAAAACTTTGAGAGAGTTGGAAGAATGGGACGTTACAAGGTTTGGGAAATAATTCATAACAAACCAGCTAATCGATATTGAAGTGTTTACGTTTATATTTCGCCTTAGAAGTTGAAGATCTAAGTTGATAAATATACTAAAGCACTGGGGGCTTGTTCCAGGGAATAAGAGGGTCACAACAAACATGAGTGATAACCAGATGATCAGGATCTATAAAACCAGTTGCCCAGATTGCAGAGGATTGTATAACAGTGCTTTTAACTTTGACATAGCAGTTTCAGATTCTCAGACATTGATAAATTGAAGATTTTTCCCTCAAATAGGAGAATTTTTAAGGTGACAGGGAAATTAGTTCTAAATTTCATGAATTTTCAGCTATAAGCCACGACACGGATGTTTCATTCTAGAATACTTATCATATCTTTTGGAATGGTTTTTGGATGCGGATATTAAAAACTATGCCACATTCCAATCGTATTTCACGCGGTGTTTACGTGTTTTTGTCGATTTTTGTGGAACTTAGAGCTCCGAATTATTCCAGAACAATGGTGCAGAATGTTTGGTATTATCAAGACAAACAAAAATAAGTTAGACGAAATCACACTTGACCGCTAAGTAAAAGTTATTTCAATTCAAAAACAATGCATTTAAAAGGTTTTGAACGGTAAATTTGCGTCACTCATTATTTGACTATTGAATATTTGACATACTCAAGTACTTGAAATCTGAATGCTACATATTCGTTCTTTTAATCGCTAATGGGGTCTCAGCGGTCAGAACTCAGACTGACTCTTCTTCTGAAAAATATAGCGCTATTTTTTAAATATTTTCTGAGTATTTTTTTAAAGTCCTTTATATAACTTAAAATGTTCTATTAGTCCAAAGTTATCTATCTGCGCATGTGGGCACAACAAGGAAGCATCTGGCTCAAAAGTCTTCAAAGTTAATTTTAGATTGGTTACCGGTTTAGATCCGGTTACCATCAAAAAAGTGATAATAGAAATCCATCTTATCTTTTATAACCAAAGAGTGGCATTTATAAAACAGTAAGTATCTATGATAAAAGCGACACCTTGTGATTAGTAATTACAATTTGTACGTTCTCTAAAAGTATCATAGAGGTCTCGCCAAGTTTTATATTCGGCGTTGTTTGCTATGCTCCATCTCCTCTTACATCTCAATTTAAACTTCACGTTTTCCGATATCCAAGGCTTAAATCTTAGGCACGGCTTGAACTTCATATGTAAAATGGTCCTTACGTTCAGCATAATTTTGCTATAAATATCTTACATTATATGCTAATAAAAGCTATTTGCAATATCTGAAAAGATAATATGTTAGTGACAAAAGCATTCAACGAAGAAGTGATAAGAGTTTGATGACGAGACAGTTGGTAATTATCAGCCTCGACATGTCAGAATAATGTGCCTACAAGTTCAAAAAAATTTGAGATTTTTGGGGGGAAACCCCCTTTTGCTCAACTTGAAAGAAAAATTGTGGACTTCTTTTTTTCTTGTTTTCGATAGGAATAGAACATTTTCATTCTCCGAAACAAGAACGTAACCAAATTAAATAGAATGAAATTTGTTGAGTTCGTCCAATACTAGATAGATTAGTGATTTTTGGAATACTTTGGACATTACTAGTAAGTAGGGATTTTTTTAATTTGACATTTTATTCAAATGTGATGTGATTTATTTTCTAATATTCTGACTGAAAGCAGTACCACAAAATAAGTAGTTTTACGCCAATTACATGAAGGTTGCTCGGTGTTGTGTTGTGAAGAGAGTCACTTACATAAAGTTAGATTGTGGACATTGGGATGTCCAATAACCAACAAGCTGAATATTGGACACCCTAATGTAGTGGTATTTTGGTGTGAAAGAACAAAAGCTACTTACGGACTTATCTTGGTATCCTTTGCATTAAATGTTTTATTGACTTGTACTTGATTTGACTATATGATGAATGGGAATCAGATAAGATAGGATCGAGGTAACACTGATACTAACATTTATCATAGGGGACTCAGATAAATATAACCTCAGAAGATCCTCCTATGCTGGCGAGGACAGACGTCCTTTAGGAGCTCCAGAACAGAAAGTATACATTTTAGCGTTTATTGAAATCATCATTACGTATTCGTCACCATTATCTGTCGCTTGCATTGTTCGTTGTAGTGTAGGCACTTGATGTTTAGGCAGTGTTGTTATAATACAATCTTAAACTTCTTGATTGAACAATTAAGGCAGTTCAAGAGTCTTTTTGGAATTTTTGCGTTTAACAACTGTAACATAAGTGGCTGAAATAGCAACTTTATCACATATTTTGTTATCTTAAGAAGGTGTTGAGCACTTTTAAAGCACAACAACGTCAAACAAACCCGCATTCTTACTGCAGAAGAATACTGTATATAAGCTAATGCGTCCCATCATAATAACAGAAACAAATTTGTTATAACATACAAAATTATAAATAACAATTATTAGGTACCTGGTGTAGTCTGATTATTATTAGCAATCCTCTGGGCGTGTCTTGCCATCCGTCTATTATTTTCCATTTCTCGTCTAAGTCGCAATTCTCTATCCCTTTTTTGAGCCTTACATTTCGCGTTGCAGTAGAAAATACCGAATAGTAGTAAAATTGATGCACTCACTAATACCGCATATACTGAGAGAGTCATATTTGTCTGCATTTATGAGGCACAACAGGAAAAGTTATATAAATCAAAATGTTAGCTTAGATACACTGTGCCATTGAGTTAGATTATATTACTTTTAATCAGTAGCTTATCTAATCTGCTGAAAAGTTCAAGTCCTTCTCCAGATGACACATTGGAGGATCAATGAGACTTATTCACAGAAAGACTAAAAACCAGATTACTTAAAAGGCAATGAACGTGGTGCAATGCTTAGGTGTAAATATACAGAAATATGCTATTTTTTAGACACCAAACACTACATTATTTAGTATATTGGAGGATGGATAAGAAGATGACTAAATGTTGCAAGCTCTTAGGGAATGACAACCAAAATGCAATATTAAAAGTGATAATATCAAGTCAACTTTTTATTAAACGACCTTGTTCACGAGATCTGAGAGTTGTCCCAAGTGAAATGGAAATCGAATCTTCAAATCAAGTGTCAAGCAGTTGTTCGGTTAATAGTTAATCTATAACATTACTTTCTGATAAAATCGCATTAACTGTAATAATGATAAAGGCTACACCGCTGCTTTGAGCCCCTGTCAACGTACTTAAAGTTCACCTTTCTGTCTATGTTTTTACGTTCCTTATATTGTAAGAAATAAAGAGAAAAGCGGTGGGGACTATAAGTATATAGCGGGGATCATAAATTTTGTTCCTCTTCTTCTTTTTATGCGTCAATTTTTATTGAACTATTGTGTCCAGTTATCCGCCATAATATTATAAGTTCAAACCAAACAGAGGAATGACGTAAATTCATAAAATTCAGCATGTTCGGCTTACATTGGAGACATATTTTGAACCCTTTTTATTTGGTATCAGTTATGGTTTTTATTTAATTTATTTTATTGATTTAATTAGGTGATATCAAGATAATCCTAGTGAAGCACTGAAAGGAGCACTAGTCAGAAACAATATGCAGATGTCATGATTTTTTTCGGTTTACACCGTCTAATCAACCCCGTCAAAATTCAAAATATACTAGTTTAAAGTGAAAATAGGAGTAGGAACAAGGGATATGAATAGATAAAAACGTAAGAAGAAAATAATAAACATAGCGAATTGGGAAGAAAATAACAGAAACTTGGGAAAACTATCAGAACAGTGCTGCTAAAAGAGGGAAAGAGAAGTCGACTGGTAACAATAAATAGTTTAACATGATAACCTAGAAGGGGTAAAAAAAAAACAAGAAATATCAGGGTTATAACAAGTATGTATGAAAGATAAAACAAAAAGTCTCACGTGTCTTTCATGAAAGAGCACCATGGTTGAGTAAAATGGGTTGATCATTAATTCATGGCAAGTGCGCCAACTACAAGAAACAGAAAATTAAGAGGCGGACTTTGATCAAGACGTTACCTAAAAACAGTTCAGAATTTCATAGAATATGCTTCTTTCCCTTTATGTAATATAATTTCTCCTACATTATTGCCTTGCTCATCAAGCAAACCCTAATTCTTTAGGTGTTTTTTGGCTGGACCAAATTCTTCCATCAAATCTGATATGGGTTGGATGTGAACAATCATTCCTTCATGGCAAATGAGAGGAAACTTTAAAAAACAAAAAAATCAGACAGATGAGTGTAACCACTAAAAGACATTAGTTAGAACACTACTCCGGTGGTTTATACCAAAAATCGTAGTGCGTACCTAAGAACAGGAGGTTCAGAATCTCATAGAAAATATCTCTTGCTCTTCACGCTGTCCATAAGATGTCCAACTTAATCTTTCAAAATTTTTGCCTTATTCATTAAAGAAATCTCCTCTACGTCCTTTTGTGTTTCTTTTTAAAAAAAATCTCCAACTCCGCAAATCTTATTACTTTCTTTAATTTTTAGTTGAAATTGTTCTAAAAGATACTCAATTTTGCGCCAAAAGGGTTACTAAAGCAGTAAGGAAAAGAATTAACGTGAAACAACTTTGGACCTGTTGGTGGCAAACAAATCTATCTGTGACCATCACTATAATGGAAAAAATCTACTGTGAAATCGGGCAGTAAATGCCCGGTAAGAGTTAGCGATGATGTCGTCGACTCGGAAACTGCGCTACTAAAGTTATCTTCAGGACCTCTCCAAGATTTAAAAGACGAGGGATTACCCACAACAAATTTAACGTCATACGATTATCTACCACCATTGGCTTGATTTCCCTTTTAAGCAGCTATTTAACAATATTCTTGCAATTGCCACAGAGGTAAACTTCAAGATTCCCTAAACATTCTAGTTGTGTGTGTGTGTGCTGTGCTCGAAGCATCGGTTGCAAAAAATCTATTGGGATTACAATCTAAAGGGCTTTGAAGCCATGGTCCAATGGAATTTGTTGGTGACGTTTCGTCTACAGCTACGGCAGTAATGGGCAAAGTGACCTCCCGTGCTTCCCGACGTTGACTGATTTGACTGTAGTGAGGTCACCACTACCCCCCCCCCCCCTGTCCCCACTGCAGCACGATATGCGCGCCGGTGGCGGGCGAATAAATACTACGGAGCTCACCACAGTCGAATCAATCAACGTCGGGAAGGACGGGAGATCACTTCGCCCAATGAGGCAATCGTCTATTGGGATTCTTGGGAAAACGAGAGGAAAATAGTGTTGAACAGTCCTCGAACACTGATTTGGAGCCTCTTTTCACTAATCTTGTATTCGCTTTCGGAAGACGCAGAATTGTCGTGAGTTTAGACTGCCTACGGAAGCCACAAGGGAGCACAAAGCTATTCTTCCGAGTAAGATACTTGAGGAACAGAACTTTCGTTCTTGGAGGAAAATGAGTAAACCAATAATTTTCCCCAGCAAGGGAGATTAACTAATTTTTTTCGGGAGCAGAAGAGGTGCTGCATCTAGGAATGATTGGAGGACAGTCCTCTATGTATAGTACTTTCCTATCCTCTCTTTCACCAGTTTCTGGTAATTTTTCGTAATCATCTTTCATATGAAGGTTAACCCTTAAGGCCATAGAGGGAAATAATTTAAAAAAATCTCAAATATAAGCCTCGATTTAAAAAAAACTCTGCTCTTGAAGCTGAGGAATTTTGTCTTACCAATTTTGATAATTCATAAGTAATTAGTCTTCGAGAGAAATTCCTGATAACAATTGATTTCCGATTTTAAAACTTTTTCAAAATGTTATCAACTTGTCTCATTAATGAGTAGCTAGTAATAAATGATCTTCAGTTATTCATAGATGACTTAAAAATAATGTTTGTTATGGATAGAATTGTCTTAAATTGATTGTTGTTTGTCAAAGATATACATTGATTTGTTTAAAGGCCTAAAAAAGACGTCATTATAGGTGATAACATAAACAGAGGTCTAACTTTTACAAACACTGACAATAATCGGCTAGAAATTCTTGATAATTGCAAATAAATAGAGGGGAAATTTAAGACATACAGATGAATCCAGAAGCAAACAACCACTGAACTATTCTTTCACTTTGAGGAAAGTCTCACAGGAAATTCTGAAAACAATTCTATTAGGAAGAGTGGACAATGGGCAATAAATATCTTTCACGACTAAATTAGAGCCAATTGAGCAGATCTGAAACTTTAAAGGTTTAGTGTTTGACATTGTACAACGTCTGAAACTACATATAAGCTAAAAACTATACCAAGGAAGATTAAAGGGCTAACTAGAAACCAAAAAATCTTAACCCTAAAATAACAAATTAATTTGTTAGACATTTCTACTATCGTTTGGATATTTTATCTCAACAATTTTTTTTATTACTACTTAAACCAGTCAAAAAAGCTAATTTGCCAGATCAAGGGGTTCTGCTGGCAAATAATTTAATAGCCACCAGTAGTAAGATATTCATGACCCCAAAGCGTCTGCGACTAATTTTCAGAACTCTTCTAAATGTTTTTGCGTTGCTAATTTTACATACTAATAAAAATAATATTGAAAAAAAAACGAAACAAATTGATTAGTTAAAAAATACAAAATGATAAAGTCATCAAAATTATCCCAAAAGAATCACTAATATCTTTCACAAGCAACTTAAATTGGTGTTGTTGCGTGAAAATTCCGGAGAAAAGCCAAAATTTCATTTCTATTTATTGGTTCTGATTTATTTATTGTAAGTTACTTTTATAAAAAATTCAAAACTTCACTGAAACTTAATGTTACGCCCGATCGTCGGTTCACAGAGATTCGGACCGCGACCCCGGGAACCCATCTAGATTAAACGAGAACCGGGACAGTCGCCTCCGTTTTCGAAAGTACGAGAGCGTATTCAGGCCGGGTATATAAACCAGCGAGCCGCGCGAGATGGATCGAATAGATAGTGTAGTGTAGTAAATAAGCGGATAAGTGAACACTGCGAATTGTTTGTAGAGAGTAATTGTGTTTTAATCATGTTGTAATAGTCAAAAGTAAATAAAAGTGTCCCAGTTAATTGACGATGAATTATTGGAACCCGTATCCCGTAACAGTATTCAAAACCTCACTTAAACATAAATAAATGTATCTAAATTTTGTGAAGAAAAACATTTTTCTTACGTTACAACAATTAGTTTTTTTACACCAAACAAACACTTTTTTACGATATTATACTAATACTTAAAATACTTTTAGATACGTTTTCTGATGTTTTCCAAAATAATGTCTTTACTGGTTTTAGAGGGATACTTTAAGTTCATTCAACGTTCATATTAGAGTTTATTGCCAAACTGCCTTTTTAATAGACTTGTATTTTCAACCATCAGATTGGATTTAAACTTCTAGGTATGCAAGACGTTGAAAACCCGTTTTTCTTGTCAGAAACAACACTTTCTTTATTTGAAGGTTAAACAATAAAGTTATATTTATATTTTCATAGTCATACTAAATAACGTTGTTGTAGACCACTAATTCATTCTAAGTGTTTTTAAGCCATTCTAAGTCTTAAAAATAAGCTTTCTGCTTGGCTTGGTTTGAAAACGTACTCATTTTGTATATTATCGTGTTGGTGAAGAAAATAATTTTAATTTATGTTTCAATTGAGTAAATAAGCAAAATGTAAAAAAAAAGGTTTTTTGTTGTCAGCTATATTTATATATATATTTTTATAGTAACATTAAACAATGTTGGTGTGTACCACATCACTATAACGTTGTAAGTAGGCTATAACTGATTTGCCAGTGCTAAAAATAAAAAAAAAGTTTTCTTTTGTACCTTGAAAAGATGTACATTTTGCACCTTATCCAGTGTTCAGGTACTTGGTGTAGAATACTTTTAACTTACTTTTCACTTAAGTAACTAGGCAAGACGTTAAAAACACGTCTTTCGTTGTTAGAATAAGTAATTTCTTTATTTTGAGGTTAATTGGTATAAAGATTTTTTTTTGTATAAGTACACTAAACTAGGTTAGTGTAGCAAACATGACTAGTTAATTACCATTTAGTTAACTAATTGCTTTAAAGATATACTCATTTTGTTCTTATCTAGATTTCAGTTGGTGTAATGTATTCTTTTCTTACCTTCTATTTTATTAACCAAGGCAAGACGTTAAAAAGAAGTTTTTTTTACTCTTACAAACATGAATTTCTTGATTTTGAGGTTAACAGATATCGAGAAAACGTTTTTTTTTGTATAGTTTAGGGAGGCCATGTTATTAAAACGTTAGTTTTTTCAAATGCAGGCTAAGTGGGATGTATCTGTTTTCTCTTGGCTCAAATAAAGTAAATCAAGTTTTTCCTGGTGTTTAAATACGTATAAGCTATTCACTTATTATTGAAGTGATTGTCAAGTTTGACATTTTTATCCTATCTTCTCAACATGTGCTAAAAGGAGATGGCTATAAAAAAATAAGGTTTCAACGGTAACTAGATGACAAAAATAAGTGAATGGGTAATACATCTATCTATTTTTACTAGATGTTATCTAGTTTTACTAGAAATTTCCGCACAAGTCCAGTATCGCTCTATTCTTATGTGTAACGTTAAAGTGGTGGTACTCATGTCACTTTCATGCCGGATGGTCGTGTTGTCTCAAGTGTTATTGTTTATTTTTTTGGAGATTACGTTGTGCGCAGTAACTCTGCGCGTTCGGCCTGATCACTAAATGATTCGGCTTCAATAAATTTGGTGTAATTAGAGAAGAAACAGGTCAGGACTATTCCATTTTGGTACAGTCTTGAGTCTATTTTTGGACACTTGCTCTACGAATTTCCATTCCTAATAAATACACAAGCGGGATAATTTTAAAAAAAATTAATAATTTTAACGAAAAACCCCCCTATTGCGTAAAAACTTTCTTACATTTCAAAGTTGACGCAAGAGAGAAATATTACCTCATATTATAAAAGGTCTTGGTTTGTCAAAATCCTCACTAAACCATTTCTTATTGAACAAATTGTTAGGACTGAATTGCTAAAACTCCAAAACCAGATATATGTATTGAAAATGTAGGTCTCATGCCAAAATAATTGAAAAAGGGTAAGACTAGGATCACTGATTTGTGTTGCGTTTTCATATATTATATTTTAGGCCTAATGATGCCTTTTTAGCGAAATTTTATTAAATTTGACACTGTTAACTTGGAGTTTGCTATTTTCAAACTTTAATTTCTACCATTCTCTTAGAGAAAAAGGGACTTTTTCTAAAAATTTTGTAGCGACACTACTTGAAGGTTATGAAAAAAATAATGGAATTTATGTCTGCATATAAAGAACTGAACAGTAAAAAATTTCAGAAATATTTGGAGATGATGGATAGTTTAGTTAAAGGATTAACAGATAATAAAAAGAAGATAATACAATAAGCTCATAAATGCTCCGGCGCACATATTTCAGCAGATAGATAAAAGGTACCTACAGGTAAACAGATTGATCTTTTGTTTCCGCTAATCAAAATTTATTAAACATTCCAGTAATTATTTGCCGGAATATCCAGGATTAAAGTTATTATTCAATCTCATTGACTCTGTCAAGTTTAGGAAGTTTACATAAAAAAATATCTAATTACTATATACCTACAGGGTAACCGCGTTTTTCGAGTTTACCCATAGGGATCTGAAGTTATTTGGGTTACCTATTTGAAGAGATACGAAGAAGTTTAAATTAAAGCAAAGTTGCGGAGTTAGAAGTTTATTAAAATGACATTTTCGAATTTCAATAATTCCCACTTGTCTCGAAAATATTCGCAAAAAATCAGAATTTTGAAATGTTTTTTTTTATTTTTTCTAATCTTTGCTTAAAACGATAAATAAAATTATGTGATACTTCTTCATAACCACTTTTTGCTCTCTGCAACGTTAAATTAAAAATTCGTTTTTATGCAAACTTCATCAATTTAAGTTTTTTTAAATACGGTTCTGGATTTTTTTTGTATCTGAAACTCTTTGCAATTTCGTCATTCGGTAATATGCGAAAAAATCTATTAAATTTTAGGTTAGTTTTTGCTGATTTTGTCATATGATTGTTAAAATCGTTTGATAAAGTTAGGTCATGATCTTTTAAACCACCATAGACTGCAGACTATTTCATCGACTGATAATTTAGTTGGATTTGGTTGAATATCCGCACACTACAAAGATTAAATTGTTTTATTGGTGTCTTGATTGGACAGTCTGTGTACCCACCACCTATCAAACGGTTTAATCTTTGTAGTGTGCAAAGATTCAGTTCAATTTGACTAAACTATTTAAATCTAAGACTAAAAAAGGAAAAACAATTTTCCAAATTTTGATTTTTTACAAATATTTCGAATCAAGTTGGTATTTTGTAGTATTGTATAGGTATTTGAAATGTATAAAAATGGCATTTCGAAAATGCCTTCTAAGTGCGCAACTTCGTCCAAAATTAATCTTTATCGTATCTCTTCCAATAATCGGTCGAAAACGGACACCCTGTAGAGATTATATGTATAATGATTTAATGATTCTATCCTTCCCTTCCTCCCTGGAAAAGATATATGAATTATAAAAAATTAATAGTAAAAAAAGAGGAGAAGACAGGTTATTTTAGTTATTTCTATTAAATTTATCTTCCATTTTAAGTAAGTTACTTAATAGATACGCAGATAAAACTATCTCAAAAGAAACGAACGTTCAGAAGAAGAAAATCAAGTATTGAAGTTTGTTTTATTAAGGAAATAGGAATAATGAATTCTGCCAAAATTAGGTGTAACAAAACGACAAAGAAACAATTTCCTGCAAACTGAAACTATAGGAAGACGATCTCTTTGGAAATTGGCATAATATATAGATCTTAGTATTATAAAATATGTTATATAACATATCATAAATAATAGAAGGAAATTATTATTATTGCCTCTCAAACACTCTTTAACTTCTACAATTTTTGTTACGTTGAAAATTACTAGACTTTCAATGTTTATTCACATATTTCAAATTAAATTTTTATTTTGTCAAATTTACAAAACTTCTCCGCTTGTTGTTTAGAGCTGCTGCTTCAGTGATAATTGTGAATTATCACGAATTAATCAAATTATTTTAATACGAGCAATATTGGGCAAGAATTTAGATTTGCATGAATTATCAACACCAATAAAAATGCAGAGGGTAGAGGTCTTTACTAGATTTTACTAGGTTGAAGACGGACACTTGTTATTAATGAATTAAAGAAATGCGCTTCTTTAATACTTCAACAAACAATAAACATGTAGGACTTCTCAATCTCAATTTAATTTTTAAAGATTCTACAGTGAAGCAAAAAAATATAAAAAACATACCTGTGAGACACCGCCGACAAACGAGTTTGACACATCCCAATTTCCTCAATTTTTCCTTATAACTCGAAACCAAAATAACCATGGACACGATCAGGTAAATCACCAATATTCCTATGCCCCATATAATTATCTCAACGAACTGATCGTCAGCCATTATGCACCAATAAATTTGCTAAAAGCTTACACGACCGGTAGTTAGCACCTAATTTCTACTTATTATTGACGTCATACCGAGATGTAGTTAGTACCGGATAGTAATAACATTTTGAAGCGAGATAATGTGTAGATACATTAATATGGAGGATTCGAGTATCTTATCAAGAGGTGTAACAATTGACGGACTAGCCCAACATTCCCGGTGAGAGTGGACGTTTCGCAGACTAATAATTGGATCAGAGGACTTTTATTGGTTCCCGATAGGTATGATAATTCAATAATGGATTTACATTAGATAGTAACTTGTCGTTAAGGTAGAATTTTGATGAAGCGGAAAAGCTTAAATGATGCTACAAATATCTGAAAAGTGTTAACTACTTTTCTTGAGGCAATAGAGAGTTCTAGGGGCAAGTAACGAGTGAACGACCAAATGCTCGATACGACTTATGACCGCTTTTATATCCGAAGTTTCAAACTTAAGAAGGGCGTAAAAGTGACTCTAAGAAAAGACAACCACGTTGCCATTGCCCATACCAATTTCGACAGAATTATTCTTCTTGGCTAAGGACGTTGCAATTTTTGATATCAGCTTTCAGTATAAAAGATTAGTCACGTGGCACTTATAGTCAATTTAATAATATTACAACACAGACTAATATTCGCACCACAAATGAGGTGATATCGACGTCATTGATAAGTATCACGAACGTCATGATCTCAAAATGAATTGAGTGCTTTGTTCCTACCCATATATATTTATCCATATGAAAATAGAAAACTGATGTGGATACCATCAGGAAGATAATATTTTTTATATCTTTTACTTTTTTAAATATGTAGTTATCCACCATAACGAGATTTAGCCAGTCAAACTGATCTAATTCTGACTTTCCATTGGTTTCGTTGATGATCGTCCGAATGTCGATACTTTTCAAAGTAATGCATGAAACGAATAAAATTATCAACAATGCTAAGTGAAGATCACACTTCACCTGCAATAAGTGGCAGTTTAGTCAATCTTTTATCAAAATGCGCCAAAGCCTTAGATCTCGTCTTCATATCAGATAGAGATCTAAATTTGGATTATTTTTAATCTTTTTAGTTCACTGTACGAATAGTTCGGCGAAATTGGTCCTCTTGTTAACAGTTTGAATCACTTACTTAGTACTTGATTGCTGATTATTGTGCAATATCTATTCTAACATTTACATAACGATACCAATTGCCGAAAATGATCTTGATGATGCAACATTATGGTAATCTAGGAGGTTTGTCTTGTACAGAAATCACAGCTCATTCGATTATGCACCAGCATCCTCTTTAAAGCATGTAGATTAGAGATCAAGAAAATGATCTAAGCTAATATCTCAGTCAAGCGGCAGTAGCTATAAGTAGAACTCGAAATGTAGTTGACTATTTTCCTGCTGCAAGAGAAACTACAATAAAATTATTGAAAGCCTAAAATTGCGCACAGAAAATCTCTAGATAGAAATGTGCACTAGAGAGTTGTTACATCCTATTTTAGGTAAAGCTATATCCAAGACCAATAATATTACCGTTTCAAGATGGCACTAAAATCCACACTTATATTTAGAATCTGTGGAGGCTGTTGATTGGTTCAGAAAAATATTCTACCATTTTCTTCCCATTAATCGAGTTTTGAAGAGCGAGCAACAGCTCCTACAACCAGATCCTACAACCAGAAGCTGAAAATGAGCAGAGAGTGCCAATTTCTGTAGAGGGTTTGGGTCTAACCAAAAAGAAAAACCAAATTGTCCTGATGTACCAGGAAAATAAAAATGGATGGTGGTGATCTTGCGGATCCTTTGGATTGCTGAAGATCAGTTGTGATATAAAATGTATTTTGTGTAATTTACTTTATGGATCTGCTTAGTGGCGAAAGATTTGGTTGAAAAGAAAAACGTTTTGTCTGATAATAGAGCCTGTTTCTGTTGTTTGAAGATTGATCATTTATCTGGTAAATTTCAAGGCTGTATTAAGTGCTTAATCTGTGAAAAGCGTCACACCCTCTTGATGTGCCTCGATGTAAAATCTTATCAGATAGAACAAAAACAGGAATAGTTTGATAAGTAGAATAGTAAAAGTAAAATTCATAATTTAAGTGTTATGCAACAGTCAAAAATGTTTTTTCAAGTCTTTATTTATTTATTTAAGTGGATAGTCCGAGGCTTGATTAACACTTGGTCTCAAAGAACTTCGGTGTTAAAATCAACCAGAACTATGAAAGGAAAACAAATCTTATTCACGGTTTACTTAGAAGAACTACAGTTGATTAATCTCTTTTATGGCAATTGTCATTTATGCCAATTTGTTATGTAGTTTTAAGTCTATTGTGTTACACTGCACTCAAATACCCTACACAACTACCCACCCGATCAGGAAGTCACCTATGACGTGAATATAACGTGATTATATGACTATATGGGCCTGAATCGGTAAGCGTAAATAGGTGCCTAATATAAGAGCATAATAAACGTCATTAATGTGACTGAAATATGACCTTCAAAATGTCACGTTTAATTCATGTAAAATATTCGACTACCGAAGGGGTCTATCTCCGAAAATGTTTCACTCACGGAACTTCCGATGTGGGAGGTGAAAGAGTACATCAAGAGGAGGAAAAAACAGTTGAATTCACTCCAATCGGTCTAGGAGTTCTCAAGTTACAGGCGATCAAAGTTGAGAATTGGGAAAAACGTTGTAATGACCCCTTTGGACATTTTCAAAAAGAATTCCGAAACATTTTTTTGCTGTTTTTGAACGGAATGGCACGTTTGCTAGCCCCTAAGAACGTAACAAACTCAATTCGAGTGAAGTTAGCCTCTAAAAAGGTTTTATTAAAAATGGTCGAAAAACGCGATTCTAAAAGTGCCTAAAAATCGACCACCGAAGGGGTCTACCTCCGAAAGTATTGTACCTACCTATGGAACTTCTGATGGTGGACAGAGGACATCAAAAAGAGGAAAAACAGTCGAATTCACTCCAACCGGTCTAGGCATTCTCAAGTTACAGGTAGTCAAAGTTGAGAATTGTGAAAAAAGTCCCTACCCTTTGGACATTTTCAAAAAAATGTCGGAAAGATTTTTTTGCTGTTTTCGATCGGAATGGCACGTTTTCAATCCCCAAAGAACGTAATAAACTCAATTCAAGTGAAATTTGCCCCTGAAGAGCTTTTTTTAAATGGTCCAATAAGGCGATTCTAAAAGTGCCTAAAAATCGACCACCGAAGGGGTCTATCTTCGAAAATATTGTCCTTATGGAACTTCTCGTGGTGGGTGGTGAAAGAAGACATCAAGAAGAAGAAAAACCCGTTTAAATTACATCAATCGGTCTAGGCGTTCTCAAGTTACACGCGGTCAAAATTAAGAAATGAGAAAAAAGTCGTAATACCATTTTGGAAATTTTCAAAAAATTTCGAAAAAATTTGTTTGCTCTTTTTGATCGGAATGGCAGGTTTACAATCCCCTGAGAATGAAACAAACTCAATTTCAGTGAAATTAGCCTCTAAAGAGTTCTTTTTTAAATGGTCCAATAAGGCGATTCTAAAAGTGCTTAAAAATTGACCATCGAAGGGGTCTATCTCCGAAAATATTGCTCCTATGGAACTTAAGATGGTGGGAGGTGAGAGAAGACATCAAAAAGAGGAAAAAGCAGTTTATCTCACTTCAATCGGTCTAGGCATTCTCAAGTTACAGGCGGTCAAAGTTGAGAATTGAGAAAAAAGTCGTAATACATTTTCAAAAAAATTTCGAAACAATTTTTTTGCTGTTTTTGATCGAAATGGCATGTTTGAAATCCCCTAAGACCGTAATAACCTCAATGGGAATGAAACTAGCCTCTAAAGATTTTTTTTTAATGGTCCAATACCGTGATTCTAAAAGTGCCTAAAAACCGACCACCGAAGGGGTCTATCTCCGAAAGTATTGCCCCTATGGAACTTCCGATGGTGGGAGGTGAAAGAAGACATCAAGAAGAGGAAAAAACGGCTTAATTCACTTCAATCGGTCAAGGCGTTCTCAAGTTACAGGCGGTAGTTGAGAATTGAGAAAAAAACCGTAATAAATTTGGATATTTTCGAAAAAAATTCGAAAAAATTTGTTTGCTATTTTTGATCGGAATGGCACGTTTGCAATCTTCTAAGAACGTAACAAACTCAATTCGAGTGAAATTAGTCTCTAAGAAGAGTTTTTAAAAATGGTCCATAAACGCGATTCTAAATGTTCCTAAAGATCGACCACCGAAGGGGTTTTTTCGGAAAATATTGCACCTATGGACCTTCCGATAGTGGGAGCTGAAAGAGGAGATCAAGAAAAGAAAAAAACAATCGATTTTACTCTAATCGGTCTAAACGTTCTCAAGTTACAGGTGGTCAAAGTTGAGAATTGAGAGAAAAGTCATAATACCCTCGTTTGGACATTTTCTTCGAATCAAATTTTGCAACACTTAAAATATGCAAAGAACGAATCTTTCCATACGAATCTTCTTACTGGTGGGTTTCGTATCATACGAATATTAAAAAAGGTTTCTGTTCTATCTCTACACGGGTGATGTAGCAGAAATGAAACATACAAAACATGCAAATCTGATTTGTATTATTACATTTTGTTTAAGTACAACTATACTGTTTCAATGTCCCTTCTCACTCTGTAACCAATGAATGAACATCAACTTTCTCTTTTCATATATTTTGATAAGTTGTGCGGGTATAAATATCATTTTTTCGATAATATGGTGAATGCAAAATTTCCGAAACGCAACATAGGAATCATTAAACCTTGATTCGTCGCTTAATTTTTTTAATTAACCGTTTGTAGCTACTGAATTTGTGTCGATAGTAAAACCACCATCCACATGGTACACAAAAATAAAAAAAATAAAAAAATTAGAAAATTTTATTTACAAGGATCTAAATAAAATTGTACATTTGAACTACTAAAGATTCAATTCCATTCCTGAATAAACATGCAAAAAGCAGCATTAAAAAATTCAAAATAGCACAATTTACAACGTTTAAAATCATCTTTATAATGAATATTCTTGCTGTATTATCATATTTGTTCAAGACCTTTAACTTGTTTATTCGAAGAATATAATCAGAGCAAATATAATAAAACATGGCCACCTCAATTTAAAAGTTAAACAACGTAGGAATTTTGACGAGCACAAAACAGGTTGTAAAGGTGCAGAGACATCCACAAATTCATAAATATCCGAAAAATGACCAAGTGGTAGTACAGCCATGGGTGCAAAATATTTTCACCGATTTAACCCAAAAGGCTGCAGATGAGTGGAAGTTCGAAGTAGCAAATTGATTAAAGAAGAAGTCTTGGATGACCATAGTTACTGCTTGGTTTACAACTCCAGTGGTGTTACTGCTGCAAGCGAAACTGTACTTATTGCTTCTCTTAAAGATAGTGGAATTAAAGCAGAAGGCAAGGAAAGAACTCAAAACTTCAGAACATCTTTGGCGCAGACGGTTGCGCAGAGTATGCAAATATTTAAAAATGTCATGACTTTTGGAGTATTTCCTGAAAATCATACTATTTAGCCATGTCTTCTATTTATGTATATGGACAAAGAGAGTTTAAAGCTATTTGCTAAGGTTATATGTCATCGAGCTGACAATTGATTTCTGTGGGCCTATAATAGAAGAATTCTGGGGTGGAGCTGTCATTTACTGATGAAATATGTCCAAAAAATTATATAAAAAGGTGAAGTATATTCAGGTTTCAAAAAGTTTTAAGTGGAGAACTCAAAATTGCAAAAGCCATGCTGCATGAAAGGAAGTGGTCTGAAACAACCAACAGTAACAGATTGTAGGTACACTAGAAAAAAATGGTTTAAGTAAAAAAAGTGATTTTAAGCACCTAAGACTTCTTGGGCAACTCAAGCACAGTTTTCTAAAAAAACCATTAATATTTTTTTGGCTGTTGTGAGTCTAGGTTTCATAATTACAACCTGAACTCAAAACCAGTTTAAGAGAGTTTTCCAATACCAATTGTGAAACTAGAACATCAAGCACATTTTGATAGTGAAAAAGACGACAGTTTTGAGCAAGTGTCTACGAGGAATACCTAGAGTTGGATAGTCATGTAATGGAAGTGTCATCGGGAGTAGTGGTTCTTACTATATTTGATGAAGCCATCAAGTTGTTTGTGACAAATGGGTGCTGGCAATGAACGAATAATACCAATTCATGATTGTAAATCATTATAGATTCAAAACATATGTTTAGTAAGTGCATCAGCTGAAGAATAATGATGAAAATAAGTGAAAGAAAATAATTTAAGTTCCTGCCCTAATCTTTCAACAAAAAAAAAAGATATAAAAACCTAACGAATTGAAGGTGACTTAGAACTGAACCATATAAATGATAAGTTGAAAGATACTTTACTGACTGATAATGATAATAATGAAGGGCGATACGTTCCTATACATATGTATCTTGCGAAAAAAAAACTCAGGTACGTTACTAACGAGGACTAATTATTATAATTGGCCAATAAAACAAAATGTGGCTATATACTGTGATATTAATTTGAACAGGTAATTGCATTTTTACTAAGACATTTTACATAAAAATCGATAAACAATGCCCAAAGAGAACTATCAATTAGTTTATAACTATCTCCTAAACTGCAATAACTTGACACGACCTTCGTGGACCCCTTCAAGCAATCAATTAAATTAGTCTCGGTTCGAATTCACTTGAAAAATTAAGTGTAAGCACCATCAGATAGCTGAAGTAAAGTGGATGTCTGCGTATGTACAATAGTCAAGGACATTCTTTTATAGTTGATACTTTAATTCAGTGAGAGTGGTTTATTCTATAAACTATTAAGAGATCCACTCACCATAAAAACTGTCATATCGTCTGCACAATCTCTCCTGGATCAAAACACTCAATCCGCTTAAATGGTGACCATTAAGCATATCCGATTGGACGTAGAGTTTTCTTTGAAAGAACACGTAAAGCAAGAACATCATTATCATGAAAAACAAGAACAAAATGTATGGTTCTGTTACAGACGGCATTTGCGAGATTGTATAAAATATACCTACGACTAAATAAATAATAGGAACCCGCGGTTCTCAGTCAGTGCTTGTTAGTGTTAATGTAAGTAGGTGGGGAAGCAATTTCTTTAGATCACAACTTTTATGCGCTTGTTATTAATGAATGACCTGTTGTCGCTGATGCTGTTTGTGTTATTAATACATTCTACCAGCAGAAGATAACCTTTTGTATTTTTGCATATTGCTGTCATTTACGCAAAAGGGTAATAATACTGGTCGTTGTTAGTGTTGATTGGTCTCGAACGGGGACAAATATTAATAATTAATTCATAAGTGATGCTATTTGTTGCCATAAATATTTACCGATTTTCCTTGAAAGCAATTTATATTTAAAATTTTAACTATACCTAACCGTGTTTCAATAACTCCTGCAGCTTATTACCAAAAATGAACAGCTATTTTTGCAATGTGGCTTGGGAGAGTGGGATATGATGAAATTTACTACAGAGGTAGCAAGTCAATATAGAAGTAGCAACTCATTATTTCTCTAGTGAATTATACATTATAGAGCTGGTACTGATAAATTATTCTTGCTCTGTATTGAATTCTAGACATTTGCTTATGAAACAGCTAATTCTCAAATAACTTCTAGTATCATCTTTTGTTTCACGTATTCTTCTAAGCATTTGTCCTTCTAGCCTTGACAACTTATATTTCAATTTTGTTTCCTTGAGATTTCTGTTCCGTTCCATTCCGCTGTATCTGACGGCGGCATCATTTGTCGATTTTGGCGCATGGTGAATAGTAGGACGTTCTTTCTAGTTTCCATAAGTTTTTCCTAAATTTCTTAACTTCTTAAAAGTTAAGAAGAGTTCATCTCTAGCAAGCTTAGGATGGGTCGAAATCGCAAGAGAGCTCACTAAAGTCGAGACAGAGAGTCTAACTCAGAAATTACTAACAAATATGTCTAAAGTAACGCAAAAATGAGACTTCACACAGCAGCTTTAGCTCAGCTAGTTCCAGATATTTATCTCTGTGTTCGTCTCCTGGACCTTCAGCCCAAAAGAGGCAGAAAAGTACCTCTGACTCTTAAGAGCAGGAAAAATGTCTTTTGATCGCAGTCCAAATAGAGACTCGGCGAGGCCATCAGATTCTCTTATTATTCAGACCGAAGACGATAATTTGGAGCAAATGGTTCTACAGTGACTTGGAGAAGACCCATCTGCAAATTTGCCGAAGGGCATAGAATTGGAGGCAGCCTTGATACCTAGGTGGATGGCAATTCTACAGTCTGGTTTAAAAAAGCCACTTCAGGAGAAGGTTTTAAAAATGTATCCAACTCTCATGTTAATGGGAATTGGACATGGGATTAATGGGAATGGGAGACCTTAGGTGCTCCTGAAATAAATGAGGAAATTCTTAGAGTACTATATCCCAGCACGGTCAAGAGAGACATCAATCTATGGCTCAAGAAAAATTGGGTTTAGCCATTGCTGCAATAGGTATGGCTTTAAATATTCTTTTAATTACAACCATATAAGTAATGCTATCATTACAAAATTACCTATTACCTACCTCTAAATTAGACGTAGGTAATGGGTATTCATTACCACCCAAGGGCGGTAATTGCTTATTACCTACCTCTCTTTCAACCCTCATTTACCATGCTTATTTCTTGGCCCCTAAAATTTAATGTCTTTATAGAATTAAAAAGGTGTCCCTAGTAGCATCGAACTAGATAAGATACTTAACTGGTAATTTTAAAAAAATAGTTAAATATGTTATGAATATCTTATACGAAAAATATTAATTCATATTATGTAGGTTGTAAATAAAATAGTATACACACCTCGGTAGGAAGTTTCCTTACCGTCTCGATTAAAGTCAAAATGTTTTTTTAATTCCGTGGTTAACATCAGACTTTGTGTAGTTAAATTAAGACTTTGAACTCTTCAAAAGCAGAAATTTAGTAACTGCCTGTCTTGTCAATTGGGCTCTCTTCAATACGGGTTTCTAGCTCTTTTGTATCAAAGAGTAAGTATTCATCAACATTTTTGTCATTCACCTAATTTAATTATACATTTATGCTCTTTTAACCGTATTTTCTTCATCCATCTTCTATCATCAGCCCTCGTTTTCTTAAAATCTTTGACCCAACGGGAATTAAATTATTAGTTTTTACTATATTCAAGGTTTTTCTGAAAACAAGCTAAGCAAGGTAAAAATTATAGACTCAAATTACTAAGGTTTAAGAATAGAACAATTAAAACTTTATGTTAGGGTAATAACTGATAGTCCAAATGTTTTTTCCCATCCTATCCCAATGGAACAATAGTAATTGTTATTCGTTTAGTATGTAGATTAGTGAGCAAGAATTCAAGTTGGAACGCAAACACAGCGAGCGACAAAAATTATTAGATGTATGATGTTGAGTCACTAAATAAAACTTCTCATAGTATGGTATCACTATAATTGTTATGACATTCGTCATTTCCGTTTTTTCATTAAGAAACTAGTGCCTAAATATTGTTAAAAGATCAATCACATCTTTTGAAGAAGCATGGGAGAATTATATAGAAAAGAATTGGTTCTTCAATGTTCAATGCTTCTTCCTTCAATGTTCTTCTAAAATTCTAATTAACTTACAATGAAAGTCACCTGTGATTAGTGAAGAAAACAGATTAGGATAGCGATTAGCTTATGCTTGATAAATAAATATTTTGACTTCTATGGCAACCGAAGTTAGGCTGCCCGTCCGTAGTCCAGATTTTTGGAAATAAAGAATATAAGAGGACCTGCCTTTTAACTAATGGTTTTAAATAATACTCCTAATAGATAATAATCAGAAAATTGTCGAAAGAAAAAAATTAACTTACACAAAAACCTAGTGGCATTCCTTTCTTCCTTACGCCGCTTGGACCGATCTTGGCACAACTGAAGAATGTAGGCCAACAAGAAGAAAACGATAATCCCGCCGGGTAAAAACACAAAGTTCTCCATTTCGCAGTCGGCTGGTACCCCGCAGAAAAAAAAAGAACCTGCCTACATGTTTGTAGAAATATACTAGCACCGGCAATGAGCAACGTGCATGATATACCATAGTAAAACGATAAGATAATGGAACAATTTAAATAATAAAGCAGGCGTGTTTTCATTGTTTGAGCAAAGATATTTAAAATTCGCAATAACACTGTTAGTTCAATCATTAGGCATTTCAATGTTATTGGCTTGACACGCGTAAACATTTGTGACGTCATTCGATTTGAACAGTGGAAATTACACAAATTGAGAAAAACTGTTTGTTACCAAGCAAGTTCAGATGTTGAGTGGCTGCCTCCTACTTTTATTCTTTAAAATCCTGTCGATAAAAGATAAAATATTAAAAATAATTCCAATTTGACAACTTAACTACTTTGATTGAGAGTAGTGACGTAAAAAACAGATTTTCCTTGTTAGCTAAAACTGTAAAGGGATCACATGTGGTCTTAGCAAGCCATCAGGTTTATTACATCAAGAGCGTGACGGGTGTAATTTGGTGAGGTAGGTATGTAAATAGTGGATCCGGATGCCTACATGGAATGACGACAAACAGATGTCAAAGATTATAACGAATTGTTAAAGTAGGAACAATAAACTAAACGACCCTAACTTTTGCGCAAATAGAGCTTTAAGTGTAATATGTAATAAGCAAAAGGAACGCAATTAACACCTTAGGACGGAAAGGCTGTGATGCAATGTCCTGGCAAACTTACCAGGAGGATAATATCAACAGAAGAGGCAGTGTCCTGTTTCTTCATTTCCATGAGCGTTAAGTTCTTGCTTAAGTTACCAGAAGATCGATCAATTGATCTACCAAAGATCAGAGAAGAGGATTAAGCAGAGAAGTGAGGAAGAATAACAATCAGAGAAGTGGAAAAAACAATAACACAATTAAAAGACGGCAAAGCCCCTTGACCTATATAACACATATACTGAGTTCATAAAGCTTTTCGACGCAAAGGACATCCAACGAATAACTACAATTTTTAACAACATATACTCAAGTGGGATAATACCAAAGACAAGGCAACTTTTACTACTTTACCAAAGAAAACGAGTTCTGTATTTGGTGACGACTTCCGTACGATCAGCTTGATGAACCATCTCCTGAAGCTGTTCCTAAAAATTATACATCAGAGAATTTTTGGGCCGTGTGAAGAACAAATCAGCCTTACACAATTTGGATTTCGAAATAACCTAGAAACAAGAGAAGCCCTCTTCAGTATACAGGTGCTCATTCAGAGATGCAGAGATGTAAGTTGCGATGTCTATGCCTGTTTCATTGACTATCAAAAGGCATTCGACATAGTAAAACATGACAAGTTTATGGAAGTATTAGCAGATATTGGGTATAGCAGATACATGAAATAACCTAGGAACAAGAGAAGCCCTCTTCAGTATACAGGTGCTCATTCAGAGATGCAGAGATGTAAATTGCGATGTCTATGCCTGTTTCATTGACTATCAAAAGGCATTCGACATAGTAAAACATGACAAGCTTATGGAAGTATTAGCAGATATTGGGTATAGCAGATATATGAAATAACCTAGGAACAAGAGAAGCCCTCTTCAGTATACAGGTGCTCATTCAGAGATGCAGAGATGTAAATTGCGATGTCTATGCCTGTTTCATTGACTATCAAAAGGCATTCGACATAGTAAACCATGACAAGCTTATGGAAGTATTAGCAGATATTGGGCTGCATACCTGCGATCTGAGAACTATTGGCAACCTGTACTGGAATCAAACGGCTTCTATATATACCCAGGCAGGAGATTCGGATGAAATCAAAATTAAACTTGGGGTCAGACAGGGATGTGTATTGCCGCCTCTGCTGTTCAACGTGTATTCAGACAGAATTTTTAAAGAAGCTCTGGAATATATTGATGCCTGAATCAAAGTAAATGGAGAATGTATCAATAACATAAGATACGCAGACTACATGGTGGTTTTTGCAGACAGTTTGAAGGCACTTTGGGAAATATCGGACCACACGCTGGTGGATGTCACCTGCTCCTGCTCTGTACAACATCTCACCGGTACTCTGTACATTTCCGGCCTTAAGTCGCTAAATCACGGTCCCCAATTGGTCGACCAGCCAAAGCTGTCCTGATGAGGGGTAGACCCCGAAACTAGTATGGAGATGGGTTGATCGACAAATTGGTGACCACCTACACTCTTTTCACTTCGGTCTGGTTCCGATAATCAGCGAGGTACAGAGCAATATGGGCTGCTTCTCGAACTGAGAGCCATCTGCCATGCAGTATTGGATCTAAAATACGCTGGTGGTTGTCGTCTGCTCCTGGTCTGTACATCTCACCGGAACCTTATCCTTAATGCAACAACATATGGGTAGAAAAAAGAATGTTTTGCCCTTTTGGATACAGACTTATTTGATGTATGGCCATGTTAGGGTGTAGTAATACAAGGTCCCTGGTTAATAGGTAAAGGAAATGAAGAAGTCAAAGGTGAGTATAGTTATCTATCCCTATCTTCCCATCCCTATATATTGCCATAGTTGCCGACATTAAGTTTAACTAATACCACATTATTATGAATAGGAGGTAAGCTCTAGGAAAGGAAAGTTAATTGTTATTACTAATTAAGTAGCTTTCTATAAAGGAGTAAATTTTCAAACTGATCTTGTTTGGAACGCACCAATACCTCATTACTTATCACCAGGGATTTGGGACCAGTAATAGTAACATTGGAAGGCAGCCTTAAAAGGCCCTTATCACATACTCTTCGTACACCCATTCTTACTCCAGTTGGGCCTTCATTTCACCCACGAGTCGATCGGTCTTTCTAATAAAGTATCCCATCTCAGAGTTGGAAATTCTTCTCGGTGGAGGAAAGCGGCTCCGAATATCCTGTGGCCTTGGAGTTGGGATCAAATAAGGAATGCAGAACATAATTTTACTTCTTGGTGTTTTCTTATTCTTTTGCGGTCAGTTATGTACATATTCCTTTTCAATTACGATTGTTCCAGGTTTCACAATATGAGGAACTACGCACTGAAGTGATGAAGCACTGTTCTCTTAGGCAGAGTTTTGTCGAGTTTAGCCTTTGTATTCAGACAAGAAAGTTATCTAAAGTGCATTCAAATCCAAGCCAGCATCAAAGTAAAAAAGCTCTGAAGTCATATTAACCAGCGATTAACATTTTTAGTAGTGGTTATCTTGAACATGTCGTTGTGAACCTTATGTCTATCGCTCTCTGATGACTCTCCAGAGATTATTTTATTTGTTTCGTTTTTGTTAACTTTAACCCCAGCTTGGATCTGAAGGGACTAACTGATGATGTCACCTGAAAGAGGATATACCACACCTCGTACAGTAACTTTTTACTTTCTAAGAAGCCATCAATCATTGGGTCATGGTGCCCTCTTACATGGCACTCTGACTGTTGCAGAGATTTTTGAACTATCTCTCCAGAAAACCACTTCCATGGAGCACCTTGAACACTCTGGCTAGAAATTATTGTCACTTTTAGACGTTGACATTGGTTGATTATGCTGTCCTTACGGCATTGCCAAATTTCATCCTTAGATTCCACGTCCACTGTCCAGGACACACCGGACCTGAGCCTGCCCTAGCGGCTACAGCCTGGCCATTTGGCTACAGTAAATTTCTCTTTTTTTGGGGTAAGACTTTCTTTAATTAATTTAAACATATCTAAGCCTGTCATTGTTCAATTAGGTCCTAGTTTCTAGTCCCTAGTTCCTGATTGTCGAGTTTTAAGTTCCAATGTTTGAGTGCTGGAATTCAATATCTTTTTTTTTTTTGGTTTTTACAGCTACCATCCATGAAGCCCCTTGCCGAAGATGTATATTCTCTTTCAAGTCAAGTCCATTAAAATTGTTTTAAGTAATGTGTAGATTATCAGTTACAGGTTCAAAGCTATCCTGAGATGGTTTCCAGAAGGCAAAGTGAATCTGCTCAGATGTTTTGATATCCTGAAGGCATTGAAGGTTTAGATAGTGCAGCCAATATATGATGCACTGTTAACATGGATCACTGGAGTCTCATTGAAGTTAATGGTGTGAGATTTTTGGTAGAGTGAGATATTCTTATATTAGTTAGTAAGTGTTGGAGATGTGGAGACAACTTACGAATTGATTTGTGGGAATGAAATACTCTGCAACCTTAGAAGAAGGATTGTACGTCAGATCTGAGAAATCCTTGCCATTTTACGTTGTACAGCCTATCTGAATGTGAGGAGAATTGCACAGTCAATCTGAATGGGCTTATGCAGATATTAACGCTTCAACCAATATTTAGGGCGACTTTTACAGGTTTAAGTAAAACTTCAGTTTGAAGTTAAAACACCAGGTATGACCCACATTGCATTGTTTATCTGTCAGGTAAACAATGCAATGTACGTCATGTCTGTTTTTTAACTTCAAACTGAAGTTTTACTGATAGTTGTAAAAGTCGCCTTTAGTGTCATACCCCACATTCTGAATTGTTACGCAGTTTAGTAATTCTCCGCTGCCTTTTAATTTATTGTTTGTATTTCAATGCTCATTTGTATTATTCTGTCAAATAATCAATACCGACTATCTTTTAGAATTTTTAGATTATGTACATCTTACAGACAGCTTTTATAGCACCCCATATTTAGAAGAAGTCATAGATTAATGACACCATAAAAACACAAAAAAGGCAATAAATAAATATCAATAAAAAGTCAAAAAGTTCTAGTTATCACTTCAAATTTAAAATAACTTCATGACTAAGCATCATGCATGTTGTCGGCGAATTTTCACTTTAGACACGGATTTATCAGTAGCCCAACCCACTAAACGCTATCGAAAATTTCACAATCTGATATAGCAAAGCAGATATTACTATTTACCTGCCTGGTGTACCACCAGATATGTGAATCTAAATAAACGCCATAAGTACCTTATGTAATAGGCGTTCAATGGTATATGAACATTTTTCTGAAAACATATAAGCACTTGACTTTGAACAATTTTACCAGCGTTACATGAGTGCTGGCCTAGTTTTTGGATTGCATTACTCCAAAGAAGTAGGCCAATTTCAAACATTACAAAAACCGATTCAAATTAGAATAATTATTATTTTTATAATTTGAAGTAGATAGATGATTATTGATTACTTACAGCAGTCAATAAATTCAACACGTCTCGTAACGTTCCCGGGGTTTCCTCTGCGATTCTCCCTCCTTCTTCTACGGTCCTGGCTGGTATCTTTACAACTAAGTCTCAAAATGACTCCCAATCCGAGTAAAATCACTAGGACTGAGATAATGTACACCAAAGCAGCTACATCCATGATTAATAACACCAAAGTTAACGAGAGGATATAATTTTGAGTATTTCCACTTTGAAAGCAATTTTTTGCTCCAATGACTACTTAGCAACACCTAGCCTTGAGCACAGTGTTTTATGACAACTAACCGTATGTTATTTTTGCCAATAAATGACTATGTGTGTTTCGTCATTGATAAGATAATTCGCCCATCCATAGATCGATCAAACATCAGGTGGGGGTTTAAGCTACAAAAGATTTATATAAGGGATTTGGTGCTGTTGTTGCAAAGACTTAGAGAAATTCCTGCACTAAATCATGTGTATGCATATAATGATCTCAATTTTGCTGATCATCTGCGATAAAGTCGAGTGAAGTATCTTAAATTAAGCTACAATTGGTTCACAAGAGTCAATAGTATTAATTCAAGAGGATTTGCTTACATTTAGATAAGATCGAGAAAGAATACTTTGTTTAGTGTGATTAATATAAGATAGAATACTTGGACTTACGAGCAACGAGCCTCCTAAATGGACGAAAATTCTCGATAGAGAAATTCGAGCACCGATAGACACAGTCCAGGATGGCTAAGCAGAGCAGAATGGAGAAGAACACCACTGTAGCAAAAATGCTAAGGCTAAATATGTACCAATAGGCCACGTCCATTATTTTCCACAACTGGAGATCATGTTTTTGTACCTCGATTCGTATCACGCGTCTGGATTGTTAGGACAAGATAAAAATCTGTTTGCAGATCATTTTCGACGCGTCATAACCATGGTTTGCTTGCTTAGTGTTGAAAATATACATGTTTGTCTGTCTAAAATGGTATCTTAATTTTGTTCAGGTGCATACACCGCAGTGTCGAGGCAGAAATAGCAATATTTCTCAAAGTCACCTTAATTTTATATACGTAAATTATGAGAAGCTAATTTGTCAACAATTGGAAGAACATTTTTGAAACATAACCATCCAGAAAGATGAATAGGTTGATTTGCCTGGAAATATGAAAAAATCAGAGACTTTTAACAATTTGGCTTTAAGTGTGATACTTAATCGTCTTCAACAGTTAATTTATGCGCAGTATCCGACTGGAACCATTTTGGTCAGATTTGATAGGGAAAAAACATTTGAAAACCAAGAACTGATAGCTCTTATTTAAAGAACTGATTGGATGCCCGTCAGATCCATACCGTCAACTTTAATAGCCAGCTATTTTCTTTAAAAATTCTGAATTGCATTTTGACATCACTTAGAATTTTAGTTTCTATAGTAACTCTTCTGACGTCACATTTACTAGAATATTTATAATTTTCCTGATCATTTTATCTATGTTCATAATTAAGTTAAGCTTCATCAGTAAAACACCCACGAAATAGATTACAACTCGATGAAAATTTCAAGTTTGATAGTGGAAAAAACAAAGAGCCAAATGAGGTTCTCAGACTGGACACATGTTAAGCCTGACCCTGATAAAGAAAACATTTTCGTTTATATGTCGAAAAATTGTTGAAACGTTGGTTAAACAAGGACACCCGCTATGTTTATGTTTTTTTTTTAATTTTTTATTACACTGTTTTGAAGTATTCGTTGGTGAGATCGCAGGCTCTCGCCGAGAGTTTGAGGTCCTCTTCAATTTAGAGACTTAAAGGGTGAAGGTTTGATCACTCCTCTTTTTGATCAATGTCTTAGACTCCTGCTCACTGTTCTTGGTACCAGTACGTCTACTAATAGTTGTCACCTTTCTTTCTCTATTGTATTGTATTTGTATTCAATGTGAGTGGACTTATTCAGTCCTCCTCTACGACTTGCGATCTATTGTGGCTCACTCGAAGTGTTACCAACAAGGTTTGCCCCTGCTAGCTCCACTAGTTGTCACCCATTATGCCCAGACATCAATGAATCTGATGAGTCTTTCGGTCGACACTCTGTCTCTTCGGACAGTCCGAGTCTGTGCTTGTGAGATCTTAGGTGGCTATGTCCTGTGTAGAGTGCGTGGTCTCCCATTGTCTCATGGAGATCAGCCTTGACCAGAGAGTATGGGACTCCCAGGGCCGTCTTCGGGCCTACGAATGCAGAGCCCGCCGCCCTCCTAACTAGAGAATCGGCCCTCTCATTGCCTTCCTGACCACGATGGCCCGTGACGCTGTTCTCCTGCGATAGGGTGTTCAGAGTCCTGAGAGGGTTTATTGCTAGGTTTTCCTTTGAACACCAGCTCTGTACAACATCCAGCACCTCTTGCAACGTGCTGGAGAGTTGTTGGTATGGGTGGTTTCTTAGGGGAATAACGATGTCGTCCGCGTATGCTTGGACCTCGACTCCCTAAAGTTCCAAAGTGGCCAGAGGGTCGTCCACTAGTAGGGATCACAGGAGAGGTGAAAGGACTCCGCCCTGTGGACAACTTTCCACTGTCTTTTTGTATGTCTTAAACCGTATATCCAATATTGCTTACGAACCTGAGTGATGTATCTTACTTGTAGAGCTAGGGAATTATTTCGAGCAGGCACAAATAAAGTCATGGTTGCCAATATCCGGAACGGATAGATACCTGAAGAAGAAGAAGAGCTGGTGAGGTGGGTACAAACTTGTCTTCACTAAACACTTCTCATGCTTTCGATTTCCTAATTGGAGTTTGCTCTTTGAAAGTTTTGTGCATATCGGTATGACCTGCTCAGAATTGTAAATATACAACATGCGAATACCACTCTCCAAGTTCCCAAGAGCTCATGTGGAGTGACACCCTGCACAAAAGATGGTGGTTAAGTTTCTTTGGTCGACCAGGACGCTGAATTCGTAGTTGGAAAAAATACACAGATTTACCATACACAGGCTTTACACTTATCTGTCACATGACTACTTATATGCCATCTCAACTTACTATAAGTACTGGTGTGCTATGAAATCCAAACTTTTGCCCCTGTATAGCGGACAGTGATATTGAAAGGATTTGAGAAAGGAATAAGAATTAATATACTTTTGTTTCTTCATCCTTTTCTTATAACATTTCACAGCCAACTAGATGACGTTCTTTAAATGAACACCCCCTATTGAGAGAGTGTTACAGAGCATGCTATAGTGTATTAATAATTGGTCGAGCATTCTCAAAAGTTTGACACCCATCAATTTTTTTTCTACTCCTCTAAAGTTAAATGATCATCCTGCCTAAAAAAAATTGCAACATATCAGGAGTGTAGTGTATTAAGACATTTCTTCGGAACTCTGCCACCCATATAAGAAGGTTGCCACCAACCAATGCCAAATCTTCCTTCATCAATTTTTCAACCTCATTCTCCAAAACTTTCTCAATTTCTTCATGCCATTTTTGTGCATCATATTGAAAATCAATATTTAGCATTTAAAACATTCATTAGCATTTAATCTATGCTCGAGACGGCTTTCATGTATAGGTGACCTTGATCGTTCAAATAGCATATAACATAAAAATATGAAAGCCCATGGTGTGTATATGTAACGTCCTTTTTGCATAATGTATGGTCAGATGGTGTGGGTGAACGACTGGAATAAAACCCTTTCTTCTATGGAAGAATTGCCGACGTTTCGACCGTGTTTCGGTCTTTATCAAGGCTGGAACAAACATCGGCGGCACTTTAATTCTCTGATTACTTATTTGTTCCTACCTGGTATTGTTAATATTGTTTCTTTTTTTTTTAATTGTTGTTTGTATAGTACGTTAATGTCAACTGATATTTGTATATGGTATATGTTCTTTGAATTCTTTTAAATTATGAATAATAAGTTTTTTTTATTATAAATTTCTTATTTTAAATATGATAAGGAGGAGGGGAAAAAGAAAAGTTGATATTTTACTTTTTAATTTATTTACTAGAGTTGTAATTTTAAATATTTAAGTTTATACAAAAGCAAAAAAAGGGAAAAAGGAGGAAATTAGTTAAGAAGAGTTCCAGCCTTGATAAAGACCGAAACATGGTCGAAATGTCGGCAATTCGTCCATAGAAGAAAGGGTTTTGTTCCAGTCCTTCACCCACTACCACCTGACCATACATGAAAGCCTATCTGATACTCAAAAACTTCCTTCATGGACTAGAAAGCAGGGAAGAAGGAACCCTAGAATCGTAATAGAATGTAATCGTAAAACGTAATCTTAGACTAAGCTATCAAACTGCCTCTGTATTCAAGTACTTTTCCTGGGAAGTTGCTCAAAGGATCACCATCAAAGGTCTATTTTTTAAAGCAACCAGTAACCAGTTCGGTGCCCCTATTGGTAATGTGTTGATGGTAATAGTGGAAGCCTATCATATAGCTAGATGTAGAGGTATTTGAATTTGCATATAGCTGGCCATCATGTGTTAGTGAGTGGAAGCTTATGACATGTTAATATAAACGAGAACAAGGAGGGTTTAAAACAGAAAAAGAAATGTTGGTGACAAAAAAAAAAAGGATAGCTACTATGTGTTTGATCTAATGTTATGTTATTTCTCTTTTTTTCCAAGGCTCCACACCTGCAAGCGACACTGAGGTTCTAACCAAATGTCTGGCAATTGTTGGAAGCTGGTCTGTAGTTGCTCTCCGAAGAGGTCCTTCGTGTGTAAACTGGTACGAAATCTAGAGTTTACCAGAAATTGCCTCCAGGCCTTTTTACTGAGATGCTAAAAGTGGCAGCACGTGCAAAGGTTTTACCAGTAATATACAGCTGAGCACTTAGTGAAACCCACACAAAATGCAGTTATGTTCTTAGATGTACAAAAAGACTATCGTAAACGTCTTCCCGTTGGTATTGATTATGACCATCGAGCTATTCTGGAGACCCCCACCTATTTTACAGTTTTGGTCCCCATTTTTAGCAGTGGGAACCTTTAAACTGCTGACGACATTCGCCGGGAATGAGGTTTTGGTGACGTCTTGACGTCTTACGTCAAATTATTGCAAAAGCAATTGTCACTGTCATTGTTTTTATTATTTCTTATTTTCAATCTAATCGAATTATATCCATCTCCTAGCTAGAGCGTTAGGGCTCAGCCCTTAGCTGACTTAGCTTCAGGGTTTTCCAAAACTTCCGACCTAACAAAAACCAAAAACAATTGACACAATGAATGTCCGGTTCGGCTTTAGTTGCTATGACGCTTGTATGACGTGCGCTAACGACATAATTAAGTAATAGAAACCCCAAAGAGTGCCGGACTTCCGACCAAAAAACGGGACCATTTTTAGGGAAATATCGGCATGTGTTGGCTTCATTCAGCTAATCTGAAAATCCCCTTCTGTTTAAAGTTTTGGCCCCTCTTTTTAGCAGCGACCTTTACACTGGTAACGATATCCGCCGGAAATGACGTCTTGGTGACGTCTTGACGTCTTACGTCATATTATTGCAAAATAGTTGTCACTGTCATTATTTTTATTATTTCTTATTTCCAATCTAATCAGATATTGAAAATAAGGCGCCGGCGAACATAACAAAGATAATCCATAACCTAAATAACATAATGTAACAAAGGTTAAAGCAGGAGATCAATTCACGGAAAACATCCCAACACCAGGACGCTTATTCTATAGAAAAGAGTGAAAGTGAGAATTTTGACAACCTTGATTGGTCAAAAAATTCTGTTGACGAATTCCATTGGTCAGCAATTCTCACTTTCACTTTCACTCTTTCCTATAGAATAAGGCCGCAGGATGACAGCCTAAGTTCCTTTTTGTTTAAACTTCTCATGGATAAAATTATAAATTAAGTAACAGATCTTAACCTCGGATACAAACACTGGGCAACAAAAATATTGGTATGGTGTGTTACGCTGATGATGCAGCAATTATTGCCGAATCAGAAAACGAATTGCAGAGACAACTCTTCCAGTTCTTCTAAGTAAGCCGCAAACTCAATATGAACATTTCTATCAACAAAACCAAATGTATGACAATCGCGAAAGTTCTGTTAAGATGTAAGCTAGTGGTGGAAGACAATCACATAGAACAGGTGATGAAATTCAGATATCTGGGCATAGACATATCAGGCACTCACGACCCAGTTAAAAACTTGAGGAGCTAGATTAACAAAGAATCCGCACTATCAGGATGCCTACTGGTCAAACCCGTACATGCGCAAAGATAGTAAAATTCGAATCTAAAAGACTTGTATCAGACCGATCATGATGTACGGTCCGTGAAGACACCAACAAGACACTACACATGCTAAGGGTGGCCGAAATGAAAACACTGAGAACAATAGTGGGGAAAAGAAGAAGAGACAGAGTAAGCAACAGAGATTAGAGATCAATGCGGAATACAAGATATTGTGAGATGGGAAAGGCAACGTAAGAGGCAGTGGTACAACCATGTAAGGCGGATGGACGAGAACAGACTTCCGAAAATAGTCCTAGAAAACAACCCACCCGGCTCAAGACCTCCGGGGAGGTCACCTAAAAGATGGAAAGATAGTTGGCAATGCACCTCTCAGGAAAAGATGCAGATGAAGCTTCAGAATTAACAGATCGACACATCTCCAAGAAGTAGAAGAAGAAGAAGAGTATTATACACACAGCTGCAGTGTATTTGATAAACTTCTGGGACTGAAAACTATAAGGCAAGGTTTTCCCTTGACAAACCACAACAGGAGTTTGCTGTGGGAGATGACCTTCCCACTAACTTTAGAATCACACAACATGAAGAAGTTGATGGTATTATTATCCTTAATAACAGAACTTGATCTGTCGGTAAGCCTCCAATTTCTTTTCATCAAAGTTGGCATATTATATTAATGTCAGCTGAACTACCCACGACTAGCCAGACCTCCCTGAATGTCTTTATCAATTAACTTCAACATGAAAGAAGACAATGGTTCTAGTGATCCCAAGTATATATTTGATTGATGATTGCTTGGTGTGGATCAATGAAACTACAGGGTGTAGAAACGTTGTATAATGTCGACGTTTCGGCACTAAACGACACTATACAACGTTTTGCAGCGACATTACACAACGTTTCTACACCCGGTAGTTTCATTGATCCACACCAAGATCATCATTCAAAAATGAAAGAAGACATTACTGCATTTGTCATATCCTGACTATTGAGAGAACCTTGAGACGACTAGAGGTAATTTCTTGAGAAATCTCAGGGGTGGGCGGATTTTACACGGTGTGTGGTATGAGGCACTCCTGGCCGGAACGGTATATCCAACAAAGTACTGAAAAACCTGACCAAAAAGGGTGCAGCTTAACTGTGTGGTGACTTACTGAGTGGGGCGGGAAAAGTAGTAAAGCTTATTATCCTGAGAAGACTCGAAGACAAGTGTATGCGGCAAAACTTTGAGGCTGTGTCATAAAATTTGAGACTGTGTTGAAACATGGTTTTCGGAGGCTGCATTCACCAGATGTGACAGATTGCATGAACAACAAGATGATATACGAGTTGGTCCTTCTGGATCTTCAATACTGTGAGTGAAAAAAATCAAACGGTCTGAAAGTACGGGCTCTGTGGTGTCTTACCGATAAGATTTTCGCCCTGCGGTCACAGTCCAAAAAACAAAGAAAAATGGCTCACTACCGTCTTATTCCATAATGTTTATTACAGTAGTGGATATCTATAAGACCTGGCAGAGTCGTCATGACGTAGGAGTGTTGTGCATGTGCTGTGGTTAAATATCCACGCTTACAAAGTGAGGCGTAAATATAGTGTAATCGCTGTGAGGAATAAAATGTAATTCTAGTCAATTTCTGGAGATAATGGTGAATAAACACTTTCGTACTGATTAAGTTTTTTGTGGTATATCGATAGGTCTTATTGATGTGATAATCCATTCATTTACAAATTAAAAACAATCTTGTGGGTGTCTTAACTGATAAATCGTTCTTCAAATCTTTGTTGTTTAAAAAGGTTTCAAGTACCTACCTACTTTACCTAAATAAAAATCTACTTACAATTATTATTGTCTCGTGAACTCCAAGCACAGTATCCAAACAACAACAGCCGGATGATTAGCATGCAACCGCAAAAAACCATCAAATAAAAGAGAAAAGACAGCATATGTAAATAAAAATCGCGTTCGTACATCTTTGATCACTTTTCGGCTCGTGAATTAGCAATCACCTTACTTATATTACAGTCAGCAGGTATGATATGGTCCATGGTTTCATAAAATAAGAAGGTGAAAATTAATGTTTGTTAAAACTTATAGAGCGATAAGATAACTTTATTAGGATAAGGGTAATTTTGTTTAACAGATTGTAAAATGAATACGATCTTGTTTGTTCCAATCTTTGGGAGAGTGATTCCACGCAATAACGGTTTCTGATTGTAAAAAACGTGAACTCACTTGCTGATGGGTTTGTTCCGCTAGGGCATTGACAATTAAAAAACTCATCAAATTGGCTCTGAAATGTCAAAATGCAGTAACAAAAGTCCTTTGATTTTGTCAAAACTCTAGAGTCTTCTAGATAACGTTTCCTAATGAATTTTCCCTGTGAGTAAAATGCTATACTTAAAAAACATCGCAAAAATCATCCCATCAATCCTCAAAAACAAAAACAAAACAAAAGTAATGCTAAAACATAAATAGACTTGCGGATATGATATTAATAATTGCAAGGGGATGAAGAACTAAACAAACTCAATTACAGTGGGAATCAAGCTGTAGGTTAGTCATGATATTTCAAAACCAGAAGAAATAAAAACTTGCTATTTCTCGTAAGCAAAATAGGGACTTAAAACACAAATACATTGGATTTATGGAAACTGGGTCATTTATTGTTAATTTAAAAAAATTTAACTTATATATCCTCAGCTTAATAATTGTATCTTGATAAAACCATACTTAACTTATCAAAAATTATTTACCTTTTCCGATAAAAATATTTTGTCTTGCCAATAATTTATACGCATCTTTGTTGTTACGTACTCTATTGTTTCTCATTCCATTAATTAGAACTTAGATCTATTTCAATCGATTAAGATTAATTACGACCTATTTTTTGAACGATAACATTGAACATACACACCTCTACACTATAAGCAATCCAAAATAATTTGGTGATATTGAGCTGAAGTATGTTTCAAAAGGAAGGAATGTTCTTGACCGGAAAATGTGACAACTTTTGAAGTTGAACAGACCGACAATCCAAGAACAAGTTGAAGTATGATTTTCAGATTGCGTTAATATGATTTCAAATGATATAGCACAGAAGAATAATTTTTTTTCAGCATTACGTTTTTTTCAATTTACGGCCGACTCTTATTCATTTTGTTTGTTTATATTTTTTTGTAGGTATAGTATATATTTGTATTTTGTATGGTATTATAACAACGCACCTATTTTAATAAAGAAGACTACGTATATCTGAGCTAGAAGTGCGAGTGTCGTATCTATTTATGAAATGCAAAAAATTAACTATCAGATAAGAATCATGGTCAATTGAGTTCATATAATAAAATTTATCCTAAAATGAGCAAAATTACAATCCATCGCTCATCTAATCCAATTCTCTAAACCTTCTACATGAAGCATGAAGCAGAGACTCAGTTTTCCTTTTTTTTTTGCCGGAAAGGAAACTAAAGATACGTAACGAAAACTGAACAAAACTCAAATAAGTTACATACAAAACGAATTACAAAAGTAGTTTGAATTGAGTTTTAAATTGTCACATACCTTCTTGGTCGGTCTGCCTTGTTTTCTTGTGGTAGTAGATGATGAGCAGGACCGCAAAAATGTTATAAGTCAAGAATCCTATAGCTCCTAACACAAGAATAATGGCGACATCCATCACGATTAACCCTCTGTATTATTCAACTTTACAAATAATGTTTATGTTTTGGCAATTGGCCGGTATTATAAAGGTTGGAGTGGGAGCTAAGTTTTGTTTTTCGGAAGCAGAGATAAGATTAGCCAGCGAGATAATTTGAAAGTAAGAACGTTTTGTTGTTAACCGTGTTAAAAAGGTCCTTTTAGTACGTCTTTAAAATAAAAAAAAAGATTCATCAAGGCCAAAGCATGTGAAACAAATGGACCAACAACTTACCAGCCTCCTCAGGTATTATAATATTAGTCATTTCACTGCTTTGACTGCTACCACTACTCCTTCTACTTTCACTTCTGTTACACGACTTCTTCTTTTTGAAGCAATTAGCTATTAGAAAATATACACATACGTTGTATGCCAAAAAAGAAAAAAAGAGGAACAGGAACAAGTCAGCCAGAGCCATCATTAGTAGTCAAATGGGGTATTGCTTTTACTAGCGATTACGTTCAGTAAGTCATAAAAGACGTTCTAGCAATCGAGAAGTATATAGATGTGATTTATAGAAAAATGTGTTGATAAGGTATCTCGTAATTGAGGCAATTTAAAGATGAGAAAAAAGGTTTTACGTGTGCAAAATTTTCGTACTTCCGTATAGCAATTTGTGCGTATACCGTCCGGTTTGTTTACTCCACGTTCCAATGATTTACAGCTGATATTGAAGGATTTCACACGATGCATTTGAAGTAATTACACACCCCTTTCCACCATTACTTAATGGTACCTACTTTTACCATCCAAAATCCAGAAGATTTCTCTGAACAAGTGTTTATACCTTGTGTTTCCGACTTGTGTGAGTGACTTCCGAGAACGTTTTTAGATGAAAATATCACTGGAATTATCACTGGATTATGACGCTCATTATCGCTAGAAGTATCACTCTCATTCAAACAAAGCCAGATCTCGAGTAATGGGAAGGTGTTAATCTTAGCGTCGTCTTCTCTGGTGATTTCCAGACACAGAGAGGTATAGCAATGTCGGTTAAGCCTCAGATAAAGCTTTTATAGTAGGAGCACCAACCAAGGAAGGCCAATCACCGTTTCAGTTTTTTAACTCCACCTCTTGTTGGAAAAACTTGTTTGCATTCAATTAAAAAATGGCATAAATGAATTTCTTTAATATTTTCTCAATTTTTTGCAGATGCTCAAATGTTGAGTCAAATGATGATACTCCCATGATATGATGACATCAACTAGGTAGAAGTCTTCTAGGTCAAACTCTGCAGAACCATTTTTATGAGTCGCTCAATTATGGCTGTAATTCCAAATTGCCCAACACTACCAGTAGAAACAGCTGTTTTATTTTCTATACTGAATTTATCTCTAATTGCCAATATCCACATACCATCCCTGTAGGACCCTAACGACACATGGTGGTCTTTTTAACTTGAAACGGACAGATATCTGGAGAATTAGTAAGATAAAAAAACTTGTTCCAACAGAGGCCTATATGAAACAGAAGGACCTATTTTAAGCCTATATTTTTACGTATACAGGGTGGAGCAGAAAAGTTTGACGTCACATAATGTATTATTTTTAAACCTGTATGTTTTTACTAGATTTTAGAGCGTTACTCGGCCCTGAAAATTTGACGTCATTGCCAGTAATTGTTGAGATACCCTGTATTTCCCATTCAGAATATTTCTGTAGTAGACATGGAAACTTCATGTTTTCTCTACCCATCTCCCTTTTGCTTATGTTAAGAAGATGGGCAAACAACGTAGAAGTCAAATTTCCAAGGCTAACGAGATGTCATACTTTTGTAGATAGATGATACCTCATAGAGATACTTTCAGTTTATTAATAAACTTCTTTTGAACTACTGCAGGCAACGATGTCAATTTTTCATGGTCCAGTACAAGCTATAAGATGTATCAAAATCTAATAGAAAATAGTGGACGTCCTTTTTAAAAATATTACATTATAAGTCATGACACTTTTCTGGGCCACCCTGCAGACGTATAAATATTTTCCTATAATAGATCTTATGTAATAAAATAAAATCTTTTACCCTACTAGTTCTCGAGATATCTCGTTGTTTCCAGGTAAAAAGACCACCCTATATATCCAAAGGATACAATACCATCTTTCTTAGTCACTACCCAGCTAACACATTTCCTTTAAGATGCCTTGTAGACGACTTTGGGATAAAATATGATGACATTTAGGTGGTCAGTGTGACGTCTTAATGACGAAAGTAAAATTTATCGAAAAGATTACCATTACGTCGCATGACAATATACAGGGTTTTTCAGAAAGGTGTTCCCAACTTAACGGGAACTAATTTTGATTCCATCCGCAAACTCATCGTTTTTGAGATACAGGGGATCAAAAGATTTTTTTTATAAGTTTTTTGGTTATATTTTAGAAACCATTTGAGGTAGACAACT